>BSBN01001291.1:2668713-4003070 GCA_027924645.1 Cunninghamia lanceolata | reverse complement strand
AAATATATGTATTGCCACTATCTGCAGAAGTGACAGTTGGCATAACAGATGGATAATTCCCTTAAGAAGTCATAACGGCCATTTGACATAAGATTTATGGGGGTAGGATTAACTTCTAATGAATCCATATTTGTGGAAGAAAAAGCATCCACATCACCTTCAAGGCCCCCACTAGCTAAAAAGTTAACCATTTGGTTGAAAGCTTTATCTTCAATATCAAGACATTCTTCTGAAATCCCAAAAGGTGGTGCAAGTGCAGCTTCTTCAATGCTAACTATAAGAGAAATCCTTTCATACATCACAACCCTCTCTTCTTGCACAACTTCATTTGCATTACCTATGCAAACAATAGTGTCATTTGGGATAAGAGAATTATCCTCTACAGAAAGAATTCTTTCTGCATCTATTCTATTTCTCATTTGGTAGTATTGATTGCAAACATTCTATAATTTTAGTTTCTATGCAATATCATCTTTTCCCTTCAACTTGAGAGACCGAGACAGTTCTAAAAGGCCCATTTGAGACAACTCAACCTTAACCATGCTAGCAACTTCCTTTGTTGATATTTCTAGATCATAAAGAAGAGCATGCCATTGTTCCTGAAGTTCTCTGGACTATAAGGCGATGAAAGAATTATGTAGCACTTTTTGCAAGAGCCTCTAGAGCTGCACTAACCTAGAATCTACTCATTAGATGCTTACGTGCAGCTTCCAAAATGTGGCTTGCACTATCAATCATACAAAGAATGTCCTATAGAGATTGTCAATTTTATAAGGTTTGCAACAAATTACTACTCAGGTTGTGCATATCTTTAAAATGTTGTTTCAGCTCAAGAAGAAGAAATTCATAGGCCTAGATACTAGATATGATTGCTATAAATAAAAATACCTTCTCAGGAATGGAAGGGATTACATCCTTAATAGAAAAACTACATGGTATTGACACATACAGAACTTAATTTTTAGTCCCAACATCCTATTTTTCCAATGAAATTTCTATAGCAATTAAGTTTAATAAATGGCTCATTATTAAGTCTCTTATGTTTCCACCACATTACTAAGATCTCAGTTCATAAAACAACCCAGACAAAGTAAAATAATATGCATATATTTTACCTAGCTTTTAGATGATAAAATAAAGAAACAAAGACCACAAATGAGCAAAAGTGGATCACTGGGACTCAAAAATACACAGTTACAATTACACAGATTCCCCAAGTTTCAGGGATAGGACAATAGGATTTGGGTATGGCAAAAAAAATTAGATTGAGGAGACGGTAGGGGAATGGCAAATAAATTATAAAATAAGATATAAAAAATAATATTTGAATTTGTAAAAATACATATAAACTTCTAACCAGCAATGCCCTCCTATCTATGTTATCACTTTTGTAAAGCAAAATGGATTCCAAGAAGTTGATGTTTATCATCTTTGTTTTCTAATGTATTTTGGTTCAACTAGATTTTGTCCAAAGAATGTAAAGTGGTCATGTTGTTCAAGAATAAACTTGGCAAGAATCACATAATTTATTAATTTTGTGGAATGGATCTTGCCAATTCTAGCATGAATGGACTGGAAGGCTACCTAGATTCCTAATCCTAATCTCCACTCTACTCCACCTTAGAGGGATTCATCTAAGTCACAAGCTCACAAAAGCCTTCCACTTTCTTTATTGGAATTTGCTTTTACTGTTTAAAATTTGGAGGCATGAGAAGACGGTGGGGCATTCCTATTTTTAGAAAAAAAACAAGGGGATGGCTTTGAATTTTTAACAAGGGAAACTAATTACAAATAGTCTTGTGAGGGAGGGACCACTAAAAAAATAATTTAGATGACAATGAAAAATTATAGTGTTGCTCTGAATTTCGGGGGGCTTGGGGATGTGTGGACATATGGACAAGTTTCAGGGACAACAATTTTTTTCAGATTTTGGGAAGGTGGGGAGGATGGTCCAATTAAAATAATATATAAAAATAAACATTTGAATTTTTTAAATACAAATAAGATAAAATACCTAAAAATAACTTAAACAATCCAAAAGACATTGATATTCAAATTTATAAAATTAAGTATAATAACAATCCATTGATTCCTAATGGAAAATTTATATCATGCCCTAAGCCCAACAAAACCCATGGGAATAAATAGAGTTAATGATAAAACATTGCTAGTAGATAACAAAACTAAAACTACTAAAATGTCAAGTGTTTGGGAAAATTATGAGTATTAGGGAGGGGCATGTTCCCCCTATTTAATTGCTTCATGACATTTCAATAAATGATCTTAGACATGTCCTTGCATCTATTATGATATGTAATTTCCATAATTCCTTTTTGCATATAGAGTAGATGGAAAGTTAGATCCATAAGTTGGACATGATATAAATCGTTGTCATTCCTACTAGGGTATGTGCACAAAGATGGGGGGCTAAAAAATAGTCAAAAAATATTTTGAGTCAAAATATTGAATAACGTGATCATGTTATGAAAACCATAAAGCACTCATGTTATAATGTGATTACATTAAGGTTTGGTAGTTCCAAGCCCAAGGCTTAACAACTACCAAGTTCAATCTACATAAAAGAAAAAAAATCAGTCGCGGCCCATTTCAACCCATTTTCTCCAGATTGTGACTATGTTATTATGCGAGTGTGTTTTGGGCAATTTAGATCAATTTTATTGAAGGAATCATGCCACCACAATGTTCAATAGGTAAGTTCATTCAATTTTTTAGTAATTTTAGTTAAAATGAAACAATTTTGATTTGTATTTGTGTTGATTTGTTGATTTTTAATTTTTAACAAATTTGAACCCCTCAACACCTCCAAACTCTCATCTACCTGATGAAACCCATGATGAAAGTCCTATTGACCCCTTCAAATTCCTTTATCAATTTTGAGGCATCATTGTGATACCCAAGCAAACATTTTAGGGAAAATCAAACATAATAAAAAGGATCTTCAAACATTAGTACAAACATTGAAAAATCTAAATCCAACATTAGTAGAAACATAAGCTAGCATTTTTGCCTCTTTTCTTAGTGTTTTATAATTTGCTAGTTTGGCTCTCCTTCTCCACCAATCACTGACTTGTTTCCTATTATTCATAGAAATCTTCTTGGACTTCCTTATTTCTTTTTGAATTTTCTAAAATTGTGGTCTATTAACTCTAGGTGCACTATTTGTGATTTGCATCTATTTCATCTCTATCAAGAAATATGGGTTCTCTTATTAT
This sequence comes from Cunninghamia lanceolata, assembly GCA_027924645.1. NCBI lineage: Eukaryota > Viridiplantae > Streptophyta > Pinopsida > Cupressales > Cupressaceae > Cunninghamia > Cunninghamia lanceolata. The sequence goes on along the minus strand of BSBN01001291.1, from coordinate 3,999,837 downwards.
TATAATTAACACTTTGCCTCTTGATTTCCCCTACTATTGGTCCATTTATGCACTTTCAATAGTCACCAATTGAATCCCCATGAAATAGAATACCCCCATTTCTACTAGGTTTCACCTTGTCCCTATCAATAAGTACATGTGCACTCAGGCTAATTCATCAAGAAATTGAGTTTCACAATATTATTTATGAAATCATAATCATGAGTATATAATTTTTTGAATAAACATTAGTCTAAAATATGTAATCTAAGATCAACAATATGAAAACATTAATCCAAGTTATTACTTTGAATTATACTTAATCTAAAATTGTGAATCTAAATCCCCTCATTAATGGGGTTAGTGGTGATAAGGCTAAAAAGGGAGATTGGAGGATAGGTGGTTTCCGCTGAAGGAAGGGTGGATGGAACTTAAATTTGACGGAGCCTTTAGAGGTAGCCCAGGGGATTCATGTGTTGATTGTGTCATATAAAGGATTGGAGAGGAATTATCGTGGGTAAGATTGCTAAGCGTCTTGAGCTAGGAAGGATTAATATTTTTTGAGAAGTCAGGACTAAGGAGGTTGGAGTTAGAGGGTGATTCCCAGTTGGTGGTCAATGCGGTGAGGAGGTGGGAAATTGTAAATTGGAAACTAAAGTTGCTTTTAGATGAAGCCTTAGTTCTTTTAAATAAATTGGAGGCTTTCACCATTAATCATGTGTATAGAGAATGCAATATGGAAGTGGACTCTTTGGCTAACAAAGCAATAGATCGTGGTGTAGAGTATATAATGGAATGAAGTCATTTCTTTGATAGGCTTTGTGTTGAATTGGGAGATATTCATTATGGAGAGTTGGATTAAGTTTATTCATGTGAAGAGTTGGTGGTAGGACGGTTTCAAAAATGGAAGTGTGTAGAAGATGGGTGTTAGTTACATCCATTGGATTTTTAACATTATTCATTTCCATTAGATTCTATGAAGAAAAAGAGGGGAGGATAATGGATATGCCTATCATGTTGAAGGACTGCAAAAGAAAAATGGCATTTTGTGTTGAGATTTCTAATCAGAGGATGATGAAGATTTTTAGGATGAAGAGCGGTATAGTCCTTTTTGCTATTGAGTATGTCTTCGGGGATGAATACATGAATGAGATAAATAGGCATAGAGTAAACTCTAATGTAGTGGCTATGTTCATGGGTTCTCTATTGGACATTGGTGAAAGAAAGGTTCAGATATAGCGGACATGGTGAGAGAATTTGTGTTCAAAGATTAGGTTGTGGGTTTGGATGAAGTGTTTGTGGTGGCTAGACTGGGAGTAGGGATTCTAATTGCAACATATTTTCACAAGGTCAATGAAAAGGGAGACAATATGGATTGGCACCCATTTGTGACAATGTCGAGAGCTTCTGTGGAACAGGGGAGGAAGCGTAGGCCAGCAATGGGATTAGGCTTCTTGAAGAAGCTGATGGGCAAGATAGAGGGGTATGAATGGATGCATGATTTCCTCAACTACTACTACTAGGTGGACTCGGACGCATGAATGCAGATTTTTAATGTTTGAATTTTTTGGTTAAAAAATGATATTGTATATACACTGATACAATTATAGATATTTAAGGTTATAGATGTTGACTGGATTAGTCAATACTTTGTAATAATTTGTAAGGTACTCTCCCAAAAATATAACCAATTTAATAAATAAATCATCTCATTCACATTAATATAAAAATAAGAGAATAAATCTTCTATTCGAATGTAAAAACATATATAACAATGTACATCTTACAAGTACATGTGCCCATTCCAAGTATTGGCACAATTATATAATATACAAAAATAGATTCTTAGCTCTCATACCAAATTATTATCTCAGTACAATAATAAAGTACAAATAACATATTGTACAATATAATAAATGAAGAATAACATTTTCTTTGGTCGCCATTAACCCTCCTGGCCTTTCGCTAAACCAAGAGACAAGAATATGGTTCATGTGCTTTTCTGCCCAACCACAAAGCAATATACTTCCCTAGAATTCTTCCTAACATGAAGAATACCCGACCTTGCATGAAGAGCCTACCAACCTGGAACAATAGGCAGGAGGGAATACTCGATGCAACTTGATGCCTAAATGTAATTCTTTCTACTAGAATATGCAATATCTTACAACAAGATGTGGCAGAGAAACATATAATATAAATTTTGCTACTAGGCTAACATTCATCTATTTCAATGAATACATGGCTTTGGCCAAAGTACTTAAATAAAATTGGTCAAATCCTGAAAAGAGGATCAACCTTCTCTATTAATCCACATTTGGCACCCTATCCCAGAAGGTAAGCTTATCACACACAACACACACAACAAGAATAATCTATTTCCAATTGTATAATAATATAGACATTTGCTTAAAACAGTTACTATTATGTCCTTGCATGCATCCCATACCTCTAACAATGAGCTATATGCATAAAGATATAAAACTGGTTATATTCGTTAACCTTTATTCAACTACTTATTTCCCAATAAAGAAGGTTTATAATACCATAAACATTAATTTGACAGAAGATATAAATTGTTTAACCATTCCATAAAAGTCACTGAAAACACCATTTAAGCAAAGGTTTCATTCTTCTAAGTTTTCATATCACTTTAATAATAAAATAATAGAACTTCTACTGATTGTAAGCTACTATAGGAACTATAGACAAGCTGCTACAGGTAGTAATAATAAGCTACAAGAACTACAAAAAGGGTGTCACAGAATAAATTAATAAGCTATAGGAAGTATTACAAGGGCTGAATAATCACCTAATTATCCATAAAGTCAAATAAATGCAGCATGTTGAAGGATGATACATACTAGTAAATAATTCCGCAAATCCAAGTAAAAACACTATTGTAATGAAGCAATGAACATATTTTCTATTATCCACTAATCATATACTTAGACTACTACAGGAGTTGCACAAGGTTTGTTACAAGAAATATATGTAATAGGAAAACAAGTATTTGCAACATGTATGGACTGCGACGGAAGCTTAATATGCTATGACATGAATTTAGAATAGAGCCATTCAAATGCTGCAGAGGTAGAAATAACAAGTTATTTAAGTTGATTATATAGATCAAGCATTATGCTAAACTGTTAAGGATTGGCCGATGAAGGACACTAATCAAGCTGATAAGATTATCATAGAGACCTAAATAATATTCTCAGGCCAATACAAGGATTAAAAGTCTTATGCGACATAAATTAATTAAAAGAAAGTATCAATAAACTGTTGTAAATATGTGCTTAAGCAGTGTTGTCATTGATGTCAACATATTCCTATTGTCATTGGTGTCAATTGTATCTTAATTTGTTGCCCATATAGAAGACCGGATTGTTGAGGATATTGAGAAAATTAATGGAGATCAATATATGCGGACCATATGGCTATGTAGAGGTTTGTCTGAAGAAGCTCCAATTACGATTTGAGAGCTTCACATTAAGATCTGAAGAAGTTATAGCCATCTGAGTAAAATTGGCTCTTGCATTATTTAGGAGAGACAGAGTGATAGGAAAGAGGTCCAGATTGCTCCGGTAATGTAAAATGATGATCTGCGGATCTAGAGACATGTTTGGGAAGTCAGTGTGTATCATCCATTCAAGTGGTTTGTGGTTTGGAAGTCTGCAAGCAATCTTTCTAATGTGACAATCATGGCAGATAGAGTTCTTGAGGTTCCGGAGGAAGATGTGTAGTGCCCCTCCATTCTCATCATGGATGTACAGGTTAATGACTGTTGACTAAGTTTGACTCAGGGAGCATGACCAGTTAGAAGGGAGTCAAGAGACCATAATGAATGTTGCTCCATCTTCTTTTGTAGAGTGGATGTATGTCATCTAGTGGCACTAGGGATAAACATTAAGTGCCTATTTATAACTGATTTCTATAAACATAGAAGTATTTTGTAGTTGATTGTTACTTGAGCAATAGTTTAGACTTATAAGATTGCTTGATCATGGTAGTATAGAGTACCTTATGCTTGTAGTATGAATCATTGAAAAGATTATATTTTAGCATTAATGGAAGTAAAGAGGCTATTGTGCTATGTTGAAATTAGTATGTTAAGTAGATATATTAAAAGAATGTGTAGTAATTTTAGAATAGAAAATGTTAATGTGTTACCTAGCTTGTGAACTATATTGATTTTTCACTAAGCTTGGGACACTAAACTTCCAGTGATAGACATTTTAGATAGCTTCTTTTGAAGTTGTAAAGAAATTAACCTTGTCTTAATGATCTTAATGTAAGAAAGGATAGTTAATTATTATTAAAATTAGTCATGAATATAATGGCGGCAGTTATTTCACTTAATGAAGGAATCTATTCGTTGGCCACTATCTTGTCTAATTTTAGACAATGGTAGAAAGAGTGGGAAGGGTAGTTATGAATATTGATTGTCTTTTCTATTTTATGGGGGGAAAGGAGTTTAAAAAAAAAAAAAGATTTCCTTGGGAAAATATCTATGTGGACTCAACGTCCGCTCTTCCTTCATTATCCATACACCATATTATCTAATCCTCATGTCTGTAAATGTTTGATGCATGCACTAGGATCAAACTCTCGACCTGTTGGTGGTCGTTTCCTTGTATTCAATACTCAGCTTTAAATCTATCACTATAATTTTGACAACAAAATCTTAATAAGGGGCGATAGCCCTTAATGAGGGTGCAAAGGGGTGAATTGGCCGAATTGGATTTAATTTAGGGTTTAACTGAAAGATTTTAGGGAGGTTTTGATTGGAGGCGATGCAGGAAATAATGATATGTTGCGAGAATTTGATATGTTGCGAGAATTTCGTGTACGTGAAAAATTTTGAGTATTTAATACACATTGGTCCTGCTCTTGAGAATTTATTTTCTCTATTATGGCGGCGAATGGTGCCTTGCGACATAATTTTTAGTTGATAAGCGAGTAAATTAAGTAATTACGGCATTGCATAAGCATTCAAGGTTCATATCTAAATTCTTGTTGGCAGTGGAAAATGAGGAGAGGGGCCGAAGAAATGGATGATTGGGTGCACTGTGGGGGCAGCCTGCAGAAATAATTGTCCCTGTAGAGTATGGCCTGTACTTTGTTGATATCGGATATATGTTTGAGCCAGAGATGATATAAAAGTTAACCATATGGTATAACATTGAAGGGCAGTTGTTCAAAAAGAAAAGAATGGTGGAAAGCAGCAAGTTGAAGGAAAATAGATTAAGGGGGGAAAACACATATTTCAAGAGGAGATGATAAGTATAAAATGAGGTTATGGTCGAGGACACGGGTCAGCCATACAGTTGCTTACAATAGTCACTGGTAAGTTTCTAAGAACTCTTTAACATATTATTGGTGTATATCCTATGATATCTCTATGATGTGATTGTTCCCGTTCCATGAGATATCTCAGTGAGGCATGCCGAATATTTCTCTTGAGATTTCTAAACTCATCTACTCAATTCTATTTGAGTTTAACCTACAATCTAAAATACTATATTCTCCATAGAGAAATGGGACCCTCTGTGTATTTTTAGTCAACATTCAGTTATGTCTATTCCCCATTAGCTTCTGGAAGCTTGAGATGCGATGATATCTACATTCGTTTGGTTTTTGAGGCATTTAGGCTTGAGTAGTAGATTGTCCATAGTGGGAAATATCTTTACCATGTTTGATTGTTGAGCATCAACATTTAAATCCTCTTGGACGTTGAAATTGTTTACACCTAAAGATTGTAATTTCTTGTGAGTTCCTTAAGCCGGCATAACAAATCCATATTGTACATACCCTGCGTTTATTGTATGCCATGATATGATGTTTCTTCTGCAATGCTTTAAATAGTTCATCTACCTTACGGTACTTCCACTCTTACACATATACCATTGTTCTGTCAACTATCGTGTCTAACATAATAATTTGTCTCCCATTTTTCTTGATGGCAGTCCGTACCCTGATCCAAAAACTTTAGTTTTTGAAACCAGGTCATCCGGAATGGATGCCGACCTTATTGTCTTAAATCTCTATAATTTTGTTTACAACTTAATTTCGTGCATAACTTGCCATCGTTCCAGTCTTTGAGGCTATATTTCATTTCAAGATTTTGTCGAACAATTCACATGCTTTGTCCATGATTAATATTTTGTATGCATGTATTCGAGAGCACATGCAACTATAATATTTTATAAAGATGTCACTTCCCTTATGCTCTGATGAATGTGTCTTCTTGGTGCATGTATAGATCTCATATGAATATAGGTTTAGGAGCATTTGCAATGATTATATTTTATACTTCATTGGATCCTATTATGGTTGCATGATATATGTCCTCCTCTCAAACACCTTTATGGAAGTGGGTAGGTGTGGTGAGCTTCAAATGGTCATAGAAGAGGAAGAAAAGAGCTATTTCACTGCCACCACAGTGAAAGGTTGGCAATTGAGTTTGGTTTGATAAACATGTCTCGTCGAACAACCATTACAATTGTTAAGGTCATATTTTCTCTCATGATGACTATGAAGGTGTATTACAATAAGGGTAACTCGTGATTTAAGTTGCATGCACCTAGAACCCAAGCTAAGCCTAAATGTTCACAAGTACTTGTATTTGCCCCAACATTCTCAAGCTAAGCCTAGGGTTTTGTTGATTGAGTCATAGTGTAAACTTGATTTAGAGATGCTACGGTCCAATAGCATTTCATTATTGACAAAGGGTACTAGTCTAAATTAGCTTTAAGCACTTACCTATAAACATTTTTAGTGAAAATTATTCTGGATTAAGTTATTTCATTGGATAATTTTTGTATAGTTGTTCATCATTCTAAGCAATCATTATTATGTCCTATTTATAGAAATAGAATAATTTTAGAAAGGTTTTGAATATTTGTCCACAATGCGTGTCATTTAATAGTGAAATATATATATATATATATATATATATATATATATATATATATATATATATATATATATATATATATATATATAATGATATTGTTTATCAAAAGGATGATAAATATAGAATTTGTAAATAATAAATTAGAATATGTTCTGGTAATACTTGTAAATGTTGTAGACATGTACTAGTGAATGTCTCAACCAAGATATCAAAATGAATTAGGTTAGTCTTGGATATTAGATACTTTAAGCTGCATAAACGTAATAGATAATCTTAAATTTTATAATTTTATTACCTTGTGATTTGTATCCATGAATGAAATGTTTAGATTCGATATTTAGTTACTTTTATTCTATATGATTCTTCTCACTGGAAAATGCTCAAGGATAAAGATTAGAGGGAAGAGAATTATTTAAGTGTTTAGGTTATTATTGATTGATTTATGTAATATAGAAGAGGTTTTAGCATTAAGTGTGAATATCATTATTGATTTGAATATAAGTAGATCTAATTGTAGATCAAGTCTAGTAAATATATATTGAGTCGTCAAATTATATATAAAGTTAATTATGTGTTTTAGTGTTGCAATCAGTTAGACCTTATACATTAATTAGGTTTTGAGATAGCAAAAGAGTTACTAACTTCAGAAGTTGATGTTTTCTTGGAGAAAGTTGGTTGCAGTCTAATGAATTTGTTGTTTTCAATAACTTGAATAGTATAATTGGAATAGATTTATATTAAGAGGTGGTCGATTTATCTTGTTAGTTATGATCTTATAAACGTTATTGGGTTAGAAGATAACTTCTTTTGTGAAAATATAATTATTTTTATATAGCAAGATTGATTTAATTTGTAAGGAATGAATGAGAGAGTCCTTTCTTATAATTATAAAATTGGATCAAAGGTTTAGTTGAAAAAGATTATTGTATTATCTAATCAAGATTTTTCATATGAGTTGATGAGTCTAAGAAGATTGTTCATTTTAAGACTTAGATTGTCTGTTGATGACTCAACTTCCAAATGAGAGTATTACGTTGAATATGCATGCATTGGGGAAAACTATTTATTCTAGATGGTTGTGTAATTATTTGCATCATTTAATAACATATGTTTGAATAGCACTAATCCTCAAATAATAATGTTTAGGATTGATAAGATGTAAAGAGTAGTTTCCTTTATAAGATCTTGAGAGTATAAAGTTACTATTTCATATGTTAACCCTAGTCCTCAATGGTATAATACCATTTTGTGGTTACAAGTTTAAGTCCCCAAACTACGATGTCTCTACGCTACACGTACGTAGGCAAGGCCATCATGAGCCCCCAAGACATTAGGTCATCCCCTTAGGGCCTTAGTCTAGTCATTTCATGAAATTGATATTTGTATTTATGCAGGACTAATATTTTGTCAGATATGCAGTTGCGATATAGAGTTATGCAAGAATTCTAGAGCTAAGGAGATACCTATTCATTTGGCGAACTGATGACTATTTGGCAGTATTGGTAAAGTTGTATAGATGTACAAATTTGTTGATACATTTGTATTTCATTTTGATGAATGTTGATACACTCCGATTATTGATTTAAGTTTTACTAAGATAAACTTTGTAAATTGATATCTTTTCATTCTATTGAGTTCATTATTGCTAATTTCTGGGTAGGCATTACCAATGATGCATGTGTGTGTGGATTCATTTGGTACTTTTTAGCAAACCATGGCTGTCAGTTAAATCATGTTAGTAACCAATAAGGTAGTCATGTAATTATATATATAATTTGAAAGAGTTTTGTATGTTGTCAAAAATTGCTAGTTACCATAATGCAGCCATGTTATCCCTAGAGATGTTTGTTAACTTGTTGTATCAGACTATGTTATATTTTGTTATCATTATCTCTATTTTAAAACAAAAAAAAATATTTCCACCTTGTTTTTGCTTTAGTTGACTTATCTAGGGTTGCATGGTGGGGTATTACATTTGGTATCAGAGCCAAGTTTTAGCACTGGGATATCTCGATTAATGTTGTCGCCCATGTTTAGCTATAGTAGTACTTTTTATGCAAGTGGTAGGAAACTCCTGAGTTGGATACTATGCTTGATCTAAACACCTAGATTGATGTATTAGATAATTGATCATGAGATTGAGATTTAGCATCATGTGATATGCAGAAAAGTAGAGTGGAAGGAAACTAGAAAAGGGAAGGGGATAGCAAGTAATGTTATGTTTTTGCAAAGGGAATCACATTGGTTATGAAAATAAATGTACTTATGGTAGTAATGAAATTCTTCCCCTATAAATGTGAGAAACCAGTAACTGTGTTTTGGTTGAGTGTCGTGAATACCCCGTACTTGCTTTGTGTGCCCATGGGATGGTGATACTAGGTACCCATCCATGGGGAATATGTGTACTTTAGGTGTGGAATTAACCATAACATTATGTGTGTGTTTGTTACCTGATTGAGGGCCAACCCTTGTGTGGTTGAAAAATATATATATATATAAGAGTAGCCAAAAGTTAGATTCATAGATTCTCTTCTTTTAGTTCTCTAGTCCCTCAGTCTATGAAGGGGTAGTAGCAGCCACAAAGTTCTTTGGGTGAAGTGTGCAGCATACGCTTATGACGGCATAGAGCAGTCCCTCGCTCAACTGAACCTGAGGAAACATACTCACTACTTCCCCTTATGATGGATCAGGATAATTGATCCATATGTGCTAGCCCAATCCCCACAGTTCTTGAGCATCTGGATGGTATTTTTTGGATGATCATTTACCTTGTCTTCACAAAAGGTATGATATGCCACATGAGTCATCACTTGGGGGCTGGGGTCTAGGACCTACATGGATAACCCAAGTGAGACCATGTGCCCCATGTATATTTGAGGTCCAGCATATGGAGGGAGATTTGTTACCCATGTTGAGATAGATTATGTATCTGCACATGTTTTGACATGATGCAATAAGTACGATGCCACACCCCACTGATGTTCTAACACAGTGTTGGTGATGATGCTGTGTTGCTGATGGTAGCGAGCTGGGCTCGAGGAGATGATGCCACGTGCATAGCCACGTGAAGGTGCACTATGAGATTGTGTTAAAGCCTACTTGTGTGATGAGCATAATGGGCCTCGCACACTTGTAGAGGGATACTCATGTTTTCTTTCGACAGTGTTGGGTCGGTTAGCATATGGGTAGGTCCTAGCCATGTATACCTCTGGCTATGGTGAGTACTTGCATGTGCCTTTTCCATGAGGTATCACTATGCGGGGTGTGTTCTGCACGTGCCTACTTCCGCGGAGCCACAAACACACTGCCATGCGGCATATGGCTAGTACGTGCCTTCTCCAACTGGCGTATGACCATGTCATGCTGAGATATGATGTGGGATGTGGTCGAGGTGCACATTCCATGAGGACAGCTAAGGAGTGTGCAGGCCACTTGGTTAGTCCATGCTGCATGACGACGCGATGTAGGGTGTAGCCGAGGAGTACACACTGAGCCATGTGGATGGTGTGCTTACTCCACACCACATGAGGGCTATTGTTATAGCCTAATGTTGTTCCCTCCTTCCTCATTTGGTGCCTAGTATCTAGTCACACAGTGTTGTACAGTGCAATTTTGAAGATTGTGGACGTCTTTATGGTTATTGATGGCTTTCTATTGATTGTGATGGTCGGCACTTTGTTTCTATTCGATTGTGATGGTTTAGCCACACTTTGTGATCCTATTTATAGTAATCCTTGTGGTTACAATTGATTGGCGCACATTTCTTGCTTTATTGTTGAATTTGAATTTATATTTAATGTTTCTTTATGACTTTAGTGGCTAAACTAGTTTATCCTTATTGTTTTCAATGTCATCCACATGTCGTATTGTGATTCCTCTCCAAGGATGTACGAGGTAGACTTGGTGTGTGTATACGAGGAAGCAGACACAGGGAACCTTGAGGATGGGGGTATGTGAGGCTGTTATACAGCTAGGACCCACTACCCACCTATGTGTAATGACTATCTCTTGGAGACTAACCACCTTATACAACAAGAGAGAGGTCATTCTGGCTTTTTTGGATGGTCTCACCCTGTGAGTTTGACCTAACACCAACAAGTTACTAAGTGTGAGGTATGGATTCTGTGAGATGGATTTTGTCTCTTGGCTCATGGATTATGTATCATGGATTAGTATGTTGTTTTCCAGTATCCAGATGGACCCTTGTGTAGCCTTGTGATGTGATGTCTGGTGATGTGAATTGGTGTGTATGTGAAGAATGAATGATTAAATCATGAATATAGTACTTATGAAATGACAAAATTGTGTTTGCATGCTTCAAAAGGTGAAAAATCATGATCTTTTGTTGAGTATGTTATGAAATTTAATGTCAAAAAGTAATTAAAGTGAAATGTCTTGTTTATAAATGAGGGATAATTAATAGAAAATGTGTGTTTTATGTGAATAAATATGCTGATGTTTTATGAAAATGTAGTATTCTGATCTATTGATTACTTAACAATAAACTGGAAGAGGAATTGCAATGGTGGTGTAATTGAAATTGAATACTTTATATGTTAGGATTAAAAAGGGTGCAATGATTTCTTTGTCCTGAAGGAACTGATGGGTAACAATGCCAACATGCAAGGATTTTGAGTGGTTCAGTTTGCAACTTCCAGGAGGAAGTCAAGTTCTAAGGGGGGAAGGATGTAGTGCCCCTCCATTCTCATCGTGGATGTACAGGTTAATGACTGTTGACTAATTTTGACTCAGGGAGCATGACCAGTTAGAAAGGGAGTCAAGAGACCATAATGAATGTTGCTCTATCTTCTTTTGTAGAGTGGATGTCTGTCATCTAGTGGCACTAGGGAAAAACATTAGGTGCGTGTTTATAACTGATTTCTATAAACATAGAAGTATTTTGTAGTTGATTGTTGCTTGAGCAATAGTTTAGACTTATACGATTGCTTGATCATGGTAGTATAGAGTACCTTATGCTTGTAGCATGAATCATTGAAAAGATTATATTTCAGCATTAATGGAAGTAAAGAGGTTATTGCGCTATGTTGAAATTAGTATGTTAAGTAGATATATTAAAAGAATGTGTAGTAGTTTTAGCATAGAAAATGTTAATGTGTTACCTAGCTTGTGAACTATATCAATTTGTCACTGAGCTTGGAACACTAAACTTCCAGTGATAGACATTTTAGATAGCTTCTTTTGAAGTTGTAAAGAAATTAACCTTCTCTTAATGATGTTAGTGTAAGAAAGGATAGTTAATTATTATTAAAATTAGTCATGAATATAATGGCGGCAGTTGTTTCACTTAATGAAGGAATCTATTCGTTGGCCACTATCTTGTCTAATTTTAGACAATGGTAGAAAGAGTGGGAAGGGTAGTTATGAATATTGATTATCTTTTCTATTTTATGGGGGGAAAGGAATTAAAAAAAAAAAAAGATTTCCTTGGGAAAATATCTGTGTGGACTCAACGTCCGCTCTTCCTTCATTATCCATACACCATATTATCTAATCCTCATGTCTGTAAATGTTTGATGCATGTGCTGGGATCGAACTCTCAACCTCTTGGTGGTCATTTCCTTATATTCAATACTCAGCTTTAAATCTATCACTATAATTTTGACAATAGAATCTTAATTAGGGGCAATAGCCCTTAATGAGGGTGTAAAGGGGCGAATTGGCCGAATTGGCTTTAATTTAGGGTTTAACTGAAAGATTTTAGGGAGGTTTTGATCGGAGGTGATGCAAGAAGTAATGATATGTTGTGAGAATTCCATGTATGTGAGAAATTTTGACTATTTAATACACATTGGTCCTGCGCTTGAGAATTTATTTTCTCTATTATGGCGGCGGATGGTGCCTTGCGACATAATTTTTAGTTGATAAGCGAGTAAATTAAGTAATTAAGGCATTGCATAAGCATTCAAGGTTCATATCTAAATTCTTGTTGGCAGCGGAAAATAAGGAGAGGGGCCAAAGAAATGGATGATTGGGTGCACTGTGGGGGCGGCCTGTAGAAATAATTGTCCGTGTAGAGTATGGCCTGTACTTCGTTGATATCGGAAATATGTTTGAGCCAGAGATGATATAAAAGTTAACCATATGGTATAACATTGAAGGGCAGTTGTTCAAAAAGAAAAGAATGGTGGAAAGCAGCAGGTTGAAGGAAAATAGATTAAGGGGGAAAAACACATATTTCAAGAGGAGACGATAAGTATAAAATGAGGTTATGGTCGAGGACACAGGTTAGTCATACAGTTGCTTACAATATTCACTGGTAAGTTTCTAAGAACTCTTTAACATATTATTGGTGTATATCCTATGATATCTCTATGATGTGATTGTTCCCGTTCCATGAGATATCTCAGTGAGGCATGCCGAATGTTTCTCTTGAGACTTCTAAACTCATCTACTCAATTCTATTTGAGTTTAACCTACAATCTAAAATACAATATTCTCCAGAGAGAAATGCGACCCTCTTTGTATTTTTAGTCAACATTCATTTATATCTATTCCCCATTAGCCTCTGGAAGCTTAAGATGCAATGATATCTACATTCTTTTGGTTTTTGAGGCATTTAGGCTTGAGTAGTAGATAATCCATAATGGGAAGTGTCTTCACCATGTTTGATTGCTGAGTATTAACATTTAGATCCTCTTGGGCGTTGAAATTGTTTACACCTAAAGATTGTAATTTCTTGTGAGTTCCTTAAGCTGGCAGAACAAATCCATATTGTGCATACCCTGCGTTTATTGTATGCCATGATATGATGTTTCTTCTGCAATGCTTTAAATAGTTCATCTACCTTGCGGTGCTTCCACTCTTACACATATACCACTGTTTTGTCAACTATCGTATCTAACATAAGAATTTGTCTCCCATTTTCCTCGATGGCGGTCCGTACCCTGATCCAAAAACTTTAGTTTTTGAAACCATGTCATCCAGAATGGATGCCAACCTTATTGTCTTAAATCTCTATAATTTTGTTTACAAATTAATTTCGTGCATAACTTGCCATCATTCCAGTCTTTGAGGCTATATTTCATTTCAGGATTTTGTCGAACAGTTCACATTATCTATCCATGATTCATATATTTGTATGCATGTATTCGAGAGCACATGCAACTATCACATTTTATAAAGATGTCCCTTCCCTTATGCTCTGATGAATGCATCTTCTTAGTGCATGTATAGATCTCATATGAATATAGTTTTAGGAGCATTTGCAGTGATTCTATTTCATACTTCATTGGATCCTATTATGGTTGCATGATATATGTCCTCCTCTCAAACATCTTTATGGAAGTGGGTAGGTGTGGTGAGCTTCAAATGGTCATAGAAGAGGAAGAAAAGAGCTATTTCGCTGCTACCACAGTGAAAGGTTGGCAATTGTGTTTGGTTTGATAAACATGTCTCGTGGAACACCCATTAGAATTGTTAAGGTCATATTTGCTCTCATGATGACTATGAAGGTGTATTACAATAAGGGTAACTCATGATTTAAGTTGCATGCACCTAGAACCCAAGCTAAGCCTAAATGTTCACAAGTACTTGTATTTGCCCCAACATTCTCAAGCTAAGCCTAGGGTCTTGTTGATTGAGTCATAGTGTAAACTTGATTTAGAGATGCTACAGTCTATTAGCATTTCATTATTGACAAAGGGTACTAGTCTAAATTAGCTTTAAGCACTTACCTATAAATAGTTTTTAGTGAAAATTATTTTAAGTTATTTCATTGGATAATTTTTGTATAGTTGTTCATCATTCTAAGCAATCATTATTATGTCCTATTTATAGAAATAGAATGATTTTAGAAAGGTTTTGAATATTTGTCCACAATGCGTGTTATTTAATAGTGAAATATATATATATATATATATATATATATATATATATATAATGATATTGTTTATCAAAAAGATGATAAATATAGAATTTGTAAATAATAAATTAGGATATGTTCTGGAAATACTTGTAAATGTTGTAGACATGTACTAGTGAATGTCTCAACCAAGATATCAAAACGAATTAGGTTAGTCTTGGATATTAGATACTTTAAGCTGCATAGACGTAATAGATAATCTTAAATTTTATAATTTTATTACCTTGTGATTTGTATCCATGAATGAAGTGTTTAGAGTCTCTATTTAGTTACTTTTATTCTATATGATACTTCTCATTGGAAAATACTCGAGGATAAAGATTAGAGGGAAAAGAATTATTGAAGTGTTTAGGTTATTATTGATCTATTTATGTAATATAGAAGAGGTTTTAGTATTAAGTGTGAATATCATTATTGATTTGAATATAAGTAGATCTAATTGTAGATCAAGTCTAGTAACTATATATTGAGTCGTCAGATTATATATAAAATTAATTATGTGTTTTAGTGTTGTAATCAGTTAGACCTTATACATTAATTAGGTTTTGATATAGCAAAAGAGTAACTAACTTCAGAAGTTGATGTTTTCTTGGAGAAAGTTGGTTGCAGTTTAATGAATTTGTTGTTTTCAATATTTTGAATAGTATAATTGGAATAGATTTATAGTAAGAGGTGGTCAATTTATCTTGTTAGTTATGATCTTATAAACGTTATTGGGTGAGAAGATAAATTCTTTTGTGAAAATATAATTATTTTTATATAGAAAGATTGATTTAATTTGTAAGGAATGAATGAGAGAGTCCCTTCTTATAATTATAAAATTGGATCAAAGGTTTAGTTGAATAAAGATTATTGTATTATCTAATCAAGATTTTTCATATGAGTCAATGATTCTAAGAAGATTGTTCATTTTAAGACTTAGATTGTCTGTTGATGACTCAACTTCCAAATGAGAGTATTTACGTTGAATATGCGTGCATTGGGGAAAACTATTTATTCTAGATGGTTGTGTAATTATTTGCATAATTTAATAACATATGTTTGAATAGCACTAATCCTCAAATAATAATGTTTAGGATTGATAAGATGTAAAGAGTAGTTTCCTTTATAAAACTTAAGAGTATAAAGTTACTATTTCATATGTTAACCCTAGTCCTTAATGGTATAATACCATTTTGTGGTTACAAGTTTAAGTCCCCAAACTACGATGTTTCTGCACTACGTGTACATAGGCAAGGCCATCACGAGCCCCCGAGACATTAGGTTGTCCCCTTAGGGCCTTAGGCTAGTCATTTCATGAAATTGATAATTGTATTTATGCAGGACTAATATTTTGTCAACTATGTAGTTGCCATATATAGTTATGTAGGAATTCTAGAGCTAAGGAGATACCCATTCATTTGGGGAACTAATGACTATTTGGAAGTATTGGTAAAGTTGTATAGATGTACAAATTTGTTGATACATTTGTATTTCATTTTGATGAATGTTGATACACTCTGATTATTGATTTAAGTTTTACTAAGATAAACTTGGTAAATTGATATATTTTCATTCTATTGAGTTCATTATTGCTAATTTCTAGGTAGGCATTACCAATGGTGCATGTGTGTGTGGATTCATTTGGTACTTTTTAACAAACCATGGCTGTCAGTTAAATCATGTTAGTAACCAGTAAGGTAGTCATGTAATTATATATATAATTTGAAAGAGTTTTGTATGTTATCGAAAATTGCTAGTTACTATAATGCAGCCATGTTATCCCTAGATATGTTTGCTAACTTGTTTTATCAGACTGTGTTATATTTTGTTATCATTATCTCTATTTTAAAACAAAAAACAAAAAAAAATTCTGCCTTGTTTTCACTTTAGTTGACTTATCTCTAGGGTTGCATGGCGGGGCATTACAAGATGCAAATGATTCAGATGATTTGGAGGAGTGTAGATGTTTTTTGTTGAATTCAATGTGCTTGTGGAAGTCTTTGGATCATGTGACTGCTATATTGGAGGTCTACATTGAAGTTTGAGCTTATTAATGAAGATTTTCTTCTTGGTGTTGCCTCTCTTCCCAGTCTTGGCTGACCGAATAATTCAAGTGTGTTGTGGATGATCTAAGAGCAATTCTTTGAAGTGTGGCATGTTGATCAAGGAAGATCTAAGTCGCAGTTATGATTGGCCAACAACTTAGTGATTCACATTAACTCAGATGTTTGTAGTGCCAACCTTGATGTTCATTCCAAGGTTGATGAAGTGTATAAATACTTGTTGATGAGTTGCGAAAAATTATCCTTGAGCGATATTAATTAAATCCAAATAAAGGATCAGAAGCAGAGCAGAGAAGAAAAGGATTGAGAGCAATATAGAGTGAAAAGTCAGTGAAGAAGAATTTGGGGCAAAGCAGAAGTTTTGTGAGCATTCAATGAAACTGAACCAGGCATGAAGTAGATGCTATTTCTCAGTTAATTCTTTTTGTTCTAAATAAATTTTGTAGGCAACAAGGCTCTCTTTTGAGCAGTGAGCCTGAAGGCATGTGTCTCCTACTTTTCTAAAGTCCTTTTAACAAGGTACAAATCTTTGTGGGTTAACCCCCACCATGGTTTTTCCCTTAACCGGGTTTCCACGTCAAAATATTGGTGTCAATTGTGTTGCTTATGTTTCTGCTCATATGTTGTTGATCTATGCTTTAATATTTACACCATTAATCTGATAGTAAGTTAATAAAGAAGGTTAAAAGCAGAAAAAGTTTCTTTTGTGTGACAACTAATTCAACCCCCCCTCTCAGTTGTCCGGTCTAATTCCAACATAAACAACTATCAAATAACTAGAAAGCTTCAAGAATCTGACCAACAAGATAGGCGAAGGTCATGAAGGTAGTCAAATAGGTCAGCAAGTCTATGTTACGCAGGTCATTTGATAGAAGGAAAAGCCTTAAAAATTGGATCAGTTTACAGAAATTAAAAGATCGATTACCAGATTAATACAACAGTTGATATGATACTTCTCAGTTCAAACTAGGCAATCACAGAGACCATGATAGTAATGCACAATCCAAAGAGGATATTACATAGGGAGTGGTTCACAGGAATACACAGATCAAGAATTGAATACTAGTAGGCGACAGATGGTGAGGTCGATGCACTTGACAATGAAAGAAAATGCAAGCCAAAGAGTGCAGAATAGAGTTTATGGATAGAGCATGATCTCATTATGGTTCAGTCCACTTTAGTAGGGCTTGGTAGGATAAATATAGTCAATCAGTATGATCAGGTCGACTAAGGATAGAATACATGCTGTAACATCAAGAGTCGAGCCCTAAATATTCACAGAACAAGGTTTGCATGGCTGACACTAGCGATTCACAGTTACATATAGGCAATGGTAGGAAGTCATAGATAAAATACAGAGCAAAGGAGAATAATAATGCCATCAAAGATGTAGGCTGTAGGGCATGCCAAACACTTAAAAGCTAAGAAAATAATTCAGACCAAAACTAAAGTGAATGGGAGTGACATTCAATGTCTACATGTAAGCTACAGGAAGATAAATCACAGAGCTACCATAGCAGATATACTTCAAATAAAACATACAATCAAGTCACACCAATTAGAATTAAACAACATGCATGCAAACAGAAGTATTACTCCATAAAATGAGGTTGCCCAGGGATTGTCACAATCCTCAAGAGGTTGGTCTGTTGCTTCCTAGCGTTGCTTGGTCACCTCCTCATAGTTGTTGCTTCTCTTTCCAATTTCTATTTCCTTTTCCCAAATATTTATGTCGCTACCATATTCTCTGATCGCCTATCCCCTTTTCTCCTTTATGCATCTCATGCTCTCATAGTGGCATTACTCAAACGTGGATTCCTTTCTTTAATCTCATTAAATGAACATTCTATTTCTAGCTACAGGCACTATGCATGTCAAAGAGTGCTCCACCCACCAAGTGGTTGTAACCCCCACTATTTATTATTACAAAGATATAATTAGAATAGCTATTATTATTTTATCTTGCACATATATTAAATGTACAAACATATTTATATTAATTAATTTAGAAGTGCACACATATATAATTATGTATAAATAAGAATTATTATTTTATTATTTAAGAATACACAAGAAAATAAGGGTGCATTCCTAATTAGTCCAAATCCTTTGATCATGCCAACATTAGAACATTATCATAAATTCAAACAAGATTATATAAAATAACCATTCAAAGATGCAATATGATCTAAGTGAGTGTGTGAGTGCATCGAATATTTTTCTCATGCCAATTCTTGTCGGGTGGCTAGAACTCCTCTTCCTCAACCATGTTCTTGCCTTTGACGTGTACCTGCACTCAGTCGCACTCGAATTCTCATTAATAGGTTAGTCCATAAAACCATAGCCGAAGCATCAATAATCAATAATCATAAATTATTTTAATTGAATAATTTCCAACTTGATAATAATTTCTATTTCACATATTTCAAAAAATAATAACAATTTTCTCTTAAACACATGCTAACTTTCCCAATAATAAATTGATCATAAATAAATGTTTAATCGTTTAATAAAAAAATAGCAATCCAAAAATTTGGGATGTTACATAATTATAGTTGAATAAGGATACAAATAGTTGTTTGAATAGTTATAGTGGGTAGGAGGAGTTAATAGAATTTCAAGTCCAGGAAGAAATGGAGTCCTGGGTTTTGATATTTTGTTTGTAAATGCAGAGGATTGTAATTTTTTTATATTAATGTTTATATCAATGCAAAAGGGAACTACCCCCCAAGGCAGTAGTTTACCAAACAAAAAAAATATGAATCTAAATAAACATTAATTTATACAACATTCAATCTAAAAGCATTTACTAGAAATTGTCATTTTGAATGTACTTTTAGGATCACCATTGCACTTGCATGATTCCTTCATGTATCGCTATATATTTTAGATGTTTCCAAATAAATGGATGCATCCATATAAAGAGATGAGATATTATAAGCCTTTGGATCAACATGATATTCACCAACACTACAAGGTGTAAAATATAGTCAACCACAATTATTATTATCTAACCTACTAGAAATTAGAGGTCATATTTTATAGCATGCATATCCCATGGATGATATTATGTAATATTTTTTTGGAACTATCCATTGGTTTACACATGTTGTATAGTTAAGGATCATTAGATATATGACAAAGATTTCCTTTTATGTAATAATTTTACACATCTATATAAAATGGATGATACAATTCTTATTGAATGTAACCATGGACACCCAAGCATATTATAAATTAGTTTTCTAGATATCACATTCAATAATGTATCTAATGTGTATGGTCTAGCCTTGATTGGAATAATAATGTTTCTTTAATACAAGATCTACATGTGCATTGTAAAATCCTATAATGTTAGTTTTAGATAGTTGTAACTTTGAAATATCTACTTCTAATTGTTTTAAACAATATTTAGTGCATATGCTAATACTAGATCCATTATCGAATAAAGATTGTTTAATGTGCAATTTGCCATATTTCACCATAATGTGTAAAGGTAATGCTTCATCAAAAATCTTTGCATGTGGGAGTTTTTCATCATCTAATGATATATCATGGTGTTATTTATGTCCAATGTGGAGTAGTATAAGAACTAAGTTGTATCTCTTCTAAATATTTTTGCATGATATCTTTCTAAAGTGGTGATGTCCATACTAAATCCAAATGTGATACCATAGCTAGCATGTTTTACAATTGTTGGATAATGGTGAACTCTTTAGGTTCTTCAGATGCAATTTTAGATATAGGAGGTAATTTAAGTGTGTTGGTTCCCAAAGTTGGTTGTATCAATGGAAAATCTTGGCCTTTTCCTAATCTTCAATGTGTATGCCCAACTATATTACAATCATGTGAATAAGGGGGAGCATGAAAAGTAGGTGTTACCTATATTTCACTACTAGTTCAATTAGGTAGAGCTTTCTAGTTTTAAAAGAGAAAAAGGTACATATATTTCTGTTGTGTTAAACCGAAGCACATTTGATACAAATTGAGATGAAATTGTAGTGTTGCATTCAGATGTATTTTCAGGACTTAAGAGATTGAACAAATCTTTTAAAAGATCAGCAATATGTATTAAAAAATAAGTGTATAAGTTCTCACACAAGCCATGAGACTAACTGCTTCATTGCATAATGAAAAGACAAACTATACATTTATAAATAAACTAAAAACTAAATATACATATGAGATAGGGTGACTCGTCATTGCCTGAATGACGAGCCTTCATGCTGTTGCCGTGCCCTGTGTCGTCCTATCTTGTTTGCATTGTCCTATATCCAGCCACTATCTCCTTGCTATCCCGTCATCTGCATATATTTTTTTTTAAAAATGATGTTAGAGCAATGACGAGGCATCATACATCATATGATATCATCTATAAATGTACAATTTGTGTTTTCAGATGTAGTAAACCAATTAGCATCACAGAAGCTTTTGAGAATACAAATCCAGAATATCAGTTGCAAGCATGCATTTATTTTCTAACAAGTTTGCTTCATGTGCAGATACAGATGCAATTATGTTTCCGTTTGATTCATCAGTTACGTTATGAGTGGAGGAAATGTGGCTCCCACAAGGGTTGAGCCCAGCTCAGTAACAATGAACAAATGCAAAAGGCACAGCTCAAGGAGTGCATTTAGAAAATAGATACAGCTGTCAAGAGGTTTCAAACATGGTAGGACAGCAAAAAATTAGGAAAGTCCAAGCACTTTAGGACAGCCAACAGTTAACAAACAGAACAGCAAGGTCTATGAAATGCAATAAGAGACAGTCAATGATAGAAGGGCAGGCCTAAATGATCAACAATAGTAGGACACTATACAACAAATTCACATGCAAGATGTATAACAATCAATTATGGACAGTGCTGGGAGTAAGTGATCACAGTTTCATGTTATACCATATGAACTAGATGTTCCCACTATGCCAAAAAGGAACAGAGATGTTGTTGTAGATTTGAATCAAATGATAGGGGAGAAAGATATATAGCTTCATTCGAAAGAATATTACATATATATTACACAGAAGTCTTTGTGAAAAGCTACAGGTATAACTGATACAGCTGATGTATAACAACAAGACAATGAAGTAATCAGCAGTCACTGTCCGTGCATGGTGGCAGTCATTATCTTGTCAGTGGTGCAGCTATTACTACTGCTTTATCTGAGTATTTCATTGCCTTTGTGCCTTTGTGAAACTTGAATAGGGAGGTGGTTCTTCTACCCTCAAAGATGGAAGAACTATGGTTTGATCGTTACTTAAAATCTGGTGGTCTTTTTCTTGGAAAGACTGTAAAGATGGAAAAAAGAAGCTACCAGGGAAGGCATAGCTGAGCCAGAACAAAATATATGTGTATTTGTTGGAACTTGGAATGTTGGAAATGCCAGGCCACCAGAGGACTTGTCTGTTTGGATTCCAATGTCTGCTGCTTATCAAATAGTGGCTATTGGCACACAGGAATGTGATTATCCACCAAGACCGCCATTTACAGATTGCGGAAAGGGTTGGCTTGAGACTCTTAGGAAACATGTTGGCAGACAATATAGAGTAATTCGTTACACTTCAAGAGGTCAGATGCAGCTCATTATTTTTGTACGTGCTAATGCAGAGAAAGCAATATCTGATGTAGATAGTGGAAGTGAAGCTACTGGAGTTGGGCATGTCATGGCAAATAAAGGAGGTGTTTGCATTGCTTTCACGTTCTGGGATACGGGGCTACACTTTGTAAACTATCATTTTGCTGCTCATAATGGCCAATGTGAAACTCAGAATAGCAACTATAGAGATATAACAAGGCAACTGCAAATAGGGCTGTAAAGCATGGACATCTTGAATTAGTTTCATCATGTTTTCTGGATTGGAGTTTTGAATTATAGACTTGATTTTGGGAAGCATGAAGAAAAACCATTGACACCACAAAGAAGATTTTGGAGCTCGTTCACAGTCAAGAAATGCATAATATGAAGGAAAATGCAAGAGTTTTTACTCTTTTCAAATGTATGATCAGAAAAATCACCCAAAAGTCAACTTAATGAAGTTCAAACAGCCAAAAAATGTAGTGTTCTTCTTCATTTTTTGAATAAACAGAAAGGAAAAAGAACATCATGCTCAGTTTTTGATGAAATCATGCCTCAGCACTGTTAGAACACAGTTTTCAACTAATTGCAAAGAATAAACACTCACAATATACTCAGAAAATATCCAAACTCATGCCTTCTGGCAGTGATTTGCAGAGAATATGAAAATTTTTAAGATCATGCGCAGAATTGACAGAAAATACAAATTTTGAATAGCAGCAAGGCATGTATATTAGTGTTTCCAGTTTTGGTCAGCAGATGGAGCTCGTTCACAGTCAAGAATTACAGATTTATGAAGAAAATATAGTTTGTTTTTGAGTTACAGCAAGAACAGCAGCAGTATACAAAAGAAGATACAAAGGTGTTCATTTCTATTTACCATAAAATACTCAGATTTTCAAGAAAGTCAGTCATACAATAAGTTTGAGCAGTAGATAGGATGAGATACATGCTTTTGACACTCATTTTTGACACAGATTCACAGAAACCTTCGAGTCGGCCATCAACAAAGGTGTGCTATGCAAGAAAATCCCAGAAAATGACGGGATATATGTGTTAAAAAATGACTTATTTATGTTTTTGCTAAGTGCTATGCAAGGAAAACCACAGATTCTTCTTCATTTCGACTTTCCAATGGTGACATCATATAGCCAACACATATGCAGAAGATCGACAGCCTCAACATAGCCAATGACGGATACAAGGAGGTTGGCCAGAGAAACAATAGAAAATGCATCATTTCACAGTCAAAACGTGACCGCAGAGAAGAAAAAATCAGCCCAAAATCAACCAAAACTGGAGTTAAAACATCAAAAAATGCAATATACCTTGCATTTTGCCAAAGAATGGAGGAAAGATCAACTAAAAATGACCCAGTTTCATGCCATTTCTGCCTTCAAACCCTCATGGTGGCACATCAGCGAGAAGAGGAAAGTAAGATTGATGAAAAATGAAAGTATTTGTTTTAGGTTTTCTTTTCTTCTCTTCAAGGGGGTCGAATGACCTATTCTTTTTCTTTTTTATCCTTTGCAAATCATCCTTATCATTTTTGGCGACGGGGGGAAGTTTTTATTTTGTTAAAACTTAACAAATGATAAAGGGGCATGGCATGTTTATGCCTTTTATTTCTTTGTATATTGTTTTGAAACCAAGTCAAAATATATTAGAAGGGATACAAGGTCGAATAGCATGTTAAGACTTGGTGTATGTTAGGAGACATAAGGTGATGAATAAAATGTATGTTGGGAGATACAAGGTAGATGAAGTGATAGTTACAAGGTGGTTTGAAAGTGAAGTGAGGGCATGGTGATGCATATGGGAGTCATAAGGGTTGTTTTTGAAACATTTTCCATTGAACCTCAAGACATGATGGTAGGATGTGTGCGAAAATAAAGATGGCTGGGGATTGTGAGGTGTTTTGTCATGGTTTTGAAATGTGAGTGAAAATGCAGATATGTAGAATCATGTCATTGTGTCTAGGAGCCAAGGTCTAGTTTTGTCGATTTTTGCATAATCTAGGAATAGATTAAAAATCGTAAACAAACGACAAGGTAATGATTATAAATTACTTTATCATTTGTAATAAAATGCAAAGAGGCAATTAGGCAGATTATCATGAATGACAAAGTAAGTCTTTTCGATTACTTTGTCGTCTTTTTATGATATTTAATTAGTCTCTAAATCATGCAAAATCAGGGATTTAGAATTAAAAGTCAAAAATATCATTATTTTCTGCATAGGGTTGTGTAATTTTAAATTGTAAAACATTTACTAAGGTGGTGTAATTATAAGCCTCTTAGTTAAATGTTAATTAAATGCAGAAAATGTGTCCTTATGATATTTTTGATGATGCAAGAGGATGATGACACAAATCTGACATATGTCAAAAGCATTAGAGAGCATTAAAAGATATTTTATGATATTTTTAAGTGCCTTCATGATAGTGGATGACATGCCTCCACCATTTCTACATTGGGACCTCTTTTCGGAGCATTTTAAGGGGATATTTTTTCACTATTCATGAGATGCACGGGAATGGAGCTAGTGGAGCTAGTGGAGGATGATCTTTTTGAGTGGAGCATGAGCTATTTACAGCTATTTGAGCTGTATTTAATCTTCTTCCTTGTTTAGTTTTAGGAGGTTCTGGCTCTTCACAGCTCTATATATTGTAATTTTATGAGTTCTTTTGCAGAAGTGAAGAGTTTTGTAACCCATTTTCAGAGATATGCAGCATTGTAACACCTCTTTGGCAGTAATAAGCAGTCTATACCTTCCCATTTTCTCCTGATATTGTGTGTCCTTAGTGTTAGTGTAGGTCTTTGTGATGTTCTTTGTCCTTGGAGCTGTAGTGCACGTTGGAGCCTTTATGCAGGGGTTACATATTTTTTACAGGTTGTGAGATGTGCAAGGGATAATCATCAGTTTTTGGGTAGTGAGAAGATCTATTTCTCCTTAACAAGACTGATGTTATTTAGCCTCCTCACAAAGTAATGATGCAAGGAATATGATTTGCTAGGTTGTGTAAGTAATCCTGATTATTACTAGTTCTGTAGTGTGTCGTTTTCTATGTATTTGCTGATGATCGTTTGGTGCATCACCTTAGACAGTAGGTTTCTTTTTATGCAAGCCTTCTTACCCTTTTCTCTACAAAGTCTTAGTCTAGGTAGTTTAGGTGGAGTACCAGCAAGAAGCTAGCCTTCTCCGGAGGTTCTTTCCGTCATAGGCAACCCACAGACCTAGGAAAGATCCCATGTTTCTCCAGATTGCCCAGTTTCACAACTCGGTGAGGGTGCAAATCTGAGAGACAACAGTAGGTTCCATGGACACATACCCATAAGGATAGAATATTAATTAGTGTCAAAAGATAAACCATGTGAAGTCATTGCTAAGTCCATACTATCCTCATGTGGACTGTGATTAGAAAAATGGGCAATGAAAGCATGAGCCCAGTCCATAAAATAAGTGTAAATTAAACATGCTAAATTAGTACATTGTAATGATTTATCAATTAAATGTAATCTAAACTCACCAATCAATAAAATATCACTATCTAACTATTAATGATTAGCAAACAAATATGCTTTCAAATGTAAAGAAGCATTTATAGAACCATTACAATCATCATGTAATAACTTTTCAATAAAGCTCATGATATAATCATGTAATGTGGGTTAAGGTAATGAAGTATCAATATGAACTACATGAGAAGCTAATGAGTTAATAGCAAGGTGTAATTTATCATCATGCAAGATATGAAAATGTCAAGAGCTATCATAAATATATATGGGTTCAACATGAGATATAGAAAAATGATCATCATCGTGTGTGAAAGCATGTAATACATTCAAAGCACATGAATATATTGACATAGGGATAGAATGACATGTAATAGAGATATCATCAAAAGGTATAACAATGTCATGCACTACATAATAAGGCTACAACATCATCAATGGTTATCACACTAGATGTATCAATAATGCATGATAAATCCTTTTTAGGTGTGTGTATAGCATAAAATGCCATTTGAGTACCAAGGATGGATAGATGATGTCTTATAAAAGATTGAAATGTATCAAATTTAGAAGTGACATATACATCCATATTAGCCAAGTGACCTAGTAAGTACCACAATAATATATTTCCACGGGTGGAAGGGTGAGATCAAAGATGTATATCACTATATACACAAAAATCTTTATCAATCTATGATAACCATGTGTGATCAAATGCACATTCAAATCCTAAGAAATCTAAAAGTGTGATAAAATCATAGTTATATCAAATCTAAAAACCCTAAGAGGAATGAAGGTAAAACCCTAAGAGGAATGAAAGTAAAACCCTAAGGTCAAGCCTTATGGGGTGTAAGACTAGATTGGTTCACAAAAATGTAAGTGTAATCAATTAATTCAAATGACTATTAAAATTTAAACCAAATAATAAATCACACAATTAACCTAGATTTTAAAATAAGTAGCTAAGATTTGATAATTGTAATAAATGAATATTTAGAAATTAAATGAGATATAAGGTACTTAGAGTTGTGAACTATAATGAAGAATAAATGATGATGATGATGTGCAAGATTTAATAATCTTGGTTTAGAAAATAAATGCTTGCAATCTAATAAATTCCTTGAATTCTGCACAATCCCAAAAATATTTATATGCTAAATCTAAGACCATTGCTCGATCAAACTTGAGAACTATGAGGATGATTTGATGCACATGATTGATTTGTAACCCACTAGATCATCTTGATAGATTGTAGAATTTTGCAACTTGTTTTGCCTCAATCTTTTATATTTGAAAATGCATAAGGACTATGATATTTAGAAGTACCTTAAGAGAGGCAACTAGATTATGAGGGTCAAGTTGTATTCAATCAACCCCCTTGTTAGACTAGCTTGATAGCCTTGGAAGAATGCTTATAAATAACATTCTCAAGAATGTAGATGATCTTAATGTTTATTTCAATTTTATGGATTCCTTTTAAGCTCCAAATATAAATTTTACTAAAATAATTTCTTGTTGATAATCAATATTCCTAGATGATCTAGGATGATGTTTTAATTGCACAAATGAATCCCTTTAAATACCACATCACATAGTAATAATTCATTCAAATAAGTATCAAGTTTGCTCCCAACAACTAGTTGAAATGAGTAGCAATAAGTAATTTTGAATTTGAAAAACAAGATTTTGGGCTCAATCCTAAGTAGCTTGGGATCAAACTTGAGCATTGAGGGATTGGCCCAAGACAAGGAATGTAGAATATTAGGATTTAGAATATGTACATGGAAACATGTCATGATAATGAGGTGAATGTGTAAGAAAGGGTGGAAATAGAGCTACGATAATGTCAAATGTATGGAAACATGTTTAAATGAGGAGGAATAAATGATTGAGGATTGTACCAATTTAACACAAGAATGTATCATTTGTTGATATATAGTTGTATTTAGAAATTCCATCAAAATGAACCCAAAACTAAACTAACGTCAACATGGGTATGCAAATTTCACCTTTAAAATATAATATAGCACCATTTTATTAATATAGTCTCCTCATATAACTATTACTCTTTAATAATATATGTAAAATAAATGTCTAATTATGTTGAGAGACATTCTAAAATGATAGTAGGGTACTAAGTCTCATGTTGTTACTATGCACATAAAAGCCAAAACACAATTATATATATTTTTAAAAAACTAAAACTATAAAATTAAAAATATAAGTGACATAATTAAATATAGAAATAAAATATATAAATATAAAACAAAATAAATATATATTTTTACTTTACTTAATTTGGCAACAATAAAAATAATTATATATTATAAACTAACTAATTTTCTTTAGTAGAAAAATTACTGTTTATAAAATTTTATGAAACTATTAAAAAATAATATAAAGTATATAATATATATTAATCTTAAGAAAACAAAGTGAGTTAAGTTTGATTCCAAAATTTTGTTGTAATAAATAACTAATTATTTGTGTGAAAATTTACAATTTATGTGTACAATTACAAATACATAAATGGTTTATCTATTACTTATAACATATTAAAAGAAATGAATTCATATCAACAAATTTTCTTGTATAAATTGTTTAAATGGAATCATGAGGCTTTGTCAGAAAAGCTTAAAAATAGATAAATAACATGTTATGATTTTGACTAAAAACAAATTTAGCATCAAATCAAAATATCTTACACATATTGATAAAGATGAAATCCATGGT
Source organism: Cunninghamia lanceolata (assembly GCA_027924645.1). Taxonomy (NCBI): domain Eukaryota; kingdom Viridiplantae; phylum Streptophyta; class Pinopsida; order Cupressales; family Cupressaceae; genus Cunninghamia; species Cunninghamia lanceolata. The sequence goes on along the minus strand of BSBN01001291.1, from coordinate 3,971,191 downwards.
CAAGTTTTTAAACAACCAGCACTGGCCATCTATTTAAGTAGGGCCTAAAAGCGATGGGTTTGTTGGTGGGTTAAGTTTAGTGCAAACTACAATGTCGGTAGTGGAGAATAATTCATACCATGCTCATTTTGCTCTTCTCTATATAATAGAAAATAATCAAAATGCCTTTCTTGCTTTAAGTTTAAAGATTAAATACTATGCATCGTACATGGTTTGGAATATTGCTACTATTTCCTATTCTTTAGTTAATCCTAACTACCTTGGCCGAATTACAAATCTTTATAGAAACAATGATTTATTTTCAGCTCAGCTAAAATAATTTATTAATGTGGAGCCATGGATTATCCTTCCTATAAAAAAAAATTATTAATTGATAATTGCAACTGAGCTTAAACAATACACTCTAAGCTTTGACTTATACGTGGCTAGTGGGCCCTCTTTTCTCTGTTTCATCAGTTATGTTTGTCCTCCGTTAACAATACATAAACTGTGTGTTTCAACAATCTGTGACTGCCCACGGTTACTTGTAAATTGGTGATAAGTTTAATTTGAACTTCCCCTCCTGCTCGATCTTAAGGGCTTTGTTTATGTGGGTGTTTTTTTGCAGGAGCAAGCTGTAGGTAGCTGCACAGTTTCACCACAGACAACAAACAAGTCTCCAACTCCATCAATTAAGATTTGCAAGCGTACTACCGGCCTGCTCCAAAATGGGAACTTTGGAACTGTTTAACTGAATTCCTCAAAGAAATGTGGTCTCATGAAATACCATGACCACAGGGTATGCACAAAATGGCTTTATTGAAAAGGCTTTAGAAACTTTCAAGCAAATGCAATTAGCTAGTGTAAAGCCAGAAACCTTTGCTAGCACTCCCAGCTTGTGTCAAGTGGGAGCTTTGGAACAGGGTATGGACATCCATCATAGTGTTAAGGATAGATGAATTTTGTCAGATGTTATAGTTGCTACTGCTCCGGTAGACATGTATGTAAAATGTGGAAGCATGGACAAGGGCACGTGAACTGTTTGACAGAATGCCTCAAATAAATGTGGTCTCATTGAATGCCATTATTGCAGGATATGCATAAAATAGATTTATTGACAAGGCTTTAGAAACTTTCAAGCAAATGAAATTCACAGATGTAAAGCTAGCATCCTCCCTACATGTGCCAAAATGGGATCTTTGGAACAAGGTATGAACATCCATCAAAGTGCATAATAAAAGGGGGATTTTTGTGAGATATTATAGTTGGAAATGCTCTAGTAGACATATATGGAAAATGTGGAAGCATGGACAAGGAATGTGAACTGTTTGACAAAATGCCTCAAAGAAATGTGGTCTCATGGAATGCAATGATTCTGGGATATGCACAAAATGGATTTTGCAAGGATGTTCTCAAAATCATTGAATTAACGAAGCACTCTGCAACATATCTTGACATTACAAGCTTTTCTTATGTTCTATGTACATGTAGCCATGTAGGTTTAATGGATGAGGGCTACACATGCTTCAATCATATGAGTAACCCTTATTGCATTACACCTACAATTGATCATTATGTGTGCATGGTTGACCTTCTTACCCGTGTTGGCTATCTTGGGGACACCCTAAACTTTATCATTAAGATGCCAATTAAACCTATGGTGGTTGTGTGGTTGAGTTTTCTTGGTGCTGCAAATCACATATGAATATAGGCTTAGGAGTATTTACAGTGGCAATGCTTTTTTATTTGGACCCTAAAAATATACTAAGACTTATGTTCTCTCAAACATCCATGAAGAAGTGGGCAGGTGGTGTGAGGTTCAAATGGTAAGGAGATTGATGAAAGATAAAGGAATTATAAAGATCCCTGGATGTGTTTGGATTGAAGGCCATAAAATGGTATGTGCTTTTTTGTGTAGGAGACAAATCACATCTACAGACATAGGAGATCTATGAAGAGTTGGAGAAATTGGCTTGGGAGATGAAGGCATCAAGATATTTTCCATATTCAAGACATTTACTTAGTGATGTGGAAAAAGAGGAAAAAGAATTATTTCTCTACCACCATAGTGAAAAATTGGCAATTGCTTTTGGTTTGTTAGACACCCCCTTAGAACAACTATTAGCTCTCTAGTTGTTAAGAACCTTCAAGTATGTGTTGATTGTCACAATGCAATGAAGTTTATCTCCAAGATTGTTGCAAGAGATGTTGATTATCACATTGCAATGAAGTTTATCTCCAAGAGAAATTGTTGTGAGAGATGCCAATTGTTTGCATCACTTAAGGCTACGAGAATGTTCTTGTGGAGATTATTGGTGAAGCTAAATGAAGTGGTCTGAAAAATAGGCTCACACTATAATAATGTGCACCATGTCAGACCTACACTAATAATGAAGGAACAAGGTTGTATTTTCAGTTACTAGGGAAAAAATGGTTTTATTTTTGTTTTGAGTATTTGGCAATCTAGACTATGATGTTGGCTTCATAAAATTGGATGCATAGAGTGCAAAGGAGATCACTACTTATATTCACTATTGGGTATCTGTCAAAGACTTATTCTGTGATAACATAGACATTTAATTGAATTGTTTTCATAAAACCTACATATGTATGAAATGAAAAGATGGAGAAGGTGGTGGAGAAAGAGTGAAAAACAAAAGGCGAGGAACACTTCAAGTGAATGGAAAGATGCTTGAGCAGCAGGAAATGGGAGAGGAAGGCTCACAATTACCCTTGCCATTTTGTATAGTTCTTTTGTTTCGATTAATCGTATTGTCTTTTGCCTATGTTAGGTTAAGCATTTAATTACACATTCTAGATTTAATATGTAATTTTCTATAAGTGTATGTAGATCTTGTGTCATTTATAGTTAGATATCTCTAATGTTGTTTCATGTCCCTTTGCTTGATGAGATAGCTAATAAATTTGTGAATTCCCAGATATTTTTTAATTTAATTTGATTTCAATTTGTTTGGTTTCTATTAGAAGGAAACCACTATAATTTATAATGAAGAAGTAAAAAAAATTACAAGTGTGGTTATGTTGTAATTAGTGGTTATGCATGGCACTTGAAAAACTCTCATAATGAGGTTTATATATTGATGTTAGAGACAAGAGAATAACATTTGTATATGTAAAACTAAAATAACGATTTATATCACATTGTAATTGCACATTTGTGGCATTACAAAATTATGCATTATGAGATTTATAAATTAATACTAATGAGATGAGGGTTTGAAGGTGGATAGGAGAGAGCTAAATAGGGCATTTCATAAGTGTGTGGAGTGACAATAGGATTTGTGGAGTGACAATAGGATTTAAAACAAGAGGAACTCAAAGGAGTGAGGGGAATTTTAGAGCAACACGATGGAAGACATCATAGGTTTGAAAGGAATATTATAATTATATTCATAATATGGTCAAATTGACTACTTTATTCATTTGTGCAAACCTAAAAAATGCTAGTAAAGTTAAATTCCAGTTGGTAAGATAGGAATTGAATAATTTTGCACTAGTCACATATCTAGCAAATGGTAGTGAAGACTAAATTCCATATGCAGCATCTAATGTTTGTTTACAATCCTTAATCACAACTACATTAATGAATAATTTTGCACTAGTCACATATCTAGCAAATGGTAGTGAAGACTAAATTCCATATGCAAAATCTAATGTTTGTTTACAATCCTTAATCACAACTACATTAAGAATCTTGAATTCTTGTACTTGATTCATGTCAAAATTTAATAATGAGGGATTCATTTCATAATGTCCAAAGACTTATGAGTCATGGCTAACAAATTTTGTTTAGTTGATTTAAAAATTGAATGGTATAATAAGCATACATGTTTGTATACAATGAAAGCAAGAAAATTAGTTTTTTTGGAAAGAATCTAAAATAATGAGCTTTAATTCTTCATCTCATGCAAATGCATTTGACAATGTCATGATTATAAGAAAATGTACATTTCTAAGTTATTATAAGTCTTTATAATGAGTGTATTTTTAATGTTTACAATAGAAGAAGGGAATTTGTTATGAAGCACATTCTATTCTTATAAAAGCTAGATCACTTTGTAACTATCACTAGTAGTATCACACTTGAGGTCCCAAGGGAAATCTAAAATTATAAATGAATATTTTTGTGTATGCATTATAATAACTTAGGCAACATTTGAATGGAAGAAACTCCATTGTCATTAAAAATAAAAATGATTATAAAATTATGCCATAGATTATATTACAGAATTGGGCAATATGGTAGTGGTTCTTTAAATCATGTGATAAAATGATCCCATAGATTGGATCTTGCATCACAAGGGACAACAATAATTATTTTTGCATGATGATATGAAGCACATTGACTAAAAGCATTGCTTGATAGGTTGGGTTAAGCTCTTAGTCACAGATTTTAGGACACTATAATATCTTCTCACTATGGCTCACCATTTTTGTGTTTGTGGCTATGCTCTATCTAGAATGATGAATTTGTTCTCGCGTCATCATTGGTGAGTGCTTTGGTCTAGGTGCAATGGCCTTTGGAAGTAGCTTAGGGAAGAGGAAATGCTAGGATTGTAGTGTGGGGGCATCAAAATAGAAGGGTAGGAGGTAAAAGGAGAGGGTGGAGAGCACCAAGATGGTGGAGAATTTCATCTATGTATAGAAAGGGAGATTAGAAATCTTGATCTCTGCTCCTAGTTCTATGTATCGTAGTTGAATAATAGCTTTTATAGAGCATTTGATTATATACACTTCTCGACTAGTACAACCACAAGAAATAGAAGGTCGTAGTGGATCATTTGATATTAGTGGACCCTCCTCATCCACACATGTTTGTGTGCCTCATCATTACATTATGTACAATAATTTGTTCTTAGGTCCTCTTGGAGTGATGACTCATCCACCCTTAAACACATTAGAATATGATGTCCCGGCTACACAAGCCAAGGCATTGGAGACTAGAACAAAAGTTGAGGAAAAATGAGTTAGAGCACAAGAGGAGCAAGGCCAATCTTTCTTTGAGATAAATTTAAAATTATTTCATGATATTCCCATTTAAATTTAATACAAACAAATATTATAGTACTAATATATCTATGTGCGATAACAATTGATGACAGACGAGGAGCTTATAGAAGTTCATCAAGGTCCTCTTTCTACCATTTAATTTGGTTGAGACTTGATGGTATAAATTTTTCTACACATCTAACCTTTTCTTATTGTGTGCATTTCCTTTTTTTCCAATAATTATATATTAATTTATATCAATGTTATTTTACTTTTACAACCTATTCCAAATGTGAAAGATGTACCACCTTTCCCAACATGCCTTAATACGACTTTTGATCATGCAATAAGACCATCATTCACCAAATGACTCTTTGAATGTTAGTAACAAGTCAAAGTAATGGAATTGAATTTTCTTTAATTGATAATTTAGATTTTATAGTTGAACAGAGTGATTTAGATGTTAATAATTGTTTCTACACATCTAACCTTTTTTTATTGTGTACATTTCCTTTTTTTCAGTAATTATTTATTAATGTATATCAATGTTATTTTACTTTCATAGTCTATTCCAAATGTGAGTAATGTGCCAACTTTCCTAGCATGCTTTAGTAGGACTCCTAATCATCCAATAAGACCATCATTCATTGAACAATGCTTTGAATGTTAGCAACAAGTCAAAGTAATTGAATTGAATTTTGTTTTCATTGAATTAAATTGAAAATTATTTCAAAGTTTCAAACCATAATCACAAAGAGATGGAAGGCAAAGATTGGGAGGGGAATGCTATTATTTTCAATCAATTGATAAAAGTTCAATACATGAACACGTCTTAAACCTTATTATTGTTTCTCTTTATACTAATACCTCTTTGGTATTTGATAAGAAAATTTTCTGCTATTAAAAAATTATAATTTTTAATGCAAAAAATTAAAAACTACATGTCTATTAGTGTATTATTTAGGTCTTTTGGATTTTGGCAACCACATATCAACATGTCAGGAAAACCCAGTGTAATTTATATGAAATAGATACATCCAAGAAACATCTATAGGATATTTCCCAATTGTCAAGAAATGATTCTAGGAGATGTATAGAGATAAAAAGAAACTTCACATGAAGTCTCCTAATGTTTGGAGACATCCCCATATGGGTCTCCAAGATGTGGACACATTTCCAGTATAGTGGACAAGTACTAAGGGTCAAGGTTTGAGTCTCCTAGTAAGTCTATCTTTTATGCGTTGTCATTATAGGTTAGGCTTCCTAACCTCCCATTGTAATACTAGCTTTCCTCCAATTTATCAACTATTGGAAATGCCCTGGGTAAGCTCATTTCTATGTCTCCTAAAATGACTTATCGTTTGCATCCCAGTTTTGCTCGATTGCATGTAGAGTTGGATATCTCAAGGAATTTTTCTAAGGAGATCGGACTATAAGTTGGAGATTACATTTGGAAGTAATTGTTGGATTTCATGAGTTTCATTTTTGTTGGGATAATGTGCTATTAACCATGTAAATCCCAATATTGTATTTATTCCATTTTATTATTTGTAATTTGCAATTACCCATAAGGGAATGAAGTAGTTTCACCGGCAGTGGTAATTCCAAACTTACCGAAGGTAATTATGCAATGACATTTATAGTTAGCAATTGTAAAAATCATGACTAAATGAGGGTAGATGCCACCTTGGAGGAATCTTCCATTTTTAGCATGTATGACACACATCATAATGTTTGGTGAGTGCATGTAAGAGAATCTATAACAACTGCAAGTTGTCATAAGATTCTATGACACTATGACGACATATGATGGATATTTAATAACCGTATGATTTTATTGTTTAGCCCTAGGCATCTGTCATGGGAATATGCTTTCTAGAGGAATCTATGATGGTCATGACGCATCATAAGATGCTATAAGAGATCTATTTAGCCTTGGGTGCCCAACTTTGCATGGTTGAATTTAGACAAGTGTCATGAGCTTGTAAGAAGACATTTAATGTTCGCATGTTGGAGATTCTCAAGAGAGAGAAAGGGGATGCCTAGGTTGGAGGGAAAACACAAGTCTATAAGTTATTTGCCATGTAATTGTTGTGGTATCAACAGATTTTTGTAAACAGGTTCTGCCAGAGTGAAGGTTGGAGAGAAGAAAGAAGTGCATGTATTATGTTATTCGATTTTTGAAGATAATACAACTTGAGCCTCTTTTCTTGGTGGAGTTTTTTACCCAAAAGGGTTTTCTCCATGTTATATCTTGTGTCATTCTTCTATGGTGTTTGTTCCTATGTTTTTATTTAATTTCTGAATGCAATTTCCATTGATATTACACTATTTGAGATCATTTACATATTATAATCAGATTTCCATTTAAGTAGTTGTTGCCTTCATTTTCTAACAATTTTTTGATTCAAATCATGCATTGGTTTGGGTCATGTTGCAGAGTATCTTGTTCATGGCCCAAAGAGCATTTTGGGCTTACCCCATGATCAAAAGATGCAAAACCTTGGCACCTAACTTTTTTAGCTCACCATTTTACCCACATTGGGGCCTCTCCTCCTCCTAGTCTTTCAAATAAGTATGGGATGTCTCCTTAGAAATCTTCTCCTATAGTTTCGTCATCATTTCCAATTTCTAGCTACTCGTTGAGGGTGTAATCTTGTTCACCCATAACTTTTGCGCTTCTCAAGTGGTAAATAGGTTGTGGCTCCATTAAAGGTGGGTTCCTCTCTACCCCTTGTAATCTTAGCTTCTGATGGAGCAAAAGTCAAATTTTTTGGCCCTTCCAACTAGACATCAAGGTTTTTTCGCTCTGGATGCATGGTCTCTGAATCTCTCCCAAGCAGGTTTTTTCCAAGCGGAAGTCTTATTCTCTTATGTTGCTTTGCTCCCACAAGGTGTTAGATCTAGATCCCAAGATGTGGGCTAGATCCACCCTATTTTATAGTCTAATTTCCTTTGTATTTTTTTAGTCGTTCAACTATTTGGATTTTTTGTTATTTTGTATGGATTTTGATTTTCTCTCAATGAGGACCCTTATAGATTATTCAACTTATCATGTTGAAAAAAAAACCATTGGTTCCATAACATTAATCAATCTGATAAAGCAAAGCAAATGCATAGGTAGGAGGTACATTGAGCAACAAGCTTAGATATCAATATTATTACCGAATGGATATGTCAACTACTACTTGATATCACTAGAACTATTGAATTCAACCACCTCACACAATAAGACCCAAATGAGTGCACATCCTAGTCCTCATCAATTTATGTGAATTACTCAAGCTCTACATCCCACCATGCTACTAGGCTCTCCTTGCACTACAATATTTTGGGAACAATGAGATACAAGTCATCGTGCACAACAACAAGCTTCTTTGCTCTCCTAAAGGTATGTTTGTTCCTCTTAACAAAGTGGATGAAGCTATATGTTGACCAATTCCTCTCAACAACAGAGGAGCAAAAAACCTACAAGATGAAGCAAATGGCAAGTGGACATAACAATCCTAGAGGCCCATATGGTTTCCATTAGCTATCTACTATGCTAAAGTGGCCCTGTATATTAAACTCTTATAGCCATCAAGTTCAATAAATCCTATCCTTTGATGTTTTATCAAGGCTATGCATTTCCTTAATGGGCTTAATGAGGCCCTTCTTCTCCTCATCATTATCTGTTGGGAACTTGGGACAACTCTACCTGACCTCTTCATGTACTATTTTGGATTCACTGCATATGTGGCCATTTACTCAACTTCTCACACCTTTGCTAAATAATGGGGTGAGCATGGAATTCTAGAATGGGGTCTCTCCTATGAATGGAGGTCAACATCTAGCTAAGCATGCTATCAATGCAATTGTAGATCTCCCTAAGGCTAGGACTGTCAAAATGCCCATATCTAATGACTATGAAAGCTAGGGATACAAAACATCTAACTAAACTACATTACTGACCACAACATACTCCCCACCCTCTTCCCCATCTCTAACTTGGACTACTCGCACATAGTCCACCATTGTGTCATGATCATAAGTTGCAAGGGCTTTTTCAATGCAAGCATCCTCTACAATAGAATAAAATATGGAGTAAATTGGGTCTCAACTAGCTTGAGGAATTCATTTTTCAAAATAGATCAAAACAATGTCAAGGGAGAGTGGTGTTTGCAAATCAACATCTACACCTCCCTTCCATCCACCACAACCTTCTTGACCCACTTGATTTTGTCAGGGTCCTTCAATGCATTGTTCATGGCATGCACACAAAGGGTGAATGTACATGGACTCAAAAATTTCCCTACTACTTTGCACACATTTATTGCATCAATAACCACCTACGCTCATTTTGAGGACCAACCTCTTAAATGGTATCTCTCAAAATCTTGAACTAAAACTCTGCATCCTTGTGTTTTCTTAAGCAATCAATTGTCCTGAGGAATCCCACTCTTACATAAAGCATAGATGAAAAACTCATGAATAACTTGTTGATCTCGCAAGTAACTTACAACAAAACTCAACGCCTTTTTTTCAAAGACTCGTCGCGATTATTATCATTAAAATCGCCATAAACTCATTAAAACTCGTTCAAACTCATGCCGACTAGTAAAACTACCCAAAATCCAATATTAATACATCATTTTTTTACCCTAAAGTTTACACAATTTTAGACATAAAAATGGCAACAATGCACATGGGCATATTTTCGCAATTTGTTGATGATTTGTAGAGGATTTTTGGAGTTGGATGATTTTCAATGCCAAGCTTGGATGATTTCTGGAGTGAATACATAGGTTTTTATTTTGTTCTATTATTGTATAAGTAATATCTGAATTTTAGATTGTGTAACTAGAGACTATCCCCAATGCCTCCCTTTCGGTTGTATCATAATGAGTCTTAGTCGACATTATACGTCAATAGAATTACAAAATAAAGCTAAATACTGAGGTAATTAATGTATACGCCTAAAAATGACACGATTCATCCTAAATAAATATTCTAAATATTTATTCCATTCTTCTACCAATTAAATAAATATTCCAAATTTATTTAATCGATTCACTATCCCATAATTAAATAAATTCTATTTATTTAATTAAAATTCTTCTAATATCCTACACAATTAAATAATCATAAATTATTTAATTAAGCCCAATTCCTCTATCCTAAAGTTCTAAATTCAAAATTCCACATCACCTTTACACCTCACCTTTTCCACCTCACCTTGTCCACCTCATCAGGTTGCACATGTAATTAAATATATTTAATATTTAATTACCTTATTTTCCCTCACCCACATGGCCTATTTCTTCTCCAATCAGAGGTCAGTTAACCAATCAATCAAATCTGTTAACTAACCTGTCAGTTGAGTCAAATCCTCAATCAATCCAGTCAGTTCCACAATCCACTCTTCTAACTGATCAATCAATTCTGTTAACAGACCAGTCAATGGAGTTAACTCTCCAATCAGTTTTGTCACATCCCACCTTTCATGATGGAGCTGGGACACTTGTCGCATTTCCACTGGTTGCACATTCCTCAACCATCTTCAGCCGTTGATCTTCATATCTCCTCTCAACCGTTGATTTCTATTCCTCCAAGTCTATAAATGAAGCTTCATCCCTCCATTCTATTCATCCAGGCTTTTGACATCGTTACTCTGCAGAAATATCACCAGCGCGCCTTTGGCACCCACTTGTCATCTACAAGCTTGAGATCACCATTGTTGCATTGGAGCTCACCTTCATTGCACATCACACCATAGCTGTTCACCATCGACTTCCTCAAACAGCTTTAAAAGATTGCACTCTCTGAGGGCTCATCTCATCTGCGAAAGGACGATTCGTGATAGGCGAACAACAGAAGTTTCAAAACGGAAGAGGTTTGCTGTGTTTGTTCATTGCTTTGTTCATTTGAATCTTCTTTGTTTCTCTATTCTGTTGATGTTTGGGTCTTATTTAATTAATTTGATTGATTCGATATTTTACCCTCACATTTTTGGTGCCCACTGTGGGGCCGTTGCCCCTTTATTTCACCATTTTTGAGCTTTTTTGAAAGCAGGTTCCGTACAGGTCCCGCAGAGTCACGCACAGATTAGTTCAGCGCATCTGTTCATTTTTACGGCGCTTTTGAAGACTGTTACGGTGCTTTTGAAAATCCTGCGCATCTGTGTATTCTTGCTGCGCTTTTACAGACTGTTACGGCGCTTTTGTTAAAACTACGCATTTGTTGTCTATTACTGCGCTTTCATAGACTGTTGCTGCGCATCTGTTATAACTGCGCATCTGTTGACTGTTACGGCGCTTCTGAAAATTGTTGCTGCGCATACATTAAAACTGCGCATTTATCCATTTTAACGGCGCATATATTCAAAACTACGGCGCATTCGTTAATGCTGCGCTTCTGTTGATCACTTCTGCGCATCTTATCACTGAAGCTGCGCATTTGTTACTGGCTCAGGTTTTAGTGCTTTTCTAGAGGATTTTGCTAACGCTAACCCTTTTGCAGGTGTTTGCTGGAGCGGTTTTGCAGGATAGGCTCGGGTTCAGTTACATGTAGTTGCATCTAACTAGCTCACATTTCATTTTCTAGGAAAGAGTAAAATGGTTGTTCATTACAAATCTTCATCTAGTCTTAATTAGGGAGGAAGTAACTGGTTTATTTCATGCTTGCATCGCAAACAACTTCCAAGTTATTGCTATCTAAGACTTAAAATTGAACTCACAACTGCTTTCTGAAGTTAAAATGAACCATTGCTATATCGTGAGACCTGAATTTCAAAGTTAACAATCTCGTGCAACGTGGACTTAAAATTGAACTCACAACTGCTTTCTGAAGTTAAAATGAACCATTGCTATATCGTGAGACCTGAATTTCAAAGTTAACAATCTCGTGCAACGTGGATTTAAAATTGAACTCACAACTGCTTTCTGGGATTTAAAATTGAACCACTGCAATATTGTTGAAATCACTTCAAAGTTCTGTTTGAGTAGCTTAGCCCATTTAGTTTTTATCTTTTAACTAGGGTGGATTAATCAGTGTATTCTGTGCTTGCGAATGACAATAGGCTTATGCTCTCCCCTCTTCTGGGTGATCAGAGTGCCAGACTTGTCATTCTATTTGTTTAACCTTTAGGAGGGGCCTGCCCTTGGATACATGCTTGTCCAAGCGGGAACGACCCTGAGTGGTAACAGGCTAACGCCAAGCCCTACTGAGCCACTTAAAATAAATTGTGCTTGAGGTGAAAACCTCCTGCAACGAGTGCTGTTATGTTACACCGACGGCCAACCTCCCCCAAAACCCTCTCAGGCGTAACCCTTTGAGGCTGGGAGACTCCATAACGGAGAGTAGCGCCGCCGCACATGTAACCACTTGAACGGTTGCCCGAATTAAATACCTCTTGTTTTAGTGGCCCAAATCCCTTATAATCCATTTCTCGCCTAGGATTTTGTGCTTGCTTTTGTCCAAAATAGAGTCGAAAAACTACAAAAACCATGGAAAACTACAAAACATTCTTTGTGCTTGCCGTGTTTTCTTGCTAAATTAATTCATAATATCAGATCAGGAAGACCTTTTCCAGCCAAAGAATACCAAAAATAGAGAAAAATCCCAAAAATTTGTAAAAAATACTAGAACTGCGCATATATCCTTTTCTGCTGCGCATATACAGCGACTTGCTGCACTTTTGTACCGACTGGCTGCGCATATATACCTTTTTGCTGCGCATATACACTGTTCTGCTGCGCTTTTACAGCGACTTGCTGCGCTTATACACCGACTTGCTGCGCATTTACTTTTCTGCTGCGCATTTACGCACTGTTACTGCGCATACATACTTCACCAGAGCGGCGCTTTTACAGCGACTTACGGCGCATTTACCCATTCTTGCTGCGCATCTGTTTCTGCGCATGTGTGACAGTGAGCATCTGCCCTATTTTTGAGAAATTTTTGTCAGCTGTTCAGAATACCCATTTCAGCCTAGTTTCATTTTCCGAGGTCAGAATCAACCTTACGGTCAATTTTCATCCATTTCACCCATTTCTCTCTCTTTCGACGGTCGTCCCAGTCACCTTCTGTCCTAGTCACTCTTGCCCCAACGTCATTCTATCCCATACCGATTCGACATAGGTCCTTGTTCGTTCCATTCGTGAATTCACGTAAGCCTAGTAGGTCACAGTACCTTTTGCTAGTAGTCTTGTTGAACGACTAAGCCCTACACAGTGAGACTGGTATCGACTACCCTTGCTAGTGGCTAGAGTCTTGCGTCTTACCTGAAGTCATTGAGCGAGAGAACCCTTTGTCCAAGTCTTGTCCTAGATACCCCATTCATTACAGTCTTAGTCGGCACCTTGCCAAAATTTCTAATCCTAGTCCACTTCATCCCACCCCACCTTGCATGGTTCTTACTCGATCCCAGTACAACAAGCTAATTGAAATGGCCGACTCATCCGATCACATCGCCCCACCACGCGATGATGATGAAGAAATTTCTCGTGAAGAGTTAGTGGCACACATGCAAGATAGCAAATTCCAACGCCTAGTGGAGAAAGTGCTCCTTGAGGACCCCACCAAATATTTCCATCATCTTGCTAGTCTCGGAATCAAACTCCCCGCAGACTTTGACATTAGCTCCATCAGGGAAAATGCAGACAATGAACGTGAGAGGGACACAAATGACACAATCCCCCAGGCCAATGAGAGAGGAAAACAACCCATAGATCAAAATGCTCCTATGGCGGATGTGAGGCAACAAATTGAGAGTCTAAAGCTAGAAATCTCCAACCTTAAGGTCGGCACAAGTTCCAAGAACTACTCCTTGGAAGATATAGCACCATACCCCTTTGACAGAAGTTTGGTCATGAAACCATTCCCCTTTCAGTTCGGAATCCCAAAATTTGACAAATACAAAGGGAAGGGGGGACCCTAGAGATCATATCCGGGAATTCACTGCAGCATGTTTAGAAGTAGCTCACAACGAGACCTACTTAATGAGACTGTTCCCAAGATCTTTAGGAGGTCAAGCTATGGAGTGGTTCTCACGTCTCCCACCGGGAATCAAAACTTTTGATGAACTTGTCAATAAATTCATAACGCACTTCTCTTACAACATAGAACACGAAGTATCTATGCTAGACCTATGCAACACCAAACAAAAGGGTGGTGAGTCATTCGCCACCTTCTTACAACGATAGAGACAGCTAGCTAGTAAGTGTTCTTACGACATGCCTGAGAAACAACTATTAGAAATGTTTGTCCACAATTTGCATCCCGATCTTAGCTATCAGATTCAGATACAATGCCCTACCTCATTCACCAAAGTCATTGAAATGGGGCTATTCATTGAGAAAGCTATGATCGCTAAAGGAACTCTCAAGCTCTACAAGGACACACCTCCTTCCACTTACACAACTGACAAGTCAAAGTTTTGGACCAAGAACAAGAATGTGGTCAACGATGGAGTAGTGGATGCCAAGGCGGCAGCCCCTAAACAACAACCCATATTCACTCTTAAGGAAGAAGCAAATAACGGTGCACTCAACAAGCCACCCCCTCGGGAATCTAGACCTTGGTTCAATTCAAATCCAAGGAGAAAATTCACGCCGTTAGGAGAATCTCAAGAGTCTGCTCTCAGGAAGTTGTTGGCTAACAATGAAATTTCTCTACCACCAACAAGTGACTATAACCCTATAGTCAAACCTCCCTATTGGAAGGACACAGACTATTGCGAGTATCATCGAGGAAGGGGGCACACAACCAATAATTGCATCCATCTTAAGAACGTCATACAGGATATACTAGATCAGAATCAGGGAGGGACACAACAACATACCTCCAATGAATCTCATGTGGCCTACCGGGATCCTCTCCTAAACCACAACCGGCCATATAACAACAATCACAACAGCGGTCACAACAACAACAATGGTTACAACCACAACAATGGTCACAATGGCAACAACTCCAATGGCCATAACAATAATGACAACAATCGCAACAGGCCAAACCAGAATAGTGGGTCGAGTAATGCTAACTATGCAAGCGTTCCCTTTGAGTACACCATTAACTGCATTTCTGAGCATGTTCCGCAAGTCAACGTCATATCCCCCAACCAACAACCAGGACCTAACGGAACTGGTTGTAGTATAATTACCCGCAGTGGTAGAGTCACGATCAACACTACTCCTCCAAGGTCGTCACCCTCTCCGTCCCACTCCCGCCCATATAATGTCATCGACCAATTGCAAAAAACTCTGGCTCACATTTCTATATTGGAGCTCTTGCATCTATCTCCTTCTCATAAGGAGATTCTCGAGAAAGCCTTAGTGGAAACTACTGTCCCCACTAACCTGGCCCAAGAGAAGTTTCAAACCATGGTTGGCAATCTGACATCCTCCCCTTCCATATCATTCACTGAGCAAGATGACCTTTCTGTATCTCAACCCCACAACACTCCCCTACACATTGTCGCATTCGTACACAAGCACCGCATCAAGAGGGTTCTCATTGATGGGGGTGCCGGTTTGAATATTTGCACTTTGAAGCTAGTCCTTGCATTGGGGTTCTCTAAACAGGTAGTGGATCCACGGAGGAAGATTACCATAAAGGCCTATGACGAGGAAGAGAGAACCACAAAAGGCATGGTTGTCCTACCTATTCAAGTTGGACCGGTAATTAAAGATGTGGTGTGCCAAGTCCTTGATCGGGAGCTTGCTTACAATATTCTACTAGGGAGACCATGGATCCACGCCATGAAGGGTTGTCCCCTCCACCTACCATCAATGCATAAAGTTCCCACACGATGGCAAGCAGGTCACCATACACGGCGACCCTGATCCCTACCAACACTGCAATTCTTTCCAAGCTAAACCTGAATGCGTCATTCCCAACAATAGAGCTTACATTTCCCCTACTCCGCCATAAGACCATTCCGCTGAAGCCTCCTCCTCACGGCCTAAACCAATGAAAATCACCATAAAAGAAAATGGCGTGGGGGAATACCAGATTGAGCACAGCCTCAACCTTGCAAAAATGCCCTTGTCTCCTCGCTCCTTTGGCCAGCCCAAGCATCAACCCAGGCATTTTCCAAAGCCCTCTGCTCCTCCTATAACTCCCGCAAACCCCTTTGTAAAATGGGGGACCTTCTCCGATGAATCAGAGGAGTGAGATCTCTTGCAATGGCTTTATGCCGAAGAAGAAAACACACCCCAAGATCCACCCAGACTCCCTACAAAGCTCTATGGGCAAGGTGAGACCATCTTGCATAGGATGGGATATGAAGGACAAGGCCCTATCGGCCTCAGAAAAGAAGGGATCATCGAACCTATACAACCTTCTTCCTCCTCTTCGGCTAGAAACACCACTGGCTTGGGATACAAAGGCAAGGGCAAAGCCAAGGAAAATGCCTGTCTTGTGGAGACAATCCAAACACCCCAAGAGGACAGTGACACAGATTCAGATGAGTCAAATGAGTATGAGTGGGACAAGCTAACAGAGCACTCCTACGATGACAAGGAGATTGACACCATCCAAACTCTTAGCCCTTACCATGAGAGACAAATGCAACGGGACAGACCACTGGAGTCTGATTTGCCCCTCCCCGAGAGTATGGCTTTCGAGGAAAGTTTCGATTCCATTGCGATAAACAACTTGGAGGAGAGTACCACCCAGAACACTACCCCCACCTATGCTCCTAGTATTTCCATCCACACTATCAACGAATCAGGTCTTTCATCCGACTCCCTTCCCCTCTTACACCCTGAGCTTATTGACTGGGACCTGCAAGGAACCCCCCAATTATATATGTTCCAGAACGATGACGCCTACATTGACTATATGGGACTTCGAGATCACTTACCAAAAGGAGATCATAAAGCCAGTTTCGCTATCGAACTCAATACTGTAGCTTACTTTGGGGAGGGTGCCAAGCCTTCTAGTCGCAAAAATGTAAAGATCAAAAAGGGATCTGACGGTGAAAACCACCATGCGGCAGTGTCAGATCATAAAACAGTAAAAAGAAAGGACGTATCTGAAGGTGAAAACCCAACTGTGGCACCTGACGATGGATTGCTTGACACCCTCCCAAGTGATATGTATCAAGAAAGGTCACAGATCGTGGTAGAACCAATAGAGCCAGTGAACATTGGAACCGAAGAGCAGCCTCAGATTATCCACTTTGCAAAATCTCTCACGCCACCTGAGAAAACCAAGTTTGTACCATTCTTTAAAAAGAAGAGAGGCAGCTTTGCTTGGTCATATGCTGACATGCCAGGTTTGGACCCAAACCTGATCCTACATCACTTGCCATTGGATCCAGGGGTGAAGCCCGTAAAGCAAAAACTGAGAAAGATGCACCCCCATATAGCCCTTCTGGTCAAGGAAGAACTCAAGAAATTGCTAGACGTGGGGTTCATCAGGGCCATAGATTATCCTGAATGGATATCAAACATCGTGCCAGTGTCTAAACCAGATGGCAGGGTTCGACTATGCAACGATTTTAGAGACTTAAACAAAGCATGCCGCAAGGATGACTTTCCCTTGCCTAACATCGATATCATAGTCGACCTCACGGCAGGACATACAATGCTGTCACTCATGGATGGGTTCTCAGGGTACAACCAGATCAAAATAGCACCAGAGGATCAGCACAAAACCGCTTTCACTTGTCCATGGGGGTACCTTTTGCTGGAATGTCATGCTATTTGGGTTAAAAAACACAGGTGCTACATATCAGCGGGCCATGACAACCATCTTTCATGACATGATGCATGTGACCATGGAAGATTATGTTGACGATATCTTGGCAAAATCACTCACCAGGGACTCACACTTGGATACATTAGAAAAAGTCTTCCAACGGTTGGATCAATTCCAAGTAAAACTGAACCCGAAGAAATGTGTGTTTGGGGTCACATCAGGCAAGCTGCTAGGCTTCATCGTGTCAGCAAACGGCATAGAAGTAGACCCGGCCAAGGTCAAAGCAATCATGGACATGCCTCTGCCCAAAACTCTAACACAGTTGAGATCCTTACAGGGCAAGCTACAGGCCATCCACAGGTTCATCTCACAGCTGGCAGACAAGTGCCATCCTTTCAGCCATCTCCTACATAAGAACGTTCCATTTAAATGGGATGAGCAGTGCGAAGAGGCATTCAACAAGCTCAAGGAGTACCTCATGAATCCTCCTATACTCATGCCTCCGATCCAAGGAAAACCTTTGATTCTCTACATATCTGCTACACCTACTGCTCTTGGGGCTCTCCTAGCACAGCAAGACTATGAGAACAAGGAAAGAGCTGTGTACTACATCAGTCGAACCTTAGTGGGCTACGAGTTGCAGTACTCACAGGTGGAACGTTCATGCCTTGCGGTGGTTTTTGCCTCACAAAAACTCTGGCACTACATGTTGGCACATCCTGTTAAACTCATTGCCAAGATCGACCCACTAAAATATCTTCTCAGCAAAGCAGCTCTCACGGGTCGACTAGCCAAATGGGTCATGCTTCTTAGCGAATATGATATAGAATATGTGGATAGAAAAGCCATCAAGGGGCAAATCATCGCTGACCAACTAGCTGAGGCACCGTTACAGGACACTTCACCAATGCAGTTTGAGTTCCCCGATGAGTCTTTATTCACTCTGTCCACATCTCCTTGGAAACTCTACTTCGACGGGTCTTACACCAACCATGGATCGGGGGCAGGTATCTTGTTTATCACTGCCCAAGGCGACACAATTCCAAAGTCCTACAGGTTGTTATTTCCATGTACCAACAATATAGCGGAGTATGAAGCTTTGGTAATTGGTCTCAAGATGGCCACTGAGTGGAAAATCCAAGCACTATGTGTCTACGGTGATTCTCAGCTTGTCATAAACCAGGTCAATGACGAGTATCAGACCAAAGATGAGAAGCTCATCCCATACAAACGGATGGTCGACGACCTCAAAGCACATTTTGGGACCATCTCGTTTGAGCAAATACCCAGGATAGAGAACAAAGCAGCCGATGCAATGGCAACCATAGCCTCTCTTCTTGAGATACCTGAACATGAGTCACGGTATGAGTTCTTAGTAGAAACAATTCGACAACCGGCTTATGATCTCCTCGAAACCCATTCCATTTGCCACCTAGTAGGATCTGATTCACCTTGGTACGGTAAGACCTACACTTACCTCAAAGACGATATCCTTCCTTTGGACCTCTCTTCCAACCAAAAATGAACTTTCATCCGCCAAACCTCCCGTTACACCATTATTGCCAATACCCTTTACCGACGTGGTCTGGATGGTACTTTACTCCGTTGTCTAGAACAAGAAGAATCTGTAACTGCCTTGTGAGACGTGCACGAAGGGATCTGCGGAACACACTCCAGCGGTCCCTCCTTAGCTAAGAAACTCATGCGTTTGGGTTATTACTAGCCCAATATGGAAATGGATTCATATCAGTTCGTCAAAAAGTGCAAACAGTGCCAGATACATGGGAACCTGATTCATGCACCTGCTCAGGAGTTGAGACCTCTAACGACACCCTGGCCCTTTTGCCAGTGGGGACTTGACCTCGTGGGAAAGATTCATCCGCCTTCTTCCAACGGCCATAAATTCATCATAACCGCCACTGAGTACTTTACAAAGTGGATTGAAGCCGTTCCCCTATCAACCGTCACAGGAAAGCAAATTTCCTCTTTCATTCTGAATTACATTATCTGCCGATATGGCATCCCTTCATCCATCATAACGGATAACGGGAGACCCTTCAAAAATCAGGATGTCCAGGAACTTTGTGAGCGTTTTAAAATCCAACATCGTTTCTCCACTCCATACTATCCCCAAGGTAACGGCCAAGCTAAGGCATCGAACAAAACCATTCTAAAAATCCTAAAGAAGACTGTCAATGAAGCTGGTCGCGATTGGCACGTCCAACTCAATCCCGCTCTGTGGGCCTACAGAACCAGCATACGCACTCCCACAGGTGCTACACCCTACGCCCTCGTCTATGGTTCCGAAGCCATCCTTCCCATTGAGGTCGAACTCCCATCCCTTCGGGTGTCGTTGAAAGGTCTCATATCAGACGAAGAGTACAGAGTCTCCAAACTACAAGAGCTAGAACTGCTAGAGGAAGGGCGCCAAAAAGCTTTTGACCATCTCAAAGCCTATCAACAGATGATGTCAAGAAGCTACAACCACAAGGTTAGACCAAGAAGCTTCAAGGTTGGGGACCTCGTCCTAAAAGAGAACCCTTGCAATCAGCAGGACAGAGAAAAGAAAGGTAAGTTCGAGCCTAACTGGCTTGGACCCTATGTAATTGTAGCTGCTTATGGATCGGGGGCATATCAGTTGGCCACATCAGAAGGTGAGTTGCTTGATGATCCAATCAACAGCATGCACCTTCGCCGGTTCTATACTTAAGAGAACCCCAATGCAAGGGGGCACAATAAAGTCAAAAAAATCAAAAAATCAAAAAAGTCAAAAAAGTTACAAAGAGAAAATAGAAAAAAATTGAAAAAAATAGAAAGCATACAAAAAAAAATCGTCCTTTGGTGAAAACCTGGCAAACAGGTGCCTTGGATAGGTATCATGATGAAAACCTGGCAATCAGGCGTCATGTTACTTTCTAGCTTCTCGTGCAAATAAAAGCAAGTGATGAAAACCTGGTCAACAGGCGTTACTTCTGACAAACCGCATTCTCCATCTTTGGGAATCCAATCACCTTGAGCCCATTCTCCCTCTATTTTTCCCATTTGACCCATATCCATCCCATAATAAACACTTAACAGTTACCTATCATGGCTTGATACTCACCTTGTGGCCTTGTCAACCAAGGTTTTGTCCCATACCGTCTCCTCAATGTAAGCCTAGTGTAGTGTCTCTCGTCGGTGTCTGTGGTCCAAGTCTGTGAACTACGTTGCCTCTGCGCCGTCACGTAGGCAAGGCCATTATGCTAATGCGCCCCCGAGGCTTCCATCTCTCCCAAGGTCCCATTCGTCTCCTTTCTTGTCTTCATTCTTGTCGTCCTTCTTCTAGTCCATCCATGGTCCATTAGGGTTTACCCCGAACTACGTTGCCTCTGCGTTGTCACGTAGGCAAGGCCATTTAGCAATGAGCCCCCGAGGCACTAGGTCAGTCCCTTAGGGTCTGTCTCACCAATAAGGATTGTGCAATCTTCTCATCCAGTAAGCAAATGCAAGCAAACACCCACGCTTCAAGCAGAAATCTTGACAATGAGCATCTTAACCTATCCAATGCAAAGCAAATACCCAAGGTCTTCTAAATGATTTTATGCAAATTAAGGCAAGAATTAAACACATATCAACGCAAATATGCTTTGTAAATTGGAACCTAGGGTTAAGTTACAGAGTCTTGATTTTTGCTATCATACCTTCCTATGCTACTCAAGGATGCCAAAAGCTAGAGATGCTATGATGGGGGCATGATTACTTTCTTTGTTTGCTCTTTGTGGATTAAACTTTAGTAATGCGACGCCTTGTCTAAGGACATGATCAGCAAAAGATCATCGAGGACATCCAAGGCCTTGCATGAACGAGGGCAATCCTTGCTTGTTGAAACGCAAGAAATACTCAGGTCATCTAGATTCAATTTTGACTAGATGCTTGTATTAACTTGCTCAATCACACTCCATGTAAGCGATACTCAGGTCATCTCGGTTCAATTATACCTAGATGCTTGTATTCACTTACAACATTTCAGAAAAGTACCAAAAACAAAATGCCCAATGATGAAATAAAGCAATCTAAAAGCAAAGCATCCGTCCTATATCCATATACACATCCATGCATCCGTATCCCATACAATCCTCATTATCCCAACTATGCAGAGTAACGATATCAAGAAAAGTTCCTAAGTCATTCTTTCGCAACCATTCTTCTATCCATCATGTCCTTGTGTCGATCGAGTACATTTGGACTTCACAAAAGCAAAGCATATAGGAGCATATCATATCATTCGTAGAAACTAGTCATGCACATGATTAGGTTAGTAGAATGCACCATCCAATGCATTAGGTCACCAATACATTTGCATCACATCTTAATCTTAAAAGCACAGAAAATCAAAAACAAAAACATATCCACGTGCATCATATATCTATACTACATCACCACATAGTACTCATGTTACAACTGCATACACATTTGCGTTACATCATATAAACATCCAGTAGCATCTCATATATCTATACAGCATCATCACATAGAAACCATATCACATATGTATACATTTGCATTAGATCATATAGACATCACATATACAGTTACATCATAACATAGAAATCATGTTTCATATGCATACATTTGCATCATCACATGGACATTATATCACATTTTGCATTCATTTGTCACATTAGATCATATAGACATCATATAGCAGCATATCAAAGTATTTCTCATATAGCATCAGATAGACCATCTAACTATGCAATAGAATCACATCATGCCATAGAAGTAAAACCATCATATATACTATCATATAAATGAAGTCCAAATGTACAATATCACCATCTCTCTCAAAATCAAAGTGTCATATACAATATACGTCCAAGTGGACGGTGATACATGTCCCAAAATGTACAAAATCTGGTCTATGTCTACCCCTGCTGCTATGGGCCACCACTGCCAGCTCCTGACTGCTGAGGTCCCATCACGGATGCCCCTAACTGAGATGGACCTACCCTGTGAGCCACCCCAGACTGACTCCTGAAACTCCCTGCCCTCTGGCTCGACGCCACGGCACCATGGTACAAACCTCGGTAGTACTGAGCCTGTGACTGCGCTCTGGCTAAGTCTGTCTGTGCCTGTGCCAACTGCGTCTGCAACTGGCCTACCTGTGCCTGTGCCTGCTGCACCTGCCCAACCAGAAACGAACTCGCTGCATCTGTCCCCATAGCGGCCACAGCAGTATCCCGCTCTACACGGATAAGGCGTACCTGTGCATCCGCCATGTCTCGCTCGCGAGTCAAACCTGCGATCACCGCTGCGTCTGTGTCTCGCCTCCTCTCCACTCTCCTCAGCTGTGCCTGCAGCTCTCGCACCTGTCCCCTCAGGCTGGCTATGGTCCTCTCATGGGCCTCACCCTGCACTGGCCCCTGTGCTGCCTCTGCCTGTCCTAGCCCCTGCTGCTGCGGCACCTGCTGCTGTAGTACCTGCTGCTGTGGTACCTACTGGGGTGGTGGCATCTGTACCTGCTGCGGCACCTGCTGCTGTGCCTCTCCCTGTCCTGGCACTGCTTGCCCAGCCCGATCTATCCTCCTCCGCTGCCTCTGCCTCTCTGCAGCTCAGCCACCCCGTCGTCCTCCTCTAGCGCCCCTCCGCCCTGGGCCAGCCTCTCCCTCCTCCTCTGAGTCTGCCTCGTCAATACGAGGCACCAGCATGCCAAGTCCTGAATATCTCAGGAATGGATGTGCAATAATCCAATCCTCATACTCCTGTGTAACCCCTGCATCTGCTATCTCTCGCCTCATGTCCCATGCCACATACGGCAACTGCTGGAACTCTGCCAGGGCCTCCTCGTAGGAAGCCATCGGCCCCCATCTGACCCTCTCTACATCCGGGCAAACATGGCCTGTCCCTGTGGCATGCCCTGTCTCCTGCCGAACTGTTTCAACACTCAGCCCACCATCTGCCTCTCCAAGATGTGCCGTGTCCGGCCTATCAACCACCTGGTCTGGAAGCAGTAGGGTAGCTCATCTCCCTCGTCATCCCAGGGCTCGCAGTCCAGATATGGTCGCCAGACGACCACATCTACCCCATCCAACGTGTGCCTCCAGTACTCTAGCTTCCCCAGCCTGTGCTGGGAAATCACTCCTGCATAGCCATAGCTATATGGCTCTCCTCGCTGCCTAGCAAAGACGCACATCAGCCTGGTCACCGCTATGTGCTCCCACAACCAAAACTGTAACAGCAACACCCCAGCTGATAGACTCGTGCTACGGTGGTACACCACCTGGTGCATGTCATGGTAAAGGTGGGCCAGCACGCAGGGTCCCCACGCATATCGGGTGCCCTCAGTTAGCATCCGCTCCATGATCCTGCCCCATCCAATGGGGAACCCATGTGATCTCCTGTCCGGGCATACAACGCCCCCAATTAGTCCAGCAACTATCCCAGGGAAGTAGTCGTAACAGTCATAGATATCCTGCCACGGGATGACCTGTCCCACCAGCTCAGGATCATCAAATACTCGCTGACACTTGGCGAGTCCCGCGTCCCGCTGTGCGTCATACTCCACTAACTCGCCTACTACGGGCAAGTGCAGTATCCGATAGACATCCTCCAGGGTCACCGTCATCTCTCCAGTAGGGAAATGGAAGGTCCCGTCCTCGCTGTGGAATCTCTCCATGGCAGCTGTCAATAGTCCTCGGTTCGCCCGCACCTCGAGCATAAAGCAAACGTAATCCAAGCCCATGGCGCCAAGCGCCACTCTGTCAGCCTCCGTCAGCATATATCTCTGCAATAACGGCATAGGGAACGTCTCCCTCGACTGCAGCGTCTCTCGTATCTCCTCCTGCAAGCACGCAAAGCAAGGCGTCAGTCTCAAGCCGTGTACACCATACTCAACATATCTACTGAACTATATCAACTAAACTTAGCATTTCAAATTGATCAAAACAGCACACTACATCTCTTGACTAGATTCCTGTAATCTCTGAGATAGCTCATCGATTCCTGCGTCAAACAGGATGCTAATCGAATCAATTTGGCTAAGTAATTTGCCATCCCAAGCAAATGCGCCACTACAGGTGGTAAAAGCACCGTTTCTGGTATATGCGCCACAATAATCAACATATGCGCCGCAAAAATGCGTATGCGCCGCTACAGTGCACGTATGCGCCGTTCTAACAAATGCAGCGCAGAACTCCGCATATGCGCTGCGAAATTACGGATGCGCCGCAGGAATCCACGTATGCGCAACTTTATCAAATGCGCTGCTACATTTCACATATGCGTGGCGGAAATACAAAAGCGCCGCCAAATTACGCATGCGCAGCTAGAATGCACAAAAGCGCAACTTTCACGCAGGCGCCGCCGAAACTGACATATGCGCCGCGAAAATACAAAAGCGCAGCTTCGCGAGGCATATGCGCCGTTCTGCGTTTCGGCGCATCTATTTCACCTATTTTCTACATGCATTTATGACGCCTAAACTCGACCCTAGGAGAAATTTTTCGCAATACATACCGGGGGTCCTGCCTCTGCTGGCCGCCCGAAGCATCGGACTCGCTCGAATCGGTGCTCCTCGCGTGGTATATCTGCTGCTCTAGCTGCCATGCTACTCTAAGTTTGCTCTGAGCTCTCTTCCTCCAATCCAGATCAACCAAGTGTGCAAATGACTATTCTTGTGGACCCAGCTCCTATTTATAGCCTCCAAACCCTAATTCTGGCTAGGTGATGACTGTGACTACTTTTCGTGTCCGTTCTTCCTCCCGTTTTCTTCTCGCATCCCCGACCGCGTCCCTTTTCCTCCAACCTATCCTAACCCCTTCCTCGTCGTGAGATCGTCCGTCTCCAAAACTTTCATCGTTTTTTCCCGTCCAATCTCCTGAGGGGGCATCCTATCGTCATTTAACCTGTACCAGGGGCAAACTGGGGCATGTATCATCATTCAGACTATCAAATTCTTTGAAGCAATGCTGTAAACTGCATTGCATCAAAGAGGGGCAAAATGTATACGCCTAAAAATGACACGATTCATCCTAAATAAATATTCTAAATATTTATTCCATTCTTCTACCAATTAAATAAATATTCCAAATTTATTTAATCGATTCACTATCCCATAATTAAATAAATTCTATTTATTTAATTAAAATTCTTCTAATATCCTACACAATTAAATAATCATAAATTATTTAATTAAGCCCAATTCCTCTATCCTAAAGTTCTAAATTCAAAATTCCACATCACCTTTACACCTCACCTTTTCCACCTCACCTTGTCCACCTCATCAGGTTGCACATGTAATTAAATATATTTAATATTTAATTACCTTATTTTCCCTCACCCACATGGCCTATTTCTTCTCCAATCAGAGGTCAGTTAACCAATCAATCAAATCTGTTGACTAACCTATCAGTTGAGTCAAATCCTCAATTAATCCAGTCAATTCCACAATCCACTCTTCTAACTGATCAATCAATTCTGTTAACAGACCAGTCAATGGAGTTAACTCTCCAATCAGTTTTGTCACATCCCACCTTTCATGATGGAGCTGGGACACTTGTCGCATTTCCACTGGTTGCACATTCCTCAACCATCTTCAGCCGTTGATCTTCATATCTCCTCTCAACCGTTGATTTCTATTCCTCCAAGTCTATAAATGAAGCTTCATCCCTCCATTCTATTCATCCAGGCTTTTGACATCGTTACTCTGCAGAAATATCACCAGCGCGCCTTTGGCACCCACTTGTCATCTACAAGCTTGAGATCACCATTGTTGCATTGGAGCTCACCTTCATTGCACATCACACCATAGCCGTTCACCATCGACTTCCTCAAACAACTTTAAAAGATTGCACTCTCTGAGGGCTCATCTCATCTGCGAAAGGACGATTCGTGATAGGCGAACAACAGAAGTTTCGAAACGGAAGAGGTTTGCTGTGTTTGTTCATTGCTTTGTTCATTTGAATTTTCTTTGTTTCTCTATTCTGTTGATGTTTGGGTCTTATTTAATTCATTTGATTGATTCGATATTTTACCCTCACAATTAAAAATACTAATGTAGTGGATTAGGAGTCTTGAATGGAGCCATCTTTCTACCTTCTTGCTCTTTATCTAATAGAAAAATGAAATTACCTAGTGTAGATGTCCTAACCTTTTGCTAAGCTTGAATTCTAACTCATAGATGATGATTAGAAACTTGACACATGAAATGGTTCTTAACTTCTCAATTTAGGTAGGATCTTCCTTCGTATTAAAGGCAAAGGATAGGTGTTCCTTAGCATTAGTAGGCATGGTAAATCATTTATTTGTTGTGCATTGTGCTTCATCAAGTCTTGTCATGAAAAAATATTTGCAATCCACATCTAGACAAACCTGTGTATTAGTTTTTTTTTTAGTGGCATCTAGGAGACACTAGATAGTCTGGCTTTTGTTTTACACGTGCCTTCCATCACACCAAAGAGCATAAAATATAAATCAAAAGAAGCATCAGAATTATATGGAAAGCCAAAGGCTTGTCGAACAAAAGCTATGGCCAAAGAATCAAACTAAGGCTGGAAATTTAAGCATGGTCTATGCATTGCGAAATTAACAAAAAGTACTTACAGCATCTCTTCCATCTCATAGGACAAAGCTTCCATTATCTTACCATAAAACTTCTTAAGCTAAATTGAAGCCTACAAAAGATTTATCCCATATAATAATAAAAAGATAAGTATTGAGGGGAGCACCTTGCTTAAAGCCTCATGAAGAATGAAGAGGATATAAAAGGCCACCATTAGCAAAGACTAAAAGTTATAATTTGTAGGCAGGTTGAAATTCAATAAACAATTGTTTTACAGAATCCAATTTGCTATTGAATTTGCAAATTTAGAGACCAACTACATTTATTAAATGCCAATGGAAATATCCAATTTGATTAGAATTATGTTGATTGTTGCAAATATTTCTCATTTATTGATTTTTTTTAATTTTTTGGAAATTCATAAAAACTGTGAAAATTCATCTTGTTCCTTGTAATTATCTTCCCCGTATCATTATGATTACTATTAGGCTACTAATTAGGGTATTACTGGTTTTTTTGTTGTTTACCTTTTGCTAGGTTTCAATTTCATTTTTCTAAAAAGAATATGGCTTCCACAAATAGAAGAACTAGTGGCAAACCTAAGGACCCTTGTTTGGAAACATGGGACACCAGGTCCAACGCAAGGAGAGGTTATTTGTAACCAATGCTCTAAGGGTATGAATAGAGGCATAAATCGACTCAAATATCACCTTGCATGAATCCATTGCCGAGATGTTACTCCATGTACAAAAGGTACTCCAAAGGTTGAGAAGGAGGCAAAAGCCCTCCTTGCAACATATGAGCAAAGAAAAAGAGAACAACAAAGGCAATGGCACCCCCAAGCCTAATTTTTAGTTCTACAAGGTTAAAGGGAGATATAGGGGGCTCTTCTTCCATTGGGCCACGAATACAAGGATCAGGCAGCATGGGTAGCTGTAGTTCTAACCTTTTTATTCCTCATAACACTCCCGATGCACAACCTTCATTGGAAGGTATTGCATGGAATAGAGAATTACAACATGAGACGGAGTTGACATGTGCAATATTTTTGTACTACAACAATATTCCATTTACTATTGCTTCAAGTCCTTATTGGGAGCAATTTGGTTGTATTGACCATGGTAGGTAAGGGGTTCAAGGCCTCGAGAAATCATGAGTTGAGTGGCCATTAATGCAGGATGGGGTCCAAAACACATGTCTACTAGTAGAAGAACAAAAGCAAATTTGGGAAAAGAAGGGCTACACCATTTTATCTAACGGGTGGATGGATGGCAAGAATAGGACACTCATTAACCTTTTAGTGGATTCATGAGCGCAGTTAGTCTTTTTAAGGTCAATTGATGCCTCTAATGAAATTAAAAATGCAAAGACCTTGTGCAACATGTTGGATGAGGTGGTTATGGAGGTGGGAGTGGAAAATGTCATCCAAATAGTGACCTAAAATGCAGCTGCATATGTGGTAGTTGGTAGACTTCTAGAGGCGAGGCACCCAACATTGTTTTGGAGCCTTTGTGTTGCCCATTGTCTTGACCTACTCCTTGAAGACATAGGGAAACTAAGTTGGATAAAAAAAATGTGGTTGAAGATACAAGGAATATCACAAAGTACATCTACAACCACACATGGGTCCTAAATCTTATGAGAGAGTACACTTATGGCAAGGAGCTTGTGCGATCAAGAGTCACACTTTGCCACTAATTTCATCACCTTGCAAAGTATAGTAGATTCATTGCCCAACCTTAAGCACATGTTTGTGAGCGAAAGGTGGTTGGAGAGTCCTTATTGCAAGAAGGCTGAAATAGAGAGGGTCATGAAGACCATTTTTTATGATAGATTTTCCAAAGTCATGGAGGAGATCATCAAGGTAAGTTTTCAAATGTGTCATGACCCTAAACCCTAGATTCTAAATTTATTCTCTTAGTTCTCAAACTTGAAGTGTTAATAACGTTATTGATATGGTTTGTATTCATTGTGATGTTAACTAGAAATTAGGTGAATTGTAGCATCTTGTTGTCAACTGAATGTCAATATAATGGATTAATATTGTTTTAATAAAGATGAATATATCATGTTTATAATCTTTTTATTTATTTATTTATATATATAATTTAATAATACAATCAATTTAGTAATGTCTCTGTGTTAGACTTATGATCTAATTGAAGGGATGTATTGTGTTATGTTATATGCACCATTTAAGTATTAGTGGTCATAAACAAGTGATACACATGATCTTATGATAAAAAATAATGTATATTCCCAATAACAATATTTTATTAGTTAACCATTAATAAATTATATTTTTTATGGCAGTTATAGATTAAGGGTAGTGAAATGTAAATGTTAGTGGAGGAAATATAGGTATTGATTTTCTTCACAAAGAAAAATGTCAGAAGAATTCTTTTTAGGGAGGTGATGGTGCAGGTTTTGAGAAAATCATGGATGGAGCTGCCAGGAATTTAAGGGTACCATGCAACTTCATGAGGGGGAGGAGAGAGGGTGGGGAATTTTTTTTTTGGATTTGTCTTGAAATGCAGAACAAAAGGTTTCACTAGTTTGATAACTATCAGGAGGTTGTCAAAAATTGAGATCTGGTATCAAAATCTCCGGAGGACTCCATATTTCAGAGGTAAGTAATAGTCCTTCTATTAGATTTATCTGAATCATTAACTATTGCAAAATATTATCATATCTTCATTTACCTCTCGATTCTATACATATTGTCACAACACCTTCCTTGGGATACATGGAATGTATCTCTATAATTAGTATTTGTTTGGAAAAGTGTATTTTCTTGCATGTTAAACTCGGTCGACCTTTCCTTGATATAGTTGACTCTGCATGAATATTCCTCATATTCGTCTTGTTCTGTTATTAGGATGATACCTAAATATTCAGAGTATTGTATTAATTTGTTTTCCGTTTGGTAGATGTGGTGATTTTCGTATGTCAAATAATTAGTACTACATGTCAGTTTAAATGAGGAATCACGGTTGGTATTTGAGCAGGAACGAATCTTACTATTGCATGTTAGCAGTGATTTTTGCATGTCAAATTTTTGGTATTGCATGTCAGATTTAAAACCAAGAAATCTTGGGTTGAATTCTGGGTGGGGAAATGTATGGTACTTTGCATAAACTTGGCTTTTACCTTTGGCATTTTGGAAGATCTCTTAACTCAAAACGGCCATGTTGCATGTTATATTTTACATGATGCATCATCTACAATCACGATGTTCCATGAGGCTACGTTTTCTTTGGCATTTCTGAAACTTTCACGTGCCTTGTCTATGCTTCCACATTTTTGCATGCATGTCGACCAGAGAAGATTGGCCTTCGTTAAGCTTTGATGGATGTCCATACCCTCATCTAAAGTTTCAATCTGCACACAGACATATACTGGCAAGGGATTTGGGATTCGGTTTTACTCCTGCCAAATTGCATTTGCTTAGAAGTTACTAAAGCCTTTTTAGCAAATCCGTTTTGTACATATCCTGCAATCATTGTCAAGAGATAATATATCTTTGAGGCAATCTGCCATCTATTGGAGCACCCTGTATGAGCTCCCACATTATGCATATATGTCTACAGAAAATTTATGTTATTCTTACCATATTAAGGTCGCTGGAAATTGATAAGAGTGTTTATGTTATTCTTCATATTATTTCTTTCCATAATGGTGCTGAAGTTGACAGAATGTGTATGTTATTCTTACCAAAATATGATGCAGAAATCTAAATTAGTGTCTGAGTTGTCATCGACCATAATGGCGCTAAACTTAATATAGTCATACATTGGTTTTTCCTGCCATAAAATGGCTGTCCAATTTGATACATAGGTATATGACTGCACTGACATAAAAAGGCTCTAAAGAAATAGATCTAAATGTAAGTATAAGTTGGTATATAATTTGTATTACCACTCAGCTGATTGCCTATGCTAAAGAAGGGATAGAATAATATTTTCTATGAATCTTTTTTCTATTTGGAATAACGGTAGTTATCCTCTTTATTATTAGGCAAACTCATATCTATTTACTCGTGAGAATTATGACCTCAGCTTTATTGTGTGGCATTAAATGTCTTCTCTCTTCTTTTAATGAAATAATTAAATGTTTAGAATATGGTTGCTATTGAATAGTACATAAGAGGTATCAAGAATAGGTTTGATTTCTTTGGTTGCATTAGTTTTACGATACTTTGTTATGAGTTGATCTTATCTTACTATTATTTGTATGTAGAAAATGAATAGGGGTCTAGATTTACCTAAGTGGTATAGAAAAATACTACATGATGATATTAATGGTTTATCATAGTAGTGTAACGATATTCTAGGATATAGAATGTATTTGAGATAGTGGTTGAGAAACATAATTAAAGAAGATTTGTAATAGGAATGCTAACTTTAATAGTAGATATATGGTTTTGTTTTGAAGATTAAATATATAGTTGTATATTATGTACGTGTTATATTATTCTACTTAAGAATAGAATAGAGAATTAAATATTCTTTTAGTTATAAATATTTCATTTTAAATTCTTAGTTAAAGGTACTTGAAATCATGTTAATTTTATGGCCTTCTAATTTAGTTGATTAAGAATTAAAGAAAAATAGAATGATTCTACTCAATCTTAACATTTAGAATTTATTTTGAATATGCAATTATATATAAGATTTTGAAATGTCCACATTTGAAATTTGTATTTTTTTTCCTTATTATAAATTAGAGATATTTCAGAAATGTTTTAGATGACATTTGATAATATGATACTCTCTTCACTTATTGATGAATTAGATATTTAATTAATCCTCTTTCTAAGCATAATCAATCTTTTATCATCGTCTTAATGCATATGAGTTACTTTTGAAAAATATAAAATTAGTGTGACAATAAGCTTGCTACATTAGCAAAGATCTGTGTAGAATATGTTGTCTACCAATTGGAGATTGTGTTAATCTCGTAGCAATGGATAGATGGTTTAGCAAGGATGTTAGGCAATTAGATATTTGTACCTTAAATGGGTTCATTTGTTACAAAATTATGTGAATTATATATATATATATAATCAATCTTATTCTTAGATAGTACCATTTTGATGCTTGAATAGAACTAGATAAGAAAATTGACAATGAGATAGGAAAGGTTTGATCCCTTCCTAATTTGGATTTTTAGAGAAATTAAATATATATGTGTTTTACGTCTCTTGGATTAGATTATTAATTTACATTGTCATGAATGCATGAATAAGATTCTTCTACATGTGTTCTTATCAGTGAATGATTGCAATTCTTAACCCCTAGTTGTGGCCTCGAAGTCATTTACGATTTAGACACCTAATTGATTTATACTCTTCGAGAGTTTGAGGCAATCGATAAGTAATGGGCCAACTATAGAAATACTATTTACATATGATGGTTCTTGTTTGGTACTTCATACTTACCATTTAGTACTTTGAGCATTCTTAAAACATTAGTTGTAACTACTATGTCAACCATGGTATCGAAGAGTGAATTGTGATGAAATAATCTACTCACTGCATGATATTTGTCTATGTCACCTTTATAAGATGGTCGCAGTATCTCGAACATGAGAACCTAGGTACTTAACTTAAATTGATTTTAGTTATAGGGGTAAAGTTCTTGAGAGTCTTATCGATTATTAGGGAATAATGCATACTTGGAGTAGAAATCCTGATTTACACACCCATTTTATGTTTAGTTAACTATCGTATCGGTAGGGTATGTTCTCATGGTTGACCAAGTTCTCTACCTTTAGTTCTACACTTCAACATTATAGTAGTTCAAAAATGACACCTAAAAGCTTCTACAAGAACTTGTCAAAAAAAACTTGTTGTTTCAACAAAAGATCTTTTGGGGAGAGGTTACCAATTAGTAAACTTTAAACATCTTGAAAATTGAAACATTTCACATCAAACACCCCTATTAGGTGTTTGCTAGTAGTTGTTCTTAGGGTTCCATCCATGTTCCACCTAAGTGGGTGGTAGCCGACGAGGAACTGTCTGGGGAAACTGGACCCTAGAAAGGGTTGCGTACCCACTCAACAGTTACATAAACCTAGTGCAAACAGAACTACATATTCGTGAGTGTGATCAAATTCTCCAATGCCTTGATCCCATGGATACAGGGTATGTAGGCAGTCTGGGCAACAAAGGAAGTACCCAGTACGTAGGCCTGGAGAATATAGTCTAATTTTATTTTTGTGTGTTGAGAGAATCATTGTCTTTAAGATTGTGTAAAAAAATGAGGAAGAAAAAAATTGGTTGGGTCTTTACAAAACTCCAATTTATATTTTTTTTTAATTTTCTAATGCTACAATTTGTTGACTTTATAAAATTTTGATACTTTTATTTGTTGAATTAGTATAATTCTTTAATTTCATTTTCATCCACTATTGATTTAGGTGTTAGAACCATTGGTTAGGGTTCTACTATTAATGGATGGGGATCAAAAGCCCATGGGGTGTCTATATGAGGCCATGGATGAGGCTAAAGAGGGAATTCAACATTTTTATGGGTCTAATACAACCAAATATGAACCCCTATAATGCATTATTGATTGACAATAAAACTGACAACTCCACCACCATATTCATGCTACTAGCTACTATTTGAAGCCCAAATTTTTTCTCCCCTTCATTCAAAGCAGATGCATAGGTTATGGTTGGGCTCAACACATGTATTGAGAGGTATGGATGCCACTTCAACAACATTAGATTCTGCACAAATAGTTATTTCCATTGTAGAATTGTTTGAATAGCATTGAGCCATATTACCTGCACACTGTGAAGGTCTTGTACCTGTGATTCATCTTTCAAAAGAGTACCTAACATAATATAGTCTGAGTTACATAGCAAGTCCTGCTCACTTCCTAATGCATATATATTTGCTCCTTCACTGTAGTTAGGTAAAAAATTAGGAGCTAGTTGCTAATGAGGTTCATGCTGCACCTTACCAACTGAGGATTGGATGAGTACTTTACTTGAAATGAGAAAATCCTCTTTAGTAGTTAATGAGATCAACATCAAATTATATCTCTAATAGACTCTCTAGGTCCACTTGTTTCTTCCTTGTATTCAGTTCTCAAAATTGGTACATCAACATTGCCCTTAATATCAACAGTCATGGAAGGCATTAAAAATGGAGCATTACCTTCCCAATTATCTTGAATGGCAGGTTCCCATTCAAACTGCAAAGGTCTTGTAAAGTCTACATAGCCACCATTACCATGCAAGGGGCCATGAATACATTTGTGCGAGGATAACAAATTATATTTATTATCAGCACAGTTTTCTAACATCGAAGGTACTATTGAGATCCCTTGTTGTAAAGCAATAGGTAGACTAGAAGATGGAACCCCTAGATGAGAGTCATTCTTACTTGCACCCAGTTCCTCACAAACTACACATGGTGCAGTGAGTTCTAAAATCTTCATTTTTATCCGATAATCTACATTAGGCTTGTTGTTCTCATCATCTTGAAAACTGAGTGGCCGAAACTCATTAGCTACCTCCACAAGAATTTCTATTGTTTCAATCTCTTCCTTGACAACAAAATATCCTTTACAGAGAGGCATTGGGTTACCCAAGCTGCCTTGGGTAGATAAAGATCCCCATGCAATAGTCTACTCAACATAACTGGACGAAACAACACTTGATATAGATGAAGGCTCTTGATATGCTAGTGGATTGAATTCATCATTGTAAGGTACATTAATATCCTCTGTGTTCAACATACAATCCATAGGTCCATGAATAAATAAGTGTGGCTGACAGTTAGCATAAATATCTAATGGCACAACTTCTGACTTAACTATATCATGACTCCATTCTTGACTAGCTTGTGTAGGAACAGGTGATGCGAATGCAGGTATGGATGCCACTTCAACAGCATTAGATTATGCGCAAATAGTTATTTCCATTATAGAATTGTTTGAACATCATTGAGCCATATTGCATGCACACTGTGAAGGTATTACTTGTGATTCATCTTTCAAAGGAGTACCTAACATAATATAGTCTAAGTTGCATAGCAAGTCTTGCTCACTTCCTAATGCATATATATTTGCTCCTTCACTACAGTTAGGTAAAAAATTAGGAGTTGGTTGATGATGAGGTTCATGTTGCACCTTACCAACTGAGGATTGGATGAGTCCTTTACTTGAAATGAGAAACTCATCTTTAGTAGTTAATGAGCTCAACATCAAATGACTATCTCTAACAGACTCTCTAGGTCCACTTGTTTCTTCCTTGTATTCAGTGCTTAAAATTGGTTCAACATTGTCCTTAATATCAACAGTCATAGAAAGCATTAAAAATGTAGCATTACCTTCCCAATTTCTGATGCTCGGTTGTGACAACAAAAATGTTTTCTTCTAAAACTGCTTTTTCAAACCCTTCTGCAATATTATATCTAGTGTCAATGCTCTAGAAAGAGCCAGAATTATTATTCACTATAGAGACTGGGCTCATACTAGGTTCACTGTTAATTGTGGGAGCAGTAATGGTGTCTAAAGGCAAACTAGATTGTACAACATATGATGTGTCATGAATGGTAACTGAATTATGCATGACTTCTTGGGGCATGTCTTCCACCAAATTATGAATATTTTCAATAGAAATATATGCATTGCCACTATCTGCAGTAGTGACAGTGGGCATAACAGATGGATCATGCCTTAAGAAGTCATAACAGCCATTTGACATAAGATTTATGGGGGTAGGATTAACTTCTAATGAATCCATATTTGTGGAAGAAAAAGCACTTGCATCACCTTCAAGGTCCCCACTAGCTCAAAATTTAACCATTTGGTTGAAAGATTTATCTTCAATATCAAGACATTCATTTGAAATCCAAAAAGGTGGTGCAACGGTAGCTTCTTCAATGCTGACTATAAGAGAAAGCCTTTCATACATCGCAGCCCTCTCTTCCTACACAACTTCATTTGCAAATTACCTGTGCAAACAACAGTGTCATTTGGGATAAGAGAATTATCCTCTACAAAAAGAATTATTTCTGCATCTATTCTCTTTCGCATTTGGTGGTATTGATTGCAAACATTCTATAATTTTTATTTCTGTGCAATATCATCTTTTCCCTTCAACTTGTGAGACCGAGACAGTTCTGAAAGGCCCATTTGAGACAACTCAACCTCAACCATGCTAGCAGCTACCTTTGTTGATATTTCTGGATCATAAAGAAGAGCATGCCACCGTTCTCAAAGTTCTCTGACTGTAAAGCGATGAGAGAATTGTTACTAAATTATGTTCACACCTAACTTAGCAAGGCCTAGATTGCAGTTGTTACAAAGGGGATAAAAGAAAAATTTTAAAGTGCATGATCACTCAGTCAAAGGCCTGTTATCTTGACAAGAGAGCAATGGAGGATCACTTATCAGGATAATGTGACAGGTCAAGCTGAGTTGTCAAACCATCCCAATAAGTGAATTTGATCTAAGGACAAGAGAGCAGGCATTCAAGGAATGACAGGTATCTAACTGATTTCATCTTTCAGGTATGATGTTACTAATTATTCAAGTACCACAGTACAATGCAAAAGGAAAGGTATTTATGAACTATTATTTCATCATCATAGTTTTTAAACATGTGTTTTAAAGCAAGATTGAGTTGTTTTATGCTATGCATTTGATTTAGAAAGTAAAACATACATAAATCATTGCATAAAATAA
The DNA here is from genome assembly GCA_027924645.1 of Cunninghamia lanceolata. Taxonomy (NCBI): domain Eukaryota; kingdom Viridiplantae; phylum Streptophyta; class Pinopsida; order Cupressales; family Cupressaceae; genus Cunninghamia; species Cunninghamia lanceolata. Next base: position 3,934,276 of record BSBN01001291.1, on the reverse strand, counting down.
AATAATTGATTATATTCAAGAGAATATTTAAATATGTCCCACACAAGCCGTGGGAATGACTAAACTGAGCCAATGCAACAAAGCATGCAAGCTATACATCTAAAGATAAAGTAAAGAAAAGGAACACATGAGGAGAGTGATATCCATCATTGCCTTAAAATGAAGGTTGATCCTCCTATCTGTGGTTTGATCTTCATGTCTTCAGCTTCTTGCTCCTGATCAGGATGATGAGCCTGCAAGGTTGGAAAAGGTTTTGTTAGAGCTCCGGATATACAAACTCATCATATGCCTTATCAACAGATATATAAACTTGCAATCATGATGCTACAGTTGGATCATTATCAGACATATGCAAAAATTAGATCATCAGATGGAAGGCCAAAATCATCATGAGAAAGAGCATTGAACTTTCAAAGGTATGTTTTTATGCTAACTTGTTTGTTCACTGTGCAGGTATAGAAGAAGTTATGTTACTGGTTTGAAGACATTTTAGCATGTGGTGCAAGTGGGCTCCCACAATGGTTGAGCCCAGCATGCTGCTCTCCTATTTCATTTAAGAGGGATAATGAAATCCTTGAAGACCACTTTTACAAAACCATGACTATACTGGTATAATGAAGAGGTCTTCTTATTATCAATAACATTCCATTACATCAACATAATCATGATTTTAAGAAAGAAAATCTAATCATCAAGATATTCATATATGTCATTAGGATAGTAAAAGAAGATTGAGAAGTTACTAAGGCCTCATCCAAAAGAGAACAGCCAAGTCAAATGCTGGTGCATGTGGTACAGTCATAAAGAACCCATTGTGCCATCAATAGAATCACAAGGTACAGCTATCTTTTCAAAAGATGCACCAAGTGTAGAATATCATGCATATCATTCATCCATATGAAAGCTACATTGAACATATCAAGTGAATTGAGACCTATAGCAGCAGTAGGATATGAAGGTAAATGAACCTTAAAGAATAGTTGAAAAACTAACAAGAAAGATTCACCATGCTACAACCATCAAATGGAACAGCCACCATGAAGTCTAAATATGATAATCAAAAGGCATTCACCACAGGTAGAGACTTTTTATCTTATCCCTCTTCATTTTAATGAATACAACTTGTGACAAAAAATAATAAACATAGTGGATTCATGAGATATACAATCAAGTGTATACCACAAGTGATGGAACAGCTACACCATAGTGAATATGTGGGACAGTCAAGTCCAAGTGACCATAACAATGATACATGAGAGTCATGAAGACTGAGAAGTGATTGATCAAGGAACTAAGATGCCATGCCTTCTACATATTGCAATGTTCATATTCAGTAAACACATTTTCTAGCCATGAAGGAGATACAAAAGATGGTAAACATTTTTACACACTTTCATCATTGAGCATGATCACATATAGAAAATTATGCATGAAAAAATGAGTTATGACAGGGCATGATCATATAGAGTGGAGGAACCTTGAGGAGTAGCTGAAGAGCACAAGAAATAATGCAAATCATCAATGGAGAATGCACATTTCAGGGTGACTATCATAGTCATATAAGAACAAAAATGCAAGTGGAACCAAAGTCATTATGACAATCTGAAGCAAAAGCAAAAGATACAAATCATGGATTGAAGCTGCCAGTTATTAAGTGGAAAGTGTTTTATTATGTACACAACCAAAAGGTACAGTATAAGGAACAAAAGATATCAAGTGCAAATGTACATATGGAGAGCAAAAAGAGAATCAAGAAGGATGAGTTTTACTATAGGTATAAAGAACATTGTGATTACATCATGGAGATACCCATGCCTTCTACATACTGCAATATTTATTTTCAAAAAATAGATTGACTCAACCAAAAAGGAGGTACAAAGATGGTTTGCATTTTACAAACCTTCATCATTCAAAATGATCAAATACAAAAGAGTAACTGAGTCAAGTGGAGCAGCATAACACTTTTGAAGACATCCTTATCTCATCTTTATGCCATAGCATATACAAGTATAGTCAACTTGAAGCATATGAACACAGTTAAAGTAGAGCAATAAGGGTGGAACAACAGATGCACCTTCCCTTTTGTGACAGAGCAAGAAAGAAAGAGACCACTAAGTATACAGGAGAGTCAAAGTATACTGGAGAGTCACAATGCTATAGTTAAAGAAACTTCATATGTTGCCATCACCATTAGCCCATGATAAAGGGTAGTGATACCTTTTACAGAAGAGAGAAAAGGTAATGGAGTTTTTTACAAACTCTAAGAGGGTTTCCTCCTAAGAAAAGAAACTTTTTCCATTTCTTTGAAAGACAGATATACATGCTCTATGTCAAATAGCCATGAAGGATTTTTGAGAAGACCAGAGGTTCTTACCAGTTATATTCCATTTATGTGAGCTTTTTACAAAAACCCATCATGATCCTCATGCCATGAGGTCACCATAACCAGAAAGAATGATGAAATGATGCAGAGAAGTGCAAGGTTCTTTTTTCATTATACCAGTGGAGGCCAAAACACAGAGAAGAGAAAAGTTTTGCTTCAAACCCTTATCATGAGATATGGAGAAAACCCAGATAAAGACAAGATATATGGTCATGGCCTCTAGAAAGAGAAAGAAAATACTCAGAAAATACAAACTAGAGTGCAAGAAAATCTTCATTCTACAGATGTTTCATTATTTCTTTCATGGGTCGAGCTTTCTTTTTTCACTGAACTGGTATAAGATGTAGATCAAACCATATGTATGGGTAGTGATGGTCGTGGCTTGGGAGCAGTGGTTCCTTCAAAAATGTTAAAACCCACATAAATTTTGCTTCAAACCCTTATCATGATATATGTAAACATTCAGAAATGATGCAAAGATAAGAGGAAAGCTCACCTTATTTTGTCCTATTTGAAGATACATGCTCACAGGGCACAGGTTTACTCACAGGTGAGCTCTCAAAGTTCAAAAACTAGTCGGCCATGACGGCCTCAAACCAGAAGAAAACAAGACACAGTAAGAAGATGAGCATGCAAATGATACATCAAAAGAAACTACATCATGGCTACAGCCTATAGGCCATATTTTACATCCAAAAATCAAGAAAAATGGGTCAAACTGTTGCAAAACAATCTTACCTTCAAGATTCTTGTTGAAATCCTCTAAAGATTACATCAAAAACCCTCAGAAAATGAAGATTTCTTGAAACCATAGCAGGCATGGCAACGGCTCAGGAGGAGCACAGTGAAGCACAAGTGAAAAATGACAAAAAAAATTTAGGTTTTTCTCCTTTTTGGCAGTTTGCCCTAGCTCGAGCACCGAGTGTCTTTTTGCTCTTTTTGACTTCTCTTTAACAAATAAATCATTGTTATCCACATATCATCGTGATCAAGACTTCTAAAGTCTTTCAAACCTAATGATGCCACAGGGGCCGAAAATGTTATTCTTACCTTTCTTTTTATTCCTTCAAAGGTCAACATAAACAATGACGCAAGGTTAAGGCTTTATTCCTTATATTACAACATAAGCAATGATTCGAAGGTGAGATCTATACCTTAGTGCATAAGGAGTGATAAGGTGCTGCATATATAAAAGGTATGGTATGTGACAAATAATGCATGAAGTATGATAATGGGAGTTATAAGGTGTGAAGACACATATTGATGCAATGTAATGCATGTATATATGCATAGGAGACATAAGGAATAAATAACCTTGATTTTTGAGATGTATTAAGTTTCGATACATAATGCATAGGAGTTATAAGGTTGAGATAAATGCATGTGACTAATGCAAAATGCATAATGTATTTTTTGCATGAGAAGATTACCATGTTGCATGGAATCCAAAAGGAGATAAAAAAAGGTCTATTTTACTTTTTGCATGACTTAGAGATAAAATAAGCAAATGTAAAATAAATAATAAAGTAATAAGTTATAAATTACTTTATTATTTATCATAGAGATGCAAAAATGATAAAATGGACAAGTTTATAATAAATAATGAAGTAAATCATCTTGAAAAACTTTATTATTTATTTTTACTTTGTTTACACATCCCAACATCATGCAAATTTGGAGGATAGAGTTAACTAAAGTTCTTTGGAGTTCTTTGCATAGTTTTTTGGCCAAATTTGAAGAGTTGGTCCACCTTTTGGTCCAACTAATTGAGAGGAATAGTTTGGAGCTATTTTAGCTCAATTTGGGATAGTTATAGCCCTTATTTTTAGGTATTTTCATGCTTGCTCGTGGATCAGTTTTGAGATATTATTTTTAGAGGCAGTTAACTGCAATTGACCTTTTAGGTCTTTTTGAGAGAGCATATTATATATTATAAGAAAAACTTAGGTTTTTCTAATTCTTGCCTTTTTGCTCTCTTACACATTGTTGAGAGAAGAATGTTTTGTAACTCATATTTTGCAGATTTATAGAGATTACAGCAGGTTACAGGTTCTATTCTTTGTCTTTTTATGCAAGTGTTCCTTTATATTTCAGTTGAATCAAGTGTCTACCTTTTCATTAGTGTTGCTTTTGTGAATGATTTGATGAGATTTTATTGTGTTTAATATCAGAACCTTTAAAATCATTGTCTCATTTGTACTTGCATGTATTGAATAGCATTGAAATCATAGGTCTTAGGTTGTGCAATTGGAATAAATTTTATTTCATGTTGTGAGAGCCCTATTTTCCTTCAAAAAGAAAGTTATTTCCAGCCTCCCTTAGAATCATTTTTGTGATCTAATTGCCAAAAGTGGATTGTGTGGATAGATTTTCTGAGATCTATTGTGAGTTATAGTTGTAGTTTTCCATCAAATTAGGTGCATCACCACACTTTAGATTACAGTTTTAGTGCTTTTAGTAGATCCTTTCAACCCTTTTTCATATCAAGTTATAAATCTATTGAAAATTACAAGGGAACCAGCCCATAATCTGGAGGTTCAAGCTCACCATAGGTCACCCACAGCCTGAGTTTAATCCCATGTTACACAGGATTGTTGAGCTTCACACCTTTGCATAATGGGTGCAATCCTGCACGTTAACAAGAATCACACAACACCTTTTGCAAGAGCCTCCAGAGCTACACCAGCCTGCAATCTACTCATTAGATGCCTACATGGATCTTCCAACATGTGGCTTGCACTATTAGTCATACAAAGAATATCCTACTAAGATTGTCAATTTTATAAGGTTCGCAACAAATTACGACTCAAGTTGTGCATATCTTTAAAATGTTGTTTCAGCTCAAGAAGAAGAAATTCATAGGCCTAGATACTAGATATGATTGCTATAAATAAAAATACCTTCTCAGGAATGGAAGGGATTACATCCTTAATAGAAAAACTACATGGTATTGACACATACAGAACTTAATTTTTAGTCCCAACATCCTATTTTTCCAACAAAATTTCTATTGCAATTAAGTTTAATAAATGGCTTGTTATTAAGTCTCTTACATTTCCACCACCTTACTAAGATCTCGGTTCATAAAACAACCCAGACAAAGTACAATAATATGCAGATATTTATTAATCATTTTACCCAACTTTTAGATGATAAAAATAAAGAAACAAAGACCACAAATGAGAAAAAGTGGATCACTGGGACTCAAAAATACACATTTACAATTACACATATTTCCCAAGTTTCAGGGACAGGACAATAGGATTTGGGTATGGCGAAAAAAATCAGATTGAGGAGATGGCAGAGGAACGGCAATTAAATTATAAAATGAGATATAAAAATAATATTTGAATTTGTAATATACATATAAATTTCTAACCAACAATGCCTCATGTCTATGTTATCACTTTTGTAAAGCAAAATGGATGCCAAGAAGTTGATGTTTATCTTCTTCATTTTTTAATGTATTTTGTTGCAACTGGATTTTGTCTGAGAATGTAAAGTGGTCATGTTGTTCAAAAATAAACTTGGCAAAGAATCACAAAATTACTAGTTTTGTGGAATGGATCTTGCCAATTCCAGCATGAATGGACTGGAAGGCTACCTAGATTCCTAATCCTAATCTCCACTCTACTCCACCTTAGAGGGCTTCATCTAAGTCACAAGCTCACAAAAGCCTTCCACTTTCTTTATTGAAATTTGCTTTTACTGTTTAAAATTTGGAGGCATGAGAAGACGGTAGGGCATTCTTATTTTTAGCAAAAAACAAGGGGATGGCTTTGATTTGTAAACAAGTGAAACTAATTACAAATAGTCTTGTGAGGGAGGGACCACTAAAAAAAGAATTCAGATGATAATGAATAATTATAGTGTTGCTCTAAATTTTGGGGGCTTGGGGACGTGTGGACATATGGACAAGTTTCAAGGATGACAATTTTTTTCAGATTTTGGGGAAGGTGGGAGGATGACAATTAAAATAATATATAAAAATAAACATTTAAATTTTTTAAATACAAATAAGATAAAATACCTAAAAATAACTTAAACAATCCAAAAGACACTGATATTCAAATTTATAAAAGTAAGTATAATAACAATCCATTGATTCCTAATGGAAAAGTTTGAATGGCTCTCGCTGCTCCTGTGTGCAGTAGTATTGTTACTTACCCTGTCTCATTGGGCAACTCTCAAGTATTCCTAATCGATGTTACAACTAAACCTAATTCTGTTGTTCATACTAGCTCTTTTGTTGATGTTGTTTTGTCCCTCAGTTGTTCCTTCCACCTTAGATTTAGTGGCATCAAAATCTATCAGTTTGTCACCCGTCTAGGCTGTGCCATTGAAATTTGTAGGTTTGGCTCCCATTCAGGATGCACCATCAAAATCTATAGGTTTTTCTAACATCCAGGTTGTGCCATTGAAATTTGTAGGTTTGCCTCCCATCTAGGCTGTGTCATCTTCTTCCTTGGCAGCCACTTTGGCTTTCCAAACATTAAAATATATTTTGCCTTCTGTTATGCTTCATGAGATGATCCATTCGACCACACTTGCATCTTTTGATGTAGCTCAAGCCAACACCCATATTTCTTGTTTCTATGGTCCTTTTTAGTAAAGCAGGCAGACATTTACCCTTATCTTCAATGGATCCATAAGTTTCAAAGGAAGAGCATTATGCTGAAATGGCGATATCTGCAAGTTCCATAAGCTTTGCGTGAGTCTGGGTGAGGTCCATGCTTTGATCTCAAAGATTAGGCAACTCCTCCTCTCTGATGATCTTACCCATGTGCATGGAGTTTTTTTAGTGGTTTGTCGTTTGTCGTTTGTGCTTATCTATGTATTGAGTCATGGTTTCCTGAGTCTAATCCCTCAACAAAATCTTTTTCTTATGTTCGTTAGGAAACAGGACCTGGTACTAGTACAAGAGACTAGGATGGGTAAAAGGTGTGCCATTTTCAATAAAAATTGGAGACAGGTACTTGGAAATGACAAAATTTTCAAAAAAAATTATATATCTAATTTAAATTTATTAAATAATAATAATACAATGGATATGCAACTTTACCCATCCCATTGTATTATTATTATTTAATAAATTTAAATTAGATATATAATTTTTTAAAAAAATTGTCATTACCTGTCTCCAATTTTTATTGAAAATGGCATACCCTTTACCCATCCTAGTCTCTTGTACCAATACCAGGCCCTATTTCCTAACGACTATGAGAAAAAGATTTTGCTGAGGGATTAGACTAAGGAAATCACGACTTAATACAAAGATAAGCACTGCCTGAAAACTAGGGGCCAACCTCAAGAAGAAGCTTTTGATCTCTACTGAACCACAAACTACTAAAAAAACCCCATGCACATGGGGAATTGGCAAGATCATTAGAGAGGAGTTGCCAAATCTTCAAGATCCAAGCATGGACCTCACCCAGACTCATGCAAAGCTTATGGAACTTGCAGAAATCGTGATTTCAGCATAATGCTCTTCCTTTTAAACTTATGGATCCATTGAAGATGTTGGTTTTTCTTCTGAATCAACATTAGGGTTTGCCAGTTCTAATGCACAGGCAGATTCAGCCAACTGAATACAGGAGGTTGCGTGAGCTCCTCCCCTTCACTTCTGGTTCTGCCGCACCAAGGGGGGTGTCCCTATTTAATAAAAATATGACCTTGACTAGCTCAATGACAGAAAGATATAACTTGACAGCAACAGGCAGAATACTCTCATGTAAGGACCAAGATTTGTGTAACAAATCACAAGGTTGGCAGCATTCTTGGACATATGTGTCTGGTTAGGGATGAGAGCATGCAGGGGTTTCCTACTCCTAATCCTACAACTAACAGATGGAAGGATGAAAGGGTTTGAAATGATGTTTGGAGTTATGGGACCTTCCTAGACCCATTGAACAGACAGATTCCCAAACCAGTGCCTTATCTGGGCAGTAGAGTCATATCTAAGAATGTAAATGTCTCCCCATGACAACACTAATTCATATCCAGAGGACCTAAGAAGAATGCTACTGCCTAATAGCAACATGTCCAAGAAAGAGTATTACTAATGATCATACTTAACAGATCCTATGATGCAATCTATTTCCCTTTGTATCTGATCAAAAGCCTATTTAACCACTCCTTGAGTAGATGCAATAAATCAGACACACAGTATGCATATACTGAAAAACTTGGAAGCCCTTGACAACCTTGTTTGAAAGGAAAACAAATGACATACAGGAGACAATCAGAAACAATACACACATAGGTGTTTTTCATTTAAAATCAATCTGCATAGAAGGCCATCACAGAGAAAATTATCATTTACAAGACAAGATAGATTAGTACACCAGACCAAGGACCGAATCTGTAGCAAAAAATGCCTTTCAAAATGTGAACACCTTATGTTCAGAGTCAGAGCAGAAAACCCAAAAAACATCCAACGTTTAAAATGAGTAACACTTCCAGCTTAAAAACAACCAGAGGGAAGCGTACTCAGCATTAATTACATGGCCAAAATTCAAAAATCTGCCAGATACATCCATCAGAAAGAATGGCGCTCAGAAGTCATCAATGCAGCAGACAAAGGAGGCCTCGAGCCTTGTGTCGCCATCTGGAAGCCTTCATGCTAAAAATCGGGCAACCTGATCACTTGTCCCATTGTCCATACCCCTGCACTATCGCCATTGATGGCTCAACCACCCACGTTTCACCTGGAAACCGTCGCTACGCTCAAAAGAGAAATTCCTGCCAAAATGCACTTCTCCGCAGGTTCAAATTATACAGGGGAATAATCCCACATGCATGGTGTAGAGACTCCTTCAGTAGTTTAAAAGCATGGTCGCGAGCATGATAGGTGTCGAGTGCTTTTGCCACGCTCGACACACGCCTTTCTCTCCAAAAGCCCATCGCCAAGACCACTACCATCGGCCAACTTGAAAAACCTCTCACCGATCTCCATAGTCTGGCCAATCACTACACCACACTCCCCCTCATCAGCTAGAGATTAGTCTATCGGCCAACCATTCCATAGTTCACCCGACAATACAACTCACACCGATAGACCCTGACTTCCTCCCTTCCATTGGTGTAACACACACCATCGGAGCATCTAAAAAGTTTCCTGCCAATCTCAAAGGTCACGCCAACGACATCTTCGCCAGCTACACACTGCTCCTCCATCGGTCAGACTCACGCCGATGACACCCCATCGGCCAAACACCTTACATCGGTGGCCCAAAAATTCACTTCGCCGATAGCCAAACACACACCGATGGACATCCATCGGCCAGACCAAAACAATCAGAGCACTCAAGAAATCTTTCGCCGACATAACAACTCCTGTCGATAACATATCGGCCTCCTACTTCCCCCTCCGACGGGTTGAACCAATGAACCTCTGAACCGGTTCAACAGCTAGGTTCAAAAGAAAGGTTCAACTAAGAAGTTCAACGCCGATACCAACTCAGTCGGCAACATAAAAGCAACCCCGTGAACCCATTGAACCGATGAACTGGTTCAACCCGATGGTTCAATGGCAAGGTTCAAACATAAAAAAAAATACTCCATCGGCAAAACACTTGACCGTCGACCAAGAAACTCGAAGCTTCGAACCATTGAACCTTGAACTGTTGAGAAAAGGGTTCAAGCGGGAGGTTCAACGATACAATATTTACGCAAGGCAAATGCATAATATGACCCGTTAGAAGAAAAATGAACCCTGAACCGCTGAACCAATGAACTTTGAGAAAAAGGGTTCAAGTTCAACCCGAAAGTTCGAAGACACAAAAACAAACTCATGCCGATGGAGAAAACATGAAGACCACCTCCGTTGAACTAAGATGCAGACGCTGAAAAACACTGAAGGGCCCCAAAACTTAGAACTTTTTTGGATTTTTTGGGAAGGTGCCTGCATGAAAAATTGCTAAATTAACTGACAGTCAATTCAGGCACCAACAGAAGATAAGGGTAAATGTCTGCCTACTTTACTAAAAAGGACCACAAAAACTAGAAATACGGGTGGCGGCTTGAGTTACATAAAAAGCTACAAAGTGTGGTTGAATGGATCATCTCATGAAGCATAACAGAAGGCAAAATAGATTTTAATGTTTGGAAAGCCAAAGTGGCTGCCAAGGAAGAAGATGATACAGCCTAGATGGGAGGCAAACCTACAGATTTCAATGGCATAGCCTGGATGTTAGAAAAACCTACAGATTTTGATGGTGCAGCCTGAATGGGAGCCAAACCTATAGATTTCAATGGCACAACCTGGACGGGTGGCAAACTGATAGATTTTGATGCCACCAAATCTAAGGTGGAAGGAACAACTGAGGGACAACACAACATCAGCAAAAGAGCCAGTATGAGATAGGACATCAAGTTTCGTTGTAACATCGATTAGGAATACTTGAGAGTTGCCCAATGAGATAGGACAAGTAGCAATACTACTGCACACAGGAGCAACGAGAGTGATTCAAACTTTTCCATTAGGAATCAATGGATTGTTATTATACTTACTTTTATAAATTTGAATATCAATGTCTTTTGGATTGTTTAAGTTATTTTTAGGTATTTTATCTTATTTGTATTTAAAAAATTCAAATGTTTATTTTTATATATTATTTTAATTGCCATCCTCCCACTTTCCCCAAAATCTAAAAAAAATTGTCAGCCCCTGAAACTTGTCCATATGTCTACATGTCCCCAAGCCCCCGAAATTCAGAGCAACACTATAATTATTCAATGTCATCTGATTTTTTTCAGTGGTCCCTCCCTCACAAGACTATTTGTAATTAGTTTCCCTTGTTTACAAATCAAAGCCATCCCCTTGTAATTAGTTTCCCTTGTTTACAAATCAAAGCCTTCCCCTTGTTTTTTTTGCTAAAAATAGGAATGCCCTACCTTCTCATGCCTCCAAATTTTAAATAGTAAAAGCAAATTCCAATAAAGAAAGTGGAAGGCTTTTGTGAGCTTGTGACTTAGATGAAGCCCTCTAAGGTGGAGTAGAGTGGAGATTAGGATCAGAAATCTAGGTAGCCTTCCAGTCCATTCATGCTGGAATTGGCAAGATCCATTCCACAAAATTAACAAATTTGTGATTCTTTGCCAAGTTTATTCTTGAACAACATGACCACTTTACATTCTTCAGACAAAATCTAGTTGAACCAAAATACATTAAAAAACGAAGATGATAAACATCAACTTCTTGGCATCCATTTTGCTTTACAAAAGTGATAACATAGACAGGAGGGCATTGTTGGTTAGAAATTTATATGTATTTTACAAATTCAAATATTATTTTTTATATCTTATTTTATAATTTATTTGCCATTCCCCTGCCGTCTCCTCAATCTTATTTTTTTTCGCCATACCCAAATCCTGTTGTCCTGTCCCTGAAACTTGGGGAATCTGTGTAATTGTAACTGTGTATTTTTGAGTTCCAGTGATCTGCTTTTGCTCATTTGTGGTCTTTGTTTCTTTATTTTTATAATCTGAAAGCTGGGTAAAATGATTAATAAATATCTGCATATTATTTTACTTTGTCTGGGTTGTTTTATGAACCGGGATCTTAGTAATGTGGTGGAAATGTAAGAGACTTAATAATGAGCCATTTATTAAACTTAATTGCAATAGAAATTTCGTTGGAAAAATAGGATGTTGGAACTAAAAATTAAGTTCTGTATGTGTCAATACCATGTAGTTTTTTCTATTAAGGATGTAATCCCTTCCATTCCTGAGAAGGTATTTTATTTATAGCAATCATATCTAGTATCTAGGCCTATGAATTTCTTCTTCTTGAGCTGAAACAACATCTTAAAGCTATGCACAACCTGAGTAGTAATTTGTTGCGAACCTTATTAAATTGACAATCTGTGTAGGATATTCTTTGTATGATATTCTTTGTAGGATATTCTTTGTATGACTGATAGTGCAAGCCACATGTTGGAAGCTCCACGTAAGCATCTAATGAGTAGATTGCAGGCTGGTGTCTCTCGTCGCTTTACAGTCAGAGAACTTCGGGAACGGTGGCATGCTCTTCTTTATGATCCAGAAATATCAACAAAGGCAGCTGCTAGCATGGTTGAGGTTGAGTTGTCTCAAATGGGCCTTTCAGAACTGTCTTGGTCTCACAAGTTGAAGGGAAAAGATGATATTGCACAGAAAAAAAATTACAGAATGTTCACAATCAATACTACCAAATGAGAAAAAGAATAGATGCAGAAAGAATTCTTTCTGTAGAGCATAATTCTCTTATCCCAAATGACAGTGTTGTTTGCACAGGTAATGCAAATAAAGTTGTGCAGGAAGAGAGGGCTGCGATGTATGAAGGGCTTTCTCTTATAGTCAGCATTGAAGAAGCTGCAGTTGCACCACCTTTTGGGCTTTCAGAAGAATGTCTTGATATTGAAGATAAAGCTTTCAACCAAACGGTTAACTTTTTAGCTAGTGGGGGCCTTGAAGGTGATGCAGGTGCTTTTTCTTCCACAAATATGGATTCATTAGAAGTTAATCCAGCCCCCATAAATCTTATGTCAAATGGCTGTTATGACTTCTTAAGGTATGATCCATCTGTTATGCCCACTGTCACTGTTGCAGATAGTGGCAATGCATATATTTCTACTGAAAATATTCATCATTTGGTGGAAGACATGCCCCAAGAAGTCATGCATAATTCAGTTACCATTCATGACACATCATATATTGTACAATCTAGTTTTCCTTCAGACACCATTACTGCTCTCACCATTAATAGTGAACCTAGTATGAACCCAGTCTCTGTAGTGAATAATAATTCTGGCTCTTTCCAGAATATTGACACTAGATATAATATTGCAGAAGGGTTTGAAAAAGCAGTTTAAGAAGAAAACATTTCTGCATCAGGCTTGTTGTCACAGCCAAGCATCGGAAATTGGGAAGGTAATGCTGCATTTTTAATGCCTTCCATGACTGTTGATATTAAGGACAATGTTGATGAACTAATTTTAAGCACTGAATACAAGGAAGAAACAAGTGGACCTAGAGAGTCTGTTAGAGATAGTCATTTGATGTTGAGCTCATTAACTACACGAGGAGTTTCTTGTTTAAAGTAAAGGACTCGTCCAATCCTGAGTTGGTAAGGTGCAGCATGAACCTCATCAGCAACCAGCTCCTAATTTTTTACCTAACTGCAGTGAAGGAGCAAATATATATGCATTAGAAAGTGAGCAGGACTTGCTATGCAACTCAGACTATATTATGTTAGGTACTCCTTTGAAAGATGAATCACAAGTAAGACCTTCACAGTGTGCAGGCAATATGGCTCAATGTTGTTCAAACAATTCTGCAGTGGAAATAACTGTTTGTGCGGAATCTAATGCTGTTGAAGTGGCATCCATACCTGCATTCACATCGCCTGTTCCTACACAAGCTAGTCAAGAATGGAGTCATGATACAGTTAAGTCAGACATGATACAGTTAAGTAAGAAGTTGTGCCATTAGATATTTATGCTAACTGTCAGCCACACTTATTTATTTATGGACCTATGGATTGTATGTTGAACATAGAGGATACTAATGTGCCTTACAATGATGATTTCAATCCACTAGAATATAAGGAGCCTTCATCTATATGAAGTGTTGTTCCGTCCAGTTATGTTGAGCAGACTATGCATGGGGATTTTTATCTACCCAAGGCAGCCTGGGTAACCCAATGCCTCTCTGTAAAGGATATCCTGTTGTCAAGGAAGAGCCTGAAACAATAGAAACTCTTGCGGAGGCAGCTAATGAGTTTCGGCCACTTAGTTTTCAAGATGATGAAAACAACAAGCCTTATGCAGATTATCGGGTTAAAGTGGAGATTTTAGAATTCACTGCACCGTGTGTAGTTTGTGAGGAACTGGGTGCAAGTAAGAATGACTCTCATCCAAGGGTTCCATCTTCTAGTCTACTTGTTGCTTTACAACAAGGGATCTCAACAGTACCTTCGATGTTAGAAAACTGTGCTGATAATAAATATAATTTGTTATCCTCGCACAAATGTATTCATGGCCCCATGCACGGTAATGATGGCTATGTAGACTTTACACGACCTTTGCAGTTTGAAGGGGAACCTGCCATTCAACATAATATAATGCAAGTCTCACAAGCAACATCCCTTATTCCTATTGATGATGGATTAAATGATTTTCAAATGATGAGTTGTGAAGAAGCTGCAGCTAACCAATTTCCAGGGAATCAAGAGAATAAGTTTTCAGACAGTGACGAAGAGTTGCCACATTTTTCTGATGTTGAAGCTATGGTGAGCTTGATCAAAATTTATCACTTTTCTTCCTTATTTACTTTTTGGTTTATGATTTTTCTAGATGGCTATTTGGGATTGTCACAGTTTGAATTGTTTGCATTGAGCCTCATTTTTACTCGTCTAATGTTCAGTATGCTTCCATATGTCTTCTTTTCCTTAATTGGCACGCTCGATATAGATATTGGATATGGAGCTGGATCCTGGTGATGATGAAACCTTATCTTCAAGGACTGGTGAGTTATATTTTTTCTCTATATAAGTTATTGAGAGAGCATAAAGAATCAATCATGTTGTATGGTACAAAGTTTAAACAAATGAAAAATTGAAAATTGATGGTTATCCTAGGTTTGTTTTTTCTAAGTGGAGAAATAAAATCTATTCAGTTTTTTATACTTGAAATATATTTTTAATCATGGTAAATATTGGATTTTGATTAAAAAACTTTAACATAAAAGAATCTACAGGTCAATGTTTGTGATTAGGCTACTATAATAACAGCATTCTACAGATATTATTGAGTTGAAGAACTGGAGTATGAGAATTAATTTGAGATAGAAATTTCATTCTTCTTTGAGAAATGTAAGAACGCTATATTATTTATTTCATAAGAATACTAGATATTCTTTATGCCATGATGAATGCATCCATAATAGACTATAGTAATATTTGTGAAAAAAGAAATGCAAGAGGCTCAAAGAAATTTTACGTATGTTTGTGTAAAACAACAGATAGAACTCTTGGCAAGAAGAAATTCTAAAGCTTTGGAACTTAGTTCGTATAGAATTTTTGATTTAGGGCCAACTAACGTTAGGTAGAGAGTGGGTCAGTGCTAACAAACACTGTCCAAAAAAGTGGGTTCTGATATGTATGGCTTATAAAAAAGACTAAACATTTTTTCTACAATTTGTAATTTTAAAGGTATTATGGATGCATCCAACAGGAATTCATGGAAAACACTTTTTTTTTTTAAATCCTGCCAAAGTTCCCAGCATCTTTACCTTATATTCTATAGAAGCTTTCCTAACACTCTCCAATGTTTCCCCATCATGCATGTACACAATAAATTTGCCTCTAATGTTAAGAAACTCATTGCCAATTTGTCCTTAAGCTGGATAGGGTGAATATCCTACCAAATTTGGAAAGTTACATCTTGGTGGTTAAAACCAGAGAAGCAGATTGCACTGAAAAATCACAATATCTCGTGATATATTGGATCTTGGACCAGAGACTGATATTTTCATAAAAAAATCACTGACATTTTCCCAAAAAATTGCTAGCCGACCGAGTTATTCCCCATTTTTTTCCCAATATTTCAACTGACATTTTGCCGTCATTTTCTGAGTTTTCTGAAATGATCCAAGTTCTTCCGATTTTTTCACCTTATAAGACAGCAAACTCTGGTTTTTTTTTCCTATTTAGACTGCAAAATGCTCTGATCTTTCTGTAACATAACAAACAGAATTTTAGGGTTTCTTGAGCATTGTTTTTGCCATACATTGACTCTTTTTGATATCTTTAGGATTGGCAGACTCTGACTTAGCAAAAACTTGGCAGAGCCAAAATTTGTGACTCGGCAACTTAAAATTAAAAAAAAAACTTAAATTTTTTTAAAAACACAATTTTTTTACAAAATTCAATGACAAAATGTATCCAATGAGTACAAAAGCCTCTTCTATTAGATTTACTTAATGTTCCACAGAGTTTCTTGACGGGGAGATTGGTGGGGGGAGGGGTTCAGGATGAGGGGACCAAGTGCCTAAGTTTGGGGATGACAGGGGGACGCTGGTTGGTAGGGGTTTGGGGGCAACACCCCTCGCAAGGGTCTAGGGGCAGTGTCCCCAGTGGGGTCGAGCCCCCGCCACCAAGCCCAATTTAAGGCTTTCGATACCACACAAACCTTCATGGTGCACATCATTTTCACAATTTTATCACTATGTTTTCTGCAATACCAAATCCTTACTTTTCCTATCCTAATACTCAGTCAGTCTTGCAGGCTTTAGTCTCTCTCATTTTTTCACTTTTGTAACTGCCTAGGGTGTGGGTTGGGCCTATAGACCATTAGGGTTAGGGTTACTACCACAAAGATAAAAAAATTCTAATTTAAAAAAAAGACATTTTGCCTTAGTTGCTGCATCAGTCAAGTTTTTCACTCAGAGTCGCCGAGTTATTGGCGAATACTCGCAAAAAAAAATGGCGAGTATTTGCCAAGAACTCGGCGAGTTACTCACCAGGCCAAAAAAGTTGCGAGTACTCTTACTGTGTCTGCCATCTATGTTTAGGATGGCCAAGGTATTTGATGAAGAGCAGCTGAATCAGATTAGAGTGAGCAGAATGATGGAGTTTCAACATCAGTAACTATATTGTATTCCTTTATGAGATTGTTTTCTGCTCTTTGTAAACTTTGCATCTTGTGTTATGGTGATATTAAGGGAACCTCTGTTTATTCATTGCTTTGTTAGAATTCATGATTGGGAGTATCTGTGTTTGGGAGGACATATGGCCATTGTTTATTTGACTCCCTTAAGCTTTTGAGTGCAAATTCTGATGCATTCAGTGGAAGTAAGAATGTGTGATGTATGTCAGTACCGCTGCACATCTCTTGGAAATGTTATGATGGTGGCAATATAGAATGTTCTGAAAACTATAGAAACCAGATCTCTGTTGTAAGCAATGGTTTAGGATATGAACCATAGAATAAGGATTGTGTAAACATCAACAGATTACTTTGTACTGGCTTTACATTAGATTGGGAGGATGAAGGCCCTTGTATTGTATTGCAGCAGTGAATAGTGGTATAACACAGTGCATGACTGAACTAAGTGATTGTAAGAAATTCAGTTTATATTGCATATGATCACATCCAACTAGTATAAGACAATCTGACCTATTTATCTTTTTCATATAAAAAACTTGATGATCTAACATCACTTCATTACTTATAACCCATTGCAAAAACATTAGGAACTGCAGCCCCATAGTTGACTGTAATTCATAGCAGGTAGCATCATTGGCTCCGCCCACTTTGTGTTACTTTGTAGCTTGACATTTGTAGTTTGTAGTGTGTAATTGATTTTGAGGGTTTGAACTTTGAAGTCGAATAATGTAGTAATGCACTAGGCAGTGCGCACTGTAATCAGTGATCTCAAAATCAATGAGGAAAATCCATATTTCAATATTCATGGTGTACACTCTTGTTTATTTCCATTCTCTCACTCTCTATGCAATTAGGATGGTTTTAGATGTAAAAACATTGGCTTTCTCTCTGCATTATTTGGGTTCCCGATATTTTCCCTATAATATCTTGAGAAACTGAAAATATCTTTATGTTTTGGTTTGCTGAGATATTATTGAGAAAGATATTTGCTTCGATGGTTAAAAACTTAAAAGAGCTAGTCGATATTTCTGTTCCTGATTCCACATTTATTGCTTGATTGCAAATATTTATTCTCTGTTGATGTCTAAAAAAGTTTCTTTGCTAATATGCAATTTCTGTTCATCATATCATATAAGTCTGAGGTTTTGTAAAGGTATGAAATATGCTTTGGTTATATGGTTTTTTTGTTCTGCAGAATCTAAACGCATGTACAAGCAACATAGGAAGGTCATCATCAGGTTAGAACAAACTGCCAATTCAGCTATGCAATGATCTCTTGCTTCCAATGGAGCATATACAATCTTTTATGGGCACCATTTACGA
The DNA here is from genome assembly GCA_027924645.1 of Cunninghamia lanceolata. Taxonomy (NCBI): domain Eukaryota; kingdom Viridiplantae; phylum Streptophyta; class Pinopsida; order Cupressales; family Cupressaceae; genus Cunninghamia; species Cunninghamia lanceolata. The sequence continues at coordinate 3,915,922 of BSBN01001291.1, read as the reverse complement.
TATTTTATTAAAAACAATGAGGTATGGGAAAGTTATTTGAAGGATCAAACTATCACATTCTTATGAATTTCTATTGAGCCATAGGTGGCTCACTCTATTGGTTGTTCTCAGTTTGTATGTAGAGAAACCTTGTAATTTGGTAAAATTGATATCTCTGGTTATTATGTAAGATTAACTGGTATCACTACATCAGTATTCTTTACATTCCAATCGCCAAAGACAATTGTTTTAGTTCCCTTTCTTTCTTTCTTGTTGGAGATAAAGATGCTTCATTGTAATATTGGAGATCAAACATATTATGGCCATGTACTGAAATGTGATCATTAGTCCATTGAGATCAATTTGAGGTCTGGAACTCTTTACTGCATAATGATAAGTGACAGTACATCATTAGTAGGAGTGCCTATAAGCCTGTTTGGCGTTTATGTACAAGTATCTTCTGCATGTGTATTGATATTCTGAAGTCTGCATCCTTCTTATTGAACATAATAAAGTATCTGAAGATTTCACTATCAACAGTCTGACTAACGGGCATTTTCATATAGAGTCTCATAAACATAGCAAAGAAATATTCCTTGGGATCAAATTAGTGTCTTATGCAGATATTTGCAGGTAGGTAGTAATTTATTATCAATATGATTGGCTCTCTGAAGATTTCACTGCCAACAGTCCCGCTAACAGGCATTTTCATACAGTCTTATAAAGATAAGAAAGAAATCTTCCCTGGGATCAATTTATCTTCATCACATTCCATTTGGGAGATTTATCTACACGGTGGGCCGACTACACATTTCATTTGGCATTGAGCTTGGCGCCACCTTGTGGCCTATTGAGATCACCCTTAAGGCTAGTAGTTGATATATAACCATTCTTGAATATCATTAGAAGTCAGCGAAGAAAGAAGAACATAGCTTGTCATGGTGTTGTATTGTGAAATCTTTTAAATGTTGTGATTCATTTCATTTGTAATCAAATGACTGAGGCCTAGCATGTCGGAAGCCCATTGCAGTCGATTATAATGTTGTTGTGATTGTGAATGAATAAAGAACATATGATTATTTTTCCATTTCATAAAGTTTGTTGTGTGTTTGTTCTTTCGGCTGCATGGTTAGATAATCCTTCATTGGACCCTCTGACCGTGACTCCATCAATTGGTATCAAAGCTTGGTCGATGTGGTTTTTTTGAACGAGTTTGACAAAAGAGGGAGAAGATCAGCAAGTGGAGTAGTGCTAGAGACATGAGTCATAATGTGAGTTAGGTAAATCAAGGCGTATTAAGAAGAGGAAGTGTGTCATAGAGCCCCATGTGAATTGGCCGAACACTTAGAACTTGTAATGTAACTCTTATCCCAATAAAGGTTTCATGTTCTTTGTACTTTGCATGAATTAAATAAGGCTATCTCCCCACAAGACGGTGTTGGGGAGAAGATCCCAATGAACCTACCGGTTGTAAATAGATTGTTGAATTGAGGTAGTCCACAAGAAGTTTGTAAATACAATGTTGACTGTGAGGCAATTTAGAGGGGTGATTGTGGATAGTTTGCCAGTCTGAGCCAGTTTACACCAATTCCAAGATGTCACCTCGGAGACGACATGGTATTGTTAATATTGTTGAAAGGATGGAAGAGATACTAGAGATGGTAAAAGCTATGAAAATCTGGATTGATGCTTTTGAAGAAGATTGCAAAAGAAACCCTAACCCTAGAGATGATGAAAAAGATGAAGAACAAGAAGCCAACTTACAAAGAAAATTGAGTGAAGAGGAAGACAAGGAAGAAATAATGTTGAAAACTCTATGAAGTATTGGTAAGAAAACTAGAGTAGATGTTCCCAATTATTCTAGTAGCCTAAATACTAAAGAATTGATAGATTGGATAATTGATTGAGAAGACCATATTGAGTATGAAGATATTGATGATTTGGATAGGGTGAAATTTGCTCAAACTAAGTTGAAGGGTCATTCCGCCATTTGGTGGAAGTCCAGCTAAAAGAAATAGAAAGGGTAAACCTAGTGCATGGAAGTGGGAAGGGATGGTGAACAAAATCAAATCCAAGTTCGTTCCTATAAATTATCAATTGGAGTTACTAAAGGAGCCTACACAATCTAAAGCAAAGAGATATGACTGTGAAGGATCATATTGAAGATTGTGATAGACTAACAATTTGTTCAGGACACCATGATGAGGGAGCAGAGAAAGTGGCAAGATAGATGAATGGTTTGAGAGAGTCAATACAGGAAGAGTTGAGTATGTTGAATATCCAAAGAATATAAGAAGCATATCAGATGGCCTTAATTGCAAAAAGGAAACTAAGCAAAATATTTGGAGAACGATAGAACTGATAGAGAGGTAAAGAAGGAAGGTTTTAGGAAGATAGGTCTCACCATGGCGACAAGAGGCCATATGGTGTAATGTCCCCATTTACGTAATGGTCACATTTGATTTGGGTATTTAGCCTTTTCACTATTACCATGGGCTAAATCGCATTCTAAGGGAATGATTGGTTGAAACAAGGAGTAAAAATTAACTTAAGTGGTTCGATTCTTAAGTTGACTTTATAAAGTTTTCTGATTTTAAGTTACTTTGTAAAAGTATTTTATAAAAGTCACTTAAGTCGGCCAAAAACACTTTATGTCATAAAGTGACATTATGTACATAAAAACTCCATTTAATAAAGTACAAGTGGGCCCCATTTGGAGTGATCCACTTGAGGGCTTTAAAAGGAGCATTTGGAAGTCATTTTACAAGATTGAGTTATGTTATTTTGATTTGGAGATATTTCTACTTGGCTGCAACTTGTTTCAGCTTGAATTCAAGGATAGAAACCCTTGTAATTCCTAGTGGGTTGGACGAAAACCTAGCTCACTTTGAGGAGGCTTCACGATGAAGGTCTATTTGTACTTCATTGCATGAATTTGAAGATGGTCGAGATTCAATGATTTTTTGAAGATTGCTACAGTAGTCTATACCACTGCTACAGTGATCCGTACCATCGCTACAGTGATCCGTACCATCGCTACAGTGCTTTTTCATTTTGTTTGTGGGAATAATTGAAGGCTAGTTTGGAAGGTGCTGCACATTGAGGGTTTTGGAGGTACAAAATATAATTTTTGGCCAAGTGCACCTAGGGTTTGTGGCACAAGCATCATTGCAAATTTATTCCAGTCATTTAACAAATTCATATTGGAATTTGGCATCCTTGGAGGAGTTCATTGCAACTTAGAGAGGATTTCCATCATATTTTGGCACATAATTGACAAGGGTTTCATCTATATCAGCTATACCTTGAAGACACCCCACCTATAACTGGATCACCACCCTTTTGAGGAGCATTTGGATCTATTACAGTCATATTGGATCAGCATATTAATTGTATCAGACTTCTGCCCCTATCATCAGCATTATATCAACTTGTAACAGCCATATTATTGTTGGTTTTGATTCTATTTCAGACCCATGAAGAGAGCCTATCATATTGGTATGTTCTTGGCTTATTGGGTTTTCAAATCTTTCATTTGTATTGGGTTTATTAGTGTTGCTACAATCTGATAATAGTTATATCAGACTTGTTTATCTCTGTATCAGACTTGATATTAATTAAATAAAGTTATTCTATCAGAGTGAAATCATTGTTAATTGTTTATGCAATCATTGTTTCCATTCCTATGCAATTGTTCATGATTTGGTGATAAAAAATTATGCAAGACAACTGTTAGAATACTCAGAAAATAATATCAGACATTCAAAATCAGAATAGAAACATTTCAAGCCAACCATTTGAGAAAATGTCAAGAGCCCAAAATTAAGTTTTTGAGTTATATCTAGCAAAGCATATTTCAGTGGTATCAACGCTTGAATATTGCTAGCTTGTGGGTATAATTCAGACTTCATTTTAGTCATTCACAATGGGTACAACAATGGTTAGAATTATGGATGGAAGAATATTACCTACTTTCCTTCCTGCCTCACCAACAAAAGAAAAGATGTCTAGCATGGAAAAACTAATGGAGGACCTTTTTAAGACACAACAACAGATGGAAAGACTTCTTGCTAAGCACAAACGAAACTCATGGCAGTTTACAGATTCTCTATCAATACATTTCATATTTACATCACAAGAGAAGAATGAAAGAAAATCATTTGATGTATCTACAAGTGAAAGTTCTAGAAGTCTTTATGGTGAGTTTGATAAGTATACAAGTGATTTACTTCTGAGTGATTTGCAGCCTATAAGTGATCATAAGAAGAGCAAAAATTAGTTGAGAAAGGAACAACTTTGCTTCACATGCCTTGAAACTTGGACACCTACTCATACATGTCGATGCCCTAAAGAAGAAGAAGAAGCCACAAGTTCACTTCAAAGGTTTGATTTAGAGGAATCACCTATAACATCTACAGATTAAGAGCATGTGAAGGTTGAAGACAAACCAGCCATGTTAGAATAACTACATGAAGGTATGGCTTCTTGTGATGAGACTAACATTGCTTCATCACCTTTTCATCATGTTGATAAGAAGTCAATTTGTGATGTGAGTGGTTTGGAAAGTGGCATTGTTCATACATATGAGAGCAAATCAGAAATTTTTGTTTGTAGTGAACAAGATGAAAGGCATAAGGGTACTATTGTTGATCCTAATGAAGAGAAATCAAAAAATTTGTAAGTCCGAAAATACCTCTTACTGAAAATACCAATGAAAAGTAAACTCAACTCAAAATAAAATGGAATCATTTCATTAATAGGGATATCCATAAATATACAAAATCTTGCAAGTTTCTATAAGTAGAAAGGTGCATCCACAAGCACAATAAGAAAAGGTAACATTACATCTTTTACAATTTTCCAAGTGCATCAATAATACATCAATGAGATGTACAGTTACATATTTGGCTAAACAAGCCATACAATGATCAATACAATGATATATCCATCTCGAGTTACATAACATATGAAATATGTCTTCAGCCACCATAACCCACTGGTCTTCTTCAAGCTGAAGGTCAAGAGCATGGTTAAGGTGCTTTTTCCACCCAACCACGAAGCACTACACTTGCCTAGGTTTCTTCCTCCCTAAAGAATCCCTGACCCTGCATGAGGTGCCTAGCAACCTGGAACATATGGGCAAGAGGGAAACTCTTGATGCATGTCTGATGCCTATATGCACTCTAAACTAAAATGAACATATTTCTTACATGCAGGATGTGGCAGAGATCAATAATAGTGAAAATTAGGCATTTAACATCCATCTATTTCAATGGTACAAAATAACTTTGGCCAAAGCAATAACTAAAACTGGTAAAACTTGAAAAAGAAGTTTACCATCTCTGTAGTCCACATTTGGTACCCTGTCCTGGAAGTTAAGCTCAAAACTAGACTACCTCCATTGTGAAAATAAACATAATAGCATATGCATTTGACTAAGCTCATTGCTAGTGACATTTACAAAAGAAAACTGAGTTTGAAAATCTATATGTATCAAACATTTCTTTCCAACATAAGTTTCCTTATTTCTAGTCAACAATTGAAGAGGTCATTGTTTGATTCAATGAAAATATACATAATGTCTACATATAAATGTTTACATAACTATCCTTTTGTAAGCACTACAACAAAACAAGCAATTAACGCTTAAAACAGCATTAGAATTTAGTGCATTTGAGTTCATAAATTGGACACTTCTGTCGGTGCAAAACTCGGTGCCAAACTGCATGTTCTCTTCGGCGCTATTTTTTGCGCACAATTTGGCGCTAGATTTTACGCTAGTTTTACGCCAGAAAGTATCGCAAACAATGGCGCCTCTTTTAGTGCCTGGAATAGCACCGGGAATAGCGCCTAAATTAGCACCTAATTTGGCTTCCAGTTTTGCTTCTAGTTTTGCTCCCAATTGTGATTCCTGTCTTGCTTCTAGTATGGCGTCGAAAATAGCTTCTTTTTTGGCTTCCTAATTGACGCCTAGTTTTGCTTCCATTATGACGTCCTTTGTTGCTTCTAGTTCGGCTTCCGATTTTGCTTATGGTTTTGCTTCTTGTGTTGCTTCTAGGTTTGCTTCCAATTTTGCTTCTAGTTTTGCTTCTAGGTTTGCTTTCGGTTTTGCTTCCATTTTTGCTTCCAGTTTTGCTTCCAGATTTGCTTCCAATTTTGCTTCCGATATAACATCGCTTGTTGCAAAATTTATGACTAAACAAATTTTAGTCATTAATTTGGTAGTATATTTAGTCAACAATTTGGTAGTATATTTGGTAATTTGGTAGTATATTTAGTCATCAATTTGGTAGTACAAATATTTAGTCATTGTAATCATTTAGTTATTGATTGTTGTTAACTGGTCATTTATTTAGTCATGGTAGTCATTTTTATTTACTAGTTTCCATTAATTGGTAGTAAATTTAGTCATGATATGAATAATTTATTAAATACCATAAATTTTATAATGCAGAAAAAACATATTATTAAATTTGAATTAGAACATAAAAGCAAATAAATTTGGAAAACTATATATTTTATGATGCTACCAAGCAAAGATTGATAATTTTGAGCCAACACTTTCTATTTGAGAATTGGCCAATAAGAAAATGAAACAAGACAAAACAAAGTGGCAATAAATATTTTTTTGCATTGGAACAATGCAGGAAAAGAATTACAAATTATAATAAAAAAGTAGCACAACGCTGCCATAACTGGAAAAAATCAGTTCAACTCTGTCATGTACAAGGACTAGCTAAAGAAAAAACTAGTTCAGCAGCCACATTAGATACAATAGCAAAACAATAGAAAGGCAAGTCAGACTGATGAAGCCCTTCACATCTTTTAACACTTAGAAAAGAGATGTTGCCACTGAGCATTCCATGAGACATCATTTCTTTTGGCATTCTGTTAACCAGTTCAGGTGCTTTGACTACAGCCTTAGTGCATTCCATATTCTCCTTCACACAAGCTATTGAGGTGTTATCTATGTATTGAAACAACCCTAAACCATTGTGAACAATATCTGAATAACAACTTGAGAATGCTACTTAGAGGCCCCTATAGCAGTGACCCTACAGCAACAAGAAAACACACCATTCCCTATAACCTTAGATAACATGGTCCCGATAGCTGAAGCAAAAGTGGCACTCGAAACAGTGAAATCCAACCAGTCAACATGTTGAAGATGACAACATGGAAATGTTTTTGGTTTCATACAATTGTAGTAAAATATGAATTTATTTAAAACAACGTTTTCATGATATTTTCTTCATTACCTCAAGAAATCATAAAATAGATCATTACACAAAATCTCTACTCTTGGAATCAATCTCTTCCCTTTCTCACATGACAATACCGCATTTGCCCATTCAGACTATTAAATTTCAGAAAATGAGCTAAACAATAGACATTCAAATGACCTCCTGCATAGATAGGATCTAAAGTTCACTACTGTCTTATTGTAGCCAGAGGTGTAGCACGTACACCACATAGCAAAACATATAGAAGAAGCTTATGATGCAAAAGTTACTATTTTGGTATCAACAAAGTTCACCATTTGTTATTCTGATTGTGGTGTTTGTAATGTTGCAGGGTGTATCTTCCCATTTTCATCAGAAGGTTTTGCTTCAATCCAAAGTTCCATTGCACAATGCATCATTAGTAGTAGCTCAAGGAATTTTTAAGAGCTTTTTCAATTTCACTACAAGTTTCCAATCATCATTGGACAAATCATCCTGAAAAAATAAGAAGAATATTCCATTTTAGACATTAAAAGTTGTTTTATCAGCCAAAAATGAAAAGCACAAATGTTCAATTAGTATAAAATGTATAATAGTGAATACACTGTAAAATTACGTAATGTGGATATCAAATAGCCTTACCCTGTAGTTTTCTTTCAATATATCTATGGATCTTCTGGTGAGATGACTCACAAATTCATCCTCCATTTCAAAATGCCTACCAAACATTTTATGTGCTTCATCAGCATTGCTCCCAACAATCTGTAAAGTTTGTATGATAATTCATTAACAAAAAAATTTCAAAAAATAGCATCCAAAATCATATAAAACTATTAACAACAAAGACAGCTTCTCAAAATACCTTCATGGCCACTTTTTCACCCTTCTTAGCCATTTCAATAGCTTTATGATTGATCTCAATTGAGGCTATTTTCCCAATATCTATGAAATCTTTTGTGGGAACACATAATGGCGTGCCAATCTGTAGATGCAATCGCCACATATGGCTTTAGACAAACCAAAAACAATACAACAATCTTTTACATGCATAAGTCATAACACCGAAAAGACTAGGTTTAGATACTAACCCTTGCAATGCCTTCAAGAATATCAACACCAACAATTATAGGATCCTTCTTGTTAAAAATATAATTTGGCAAAATGCTCAGTACACAGGGGAAAACAACATCTTCTACAACCTCCTTTTTCCTTTCTTCCTTAAGATTGTCCATATATGCTTTAAATTGGTCAAACAGATGATAAATAATGTCTGCTGCAAATATCTTGACACCAACTTCAACTACAAGCTCCCGAGCTTCAGGAGTAATTTTGACATCAAATGCCAAAATTGCAGCATACTCTTTCTTCTTTTTCTCAAGCATTACACTTGCACGCATGACATCTTTTTTATGCACAGGCCCAATACCAATTACACTAATTGGGATGCTTACAGTTGGGGTCTTCAAGAACTCAAGTAAAGCCTCCAAAGATCCAAGAGTTGAAGTTTGAACATAAACTTCTTCCCCACTCTTGTATATAATGCAAATATATATATATATATATATATATATATATATATATATATATCAAGTTATAAGATATCAAAACTGTCTAAGAGTATATATAAAAATATAATCAAAAATGTCATAGTTGTGTAAGAGTTTCCAACTCTTCAAATACACCATGAAAATTAAGATCCCTAAACAAATTCAAAATACTACATAAAGCAATGAGCCAAGATGTCTAACAACTAGTACATGATAAACATCAACTATGCCATTTTTTGCAAATATTTTAGTGGCCACAGTGTGAAGGTTCCTTCTTTCTCTTTCAGACGGACAACTCCATCTATTTTGTTGTCATAAGCAAGGGGTACGTTACTTGTGACCTTTAAAATATATACATTTTCATCTCCTGTTCCTTCCAAGTTGACTCCATGTATAATAGATAGTGAATGAATCCGCCCACTGCCCACAACAACACCATCAAACAGATCCAACACCCTAACTTTATCCGCTTCTTGGAGTTTATCAATACATTTTTGCAAAAACAAAAAAAAATACACATTATATTGAAATACATAATAATTATTACATAGGTAAGGATTACCCTTATTTACATAATAAAACAACCATTACTTATGTTGGAACAAAATTTTAAAACCCTAAAATTTTGTTAATTCCTTCCATTATTCCAAATAAACTATTCTAATGTCTCACTTGTTAGGACCTCTCAAAAAATTTGGACATTTCCATCCTACTTGATCTTTTCACTTGTATATGACCATTTCTTAATAGACTTTCATGCCAAAATTTTATGCCATTTATTTCCCAGGGTCACATAACATGGTCATTTTGACGAGTATGTAGTTATTCTTAATCATTTCTGTGTTTTTGCAGTTTACCACAATCTCGCAGGTCATCCTCATTATCTTGGCGGCAATGCGAGAACTAGAGCAACAAGAATCATGTATACCGCACTCTCGCTGGAAACATACAAGTTGTTCGTGGCATGGCGGTAGGAAGTGCTCAGTCAACCATGTATACTGCAGTCCCTCAGAGGTCTCACCACTTAGTTGGCTTGGCAATAAGGAAGTGAGTTCAATATAAACTGATCCCATGATCCCGCATTGGTCTGGCAAGTTGTTCACGGCATGGCGGTAGTAAGTGTCCAAGTTTCCAGGTTCTTGCGATGACTTTCAAAGAATGTTTGCGGCAAGGCGGTAAGCAATAAAAATTGGCAACATAATCTCACCAAAGTAATGAGAACAAGCACTTGCAGGTTGACGGTAATGGAAGAAAATGGAATAAAGGGGGCTATAAGCCCCGCAATCCCACTTTGTTTAAGCATAAGGGCTGAGGGTTGGTGGTAATCAACAAAAGTGAACAAAAGGCATTGAAGCTTATCACCATCTCGTGACCGGTTTAAACAAGCTCTGTGGTAGTGCGGTAATGATAATAAATGAGTAAACATACTCAATGCGGGTGTGCGATAACCAATAAATTTGAAAGATCTTGTCATTTCATTTGATCGTTGGATCAAATTTGATCAAGGGCTTATATTTGAAATGAATTGAATGCTAAGATTTTATAATCTCATGGCACGAACCAAAAATAATGGTGGAATGATGAACATTCTGGCTCGATAAAATCTAGAAATCTCTCTGCATTTGCTCAGTTCAAAGATTGCAGATTGGCTTGGAGAAGGCGCCCAATTCAGTTTGTTCTTAGCAAGCTTCGAATTGTTCAAGTAAGTCCATCTCTACATTCTCTGCAAGAAAGTTTGAAGAATCTTTGCTCTATTTCAATTCTCTATACATTTGCTTGAATTTTGAAACCCTAGTTTGTATAATGGCACCCAAAAAGTTTGAATCCACAAGTAAGACCAGTAAGCCTGATCCTGCCCCTAAGTGATAGGTGGATTTCTGGTGGCAAGATGAAAATCAAATAGAACAGAGACTCAAACCACCACTCCCCACTATAATGATAGGAAGTTCAAGACTCTTGATCTGACACACATTCAAGTATGGACTCTAAGACTGGAAATGCTATCAATGAGAAGAATGACAAAGCAGACAGATATTGAGACATCACCATATATTCATAACTGAAATCGCAACAGGAAGCAAATAAAATGGTCATTAACAAAAATATCTTATTTATGCTGGCAAACTCATTCAAAATTATAGATGGGTAAATGCAAGAAGTTGTGTCCACTTAAGGTGGAAGTTTCGGAGTTAGAAAAAAATCTGAAATCAGGTAACTAAAAACGGGATCCCGAGCCTAAAATCTAGAACGGGATCCTATTTCTTAGCGGGATCCCGAACCTAGGACCAAAAATGGGGTCCCGTTTCACAAAACGTGATCCTATTTTGTGAATGTATTAAATTTAAAAAAAAATGGTTGCGACCCCATTTTTACCAGCGACAGGCGACAATTGAGAACGGGATCTCGAGTTGAGGAAGAGGATTTTCACCATCAAAACATCAGGTAAGTGGATTTTTCCACTTTTACAATTTGCCAATGAATCTTTTGAAGTTTTCCTTTCTTTTTTTGGTGTAAAATACAATCAAAATTTAAAATGTAAACTATTATTTAGGGTTTCTATTTATGAATTCAATAGCTGTATTTTGACATTTTAGTTGTAAAATACAATTGAAATTTTGAAAGACTGTATCATATAAAAGGATAGAATTTGAACAAACTATCAAAATTTTGTTTAAATTTGAGAATTGAATAGCTGTATTTAGACATTTTAGCTGTAAAATACAATTGAAATTTTGAAAATACTGTATCATATGAAACGAGAGATTTTGAACAAACTGTCAAAATTTGATTTCAATTTGAGTGTTGAATAGTTGTATTTAGACATTTTAGCTGTAAAATACAATTGAAATTTTGAAACGACTGTATCATATGAAAGGAGAGATTTTGAACAAACTGTCAAAATTTATATAGCATTGGGATGATATATATATTTGGTTTTTATAAAATTTACTTATATCAATGTATGTCATTGTATTTTAAAGGCATTATTGAATAGGTAACTGTCATGTAAAAAAATTACAACAAACCATAATAAAACCTTTATCACTTCCTTCATAATCAAACCTTTAGAGACAACCGCCTAATCAAGAATTGAGAAGATTTTACAGTTTTTGTGATAACCAACAAATGTAACTTTAGAGACACTTGTAGTTGTCCTCACTAGCTAGGTTATGCCCCTGGGATGAACATCGTGATGTTAATTGTGATATGAGCCTCACCTCATTGGTAATGCTTCCCCTGATCTTAATGACATTGATGTAGGCCCCACTCATGATCCTTACGAAGATCTTGCCACCACTAACCTCTTTCATGATACCACTATCCTCACCATCTCCTTAGACCTATAATACCTTGAGCTTATCGATTGGGACCAACATGACCCTTTATGATTTGATGTTTTCCAAAATGATGATGCGATCATGAAACTTATGAAGTGTCAAGACCACATCCCCATCGTAATCATAAGAAAGACTTTTCCACCATACTTAACACCTATGCTTATTTTGGAGAGAAAGAAGAACCCTTTAGTCCTAAGGCACCCTAGTAGGCAGAATAGCAACAAGATATAAGAAGAAACTTGTGATAGATTAAAATGATATAATAAAAATGGACACTTCCCAAGAGCTCCTTAATGACAAACTTCACCTTCCATTAGATACCACTCAAATACAAGATGACTCTCCTCTCCTGGTTGAGGATGCTATAGACATCAACCTGTGAATAGAAGAGGACCCTAAACTCTCTAAGATAGCAGCTCCACTAGACCTTGACATCAAAGAAGGCATAACCATCACCCTTAAAGATTACGTTGATTTCTTCATGTGGTCTTATGGTGATATGCCAAGACTCCATCTTTAGTCATGCATCATATTGTGGTTCACCTCAATGCCAAACCTATTCAATAAAAGCTACGCAGAATCCACCCCCAAGTAGCCCTCTTGGTCAAAGAAGAATTGTAGAAACTCTTGGATGTGGGGTTCATTCAGACTATTACTTATCCTAAATGGGTCTCTAATGTGGTCTTAGTTAGCAAGAAAACCAAGGGAATTAATGTTTGCACTAACTTTTGAGACATCAAAAAAGGATGCCCTAAAGATAACTTTTCTCTACCAAACATTCATATGATCATGGATCTCATAGCCATATATAAAATGTTATCATTAATCCATATAATATCCCTTGAAACATTTGAGTTAGACATGGAGACACCTAGATTATGGAGAGGTCTATGTAAGAAAACACCTCCTGTAGACTCAACACAAACTTATCCCTCAACCCTCTAAATTGTGACTTACATCATTTGATTACCCTGGAACACACTATAGACAACTCTATACAAATTTGGCAAAAGATATTTTCTCCTAATAGAAACTTGTATATGTAGAAGATAGACTACTACATAAGATCCTCTAGGATAATAGTTCACTTGTTGTGATCTCCAACACTATGATCCATATGTACTCTTGAATTTGTTGATACTTGACTCTTGATGAAAATGCATCGAATTAACTTCAAAATTTTGTGCATATAATTAGATTTGATATACTTCTTAAGGAAAGAGTTAGGACTAACAACTAAATAGAAAACAATAATTTTGCAAATAGGAAATAGGAAACAAAATCAAGCTAGAACCATCTTGACTAATATCTTTTTCTAGCTAGATTGAATCCCTACAATCATGTAAGTTAAAAACAAAGCATCAAATTCTTCATTAAATTTAAATCACAAATCATCATAATATATTCATCTTCATACTCAGATTAGTCAGGTAGGCAACTAGTAGTAAATCTTATCTCCATTATCAAATTTGGTTGTCATAGGCAACTTCACCAAATTTAGGTTTTCAGATCATGTGGCATGCACAAGATATCCACCTCAAGGTAGTTTTCCAAGTCTAGTTATAGTCTTGCAGATGTTCATTATGATTCTACCTAGGTGGTATGATAGTCCATTAGTTTCTATGACATCATTCAATAGCATAGATGCATCTGAACATTCACCCTTCATTGATATATATTGATAGTAAAATAGAGTTTTAAATTGTTCTTAAGGTTTGGAACAATCATCTAGTGTTAAGATAGTGCAAATTAAGACTATTTAGACTAATTAAATGGGCTTAGTCTGAAGCCATATAACACACATAAGAGTCAAGTGACTAATGACTAAATAGAAAACAACAATTGCAAATACGAAATAGGAAACAAAATCAAGCTAGTTCACCATCAACTAATATCTTTTTTCTAGCTAGATCATCCCTAGTTAAACAAAGCATCATAACCTTCTTACCTCATCATCTATCTTAAAAGTGGAAGATTTAATTATTACCACATGGTATTGTCTCTTTGATTATCTAGATAATGCAATTGAATCTCTAGAGGAGTCTTACATCTTAACAACAATTTCATTGTCCCTTTGTAGTTCATTGTCCCTCATGACAAGTCTGTTATTGGTTTAAGGCTATCTTAAAGGTCCATATAACAATCTAGGAATTTAATAACAATTAATGTTCAATCCTTAATGGTCATGACAACATTATACAAGATACTAAAGTTCACATGATGATTTCCTCTTTCCTATCAAATGGTAAGGATTCACTCAAATTTTCACATACTCAAACACATATCCAATTTATGAATTCATGATTGATCCAATGCTCAAACCAATGCAAGCATGACTATTATTTTTTGACCAAGCTTATTAGTCATAAAGTTAGAGAAATTCATCCAAAACCATTACAAACTATTTGTAGCTTTGCCATAGGAAATGTTGGATCTCCTCTGAATGAGTACTTAACATCAAACCAATACCCAACTCCATAGAAAAATTAACAAAATTGAAACCTTAGACCTAACATATGATAACAAACCTTGAGAACAAATTCATTATGCTAGTCCTAATAGCCCTACTACTATACTCTAACTACTGTGACAATACAATGCTTGGCTAGAATGATCTCTCTGAGTCCTTAAGAGGCATCTTTTGATATGACAGTCCTACATATTGAAATATAATCTTGATACCAAACACCCTGTGATCAAACACCATAATGATAGTCATATATAACAAAATCAATTATAGGGTCTAGTCCTATTGAGAGGGTTGTGATGTAAGATGAATGAGAGGATATCTCATAAGCATAACATGTGACCTTGATAATTTATATATGCATGCAAATCCTTTTTTACAAACCTCTAGTCTTGAAACAAAGGTGCCCAAGTTTATGCCCATGACTGTCCTAGTATTTGATTAAACCTTTAACATGATTGTCTGTATAGTATTAAATTGATCTTTCTTGTCTCCCTCACTATAAGAATCAAAATTTAGGTCTTGAATGAAAATCCCTTGACTTCAATTTGAAAATTACATCTAGTTCACTATAATAGCTCTTACATTTTGAAATTTGTACATGCACATGTATCTACATGTTTAATTTAAATTTATTTCAAGTGTAATTTCTTAAAACATACATATAATTTATCTAGTTTAAATTTATAATTTATAATTTTTGAACATGTACATTATATGTTTATTTATATTTTATATATATATATATATATATATATATATATATTCTTGATTTAATTTTAAATTTGTACTCAAGTTTGTATGTTTATATGTATATATGCAAGTTCATATAGTTTTTATATATATCATGAATCTGGATGATATTCACTTTGATGTTGAGGACTTCCTCAATGCACAAGATGATCGGGCACCACCCTCACCCCCATCCCCAACTCTAGATGCCCCACCTCCAGATGCCCCACCTCCACCCCCACCTCTACCCCCACCTGGAACTGAACAGGCTCGCTTGCAAGCCATAATTAATGAAAATTTGGATTCCATACAAGAAAATTTGAATTCCATTCACAATGAACAATTCATGCCACCTCACGTGGAACGTTTTGCAGCTTTGATGCAAAACATTGTAGATTCTATGAGGTCTATTGACTCAGACTTTGATGGATTCCGGAAATGGAGAGAGGAGAGGTGCCAATTTTATGCTGATGGACTCTCCTATAAGGATATTTTGGATCTTAAAATCACAAAAGGTCATTTAGCGCAATATTTTAGACATCCCATTACAAATGAACCTATTCCTGCAAATAAGAAAAGAATATCAATCAGGTGGTGTAGGCATGAAGGAATCTCTACCAATTTTTGGGACAGATGGTGGATGGTGTTTGATTATCCACCTCATGCTAATTGTGAGGTTCCTTTATATTTTTTGAGAAAATTATATGCAAAGTTTGTTATGAATAAGAAACCCAACTACTTTGATTTTAGATCATTCTAGGGTATTGGTGGTGGCATGCCACAACAGAGGTTGGGGGCACGGGTTGATCCCCAACGACCCATGTCTGTTCAACCTCTTATTGACCCTCTTGTTGCTGTCATTCCTTCGCCCTTCCATCATCGTGTAGTGGTATCCACACTAGGCACATTGAGTGCACTCTAAGGTAGCCTAGATGAGCAGACTTCTATGATGGTAGCTCGGGCACCATGGAGGAGTTGATGATGGAAGTGGTCCTAGTACCACTCCACATGTGTTGATGCCTCATACATGTACGAGTTGCAATCAGTTGTGTTATGGACCTTAACAGGCAGCTACACCCACTTCAGCTACACATGCATCATCTGATAATATGGGTGAATCATTTGTTGATTATCTATTTGTTGAAGATCATCCCACTGATCATTCGACACAGGTATATATAGGTTACACACATGTTGAATTTATAACAATTTTAAGCACATGTTTTTAATCAACATATAGATCAATTAAATTGTAATATTTTAACAATCGAATTGTTTGGTGTAGATGATGGCAATAGGGACCATTGATCGATTTAATTTTTCATCGACACTTATTCATCTCAGGCACCCATTTGGGGTATTTTGAATGATTTATATTTTAAATAATTTTATTTACTTGATTTTAATTTGTAATCCAGTCTTGAACATGTACATTAAATATTTATGTTGGTTCAGGTTTCTTCCACATTGAATCCTCCATCTAAGGGTGTCTCAAGCGCTCCTCCATCATTGGCCATCTCACATAACACTTTTAGAGTATGTATATTGTTTTAAAAAACTATATATACTTAGATTTTTCTATTTTGATTTCACTATATCTGAAAACGTGCATGTACTATTTAATATATATTAAAAATATATGTCTAGGCAGGTTGACACAACAATGAGGATGGGCATTGCAGCACACTTAGATAATCCAAGTTTATATCAGGAGTCGACTGCATTTCAGGTTGTTCAAAAATGTATATCTATGTCTACATGTAATATATGTACTGTAAGTCTTTTAAATAGATTAAAACAAAAATTGAGTACCTATATGTACACAAGTCAATATATGTATGTTTTAACCTAATTTGTACACACATGTGCTAAGTTATAAATGACCTTGTAGGAGCTTGTCAGTGACACGTTTCATCAACACACAACACATGCAGAGCAGGAGGACAGAGGAGATGGGCAGCCTGATACGGTATAGTTTAAAATTTAGATTATATTTAAAGTCAATTAAAATATACATTGTGAACTTCAAGTAAATTTCTTGATAGATATATATATTGACATGTGTTCAAAATTATTGACAGGTCCTGGAATAGAGGATGCACAACAACCTCTAAGGTATAATAATTTAAATATGATTAATTATAAATTAAATTGAACTAAATCATTTTTAAAATTGTCTTACATCTAATTTCAACTTGAATTTTCTCTTGTATTAAATAGATTGATTCAAAGCATGTAGAGACAAGTCCAAGTGCACCAGAGCATGTCTCTTAGCCTCACATGGTAATTTAATTTTATGATAAATTATAAATTTAAAAATTGTCATTAAATCATTTTTAATCATCTTACATCTGATTTCATCTAAATCTTTCTCTTCTACAGAGTGATTCAGGTCATCTGAGTAGTTCGCATGGTGTGAAGAGGACTCTTGATTACAGAGATAGTATGTGATAGGTCATTTCATGGGCTACATAATTTGACTATTTCATGGCCTATGTTATATATTGTTTGTCATGGACTTTATATATATTGTTGAACATGGACTTTATATTTTGAACATGGGACTTTATATATTTTTTGAACATGTACAGACTTTATTTCATTTCACTATTTTAATATGGTCTCTAGAATACAAAACTTTATTTCATTGTTGTATGTGTTTTACACTTCAAACATGCAAGTAGTTACTTTAACTATATAAAAATGCACAACATGACTTTGAACTTATATATTCCACTAGTATTAAAAATGTGCTAAAATGGTAATAGCAAGCTCTAAATTTAAAATTAACAAGGGTAAAACACTATAACTCAAAAGTGACTTTAATAGTGAGATTCATAATAATATTTTTTTGTCAAGAGTCAATTGGTCTATTGGTGAAGTTACTAGGTTCTCAAAAAAAGCTATTAGAAATCAATTTTTGTTGAGTACAAGGCCCAACACCCTAAGAGTTAAGTTTGGGGTTGAGTCCCAATGAATAGTCTACGAAAGCTTTACATATTTGACAAAAAAATATAATATCATGTCAGTCTTCAACTAATATTAGTACATGGATTGGTAAATCTTTGAAAAAATACAATTGATTGATATTATCAAAATCACTTTTACAAAAAAAATGTTTGATATTATTAGGATCATAATAATCATACATAAAGGGTTTATCAGATGATAAAGATAAGTAATGTACTCTGCTCATAAAAGGCCATGCATAGCATTCTTAGACATATTAGTAGTCCTATACTTCATGGTCTAGTGGAAAATTTAACATTTTTTCTAGGTTCATTCAAATGAAACAAATTATCTTCCTTTATGATCCCCCACTATTAGACAACACATTCCTTAACTAATTCATATGCATAAGTCATTATATGACATGGGAAAACTAGTATGAGGATAATATATTACATTTTAATCAAGATGACAAAGAATGAATCCAAAAGATCCTTTCTTTGAGAACCACACTTAGAAAATAAAATGTCTATCAATTTCAAATGGTTGATATTACAATTCTATGGTAGGACATTTAATGGTAACAAATTTATGAGTAACTATTGAGATAAGTGATACTTAGCATACAACTTGCCTTGAAAGTTGATCATTGCACAACACAATAATATAATTTAGCAAGACCCAATTCCTTTGACATGCTTTCATTAAGTTTATCTTTAAATTTTCTATTTTTAGTTTGTGTAGATAAGATTTGCTTAGGCTTGGGAATCAATCTCACAACCTTCACTAGAGCACTTGTAGATGCCTTTGTTCAGATCCACAG
Source organism: Cunninghamia lanceolata (assembly GCA_027924645.1). Taxonomy (NCBI): domain Eukaryota; kingdom Viridiplantae; phylum Streptophyta; class Pinopsida; order Cupressales; family Cupressaceae; genus Cunninghamia; species Cunninghamia lanceolata. The sequence continues at coordinate 3,896,864 of BSBN01001291.1, read as the reverse complement.
TCACAGACCTAATCGAGATTAGGGCTATTGCAAGTATGGGCCTAACCAGTGTTGTCATTGATGTCAACATACTCCTGTTGCATTGATGATAAGGATTGGATGAGTTGTGTGCTGAGGATATTGAGAAAATTAGTCATATCAGGAACAAAGAAGAATAGTGAAGACAGTAAGATAAAGATCCAAGATAAGATGAAGACCAGAGGATGTGGTTCAAAGGGTTTGTAGATATGTGTCTTAAAATGACCCAGTAAAGATTTTAGAGGTCCACATGAAGATCTGAAGAAGTTATGATCACTTAAGTGGAACCGGTTCTGGCAGGTGTTCAGAGGTGATAGAGTGACACAGATAGGTCTGATGAGATCCAGAAATGAAATATCTTCTTCTATGGATTTGGTGGAGTGTTTAGGAAGTCCATGTGAAGTGACAACTCAATTGGTTCATGGTCTGGAGGTCCACAAGCATCTATTCCATTGTGATAGTGATGACAGACTGTGTTCTTGAGGTTTCAGATGAAGGAGATAAGGATTTCAGTAAGCAGATGTAGTGTGGATGTTCTTGGTGATTCAGGCATGTTCTTGGTGATTCAGGCAAGCTTGTGGAGGTCTTTGGATCGTATCCAGTTCGTGTTTGTGGTCCGCATTGGAGTTTGAGCTCACATTTGAAGAATTACTTCCAGATTATGGTGTTCTTCCTAAGTTTGGCCAACCAGATGAGTTACACATCCTGCAGATGATCTTGAAGATGTTATGTGAAGATTGGTGTGTTCCTAAGTGAAGATTGAAGTCTTAGATCTGTGTGGCCGACAATGTGTTGATCCGCGTGAAGTCTTTATGTAATTAGTCATGTTGTAGCTATGTAGTTGCTCTGTAATGTATGCCGACTTACATGATCATTCCTAAGTCGATGTCTTGTATAAATAAGGAATTGTAAAGTCATTTCAAAGTGTATCTTACGGAGATGAGAGTGTGGTAGAGAGGAGAAGAGCGAAAGGCAGAGTAGAAGTTTTGGGCTTAAATGGAACTGACTCAAGCATGGTGAAGATGTTATTCTTCAATTCAAGTATGTAATACTTATTATTTTGTAGACAGTGTGTCTCCCGTAGGTAGTGAGCCTCTTGTGAGCAGTGTGCTCAGGCAGTGAGCCCTAATTGGCATGTGCCATTTTATTCTTTCTATTCTTCTAACAGAGAATATATTCTTGGGTTAGTCACCCCGTGGTTTTTCCCTTAATCGGGTTTTCCACGTCAAAATCTTGGTGTCTTGTGTGTTAATGTGTTTCTACTCTTGATTTAATGCATTGTGTTTCCATGATTAATTTATTATTATGCTGCTGAATCACAAAGTGGATTTAAATGTTTAATTGGAAGAAAGTTTTAGACAACTGATTCACCCCCCCTCTCAGTTGTCTGTCCTGAATCTAACAATTGGTATCAGAGCTAAGTTCCTCTCAAATAGCTTAACCGCTTGAGGAGATCCAGGATGTCGTCATACAAGAAGGATAGTCTGAGGTTTGATGGAACCAATTACACTCTTTGGAAAAGTCACATGGAATGCCGCTTGCAATGTATGGGAATGCAATATTGGTTTATGGCTTCAAAGAAGTATGATCCCCCATAGAATGGTCCATGCTCCGTAGATGAAATCAGAGATGTTGAAAATAACCTGCGGGCTAAAGAAGCTCTTCTAAGTGCCTTATCTGATTCAGAACTGACAAATGTTGTTGATTCAAAAACTACATATGAGATTTGGCAAAAGTTGGAACTTCTGCATGAAGGAGACAAGTATGTGAAATGTGCCAAGCTACAGAGTCTGAAAGGTAAATTCAAAAATATGAAAATGAGAGAAGATGAAAATATCACTACATTTATGCCCAGAGTAAATGAGCTTGTTTGTGGGATTGCATGTGCTAGTGGAGTCTTGGATGAAGATGAGATTGTTGGCAAAGTTCTCATATCCCTTCCTGACTCTTACAAATACAAGGTTGCTTCCATTGAAGAATTCAGAGCTCATTCAGGTGTCACAAGAGATCAATTGGTTGGTAAATTGGCTGCATTTGAATTAACCAAGTTTGGAGATGCCCCCCCAAGACTGAATCTGCATTCAAAGCTAGTGCCTCTGTAAAAGGTAAACAAAGATTTATCTGGGAGAGAACTCTTCAAGGAAACTATCATGGTATGAAAAAGCAAGAAAAGATCTGGAAGAAGAGGAAGCAGAAACTGCTCAACTTGAAGCCCTTATTACAAAAAGACTGCCAAGAGGATCTGGTAAGTATGAAGGGAAATTGCCTTTTAAGTGTTTTAACTGTAATAAGATTGGTCATTTTGCCTCAAGGTGTCTGGAAAGATTCTCAAGGCCAATCCCTAACAAATCAAGGTTCCAAAAGAAATGCTACTATGTTCATGAAGATGATGATGATGATGATGAAGTAACAGATGATGAATCAGAAACAGGAAACAAATCTGGAAGTGACTGGGTGTTTATTGCCATCAAGGAAGAAGATCCAATGCCCTCTGAATCTGTCAATCATAAAGTTGTAGAAAGAGCTCTGGCTGCCCAAGTTGAAGAAAAGGATGATTGGTTCATTGACAGTGGATTCTCCCACCATATGATAGGTGACAAAAATAAGTTCCTAGATTTGGAAAGGTATGAAGGAGGAGTTGTAAAATTTAGTGATAATTCTGCCGGCAGAATCAGAGGTAGAAGAACTATTTCTTTTGATGGAAAGAACAAAACTAGTAATGTACTGTATGTTGAAGGTTTGAAGCACAATCTTCTCAGTGTTGGACAGTTAGTGGACAAAGGCTATGATCTCCGATTCAAGAATGGAAAATGCAAGATCTTTGAAAGTTCTGGAACAGAGATTGCATCTGGTACTCAAACAAAAGGTAATATCTTCCATTTGGTTGGTACTGGTAAAAGTTGTCTATTTGTTCAAATTGATCAAAGTTGGTTATGGCATAGGAGAATTTGTCATGTGAATTTTGATAATATCATCCAGATAAGCAAAACTCAGGCTGTAAGAGATCTTCCAAAATTGGTGAAACCTACAAATAGTTTGTGCAAAGAGTGTTAGTTGGGTAAACAGAGTAGAATCTCATTCAAAAGTAAAGAATAATCTTCTACCAGATTATTGGACTTAGTTCATACTGACCTATGTGGTCCAGCAAGAATCAGGAGTGTTCAAGGTGATAGATACTTTATGCTGTTAATTGATGACTATTCCCGAATGATGTGGGTAACCTTCCTGAAGGAGAAATCAGAGGCTCTTGAGAAATTCAAAATATTCAAGGCTATGGTGGAAAATGAAACTGGATTAAACATAAAATGTCTAAGGTCTGATAGAGGTGGAGAATTCAAATCTGATGAGTTCATAGAATTCTGTGAGAAGCATGGAATAAGAAGATAATTGTCTGCTCCTAGGACTCCACAGCAGAATGGAGTAGTGGAAAGAAAGAACCGAACCATCCAAGAAGCATCTAGAACCATGATGTTGGAAGCAAATGTTCCTTAGATCTACTGGACAGAAGTTGTAAGCACTGCAGTCTACACTCTTAATCAAGTTCAAATCAGAAGCAATACTGGTAAGACTCCTTATGAACTCTGGTTTGGCATCACTCCTACTGTGAAGTATTTCAAAGTCTTTGGTAGCAAATGTTACATTAAAAGAGATGAAGATCTAGGCAAATTTGATGCTAGAAGTGATGAAGGAATATTCTTGGGTTATTCTACTCAAAGCAAAGCATATCGGTGCTATAACAAGAGACAGAAAGATTATAGAAAGTATAAATGTGAAGGTTGATGAAGGAATAGAAAAACCCTCAATGTTTTATGAATATGATGAAGATGATCAGAATGTTGTTCTGATTCAAGGAGTCCAAGCCCCTTCTGAAATTCAGATTCAGACTGATCCGGTAAATTAGGTAGAAGAGATGAGTTTGAATGAGCCTATTCAAGAATCAAAAGTGCAAGAAACTCCCAAAGTTTCCAAGTATGTAAGACTGGATCACTCTGAGGATTAGATCATAGGTGATAAAAGCAAAGATGTACAAACAAGAAGAAGAATTGCTCAAGATTTAGAAGTGTATTGTCTGATTTTAAAAGTTGAACCTAAGACAATGAATGAAGCTTGCAATGATGAAAACTGGACTAAAGCAATGGAGGAAGAGCTAATGCAAATTGAGAAGAATCACACATGGGATCTTGTTCCCAGACCTAAAAACAAGAATGTGATTTGAACCAAATGGGTCTTCTAGAACAAACTAAATGAAGTTGGTGAAGTAATCAGAAATAAAGCCAGATTGGTCTACAAGGGTTACTCTCAAATAGAAGGAGTTGATTTTGAAGAAACTTTTGCTTCGGTGGCAAGAATTGAAGCAGTCAGATTATTTCTTGCTTTTGCTGCCTTCAAGGATTTCAAAGTATATTAGATGGATGTCAAGTCTGCCTTCCTGAATGGTGACTTGGAAGAAGTATACATTGAGCAACCGGATGGATTTCAATTGTTTGATCATGGTGATATGGTCTGCAAGTTGAAGAAAGCACTGTATGGACTCAAGCAATCCCCAAGAGCTTGGTATGAAAGATTGGATAAGCATCTTTTGAAGATTGGTTTCAACAAAGGTACTGCTGACAGTAATTTGTACTTCAAAATTGATCATGAAAATATCTTGATTGTTGAAGTATTTGTTGATGATATCATTTTTGGAGGAAGAGATAGTATGTGCAAAACTTTTACAAACCAAATGAAAAGTGAATTTGAGATGTCCATGCTTGGGGAAATGAATTTCTTCTTAGGTTTGCAAATCATTCAAACTAAGAAAGGAATCTTCATTTCTCAGACCAAATATGTGAAAGAATTGTTGAGGAAATTTGGAATGGAAGACTCAAAGCCAATGAGTACTCCCATGGCAACTGGATGTAAATTGAGCAAAGATGATGACTCTCCCAAGGCTAATCAGAAAAAGTACAGGTCAATGATTGGAGGATTGTTGTATCTCACTCAAACTAGAATTGATATTATGAATGTTGTTGGTCTTGTTGCTAGATTCTAAGCTGATCCTAGAGAATCTCATGTCATGGCAATCAAGAGGATTTTTAGGTATCTAAAAGGGACAACTGAGTATGGTTTGTTGTATCCTAGAGATCATAATTTCTCTCTTCATGCATATACAGATGCGGATTGGGCAGGATATGTGGATGATTGGAAGAGTACCAGTGGTGGAGCATTCTTTTTAGGGAAGAGATTGGTTTCTTGGCTAAGCAATAAACAAGAGGCAAGATCTCTGTCCACTGCAGAAGCAAAATATATTGTAGCAGTAGGTAGTTGCACTCAAGTTTTGTGTATGAAATTAATGCTAAGAGACATCAAAGTGGAGTCTGAGGAGCCTATCACAATCTTCTGTGACAATTCAAGTGCAATAAATATAGCTAAGAATCCGGTGTTGCATTCAAAGACTAAACATATACCCATCAAGTTTCACTTTTTGAGAGAGCAAGTGAACAAGAATGAGGTCAGATTGAAGTTTGTGCCTTCTAAGGATCAGATTGCAGATATCTTTACTAAACCTCTACCTAAGGACTCTTTTGAGTATCTCAGGGAAAGTTAGGGGTTATTACCCCTCTGGTGATGAACTAAGGTGCACTAATGTGCATCAGTCCGGTGGATATCACAGTCATATCTTGTGGTCCGGATTGATGATGGGGAGCTGCTACTCAGGGGGAGCAGTTGGTATGATTCTGAAGTGTTGGAGTTGCAAGTATGTACCCTTTGCCATTGATGTTAAAGGGGGAGAGAAGACATGTGAAAAATAAGTGGTTGTTGATCAAAGGGGGAGCAGGACAGAAAGAAAATACATGTGAATGGTTGTTGCTGGTAGGGGGAATTGTGTCAGTAAAGAAAAGTTCTTGTCTTGATGCTTAAAATAGTTTTTCACATCATATGTTGCCATCAATGACAAAGGGGGAGATTGTTGCAAGTATGGGCCTAACCAGTATTGTCATTGATGTCAAAATACTCCTGTTGCATTGATGATAAGGATTGGATGAGCTGTGTGCTGAGGATATTGAGAAAATTAGTCATATCAGGAACAGAGAAGAACAGTGAAGACAGTAAGATAAAGATCCAAGATAAGATGAAGATCAGAGGATGCAGTTTAAAGGGTTTGTAGATATGTGTCTTAAGATGACCTAGTAAATATTTCAGAGGTTCGCATGAAGATCTGAAGAAGTTATGATCACTTAAGTGGAACCGGTTCTAGTAGGTGTTCAGAGGTGATAGAGTGACATGGATAGGTCTGGTGAGATCTGGAAATGAAATATCTTGTTCTGCAGATTTGGTGGAGTGTTTAGGAAGTCCATGTGAAGTGACAACTCAATTGGTTCATGGTCTGGAAGTCCGCAAGCATCTATTCCATTGTGACAGTGATGACAGACTGTGTTCTTGAGGTTTTGGATGAAGGAGATAAGGATTTCAATAAGCAGATGTAGTGTGGATGTTCTTGGTGATTCAAGCAAGCTTGTGGAGGTCTTTGGATCATATCCACTTCATGTTGGTGGTCCGCATTGGAGTTTGAGCTCGCAATTGAAGAATTACTTCCGAATTATGGTGTTCTTCCTAAGTCTGGCCGACCGGATGAGTTACACATCTTGCGGATGATCTTGAAGATGTTATGTGAAGATTGGCATGTTCCTAAGTGAAGATTTAAGTCTCAGATCTATGTTGCCGATAGTGTGTTGATTCGCGTGAAGTCTTTTTGTAATTAGTCATGTTGTAGCTATGTAGTTGCTCTGTAATGTATGTCGACTTAGATGATCATTCCTAAGTCGATGTCTTGTATAAATAAGGAATTGTAAAGTCATTTCAAAGTGTATCTTATGGAGATGAGAGTGTGGTAGAGAGGAGAAGAGCGAAAGGCAGAGAAGGAAGTTTTGGGCTTAAATGGAACTGACTCAAGCATGGTGAAGATGTTATTCTTCAGTTCAAGTATGTAATACTTATTATTCTGTAGACAGTGTGTCTCCCGTAGGTAGTGAGCCTCTTGTGAGCAGTGTGCTCGAGCAGTGAGCCCTAATTGGCATGTGTCATTTTGTTCTTTCTATTCTTCTAACAGAGAATACATTCTTGGCCCATGGTTTTTCCCTTAACCGGGTTTTCCACATCAAAATCTTGGTGTCTTGTGTGTTAATGTGTTTCTACTCTTGATTTAATGCATTGTGTTTCCATGATTAATTTATTATTATGCTGCTAAATCACAAAGTGGATTTAAGTGTTTAATTGGAAGAAAGTTTTAGACAACTGATCCACCCCCCCCCCCCTCTCAGTTGTTTGTCCTGAATCTAACAAGGTCCACACTTGTGTGTTTGACCTAAAGAGGGAATTTATAAACTATTTATGGAATGGAGTAAAATCTTTAGATGTGTGATCATGATTTTTTTTAGGAATGTTTTTAAGACTTGATCACACTTAATAAATTATAGTCCTTTTGAGCTCTCATTCATAAAAAAGTTTTCCCTAGGCCCAAAACATAAGGTAAAATGACATAGGTATGTACAGTTTTCCCTATTACAATGTTATAATTAAAATATATCAAGTATTATTGTGAAAGCATTACCCTTCCGCAAGAAAGAGTGAACTTGGAGAGTGTTAATTTCCATCACTATATCATTAGGAAATCACTTAATATCCTAAAGGGATGCCTCACTTTGATTTTAGAAAGGCTCATGAAGTGTAGGGTAGATGGGTCAAAGGATCTAGACCGAGGAGTGATACTAACACCCTCAACATCATGTTGAACCCTAGCATAAATCATAGATCTACCCAAAGATTCAACCAATATAATGAAACTTTGGAATCTATTCACTAAACATCTAGACCAATCATTTATTCTCAATCTATATGAAACCATTGTTATATCCTAGGTTTGTAGCTACCCATGATCATTATCCAAATAAAAACCAAATCTCAAATGTGTAATTTGAATCACAACAAAATCTGTATGTCAAGGTGCACTTGGGTCTCAACATAAATTTAACGTATATTTACCAAGCCATGTGGGAAAAGTGCATGGTAGGGTATGTGATAGAGACACATATATGATCATCATTGAGGATGATATAATTTTCCTCAACCTAGATATTTTATTGGTGAAAGGATGCATACATTTACCCCATGTTTTAAGTATATTGGTGACATTGTGGTTATATCTTACGAAAGGAAAGCAATTGAGGACCGATACTAATCAATTACATCATTCTAGATATGATGTATATTATTAGACTTGATGAAGGTATATTAGGTGATATCCATGTAGTTTTGAGTCCCTCTCTTAGATGTAGTGACATATGTTAATTTCATATCATTGCAAACATAGAGAGGACATATACATGCATGATTCACATCATGGTAGTGATCAGGTGATAATTTTTGTATATTGTTACATTAGATTAACTATGTGTTCTAGTTTTATTATAATGCTCATGTTCTAATGTATGTGTATATTTTTGTAGGGATCCATTCATCATTCTTAGCACAATAGTTGTCACTTTGAGGGTCACTTAGCAAGGAGATAGGATTCACCCATATTATGATGTATTTTGAGTAGTCCATGTACTTTGATAGATAGGACATTTGTATACATGTTTTTAGATCCATGGTATTTATATACTTTAATCTACCTCACATTTGCATACTTTAATTAGATACATTACATTTATTTAATTAATTAGGATTAGCCTTTTACATGCCTTCCATCATCAAATTAATTAAATAAATTGAATATTTATTTAATTAAACTAATTTCCTACACCTTCCCCACTAATTAATTGAATAATCTTACTATTTGATTAATTAACTTCTAATCTCCACTAATAAAATAAATTAAATCTTAAATCATGTCTTGAACTCACAAATAAATAAATTTAAAAACTCACATGACTAGCTAAAAGGAAAAATTCAAACTAATTTTACATCTCCACCAGACATTTCCATAGTTTTAGATAACGCAAGATTCCAGGCCTCGTTGATGCAAACCCATTCAATAGCTCTAAAACATCCACGCAATGAACCATTAACTAGAATCTAGAAGGGAGAAATTACAAATTCCAAAGAGATAACATTAAGGCATGGAGTTGTATCTATGTGTTGAAAATTACTAACCTAATCTATAATGCTAAGTACTAGTTCATCTTCATTATTGAGCATGTAAAATAAAGAAGAAATTTTAAGGATAGAATGAAGATGATAGTGTAATGGTTGGATTGAGAGAGGACTCTAATACTAGTTTGTGGAGAATAAAGAGAGAGATATATGGTTATTGAAGCATAGAAGTAACATAACTGTGTAGGATACTGTGGTCCATTAACAACTTCAAATTGGCCATTAATTAACCTACAAAGATGCTAACTTTTTGGATGTCTTAAGGGGTCCTAATACGATGTCTTAAGGGGACGTCTTAAGTTCTCAAAATTTGGTGAAGTTGCCCAAGGCAACCAAATTTAACAATATAATAAAATCAACTTTCAAGTAAATTCAAAGTAGAAAAACATGCGTATTTAACAAATAAAATATATAGAATAATAATTTTGATATATAAAAGTGTAGAGTATAATTGTGCACATACACATGTATACAAATTTGTGTACAAAATGTGTAATAATATAATTGTGTATGTACATATATGCCAACTCAAAATAATGTTTACAAAATGTGGTTATGCCATCTCAAGAAAATCCAAAACTTGTGGGGAATGTAGCAGGTCTTCATGCCACCTGATATAAAAATAATACAAGCAATTTATCAATATATCATCAAAACATGTATTTTAATTTATATAAAACTATCTAGATATACACAATTTGTACCTGTATTTACAAGTGCCTCACACATGTGTAGATATAGGTTTAATCTGCATCCTCTCAAGTTTTTGTTTCAAAGTATGTGATGAATTTGTGATGATGGCCTAAGGATATGAAAGGACAATTTAAATCAATTTCAACTAATAACGCACAAGAAATATCAAAACATGTATTTAATGTATTTAAAAGAACAATATAAAACTATTTAACTATATTTACTTGTATTTACTTATTTCATTGTACCATCTCCATCCTCTCATTTTTTCAACGCATCGATGATTGTCTGATGGTCTTCCATAGAAATTATCCATAGCTCTTTATTTGTAGGTTTTCCATGATACCTCTTCAGTTTTATATTTGTTGCCAACACCAAATGTGAGTAGTGTATAATCTTCTTATATGTTTCATAGTCTTCGAATGCAAGCAAACCATTCTTCCTTATTAGGTATTTCCGTAGCCAAGTGCCAACAACCACCATTGAACCTATTGGATAATGATAGCCATCATCAAAGAAATTCTTAAAATTTGCTTAAGGGGATCAAAGAAGCTCTTAAAATTTGCTTACAAGGATCAAAGACTTGTTATCAAAATTTGCTTAAGGGGATGTCTTAAGGGGATCACCAAACCTGTTGGATAAGAAAAGCCATCATCATCTTCTCGAGGTGTTGTTAACTTATGTTTAGTCTCCACACAACGAGCCAACCAATATTTTGTTTTCTCTTCATTCTTCTTTGGTGCAACTACAACATACACATGTCCTGCAAACAAATTTTGATTCAATAACTTGCACATGTCCATAAAATTTGACCAATCAACATACATGCATTCATATGTACACATATAAATAAATATTAAAAGCACTACAAATTAGTAATGAAGTGAAATAAAATGAAATGATTTGAATTAAATTACCTTTTTGTACAGGGTCTGAAACACGGTCATAATCGTTTGATGCAAACAGTTGATCATTGTCTTCAATTGTTGTTTCACTTTGATCGTGTGCTTGTGCAGTGTCAATGGTCTTTGCTTCCACTCTTCAACCCATTCTATATTCTCACATGCTTCCCAATCTCCTGAAATACAAAACAGACAAAAACATGCAAGCTCCCTTGTCCAGATAGTCCATGTACTTGCATTCGAACTCCTAAATGAATGCCATTTAGTAGATCCACTGATTGTCTGGCAATCAAGTCTAGGTAGAATGTTTTCTTCTTCTACCAACCAAAAGAATTGACAAACTGTAGAGTACTTGCTTGATCCAGGTGTACATAATCTTGTATTGCACCAATCTATAATCCCACGTGCATCTTTAAATTTTACTGCATCCTCAAATTTCAATTGTTGTCTAGCAAGAATTCTTTTAACACACGCACTAGCTCCATCATGTTCTCCTTTACCATGTCTAGCTTCAAAAAAATTACACATATGTTGGACATTATTCTCTTTGTGAACCCTACTTAACCAACAGAACATTTGAGCATTCTTGAACTGCCCCATACAATTATCTGACCATATAAGATGTTCAGTCATCTGGATTCCTCTCTCTTAAATTTGTATAAAATATATTGAAACAATATTGAACAAACTCTTATGAGATTAACCAGTTGTTACTCAAATAGAAATGATACTCCCTCAAAACTTTCCTATCATTCTCTGTGCTATCATCTGCATGTCTATAAACAATATGAACAAACATAGCAACTTGCACTGAATTGTAATATTGTGATTGAATTTCCTCTTGCGAAGTTAAAGTATAGTTTTCTGCAAAATCAACCACTGATAGTATAGTACCAACTGGAAATGTGTTTCTACATTCACGAAACTGTCCATCAAGCCATCGCGCTTGTTGAGAGTGCTTGACATATTTTGGTACAATTTTGCTCTTAAATTATGATATGAATGCATGCACACTAACCTTTTCTGTAATTAAATCACAACGCTTTCCAAATTTTCCATCTTTTAAAGAATATTCAACATTCTTAAATCTTTTAACATCCACTAATTGTTGTCCAAAATCATTTTCAACACTTTCATGCATACAAACTCTTAACAAAGAAAGATTACCACAACTAGTGCATTGTCCAGAAATGAATGAACTTAAATAAAATGATTTTTCATTAGATCTGTTGGACCTCAAATCGGCAGAGGATTTGTCAGTTCTAAGGCACAGGGAAATTCGGCCAACTAATACAGGAGGTTGCGTGAGCTGCCTCCCCTTCACTTCTGGTTCTGCTGCACCAAGGGGGGTATCCCTATTAGCTAAAGATTTGACACTTTTGACTCACCCAATGACATAAAGATTTAGCTTTACAATGACAGGTAGAATACTCTCATGTGTGGACCAAGATTTGCGTGATAAATCACAAGGTTGGCAACATTCTTGAACATATTTGTCTGGTCAGGTATGAGAGCATGTAGGGGGTTCCTAATCCTAATCCTACAACTAACAGGTTGGAAATATGCATGGATTTGAATTTATGCTTTGGATGCAAGACAGGGGTTTTAGATCATAACTACTTCATAAGAACAAACTGGTGCCTATCCCAGGGCAAGGAGTCAACTAGATGGATACATAAGAATGGCTTGCAACTGTCATTTAAGTTTCAAGGGGTTAGGACTGGTGTTTGCCTTACAAATACCACCCAAGGATAAGTATTCAACTGTCTCTACTTACAAATATCCCAGTTGATATACAATCTTCTCCATACTTAACCTAAAATGATTTAATCCGCTCCTTGAATGGAAGTTAGAGATTAGGCATGTGATACAGAAATCTATACCCAAGAATTTGAGAAACCCTTAGCATCCAGATTCAAAAGAAGAAATTGTATGCAAAAAATGGAGACAAATAGATAAATACATGCAACAATGCATTTTTCATATACATGTTATCACCCAGATTTGCACCCTTGGCATGGAGCTGTGAAACCTCATGCAACCTGGAATAACATTGGAATGATCTCGAAGTGTGGGACCTTGCGTTATGAGATCAGGCCTCCGGAGAAGGCTGGCTTCCTCTTTCTAAGCCTAATGCTTAGATAAAATCATCTAAACCTAGTGCTAATGCTTGCTGGGAAAAGGGTTAGAAGGAATGCTGAAATAAACTGAGTGATACACCAGATTTAAATGTGTTTGGCTGCAACTGAATAGACACAGTAATAATCTCATAGCTGGAAAGGCTTACACAAACTCATATTAATTCTAGAGAGGTCTAGGAGAATAGCCATAGTGCTAATAAAAATAACAGAGAGGCAAAAATACCAGTTTATATTGATTATAGAGGCCAAATAGCCATTACAAAGAATAGCCCAGAAGAACAACCAACCCCCAATGCATCTGTTCTTACATATATATATATCATTCCATTTTGATCTCAATCAGTTACCCAAATCACTCAGAGAGCTGCAACCAAAGATATCTCTGAAAGGACGTCCCAGCTGCCAAGCATAATGGCGCAAAAGATATGGAACAGGGGCAGGTGGGGAGATATTTAGAGTCTTTAATGCAAGCAGCTTTGTCTTTGTGCATCAATGAATGTGAGAATATTTGCAACTGCTCAAAAATGGTCGTTGAAACGTCCAGTCGCCCAGAATATGCAAGACCAAATCTAAAAAATGAAAGTGAGAAACTGCTCCTGAAAATCTAGCCAAATGAAAGAGGGGACAAAAATATACATTTTTGCCTCTTGCAGCATGCCAAAATTTGCCAAAATGGAGGAGATACAGGCGGTCAAAGTTTTGGTCAACCGTCTGTATATATCGCTTCTGTATCTGTGTGTATATCGCTTGCATCTTGGCGCCTGAATCGGCATTCAAACATCCTTTCTGCAACTCCCTTGTACATGCATGGCGCTTTGCATATCGGGCCCTACTTGTGCCTTGTATGTTCGAAATTGTATATACATACAATTTCACCTTATATTTGCGGGCCCCACCACTTGCATGTTGGCTTGTATCTTGGCCTTGCATATCAAAATATACAAGCAAACATACAAGCAAAAATATGCACAAGTGCTTGTACCTTGGTGGAGCCCACCATTTGTATATCTCCTTCTGCATATGCAATCATACTAGCTATGGACCCCAAATGACCTTTAGCTGCTTCTTTATGTTCTGCCAGATCCAGCTTGTATATTTTGGTCTTGTACATTTCCATGTAAATGCAAGATATACAAATGCCTATTTATACAAGGCAGACTCCAAACTCTTATGTGCCGAAACTGATCCTTGATTCAAATCCGCCTTGTATATCGCTATGCATCTTTGACTTGTATATCGCAATATACAAGTGCCATATACATACAAGTCGGACCCCAAATGACCTTTAAGTATATTTGATTACCTGTCGGGTCCGGCTTGCATCTCCTACTCTTTGTATTTTTTCTTGTATATCGTAATATACAAATGGCCTCATACATAAAAAATGGACCCGGAGCCTAAATGAGACAGAAATGATATCCATTTGAAATTCGGCCTACATATCGGCTTGTATCTTTGACTTGTATATCGCAATATACAAATTACTGTTCACGTGACCCTTTGTACGTAAAAACATACAATCCTCCTTGTATATGCACGGGACCCACTATTTGTATCTCTGAGATATACAAATTCCTTTGTATATTTCTTTGCAACAACCTTTGTATATTCCCCGCGGTACTGTAGCAAATGTACATTGGGACTTTGTATGTGCAGCTATACAAATGCAATATACAAACCGTCTCACATACAAACAGGGCATCTTTGATGGAATATACCCACAATGCATACTTCATTGTATATAGCCAATTGTATGTGCGAACATACAAGGCAATATACAAGCCTTTTATGCATACAAGCGCGGAATATTCTGAGGAATCTTCAATGTATATTACCTTGTATACTTCCTCTTTTTGCATTTTTGACAAATGTACATTCCACTGTAGCACATGTATGTCCACCGGCCTTGTATATTTCAATGCATACCTCTTTTGCATCTTTCATTTGTACATGCGAATATACAAGCGCCATTTTTTCTTTCCATCCTTGCATATTTTCATACAACCCGATATACAAACCGGGAATATCTCAAGAATCTGTGAAAGATTCTCTAAATGTACATGCGTTTCCTTGGCCCGATATACATGCAGAAAATGTGGTAACTCACTTTTTTGAATATTTCCTAAGGCCGATAGAGATTTGCAAGCTTGCCATGAACCTTTAAACTGTATGTTTGACCAAAACTTTGACCATGGATAACTTCTTTATTTGGCCGAATTTCAGAATGATGTAAAAAGCAAACCTGCCTATTTTTTCATGCTCTTTCCAATGGTAGGGTTTCTTAGGCAAGGTTCTTTGGGAAATTTGGCACTTTAAGCTTTATAGGGGCTTTAAAGAGGGATTTTCAAGGAAAATACCAGGTGGACTATTTGGCTCTGAACAGAGGAAAAATAGGATAACAATCTTGGCGACCCCTATGGGGTGTTTGCCTGCAAAACAAATGATCAATGGATTTAAGCATCCATTGGGCATGGGGTCAAGTCTCAAACATGCTGGAAAACTGGAACCTGCCTCCAAAACACAAAGAGGGGAGAGGGCATGCATTCTCCTAATGACAATGCAGCCTGTGCAGAAGCACTTAGGGAAAGGAAAAACTAAAACATAAATAAAAACTACTCCATTTATATATCAGCCTTGTATCTCATCCCTTTGTATATCGGCATATACAATGCACAATATACATGCAAGTCGCGGACCCCAAATGTTTATGAAGCATCTTGAAATCTCCATCGGGTCCGGCTTGTATCTTAACTTTTGCATCTTCGCAATGTATATCGGCACATACAAGCACCTAATATACATGCTGCGGACCCCAAATCTTTATCAGCCACAATACACTTTCCTTTTCGCGTTCAGGTTGCATGTTCTTCCTTTGTACATGATCAATGTATGTCGCATATACAACGCGAACATACAAGTAGATTATACATACAAACAGCGGACTTCAACCTTATCAACCAGAATGCATGTTCATTTCAGATCTGGCCAATACATCTTTGGAATGCATGTTCCCTTGTATGTGCGAACATACAATCGCACTTGCATATGCATTGGCCGATGTATCTTTCTGTTGTATGTGGCGAATGTATATTGCACTTGCATCTCACACATACAAACCCCTTTCACTGTAGCAAATGCATGTCGGCCTCTTGTATATTTGTAATGTACATTCCCAATGTATGTCAGACATACATTCACCTTTGCATCTGTCTCGATGTACATTGACCCTTGTATGTTTCACTTGTATGTCGCCAATGTATATTTTCTTTGCATGTTTTCCTTTGTATCGAGTCGTATGTCTGAACATACAACACAAAATATACATGCAACCCGATATAGAAGCAGGGAATATTTCTAGAATCTGGGATAGATTCCTCAATGTATATGCACCTTTTTTAAGCCCAATATGCATTCAAAAATGCATATAACTCATTTTTTCAAAGGCCGATGGAAATTTCTGACCCACCAATTGCACATTTGACCTGCATGTATATACAAACACCCTTGTATATACAAAGTGACATGCATACAACAAAGTTTTGCAATTTTTTCTACTATAGAGGCCGAAAGACAGATTTTTTATGAATTTTATGGAAGGTGCCTGCATATCTAAATGCTTGAAACTTGAATACTCATGCAAGCACCACCAGTGGCCCTGTCTGGGGATGCATGCCTCTTGCAGGCATGGTGAGAACTTTAGAATCTCTGGTTTCACAGATTGGGCCTTATCCATTGGGCAACAGAGTCGAACATTGCACCAACCTGCACCACAAATTATATTTTCAAACATTATTTTGGCAGCCCCGGGTAGCCAAAAATGAAGAACCACAATCTTTTCCTATCAAATGCCTGATTCCACTCTGAATAACCCCAACCAGAACTGAAAATATTGACAAAAAATTCCCACAAGTTGATCTTGTCAATTACATGCTTCACCACTTCTGAAAGCTTACCACTTGCAGTATTGCCTCTGTCACTCTGGATTTCAAAATTAGACATATAATCATACATATTATAAAATGTTTCAACATTATGTAACATATGTAGATTATAATCCTCAAACAGTATATCCTCATATTGCATTTGGCAATACTCATTATCTACCTGGCTGTTGCACACTACCAAACACTCATCAAGCTGATCCAAAAGCTGAAAACACTCAGAATATATGAGACCCCCAATATCATCACTTATATCACTTATTGACATTGAAAACAAATCCTGCTCCACATACACAGTGTTAAACATGTCTGGGACAACTGATGCTGAACATTCACTATCCACAGTTTGCAAACCAGTATCATCATTTTCAAACAGAGGGTTAATTCTGCACCACTGAAAGTCATGACTCACAATGTCAAATGCATCCACAGGCTCATCATAAAGGGAATTCATACTCATTGCAAAGGTTTCTATTTCTTCTTCATGACAATCCATTTCTTTTTCATCATTGACAAATCCATAGTCATAAGAAGAACAAACCTGATCCATGAACTGATCATGGATATCATCTTTATCATCTTCAAAGGTAACCTTTGATTGCCCGACATACAAAATTTCTGCTACTTCAATGTACTCTAAAGTTGAACTATCTACATCATTTTCCAGCCCTCTGATGCTTCCTAATGAAATTGATACTGACTCTTGATCCATATGATCACAACTTTGCATAACTGGATCATTTAAACATGAATGCTCTTTATTTAGGACTGGCATGCAAATATTACTTGAAAAATCATTACAATCAACTTCATTTGATGGGCAAATCAGGACATCCTCCTCTATAACAGAAACATCATCAACTTGAAATAATGCAAAAACTGGGACAGCAGGGGTGTGAGTACTTTGACATTCATCTCCAACATTTAAACTATATCCCTCATCAACATTGGGGGCTGCAGGACAGAATTTTTTTTTAGAGAAATAACCTTTTTGAATCCCATACCTCCAATTATTTTTAATATCTATTGCAAATTGTTATGCCTGATGCAATGTGGTGGGCTCCTTATCTCTCAATCTATAGCTCATTTTCTTATCAAATGCTCCCAAATAGACAACTAGGCACAATGCATCATTAGGTCTCATGCATTCTGGAATTCTTTTCAATGCCCTCACAAATCTGAGGTTAAAAGTTGGGATCAACTCATCTTCTTCAATATGGATATACATAAAATCACTAATAACTGCATAATCAGAAATTCTTTCACCATATTATTTTAGAAATGCAGATTTAAAATCTTGCCAAGAGCTGACAGAATAAGCTGGAAGGTAGGAGAACCAGTCCCTTGCATCTTCATCTAGAGATTGAACAAATAATCTCATAACTACATCTTCATGGCCAATCTCAAAGTCATCTATAACATTCATAAACTACTGCAAGTGTCTCTCAGCTGATTCATCCTTAGCACCATTGAATTTGGGCAAAAAATTTCTGATTTTAGATGGAAAAGCATTTGGATAGCCACAAATGCCATCAAAATTTATGGGGTTGTATCTGTCAATACTGAAACTTCTTTTATTACATAGTTGGGACTGATTATTATACATGGTTGCATTTGACACCTCACAAGGGTGCATACGCTGACAATACATCATTGTGTGTTTTTTGCAACCCTCCTCTCAACCCAGATTTTCAATAAATAATGACTTTAGGCCTTTAAAATACAACTGCTATTTTCAGCTTTCCTAAAGTCCTCCAAATGAGTCTTTTCAACAATATTGCATACTTCTTTTGAATTACAAACTAGGTTCTTACAAAAGCATGCGATCCTATCATCAACATTTCCCTTTTAACTAGTGCTTCTTCACCAAGTAGGGAGTCTTTTAAAATTGATGGAAATACATGGATATGTTGCAGCAAGTACAAATTTGACACCTCTGGTGTCGTCTTATCAGGTTCTTTATATGCAGAGTCTCCACCTCCTTGGCAGAGGAATGAGCTTCAAATAGGCTGAAGCTAAAAATTGATTTCTTTTCAAGTTCTCCCACAACAGAGCCACACATATAACTTTTTAGATTTTGCTGCAACAAACACCTCCAAGTCTGCTTTTTCAATCTTTTAGACTCAAACTTTCATGGATATGACATTAAGTCCCCAGTAGAGTCGCCATCTGTTGGTGACTCGGATGGATAAAATATAACACTTCTTTTTTCATAAAGTCCCCACCGGAGTCGCCATCTATTGGACCTCGAATTAGCAGAGGGTTTGCCAGTTCCAATGCACAGGCAGATTTGGCTAACTAATACAAGAGGTTGCGTGAGCTGCCACCCCTTCACTTCTGGTTCTGCCGCACCAAGGGGGTATCCCTATTAGCTAAAGATTTGACACTTTTGACTCACCCAATGACATAAAGATTTAGCTTTACAATGACAGGCAGAATACTCTCATGTGTGGACCAAGATTTGTGTGATAAATCACAAGGTTGGAAACATTCTTGGACATATTTGTCTGGTCAAGTATGAGAGCATGCAAGGGGTTCCTAATCCTAATCCTACAACTAGCAGGTTGGAAATATGAATGGATTTGAATTTATGCTTTGGAGGCAAGACAGGGGTTTTGGATCATAACTACTTCACAAGAACAGACCGGTGCCTATCCCAAGGGCAAGGAGTCAACTAGACGTATACATAAGAATGGCTTGCAATTGTCATTCAAGTTTTAAGGGGTTAGGACTGGTGTTTGCCTTACAAATACCACCCAAGGATAAGTATTCAACTATCTCTACTTACAAATATCCCAGTTGACATACAATCTTCTCCATACTTTACCTAAAATGATTTAATCCACTCCTTGAATGGAAGTTAGAGATTAGGCATGTAATACAGAAATCTATACCCAAGAATCTGAGAAACCCTTACCAACCAGATTCAAAAGAAGAAATTGTATGCAAAAAATGGAGACAAACAGATAAATACATGCAACAATGCATTTTTCATATACAATGACAAGAAATTGAACATATGTACAAGATACACTCAAATGCAACTCATAAACTCCACAGAGATACAACAAATAGGAAATGCTCTGTATTTCGTTATTTTTCCCCCAAAATTGCCCAAGTCTTCAACAACCTAAAATTGAGTAACACAGTCTGCTTATAAAGCAAGAACCTGTACTCAGCAAATTAATCCCATGGCAAATCAAAATCTCACCAGATACAATGCACCAAGAATGGCACCCAAAATATTGAATGCAGCTGTGGAAAACAAAGGAGAGGGCAGGTGAGAATCGAGAGATGTGCAGCCGCTCGAAGATTTTTCTTCCTAAATCGGGTGGTTGACATGTCAACTCGACCCATCTCTGCAATTCCTTCCATAAATGGCCAACCTACCCGCGGGATGCAGCAGTTGCGTGCCTTGGAACCTTTCCCACCTGGCAACAGTTGCAGATACATAGAAAACCCTCCATTTGAATAGAGTCGTCGATCTTCCTTCCATCACTAAAATCTGCGGCCTCGAAACACCTTTGAAAAGACACTAATCAATAGAATTGTGCCACGTAAGCGCTCTATCTCATTTGGCTTCTCCCATCGCAACCTTCATTTTGCCTTTTCCGCCTCAAATACCTTTTAAATTTTTGTATATGCCAATGCATATACATACAACTGTTTAACATATGAGTCAGACTCCAAATCTGTATAGAACAAATCGAAATTCTACTCGAGTCTGGCTTGTATCACCTTTTGCATCTTTCCATTTTGTATATTGCATAAATACAATGCAATATACACGCGCCGCGGATTTCAAAACTTATGAAACAGATTGGGACAATTTTCAAATCCGGGCCTTGTATCTCATCCCTTTGTATATCGGCATATACAATGCACAATATACATGCAAGTCGCGGACCCCAAATGTTTATGAAGCAGCTTGAAATCTCCATCGGGTCTAGCTTGTATCTTAACTTTTGCATCTTCGCAATGTATATCAACACATACAAGCACCCAATATACATGTTGCGGACCCCAAATCTTTATCTGCCATAGTACACTTTCCTTTTCACGTCCGGGTTGCATGTTCTTCCTTTGTATATGATCAATGTATGTCGCATATACAATGCGAACATACAAGCAGATTATACATACAAACAACGGACTTCAACCTTATCAACCAGAATGCATGTTCATTTCAGATCTAGCCAATACATCTTCGGAATGCATGTTCCCTTGTATGTGCGAACATACAATCGCACTTGCATATGCATTGGCCGATGTATCTTTCCGTTGTATGTGGCGAATGTATATTACACTTGCATCTTATACATACAAACCCCTTTCACTATAGCAAATGCATGTCGGCCTCTTGTATATTTGTAATGTACATTCCCAATGTATGTCAGACATACATTCACCTTTGCATCTGTCTCGATGTACATTGACCCTTGTATGTTTCGCTTGTATGCCGCCAATGTATATTTTCTTTGCATGTTTTCCTTTGTATCAAGTCGTTGTATGTCTGAACATACAACACAAAATATATATGCAACCCGATATACAAGCAGGGAATATTCCTAGAATCTGCGATAGATTCCTCAATGTATACGCACCTTTTTTAAGCTCGATATGCATTCAAAAATGCATATAACTCATTTTTTCAAAGGCCGATGGAAATTTCTAACAATCCAATTGCACATTTGACCCGCATGTATATACAAACACCCTTGTATATACAAAGTGACATGCATACAACAGATTTTTGCAATTTTTTCTACTGCAAAGGCCGAAAGACAGAATTTTTATGAATTTTATGGAAGGTGCCTGCATATCTAAATGCTTGAAACCTGAATACTCATGCAGGCACCACCAAGATCTTTCACAGAACAAACTTGATATAAACTCTTTTATTGCTTCAGGTGGCATATTAATATCACATTCATGTATAATCATGTTACTATGTAAAGTACAACATATATATCGAAACACATCATAATAATAATGAAATTGAACATGCGTTTTACAACAATAAGATATTCATTGCTTATTAATCTTTACATACCATGGTTTGCATTTTTCAAAAGATCTTTGACTTATTCTAATATTACCAGGTAACACTAATTCACCACAAATTTTTCTATAAAATTTAGTTTGCATTGTATTTAATAGGTTTTTTGGATGAGGATCGCGAACTTTGGACCCCACTCTTAATTTTAAAACATCTCTAGCATTAAATGATACCCTAGTATTATCATGCCAATATTTTTTGATCAAAGATTTGATTTCAACATTCAGTTTCATGTCAGATCTCAGGAGTCGACCACTAAAACTCAAACATTGGTTAATTGGATCATTTTCTATATTTTCTCTTCTTTTTACCGCTCTTACTAATGTTTTAGGATGTATTTTTAGAATTCCACTAATATTGCTTACCATTCTTCTATTCAAAGTTGTTTTATTTGCTATAGTAGTTGTTATAGCTCGTCTTGTTGCATTCTTATCTTTGGATCAACTATTATTTCCAATAGACTCAATGGCACTAGCAACAGTAGACATAGCATGTTTTAGTGATTAATCTTTTCTTCTTGGTTTAACAAAAATGCCTAACATTTTCATTACTTTTCTCATTTTCCACATTCTCATTAATTGCATCATTAGTTGACATTGAAATGATAGTTTTTTACGATAAAAAAATTCCTTGTATAATCTATTGGCATGTGTTCTTATTTGTCTCCAAGAAATTTTACTAGGAAGATTATCTAAAACATCTCTTTCAATTTTGAAAAAAAAAATTCTCATTTTCAACATCACATCCTGGATTTTCATTTTTATTTTCAACAAAAAAACGGTTTTCATTTTCATTTTCAACAAAAGGATTTTCGTTTTCATTTTCAACAACAAAACGGTTTTCATTTTCATTTTCAACAAAAGGATTTTCGTTTTCATTTTCAACAACAAAACAATTTTTATTTTCATTTTCAACGAAAGGATTTTCATTTTCATTTTCAACAACAAAATGGTTTTCATTTTCATTTTCAACAAAAGAATTTTCCTTTTCATTTTCAACAACAAAATAGTTTTCATTTTCACTTTCAACAAAAAGATTTTCATTTTTATTTTCAACAACAATTTGTTTCAAATTTTGATCTCTACGAATATTATCAATCTCAACATTGTTATATCCAGCTTGTTTTAAATCTCCTATCAACACCATTTCTATTTCATTCAAAGGTGGATTTGAAGAAGTACCTGGATTTGTGCCTATTGAAACATTCCCCATAGCATTGACAGAGGGATTTGAAGACATACCAGGAGTAGTTTGTATAATCGTATTAGTTTCCACATTCACCTCTTGCAAATTTGCATCGTCTACATCCATGGTCTCCTCAATGTTTTTATCTTCAATAGTTGTGGAATTGGATACTTCAGCATTATTCATTGATTGAATCTTTATTCTTCTATCTCTTTGTCTTTTTGCCTCCTTCTCTCTCTGTCTTTTTGCCTCCTCTCTCTTTGCTTCAATTTCTTCAGGGGTTAATAGCTTCCTATCTTTCCTCTTATTACGACTTTGTGATTCCATCATTAAAAAAATTATGAAATATGTACAAATGAATGTCAAAAACTTGAAAGCCTTCCTTCTTTGTTTAAGTCCTTCAAACAAGTAGCAATTCAACAAAATTTCACTCAAACAGTGTCTCAATGATGGCTTCTATCAAAATTCAAACAATATTCCAAGTTGATGGACCTGCAGAAGAAAAAAAGACGGTAGAAAATGCTCCAAATGTCGCTGTCGGCCATACTGTAGAGCAAGTTGCAGGGCTGACAGTCACAGTCTCAGTCTTATTAAAAAAATAGACAAATACTAAACGAGATCCCATTTACTAAATGGGATCTCATTTTATTTTGTATTGATAGAGTAAGAAACGGGATCCCGTTATTTAAAATTTGAATTTTAAGCTTAGGTTTTGCTTTGTAACCAGGTTCGGGAAATGCTTTGGAGACCCAAACCTAATCTCTGGACCTGGTTTGACCTGTAACTTGAAGGTTCTATCAATGTCACAACAAAATAGTGACTTTGGGCATATATCTGAAGGTCTATTTTGCAGAATATTTTGACAAAATTAAAACCCATTATAGATGAGACAGTGTAGATTCCAAATATGTAATTTTTTTAACAATTGGATTATGTTTTCTATTTTTAATCAATTTCTGATGAAATAGGTCCATAAACTTGAATTATCAAGGTTTTTTAGTATTTTAATAACTTTTTATTAAAATATTTTTTTGTAAAAAAAAATGTACGAAAACGTACTTTAGACAATTCTTTTTAATTTTAAAAAATAAAAATAAAAATATTAAGTTTAGGTCATCTTATGCGTGACGTACACGATGATTTTTTAAAAGACCAAAAATGGCCAATAAAAAATTAATTAAAAAAATATATTCAATAAAAAAATATGGAAAACGTGCTTCAATCAGTTATAATTTTTTTCTCAAAAGGATTTAGAAAAATATGATTATTTAGGTCAAAATATGGATGATGTACACGTACATGGTATAGTAAAAAAAAGACTTTTAAATAGTAGTTTTTAGAAACGCCTATTCAAAATCAATTTCTATCATCTAAGTATTGAAAAAAATTACATATTTGGAAACTAGACTCTGAGTACTACATTTCATATTTAGTGACTTTTTCCAAGATTCCACCTTTAAGTGCTTCAAATTTTTAGGTCAAATGTGACAAATTCTAAAAATCAGGGAAAACACTTCCACTTTTTGGCCAAAAAGTGGACTCAACTTCTTGCACACACCCAATTTATATTTTCGACCCAATCAGGATTATTCTCTCCCTACTCTCAGACCTCACGACCTCTACAACACACTATGACTTCTTCTTATCGACTCTACATACTCTCTCTCTACTCTACTTCAAAATTCACCATCGCTAAGTCTCTACAGCCAATATGAAAGGCCTCCATTGTCCAACATATTGAAAGAGAGGTATTGAAGTATATATCAGTGACTGCCGGCGCCTAGCAATGTGGAGAATAAATACCATCGTAAAGTGAAACGCTAGCAAAGAACAAAAACTAGAAATAGAGAGGATGTCAAAAAGAATTGCCAGAAGGAAACTCAAGGAAACCATCGATGCTGCATGCCTTCCACTTGCCGCCAGACATCAGAAATGAATTACCCATAAAGATTCCACTATCTGTCATTAATTCTTCTTACCATAATGGTCGAGCCTCAACTATCAGTTACGTTCTTTTTCCTTCATTATGTAATTGCCGGACAGTGACAGGAAGCTGCAACAACCATAAAAGCACAACAAAACCCCCCAAACTATAGAAACTAAAATAAAATGTCAACCAAAATGAGAGGGTGAGCGATGCCACTGCATCAGACTTCCCAGGCAGAAAAATTCATGAGCTCCTACTCATGAGGTCCATGATGGAAACTTCAATTCTACTTTATTTTTCCTCATCTCCAGTTTCTTGATTCTGCACTTCTATACTTGCATTGTTGCCTTTGAAATTTTGGGGTCTGTATTTGTCGGCTGCTTTCCCTCTGTGCATACTTCCTCCTTCACTTCTCTTTATTACCTCCAAATCCCCACCATGTTGTCTCCTCTCCACAATCTTCCACTGATATTTTCCCAAATAAAACAACTTCCTTGTTATGGGTAAAATTAGTTACTGCTGCAATATCAATTGGAACCATTACATCATTTACCTTTTCATCATTTATTTATTCTTTTACTACAATCTCATTTACAACTTTGGCACTTTCGTTCTTCACTGCATCCACCTTCACTAAGTCTACACTTCCATTATCCGAGTTGAACTGCACATCTAATACAGATTTATCTTCATCTTCTTTACAGTTATTATCTTCAAAAATAAAAGCATGAACTATAATTTCCCTAGCATTGAACTCTGAATTACTTCGAGCATCAAAATGATCAATTTTGAACCTCTACAAATCTACATTTTTGTCATTTTCCATCACTTGATAATCTTCTTCCTTACCCAAATGTTTGCAGTCCTCATCAGCATCCTCTGCATTCTTGCTATTAATGTCTTCTATGTCTGTTGCTGGCTTGCTATCTTCCGCTTTATTATTTCTTGCAATCACAACAACATTAGGAAAATAATACTTATCCAGTGCATCCATTCGACTTGAAATCTTTTGCAATTCCTCATGGAACTTTCTCTTCTCCACACCATTCCAATATCTATCCCAAGAAGGTATCACAATGAGTCTTCTAACTGCAATCTTCATCTCCTTCACTGTCGCAATACTTCCTAGGGTTTACTTGAGACACAACTACTTGACTATTTTTCCACACCCACCAGTCCTGGCATAGGTTGCCTCACTATCGGCACTCTACCCATGCACACAGAACCTTCTGTGCTCTGATACGACTTGATAGGTGGATTTCTGGTGGCAAGATGAAAATCGAATAGAATAGAGACTCAAACCACCACTCCCCACTATAATGATAGGAAGTTCAGGACTTTCGATTTGGCACACATTCAAGTATGGACTCTAAGACTGGAAATGCTATCAATGAGAAGAATGACAAAGCAAACAAATATTGAGACATCACCATATATTCATAACTGAAATCGCAACAGAAAGCAAATAAAATGGTCATTAACAGCAATATCTTATTTATGCTGGCAAACTCATACAAAATTATAGATATTTTTTACCCAATCAGGATCATTCTCTCCCTACTCTTAGACCTCACGGCCTCTACAACACACTATGACTTCTTCCTATCGACTCTACATACTCTCTCTCTACTCTACTTCAAAATTCACCTTCATCGTTAAGTCTCTACGACCAATATGAAAGGCCTCCATCGTCCACCACATTGAAAGAGAGGTATTGAAGTATATATTAGCGACTGCCAACACCCAGCAATGTGGAGAATAAATACCATCGTAAAGTGAAATGCCAGCAAAGAACAAAAACCATAAATAGAGAGGATGTCAGAAAGAATCGCCAGAAGGAAACTCCAAGGAACCACCAATGCTGCATGCCTTCCACTTGCCGCCAGACATCATAAATGAATTTCCCATAAAGATTCCACTATCTGTCATTAATTCTTCTTACCATAACGGTCGAGCCTCAACTGTTAGTTACGTTCGTTTCCCTTCATTATGTAATTACCGGACAATGACAGGAAGCTGCAACAACCACAAAAGCACAACAAAACCCCCAAACTACAAAAACTAAAATAAAACGTCAACCAAAATGAGAGGGTGAGCAATGCCACTGTATCACTAAGAAAAGATCATTGCAGCAATCTTTGCTAGATGTTTTACCCAATTCAATTGACAAAGCTCAAAAGAAAGTATTTAGGGATGTTGCTGAGGGTTGTAGGGATGCCATAATTCCCATTTTTGGTTGGAAACTATTTTGGTACTTCTGTCAGAAGAAGGATGGTTAGGGACCGGTAGGCAATCCATGGAAGCTAGATTTGGCCAAGCTAATTGTTTCAAATGTATTCGTGGATGTGGAACTGATTCATACTTTGGCACTGCACTATCACCCAGCTACTAAAATAGTAAGGTTGCCAAATGGATCTTCTCTATTGAGAATTGACAAAAATGCTATAATTGATTGTTTTATGTTGAACAAGCAAGCTTTCACCAAAATTGACCTACAAAAGATTGAACAAAAATACAAAAGTTTGAGAACATTCAGAAGTGATGAGCTGTCGATATTTATGAGAAGAGGTGCAAGCAACAGGATAGTTGATATTCCTTCCAATGCAGTTGAACCATTCCCTATGGAAGATTTTGCAGTCTATTTCAAATGGACCTATTATGCATTTTTCCAAGTACTGGGAATTGATGCTGATCAGAGGATACCATTTAATTTGATGATGATGGCTATGAAGATACAAAATTCAGAGGTGAACATTGAGTATGATTTTGCCTCATATCTTGAAAAGAAAATACATGATGGATTCATCAGTGTGAAGGAAGATAAGAAACCCATGAACTTAAAGTTTTATTCTTTGGTTTGCCACCTGATCCTATATCAAAATAGGAGTAAATGGTCAAGTAAAATGCACATCAACATGATTGACAGGACAAGGCAAAGAATGCCCACTCAATGTTGGTGTTACATGTGGGATTCTCATTGCTAGACTGGTAACTATAATGTATTTCATAATGAATTTTCAGTGAAAATAATGAATTCTTTTGGTAATTGGGTCCCCAAATTGTCACCAGAAATTAGGGTAATTCTGAGACCTCTTACACAAAACCAGAGCAAGGTCATACTTTCAATTATCCTGATTGGTTCTTCCTATCAGAGCACACAATAATCAGGGTATATGATTGCCCCCAACCACCTCACAAATTGCCAAAGTTTGTTTCTGATAGAATTGCATTATTGGAATTCATGTGGCAAATGATGTGGAGGTAAAAGGAGGTGATGAAAAAGTAGAAGAAAGGCACCTTTTTCCTGATACCACTATCTTTGGAGATTGGTCAATTGGTTCGGACACTCTTGAGGAGCTGCAAGCCTATTTGAAGGCCAAGTACTCTTTGGAATCTGATGTTGAAAGAGTTTGTGACTTTGAAGGTCATATGAACTTTGTGAGACAAGTGATCTTGACTAAGATGGGCATCTCCCATCAAATTCTTTATGATGAGGATGTTATAAGGAACCTGGTTACTTTTAATGAAGTGTATGACAGGAAAAGGAAATGGGAGATCCTCATGAAAATTGAAGATGACAAAAAGGAAAAGAATCCAATTTTTGAAGGATTTTTTGCTGAAGAGAAAGATCCTCTAAAGAGGATTAATACAATGATTGAAAATTTTGAAAGTATTTATGCTAAATCTGAAGTACAGCCTACCAAGGCTACCAAACTTCCAGTGAAGAGGTCTGCAGGAATTGAGATTCATGAGCCTGCTCTTGATGTCATATCAGTTCAAGATCCACAGATCCCTAAATCACCACCACATAAAAGGCAGAGAACTGAAGGCATGTCTCCTCTGGTCCCATATGAGATGTCTGAGGGTGTGGGGGATACTGATGAAGTTGCAAATATTTTGACACAGATGCATGATGGAGAGGAAGTTGATCAACTATTGGTTGGTCAAGAAACTAATACACACAAGCTTGAGGCTAGGATGGAAGAACAAGCCCAAATTGATCCAAATCTACAAGAAGATGAAAGGGTGGTGGCATCATTAAGATTTATTCAAGATGATGATTTCATCAAGACTCCAGAGTTTCAAGATTTCTGGTTAAAAATGAAGATGAAGGAATTTGATGAAAAGGTGGAAATCAATAAGATGGGTGTTGGTGAGTCTCAATATGATCAAATAACCACCTGAACAATCCAAGAACTAAAAGTTGATGAAATCAATGTGAGTCCTAAGGAAGCAAGACAAATGGTCTTGAAGAGTAACATGCTGATCATCCCAGGTCTTGAATTGAAAAAGGTATTCTTGCTTGACCAAGTTAGGAGTCAAGATTACCCTAATCTTGTGTATGAATTTGATTATGAGGATGTGGTTTCAACCCAAAGACAGAGAATCTTGCCATATGGACAAAACAGAAGAACACTAGTAAACCAAGGTTGCTAGATGTTGTTTAGGAAATGAGGGGATCTGTTGTGGTGAAAACCTTACGAGATACT
Source organism: Cunninghamia lanceolata (assembly GCA_027924645.1). Lineage (NCBI taxonomy): Eukaryota > Viridiplantae > Streptophyta > Pinopsida > Cupressales > Cupressaceae > Cunninghamia > Cunninghamia lanceolata. The sequence continues at coordinate 3,867,373 of BSBN01001291.1, read as the reverse complement.
TCAGGAATTGAGGCCTCTGCTCTTATAGTCCATTTTACCATGTTCACCCAAGCAGTTGTAAAAAATTTGGAAAAAAAATTGCAGGATTATGAGAAAACACAACAAGACATGAATGATGAAGTGAATAGGTTGTTCATTGAAAATAGGCAATTGAAAAAGCAACTGCAAGATGTGGGTTCTTCCTAGAGTCTGTCAATAGTTCCATATCAACCTTATGTGCCACCAACAACTGGTGATGTCACAGTGAAAATGCAAGAGTTTAATGCTTTGAGAACAAAATTTGAAAAAGAAGTTGAGGACCTCAAGAAGCAAAATGAGGAAACAAAAAAATGAGACAAGGATCAAGGTCCTTGAAGTCTTTGAGAAAATTCTAGAATACATGATAAAGCTGGTTGTGGATAAACTTGGGGATGTGCATGATTGCTACTCCATGTTATCTCAGGCCATTAAACAATTGCAAGCAAACTTTTCTGTTTTGGAGCCACTGTACAAGAAATGGTAGCCTTCCTTGCACAATTTAGGCATGCTTTGCAGGATACTTCCAAGAAATCTTGATGCTCGTATTGAATTGAAGCCCACAGAGCAGACAGTGACTATGATCATTGAAGAGCATCAATATGCTAGTAGCGAAGACAAAAGGATGCAGGCTAGACTTGAATCTTTTTCTACTTTCAAGCATCAATTTATCCCCTCTATTTTGACAGAGGAAAACAAACTAGTTAAAGGCCTTGATATTTGGAAGGCAGAATTTAGAAAAATAGTGTCTGTGGTTATGGAATTCTTGAAAAAGGAGTAGGATATAGATACTTTGAGCTTTAACGTGATTTTGGATAGGGTCATAGCCCTAGATGCAGGATATGGAAAATTTGTAATTGATGTTAAAGCTATGTTGGATAAAAGATGGAATGACCATCAGACCAATCTGCTCTGAATTCAGGAATTCAAATGGCCCAGTGACCTTACATTTGATAAGTGGGAGAAGACATACTTGAAAGAATGATGTGCAGCTACAGGTTCAAGTGCAGAAGGAGCAACAAGCAGTTTTGTTGGTGTCAACATGGAGAACAAGGACAAATTTTTGACACTTTTTTGTGATAATAGATAGGGGCACATCACACTTAACAGATACTGCAACATGGAGATGAGTACCTTGCCAGGCCTAAGGTCATGGGTGCTCTATGATGACTAACAGATTCAGATCTTGGTTAACTTGCTTATGCCTTTAATTTCTCTTTATTAAACATGTTTAGTTACAAGAGGATGTGATTTATGAACAGTTGTGTTGGTTCAGGCCTGAAGCTTGTTGCTTCCCATATTTATAAGGGAAACTAAGGCCTAGACAATCATCATCTTTCAGCAAAACAATTTATATATTCTAATATTATCTATCCAATCATATTTCATATTCAAGACATTACACTTCTATGATAATATAATATTATAATGGGCAAGGATGGTTAACTTTGTGGATATGTATGGTGTTCTGATTTTCTGTTAATATTCAAGTTCATAAGTTGTTTAATTGTCTCCATATTGGCTATTTCCAGTTATTCAAATCAATAGATTTATCAAGGCACATTTGTTGTCATTGTGTGGATGCTTTTGATTGGTTTCTATTAGAAGTTGATGTAATTCCCTTTAAGTGACTTACATTTATTGGTCTCTCTCTAGAGTTAAATCCTTTAAAGTAAATCATAGTAGAATTAAAACAACTTCCTTGAATAGTGCTTACTTGCATGTGTGTGTTAAAACAACAATGACTACCATGAAAGAAATAAAAATAATAAATAGCACTCACCTCAATTCCAGCACCAGTACTACCACCAGCAACTGCCTCATCATCATCATCATCATCATCACCATCGTGATCATCATCATGATGATCATCGTCGTCGTCGTCATCGTCATCAGCCTTGGTGTCTTCTATATCTGTGTTGTCATCATCCTCTACCATGTGATCTATACTAGAACAAACATATTCTAGATTTGTATTCCATTGAGAGTCCTCCTGGTGTTGATTTACCTATTGAAGCATAAATGACCCATTAGGGGTTGAAACCTAGTTTGCATCCACTGAAGGTTATGAGCAAGAAAACACCAAATCTTGTTGTGAGATGTTGAAATATTGAAACCACCTTTGCTCTGCATCACAAGGAAGCACTCCTTGAGATACCATGTTTGAGAGAAAAGAAGATAAATCAAATCAACACGGGACTAAGTTACTCAAATGATACGACTCATAACTTCAATGAGGACACTTAAGAGATATTAAAAGACCATGGTCATTAATTAAAAGATGCAATGAAAATAAGGCATGAATGTCACCTACTGCCCTTTAAGGCAAACAATATTTTTTTCCTCAACATGAAATAATGGGACAATTGAGTGGGATCTAGGGCCAACAGAGAAGCACTTTATAACTCATCCTACGCATCAATAAACAACTCAACACAAGAAATGTAAATTGACATACTAACACAACAATATCCAACTAAGTTATTGAAAGTCAACTATTGATACCTTGTTCTCCATCCAGATTAGAAAATCGGTCCACTTTTTGCTTTGTAACATTCCTTTTCAAATTGTGTTGGATGCCGGCCATATTTCTCCTCCTATCAAAACATGGCACATGGAGTAGTTAAACTAATTAATATGCAATCATTTACTTTTTCCTAGGAAATAAAAAAATATATCATTTAACATATTAAATATACTTACAAATGTATAGATCAAGGCCTGTAAACCTTTCTGGCCATTGTGATGCATGGCACAAAGTTTGTCAAGCCTAACCTTGGAGGCCTTGTCCTGAAACATATACTAATTCAATTTAACTATGCACAAACAAAATTTAAAAATCGTTTTAAAAATTTGATATAATCTTATGAGCGATACCTGCGTACTCTCCTCACCGAACTTCCTTCGTGCATCAGACTTCTCATATGCTTTTACAAGCTCTTTCCATACTTTCACACTTACATCAATTGGCCTTTTTTTGAGCCTTAACTCGAGAGGGAGTTTTTTTATCTTCTTTGTTTGGTTGCACTGAAATCTCTTGTAGTTTTGAGACATTCGTAGCTTTATCTTCTTTACAGACCAACCTGTGCCAAATTCAGTCTCCATGTCATGGATAACTGCTTTTTGTAGGTGCATGGGTATCTTTGAGAATGGCAAATGTAGATGGTCTTTGAACCATTTAAGGCATGATTCCTTCAACCTATTCATAAACATTTTTCCAACATCTGTCATTCAGACTTCCCCTGAAACCACATCATATTCTATCTTGGTATCGTAGCTACCAATGGAAGATGCAAAACATGGCGTGGTGGAAGAAGTCTTTGTCCTAGGAGTGGAAGAAATATGTGTCCCAAGAGTGGCTGGGACATTGGAAGTCTCTGCTCCCTGTTCCACATTCTTAGAGTTTATTGTTATTAATTTCCTCCTGGATCTTTTGCTTGATCTAGGACTGCTTGGGGAATCAATTGATTCCCTTTGACACAGTTGATTTGTTTGCAATGTTCCAGGGGCTTTACTAGAGCATTTTTCTATGTATCTGGCAAGCATTGTCAAGTCCACACCATCCAATTTGTTCACTGCCTCTACCCCCAATATGGAAGCCAATGCCTCTTTATCTTTGTCAATCTCATGTCCCTATATATATATAATATATATAAAATAAATTTCTTCATTTAAATTTAGAAATAAAAAACTAAAAACTAAAAATCAAAGAAACAATGGAAACATTTACAAATCTATAAATTGACAATGAATTACCTCATTGTGGCCAGAGTCTGCTCCCTTTGCTCCCTTCCCTCTATTGCTTGATATTTTGAGGCAACCTAGGGCAAATTATTTTCATCCAGTCTGTGGAGGCAAACGAATTACACACTGCCAGGTATGGACCTCCCAACTACCAATTATAAGCACAAATTTCTAATGTCATTATAGAGGAGAGTAGGAATAATTTGTCTATAACAAACATTAGAAAAAAATGTAAGCAAAAGTAGAGGAGTGCAGAAATATTTACTTGGACAACAAAATCATGAGCGACTGTTGCCAAAATATCAACGCAGGAAACAATGTCGCTGCACACATTCACAATCTGAGTCTTAATTTTATCAATGACCTTGAAACTCTTTTCTCCTCTGAATGTTATTGTGTCGTCTAAGAGTACATACCCTAAACATTTAGCTATATTAGAGAGCAAACCCTGAACATTTAGCTATATGGATGATAAAAATGTAGAGATAAATGATTTAGAAAACATTTTCATTACATTAACAAAACAGTCATGGCGAAGCAACGATACTGCCAGGCAAGAATTTTTTATGGTATGTGTTATTTTGTTGTGTTTTATGTTTTAACGCAGGCGAGAATTTTTAATTTTTTGTTTTTGATTCATTAGTCGGCACTATAGTCGACGTAGTTAACGCCAACTTTAGCACCAACTTACAGCCCTAAATGTAATCTCTTTGGGGCGCCAAAGGCGGCGCAAAGTGCACCTAATTTAGCACCTAGCTGTGCCAAACCAAAATGTTCCTCATGCAAACATTTGGAATTGAGGTAAATGTTTAAGTAGTAAGGGTTTTATAACATTGGAATCTAGTGTGACAACAACATACCACTAACTACTTTGGAAAAAAATGGATACATCCTAGAAACTTTACATAATAAAAACATAATTTGATGGAACTTTTCATTAAAGTTGTAGTAAATTGTTAAGTCTTATATGGGTTGAGCCATTTGTAAATATTTGTTGGCTTTTATTTGATGAGGGGATTTCTACATAACTAAGCCAACTACTTTCACCATGACCTCCATGGAGGATAAACACCAATCATGAAAAATAAAAAATCAAGAATTAAAGTTTTGGATCTTATTTAGGATAAATATTCTCACACTATCCAATGTAAAGTAGGTTTCAATCAAGAATAAGGAATCTAATCTCTAGTTTTCAAAGAGAAAATATCTACTGTTTTAATGAATTTGTGGAAGAAGTGTAAGGTAGAGAACCAGCTAAAATTATTAGTAATAGGTTTTCTTTCATCTAGGTTAACAAGGGACCATGGAAGGGATGTTCAGCTAAAATTATTTGTAATAGGTTTTATTTGTAGTCAGCTTGTAAATAAATGTATTTTTGATGTGAATTTGTAGTTATCTTGTAATCATAAGATTTGAGCTCTAGTTGTCAAGATTCCACGTGTATACTTTTTGTGAAGAGCAAAATGTTGCAATGTCCTATTTTGTTTTTCATAGTGCGTCTTAATGAAAAGTGAGCGTATTAACAAGATAATTTCAACAATATTCTCTTGGTGCACAGCTGTTATGTGACTATTGTCATTGTTGTGTATTACAAGATCCAGACGAGGCCATGGAGAGAGGACATGGACGATGTAGAACTACTAAATCGTAGAGGGGAAAGTGGATGGAAATAGATATGACAACGAAATCTGTAGATACAATAGAGGTAAGAAGAGAAAGCAACCTCAACCAAAGGAGGAAGGTGTTTATGAATTCATAAATGCTACAACATAGAGGAGATAAAGTCATTTTTTTGTCCATGAGGCCTCTGAGGTCAAACTTATTGGTTGAAAATGCACATGAATGGTGATTAAATGTGATTCTATGATCAAAGGAAAAGTTTGAAAATTAGGATGGCCAAAACATGATATCAATATGTCAAATATATGACTAAAGTGAGGTTCTATGTTGGATAGCATATTTGTTGAAATGATATAATTGGTGTACTAAACATTATTTATTATGTTGTGTATTATAGGGGCCAGACGAGGCCATGGCAACAAATCGTGTCATATCAAATGAGAACACAATGGATGAAGTGGGACATCAGGTACTCAAATTTTGACTTAACTTAGGAAAAAATGATCTGATGGTATTTTGTGATATGTCCATCTTTTTTCACAGTATTATTTAAATTTATAATGTATTATCCAATCTTGACATAAATTAATGCATGTTCTTGATTATTTTAGATGGAGATTGGAGCAAATGCAGAGCCTAAGCTTTCAACTGGCAAAAGAAAAAGATATGTATGTGGACGTGGACCTAAAACTGTTAAATCACGTAGAGGACAGTGGGTGGAAGAGGATATGACAATGGATCCTACAGACACAACAAATGATTGCACTGAACAAGAGGTTGGTCAGGACTATAATACATGGGATGAATACTTTGAGAAAATTGTTGTTTGTGGATGTTCTGTATGTCGTGGAAAGAAACAATTCAAATGAGCGATTGTACAAAGACATTACATATATGATGAACTTCCAGTTGGTAGTATGCCTCCTACAATCAATTCAAATCCAATAGGAATTGTGGAAATAAATTTTCTAATTTGATATAAATAACATGTATACTTCGTTTAAACATTGTTTTATATTATTTAAATAACTAATTTTTTTCTTAATGGATACTTGCAGGATAAAGTTCTTGGTTTAAAGTTTCTTGGATCATTGACTTCCATCCTAGAGGGCAATGATCATTTATCAGATGATACATCTAACAAAAATATGTGCCAATATACCACCTTAGAAGATGAGGAATTGATGAAAACAAGCAATAGAACAAGAACAGGGTTAACGATGCATAATTTGCTTAAAGACAAGGGGAAGGTGGACTACATACCCTATGAGAATGAATGTGATGGAGATGATGACTTGTCCCTGAGTTTGAGATCAATTTACAGAGAGACATTTGATTGTTGACTATATTGTGCTTGGCCTAGTGATCAACAACTACCTAGAGTGTACGAGGTGTTTTAATTTTGGGGATACAGCTACATGATACGACCCTCCAATATTCATGGAGCGAATCTAGGCCTCTTTATTGTCCAAAATGTACATGTGGGATCTAAACATAGAAATAATTCAGAATAAATGACTAGGAGATTAATGCCATATTATGGTCCATCACATTACAGTGGTGAATGGAGAAGGCTAGCAGAATATAAGCCTAACATGTCAGCATATGGTCTAAATTCGAATATGTATACACATTATCTCCAATTGGAAAGTGGAAAAGAAATGAATAGAGGTCATCTTATGTATATAGATGGACATGCATACACACACAAAAATATTGCAAGATTTATAAATAGTGGTAAGGGAAGGGACCCTACTGTAAGACCGAATTGTCAATTTGTTGAGGTTATAAATGATAAAGATGGAGATATGGAAAGAGAAGTTGATAAATTGATAATGGTTGAGGCTATTATGGACCTTACCATTGGGGATGAGTTATTGATTGATTTCCCCTTCTTAAAATGCACTCCTGCGCGAAAGAAGAGGTAAGAACAAGGTCTCCCTAAGGATGTTCTTAAGGGTTTTCTACCCAAAGAATAATAAATGAGTGTGGACTGATGTTTTATAAACTATGTTGTCAAAATTGTGTTTTATATAAATTATTGTATAAAAAAGATAGTCTATAAAATAATGTTTCATTATTCAATTGATGTATATATGTTCATACAATTTATATTTTTATTTTTTAAGCCATATTTGATTATATTTCTTTGAAATTGATACATTTATGATTTATCCAATTGTTGCCAAATATTAAATAATGCTTGCATTTGTTGATAGGAAGATGTTGATGAAACACATAGTAATACCCAAGATCCAACTAGGTTATTAAGATTTGGACGGGTTGATCCAAACCATCCTTTAAACCATACCAAGGTGAAAAGAGCAACATTGAAGAGAATACTACCAGCTGAGAAATTTGAAGAGCTGATGAGATCCGCATACACTTATGACATACCACCTAGACTTAATGATGATGATCATGATAGTGAAAATGTAGTGCATGAAGAAGGATTGAATGAAATGCTTACATATTTCTTTGGGGATGGAAACAATGATGACAATAATGATCATATGGTTGATAGTAACAATGATAGCAGGGGTAACTACCACCAACATAATGTTGATGATAACAACCTGAAAGACTCCATCAAGCAAGCAACGAAGACAACCGTGTTCAAATCAGATGCAAGTAGAACCTCAAAACTGGCATGCACATTAATATTATTAGAAATCAAGTCACTATTTGGTTGGTCAGACAAAGGATTCACTACCCTACTAAAGTGAGTTGAAATCTATTTCTTACTTTGCATTGTCAATTGGTGTACATAATTCGTAAACATTCATCAACTTCATTTATATTTCTTTAAGGGGATTTTAAAACCATATATTGTATATAAATAGTCCTAGTATAGATTGACATATCAAACATGTTCATCATAAGTCAAACATTCAATTGATTTAATCTCTGGCAATCTTATAGGGCACTAAAAGCTAAAATATTCCCTAAAGAGAATGTGTTGCCATCAACTTGCAGAGAGGCGCATCTATTTTGGTTGAGTTGGGGATTGAATATAAGCAAATTCATTCATGTAAAAATGATTGCATTTTATACAGAGATGAATATCAAAACAAGGTAGAATGCCCTGTATGCAAAGAGAAGAGATATCGTACAGATGTACAAGGTCCTACAGTTCCAAAGAAGGTTTTACATCACATGCCAAATATACCTAGACTTCAACGAATGTTTCGTTGCAAGTCACTTGCACAATTGATGGACTGGCATGCAAAGAACAGGAGTAAATGTGGATTCATGCGAATTCTGGCTGACTCCAAAGCAATAAAACACAGAGGAAAAATGGCCAAGAAAATTCAAAGATGAACCTCCTAGTATCAGGTTTGGTCTTGCAATTGATGGAGTGTGTCCATTCTCTTTCCTGAGCTCAAATTATAGTGTTTGGCCAGTTGGATTGATAGTATACAATATTCCCCCATGGATGAGTGTTAGAAAGGAGCACCTTATGCTGACTCTCATTGTTCCAGGAAAACAACAAGTTAAGAACATGGATGTTTATCTTGTGCCTTTTATTGATAAGATGCAACTGCTATGGAAAGGCATAAGAATGTATGACATATCACGTCCCCCATCAAATAGGTCCTTCATGTTGTATGGTGTGCTATGTTGGACTATTCATGATTTCCCAAGACTTGGTGTTTGTTCTGGTAAGATAAAATATTTACGTATTTACACTCATAATTTATTTTCATCCCAACTTTCATACTTAGTTTTATACTATTTTTTTGATGTTATTAACATTACTTATTGAATTGCAAGGATTCAAACAAAGGGGATATTTGTATGTCCAAGATGTGCAGAACAATTTTAAGGGTGGTATTCTAAAGATCTACATAAATTTATTTACACAAACAACAGGGTTTTTTACCACTAGATCATAAGTTTAGAAATCGCTTGAAGAATCAATTTGATGGAAAATTTGAAAATAGAGGCCCTCCCATGATTATGGTTCCAGGTGATTGGCTTAAGAAGTATGAGGATGCTGAATTGAAAGCTTGGGAGGATTTTTTTGATCGTGGTGATTCAATTGAAGAACCAGAACAAGTTGTAGTTAATATGCCAGAAGGAATGAAAAGGAAATCTATATTTTATGAGCTCCCTTACTAGAAGGATCTATTAATAACTCACCTATTAGATCCTATGCACATCTTCAAAAATGTCCCAGACTCTATATTTCGACATATATCAGGCAAAGAGAAGGACACCTTGTCTTCGAGGAGAGATATTGCTCTTTCACGTACCAAATTGATAGAAAACATTTGTGGCCAAACAAGGAAAATGAAACATATGAAGAAGCTCCATGGATTTTGAAAAAAAAAAGAGCTAGACCAACTAAAAAATGTCATCCGTTCAATAAGGACACCTACTGGCTATGGGTCATCATTGGCTAAAGCTTTTACAATCGATGGACATATCATAGGATTTAAAACGCATGATTTTCATAATTTTATGAAGGTATTTTATGTCGTGCCCCTCATTTTGGCTTTTTGATAGTTGTTATGTTTAGACATTATGACATCTTGGATTTACTGTTCTGATGATACTTGTCTATTGCTTTGATGATGTTGTTAGAACTAATGTTTTATGCTTATATCATGATTGGTTATGGACTTAATTGATAATGTGGATTAATCTATTAGGTACATATGTGATTATCTGATGATGCTTTATATAGATGCTTAGTTATTGATGAACATGTATGATGTGGTTACTTGTTGTGATTGGTGGAAGGGACAGTGTCGCATTACTCATGTGTGAGTACCCTGCTATGCTGTGATTCCCTTCCACAGTGTGTTGATTGGATGATTATATGTATATATATGTATGCTTGACCATTTTCATTGGTTGCAGGTACCAGGCATCGACTCTACCTGAATTGGCAGGTCTGAGCGTGCCTTATATCCAATGGAGAACTGTTGATCAGAGATGACATAAGGTCCCTCAGCTTGTTATCACCTTCTTCGGTGAATTCATGTCCTGTGATCTGTCAATTTGGTCAGTTGGGTTTGATGGTCAATCACCCTTGTTGAGGCCGTTTGGTTTTGGTTCGGTATGTGGGTTTCAAGTTGTAATTGTGTGTTATTATTTTAATTAATCTGCATTACTAAAATAGAAATCATAAGTCCACTTTGGTAAATAAATAATAACATTAAGAGGTAAATAAGAGGCTTAAATTGTGAATTAAATTGATAATATTATATGCAAAATGGTAGTATTTAAGCAAATTTTATAGTGATTATAAAATATAATATTTATAAAAGTCATTTTTGAGTATGAATATAAATTATTCTATTTTCTAATTAAGATTAATAAATTGGAATATTTTGTGGTTGTCAAAAAATCTGGTTGGTGCAACTCAAAATAAATAAATAATAATGAGGTAAATAAAGTGTTGTAAAACGAGAATTTAATTGATAATTTTTAATATACATACATATATATATATATATATATATATATATATAATTTATAAACAAGTAATATTATGTTAAGTGACCATAAAATAATAAATTTATTATTTGTGTGCTATCATAAGATATTTTTTATCCTAATTTAAGATCAATAAATAATGTTGAGTTGTCATATGCATAGAAAATACTTTAATAAATAAAAATCAGAATATAATCTTCTGACATATTGCATATTAAATAAATAAGTTATAAATTGGGCAGGGGCCCTGGCTCGATTGGCTAAGTAATTCCGTTGCGGTAAAGATGGTCACGAGGTCCAGTCTCCCCCCTGCCCACCTGATAATTGTAACCGGTTCATAGCTCCGGTCAAAAGCGTTTACCCCTGAATATTTGAAAGGGGGTCCTTTGGAATTTTGGGGGGAGTTTTTGTAGAATAAGAATTGTAGGGAGAAAAGAAATCAAGGGGGAGGATTCAGGCTCGATGACATTCATTATGTCATTAACTGTGTCCAAGGAATCCTTGTAATCCTCTATCTTTGACACTTCCTTGATCATTTTAACCTCACCACATCTATTCTTTTCTGCATAGATGTTGAGTGAAGAATCCATGACTCTTAGCCTTTATCTTATTTAACTTGGAGTTTCCTGGCCGTACTGAAAATACCCTAAAATTTACTATAAGATACCGTTGAAGCTACTCTGAGTGCAATAAGGCACATTTTTTATCATCTATCACGAAGCTTTGTAAATATCTTTAAAACAAATCTATTTAGGTATTATCCGGCAATCAATGCGTCGCCCTCATAAAATAGAATTGTTTAAAAACTTCTAAAACCTATCCATTAAGCTTATCGATCAGATCCTTTGGAAACCTTTACTGCATTTCACATTCAATTAATCATTCTTTGTGCATGGTTGATCTCATGCCCATTGGGCCTTATGAAGACATAGTTGACTTTTTCATTGAAATATTTAATAAATCTTGTCCATGCATCGAACCTACTAAGTTAACACGTCGTCTGGGCACTGCTAAGATAATCTCGACTGTGGAATTTGAATAGATACCTCACTTTGGTGTCGATGGGCCTATTAAAATCGATCCCTATGTCATTTCAACAAAAAAAAATATTTAATGCCTTGAAATAAATTGCTTAAACAAATCATGCATTCGATCCCAAAATTGAATTCATTCTTATTTTCTAAAGCCTTTTCAACAATATATGTTTAATCTGCAATCATATTACCTTGAGGACATCTTTCTAGAAAAGCGAATCCCATTTGTGCACTCAGCTCAAGGGTAATAGTTCTTCCATGAAATTTTCTTTTAAAAATTCTAAACCTGCATTTCAACCCAAGAAGGCCACATGCCTTAATCTTGTTCAATAAGATAGTTTTCTAGGAATTCTAATTTGCATCCTCTTCTCTGTAGAATCTTTTCTTTCTCTTGTACCTATCCCAATTGCCTTTGAAATGAAAACAAAATTTATCATCAAAAGATCAAATTTAAAATTTTACAGAGCTCTTCCTATGGAAGCTGTATGGCCTGATTTATTCCATAAACTAATTTAAATCTGAAAACAATAAAAATAAAAAATAAAATAAAATAATCTAGGTAGCATTACCTTTTGCAGCCTCTCCCAAATTGCTCTGAGTGATCAAATGAAACTAAATCTTCTTGAAATATTTGAGTGCATATTTTTATACTCTTTACTTTTTTTCCACTTATAATTTTATTAAGCTTCTTATGTTTCTAAAAAAAAAAACTCATTAATTTAAGAGAAAGAAAACGTAAAAGGATAGAAAGTACTATTCTTAGTTTAGCTTTTAGATTTTTTTAGTTTTAGCTTTTTGATTTATTTTTTTAAAGAAGGAAAAAAACTACTAGTAGTTCAAATAAAGGAAATTTAGTTTTAGCTTTTAGTTTTTTTTTTTTAGTAAAAGAAAAGATATAGTTTTAGCTTTCAGTTTTATTATTTATTTTATGAAAAGGATTTTTTTTAAATAAATACATTTTGGCTTAGTTTTTTTTAGTTTTATTTTTTTATTTGTTTATTTGTTTTATTTTTTTAGTTTTGTTTTTTTTAAGGAAAGGAAAATATGATTCATATATATAAATTTATGAAATTATGATATAATTTTTTATTTTTTTTTGCTACGTAAATATAAAGGTTTGTATTAATCCAGAGAAAGTATGAACATGTAGGTGCCTATAAGCCATTTACCTGCCATAGCCAGATAACAAAAAGACTCCTAAATCCGTCCTTGAGACTATAGATTTTACAGTGCTTTACAAGATCAGCTACTAGGCTTTCTGATCTGATATGGAAGACCATGCTATTCAAAATTAGCCTCTAGGCTTACTGGTATAATATTAACTATATCATTAATAAACCTACTGAGACTGAGGATTTATCTACACAGGATATCAAAAGAGGCCGAGCTTGACAGCCATGGCATGAAGCCTGTCAACCCATACCTCTTCCCCGGGTTCCACATTCTCTTGCAGCATATTCTGGAGGAGGCCGTAGACCTGGATGACACGATCCTGATGCTCCACCAACGCCAGGCCTTTCAGATCAAGGATGAAGGGCAGAACCTTCGTCACCTCCAGAGGATCCTTGTTTGAGACAATGTCTTTTGGGCAGGGAATGCCCACCCCTGGAATGGCCACCTCCAAAATGGGATCGAGGCCCCGAAGGAATTCCGCTTTGAACACTTTCACCATGAGAGATTTTGCCGCCGCTGTAGACACCCCGATATCCAGAATTGAGGTAAGGAAACAGGAAGAAATGTGGGAGTCGACCCTGTAGAACTCATTTGCTGCCAAGAAACCTGTCCCCAAGATTATTTTGACCACCGGGAGGAGCAAGCCCTCATGCCTTCGCAGAATGCGTTTTAACCTTAAATTTGTGACCGCTCCCTTGAATGCCATCTGCCTAACTGAACTCTCCAGCTGTAGAGGAGTCGAAGCCCCCAGATTTATTAGCCCATGCACCGAGATCTTCGCAATGAAGCCCAAGCCCTTCTCCATGCTGACTGCTACTGCCACCATCTACACTAGCAGAAAATCGCTCGAAACTGCAAAAATGGAATGAACTCCGGATATGTCTTTCTGTCTGCGCATAAGAGATGTCACATTTAATTATCCGAAGCTTATAATCAATGCAAAGAAAGGTTTGCCAGAGTAATGCATGCGACAGCTCAAGTCGAAATCCGTAAGGGAGGAGCTCCAACTCCAAATCATAAAAGCCGCAATAATTATTATTCGAATACAAACAGGAAGCCATAATAACTCTGTATGGCATCGACTTATCCAAGTGTTCTTGGATTGGGTGCCCACCCATCCACCCTAAAATTATGATATAAATTTATGAATATGTAAATTAGGAAATATTTTTGTTAGAATTAAAAAAATAATATACTTAGCATTAAAATTATATAGTGGAGTTTTACTACTTTGTACTATAAGATGAATTTGGTATTTTTTATTATTATTATTATTAATATCACTTCAAAGGATTTAAATTGTTACTAATTAATATCATTGTTGATATAAATGTCATATTTTGAATAGAGTAATAGAACCATTATAGATTTAATTAATGAAATTTACTAACTAGAGTATAGGAAATATGAAACTATATTTCATAGAAACAAAATAGAAATTAGTATGATTGTATTTTAACGTTGATAAATGTTATTTAATATGTATCAATTTTAATTATGATTTGTTTAGTATTGTTGTTTGTTAAGTTGAGATGCGATTTAGTATTTCATTTTTGCAAATAAATTTGTGTGCCGTAGGTCATTGGTCGTAAGAGGGTTATGATTGTCGAAGTTAATATTCCAGAGGCATAGACTTTGTTTTCATGTTTATGTAGATCATGTTGAAATGTATCTTGGGTGGTAATTAAGTCCTTGTTTGGAGGTGGTTCGTTATTTATTTGAGCATGTGTTAAGGTATGGTGTTGATTTTTGTAATGGGGAGACATTAGTAACTAAAAAAGGGAAGTATGTTGCTTATGATTGTTGTATCTACATCTCTTGGAAGTTTTGGAACAAAGACCTTGGAATTGATCCTTGTGATTATGTTTAGCATGCAAGATGGTAAATACCTTGCATTGTTATGGAATACTTGTCAGTTATGTTTTGCTTGATGTGAAGGGTCTTTTGGATGCAGGTAGGGGAGTGGCTCTCAATGGGGGCCGGAGCCCAAAGTGGCATCTTGGACAACCTGTGTGAGAGTTTCTTAACTTAGTGATAACCTAATTAATGAATTAAGGGGTTGGGTAGTTAATCACACTAAACAAGATAAATGAATGTCTCACTCATGGCTCAAGTGCACGTTTAGGCTTGAGATGAGATGAGAAGGCCTGGAATGGCAAGATCAATGACCTTGTCCTCATGAAAGGTATGTTGATTCCGCATGAGTTTGTATGGGGGCCAAGGGTTGGGAGAGGCTGCTAGGACAACCCAAGATGGGGGCCGGGGCCTAGGAAGGCTTACCAGGACAACCCATGACAAGCTATATGATGACACTTCTCCCTACTATAGTCTAGCATTCCCTAGTTGTTCTCTTTCCATTTGTTGTGTGGTTGCCTCTGGAGGTGATGTTTGAGTATTACCCTGTGTTGTTGTAGTCATGTGTACTCCTTGTTCTTCATAGTTATTGTCTACTTGATTGTTCATGTCGTGGGACCTTATTGTTATATCCTAGCACGGGGGTGGACCTCAGAGTTCCACATGGTCAGGTGGTTGTGCTTTATCTCCATTGGTCCCTTTGCTGTTGTTCGCGTGTGAGGAGGATATATCATGTAGAAGATCACTGATCTTGTTTTGCTTGTGGAAACAAATACTTATGCTTTGTATATCAGTTGAATCAAATATCATTATATTGATGTATTCTCTCTTGTGTGATCAAGAAGCAACATTGTAAACTTTGTATTGATGAATTCTGTTGAAAGGGAATTGTGAAAATATATTTGTAATACATGCTAGATCTTGATGCTATTTATTTGATGTCATAATTGTGAAAGGAATGTATGTATTTTCATTTGATGCACTTGGTTTTAGATTGGACCGTAGTTGTTAATTAGATTAGGTAATAATAGGTAATGTAGCCATGTAATCCCTAAAGGTTTAAGTTTAACTTAGATATTATGTAGATAAATGATTGCATTTCGTTATTATTTCTTCTTTTAAAGAAAAAAATTGTCATTTTGCATTGCATAGTTTATCTTAACTCTAGGGTTTCGTGGCAGGGCATTACATTTAACATTTATTGGTGACATTGATTAAATACTAAATATATTTTGATATTTTGCTGTGTGAGAAAAGATTACTAATGATCTTTTCATAAATGTGTTTGATAGCATATCATGCCATTGGCAATTAGGGGGGATTCATGTCTTACAGTTGACTTAAGCAACACCATAAGTCGATTGTTAGCATTTACAAGGTATGTGGTTATATGAAATGTTCATGTGTGAGAGACATAGAGATATTATATTGCATTTTAATTTTTGACTAAAGGTTCATACTAATTTACTATTCTTATATTAGATGGGTAATCTTCAAGGAGATCCATGAATGTGAAGTGCCAAAATAGAAGAAGGAAATTGCAGAAATTGTATGTGTATTTGAGAAGGAGCTCCCTACAAGTCCATTTACTTATACACCTAGTCGATGACATTGAATTGGCAGGTGTCGTATCAACAAGGTGGATGTTTTTCTTTGAGAGGTATATGAAAACTCTAAAAAGATATGTCCGACAAAAGGCACATCGAGAGGGTTGCATGGCTGAAGGGTATGTATTAAATGAAGCATTTTTCTCCCTGTGTGAATTCCTTGGTAAGGATTTTGAAGATGGGCCACGCTTCTGGGATGAAGAACGAGCATCAAATATTATTGATGGAGAAAAACCACAATCTAATGGTGTTCAAGTAGAAATTAGTAAGTAAATTCATGATCAATGTGGTTGTTTTTCTTGCAATCATTAATTTACTCTATAATTTATTTGTCAAATTAACAGCATGACATTTGGAGTTTGAAATAAACATGTTGACATGTAATAGGTGTAGATGAAAGTGATATACTCGACAAGTTCATTCTATACCATATGGACTTTATGAACAAATAGATTGATCTGTATGATAAAAAGAGAGAAGAAGTGTTAGAAGCAAGGAGACAGTTTAAGAGATCAAACCCAAGGAATACTCCACTTCCCACTTATTTTCTTGGGGAATGGGGTAAAGATTGCACACTAGAATGAGTTACTGAACAAATTCAAAATCAAATAGAAGATGCAGGTATAGATTTAAACATAACAGAAGATGAAATCAACATGTCTAGAGGATGTGAAAGAAAGGTACGGTTGGAATTTTACAAAATGTTGTTTCCTTACAGTTTTTGACACTATTAACTATTTTAATATTTGTTATTATATTTGTTTTCATTGAAATAAATGGTCTTTCATAGGCAAGGAAATATCCAGCAATGTAGGCATATGGTCTACATTATCGTGTAGAAAAGGTAGATGTAAAGAGATGATCCTTCAATTGTGGCATCATGGTTGACTTCAAACAATCCAGTCGATCAAGCTCAAAAGATAAGAATATAATTGAAGGGAATCTACAATATGTTGAGAAAATACAAGAAATTATTGAGTTGTATTACCGCTCTTTTAAATGTTGTATTTTTAAGTGTAGATGGTATGAAGCATTTGAGAGGACACAAGACATGATACCCATAGTGGATTGTTTTCTATAGATTCCTCGTGTTTCCTACCGGAGGATAAGGAGCCTTATGTTCTACCAATTCATTGTGAGCAGGTATTTCTTTAACTCAAACAAGAAGTGGTAGTGATCATTAATCTATTAATTCATAGTTTATTGTGAATATATACGTGTTTATTAATCAATAAAATTGTTATACCATACGTCTAATATATGTATGTCATTCATGTGCAAGTATTTTTCTATGAAGATATCTTGGACCCGAAATGGATATTTGTCATACATTATGATCCAAGATTAAGGCATGTATTTGACGATGCATTAGTGGATACTGAGCAAAACAATGATGGCCAACAAAATGAGAGAGAGGGATTAGAGAACATCAAAGAAATTAACATCCATGATGATGTTGAAGATGGTTATGTTCATGCACAAGAAGACAACAATCCAGAGTTAGATGATGTTATGGAAGACAACAATATGGATGGTATAGAAAATGATAATCCAAATACATCTGGTAACAATATAGATGGTCTATAGTCAAATTTTAATGATGATGAAGATAATGCAGGTCAAGATGAGGATGATGATAATATTAAATACTTGAAAGAACATATGAACATTGACAATGATACACTGGATGACATTGTAGCAGACAATAATGTTAATGACCAAAACTTATAAATTTTTAGAATTATTTGCAATCCATGTTTAAAAAAGGATGATTCTTATGGCCTAAACTTTGAAATGCTTCAGTAATATTATTTGTGTCAATACAAATTACCTATTTCAATATCCTTAAATTGTTCAATCTTTGGTATGAATTGTTGGCAGAAAAAATTAGGATTACTTGGAATCAATTTCCTTTTCATTGCTTTATATTTTGCTTGCATGTCAAGGTCTTAATCTAATCCTTATTTTGCATTAAGAAGAAACCTTAGGCTTAACTCTACAATGGCCTCGATTCATTGCGAGGAAGTTATGATTGAGGATTTGATGACTACTACGTATTTTAATGGGGAAGATGTTTTTCATCATGATGCACATGTTGCACATATGGATAGGCAAGACATGAATCTTACTACACAAATACTTATATCAAACCTTTACAAATTTGAGCAATAATGTTAATTATTCAAATTTGATTGATGCTCTTCATAACTTGTTAATGGATAATCCTTATGTGATGGAAGTATTAAGTGATATAGGTCAAAGGATAAGCTCGCCAAGTTCCTTAAATAGTGTGTCTCCTCCCCTTCCTTCACAAGCCTCTTCGTATAGTGTGCCTCCTTCCACATTGTCTCCTACATTAGACATGCCACATATTTCTTCTCTTCTCTGTATTGCTTATCAATTTTTCATAGCTCCTATCATTGATCCTCTCATTGTACCTACTTCTCATATTGTACCTTCCACTCATCCCCTGATTATGTCTACTTCTCACCCACTACTCATGTTCCCACATCTAGTGTTGTCATTCCAACTTCATTCTTTGTCCCCCAATCAACCTACACTCCACCTATTATCTCATGTTGCCACTTCCACTCCCATTTTAATCATAACTCCTAATGTTCATCCTTCCAACATAGATGTCATCCTTAAAAGAATTGATGAGATGCAAAGTAAACCTAATGCATTACCCCTAGTAATCAAAGGATATCATAGGAGAAATCAAGCATAATCCATTTTCATTTGAGTTATTTCTTATCCATTTCTAGTTTGTTCAGTGGCCCCTAGTTTTGTAATGTACAGTGGTAAATGGGACCTTATGACACAATTGGGAGTTTGTTTTGATTATGTTTATGATGATAAACTTTTTACAAAGCTCTTCCCTAGAAACTAAAAGGATTATGCAATTGAATGGCTTTATTCTCTTCCTCATAGTTCTATTCATTCATTCAATGATTTGGCCATTGCTTTTGCACATCACTTTAATGTCAATAATGGTTTTGTTGGTACTCAAATTTGCAAATTATAAAACCCTAAAGATATGCCAAATCTAATGATTAGGTTTTATATGTGAATTTGGCCAACTAATAGAATTGATCAGATTAATCAAAATTCTCTGCACTTAGGCTTTGTTCAAGCCTAGGTGGGTGTTACCTTGTTTCACCAATGATAATTTACTTTCAAGTTTGCTGGTGACTTCAGAATAGATTAAGGAGCTTATGTAATTTTGTCAATTAAATCATCCACTTCACTTAACTCAATCTGGCATATGATTTGGATTAATGTTTTCTATAAATCTTTAAACACTACTCCTAAAATAGAAAAACAAAATTGGATTTTGAAAATATATATAAGGGAATGATTTTCAAAAGAGAATGACTAGTGCCTGCCTTTGGGTTACAAAGTTTTCACTCTAAGAAGAATATGTGCTTCCCTTTTAGCCACAACTCGATTTGCTTGGCAATTCTAGGTCTATGACTTGCATAGACATGCAAATATGTAAGTTATCAAGTTCTTCTTTAACAATCCAATTTAACTTTCCAAAGTTACTGTGATTCACCTATAGGATTTTAATCCTTGCTTGAAGGAGCCCAATAAACAAACCACACAAGAAACATCAAATGTGTTCTAACAAATCAATAATATAATTGATAGGTTGATTTGAACAACAAAGAAAAAGTAAATTGAAGACAACCAAATAAATTATTAGTAATCCAATTCAACAAACAAATGAGAACCAAAAGTTGAGCAACAGAGAATAGCAGCTTTTATATTGATTTGCTTCCAAGTACAGGCAGTGCAATGTCTCTTTCAAAAAATCAAAATCCCAGATAGATCTCGATCCATAAGGTCTTGGTTTCCTTTTATAAAGGAAGCAACAAGCTTCAAACCTTTCACATTCAAAATGGCTTACAACCACTACACTTCTATTTCATCCTTTACCACCAAACTGCAAATGCTTAGATTGACCCCTGCGGGACCATGGGAAATTATTACCTAATGTCCTTTTGTTTGCCGCCCACTCGCAAATGTTATGAATGACCGTCGCAGGACGGCGGGGCGAAAACCCATTACATTCTCCTCTTGCCACTCTACCGCAGGCCTCAGTTGAAACCATTGCGGGGACGCGGTAATTGATACCTCCTGATGCTATTACTACAATGTCACTGGTTACTTTTCAAACCTTTGCGGGAAGAGACTATCTGCACCCGAACACCGCCAAGCTGCAAGCGTGAGATGAACTGTCCACGGGGTAGCGATAGCTTCTTCATATCAACTGCTTCCTACCGCCAAGCCACAACCTATTCTTTTATTCTTTGTGGGAATGCGATATGTGCCATATTTCATTCCTCTTGTTCTTGCATAACCGCAAAAGATATTCAATTAGCCTGCGAGACAGCGGTAATAAACAAAAACACTCATATGGTCAAAAATAGTCAAGATTGTTTCCTAATGGCCATGATATATATTCCAGAGACTGGATGTTAGAGCATTTTGGCAAAAGTACAGGTTCCAAGATAGATTGAAGGAAAAGAAGAGCATCAAACCGAATAGGATCAAGCAAATTTAGGGAGGTCCTAACAGGTTTAAAGGTTACAATTTTAGATTTAGTAGGATGTAAACAAGGATCAAATGAGTGCAATCATGATTATGTTATTGGATTTCAAACTTTGTCAACAAAGATACACTATCAAATTCCTAGTGATGAATTGCAAAGAATATTTGTTAAGGGCTTATTACCTACTATCCAAGAGACAATGTACCTAAACAAGATATGTAAACCAAAACACATTCAAATATAGAAGGGTTCTAACATATATGTCATTTCTATTCAAAATGAACAAAGGAAATATATAGAGAGGTAAGATGAAAATTTGTTATACCTCTTTTACTCTACAAAATGTACAAAGTAGGCATTTGTTCAAGAATACCATCAGTTATGCTCCATGTAGATGTTGACAAGTATCCAACACGTATGGTGCATTTCTTATGTGGATGGGATGAGAACAAATGTCAAACTTATATGATGCCAACTAGATCGTGGCATGTGGCGTGGACATCACCATGTGTCAGATGCATATAGTGCCAATTATATGATCATGTTTTGCAGTATAAATGTCATTAGGTGGCACATGTGTATGGAAGCATAACATGTGGTTGTTGATGTTCCATGTGTCTAACTAGACACCAACATGTGTAGCAATGTGTATAGCCACACTATCTAGATCCTTGAAGCTAGTCCACATTGGAACACATATTGGATGTGCTGCATAAACTTTTATGCGTTGTTGATTTCTTATTCCTATGTAGATGACTCTAATGTGGATGGTGTGCAATAGGATATGTCAAGAGATGCTTC
Organism: Cunninghamia lanceolata; assembly: GCA_027924645.1. Classification (NCBI taxonomy): domain Eukaryota; kingdom Viridiplantae; phylum Streptophyta; class Pinopsida; order Cupressales; family Cupressaceae; genus Cunninghamia; species Cunninghamia lanceolata. The sequence continues at coordinate 3,845,525 of BSBN01001291.1, read as the reverse complement.
CTATTGGAACCCAAGACATGTCTAGAAAGGACTATGCCTCATAGAGTTGTGTAGAGCATTTTTGTAGGAATGTTAAATACAAAGGATGTTGTCATCTCAAGTGTGTAGGTGTGCACTATTATAGATGCACATTAGATGCACAACAATGCAGTTGACCCCTTCTATTTATCCATCTATCTATATGTGGAAATATATAATACGATTTAGTTGCACATCTAACATCGTCCACAAAATTTACCAAAAGTGACTAACAAAATGATGGTCATAATAAAAGATAATGGATGTGGGTAAGCTAAAATGGACCCAAACATGGGTGAATAAAAGTGGCACAATATATATTTGGCATGGTGAGACTTTTCTTGCAAGCAATCATGATGGTCATCTTGGAGAATTCATCTACCACAAGAAACATGGAGTTACACCAGTGCTTTGTCATAGGTAGTCTTCTTAATAAATCCATTTTAATGATTCCCAAGGTGGTGTACTCAAAACTAAGAGAGGGGTGTAGAGTCCAAGCTTCCTATTTGCAATATTTTGCAATGCTACAAAGAATGAGAGACTTGATGTGGTTCTTAATGTTTGCACATATGTGAGGCCACTAGAAGTGTTGTTCAAGCGTTGCTAGTATTTTAGTAATGTTGAAGTGTTGAGTTATTTTGGCATAGTATGCTTCCTAGATGAGCCTCTAACTATGTGGTGTGGTGTCTAAAACATAGAGATACTTGAGCTTGTAGAGAAGCTTGTTAATTAGACATGTAAAATTCACCAACCTATTTGCCTTGTAAGAGCTTGGTGTAGATCTATGCAAAGTCCAAGTCTGGTGGGTAGAGAGGTTCCTGGTCAAAGAAGTTGTGACCACATGAGTCCAACATTGTGGTGAGTGCATGAACTAGCTATTAGCTTAGGTAGTCAAATACATTTTTGTCTCTTCCCTTCTTGTGATTGATAACTAGATGGAATTGTTGTAGACATGCCATCCATTTCATGTGGTGCACATTTTCCAATTTGTTCTGAGTTTGCAAGAATTGGATTGGCTTGTGATCAAAGTGGATGATTGGACCTCCTTTCCCAAGATGTAGTAAGATCATTGCTCGATGGCTCGCATGATGGTATACAACTCCTTTACATGGGTGGAATAGCATTGAACCGCGTCATTTAAAAGTCATAGAGTGGTACAAAAATCTCTAACTGCATATTTCCTCTCAGAGGATTCCAAACCTCTGACATTCTAATTGAAACATCTCAAACAATCCATAGAGGCTTAGAGGTACGGCGCTAAACTAGGTGCTCAACTCGGTGCTAAACTAGGCACTAATTTAGGAGCTAATTTACACCTAATTTAGTGCCTACTTGTTCTAATCGGTGTAAAAAATGCCAAAAACAGTGCCATCCCGATAAATAGCGCTGACGTTTTCAAAAATTTGGAGAAAAATACATTAAAATAGTGGGTGGAAGCAAAAAAGGGAGCTAATCATAGGAATTTGTTGTAGTGAAGGTAATTCCTTTGTAATATGGTCACGTTATGTTCAAGTTAACAACGCGATTATTAAATGATTTATGACTATCTTGTATTGCATTGCTTGTTGCTATTATTAAGTGAAACAAAACATAAAATTTACAGTGTTACCCTAGAATCAATCAAGCCAAATTATAATTAATTTCTTTATAAACAAGTTTTCACTGATGCAATAATAATGTATATAATGAGTTATGTGTCCTTTCAAAGCTGATAACTAGATAAAAATATCTAAACTAGCTCAGTTTAGTGCATATATGCTTTATATGAATCTAACTTTGTTGAGCTATCTAAATTAGTCAAGTTTAATTTAGACATAATTTATGGGAATTTTATTAGTTGAATCTAAGTACAGGATAGAATATTTACACAAGTGTGTGCTACTCTTGGAAGTTACAGATGTGTAACTTTTAGGTGTTAGTCACAAAGTTTTCTGGGTGAGAAATCTATTTGGGTTCCCTCTATTTTATATTCATCTAGCAATGAAAGAACTTTTATGATGCCTCTAGCTCATGGCCAAATTGTGCCTTTGCACCTCTTCTCCTTTGTGTTGTGAAAACATCTAACTTCTCTGGCTTGATGGAGCTCAACTTAAAGAATTGGTGGTGAGTCTTCACTCCCTTGTCCAACAATTATGTTTTTGCCATCTTATGCAATAACAAAAGTCAAACATAGATTTTTCCAAGTTCTATCAACTTGAAATTTGATTTAGTGATTGATCCTAATCAAATTTCATTATCATTTTTTAGAAGTTTAAGGTCTCCTTAAAGCCTTCTTTTTATATCTTTCTATGGCATAAAATGCACTGGCTAAAATATTGTATAGTATTTATTGGCAACTTCATGTAGATTAGTGGGTAAAAGCTAGAGCTATTTTCTTTCTTTCTTTTGGGCAATGTCCATTTTGGATGGTTTCACATACATTACAATGCTTGGAGTCCCTTAAGTGCAATTGCCATTGAAGGTGTGTACACCCATTGGTGGTCTTGGGTTTTCCTTTTTGTGAAGCTTCATTGCTCATCTTTGTGGAAACTTGTATGATTATTGTTGATTTGTTCAAAACGTTTAAATCTTTTCTTTGTATAGGCAATTGTCAATCTTTCTTTCTTAGACTTCACACTTGTATAGTAATTATTGGCAACTTCATGTAGGGTAGAGGGTAAAAGCTACAACTATTTTCTTTCTTTCTTTTGGGGCCATTTCCATTTTGGATTGTTTCACATGTATTACAATGCTTGGAGGCACCTTCATTGTCATTGCCATTGTACACCCATTGGTGGTCTTGGGCTTTCCTTTCTATGAAGCTTCATTGGTCATCTTTATGGAAACTTGTATGATTATTGTTGATTTATTAAAAAAAAATTACTCTTTTCTTTGTACAAGCAATTGTCAATCTTTCTTTTTTAGACATCACACTTAAATCTTTCTTCTGCTCTATGTCAACAAGCAATATATTCTAATTTTTATGTCTCCTAGTGCAAGAAATATGGTAGGATCACAATATTAAAACAATAACATTCACCACAATTGTATGAAATGAAGCAGGTGTGTAGAATTGTAGGGTTGTAGCACAGTATTACTTTGTTATAAAATAAGGAAGCATTACCATTTCAAGCAGACAACATCTCAATTGCTTTATCCAAATATGATTTCACCTCAATTATGTTGCCCACATAAATACCTAGCCCATTTTTGCAGATCAATATGGCCAAGAGTTGGGAGAAACCCATAACCCCAAATGATGTTGACTTCTAAAAACTAGGAACTTGTATATCAGTAAGACAAAGGGCTGTGCATATAACATGTAGGGTCCTTTGTACCCATCTATAATATGATGTGTACCACACAAGGCTAGTCCATTACGCATATATATGCATGACATGTATGACTAGGAGTTTAACATGCCCCTTACCTTAAAAAAAACATCCTTCTAATTTTTTATAGCTGTGGGTTATTTTGCATGAATTATTTATGATCACCTGATAGTAGAAAGGGGATTCCTCCTCTCAGGGAGACCATCCTACTGCTACAGGACTTTCAACTTGAAATTGCAATTGTATTGACAGCTTACACCGGCAATGAAACACCTGGATGAAGCCTCTCCAACTCACTGTTTTAACAACACGAAACTTGCTATCAGTTCCTAATGATTCTTTTGGGTCAATGTCTACTTCTAAATTAAAAATTTTATTTTCTCTTTTAGTATTGGATGCTATTACAAAAATATAGCCTAGCTACTCTGCAAATTTGATTTGCATGCTAGACTTCTCTGGCTCTTTTGTTGTTCTTGTACTTCTTTGATCACAATAGTCTTATCTTTGGCTTTGTGATGGGCTTGGATTTTGTAGATTTTGTATGCGTGTGTGTGTGTGTATATATATACACACACTCTCTCTTGTGTGTATGTGTGTGTATATACATAGACATATATTTACATGTGTTTATATATATGTGTGTGTACATACATATACATATATCTACATATGTTACACACACAAAGACTCTTGTGTGTATGTGCATGTATATGCATATATACATATGTTTATATATATGTGTATATGCATATACATATATCTACATATGTTTATATACATGTATAGATTGTATATATGTGTGTGTGTGTATACATACAAATTGTATATGTGTACACACACATATGGTAATTCTCAAATGTGGATCAAAGCAATCTCCTTCATGTTACATTCGGAATCAGTGAGCCACGACGGCACTTGTAAGGTTGAAACCTTGGTGCATCAACTATACACACACACATGAGACATTCATATATATATCTATCTATACACACACAAACATACATATGTATATGAATACATATATGTATGTATGACATACATGTGTATGTATGTGTATATGTATAAATACAATATACATATATGTGTGTATATGAATACAATATACATGTATGTATATCACCTACATACATATATATGTATGTATATGTATATGAATACATATATATGTATGTACGTGGTATACATACATGTATGTTGTATACATATACAATAGACATGTATGTACACATACGATATATATGTATATTGTATATGTACATACATATGCATAACTTGAACTTTTTTAAAACAACTAAAAAAAATATTGTACCACTATTCAACCAAAGATAGCCATTGGATCCTGTTAGGGTGTTTACAAGAGGCAAGTCAATTAAGTCACCCTTCAACAAATTTGTCTACCACTTTTGTTTGCCTATTTGACTAAGGGTGACAAGAAGAGTTGTGTGAAAACAAAGTAGCAAGAGCTACAAACAAATTTGTCCAATTTTTTGTGAGAAGTAGATTCTGATCATTGACAATATTTTTAGGATTGCCATGTGTTTTGTTTATGGTGTCCATGAAGGTGTCAGTTGTTATCTTTGTGGAGAAAGGAAGGGAGAAAGCTAAAAAATGAGCATATTTAGTATGTTGACTACAACCAAGATCACCCTCATACCTTTAGACTTCGGTGGTCCATGATGAGATTTGTTGCTACTTTCCCTCATCTCTGGTCAGTATGGAGAGTGTTTGAAGTAGGCCCAGAGTCTTGCATGTTTCCCCTTAATGTTATGTAAACTAAGCAATCTACTTTAAAATTTGAAAATCTCTTTGATGAAAGGAAGCAAGGTATGCAGAAACGCTTTCTACACTGATCTACTAAGGAATAATTTATGCAAATTTTAACTTTTATAGTTATAGATTAAGATGCACAGTAACATAAAGGTAATGACATCCAAAAACAAGTGCAAAGCTCACAACACAAGATATACGTGAGGAAAACACTTTCGGGTGAAAAACCCCACACTCCAAAACCTGCACAATATATTATCAAATCAAAAGGATGATTACAACACACATGCAATGCAAGCTCTTTCAGAAGTACACAAAATGTTGAACATAGGAGTAATTATGGTAGTATAACGATACCTGCAAATGAACCATACCACTCCAACTCCAAGCACCTATATATATAGAGAAATATCAAGGATGGAGGTAGCTTCTAGAGCAAGCCACAAAGGATTTTCATCCAAATCCACATGGTCCAAACTCCAAGGCCATAAAACATGCAAATTACACTTGTCTAAGATTCCCTTTCATCCCTTACAATCCTCCATACTTGGGCACCCCAAATTTGCCCAAAATAGGTATGACAGATGCTCTTACACACCTTACAATGTCATAGAATATGTCATATATGACAACTCTTACAGATGTAAGAGAATATGGCATAACTAACTAACAATAGCATATTCCTCTTACAACTCTATCATAGTCAAACTTGGGCGCCTACTTTCTCCATGCAAAGATGCCACATGACACATGCCACGTGTCATAGAATCTCTATTTTTAGCTCTTACATGTCATAGATTCTATCATAACTCATGACACATGACCACAAGGTGTTGACACATGGAAACATACCTCTACCACAAAATGGGATGCCTACCTCCTTGTATGAGGACAAAAATACATCTAGTCACCTTCCATGTAGGATGACACATCACCATGCCAACTCCCACAAAGTGACAAAACAAGATTTACATAAAAATTACAATAGTAGGCAAAAATAAATAAATACAACATTAGGAACTTGCAAAGGTTGAGACACCTCAATTCCCAACATTCTCCCACTTGTCGAATACCTTTCAAGAGCCAATAGAATGATAGGATTTAACTGCCAGGGGTCGAGAGGCCCATAGACTCCAAACACCATATGATCTTCTCTGTGCTCACAAGTTTTGTCAAGGAATCTGCAACATTCATCAAAGTGACAACTTTCTCCAAATTTATCTTCCCATCCTCTACCATGTCACAAACAAAATGGTACTGGACATTAATATTCTTAGTCCTTGCATGGAAAGTAGGATTCTTCACCAAACATATAGCACATTGACTCTCACAACAAATGGTAATCTTCCTTGCATTGAAATCCCAACATCAAAACACGATCTCTTAAGCCAAATGGCTTCTTTACAAGCATGAGTTGCTGCCATGTACTTTGCTTCAGTAGTGGACAAAGTGACCATAGGTTGCCGCTTACTCATCCAACTAATAGTGCCACTAAACATAGTGAACACATAAGCACTGGTGGATTTCTTGTTGTCAATGTCACCTGCCCAATCTGAATCTACAAATCCTTGACTACAAAGTGAATGTCGATCCCTTGTAGGATAACCATGATAACATAAGGAATACTCAGAAGCACCCTGCAAGTATCTAAACACTCTCTTCATTGCATCCTAATGTACCCGACCAAGATTAGCCATGAATCGACTAAGGACTCCCACTGCTTGGGCAATGTCTAGTCCTGTACAGACCATAGTATACATTAAGCTGCCAACCGCACTAGCATAAGGAACTCTGCTCGTATCCTCCATCTCAGAGGGAGACTTTAGACAATCTGCAACATATAACTTTGTTCACAACATAACTGGAACAATCAACAGTCTACAAGTTGCCATGCTAAATCTCTCCAACACGGTGTTCACATACTTACTCTGTCCTAACCAAAGTTTTGTGTTAGCCTCCTCTCTTCTGATTTCCATTCCAAGAATATACTTGGCTGCCCCTAGATCTTTCATCTCAAACTGTGCTGGCAACTAAGACTTCAAATAAGAAATCAAACTTTTACCATTCCCAGTGAACAACATATCATCAACATATAATGCAATAATGAGAATGCAATAATTATCCATTTTATAATAAACATAATGATCTAATTTTTATCTCAGAAATCCCAAACTCAATAAAAAGACATCAAAATTCTGGTAGCACATCCTAGGAGATTGCTTCAAACCATACAAAGACTTTTTCAACTTGCAAACCAGATTTTCTTTATCTTTTACCATGCAGTGCTATGGTTGTGACATTTATTTCTTTCTTCAAGTCACCATGAAGGAAAGTTGTCTTCACATCCACCTGTTTAACTTCTAATCGTATGCTACAACAAGTGATAATAAGAATTTAATAGATGTCAGTTTTGCAACGGGAGAGAAAATCTCACCATAATCTATTCCATCAAGTTGGGAAGAACCCTTCGTGACCAACCTTGCCTTAAACTTCTCAACACTGCCATCTGAACCAAATTTCTTTCCGAACACCATTTGCATCCAACAGGTTTATGTCCTTCAGACAAGGGCACCATATCCCAAGTATTTTTTTTCTCCAAGGAAACCATCTCTTCTTCCATGTTCTCTTCCTAGGAATCTGCATCACTCATACCCATAGCCTCCCTTACGGTCCTAGGCTCATCAATGTTAAAAATTAAAGCAAAAATACAACTGGAATCATGCAATAAATAACTAAACCTATCAAGTTCCTGCCTCATCCTCATGGACCTCCTCAAAAATTGAGGTTGAGGTTCTTCTTCTTCCTCTTCTAAACTTTTAGAGCTACTAGAGCTCTCCTCATCATTAGGTCTAATAGACATCTTTGGTTCAACTTTGTTAGGGGTGGAAGGAAGCTAGACCACATCCTCTTTCTTCTCTTCTTTCTTTGGCTGTAGAGCAATATAAGAAGGATTGAGCTCTCTGAAGATCACACTTCTACTATACAAAACTCCATTGGATCCCAAAGCATGTACCCTTTCACACTGATGCCATAACCGATGAAGATACACTTCACTGCCTTGTTCTCTAACTTAGACCTCTTCTCCTTACACACATGTGCATATTCCTCACAACCAAATACTTAGATGTGTCTCAATGAAGGCTTTTTACTAGACCACACCTGCATAGGTGTCTTATCAATGAGCATCAATGTAGGAGACTTGTTAACCAAGTAACAAGCGGTAGCAACAACTTCAGCCCATAACTTTTGTTCAAGACTAGCTCCACTTAGAATACTCCTAGCCCTCTCCATCAATGTTCTGTTCATCCTCTCTGCAACTCGATTCTACTGAGGGGTATACGAAGTTGTCTTGTGCCTTTCAATCCCATGTTCTTTACATAAGTTGTTGAAATCTGCTGAACAAAACTCACCATTATCGTCAATCCTCAAACACTTAATCTTTATATCCTTCTGATTCTCTACAAGAACTTTGAACTTTTTGAATCTACTAAAGACTTCATATTTTCTTCAAAGGAATGTCCTACTATAATCATCAATGAATGAAACAAAGTAAATAGATTTTGAAATCAAAGGAACATTAATTGGACCAAACATATCAGAATGAATCAAGTCCAACACCTCAGAAGATTTGTGATAACTGGAATAAAATTGAACATGGTTTTGTTTACCGTAGATGTAATGTTCGCAAAAATCAAACTCAAGATTACAACCATTCATACCCTTAATGAGATTTTTTTATTTTTCAGGGTCCTCAAATCCTTTTAATCAATGTGACCAAGCCTTTGGTGCCATAGCATTGTCTTCTCAACTAGAAGTTTCATCTCCATAGAATGAGCACCCTTAGGTACCCAAAAGGCATGACCATCAGAAGTAGATGCAACATTCCTCTTCGCTACTGGTTCCAATGGTGAGAATGAAGACTTTGAAGTTCTCTTTTTTGAAATGGAGACACTATTGCACTGAATCGTGCATGCATCAAGCTAAAACAAAGTGCCAATCTGAACACCCTTAGTTAGCACCATAGCTCCTCTAGTCATCTTGCATCCTCCATTCGAGAAAACAACCTACACACCCACATCATTCAACTTACTTACATAAAGAAGGTTCCGTGCCAAACTAGGGATATGTAGAATACCAGTGGTCCCCTTCACTCGTCTACCAGGGAATCGAATCAAGACTCTTCCACAACCAACAATCTTCAAGTGAGATTCATTACCCAAGTACAACTTCACACTATCATATTCGTCATACTTAAAAAACCAACCCCGTTGAGAGGTCATGTGAAAAGATGCACCAAAATCAATAAGCCACACATCTTTCGATGCATGAGTTGCCAAGGCAACGACAAATGCTTCTCCATCATCTTGTGAGGATTTATCAGAATCCGAATCATAGTTTTTCTTCTTCTTCTTCTCCTCCTTGTACTCCTTGCAAAAGTGACCAGGTTTGTCGTAGTTCCAAAACATAGCCTTGGACTTTCTAGGAGGCTTAGATCTCCCACAAGATTTGGATCTTCCTTTTTCTTCCTTCTTATCCTTTTTCTTTCCCTTCTCTTTAGATCTACCACGAATTGCAAGAGCCTCCTTAGCTGATTCAGAAGATTTTCTCTGAATCTCTTCAGACAATAATGAAGAAACCACTCATGAAGGTGGTAGTGGTACTCCCAATGGTCATAACAAGGTGGTCCCATGAATTTGGTAAGGAACACGGTAATGTCATACATCGATCCTCCTCCTCCATCTTCACACCAATAGAGGTCAACTAGGCAAGAAGCATATTGAATATATTTAGGTGATCAATGAAAGATCCTCCATCTTCCATACTCAAAGAATATAATTTCTTTTGCAAGAATAACTTGTTCACCAAGGATTTAGCTTGATAAACATCTCCAAGTTTCTTCCAAAGTCTTTTGCAGTCTTCCCCTCATGGATATTTGGGAGCACTAAATCAGCCAAGAAGAGTCTTATTAGACCCTTGGCCTTTTGATCCATTAGATTCTAATCTTTTTGTTTCATGCCTGATGGCATTGTTCCAGATACTACGATCCATAGATCTCTATCCACTAAAAAGTCCTCCATCTTGAGTTTCCACAACTCAAAGTTGCCTCCATTAAAATTCTCTATATCAAACCTCCTAGATGTGCTCACCATCTTTTTTTTGGAACAAAGATTTCAAAATCCTCTGCACAAACTCCCACTCAAATGAAGATCAACTCAAAAAACCCTCTACCCAAATAATTAGAACCAAAGGTGATCAGGATTTGATACCAATTGAAAGGAAGCAAGGTATGCAGAAACACTTCGTACATTGATCTACTGAGGAAAGATTTATGCAAATTTTAATTTCTACAGATATAGATTAAGATGCACATTAATAGAAAAGTAATAACAACATCCCAAAACAAAGTAGAAAGCTCACAACACAAGATATACGTGGGGAAAACCATTTTAGGTCAAAAACCCTACACCCGAAAACCTACACAATGTATTATCAAATCAAAAGGATGATTACAACACACTTGCAATGCAAGTTTTTCCAGGAGTACACAAATGTCAAACATAGGAGTAATTCCGACAGCATAATGGTACCTACAAATGAACCATACCACTCCAACTCCAATTACCTATATATATATAGAGAAATATCAAGGATGGAGGTAGCTTCTAGAGCAAGCCACAAACGATTTTCATCCAAATCCACATGGTCCAAATCTCAAGGCCATAAAACATGCAAATGACACTTGTCTAAGATTCCCTTTCATCCCTTGTAACCCTCCATACTTGGGCACCCCAAATTTGGCCAAAATAGGTATGACATATGTTCTTACACACCTTACAATGTTATAGAATTTGTCATATATGACAACTCTTACATCTGTAAGAGAATTTGTCATAACCAACTAACAATAGCATATTCCTCTTACAACTTTGTTATAGTCAAACTTGGGCACCTACTTTCTCCATGCAAAGATGCCACATGACACATGTCACACATGTCATAGAATCTCTATTTTCAGCTCTTACATGTGATAGATTTTGTCATAGGAATCTGTCATAACTTATGTGTCATAGAATTTGTCATAACTCATGACACATGATCACAAGGTGTTGACACATGGCAAAATACCTCTACCACAAAATGGGATGCCTACCTCCTCGTATGAGGACAAAAATACATCTAGTCACCTTCCATGTAGGATGACACATCACTGTACCAACTCCCACAAAGTGACAAAATAAGATTTACATAAAAAATTACAATAGTAGGCAAAAATAAATAAATACAACATTAGGAACTTGCAAAGGTTGAGACACCTCAATTCCCAACATTTGAGCCCCTTTCAAAAACAAGGTTCTACTTGTTGGTAGGTTTTGTGAAAACCCTCCTTTCCTTTTGATGGGTGAACTTGGTAATTCAAACATAAAAATTGAGAATTTTTGTGAATGTACATTCAATCCTTGTACCATAATGAGTTGTCTAGCACACAAACTTGTCAATGAGTTGGGATCTCGTTGAATCTTTTAAAAGAGTTGCCTCATTGAGGAGTTTTGCTACCATTCCAGTGTTGTGGCATCAATCTCCTTTAACTAGATGACAAAATTGAACAAATGTGTAACTGAGATTCCTCTTTTCTAGAAAGTGCATCTGCCACCACCATAGTTTAAAAACTCAAACTCGACAATTACTCGATGGAACCAGAAATTATAAAAACTCGGGACTTAGCAAAAATTTGGGGAAAAACTGGACAATAATTTGATAAAGTTATTGGACATTAAAAATACATTAATTTTTAAAAATATGTTTTAAAAACATGCATATTAATAATTTATAACCAGGGGTCGGTAGGGTGGGCATTTTACCACCCTAGTGGTGGTGGTAAGGTCGTTTTTCCTAAGGTGAAGGATGTTAAAGGGATTGGACAGCTGGCGACAGCCTGTCACTTCACTTCGGCAATTTCTTTCACCATGGGTAGGGTAATGTCGATGGGAAGTCTCACACTTCCTTACAGAGTCTTCCTCCGGGAAGGCAATCCTAATAATTATGCAAAAAACAACATTTTCATTGCCATTTTGAAACCTCTTCATGACAACAACAATGCTAGCCTTTGTTTCAATGCTGTCAAGGTTCACAGTATTTTTCTCTACTGAGGCGGTTAAGTGTGGGGGAATGGATACACCAGTGAGGTTGGTGAGCCGCAAGAGGCAAATGGCCTTCTTGGGACAGATTATGGAGCTCCATTTCCAGCTAATCCTCAGGAGGGACAACCCGCTTACAGTAGGGGCAGTTCGAATGCTGCTGGGAAGGAAGTATTTGGCCGACAACGAGAGATACAGAGTGGATTCAGACATCCCCTCCAGGTTTGTGGCAATGTTATTATAATTGATCACCTTGAAATTGGAGATAGAGACAATAGTCATGAGGCTTTTTATTCCAGAGCTATTAGGGGATTTAGGCATCATTCTTCAAGCAGCCTCCCCGGGAGTTGGAGTACCTAGGCCGCGGGATATGGAACTGTTGTATGATCCTAGAGAGGTTGTGAAGCTCTACCCATTCCTTCTAGATGTCAAAGGCCTAGAATTGATAGTTTTGAAGGAGAAGGCATAGGCCGCGGTAGAGTTCTTGAGGCGCATGCTGGAGGTGACAGTGGAGAGCAGCTATTAGTGGGTCACAGATTTCAATCAGCTTCTGATCGACTACGACAATGCCTAATGGTTTCCCAGTTTGATGACACTCTGGTTTGGTTAGTTGGATGTCTAGTTCAATTTCTCATGCTAGGTCTGTGGCTTAATTTTGTATGTATAAGCCCTTTAGTTAGGTGTTGATAGACAGAGGCCTTGGTGGCCATTTTTGCTTAAAATCATATGTAATCAAGACAATACTGTATACTTTGCAACTGCCATGAACAAGGAAGGCAGTCTCTACATATGTAATATTTTTTCAGATATAATATAAATACTCCTATTACGAATTAAAAAAATAAAATAAAATTTATAACCATATTACTAGTTTGTGACCAAAAAACCAAAAAAGAAGTTTAAAGTTTCAATATATATATATAATATGTTCTTAATATTATTTATTTGTTTTTATTATGTTTATATATATATAATTTATTTTTTTAATATAAAAAATGAAAAAGCTGAGTTTAAAGTTTCAATATATATATATTTAAATATATTCTTAATATTTTTTTTTGCTTCGTAATATTGATTTTTATATATATGAGGAATCGAAATTTACAGGTTTAATGGCTACCATAGCCAGACTACTATAATCCTTTTTCTTAGCTCCTTTTCTAAACCCCCCCAAAACTGACCACACAGGTTCTCTAGTAGATAAGAAAGAGGCCTCAAAGGGCCCTGTCAAAAACCAAAATTTGGCCTTCCAGGCGTAAAAGGACTTCTTTACAAATACAAACCGAAAACCAGATATCTAAACCCTGACCAGATAGAACAAAAACCTGAGCAATTAAACAACATAGCAGAGAGTATTGAAAATATTCATATTACATTCAAATTATGTCAAGACCATGAGCAAAAATCTTGAAACTCCCGTACCCATTCCAATTGTCCGTAAGCCGCATCCACCTGCAACATTTTCTTGAGGAAGATGATCCCTTTCTCTACCTTTTCCCTATGCTCCAACAACGCCAGACCCTTAAGATCAAGAAGGTAAGGATAAAGCTTTACCACTTCATCTGGGTCTTGCAACAGAGGAATATCTTTGGGGTGAGGAACCCCAATACTAGAGAAGGCTGCGTTGATAGTTTCCTTGAGACCACCCAGAAGCTCTACTTTGAAGAGTTTTGACATCAATAATTCTGCTTCCTCCTTAGGCATTCTCGAGTCGAGCACCAAAGCAAGGAATCAGGATGCAATGCTTGTGTCCACTCTGTAAAGCTCCCCATCTTCTAGAAAACCCTTACCGAGGATAATTTTCACTGCCGCTATTGTCAGACCATCATTTCGATGCAAGACTCTCTTTAGCCTTTGATCTGTTACCATACCATTGAAGGCCATCTGCCTTACGGTGCTCTGTAGTTGGATTGGGGTATCTATCCTCAAATTTAGAATGCCCTCTAGAGCTATACGGGCTACAAATCTAGAGTCACCTGCCATGGATGCCCTAGAGCTTAAACAACTAGCCTATGTTGAGAGAGAAATGAAACACAAAGGTGATTTGCATGAAAAGGGAAGGAGAATGAGTGATAAAAAAATGCAAAGCCACTCCCCCTACCACTCGTGTCTCATCATAAACCATGGTAGGGAGTAAATGCTTCGCGTTCCTTCCTTTCAAATCGCACTCAAGTTCCACGTCTGGTCCGAGGGAGCTAATATGATTATAGTTAATGATTTGAACAACCACTTGATGATCCGAAAACCACGTCTCGACTTTCTTTCTTTCTCCCATGTCAGGCGATGGCAATTTCATTCTGCCAGTTCATTCTATCTACACTCGCCACAAATCCTTAAAAAGGATCGGCCCTTCCACACTATTTGTATGGAAAAGACGCCCTCCCTTTTGCCCACAAATATATTCTTAATATTATTTATTTATATTATGTTATATATATTTTTGATATTATTTTATATTATTTATATATAAAAAATTAATTATTTATTTTATTAAAAAAAATATAAAATTAAAAACATAATTATAAATTTATTAAACGCATTTGTTTAAAAACAAATTAACAAAATACCATAAAGAACAAGGGACACAGTGCGTCAGCTTCCTGCTGTTAGTTGATGTTAAAACTGATATTGGTAGCAATGCAGGTTTGCTATATTATTAAGAAAATAAGAATTTATTGAACTAATGTAGTTGAATTTGACATGGAAATCAGCTGAGAAATTAAAACATTTCACATTACTATTTTCACATGATTATTAGCTGCTATTGAAAGTAAATAACAAGGGACAAACAAGGACATGCAGAATTGTTCACAACACCAACCAACTTGTGACTAGGGACATACTAATCACACCTCTTGTGAATAGGGGCACACTCAAGGTTCCAATCACAAGGACATTTACAAATAAGGACATATACTTATTCACAACAATCTTCATACATGCGAATAGGGATAAACTCAAAACATACTAGACAAATGATATATAAGTTTCTTTATGCAAAAGCTTGTTAAACAATATAAAGCTTCATTGCAATCTGATATTTGGCTCCATTTGTAACCTGCAAGATATGTATAAAGATGGTTGTCAGTAGATTATTATAGTAAATAAGCTATTGTAATGAAGAGTGTGATGAGCAAACTAATTTCTTTGAAATAGTTTTTTAAATAAGACATTAGCAAGAGAAGTAGAATTATACCTTTTGATATGCATTAGTCCTATTTACAATTGGCACTGATAATAATATTGTTCTGATTAAGTGTAAAGTCTCCTTTTGTTGAAAAGTCTCTTAGCATGAAGACAATATCTGATTTGTCTTCAATGTACTGTTCATAGGTGACATTGTGGAGTTCAGGGAGCAGTATCTGAATGATGGACTTGTCACAAGAACAGTTAATAGTTTTTTTATTATCAGTAGTCAAAAATGTTTTCAGATACAAGGAGTGTATGTATGCAACTTGTTTCTTGCATATAATGCAATGGGCAGTTTGCTCTTCTAGTGTTCCATATGCATCAAATTTGTAGTTACAGTTTGGACAGAATGCATGGAATGGACTTGAGAAGGGATTGGCTACTTTTAATATTCCATGGACCTGCAAGACATGTTGAAGTATTATTATCTTTTGGCTTATATTTAGAAAATTGTACGTAAAGAAATCCAAGAGTTCGAAATTACTTACCTCAAATGTTGATTGTAGTACTGTGTTTAATCTATCCAAGGTCCTTTTGTTATTTAGTTTACCAATATATATTGATTGGCCTGTATAAAGTGTGTTGTCCCTTGAATCTATCCGTTTAACAATATTCTTGAAAAGCATAGATGGGAATTCATTCCTTTGGACTTTTTCTTGCATTGCTAGGAAGTGGTGCTCCAAACTTGAATGCATTATCAGCTATTTTTTATCAAGAGAGTTAGCATTTTTTTCCATGTATCTAAGTAATATAAGAGAAAATGAAAAATGAAAAATACAGTGAATTGATGATTCGAGAGAATAATTTACCTATGCTTTGTCAAGTTCAGTATCTCCATCTTTCAGGTCAACAAAATATTGGTTTCCTTTTTTTGTTGTTGCCACTACCAAGGCACCAATAGTTCCTGTAGCATACTCATCCATGCTTGTTAGTAATTGTTTGATTGTAGTGCTTGGTATAAAGTTGTATTCTTGATAGATTTGTGGTATGGTTCCACAATGCTGGAGTTGTTTAAGATCAGGATGCAATCACAGTCACCACGATCATAATTTGTTTTTGCAGCAATCTCAAAGCCTGAAATTTGGATGCTTGAACCTGGAACTATCTTCTGTTCAAATTGCTTGACAAGGTCACCAGTTATGTTTATAGTCACTGTCATCTCAGCTCTGGCATCTGTTAGGTCAGCTCGAAGCACTTCACATGTTCTATTATTTTTATCTAATGTTGTCTTATAGACAACAATGATATCTCCTTCAAATGTTTGCCCAACTCTCCGGGCATTGAGATCTTAAATAGACATTGAGTTGGGATTCTTTGTCTTTGATCTGTGGGGATTGAAAGAGAATTGTTTCAATTCTAGGAAATTGAATGAGTATCATATATTTGCAAATTGAAGGTGTCATTTACCTTTTTGTTGATAGTTGTTTTGCATGCAATTATTTCTCTTGTCTTTTGCTGCTTTCCTTTTTTAGCTGCAACAAAGTTGTGAAATGTTAAGATACATGTTGTGGAATGTTAATTTAGTAATTGTCCTTTTTAATAATGAGGACTTATAATTATGTGATAAATGAAAAATAGAATTTTGTAATAAATAAAGATCAATTCATACCTCCAGATATCTTGAATAACATGGTAAAGTTTATTTATTGACATGAATTGCTCAAGAGGATTTTGATTTATTTTGCATCATTGATTTCAAGCATTGTAAAAATTGCATCATGATCAGTCCAGTATGCTTCGGATTTGTAAATACAATATGTTTGTCTATGTACATTACACCAAACATGATCAATGAGTGGTCTAGATAGGAATTGTATGTTGTTTAATAGAAAGTTCATTTTGTGTGTTTGCATATAGCTAGAGAATCCATTTGTTTTCATGTTATGCATAGACATGTCAATGTTGAAATCGCCTACAATGTATATAGTAGCATGAATATTTATGCAAGAAAAAACTTGGTTGGTAATTTCTATGATTTCTAACAATGGGGTAGCAGGTCGTACATATAGATTAGATATGTTGATTTCATTACCGTCGAAAGCTAATGTTATTGTTATAGCTTCAGCATTATTTGTTTTATGTTGCATAGTTTTTAATATCTTATATTTTTTTTGGGTGAAAGTCATAACACCATGTATATGATACGTTGAGAAATAATTAAAGTTTTGAAATGGATTAATAAAATTAGAGGATCGAGTATGTGTTTCTTGTAAACAAAAAATATCAGATGACATTATATCATGATCATTGAGTATGTCTTCTATATGAAGAGGCAAGTTACGTGTATTCAATGTGGACAGTAATATTTGTCCAGTATGAATTTCTTTTAAATGTTCATTTTGAAATTTCCACATTGCTGTAGATTGTAGACGTGACATTTCCACAAGAACTTTTTTCTTTATTTTGAAATTGTTTTGTGTAATAGGTTTTAGCAGAAATAAGTTGTCAATTGTTCTAGTGCGTGAAAGTGCTATATATGCCAATCCATGTTTGTTTATGCTTGAAGGGTCAAATGCAAGACCTTCTATTGTAAGTCCTTGGGATCTATGAATAGTACAAGCACATGCTAATTGGATTGAAAATTGTCTTCTAATAGTTATCTTCTTATGGTTTGAATGCTTGTGAATAGGTTTGGCAATTCGAAGTATGGGTGTCCAATCTTTATGAATGTCATTGGTAAAGCATTGTGCTAGCCTTTTTGATTGTCGATGTCCAATTTGTGGATCATTGAATTTAATCCAAACAATGTCAAAGTCAGCAAATTTGGTATATGCTTCATATGTTCCATCGGATCCATTGACTATACCGTCTTGTGTGTCATAATTACCAGCGTATATTTCAACTAACATATTTGGCTTTAACTCTATTTGAGCTGGTAGATTGGTTGAATGATTATAAGATCTTATTTCATGGTAATTGTCTTCATATTCATCAATTGAATTCAATACGATCAGATCTCCATATGCAATTGAAAGCATTTTCCTATTGTGTGTATCAACATCTTTTCTTCTATAAAATAGAAAAGGGAACATTGGGTCCATTGGTGGTGGGCGGACGCAGTTATTATTGAGATATTCCAAGTCTTCATTTGTTTGTGATCCAATGCGTATTCTGTTCAGTATGTTGATGAAATGTTGATTTCTTTGTCGCATTGTTGTTTGCAAAGAGTAGTACTTTATTTTTTGCTTCCAAAAATTATACGGCATTAGTTCATTTGTTGTTAGCAAGTTTTCGAATAATAAAGAATCTTGTACAGGTTGTGTTTGGTAAAGATCACCGCAAAAAATGGTATCAAGATTTCCAAAGTAGCTAGTAGGCATTTGCATTATATCTCGTAATCGTTTGTCAATAGATCGCATAAATCTTGCACCTACTAGTGAAATTTCATCTATTAGAAGGACTCGTAGTTGTTGATAATGCTTTGACATTGTATCTAATGTTTCAGAATTCAAAGGAATGAATTCTGATTTGTTGAAAGGCATATGCAATGCTAAGTGTATTGTCATGCCACCAATGTTGTATGCTGCTTTTCCTGTATAAGCAAGAATAAGGCCTTTTGGTTTCTCTGGATCATTATCAATAGAATTGTTGTATATGTGAATAAGACTTTGGTATATTGCTTTTGCGGTAAAAGTTTTTCTAGTTCCAGCTCCTCCTGTTAGGAACAAATGTAATGGAGTTTTGTTGTTTTCCATTTTTTTTAATACAATGTCATTTACAATTGCTTGTTGTTCTTCGTTTAACATTCGTCTCATTTTGTAATATTCAACATTGTCAATCATTTGATGATGTTTTGATATTTCAAATGCAACAGAATTTGTTTTGGTTATTTTGTTCAGTTTTAATGTATCCATATCTAATTCTATGTTGTATTGTTCTTGTTGTGATGAATGTTTTTCAGGTGAGTGTTGGTTTTGAATTTGTTCATCAATAGTTTTTAGGTCGGCAATAGCAGTGTCAATGTCACCCCATGTCTGATTGAAATTGTAATTATATTTGATGAAATTAGCTCTAATTGTGTGCTCATGATAAGAATATGCATTATGCCATGTTTCAAAACCATCTTTTAGTGTGTTTTCATTTATTGTAAATGGTACATAAAGTAGTAATTGCTCTCTATAATGATTCTCTTGGTCAATATGTCTATTAAAATTGACAAATCGTATAACATTTCTGTTAGCTTTGGCTTCTAATTTTGAACCATTTTTTTTGTATTCTGAAACAAATTGCGCAAGACAAATGTCTGTTATTGTTTTAGGTCGTGCAACATAATAGTCTATTAATGAATTGCAAGTTACATTTTCGGAATCATCTGGTTCTTTGTTCAAATGTTTTACTGACTTTAAAATAAATGTTCGCTCATTATCAGGGCTAGTGTCAATGAATATACATTTCCTTGAGCTGTAGTTTAGTGGAAGAGATAGTACGAGGTGAACAGCTTGTTGCGAAGACATTTGTTGTAAATTTAGCAATGTATTTCCAAGTTTACTTATCATTCTTATAGCATCTATTTTATTTTGTTCATGTTCTTTTCGAATTCTTTTGAATGCATTTGTCATTGACTTATCGACTTTTGTCATATAAGAGCTGCAATACATTGCTGCAGCATATGCATTTAACACGAATTGTGCGTCTGTATTTGCGTTCCATATTTTTGGTACTTTTCTGGCAAAGCTATTGTTCCATATGTGTGCTGGTTTCCTTTTCAAAAAAATTGTGGGCCTATGGATTGTAGATTTGATGGCCATTATGTAATCGTTCTCACTTAAATTAATTTCTTGTAAAAACATTTCGAAAGAGAATGAATTGTCATAATTTGAATGTTGTAAAGTGGAAAGAATATCTTTTGCTCTTGAAATTGTAGTTTGATCATTGTCTATAGATGGTTCGATAATTGAAGTTTTTCCCATTGGTGGAAGTGGAAAATTATATCGACAATTTTGTTTTCTTGATTTCCTGCATTGCTTGGTATGGTGATGTTTATGTATTATAGCTAAGTCAGGATGTAGTTCTTCAGTATTACATGTTATGTACTTGTCTACAAATTCTTCAATATTTGCATTACTATCTCTACCATAAATCGGTGCATCTTTAATCCATAGGAGGAAATGGTCATGTTCATTTCCACGATTTTGGAATTCAGTCACAGAGAAATAATCCAAGATTTTCGCAAAGAAGGAATTGTCAGTTAATATAATTTTTTTATTGCATTGATTCTTTGCCTATAATAACGTGCACATGTCACAGGATCTTTTCTTATGAGTTGAAATTTGTTAGTTTCATTTGCCAGGTTGTGTTGTTGATTTGTTTTTGTTTGATATGTATTGTGTAATTCTTCAAGCGTTTTTGATAGTGGCTCCCAGTATTGTTCAGCGCTTGTAAATGTAATAAAAAAGGTAGGTGGTCCAAGTTGTCTAATCATTGCAAATACATTTTTTTTCAATTGGTGCATATAATCTAGAGATATTCTTATCCTTTTGAAATTAATGTAACCAATGTCAGATCTAAGAATCTTTTCTAAATTGGGTTTATGTTTGACATCTTTTGCTGCTAGTTTTCTTCCTTTTAGTTGACCTCTGCGTAGTCTTATCCACATTGTGGATAGAACTTGGTGTATGAGTATCTTAATGGTCTTGAAAAATAGATTTGTTGTGTGGTAAGCAAACTTTCTATTTGAGTTTTGTAATTCCCATTGTGCAATTTTTTGGTATGGAAAGGCTTTGGTTATGTTTTCGTCACGTGGTTCCCCAAAAAATAGTGTAGGAAAATTCATTTCTTCTGCATATTTATCTTTAAAGAGTCCAATAGGATTATGGCCTTCTGCTGGTGCAAGTTCTATAATCTTGTCTTGCATTTCATGTATAGATTTTGATTCAGTGAATCCGTGTATCAAGGTCTCACAAGGATTTTCGTTTTCTATATCATTTTCCACATCGCTTTTGACATCGCTTTCACTAGTAGTATTTTCATTTATTTGATCATTGTCGTTATTGTATTGAAGAGTTTTTTCCCAATCTTTGGTTAATTGGACATTTTCCATTTTATATAATGTTCTCTTGCATAATTGTTTTAAAGCTTTCATAATGATAGTTGCACGTACCATTCCTGCTTTGTATGCATTTCTATATTGTAGCCGTCTTTTAAGAGCAACAGCAATTGTAGATGTCTCATTAGTAGATCGTGGCAATGCTGTTTGTATAATGTCTATGTTAACTGGTACATTGATAATAGAGCCTGTTAGACCCATTTGGGAATTTTTGTATCCTAGTTGCCATATTTGTGCAAATGCAATTCTAAGTGAGACTAATCATTCTTCTAGTTGTGAAAGCATTGCTACATAGTGCAATGGTTTATTCATTCTGATATAATCTGGTGTTGTATATCTAGGTAGTTTGAGATGGTTCAATGATGCTTTACAATTGCGACAAATATAGTTTTCTGATAGAATACATGTCTTTTTTGTTAAGTTGAAATATGCATGCTTTTGTCTGTCCTTCAGCATTGATATATCTTTTTTGAAATGCAATATTTGACAAATTGAACATGCATATTTTGGCGTGTCTTGAATTTTTTTTTGGAATATTTCTAATGGCGACATTTGAGTTTTTTTTGCCAAGGTTGTAGGTGCTAGTATATTTGTTGCACGTATTTGTCTTTTAATTTGTCGAAGTGATCCAGCCTTATTTTTTTTAATGTTTTTGGTTTGGTTAAAAAAATTTATGTCATCTATATTATTATTTCTAATGATTTGTTTAATGTTACGTAATCTTATATGTGGTGATGTTGAATCTGATTGAATTTGAGTCTGATTTTTCAATGTATATCTGTCAACTTCTATTATTTCTTTTATATGTGTTTGTGTATTGTTTGATTGTATTTGATAATGTAGGAGTGGCTCAAAATGACCACAAAGAGGGTTTGCATCATGGAATAAGATAGAATATGAATGTCCATGTGATGATTGATTGAAATGTAAGTACTTCTTTCCTCTTGTCATTGACCAAACACATATTTGTATGTCTAACCATTTGGATAGCCAATGTATACAAAATATGTCTCCCCATAATCCAATGTCTTCATTGTTTGTTGTTGGCTTTGTAGAGAGTCGCATTCTATAGAGGTATGTTTCAGTATCTTTTATTCTATGCAATTCATATAGTGTAAGAGGATTCAATTCATAGTTATATGAAGTTATTGCTTCTGCATTGCCTTCTGAAAGACATTGCAGGAAGTAATCAATAGTTCCATTGCGTATTTGGATTGATGTATACTGATTCTCAAGTAGAAGCTCAAATGTATCAAAGAGACAATCTCCAACATTATATTTAAAGTTGTTAAGCCTAAAAAATCCTTCAATTCTTAAAGCACTATCTATGTTGCAAAATTGAGATTGATTTCGAAATTCATATTTTTCTACTTCTATTATTTCTTTATTTGGCATTGCCAAAGAATCTATCTTCCTTTTAATTTTTTTATGCCTTGAATTTGATTGTATTTGATAACATAGGAGTGGCTCAAAATGACCATGAAGAGGGTTTGCATCATGGAATAAGATAGAATATGATTTTCCATGGGATGATTGATTGAAATGTAAGTACTTCTTTCCTCTTGTCATTGACCAAACACATATTTGTATGTTTAACCATTTGGATAGCCAATGTATACAAAATATGTCTCCCCATAATCCAATGTCTTCATTGTTTGTTGTTGGCTTTGCAGAGAGTCGCATTCTATGGAGATACGTTTCAGTATCTTTTATTCTATGCAATTCATATAGTGTAAGAGGATTCAATTCATAGTTATGTGAAGTAATTGCTTCTACATTGCCTTGTGAAAGACATTGCAAGAAGTAATCTATAGTTCCATTGCGTATTTGGATTGATGTATAGCGATTGTCAAGTAGAAGCTCAAATGTATCAAAGAGACAATCTCCAACATTATATTTAAAGTTGTTAAGTCTACAAAATCCTTCAATTCTTAAAGCACTATCGATGTTGCAAAATTTAGATTGATTTCCAATTTCATATTTTTCTACTTCTATTATTTCTTTCTCTGGCATTGCCAAAGAATCTAATTTCCTTTTCATTTTTTTATGCCTTGAAACAAAGTTTATTATTGCAATATAGGAGGGATATCTTTTACCTTAGATATTGATGATGTGGATGTGTACTAAATTCATCTTTGTATTTGATCTTTAGATTAGCACTTTTTGTTCTTATACCTCTTCTTGCTTGTGGTTCTACAATATAAAATTGTCATTGTTATATTCACATCGTTTTATTTTTGTTCTAATCATATTCAATAAATGAACAATTTTGCAATTATTCAATGAATGAACAATTTTGCAATTATCTATTTGCTATATGGACATATGCAACCTGCTAATTTTTTGTGAACCAATGAGACATTGTCAATCTATTGTTTTGATAGAATTTATGATTACAATTATACACTTTGTTATAAACTAATATAAAATAATTTTTAAGTAAAAACAAAAAATCACATGCCATAAATAAAACAGTTCTAAAATATAATAAAACAATTCTTAAATAAGATAGCTTTCTGTTTTTTCATGTATTTGTTATCTATTTGTACATGTATAATAATTTAAATAGATATTAAGATATAATAGAGAAAATGAAATTAAAGATTTCATTTTCTCCATCAGTTTGCCTCATAAAATACTATATTGATCATGCTTATAATTGATCTAAGTTCAGTTTTGATTGAATTTAAACAAATCAACACTTTTGACATTTATTTTGTATTCATTGACACTAGGCCTGATAATGAGTGAACATTTATTTTAAAGTCAGTAAAACATTTGAACAAAGAACCAGATGATTCTGAAGATGTAACTCGCAATTCATTAATACACTATTATGTTGCACGACCTAAAACAATAATAGAGATTTGTCTTGCACAATTTGTTTCAGAATACAAAAAAATGGTACAAAATTCGAAGCCAAAGCTAACAAAAATGTTATACGATTTGTCAATTTTAATAGACATATTGACCAAGAGAATCCTTACAGAGAGTAATTACTACTTTATGTAATAGAGAAATGTAATTCAAGATTTCTTTTTCTGCTCAGTCACTTGGCTGCATAAAATACCATATTGATAATGCTTATAACTGATCTAGGTTCAATTTTGATTTAATTTAAACAAATCAATATTTTTGACATTTATTTTGTATTGCATTTGTATGCACTTAACCTAAACTTATTCTAAATATAGAAATGAAAAATGATATGGACTAGAAGTAGAGATTCTGAAAGAAGCATTAAACTCAAAACATTATGTATGATAATTGTTTTAGCATGCTCTTACACAAGCCAAGCAGAAAAGAAATTGCTTATACATATTAGATAGTTCAACTAGATTGATTATTGTTAGAACTGGAAGCATCAGGAACTGGAAAGGTGCTCAGAGCATTCAAAACAATTGGACTAACTTGAGTAGCATTTGGGATAGTGGGCAGAACATTTTGGATAGGGGCAGAGTGATGAGGCAGACATGGATGAGGAACATGGCCCAAGAGAAAATGAAGGGCAAGAAAAGTCCTTTTGACTCGTGATGCAAAGTGTGGACCAAGTTGTAATTGATGGGAATCCACAGCGTTTTGCATAGTGAGCATACAATCATTTTGTATGCCAACTTTGATAGCATTATAAACACATGACATCATTGGATCCTTCTGTATCTCATTAAAGGTAAAAAGACCTCCTATGAGACCTGAACCATTAAAAAGTTTATAGTTATGAATTGCTGACTTAAAACTTTCCTTCGATATGAGATAACTTTGTACATAGTCAAATGCCAACTTTTTGAGGAGGTCAAAATCCTGCAGCAGATCCATTGCATTGGAAAGGAAGATAGAAACAACTTCTGAGTATTGTAGTACTTGTGGGAATTCTTGAAGCATTTCTATCCCCACCACTGTTCGAATTACCTCTTCCACAGCTGTACAATCAATCCTAAAAACATGGGCCATCTTCACAGCATCATATCTTCCAATGTCTGTCGGTTCCCATTTTTGAGTTGGGAAGAATATGCGTTTGTTCTTTTGCCACTTCTTCATTCTGAACTGTCAAAATGGTGTGTAGCAAAAAAAAAACATTGTAATAGAAAATCTTTGATCAATAAACGTCACCATCAAAGTTCATAACCATATAAATAGAAATCTTTCAGATGAGTGCACATAGAATGGCCAATTTTGGAACTAGACGATTGAAGCCAATAACAATTGTCATAAAGAAAATTGTGCACATATAGAGAGAGCTCTATGACAATATTATCAAATTCAAATTAGGTAATAGACATTGTTCAAATTAGATCATGTTTAGTTATGAGAGTTATTATTTAAATATATTTACAAATACATAAAAATACAAAGACAAAGAAGTCTACACTGTTGCCCTGTACTGAATGTTGTTTGCATATACTTCCTTGTTTTAGATTGTAATATTTATACGACTTCTTCCATGCTTATTTGCCTTGAGTTCATAATGATCAGTAACCACCAAAAAAATATAAGAACACTATTACATTGCATATTAGCAATATGCAAAAATGCAAAGTGTTTTTTACTAGAATGAGCAGTAGAACCAATATGAACATCTTGACTATCATAATAGTGTATACTTGTAACATGATTTCGTCCTCGAAAAAGTGAGCCATTTCTTTTCCACACTGGATAACTATATAATTTGCAACTGTAGCTACAAAGAACAACTATTTGCAAGCTCTTAGCATTCCGTCGATCACATTTGCATTTTCTGTCAACCAATAATAAAATATCCTTTAGAATGTAGGTTGTATCAAAGTCTATGACTATTATACTTGTTTGAAGAATAATTATACTGTGATGAATGGTATATGTAAGTTCAGTATGTTATTCATGATCATTCGATCAGGATCTTGACTTTGAATAGTAAATTGATGTCTAAATATTTTTGTGGAGTTTCTGCAAATCAAGCTTGATTTTCATGACAGTGTAGAAATTGGAGGACAATATCATTCAAGTAGAGTTGGTGATTCATTAATTGTTTTACTTTGAGTGATCTACACGAAGCTCTAAAGGGTTATCTAGTGACAAGAATATATGTTCTTTGTGATCAGTTGCTGTTATTGCAGCTATTGCTTTCTATCAGCATATAAGTACTGGGTATTGTCATGAAAATAGAAATGATGGTCATTATCTTTGAAATATACAATACCTATGGAACTAGTACTATTCCTGTGGATGTATCCAGTATTGGAAAGTGTATTTTCCAATGTCTATAAGAATGCTAAGACTATAGATGCCTAAAAATGTTGTCAATTTGCAAACGTCATTTTATTCTAGAGTGTTTGGATAATAGGAATCCATCTAGGATAAAAAAACATTGCAATAGAGATTCAGGATATTGCCCAAAGTGGCTAATCTATGCAAATAATAAAGAAGATTATTGACAATTGACTTGTATCTTGTTTCTGTGTGTCTGATATTATTGCATAGAAATTATGCGTGCAAAATTTAAGAGACATCATGTTTATAGAAATAAAGCGATATGATCTTGCTCTAAGATTGTTCAAGAAATTCTTTGAACTTTGTCAAAACAATAGTTGCTATCTATTTTGAAATGCAATTTAAAACCTCACCATCAAAGTTCATAACCATATAAATAGAAATCTTTGAGGTGAGTGCACATAGAATCGTCAATTTTGCAACTAGATGATTGAAGCCCATAACAATTGTCATAAAGAAAATTGTGCACATATAGAGAGAGCTCTATGACAATATTATCAAATTCAAATTAGGCAATACACATTGTTCAAATCAGATCATGTTTAGTTATGAGAGTTATTATAAAAATATATTTATAAATACATAAAAATATAAAGACAAAGAAGTCTACACTGTTGTCCTCTACCAAATGTTGATTGCATGTACTTCCATGTTTTAGATTGTAATATTTAAACGACTTCTTCCATGCCTATTTGCCTTGAGTTCATAATGATCAGTAACTGCCAAAAAAATATAAGAACACTATTACATAGCATATTAGCAATATGCCAAAATGCAAAGTGTTTTTTACTAGAATGAGCAATAGAACCAATATCAACATCTCGACTATCATAATAGTGTATACTTGTAACATGATTTCATCCTCAAAAAAGTGAGCCATTTCTTTTGCACACTGGATAACTATATAATTTGTAACTGCAATTGCATAGAACAACTATTTGCAAGCTCTTAGCATTTCGTCGATGACATTTTTGTTTCTGTCAACCAATCATAAAATATCCTTTAGAATGTAGGTTGTATCAAAGTCTATGACTATTATACTTGTTTGAAGAA
The DNA here is from genome assembly GCA_027924645.1 of Cunninghamia lanceolata. Classification (NCBI taxonomy): domain Eukaryota; kingdom Viridiplantae; phylum Streptophyta; class Pinopsida; order Cupressales; family Cupressaceae; genus Cunninghamia; species Cunninghamia lanceolata. The sequence goes on along the minus strand of BSBN01001291.1, from coordinate 3,817,758 downwards.
TAATTATACTATGATGAATGGTATATGTAAGTTCACTATGTTATTCACGATGATTTGATCAGGATCTTGACTATGAATAGGAAATTGATATCTAATTATTTTTCTAGAGTTTCTGCAATTCAAGCTTGATTTTCATGATAGTGTAGAAATTGGAGGACAATATCATTCAAGTAGACTTGGTGATTCATCAATTGTTTTACTTTGAGTGATCTAGACAAAGCTCTAAAAGATTATCTAGTGACAACAATATATGTTCCTTGTGATCAATTCCTCTTATTGGAGCTATTGCTTTCTATCAGCATATAAGTACTGGATGTGGTCATCAAAATAGAAATGATGGTCATTATCTTTGAAATAGACAATACCTATGGAACTAGTACTCTTCCTGTGGATGTATCTAGGATAAAGTACATAGCAAACCTAACATAGTAAGAGATAAAAAGTCTAATTGATTCCATTTATTTCTCCTAACATTTGTGTTTTATGGCCAATACCAAAACGACTCTGTATAAGAATAAACATTTAAAAGTGAGAAGAAGTGTTCATTGGTCTTGTAATAGAAAATTTCTAGATTATGAGCAATAGCTTTGCTAGATTTATATATTTGTTGTATATAAAAAAAGATAACTGAGAATAAATCATATAAGAAACAACTTTTCATGCATTGCATATTTCTCCAACTATATACACAATCTAATTGTTAGCTTGAAAAGCTCTTAAAGAAACAACTTTTCATGCATTCCATGTTTTTCCAATTGTATACACAATCTAATAACTTATCTTAGTAAGATGTTTCACATGATCAATAGCAAGATCAAATGTAATAGTCTTAGTAACAAATACATAGCTACTTTGTACCAGACACATGGCTGGTGGTAGCTATAGATGAAGTGCTACAATTGTCATTGATATTGAATATCTCTCTTGTATCAATGTGATTACTAACAAGAGCAACATCTTCCAGGAATTGATTAGGACAATGGTTACCAATGCCAAATGGAAAAATAGCCATGTCAAAGTTTTTTTGGGGTGTTGTATTGTTGATCGTGTTGCTACTATACAAACACTTGTCAATAGGACTAGAGCAGGATTGGCCGAATGAAGATGTACATTGAGTAATGTAATTGGTTGAAGTTATATCAATGTTTTCAAGTAAAACTTCTTCTAATTTTGAACTAGACTCTAAAGAACAGAATGGTACAACAGGTTGCTTGATCAGAAAATTGGTACTGCTATCAATTTCAGGAAGACACATGGATTTCATGTAATCATCTGCTACCAATTGAACAAAGTTGTCATCAATTGTAGCATTTGATTTCTGTTGGCTCAAAAGTGGATTTAATATAGGAGCAGACTGCAAAGTAGACAAGGACAAAACAGGTTGATTAGTGGACAAATTGCATGGCTTTGAATTGACATGCAACAAATTTGTTCTTGCTTTATTGCCATTGATAGATATAGCAGCCTTATCATAGGCAAGAGTGGCTTCCTCTATTGTATCAAAAGATCCTAACCATTGACGTTTCTTGGACGTGCCATTCCAATTTCTACAACATAGCTACCCCAAGGTCATCTCCTAACACCTCTATATGAGATATCCTTTGTACATTTGTCCATTTCCTTAGGACTGAAACATGGAGCTTTGTTTCCTTTACCTATTTCTATGAAGTCTTGATAGCTTGACTCTGTGTGAACGCTCTTCATTATTTGTTTCTCCTTCATCTGATTCGCTTGTAAACTAGAAAATGGAACAATAGGCTTCTTGGAAAACAAGTTACATGGTTTTGAATTGGCATAGATAAAATTTGTAATTGCAGTACAGCCTCTCATTGATATAGCAGCCTTATCATAAGCATATGCAGCTTCTTTTGCTGAATCAAAAGTTCCAAGCCACTTCTGTTTTTTCAATTTAGGATCCCTGATTTCTGCACCATAACGACCTGATGAGCGTTGTCTAACACCTCAATACCTTGTTGCTTCTGTAGAATGTTTTGAATAAATAGCACTTAGGCTTAAGTGTCTTCTTCTTTGTTTCTTTTGTACTGATTCTTCAGTATCTGATTGCTTTAGCAATTTCTCCATTTAGTATCTCTTTTCTAGACCAAAATTACAATTGTGTTAGAAATTTTTGTATTGTCAGATTAGTTAAATTCAAGATTTCTTGAACTATCTTTGCAGTTGGAATCCACATTTGAAAGACTCTTAGACATTATCAAATGCAACTGACTACAACAACTATATCTTTTTTTTTATTCATAACAATTATATTACTACAGGATCAAAGGATATTAAAAATGAAATATATTCTTAACTAATGTTAGAATATAGGATACATTATAATAATTACAATAAGCACATTCTTCTTTGAACATGCAACTAATAGATGTAATCTTATTGGTATAGATATAGGCACATATGTTCAAATATATTAACAGTTTTGGTTTTATAAGAATTATATAAGAACTACTAACTGTGTATAAATAGTATTGTTAAAATTAATTTTGACTTTGTATGCTATTATTTTCTTTTTTTATTGCAGCCTCAAATACATTATAACTTCTTACAGATTTAATACAATTTAACATGATTCAAGCTAATCGCATACTTTATATATCTATTTTAATTAAAACATTCTATTGCAACATTGTGGATGAAAGTAGATGAAAAAGTAAATAGTAGTTTCAACTTTAAACAAATCACATGGGAAAGTTGAATGTACCTTGGTAAACAAGAGATTTTCGACTACTCGTGTAGTGTACAACAGTTCAGCTTGAAATTTCTTGAGTTCTACAAAAAACATATTAACATGACAAAATAAGAAATTGAAATCAGAAAATATAGGAAACTAGTATAATACATTCTGCATTTAACACAAAAAATTATTGATAAGTTTATTCTATGTAGTTTTGATTCTTAATAAAGCTCAATTAAAATATAAGTTCAAAAAATCCTTTTATTCAATTCTAACTCTAAAACCTGCACTGAAGCAAAACAGTCTCGTTTCTTCTAGTGACACACAGTTGGGTTGATCTAATGTTGCTTCATAGATTGGCTTGCATGCAATGCTAATGCTTTACCTTTTCCCTTTCTACCAATTGTGCTAAGGTTACATATATTTGAGTGATAAGACAGAAAAAAATTCAAACAGGGGTGTGTGTTATCTTGAATTTCTAACTTTCTGGGCATTGGAGGCTGATAATGGTGACACAAGGAATAATATTAAGAGTCTACAGGCCTTTTGGAGCAAGGATCAGGCTTATTGTCATACTCCTTTTCATGGCTGCATGTACTAGGTGGATGTTTTTAACTCCTTTTTCTTTAAAGCTTGACTAAGAACTCCGAAATTCAAAACAAGATGATCACAGGAAGGTAAGAGGAGTGCCATTGCTGTGCATACTGTAATATAAGATGGAACACACTTTACAGTCTCTTACACAGAATTCAGGACCTGGAAAAGTTTGTCTAGGTGTTTAGAAAAATTAACACCTACCCAAGACTTTTCACTTGTTTTTAAGATCCTGTTTAGATTCCCCCAAGAAAATTCTTAAGGTAAGATTTTATTGTCTAATATGAAAAGCATTTTAAGAGGAATTGTTTATATTGGTTTGTTTTCTTCTTCTAAGATGATGACAGAGGAGATAGTTTTACCTGATTCAACATTCAATATCTATAGATTTTTAAGCATAAATCATGTGAACTTTAAGATTTCAATATTATATATTTTTAGAAGGAATTGCATTTAATCTCTTACATCATCAAAACAATGTACATGTATTAATCTAAAAAATAAAGAAAAAAGAAAGATTTACTTGTTGATGGAGTTGATGACACTGTTATAAAAAAGAGGTTTCATATAATTCAAAGATGGAAAGTTTAGAACCAGGGTTTTAAAAAAAGCATTTAAGAATGAACTTCTAGTTGGCTTGGAAATTTTACACTCAATAATAAGACACCTAAACATAAAACAATAATAATTTTGAATCTCAAAAACTGCACCTCTCCCCTCATTTTAAAATCTAGATTTCTGTTGTGCACCCACAAGAGAAAAGATAGTACCTTTACTAGAGTTTTGTTAAAATTTTGGATGAAAATTGAAATAACAAAGATTTAAATTTCTTTTTGGATTATTGTCTTTCACATTCTTTATATCTGTATGTAACTCATTTGACATCATCATAAAAATTTAAAATCCATTCTGCCATCTGCATTTATCATTCATCCCCACATGATTCTCAACCTTATGTTTGTGAGAAGAAGATTCAGTTTTGTTTGCTCTCGTATGCTTTACTCTGTTCTTTGTTCTTTTGTTAGATTTTCCACTCTCTATGGGGTCTCTGACCAAATCATCCTTATAATGACTAAAGAGTTGTGAGTATTTTACCAGACTGTAGTAGTTCTCTTAGACTGGTAGAAATCACATGTTTACTTCCCTTATTTAAACAAATATTATGACATGCCCATTTTATTATTTCAATCTCATAATTAGATGATTTTGGAAAGATTTCCTTATTTCTCATTTTTGTTGTTAGTTCAAAGATTTGATTTAATTGTTAAAATATAGGATTTTTTTCGATGTTTAATTTAGCATGTGTCAAATCTATACATGGTCAGATTTTAACACATAGTCAGTGCTTCATGCATTAGAATTTAGTTAAGATTGTACATGATTTTTGTTTGACTGACTAATTTAAATTGTTAAAATCTTTATAGAATGTTGTAGAATGGTTGATAAATTTTTTACAACCCATTCTAAAAGCTTGTGACTTACAACTGGAACATTGTAATTGTATGACCCATCAACAAAATTTCTGTAACTTAGAACCAAATATTTGTGGCATTGCTAGACTAGAATCACTAGATGAATAGTTTTCAGCCACATTTTCGATGATCTTACCAGTTTCAGATAGGAAATTTTTTCTAATTGAATCTCTGGGTAAGTAAAATTGATTTAATTTTGTGGTGTTACAAATGGAGAGATGCAGAAAAAGTGGAAGCCATATGGGAACAAAATCTGAGAGAAGAGAGGAACCCACATGACATTAACGTTATTGATTGGCGTAGGCTTAGTTCCATGATTAGATCTGTTATGGAAACTAACAAGAGCATGAAGATTGCGCTTGTGAATATCCAAGAGGAAGAAGCCCATCAATGGGAAACATTGGGAGAAACTAAAGTAAGAAAATTTGATGTAATTGACTAAGAGGAAGTGCACTAGACTGATCTGTTTCCAGAGTGGATAGACGAAGAAGAGCAGTATACAACTCTTGCCTGTCCAGCTATACCAATGCCAGAGATTGAAGATGAAACAAAGTTTGATTTGGTTATTACGAGAGTGCCTTGCAGGAAACCAGAGAAAGGGTGGTCTACAGATGTTGTGCGCCGAGCAGTCTTGACTTCTACAGTAGTTGATGTCAGAATTATTTTTGAGATCTTGAAATAAAATATTTTGTATGGTTTGTAATTTAAGCGTTTAAGGCTTATGTGGTTGTTTTGCTAGCCCACGCATCATACCCTGGCTCCTTTGTAGGGGTGCACGACGACCTCTACTCAACTCCTGCGCTTCAACATCCCCTGTTCAATTTCTCAAAACCATATCTAGATGATTTTTTTACAATGTCCAAGAAGAAGTAGTAAATATCAATGTACACCACTTTCATACCAAGGAGGCAATCTTCTAGCTTATTCACAGTTGTTTTTAGTTTTATTTAGCTAAAGTAGAGTCGAAGCAAAAGACAGTTTTCATTCTGTTTCCATAGAGTTAGCCATAGTAATAAGCAAAATAGAGAAATTATTTGAACAAGTTTGGCTGGGTATTCATCATGAACCAACGGAAAACCTAGGTTGTTTTCATTCTATTTCCATAACAGAATGATGCCATGTGAAAAGTAGGATATCTAGCTAAAGTAGAGTCGAAGCAAAAGACAGTTTTCATTCTGTTTCCATAGAGTTAGCCATAGTAAACCAGAGATGCCCTCCCTGTCTTAAAAGTCATTTAAAAAAAAAAAAATCTTTTAAGCACTTGGAGACCATCAGACACCATTTTCTCTGCAAAGTTGAAGACATTTAAGTCGGCATCATGCTTGGCCATAAAGACCCATCATTTGGTCTCAATATCTACCCATATTCATCATAAGGAAAAACAAAAAAATACTGAAACATGGCTTCCAAATCTTCCAATAATCATCATTATAGATGAATCAAAACAAAAGTGGATGAAATGCTGAAACTATACAACACCTCTGCAAACGAATCACTTCTCCTTGCAATCAAAACTAATGATATACTTTTAAAAACTGAAAAACAGCAGAGAAAACTGAGAGCAGCGTTGCATAACAAAATGCTGAAAAAGCTCTAAAACAATTCAGTTTCAGCTAGAACTGACCGCCACAAATTACACAGAAGATGTAATACAAAGCAACATAAAGTAGAGAAGGTACCTGCTTCAAGTGTTGATGATGATGATGGATTCCAGTCTTTCAGTTGGTGCAGATATAGATAGATCAGATGATAGGGGTATTGAACATGCAATCAAACGACAGGAACTAATAATGGATATTTGTGTGATTGCAGAATGTTCAATCACACATTTAATAATCAAGATATGTTTTCAACAAAAATATTCCTTTACGGTACAATATTATGGCAATGCATGACATATTATGGCACAAGACTCTTGAACAGTTAAAAATGAAAGGAAGAGAAAAGAGAGAAGGTACCTGCTTCTACTGTGGATGATGATGATGGCCAAATCAAAACCTTAAGACCAGATCTCGAAGGATATCAGAGATATCTCAGCAATGAATGGGATCCACGTCTCCAAATTTTGGGATGGTTGTTTTGATGAAGTCCTGAGCCGTATAATGCGTCCGCTGGCTTTTTCCGGAAAGCTGATATTCTTAGGCGGTTTCAATTAAAAATATTGATCGAGTTGCTAAACATGCAATGTTAAATTAAAAAGGCCAAAACATTTATAAATGGACGGCTTATCTTCCTGCAACGTTTAACCTTCGCTATTTTTCGGTGGACGTGGGGGACCAGGAATGTCCTAACCTGGACCGTCACAAATCACAGAGAAGATGTAATAATAATAATGGAATGATTTGCTGTCGGGAACAATAAATCTATTTAGCAAAGTGAGATTGAGTTATTAGAGGGCACTTTACAATCCTCCTATGATTTGAGGCTGTAGATTTTAGAACAAAACCCCAATGTGTGTTATGATCGTGTTAATCTTAGCTCAACAAGTGAGTGGAATTAATAATGGAGATATGTTTTCAACAAAAATATTCCCATTACCATACAATACTATGGCAGGAGACTTCACAACAGTTCAATATTACGGAGGAGAATCTAGAATAGTTCAAAATGAAAATTGTAGTGGAAAAGCAGGTAACAAGAGGGCCCCACAAACCCATGCGGATAGAATGGGTAGAATAGAAACAATTCATAAAATAAATAATTACTTATAGAGAAACAAGACTTCTGTAGCTACATAGTTGCATTAAATATATGCATAGGAAAAAAATATCACACAATATCTATATGAATTTTTGTGAGTCCAATTGCATACGTCATCACAATAATACTATTAGAAACTGTTAGCCAATAGAATATCAACAAAATCATTTTATTATATGAAAATAGGAATTGAAAAAAACAAAAACTTTAGAAAATTTAGTCAAACAAATTTAATTCTGCAGTCCTATTGAACAATTAAATAACAACTAATAAAATTGCATGAATGCATTAGTATTCCTGCGAACGGCAGGAACTAATAAAACTTTAAGACGACGCATTTGGCCCCGATCCAACGAAACATAAGATTAGCTGCGCTAAACAATTTTTGGCGGTTTGATTGAAATCCGCCAAAAGTCCAAAAAAACCCGTCGAACTGCATGAGGGTTTCGCAGGTAAAAAATGAAAATCCTGTTTGTGGACGAGTTTTTGCGGCCTGACTCACGATTTTCGAAGGGTTATCGCGATTTTTCTGAAAAAATCATGGCGTTTTTTCTAATAACCTGGGCGTGAGTTATTACATCGATTACTTGCCTGGCAGAATTTTCTGCGAGTACTCGCCGGTTTTTTAAACTATGGTTCCAACACATCATACTATGTCACATACCTGCCCTCCTCACTTCAGCATTTGGACAGCAGAAGATGATTTGGCACTCAAGAATGCGGTAGAGGTGATCAATATTATTTGCTTTTCATATAATACACATTTTAATCTTATATGATTCTAGAATATGTAATGAATGAAAAAGATTTTTATTTATAGCAATCATATCTAGTATGTAAGCCTATGAATTTCTTCTTTTTGAGCTGAAACAACATTTTAAAGATATGCACAACCTGAGTACTAATTTGTTGCGAACCTTATAAAAATTGACAATCTCTGTAGGATATTCTTTGTATGACTGATAGTGCAAGCCACATTGCAGGCTGGTGTAGCTCTAGAGGCTCTTGCAAAAGGTGCTGTGCGATTCTCTCGTCGCTTTACAGTCAGAGAACTTCGGGAACGGTGGCATGCTCTTCTTTATGATCCAGAAATATCAACAAGGGCAGCTGCTAGCATGGTTGAGGTTGAGTTGTTTCAAATGGGCCTTTCGGAACTCTCTCCATGTGGCAAGTTGAAGGGAAAAGATGATATTGCACAGAAACAAAAATTACAGAATGTTCGCAATCAATACTACCAAATGAGAAAGAGAATAGATGCAGAAAGAATTCTTTCTGTAGAGGATAATTCTCTTATCCCAAATGACACTGTTGTTTGCACAGGTAATGCAAATGAAGTTGTACAGGAAGAGAGGGCTGCTATGTATGAAGGGCTTTCAGAAGAATGTCTTGATATTGAAGATAAAGCTTTCAACCAAATGGTTAACTTTTTAGCTAGTGGGGGCCTTGAAGGTGATGCAGGTGCTTTTTCTTCCACAAATATGGATTCATTAGAAGTTAATCCTGCCCCCATAAATCTTATGTCAAATGACTGTTATGACTTCTTAAGGCATGATCCATCTATTATGACCACTGTCACTGCTGCATATAGTGGCAATGCATATATTTCTACTGAAAATATTCATCATTTGGTGGAAGACATGCCCCAAGAAGTCATGCATAATTCAGTTACCATTCATGACACATCGTATATTGTACAATCTAGTTTGCCTTCAGACACCATTACTGCTCCCACAATTAACAGTGAACCTAGTATGAACCCAGTCTCTGTAGTGAATAATAATTCTGGCTCTTTCCAGAGTATTGACACTAGATATAATATTGCAGAAGGGTTTGAAAAAACAGTTTCAGAAGAAAACATTTCTGCATCAGGCATGTTGTCACAACCAAGCATCGGAAATTGGGAAGGTAATGCTGCATTTTTAATGCCTTCCATGACTGTTGATATTAAGGACAATGTTGATGAACCAATTTTAAGCACTGAATACAAGGAAGAAACAAGTGGACCTAGAGAGTCTGTTAGAGATAGTCATTTGATGTTGAGCTCATTAACTACTAAAGAGGAGTTTCTCGTTTCAAGTAAAGGACTCATCCAATCCTCAGTTGGTAAAGTGCAGCATGAACCTCATCAGGAACCAGCTCCTAATTTTTTACCTAACTGCAGTGAAGGAGCAAATATATATGCATTAGGAAGTGAGCAGGACTTGCTATGCAACTCAGACTATATTATGTTAGGTACTCCTTTGAAAGATGAATCGCAAGTAAGACCTTCACAGTGTGCAGGCAATATCGCTCAATGCTGTTCAAATAATTCTGCAATGGAAATAACTGTTTGTGCGGAATCTAATGCTGTTGAAGTGGCATCCATACCTGCATTCACATCGCCTGTTCCTGCACAAGCTCGTCAAGAATGGAGTCATGATATAGTTAAGTCAGAAGTTGTGCCATTAGATATTTATGCTAACTGTCAGCCACACTTATTTATTCATGGACCTATGAATTGTATGTTGAACACAGAGGATACTAATGTGCCTTACAATGATGAATTCAATCCACTAGCATATCAGGAGCCTTCATCTATATCAAGTGTTGTTCCGTCCAGTTATGTTGAGCAGACTACTGCATGGGGATCTTTATCTACCCAAGGCAGCCTGGGTAACCCAATGCCTCTCTGTAAAGGATATCCTGTTGTCAAGGAAGAGCCTGTAACAATAGAAACTCTTGTGGAGGCAGCTAATGAGTTTCGGCCACTCAGTTTTCAAGATGATGAGAGCAACAAGCCTTATGCAGATTATCGGGTTAAAATGGAGATTTCAGAATTCACCGCACCATCTGTAGTTTGTGAAGGACTAGGTGCAAGTAAGAATGACTCTCATCCAGGGGTTCCATCTTCTAGTCTACCTGTTGCTTTACAACAAGGGATCTCAACAGTACCTTCGATGTTAGAAAACTGTGCTGATAATAAATATAATTTGTTATCCTCGCACAAATGTATTCATGGCCCCTTGCACGGTAATGATGGCTATGTAGACTTTACACGACCTTTGCAGTTTGAAGGGGAACCTGCCATTCAAGATAATATAATGCAAGTCTCACAAGCAACATCCCTTATTCCTATTGATGATGGATTAAATGATTTTCAAATGATGAGTTGTGAAGAAGCTGCAGCTAACCAATTTCCAGGGAATCAAGAGAATAAGTTTTCTGACAGTGACGAAGAGTTGCCACATTTTTCTGATGTTGAAGCTATGGTGAGCTTGATCAAAATTTATCACTTTTCTTCCTTATTTACTTTTTGGTTTATGCTTTTCCTAGATGGCTATTTGGGTTTGCCACAGTTTGAATTGTTTGCATTGAGCCTCATTTTTACTCGTCTAATGTTCAGTATGCTTCCATATGTCTTCTTTTCCTTAATTGGCACGCTGGATATAGATATTGGATATGGACCTGGATCCTGGTGACGATGAAACCTTATCTTCAAGGACTGGTGAGTTATATTTCTTCTCTATATAAGTTATTGAGAGAGCATACAGAATCCATCATGTTATACGGTACAAAGTTTAAACAAATGAAAAATTGAAAATTGATGGTTATCCTAGGTTTGTTTTTTCTAAGTGGAGAAATAAAAATTATTCAGTTTTTTATACTTGAAATATATTTTTAATCATGGTAAATATTGGATTTTGATTAAAAAACTTTAACATAAAAGAGTCTACAGGCCAATGTTTGTGATTAGGCTACTATAATAACAGCATTCTACAGATATTATTGAGTTGAAGAACTGGAGTACGAGAATTAATTTGAGATAGAAATTTCATTCTTCTTTGAGAAATGTAAGAACGCTATGTTATTTATTTCATAAGAATACTAGATATTCATTATGCCATGATGAATGCATCCATAATAGACTATAGTAATATTTGTGAAAAAAGAAATGCAAGAGGCTCAAAGAAATTTTACTTATGTTTGTGTAAAACAACAGATAGAACTCTTGGCAAGAAGAAATTCTAAAGCTTTAGAACTTAGTTCGTATAGAATTTTTGATTTAGGGCCAACTAACGTTAGGTAGAGAGTGGGTCAGTGCTAACTCACAGTGTCCAAAAAAGTGGGTTCTGATATGTATGGCTGATAAAAAAGAGTAGACATTTTTTCTACAATTTGTAATTTTAAAGATATTATGGATGCTTCCAACAGGAATTCATGGAAAACACTTTTTTTTTTTAAAATCCTGCCAAAGTTCCCAGCATCTTTTCCTTATATTCTATAGAAGCTTGGCCAACACTCTCCAATGTTTCCCCACCATGCATGTACACAATAAATTTGCCTCTAATGTAAAGAAACTCATTGCCAATTTGTCCTTAAGCTGGATAGGGTGAATATTCTACCAAATTTGGAAAGTTACATCTTGGTGGTTAAAACCAGAGAAGCAGATTGCACTGAAAAATCACAATATCTCGTGATATATTGGATCATGGACCAGAGACTGATATTTCATAAAAAAATCACTGACATTTTCCCAAAAAATTGCTAGCCGACTGAGTTATTCCCCATTTTTTTCCCAATATTTCAACTGACATTTTGCCGTCATTTTCTGATTTTTCTGAAATGATCCAAGTTCTTCCGATTTTTTCACCTTATAAGACAGCAAACTGTGGTGCTTTTTTCTCATTTAGACTGCAAAATGGTCTGATCTTTCTGTAACATAACAAAAAGGATTTTAGGGTTTCTTGAGCATTGTTTTTGACATACATTGACTCTTTTTGATATCTTTAGGATTGGCAGACTCTGACTTAGCAAAAACTTGGCAGACCCAAAATTTGTGACTCGGCAACTTAAAATTAAAAAAAAAAACCTTAAATTTCTTTAAAAGCACAATTTTTTTACAAAATTCAATGACAAAATGTATCCAGTGAGTCCATAAATGAGTACAAAAGGTTTCTCTATTAGATTTACTTAATGTTCCATAGAGTTTCTTGACGGGGAGATTGGGGGGGGGGGGGGGGGCTTCAGGATGAGGGGACCAAGGGCCTAAGTTTGTGGATGACGGGGGGACGCTAGTGGGTAGGTGTTTGGGGGCAGCACCCCTCGCAAGGGTCTAGGGGCAGTGCCACTAGTGGGGTCAAGCCCCCGCCACCAAGCCCAAATTAAGTCCTTCGATACCACACAAACCTTCATGGTGAACATCATTTTCACAATTTTATCACTATGTTTTCTGCAATACCAAGTTCTTACTTTTCCTATCCTAATACTCACTGAGTCTTGCAGCCTTTAGTCTCTCTCATTTTTTCACTTTTGTGACTGCTTAGGGTGTGGGTTGGGCCTATAGACCATTAGGGTTAGGGTTACTGCCACAAAGATAAAAAAATTCTAATTTAAAAAAAAAACATTTTGCCTTAGTTGCTGCGTCCATCAAGTTTTTCACTAAGAGTCGCCGGGTTATTGGCGAATACTCACAAAAAAATTGGCGAGTTACTCGCCAGGCCAAAAAAATTGCAAGTACTCTTACCGTGTCTGCCATCTATGTTTAGGATGGCCAAGGTATTTGATGAAGAGCAGCTGAATCAGATTAGAGTGAGCAGAATGATGGAGTTTCAACATCAGTAACTATATTGTATTCCTTTATGAGATTGTTTTCTGCTCTTTGTAAACTTTGCATCTTGTGTTATGGTGATATTAAGGGAACCTCTGTTTATTCATTGCTTTGTTAGAATTCATGATTGGGAGTATCTATGTTTGGGAGGACATATGGCCATTGTTTATTTGACTCCCTTAAACTTTTGAGTGCAAATTCTGATGCATTCAGTGGAAGTAAGAGTGTGTGATCTATGTCAGTACCGCTGCACATCTCTTGGAAATGTTATGATGGTAGCAATATAGAATGTTCTGAAAACTATGGAAACCAGATCTCTGTTGTAAGCAATGGTTTAGGATATGAACCATAGCATGAGGATTGTGTAAACATCAACAAATTCCTTTGTATTAGCTTTACATTAGTTGGGAGGATGATGTTAGGGTTAGCCGGCAGAAGATATCAATTAAATGCAAATAAAGATTAAACAGAGGAATGGAAATACACAGAAATAATAATAGCGAGAGACAAGTGTTAACTTGGTTCACCCAAACTCGGGCTACATCCACCATACAGGGAGTCCAATATTATTATCCAGTAAATTAAACCGATTACAACCAGCAATCCCCTGCAACTCAATACTGCTGCAAATGCTACAATACAATATCAACGGAAACCCTAACCCTTAGCCGCTTTTATCAAGCCTTATGTCGGTTACAAAAATAGGGTTTTTTTATGTTGGCTAATAGAAAAATAACTCCCGACGTCTTTATAAAATAATAGGCAATTTTTAAAAAATGACTTCCGACGTCTTTATAAAATAATAGGCAATTTTTGCTTCGGGGGCGTTGCCCCCAGCAGCCCCACCATGGGCTCTGCCCCCGCCCCCACACACCCACCGGGGGGATAAGTCCCCCGGGCCCCGCAGGAGGGGTTCTGCCCCCCCTACACTCCCCCATTAAATAATTTGGGGGGAAACTGCGCCGATAAAAGTGGGGAAAATTCAACCTCCGAGTCTGATTAGGCTCCATATAACAACAGATGAAGGCCCTTGTATTGTATTGTAGCAGTGAATAGTGGTATAACACAGTGGATGACTGAACTAAGTGATTTTAAGAAATTCAGTTTATATTGCATATCATCACATCCAACTAGTATAAGACAATCTGATCTATTTACCTTTTTCATATAAAAAACTTCTTGATGTAACATCACTTCATTATTTATAACCCATTGCAAAAACATCTGCAGCCCCATACTTGACTGTAATTCATAGCAGGTATCATCATTGACTCCGCCCACTTTGTGTTACTTTGTAGCTTGACATTTGTAGTTTGTAGTGTGTAATTGATTTTGAGGGTTTGAACTTTGAAGTCGAATAATGTAGTAATGCACTAGGCAGTGTACACTGTAATCAGTGATCTCAAAATCAATGAGGAAAATCCATATTTCAATATTCATGGTGTACACTCTTGTTTATTTCTATTCTCTCACTCTCTATGCAATTAGGATGGTTTTAGATGTAAAAACATTGGCTCTCTCTCTCTCTCTCTCTGGATTTTTTGGGTTCCCGATATTTTCCCTATAATATCTTGAGAAACTGAAAATATCTTATGTTTTGGTTTGCTGAGATATTACTGAGAAAGATATTTGCTTCTATGGTTAAAAACTTAAAACAGCTAGTCGATATTTCTGTTCCTGATTCCACATTTATTGCTTGATTGCAAATATTTATTCTCTGTTGATGTCTAAAATAGTTTCTTTGCTAATATGCAATTTCTGTTCATCATATCATATAAGTCTGAGGTTTTGTAAAGGTATGAGATATGCTTTGGTTATATGGTTTTTTTGTTCTGCAGAATCTAAATGCATGTACAAACAACATAGGAAGGTCATCATCAGGTTAGAACAAACTGCCAATTCAGCTATGCAAAGATCTCTTGCTTCCAATGGAGCATATGCAATCTTTTATGGGCGCCATTTACGATATTTTATTAAAAACAATGAGGTATGGGAAAGTTATTTGAAGGATCAAACTATCACATTCTTATGAATTTCTATTAAGCCATAGGTGGCTCACTCTATTGGCTGTTCTCAGTTTGTATGTAAAGAAACCTTGCAATTTGGTGAAATTGATAGCTCTGGTTATTATGTAAGATTAACTGGTATCACTACATCAGTATTCTTTACATTCCAATCCCCAAAGACAATTGTTTTAGTTCCCTTTCTTTCTTTCTTGTTGGAGATAAAGATGCTTCATTGTAATATTGCAGATCAAACATATAATGGCCATGTACTGAAATGTGATCATTAGTCCATTGAGATCAATTTGAGGTCTGGAGCTCTTTACTGCATAATGATAAATGACAGTACATCATTAGTAGGATTGCCTATAAGCCTGTTTGGCATTTATGTACATGTATCTTCTGCATGTGTATTGATATTCTGAAGTCTGCATCCTTCTTATTCAACATAATAAAGTATCTGAAGATTTCACTATCAACAGTCTGACTAACGGGCATTTTCATATAGAGTCTCATAAACATAGCAAAGAAATATTCCTTGGGATCAAATTAGTGTCTTATGCAGATATTTGCAGGTAGGTAGTAATTTATTATCAATATGATTGGCTTTCTGAAGATTTCACTACCAACAGTCTCGCTAACAGGCATTTTCATACATAGTCTTATAAGATAACAAAGAAATCTTCCCTGGGATCAATTTATCTTCATCACATTCCATTTGGGAGATTCATCTACACAGTGGGCCGACTAGACATTTCATTTGGCATTGAGCTTGGCGCCACCTTGTGGCCTATTGAGATCACCCTTAAGGCTAGTAGTTGATATATAACCATTCTTGAATATCATTAGAAGTCAGCGAAGAAAGAACATAGCTTGGCATGGTTTTGTATTGTGAAATCTTTTGGATGTTGTGATTCATTTCATTTGTAATCAAATGACTGAGGCCTAGCATGTCGGAAGCCCATTGCAGTCGATTGTAATGCTGTTGTGACTGTGAATGGATAAAGAACATATGATTATTTTGCCATTTCATTGAGTTTGTTGTGTGTTTGTTCTTTCGGCTGCATGGTTAGATAATCCTTCATTGGCCCCTCTGACCATGATTGCATCAATTGGTATCAAAGCTTGGTCGATGTGGTTTTTTTGAACGAGTTTGACAAAAGAGGGAGAAGATCAGCAAGTGGAGTAGTGCTAGAGACATGAGTCATAATGTGAGTTAGGTAAATCAAGGCGTATTAAGAAGAGGAAGTGTGTCATAGAGCCCCATGTGAATTGGCCGAACACTTAGAACTTGTAATGCAACTCTTATCCCAATAAAGGTTTCATGTTCTTTGTACTTTGCAGGAATTAAATAAGGCTATCTCCCGACAAGAAGGTGTTGGGTAGAAGATCCCAATGAACCTACCGGTTGTAAACAGATTGCTGAATTGAGGTAGTCCACAAGAAGCTTGTAAACACAACGTTGACTGTGAGGCAGTTTGGAGGGGTGATTGTGGACAGTTTGCTGGCCTGAGGCAGTTTACACCAATTCCAAGATGCCACCTCAGAGACGACATGGTATTGTTAATATTGTTGGAAGGATGGAAGAGATACTAGAGATGGTAAAAGCTATGAAAATCTGGATTGATGCTTTTGAAGAAGATCGCAAAAGAAACCCCAACCCTAGAGATGATGAAAAAGATGAAGAACAAGAAGCCAACTTGTCAAGCAGATTGAGTGAAGAGGAAGACAAGGAAGAAATAATGTTGAAAGCTCTATTAAGTATTGGTAAGAAAACTAGAGTAGATTGGATAACTGATTGAGAAGAACATATTGAGTATGAAGATATTGATGATTTGGATAGGGTGAAATTTGCTTAGACTAAGTTGAAGGGTCATGCCGCCATTTAGTGGAAGTCTAGCTAAAAGAAATAGAAAGGGTAAACCTAGTGCATGGAAGTGGGAAGGGATGGTGAACAAAATCAAATTCAAGTTCATTCCTATAAATTATCAATTGGAGTTACTAAAGGAGCCTACACAATCTAAAGAAAAGAGATATGATTGTGAAGGATCATATCGAAGATTGTGATATACTAACAATTTGTTTAGGACACCATGATGAGGGAGCAGAGAAAGTGGCGACATAGATGAATGGTTTGAGAGAGTCAATACAATAAGAGTTGAGTATGTTGAATATCCAAAGAATATAAGAAGCATATCAGATGGCCTTAATTGCAAAAAGGAAACTAAGCAGAAGTTTTGGAGAACGATAGAACCGATAGAGAGGTAAAGAAGGAATGTTTTAGGAAGATAGGTCTCACCATGGCGACAAGAGGCCATATGGTGTAATCTCCCCATTTCCGTAATGGTCACATTTGATTTGGGTATTTAGCCTTTTCACTATTCCCATGGGCTAAATCGCATTGCAAGGGAATGATCGGTTGAAACAAGGAGTAAAAATTAACTTAAGTGGGTCTATTCTTAAGTTGACTTTATAAAGTGTTCTGATTTTAAATTACTTTGTAAAAGTATTTTATAAAAGTCACTTAAGTCGGCCAAAAACACTTTATGTCATAAAGTGACATTGTGTACATAAAAACTCCATTTAATAAAGTACAAGTGGGCCCCATTTGGAGCGCTCCACTTGAGGGCTTTAAAAGGAGCATTTGGAAGTCATTTTATAGGATTGAGTTATGTTATTTTGATTTGGAGATATTTCTACTTGGCTGCAACTTGTTTCAGCTTGAATTCAAGGACGGAAACCCTTGTAATTCCTAAAGGGTTTGACGAAAACGTAGCTCGCTTTGAGGAGGCTTCACGACAAAGGTCTATTTGTACTTCATTTCTTGAATTTGACGATTCAATGATTTTTTGAAGATTGCTACAGTAGTTCGTACCTTCGCTACAGTGATCCGTACAATCGCTACAATGATCCGTACAATCGCTACAGTGCTTTTTCATTTTGTTTGTGGGAATAATTGTAGGCTAGTTTGGAAGGTGCTGCACATTGAGGGTTTTGGAGGTGGAAAATACAATTTTTGGCCAAGTGCACCTAGGGTTTGTGGCACAAGCATCATTGCAGATTTATTCCAGCCATTTAACAAATTCATGTTGGGATTTGGCATCCTTGGAGGAGTTCGTTGCAACTTAGAGAGGATTTCCATCATATTTTGGCACATAATTGACAAGGGTTTCATCTATATCAGCTATACCTTGAAGACGCCTCACCTAGAACTGGATCACCACCCTTTTGAGGAGCATTTGGATCTGTTACAGTCATATTGGATCAGCATATTAATTGTATCAGACTTCTGCCCCTGTCATCAGCATTATATCAACTTGTAACAGCCATATTGTTGCTGGTTTTGATTCTATTTCAGACCCATGAAGAGCGCCTATCATCTGGGTATGTTCTTGGCTTATTGGGTTTTCAGATCTTTTATTTGTATCGGGTTTATTAGTGTTGTTACAGTCTGATAATAGTTATATCAGACCTGTTTATCTCTGTATCAGACCTGATATTGATTAAATAAAGTTATTCTATCGGAGTGAAATCATTGTTAATTGTTTATGCAATCATTGTTTCTATTCCTATGCAATTGTTTATGATTTGGTGATAAAAAATTATGCAAGACAACCGTTAGAATACTCAGAAAATCATATCAGATATTCAAAATCAGTATTCAGAAACATTTCTTGCCAACCATTTGAGAAAATGTCAAGAGCCCAAAACTGAGTTTTTGGGTTATATCTAGCAAAGGATATTCCGGTGGTATCAAAGCTTGGATCTTGCCAACTTGTGGGTATAATTCAGACTTTATTTCAGTCACTCACAATGGGTACAACAATGGTTAGAATTATGGATGGAAGAATATTACCTACTTTCCTTCTTGCCTCACCAACAAAAGAAAAGATGCCTAGCATGGAAAAACTAATGGAGGACCTTGTTAAGATACAACAACGGATGGAAAGACTTCTTGCTAAGCACAAACGAAACTCACAGCGGTTTACAGATTCTCTATCAAGACATTCCATATTTACATCAGAAGAGAAGAATGAAAGAAAATCATTTGATGTATCTACATGTA
This sequence comes from Cunninghamia lanceolata, assembly GCA_027924645.1. Classification (NCBI taxonomy): domain Eukaryota; kingdom Viridiplantae; phylum Streptophyta; class Pinopsida; order Cupressales; family Cupressaceae; genus Cunninghamia; species Cunninghamia lanceolata. The sequence goes on along the minus strand of BSBN01001291.1, from coordinate 3,798,644 downwards.
ATGTCCCCATTTTCGTGTTCGCTTGCAGCGTAGTTGGAGCTGACTTTCTGGGTTTGTGACAGCCTGATCAGAGGAGTATTTCGATGTGACCAGTGTGCTCAGGTCTTCCAGTGGAGCTGTATGACACTTTCCATAGGGATTTCGGACAGCTTAGCTGTACTTACTATTTATAGTAAGTGCTTGCATCGCGACAATATTTTTGGGTTTTTCTGGGTTTGTTCTCTTCGGTCCTCGGTGAACACTGCTATTTATAGTAAGTGTTAGTCTGGGCACTATTTTGGTGACATGGCAGTTCGGCCGTCTTAGGGCCTTTCCAGGTGTTGCATTAAGCTCAGTAATGTCAGTAGTTCGTGATGACGCTTCCCAAAGCGTTTTTTTGACCCTTTGCCCATACTATTTTTAGTTAGTTAGGGTTTCTGTCCGTTTCGGGTATCTCAGAGTTGGATGTGGAGCATTTCGATGAGACCTTTCCAACGGTCTATCACTCGTCAAATTTTGAGTTCGTTTGCCCTTTCAATTTAAAGTCCGTAAATTAATATTTATATTTAAATGTTTGGACTTTATATTAGTGTTGGTGACTTAGAGAAAATTATAAAAAGGCAAAATATAGTCACCTAAGGACTTGGACACCTCATGAGGAGAAAATTAAAGCAAAAATTTTAAAAGTTAATTTCCCTCTCAAAAAAGGGTCGACCCTCAAGAAAGAATTATAAAAGCTGAAGTGAAAAGCAATTCATTCATTCACGATATATTTTCTCTTATGCATTTGCTCTGCAAATTTGAGGGTGTGAGGAAGTCTTTGGCATTTGGTGACGAAAACCACCATTTGTAACAACGATTCGAGGGTGTGAAAGATCATTTGAGGTTGCTCGAGAACAGTCATATTTAGTGGTTGTGATTGTGCTTTAACTTCATACAGTTTAGTGGGTTCGGAGCTTGTCGCGGAGATTTTATCAAGGAGCAATCAGTCTCATTTTGGCACCATAATTATCTAAGAAGAATGAAGGATATATTGCAGGTTTTGTTTGGAGTTTTGGGGCAGATTTGACATGTGTTGCAGACCCTAGGTTATTCGTACTACTGTACCTGGTCGTACCCTTGCTGAAGGTGAAATCTACATTTTTTATGGACCTTTGGACAAGTCTTCATTAGCCTCCTTTAGCGTCCAGCATCACACATAAGGTGTAGAGTTATTAGTGGGGAATTTAGAGGAGTTCCAAACCATTTATTTGCTGCAGCAACATTACCAGGCCGTACCAACCATTAATGAGGACGTGGGTTTTGTGTATTGGCGGCAGTCACTTTCTACCGTGCTTTGATGGTCATTTGTATGTGCAAATCTGATTATATATTGCTGTTCTATATTCCTGAGGTCATATCAGTGCTGTAGCTTGTAATATCAAGGTGAAACCATCAACCCAGCAGCTGTGATAGTGTGATAGACTTGTATTGTAATGACAGCGAAAATGGGTATGTGAAAGAATCCCATATTTTGCCTTTCTATCAAATGGGTAATGCTTAAAAATGTTTTGTAATGCATTTTAAATAATATAGATCATCTGGGTATTTTCTGTTTCCATTATTTGCAAAGATATTTGTATGCATGCATGTTATGTCATGGACCCAACACCAAAATGCAAGTAAGGATCAACTTAACCACATAAAACTCTTCAAACGATGATTGTAAAATAACCCAAATCAGCAAATAGTAAAATATATAAGGGGGTGGGTTATTTCAGTGGTATCAGAGCTGGTTTTCCTTCCATCCTGTTGAAGTTCTAACATTTGCCACAATTTCTTCAGTTACAATAAGAAAATTGCAGTTGTTAGGAGCAAAGTTAAAAGATGTCCACAGACAAGTCTATATGTGAGTTGATGCAAGAACTAATTAATCTGATGAAAGACCCAGACACTAGAAAGTCATATGCAAGGATGATGGCAAAACGTAAACAAAGGGAATCAAGTTCGAGAAAAGATGTTGTAAAGGTTAATGAGAGCATTGATTCTTTTGTTGAAGAGAAGAATGTTAAAAAATCAGAAGATTGTTTGGTAGCCTTTCCAGTTTACACACCAGTAGAGCATGAGAACTTGAATGGTCAAGATAGAAATTTAGAAGTTACCCTTGAAGGAGGGTGAGAGCAAGAAGAAGTTTTGGTTTGTGACTCACAACCTACAGGTGATCGTGGTGAAGATAAAAATTAGTCATCTATGGCAGCTACATCCGAGGAGAAATCGTCATTTGAGAGTGCAATTTTCAATCATGGGATAGATGTTGTAGCAGGTGATGAGATTGGATTTTAGTGTGATACACCTCATGGGTCAGGACCTAATAATGAGCATATTGTGAGCAGTTATGTTGACACCTTCGAATCAGTTGATGATGATGGTTCAACATTCAATTTCAGAGATGTTGACACAGTTGGTGTTTGGTTTGAAAACCAAACTAAGCCTATGCAGGGGAGTGACAGTCATGATGCCAGTACTAGGGAGTTGGAGAGTGATTTATTCACAGAGGCAACCGATCATGAGGAGTATAGTGAGCACATTTTTTCCGAACAGAGCAATCAGCCTTTTAGCACTTGGGATCCCGGTGTGATGGCACCTAAATATGATGGGGATCTGGTTTGGGATGAAGTTCCTTTTGACTATAGTGCTAATCTAACCTCATCTCCACAGTTATGCATGACGGATGGCATTGACGGCATTGGTGGCATTGGCAGTATGGTTATGAACGCTGATAACAAAACTGATTTTGTATTGCATGATGCTGATTTGAAATCAGAAAATTTGGATGAGGCTGATAGGTCTCAGGAGTCCTATCATTTAACAAGACAGCTGAAGGTAAATGAAGACTAGGTTGGTGGGAGTGAAGTCAAACTACCTACACTTACTCGCTGATAGAGATCATCTCCTCACACTTGGTGAGATATACTCGGATGCTTTGAAAAGAGAAGAAGAAGAGGTAGACAAGCTCACCCTTGAGCTTAAGGATACAACGGATTCTTTGAGGAACACTCAAAGGGCTCTTCAAGAATTGGAAGAGCATGAGGATAAGTTTGGTTTGAGGTTGACAAAGAGTGGAGACATGGAGGTAAGGACTGATTTTTTGTGTAACAACAGTCCCCTACCTTCACAATATCAGGTGATGGCAGCCAAAGGGATAGAGGTCCGATTTAAATTGGAGGCAAATGATTTTCAGTCACCTTTTGGATCTGCACTTGTAGAACATGGAACCAAGGAAGAGGACGCGATTGAAGAGCTAGATGATGGCATGATAAGATGTGACGGCAGGTTAGATTTTTTGATTCATGACAACAGTCCTATTTCTTCATTTATAACAGCCACTTCACATGAAGAGAATGAAGTAGAAGAATCTTCCAAGATTGGCACTTGTGATTTGGATGTGGACCAATCAGGTTTGACGTATGATTCAAAATTCTTTGTTTGTTCACATCAGCAGTTGGTGTCACTTCTTTTGGAGAGCCGTTTGAATAGTCGTATCATACACTTGGATGGCATTATGGAGCATACACTTTGTGGATCAGCCACTAGTGTTATGACTACATATGTAGATGGAGATATGGGTGGTGCAGATTTGGTTTGGCCTTTGACCATTCGTAGAGCACTTGAGGAGTTTGCTTGTGATGAGCCTCATTTTGTTGATGACTCTTTGGTAGGGTATGTAGCTCCTCTAGTTCAGACTTTTGTGATGCATAGCATGGAAGCACTTGCATTTGATGGGCATACTTTTAGATGGCAGCTGGCTTTTGAGCTGAGGTATGTAGACATTACTATGATTTGTGGTTTTGAGGCACTAATGTTTGCTTTATGGCTGGACTATGGTGTTGGGTGTAGAGGTGAACATGTTTGCATTGGTGTTCTAGCCTTAGTTCATGACAATCTACTCCTTACATTGATAGGAGATGGTTGTTCTACTTTTTGGAACATGGGTTCCTTACATAACTTTGGGAGGACAGCGGCTGTTCGGGAGTTTGGAGGAGATTTGCATAATCTCCTCACCTTTGGAGAGTGGCATAGGGTTGATAGTGATACTCTATCATCCTATGGCCTTGGCTATGTTAGGTGCATCCACATAGGTCTGATTTTTAGTCATGAGGTTGTTGTTCTGCTCTATATTAGCAACTTGGAAGTTGTTATACACTTTCTTGCACCTATGTTGGGTATTCTTCACATCCATGGGAGATCTACAGGAGTTGGAGATTAGGTTTGTGTCATTAGCACTTTGGGATGCTTCCAACTCTTCATGTTTGTCGGATTTAATGACAAGGTGATTTGGGATCCAGGTACAGTTACCTGGGGTGTGATGTTGATTCAAAATTGGAGTGGTGGGCAAAATTTCAGAGTTTACCGCTTTCCACTTTCTGATTAGCGTACATGGGACATTGAAAGGTAGTATGCAAATGGATTGGCCTATACCTCCAGCCTAGCAGTGGAATAATTCTCAGATGGTGTTGATTAGTAGAGGTAATGTGGTTATTGGAGGAGTTCCTTTGGTCATTCCCACATTCACATTTCCTATGCTTTCTGGGGTTGTGGGAGGATTTACAGAGTTAGAGGCATTATTTTTAGCCTCCACCAATATGAATGATGGTTATTGCAATTAGGTCGAGATGTTGATGGATATATCTACAGATGTTACTGTGATGGTTGTAGTTGATTGGATGTGTCGGTATGCTCAATATGGGCATGTTGACACTTGGAGATTAGGTGTCGATGAGGGGTTAATAGTCTATGATCGGGATGGCACTATTGTTATCGGCTTCCGGTCTTGGACTGATTGGCATCACTTCCAGGATGCTGTGAGGGATTGTGCTGAGGGTTATTCTTTGGGGATGAGTAGATTATTTTTTTTGTTGACTAGGATTGAGTTAGGCAGTGGGATTTTAGATATGGACCTCACTATTGCGCCTTGGCAGGAGACTTTTCATGATATAGATTTTAGCCCTCGCGGATATTTCAGTTTGGATGATGATGTTGATTACATTATGGGGTTATCGGAGGAGAGAGCGCAAACTCGGTGCTATGGATTAACTATTTTTATTAGAGTAGCGCAGCGACAACATGATGGATATTTTCATAGATTGATTTGGGACCCCGGGATCGTGTTTAGTTTGGATCAGTCTGATGATCGTGGGGTTGTTTGGCATTGCTTGAGGACAAGCAATCTTTGGGGAGGGCGGACTGTAATGTCCCCATTTTCGGGTTCTCTTGTAGCGTAGTTAGAGCTGACTTTTTGGGTTTGTGACAGCCTAATCAGAGGAGTATTTCGATGTCACCAGTGTGCTTAGGTGTTCCAGTGGAGCTGTATGACACTTTCCGTAGGGATTTTGGACAGCTTAGTTGTACTTACTACTTATAGTAAGTGCTTGCATGGCGACAATATTTTTGGGTTTTTTTGGGTTTGTTCTCTTTGGTTCTCGGTGAACACTGCTATTTATAGTAAGTGTCAGTCTGGGCATTGTTTTGGTGACATGGCAGTTTGGTTGTCTCAGGGCCTTTCCAGGTGTTGCATTAAGCTCAGTAATGTCACGAGTCCGTGATGATGCTTCCCAAAGCATTTTTTGGACCCTTTGCCCATACTTACTATTTTTAGTAAGTTAGGGTTTTTGTTTGTTTTGGGAATCTCAGAGTTGGATGTGGAGCGTTTCGATGAGACCTTTCCAACAGTCTATTGCTCGTCAAATTCCGAGTCCGTTTGCCCTTTCAATATAAAGTCCGTAAATTAATATTTATATTTAAATGTTTGGACTTTATATTAGTGTTGGTGACTTAGAGAAAATTATAAAAAGGCAAAAAATAGTCACCTAAGGACTTGGATGCCTCATGAGGAGAAAATTAAAGCAAAAATTATAAAAGTTAATTTCCCTCTCAAAAAAGGGTCGACCCTCAAGAAAGAATTATAAAAGCTAAAGTGAAAAGCAAATCACTCATTCACGATATATTTTCTCTTATGCATTTGCTCTGCAAGTTTGAGGGTTTGAGGAAGTCTTTGGCATTTGGTGACGAAAACCACCATTTGTAATAGCGATTCGAGGGTGTGAAAGATCATCGGAGGTTGCTCGAGGACAGTCATATTCAGTGGCTGTGATTGTGCTTTAACTTCATACAGTTTAGTGGGTTCGGAGCTTGTCGCGAAGATTTTATCAAGGAGAAATCAGTCTCATTTTGGCACCATAATTATCTAAGAAGAATGAAGGATATATTGCAGGTTTTGTTTGGAGTTTTGGGGCAGATTTGACATGTGTTGCAGACCCTAGGCTAGCCGTACTACTGTACCTGGTCATACCCTTGCTGAAGGTTAAATCTACATTTTTTAGGGACCTTTGGACAAGTCTTCATCAACCTCCTTTAGCGTTCAACATCACACATAAGGTGCAGAGTTATTAGAGGGGAATTTAGAGGAGTTCCAAACCATTTATTTGCTGCAGCAACATTACCAGGCTGTACCAGCCATTAATGAGGACGTGGGTTTTGTGTATTGGTGGCAATCACTTTCTACCGTGCTTTGATGGTCATTTGTATGTGCAAATCTGATTATATACTGCTGTTCTATATTCCTGAGGTCATATCAGTGCTGTAGCTTGCAATATCAAGGTGAAACCATCAACCCAGCAGCTGTGATAGTGTGACAGACTTGTATTGTAATGACAATGAAAATGGGTATGTGAAAGAATCCCATATTTTGCCTTTCTATCAAATGGGTAATGCTTAAAAATGTTTTGTAATGCATTTTAAATAAAATAGATCATCTGGGTATTTTCTGTTTCCATTATTTGCAAAGATATTTGTATGCATGCATGTTATGTCATGGACCCAACACCAAAACGCAAGCAGGGATCAACTTAACCACAGAAGACTCTGCAAATGGTGATTGTAAAATAACCCAGATCAACAAACAGTAAAATATATAAAGGGGTGGGTTATTTCACTACAAGTGAAATTTCTAGAAGTCTTTATCGTGAGTTTGATAAGTATATAGGGGATTTACTTCCAAATGATTTGCAGCCTATAAGTGATCATAAGAAGAGCAAAAATCCATAGTTCCACGGGGACGCGTCCCCCCTAGAAATTGTGCCGTTTCGAAGACGGGGACATTTCCCAGATGGGGGGACGTCAAGGAAACGTCCCACCGCCGTCCCCCCGCCACACCCCCGTCCCCCCGCCGAATTAGAAACGTCTCTCTTGGGGGGGACGTCTGGACGTCCCTGAGACTTCCAGGCGTCCCCCCCGTGAATGCATTAATTTTTTTTTTTTTTTTTTTAAATTCAAAAGTTAAAAGCCCGAAAATTGAAAATTCAAAGCCTAAATGTTGTATTTTGTTTTCATTTTGTTCACCGTCTGCTTCTGAGTTGTACAGTGGCCATACCTTCAGTTGGGCATCGAATCACACAGGTGAGGGCACTTTTAGTTTTATTTTTAGTATTTATATTTTTTATTTTTCATTTTGAATTTGGTTTCTGGCTCTGCGTGGGATGTTGAATGCCTCAAAGAGATGGCATCGCGTGGTAATACCACGCGATGCCATCTCTTTGAGGCATTCAACATCCCACGCAGAGCCAGAAACCAAATTCAAAATGAAAAATAAAAAATATAAATACTAAAAATAAAACTAAAAGTGCCCTCACCTGTGTGATTCGATGCCCAACTGAAGGTATGGCCACTGTGATCCCACGCGATGCCATCTCTTTGAGGCATTCAACGATAACTTGTAAGTTAAAACTTAAAAGCACTTCTACGACTGTAAATATCTCCAAGGAATCAATTCCTACAAGTTCATCACCCAACGGGCCAACACTGATAACACCACATAAGAGAAAGCCTTGGAATCTCGCCAAGGTTGAACATCTCAACTAATCCTTACTCCAATTGGAAATCAAGCACATAATGCAATAGTCACTTCTTGGAATCGCACCAATGCTAGCCATCTCACCCAGATTTACTGAAAAAGTTGTAACTTTGTTACTTTCGACATATCCATTTTGTGCATATCCTGCAATCGTTCCGGTCGAGACTCCTTGCCTGCGTCAAAATGGGAGCTTTGCCTGCGTCAAAATAGGAGCTTTGGAATGGGGTATGGACATCCATCTAAAACATAAAGGATAGAGGAATTTTGTCAGATGTTTGCAACTGCCCTGTTAGACGTGTATGCAAAGTGGAAGCATAGACAAGGCACGTGAACTGTTTGACAGAATGCCTCAAAGAAATGTGGAAGCATAGACAAGGCATGTGAACTGTTTGATAGAATGCCTCGAAGAAATGTGGTCTCTGCATAGACAAGGCACGTGAACTGTTTGACATAATGCCTCAAAGAAATGTGGTTCCACATTTCTTTGAGGCATTCTGTCAAACAGTTCGACCACATTTCTTTGAGGCATTCTGTCAAACAATTCACGTGCCTTGTCTATGTAGAGACCACATTTCTTTGAGGCATTCTGTCAAATAGTTCACATGCCTTGTCTATGCTTCCACATTTCTTTGAGGCATTCTGTCAAATAGTTCACGTGCCTTGTCTATACTTCCACTTTGCAGTTTGCATACACATCTAACAGGGCAGTTGCAACTACAACATCTGATAAAATTCCTCTATCTTTTATGTTTTAGATGGATGTCCAACTCCATAGTCCATACCCTATTCCAAAGCTCCCATTTTGACACAGGCAGGGAGGATGCTGGGTTGGCAAAGGTTGTGGAATTTGGCTTTACACCAGCCAATTGCATTTGCTTTAAAAGTTTAAACTTTAAAGTTTAATATTTCTAAAGCCTTTTCAAGTTTCAACAAATCCATTTTGTGCATATCCTGCAATCATTGCAGTCCATGAGACATTGAGAGTTGAGACCACATTTTGATTTTTGGTTTTTCTGATTTTCATTTTTTAAATTTTTTTCTTAACAATGAAGTTGAACATTGTTTTAACTTTGTCTTTTTTCAATTTTGATTTTCTTTTGCAGGCTGCAGCATCATCATCATAATGAGTTCACAGTCACACAGCATAAGTGACAATGAGGATAGAGAGGTTGAAGTTCACAGTGAAAATGACTCATCTCAATCTGATGATCGGGATCTTGATTTTGAAATAGAAGGGGAGGGTGAACATGCCTCAAATACTCGATCTCACTCTCAAACTGACACAAGTTCCGTTGGGAGTAAAGCTCGTGATAAGTGCCCTTCACGATTCCTTCAAAAATGGGCCAAGGGCCCCTTTGATCCAAAATCACCTTTAAAACAATTTGCATCTAAGATAGAAGCAAACCCTGCGGCAAAGGGGGGCACTAGAAAATGGAAGTGCAACATATGTGAGCTTACATGGTCTGGAAGCATTACAAGAACTAATGCTCACCTTCTTCTTGTCCGAGGCAAAGGTGTAGAGGTATGCAAAGTTGTGGATGGTAACTTGAAGTTTAGGGCTGAAATGTTAAAATTATGGGGTTGTAAAGAGGATGAAGCATCACCTTCTGTTATGTTGCCACAAAGGAGTAGGGGTGATCAAATTTCTAGTGCTACTTTGCAGACTCAAAGGCCACCAAATCCATCCAGTTCAAGTGCAGCACAGCCTAAGGGGAAACGTAAGATGGCATCTTCACAACCATTGGCAGATTTATTCAATGTGCAAGCAAAGGATGAGGCAGATGAAGCCATTGGCAAATTCTTCTTTGCCAATGGCATTCCATTCCATGTGGCTCGCTCTCCTTATTATAAGGAAGCTGTGTCAAAGATAATAAGGGCAGGACAATCATATGTGCCACCAGGGGAGACTAAATTGAGGACAACAATCTTGGATCAACACTATTCCAAGATTAATATTTTGATGGAGAAGATGAAGAGAACCTGGATCACAAGTGGATGCAACATAGTCATGGATGGGTGGATGGACATTAGGCACCGTCCACTCATCAACATCATCGTTACATCTACAGAGGGCCCTTATTTCCTTAGGGCTATTGATTGTTCTGGGCATAGCAAGGATGCCCATTATCAATTCCAGATCCCCAAGGATGCTATAGAGGAGGTTGGGCCACAAAATGTGGTGCAGGTAGTGACAGATGCGGCCCATGTGTGCATAGCTGCAGGGAAGTTGATTGAGGCAGCCTATAGACATATTTGGTGGACTCCTTGTTGTGTGCATGCTATGAATAATGCACTTAAGGACATGGGTAAAATCAATTGGATCAAATCAATTGTCAGTGATGCTAGAGATGTGTAGATGTTTATCTACAATCACCATACTTCACATGCACTTTTCAGGTCCTTCTCCAAGAAGGAATTCCTGAAGCCTGTAGAGACTCAGTATGCATCATACTTTATTCTCTTGGAGAGGATGCTTGAGTTGCAAGAGCCATTGAAACTAATGGTAATGACAGCAAAATGGAACCGATGGCCTGAGTCAAAGACACAGAAGGGATTGAGGGTTAAGGAGGTGGTGACAAATGATGTCTTTTGGGCTGATGCCAAATATATTGTCTCCATCATTAAGCCAGTCTTCACAGTTATTAGATTTGGGGATTCTAATGCACCTTCCCTTGGAGAGGTATATGAGTGCATTGATTCCATGCTTGATCAAATGAAGACTATTGTGCGAGAGAAGGACCCCACAATGCAATTCTACACCGAGCATATTCATCCAATCATTCAACGTAGATGGGAGAAGCTCAACACTCCCTTACACATGGCTGCCTATGCATTGAACCCAAAGTGGTACATACATAGGCCCGGTAGAATCACACCTATACAGGATGCTGAGGTGAAGGAAGAGTTCATGAAGGCCATTGACAAAATGTATGATTCTACAGAGGCCAGCTTGCTTCGTACTGAGTGGTCAAAATTTGCCATTCTTTGGGGATATTCAGAGGCAGCCCATATGGATTTGGAGACTATGTCACAGGAGGACCCCAAGTTGTGGTGGACTATGCATGGGCCTAGATCTTTGATTACTACTCTAGCCATTCGTTTGCTGTCCCAGGTTTCTAGTTCTTCTGCTGCTGAGAGGAACTGGTCTACTTATAGCTTCATCCACTCTGTTAAGAGGAACAGGCTTACTTCTAGGAGGGCAGAGAAGCTTGTGGCTGTACATAGTTCCTTGCGTCTCATTGACCGCACCACAACTACATACAGGGAGAGTCCAGCAGCCAGATGGGATGTAGAGCCAGAAGAGCCATCACAGATAGATGAGGATGCTACACAGAAAGGGCTGGTTGGTATTGGTTTAGATGAGCTTGAGCATTTGGGGTCCAACAGTTCCAGTGATGACAAGATCGACATGCAGCTTGGGGATGATTAGATCATTGGTGGCACCAAGGCATTAACCATTTTGGCATTACTATTTAGTATTTAGTATTTACTATTTCAATATTTTGAACATTGTTGAAACTTGATTGTAATTATGAACAATGATTATGAAATTCAAATTATGAAACATCTAGTTCTCATTCCAATGTCTATTAAATTTAAGTACATTCACATTGTTTCAATGTTCACTAGTTCAATGAAATCATGGCAATGTGTTTAAACTCTAAACTTTACTTATTCCTTAGGCTTGTACATTTATACATCTTTTTATAACTAATTTTTCAAGTATTATATGTATTTCAGCGCTCCCCCGCCACCCCCTCGCCGTCCCTCGCCGTCCCCAAATTTAGGCCCCCCCCCGTCCCCGAACCCGAAACGAGTCCCCTGCCGTCCCCCCGTCCCCGTCCCCGAAACTCCGTGGAACTATGCAAAAATCAGTTGAGAAAGGAACAACTTTGCTTCACATGTCTTGAAACTTGGACACCTACTCATCCATGTCGATGCCCTAAAGAAGAAGAAGCCACAAGTTCACTTCAAAGGTTTGATTTAGAGGAATCACCTATAACATCTACAGATGAAGAGCACGTGAAGGTTGAAGATAAACTGACCATGTTAGATTAGCAACATGAAGGTATGGGTTCTTGTGATGAGACTAACATTGCTTCATCACCTTTTCATCATGTTGATAAGAAGTCAATTTGTGATGTGAGTGGTTTGGAAAGTGGCATTGTTCATACATATGAGAGCAAATCAGAAATTTCAGTTTGTAGTGAACAAGATGAAAGGCATAAGGGTATTATTGTTGATCCTAATTAAGAGAAATCAGAAAATTTGTGAAGTCCGAAAATACCACTTACTAAAAATGCCAACGAAAAGCAAACTCAACTCAAAATAGAATGGAATCATTTCATTAACAGGGATATCCATAAATGTACAAAATCTTGCAAGTTTCTATAAGTAGAAAGGTGCATCCACAAGCACAATAAGAAAAGGTAACATTACATCTTTTACAATTTTCCAAGTACATCAATAATACATCAATGAGAAGTACAGTTACATATTTGGCTAAACAAGCCATACAATGATCGATACAATGATATATCCATCTCAAGTTACATAACATATGAAATCTGTGTTCGGCCGCCATCACCCACTGGTCTTCTTCAAGCCGAAGATCAAGACCATGGTTAAGGTGCTTTTTCCACCCAACCACGCAGCACTACACTTCCCCGGGTTTCTTCCTACTCAAAGAATCCCCGACCTTGCATGAGGTGTCTAGCAACCTGGAACAGATGGGCAGGAGGGAAACTCTCGATGCATGTCTGATGCTTATATGCACTCTAAACTAGAATCAACCTATTCTTGCATATAGGATGTGGCAGAGATTAATAATAATGAAAACTAGGCATTTAACATCTATCTATTTCAATGGTACAAAACAACTTTGGCCAAAGCAAGAAATAAAACTGGTAAAACTTGAAAAAGAAGTTTACCATCTCTGTAGTCCATATTCGGCATCCTGTCCCGGAAGTTAAGCTCAAAACTAGACTACCTCCATTGTGAAAATAAACATATTAGTGTATGCATTTGACTAGGCTCATTGCTAGTGGCATTTACAAAAGAAAACTGAGTTTGAAAATATATATATGTATCAAACATTTCTTTCCGACATAAGTTTCCTTATTTCTAGTCAACAATTGAAGAGGTCATTATTTGATTCAATGAAAATATACATAATGTCTACTTATAAATGTTTACATAACTATCCTTTTGTAAGGTAATTCCTTTGTAATTTGGTCACTTTATGTTCAAGTTAACAACACGATTATTAAATGATTTAGGATTATCTTGTATTACATTGCTTTTTGCTATATCTATTCATTCAGAAAACCACTGCCTATAACTATCATTATTTTAAATTCATGATTCTATAAAACATTTCCGTATACTATTATTAAGAATAATAGAAAAAAGAATACTGTTATCACCGATGACTAAGTAATGATAAAATATGCGAAAAGTTGACATAAGCAGGAGTAACTGGTCAAAGGTTAACAAAAAAAATGCTGAAAACTAAGCCACAGGCCGCTTAACCAATATCAAAACTAAAGTAATCTAAGAGAGGATAAAACTCGGCACGGCCGATGCATTCTTGCTGGCTGACCAATATGTCTAAAATGATGCACTAATAAGACCGATGCATTTAAAGTAACAAGGATGTTGAAAGGAAAAAGAAAGCTGCTGGAAAACCAAAAGAGAGTCCGAAATACATACGCCACAGGGAAAAGTGAAATATTAGGCTCTCTGCGGCATAGAGAAATGCATACGACTTAGCAATATTCTGATTCAACAAGATAAGTTGCAGAAATAAACTAGCTAAATTCTATACATAGCAGATCGCTTATTAAGGTGTGACAGTTCGGCATAACGGAAGAGGTTGATCACGTATGAAGTTTTGAGGATTCTACAGTGAAACAAAAGGAGAAAGATGGCCTACGAATGAGAGGAAAGACAATCTCATAGCTATAAGTCGGCAATGTAGAGCAAGTCGGAATTCTAGGAAGCCGCAACAATTTAAAAACCTAGTATAAGTTTTAATGTCCAAAATGAGAAAGTAAGCGGCTGGTTTAATGAAGAAAGGAAAGTAGATCAGAGTATGGAGGTCGCAGAGACATTAAGCAAGCCGAGAGGCTATACACGTGAGTATGTTACCCATGTATGCGGCCTCCGATTCTAACAGGGGGGGAGTGGTTTCATGTGAAAATCAACAATTGAATTAATATCATCTCTAGTCGCACTATACCAAGCTGGTAGCTTTGGTAGATAGCGCCGCGGTTTGGTAACTTATTTAGAATTCATTATGAGTGCTGGCCAATCTACCCACTTACGTAGGCTGGCCCAGAGAAGGTGACATCTGGTATGTGAAGTTGATTCATTTTGCATAGCAATGGTCTTTGGTAGATATAAGCCGTGAAAGGTGTGCGTGGACAATGATATCCTGCAACTATTTCGAATTTCCACAGGCCGATTTCGATAGAGCTTAGAATGAAGAGTTTTTAAAATACCAATATTGTCTAGCGGTTAAGCCGGAGCCAAAGTCGCTCCAGGAGAGGGAGGGTTGGATGATATCAAAAAGAAGAATACAAGAGGCTGATTTCTAATATATGACAAGCTAAACTAATCAACCAATTTGAATTTGAATACTAAAGAAAGAACTGCGTACTCATTGACGTTTCAAATCCATTTTAAATCAAAGAAATATGCATGGTAATTACCTAGAATACAAGCTTGAAGGTTCTTGTTGATTTGAAGTCTTCTTATTTCTTTCAGACGCCCTCTCCTCTGCTCGATGAGCCACCTTCTTCTCTATTGTTCCCCTCTTCTGACTACTCTTCTCTCTTCTTTTCTTCCATTTTAAAGATTTTCCTCCCGTCATTGTTGGTAGTTTCTATCTTTTTCTCCTCATCTTTTTGCTTTTTTATTTTTGATTTATTCCATTTTCGTTTTCTTCTATTTTTGTTTTCTTTTTCTATCTTTTCTAGATTTTTGTTTTTATTTCTATTATTATGGTTTTATTCTATCTTTTTGATTTGTCATTATCTAATAAATGAAAGAATTCATTCTTTTGGCACAATAAATAAATAAACATTACCACTAATATTTATATGTATTTATTTTTATTTTAACATTCCTATATTTTATTACGCAAGTATCTTTTAAAAAGTAAGTAATTTGTACTAAGAGGAAAATCATTTTCCTACATATATAATTTAGATAAAGAGAATATAAACTTTAAATTTATTCTATTGTAACAAAAGACATTTAAATCTAATGACCAACTCATTCAGTTATGCATCTAAAGAAATATTTTTAACAAAATTGGTAAATCAATTCCATCAACACAAGACTATTTTGGAGACGATGAAAATGCAAATGAAATGCAAACTAAGTGCTTGTGTGACATCTTCGAGCCTCTCCATCCCATCCCTGCCAGGTGGCTAGTCACCTCTACCTCAACCATATTCTTGTCTTTGACACACGTGCCAACATTGAACTCAATTCTCCATTAATAGGTTGGTATCCCAAAATCAATAGCCAAAGCATTATACAATTGTATACTGTGAAAATAAGAGATAACATCCACTTTCATCTATAAACAGTTATCCATAAACATATAATAGTTCTAATTATAGCTAGGGTCCAGAGAGTTTGGCAGTTGAGATGTGACAAAATTTCTTAGGTGGCAGCCCAAGTCACTTAAATGAATTTGATCATGAGCTTATGGCATTACAAGGTATTGAGAATCAATGTGTGGTTTCAAATGACAAGGTTGTACAAGCATTGACAAGAATTGATAGCACTCACGTAGCCAAATGGAGGAAAAACAAAAGGGTATTCAAGGTGGAATCTCTTATGTACAATTGCAACCTATCAAAGAGGCAATTGAAATGATAAAGGTTGATTACCTACACTTGCTCAAGGATAGAGATCAAGCGACCAAGAAGGTTGAAGAGAAGGATAAGGACATTAGTGATCTTTGTTTACAATTGGGTTTGACACGTTCATCACCCAAGTTAGACACTCAATCATCTATTACAGCCACTCCTATGGAAGAAGAAAAATCAACACTTGTTGATGGTCAATCACAAATGGAAGGAGAGGACATGTTAGCCACAAGGATCAGCCTTGAGATATGTGATTCTCATGGAGAGACTCATGTTAGATCAGCATTTGATGGACAGCATGCAACAAGAAAGAAGAAAATGTTTGAGATGGATGAAAACACTATGGAGTGGTATGATATCATTCCTGATTTGTTTAACAGTAATCCTACATTGTAAAGTACTCAAACCATCACAAAAGTTACATGAAGTAAATAATCCACTTAATTACAACATCTCAAGTAAAAGAGAAATCTCATAAACATGAATCAATAAAATTCATTAAATCTTACAAAATCACGTGCTCAATCCAGGTGATAGCACTATAAAATAATATACAAAGTCCATTGGCTTCCATGCCATAATTTATACAATTACAAGTTACAATAAACATGTACAACAAGTATAAATAATAAATCAAACAACTCTCGAGTCGTCCCGAACCGACATTGTTCTCTTGTGAGCCGAGAGACGGGAACATGGCTCAGGCACTTTTCCACCCAACCATGAAGCAACTATACTTCTCCGGATCCCTTCATGACACGAAGGAAACTCAACCCTGCATGAAATGTCTAGCTACCTGGAAACAATTGGCAGGAGGGAACACCTGATGCAACTTGATGTCTAATGTGCGATTCTAAATAATGAAATGCAAATTGTCTTACAACAGGATGTGACAGAGATATATATTAATAAAGTTTGCTAGACAAAATATTCATCTTTTTCAATGACTGCTCGTTTAGATCTAAACATTTGAAAAATAGTTATAGGTTCAATTCTCGAAAAGAGGAAAAACCATCTCTGATAATCCACATTCGACATCCTAGCCCAAAAGTAACCCAAAACACTCATAGCTAAAAATCTACGTTCTTTTCACAATAAATAAAATAAAATAAATAATAAAATAAGATAAAATAAATGACAACCCCCTATTCACAAATAGATCATCTCTAATTCCCTTTCCAAAGCATCAATCATAAAAACACACTTTTCAAGCAAGAATCCATCTTTTGATCACACGTAATGCATCTATACAACTCTTAAATCGATTTTGTTTCCAAGTCCATATTTCATTCAAAAATACATAACATGATAAGTATTCTAAGTCATTCAACAATCTTATTGTCACAACTGTGACAGGAACTAATTCATTCAATATACGTAATGCAATAAGTTTTCTAAATCATTTAAACAACCTTACTGTCACAATTGTGACAGGAAGTTAAAGAAACAAGCAACAGTCTTACTATCACAACTGCAACAGGAACTGTGACAGTTTAAATAAGAACAACAGAGTTCACAACAGGTTTACTGTCACGCAAACGACAGTAACTAAAATAGGTCTTTGAACAACAATAAAATAGATGATATATAGCTATAGGAATCTAATACTCACCTAAGTTTAAAAGTTATTTTCACATAGTTCGATCAATAATTAGAGGCCGACTTCTAACAAAAGACTGATTTCTAACAGCAAAACAAGAAGATAACAACTATAAGTATTTAAGTCTACTAGAGAATAATTTATCAACGTCTGGTATACTGGTAACTACGGTTTCAACGGTTGCATCAAGATCAAGAAAAGAGGGTGATTCACTTGGCATAAAACCAGAAAAACAATGAACAGCAGGAAAGATACTTTTGCATACGCGGTAGGATGATAACCATAGGCGGCAAGATGACAGCCGCTCACGCTTGGTAGGCCGAACTAGCCTCCCAACGCCGTGGTTTTAAGGCAATTGGCGACAGGGACTGCGATCTAAGGCAGGTCGAGCAAACAAAAGAGGCATAAACGCCTTCAAACAACAGGTTGATTTCCCTAATGATGAGAAGGAAAAGAACGCAGGCCTGGGTATAAATAAATTTCAGCGGTTTAAAAGATATAAGTTAAGAGATCTGTTTTGTAAGCTAAGTATAGCAGTCAGATCACAAGGCAAAACAGAGGGAAACAACAAAAACAGAAGGTTGATTCTAGTCTGGTCGCAAGGAAATAAGATAGTTGACGGCAGGTGTTTTAATCATAAACAAGGAAACATAAAAAAAATTGGCCGCCTATAGGTGTAACGTAGACCAGATTTGCTACGGTTCTAACAGTCATAAACCACCATAATTCATTGCAAATTAAACAAGGATAATACCCGGCTTCTGTGCTGAAGAAGAAGAAGATTGATTCTGCCTTGGTAGCTCACTACTTCTGCCTTTCCAATTGCTGCCCTTAATTGCTACCTGTCGCTCCTAGATCCAGAGATATTGGTCGCTTGTAGATGGTGGTCTCTCTTCTGCTAACCCCTTTTGTTTTTATCACTTCCAAGACATCAAACAGTCTTACAAATGGAGGAGCAAGTTTGCATGCTTTGCGAAACGAAACTAAACTCTTCTGAGATTTGACCCTCAAGAAGACTTTGTCACCAATTGAGAACTGTCTAGGCATCCTATTTCTATTTGCATAGCTCTTTTGATGATCTGAAGCCTGCTTTAATTTTTCTTTGATCAATCTCATCTGATCATCCATTTCCCTTAACATATCAGGACCAATCACTATTCTGTCCTCCACCTTATCCCAACTGATAGGTGTTCGACACCTACGTCTATAAAAAGCTTCGAACGGTGCCATTCCCAAAGATGCATGGTATGAATTGTTGTATGCAAACTCTACCAATGGACGATACTCCTCCCATTTATACTGTTGATCCATACAATACATTCTGAGAAGGTCTTCTACAACTTGATTGACTCTTTCCATCTGACCATCCGTTTGAGGATGATATGCCGAACTGAAATTCAACTTGGTTCCCAAAGCTGCATTAAGAGTTGTCCAGAATCTGGATGTCATGTGAGTGTCTCGATTTGAAATGATCGTCTCAGGCACTCCATGCAATCGAAAAATCTCCTAAACAAACTTCTTAGCTAATACCAAAGAACCATCTGAAAGATTCCTTGGAATGAAATGTGCTACCTTTGTCAACTTGTCCACAACCACTAAGATGACATCATGCTGATTCTTAGAAATGGGCAACCCCTGAATAAAATCCACTTATTACTTGCCACTTATGCTCAGGAACACTATGCAGGTACAACAATCATGCTGGATGCACATGCTCAGCTTTGACTTGTTGGCACTCCAAACATCGAGCCACAAATTCTGTCACATCCCTCTTAAGTCTAGGCCAAAAGTATAAAGGTCTCAAACCTTTGACCATCTTGGTCACTCCAGGGTGCCCTGAATATGGTGCGTTGTGGATCTCTTCAAACACTAACTTCCTCAACTCTCCTGAGTTAGGAACATACATCCTTCCCTGATATCTCAAAAGTCCATCTAACTCAATCACATAACCATCAAACCTGTGATCTAAGGGGAATACTTCCAAAGCTTGCTTTACTCTTTCATAATACTCATCCCTTGAAGATTCTGAATTACTTTCTGCTTCAAATTGGATCTCATTG
Organism: Cunninghamia lanceolata; assembly: GCA_027924645.1. Classification (NCBI taxonomy): domain Eukaryota; kingdom Viridiplantae; phylum Streptophyta; class Pinopsida; order Cupressales; family Cupressaceae; genus Cunninghamia; species Cunninghamia lanceolata. Next base: position 3,779,234 of record BSBN01001291.1, on the reverse strand, counting down.
TAACCATGGCAGCCAGATGTCTTCTTCTACAAAGAGCATCTGCTACTCTATTCTCCTTTCCTTTTATATACTCAATTCCAAAGTCATACTAAGGAATTCTAACCACCTTCTCTGTTGTGCATTAAGGTTAGGTTGAGTAAATATTTACTTGAGCCCTAAATGATTTGTCTTTAACTCAAAGGGCTTACCTAGAAGATAATGCCTCCACATTTGAAGTGCATGAACTATGGTAGCTAACTCAAGATCATGCGGCGCATAGTTTAACTCATATTGCTTTAACTTTCTTGACTCATATGCAACCACTTGCTCATTCTGCATCAACACTCCTCTTAAAGCATCAGTTATAACTGTGAAGTGACCATTAGGATCTGGTATGGTCAAGATAGGAGCAGTTGTGAGCTTTTCCTTTAGCACTTGGAAAGCTTGCTCACACCTTTCTTTCCATTCAAACTTCTTACCCTTCTTTTGTAGCAAGATAATCGGTGCTGCTATAGTTGAGAAATCTTCCACAAACTTTCTATAATAACCTGCAAGTCCCATAAAACTTCTGACTTCTATCACACTTTGAGGTGCAGGCCATTCCATTATTGCTTTAATCTTCTCAGGATCAACTACAATCCCTTTTGCTGAGATCACATGACCAAGATAGTGCACTTTATCTTGAAAGAATGTACACTTAGATAGTTTACCATAAAGCTTCCACTCTCGCAAGCTTTGTAAGACTATCCTCAAATGCCTTTCGTGCTTTTCCATTGATTTAGAGTATATCAATATGTCATCAAGGAAGATCAACACAAAATCATCTAAACAATCACTGAATATGCTATTCATCAAATTCATGAAGGCTGCTGGAGCATTAGTCAACCCAAATGGTACCACTGTGAACTCGTAGTGACCATATCGAGTCCTAAAAGCTGTTTTAGAGATGTATTAATCCTTAATCCGCAATTGGTGATAGCTGGATGTAAGGTCTATCTTTGAGAACACCGTAGCTCCTTTCATCTGATCGAAGAGCTCATCTATTCTTGGGAGTGGGTGCTTATTCTTTATAGTGGCTTTGTTAAGCATCCTATAATCAATGCATAACCTTAAAGTACCATCCTTCTTTACAAAGATGACCGGTGCGCCCCAAAGCGACACACTAGGTCTAATGAACCCTTGATGTAGCAACTCTTGCAGTTGTGCTTTAAGCTCATACAGTTCTGTAGTAGGCATCCTGTAGGGTGCCTTAGATTGAGGCTCAGTCTTTGGTAGCAAATCAATCGAGAAGTCAAATTCTCTCTTCGGTGGTAACTCTGTCAACTCCACAAGGAATACATCTCGAAAATCTCTAAGGATTGGGTAGTCATTGAATGTTGGTTCTTCATTGTCAAGGTCCTTTACTTGGACAACATAAATGGCACACCCTTTCCTCTTGGCTTTCTTCAATTGCATAGCCGAGATTTGTCTAAGTTCTAAAGGTCTCTTAGATCCATTAATTTCCACCTGATTTCCTAGGTCATCCAAGCATCTAACAACTTTGTCTTCACAGTTTACTAGAGACTTATGTTCAGCTAACTAGTTGATTCACAAAATTACATCATAAGACCCTAAAGGTGTTACATACAAATTAACTTGCGTCTAAAAACTTGGAAGCTCTAACTCACTACATGCTAGACATGAGTCTACTCTCTTTTCTGCTCTATTGCCATATTGTACCATCCAAGAGTTTTTGAAATATACACTGTTGTGTATATATTTTGATGCCAAATTTTTGTTTTTCTGATTGTTTTGAGTTTAGGGTTTCATTGGATATATTGCATGTTTGATATTTGCATGGAATACATGGAATAAAGAGCATATAACATAAACCCAGAAAATCTAAACTAGATATGAACAAACTGATGAAGACCCAGATTGTATTATAGCAAACTATGAATTATAAGTACATACCCATATGTTCGTTTGCAACTTCATACATATGCTGACGGAGGGCCAGCCATACATGACATAGAAATATGCTCACAACTTCTAAAAATGCAACAATCTTCTTACACGAAGAGTGGCAGCTCAAAACATAATCCAAGGCATCCATTTTGATGAGTAAATAAGTCACAAATGCAGCCCACGACTGGTACCATATGGTACGGCCTTGTTGAAAGGAGTTGCAGCCCCAAACTCAACCAAAATTAATCAGAAACGCTGCCTTATTGCTGCTGTTCGGTCTGCACTTCAAAACTCCAAGATTCTTTATATCAGCTCAAACTCCACCAAAAATACCTTCCATGAATGCACAAATGAGACCTCTGGATGAAGCCTCCAAGAAATTGACCAAATGGGGTTTCGTCCACAAAGCCAAAGATCAAATCGTATCTTGCAGAGGTTTTCGTCTCAGCAAGACAATACCAACCTAGGGAGCCAAGCTCCAAAACCCTCACGGAAATATCTCAACAAGAGAGAAAAATCAATATCCAAGCATGTCCAAATGAGAGCTCTTCCCTTCTTTTATACTTTTTCAATTGGGAATCCCTAAAATCCTCTTGCATATGGGATAAAACATGAGAGGGAAAATACATTTTAAAATATTATAATTCTCTTTAATTCTTTCCTCAACATCACCCATAAAGTCCCCTCTTTTAAAACAACATTAAGTTGTTGAGCATAGGCACCAAGGTCCAAGACTAAATAATAATGTTTAATTTACGGACTTTAAAATGGAGGCCAAGATGATGTCAGAAACCAATGATCTATAGCTTGTTGGAAAGGTCTTGATAAAACGAATCCAACCCCACTCTCAAAATTCCGTTCCGGTGCCAATCCTGAACTTACTAAAAATAGTAAGTAATGGCCATAAGCAAACTGAGCCAACTCAGAGGGTGCCAACTGGATCCACAAACCATTTGATAACTCCGAGCTCAGTGCAATGTCTATGAGAGCCGACAACCGACTGCCAAGTCGCCCAAACAGCGCCAAATTGCCACTTACTAAAAATAGTAGTGACCACCGGGGACCAAAGAGAACAAACCTAGAAAAACCCAGAAAGATTAACGACATGCAAGCACTTACTATAAATAGTAAGTATGGACAAGTTGTCCGAAATCCCTCCGGAAAGTGTCAAACATCTCCACTGGATCACCCGAACACCCTGGTGACATCGAAATATTCCTCTGATTATGCTGTCACCAACCCAGAAAGCTCGTTCTGACTGATCTGCAAGAGAATCTAAAAATGGGAACATTAAGCATCTAACAACTTTGTCTTCACAATTTACTAGAGACTTATGTTCAGCTAACTAGTTGATTCGCAAAATTACATCATAAGACCCTAAAGGTGTTACATACAAATTAACTTGCGTCTAAAAACTTGGAAGCTCTAACTCACTACATGCTAGACGTGAGTCTACTCTCTTTTCTGCTCTATTGCCATATTGTACCATCCAAGAGTTTTCCATATGCCCAGGTCTAATAGATAACTTAGATACTACTCTAGGATCTACAAAACATTTTGTGGCACCAGTATCAATCAAAATAGAAACATGTAGTCCATAGTGCTTACCTTGAAACTGTATAGGTGCTGCCTGAAATTCAGCTTGCCAATTGTCCACTACGGCATGTATCTGATGTTGTGGTGCTCCTTGCTGATTCTTGTTTACTCTTCTCGCTGATCTCTGGGGACATGAATTTGCGTAATGCCCTCCTCCACAAACATAGCATCCACCCTTAGGTGCCTTCGGTCCTTCAGTCCTTTCTTGCTAGTTGTTGTTTTGGTTGTTATAGCCACCTCTTTTGTTTCCTACATGCTGGTTTCCACCATTTCCATCCTGAGAGCTATTACCTCTTTTCAAATTCCTGATCTGCCGATTGTTATTACCTTGTTTGTTATTCTGATTATAATTTTGTTGGTTATTCTGAGGACTCTTATTGGCAAATTTCGCATCTCTCTACTTACGGTAACTAGCTACTTGTTGTAGCTTTTGCTCTTGTTTAATTGCTTTCTCAAAAACTGCATCCATAGTGAGTGGGTTATGAATATCTACCTCTGCTCCAATCTGGGGCCTTAAGCCTAATATAAACTTCCTGATTCAGAATCTCTCGTCTGTCTAGTACTGTTGAACATACTTAAGTAGATGCGAGAACCTCTCCCAATAACTGGTTACGGACATTCCTCCTTGAACCAAATTCTGAAACTCTGTCATCTTCTTGTTGAAGAAGAGCTGTGGTAGCCACCTTTTCTTGAAAAGTTGTAGGAAAATTTCCGAAGTTATTTCACCAGGTAACAATTTCTTATCTGCCTTCTCATTGTCCCACCATGTTGCTGCTTCACCAGTCAACTGATATGATCCCCACATTGCCTTTGTGTGATTAGAAATATTTCGAAGCTCAAAGTATTTCTCCATTTCTATGATCCACGCCTCAGCTCCATCTCCAATTGTCTTTCCATCAAATTTAGGTGGTGAGACCTTCTTGAGGTCTTTTCCCAACTCCTTTGCAATCCTTACTTGATTGTTAGCATTAACTCCAGCCTCAGGAACTTGGACTTCTATCCTCGGATTCTCATTCTGTGCCTCAACCCTTGGGTCTTCATTTGCATTTGCACCTCTTGGGTTTTCATTAGCATTCTGCTTTCTGATTCCCTCTGATCTCCTGCTCAAGAGCATTCATTCTTGTATCCTGTTGGGTCAAGAGAGCAAGAATATGATCCAATCTTTCATCTTGATCATAATTAGCATCTCCACGATTCCTTGCATTTGTACCAATACTTGCACCTTCACGATTTCTTCTATTTTGACCACTTCCTGATCCTCCACTACGATCAGTGTTTCTAGTATTCATGATGAATAATCTGCATCAAAGTCGCTTCTTAGCATAATAGTCCAAAAGAGGCCCTAGTGTTCAACCTAGAGCTTTGATACCAAATGTAAAGTACTCAAACCATCACAAAAGTTACATGAAGTAAATAATCCACTTAATTACATCTCAAGTAAGATAAATCTCATAAACATGAATCAATAAAATTCATTAAATCTTACAAAATCACGTGCTCAATCCAGGTGAAAGCACTATAAAATAATATACAAAGTCCATAGGCTTCCATGCCATAATTTATACAATTACAAGTTACAATAAACATGTACAACTATAAATAATAAATCAAACAACTCTCCAGTCGCCACGAACCCACATGGTTCTCCTGCGAGCCGAGAGACGGGAACATGGCTTAGGCACTTTTCCACCCAACCATGAAGCAATTACACTTCCCCGATCCCTTCATGACACGAAGGAAACCCAACCCTGCATAAAATGTCTAGCTACCTGGAAACAACTGGCAGGAGTGAACACTCGATGCAACCTGATGTCTAATGTGCAATTCTAAATAATGGAATGCAAATTGTCTCACAACTGGATGTGACAGAGATATATATCAATAAAGTTTGCTAGACAAAATATTCGTATTTTTCAATGACTGTCGTTTAGATCTAAACATTTGAAAAATAGTTACAGGTTTTCCTGAAAAGAGGAAAAACCATCTCTGATAATCCACATTCGGCATCTTAGCCCAAAAGTAACCCAAAACACTCATAGCTAAAAATCTATTTTCTTTTCACAATAAATAAAATAAAATAAATAATAAAATAAGATAAAATAAATGACAACCCCTATTCACAAATAGACCATCTCTAATTCCCTTTCCAAAGCATCAATCATAAAAACACGCTTTTCAAGCAAGAATCCATCATTTGATCACATAGAATGCATATATAAAACTATTAATTGATTTTGTTTCCAAGTCCATATTTCACTCAAAAATACATAACATGATAAGTATTCTAAGTCATTCAACAATCTTACTATCACAATTGTGACAAGAACTAATTCATTCAATATACGTAATACAATAAGTTTTCTAAATCATTTAAACAACCTTAGTGTCACAACTGTGACAGGAAGTTAAAGAAACAAGCAACAGTTTTACTGTTACAACTACTACAGGAATTGTGACAGAGTTTAAATAAGAACAACAAAGTTCACAACAGGTTTACTGTCACACAAATGACAGTAACTAAAATAGGTCTTTGAACAACAATAAAATAGATGAAATATAGCTACAGGAATCTAATACTGTCACCTAAGTTTAAAAGTTATTTTCACATAGTTCGATCAATAATTAGAGGTCGACTTCTAACAAAAAACTGTTTTCTAATAGCAAAACAAGAAGATAACAGCTATAAGTATTTAAGTCTGCCAGAGAATAATTTATCAGTGTCTGATATATTGGTAACTACGGTTTCAACGGTTGCATCAAGATCAAGAAAAGAGGGCGATTCACTTGGCATAAAACCAGAAAAATAATGAACAATAGGAAAGATACTTTTGCATACGCGATAGGATGATAACCACAGGCGGCAAAATGATAGCCGCTCACGCTTGGCAGGCCGAACTAACCTCCCAACGTCGTGGTTTTAAGGCAATTGGCGACAGGGACTGTGATCTAAGGCAGGTCGAGCAAACAAAAGAGGCATAAACGCCTTCAAACAACAGGTTGATTTCCACAACCACGAGAAGGAAAAGAACGTAGGCCGGGGTATAAATAAATTTCAGCGGTTTAAAAGATATAAATTAAGAGATCTGTTTTGTAAGCTAAGTATAGCAGTTCGATCACAAGGCAAAGCAGAGGGAAACAACAAAAACAGAAGGTTGATTCTAGTCTGGTTGCAAGGAAATAAGATAGCTGACGGCAGGTGTTTTAATCATAAACAAGGAGACATAAAAAAGATTGGCCGCCCATAGGTGTAACGCAAACTAGATTTGCTACGGTTCTAATAGTCATAAACCACCATAATTCATTGCAAATTAAACAAGGATAATACCTGGCTTCTGTGCTGAAGAAGAAGATCGATTCTGCCTTGGTAGCTCACTACTCTTGCCTTTCCAATCACTGCCCTTAACTGCTTCCTGTCGCTCCCAGATCCAGAGATATTGGTCGCTTGTAGATGGTGGCCTCTCCTCTGCTAACCCCTTTTGTTTTTATTAAAAATCTCCCTAATCTTGGCGTCCAATTATTTTAAGGTTTTCTTGCTTTGTTGATAACTGAAGTTTACTCATACGTTTGCATGCGATTTGTAGACTTAGAGGCTTTGAATTTCTTTAAAAAATAGAATAAAATAACTTGATTATATTTCTATCACTTGCATGACAGTGACTAAATATTATTATGTCATTTGCATGACAATAAATTCGTTTAATTCTTTTAATTAGATTCTAAATCTAATAATAATATTATTAATATAATTTATCTATTTTTAATAAAACATAATTACTAAAAACAACTCAAGAAGTAATTTGTAATAATAATAATAATAATAATAATAATAATAATAATAAATATATCTATCTATTTAAACATAATTGTTTTAAATCTGAATTAGATATCGTTTGCCAAACAATAATATGAAAACACTTATTTATTTATTATTTCATAATATAAATACGCCATTTAAATATAATTGAAAGAACACTAATATTTATAACTAAATCATACATTCGAAAAAGAACTTATTTTAGCAATTAAAACTCATATTTATCTACTTCCAAACATCAATCACATTTATCGATTAATTAATAAAGCATAAAAAGATCATTTTGAAAATGCAATATGCCATGAAACTATGTGAGTGTGTGAGTGCATGAGGGTTATCCATCCCAAACAGTTCTTGCCAAGTGGCTAAAACATCTTTACCTCAACCATGTTCTTGTCTTCGACGAGTATCTGTATTCATTCACACTCAACTCGACGTCAATAGGTTAGTCCCCCAAAACATAGCCGAAGCAAAACATTATAATCACATCGATAATATTTGATATTAAATCAACTTTCTAATTCACGCAAATATAACATCATGATAATTACCTTCACACACATGGAATTTACTCAAAGTAAAAACAATTATAGTAAAATGTTCACTAATCTAGAATAATAATATAGTCCATAAAACGAGACCTGACATACATCTTTGAATTTTCATGAGGTAGACACTTTAACACCTATGGGTGATAGTCATTTGAAGTCTACTAATGATAACATACAAAATTGGAGTGCTGAATATGCTGATTATGTTGAAAAACTTCGCACTACACATTCTGATTTTGTATATCAGACTTTAGAAGATGTGGAAAGGACATAAGAAAAGTGTAAAAATTGGCTAGAAAGGGCAAGAAAAACTAAGTTCATTGCTGCTCAAGCAAAACAGCACCTTGAAATGATCAAGAATAAGAGGCAATCGGCTTTGTATACTCATCATGTGCCAACCAATGATGATATGCATGTATGTGAGAATGAAGATGAAGGAAAATCAGACATGCGTGATACATTAGTCTCTATTGAAGAGCTAGATCAGCATACTATTGATTTGACACAACATTATTTTGATGAGGCTTTCATATTGGAGCATGTGCATAGTAATAATTCCATTCTAACCGATTGTTTGATAGTTCATTCTTCGTGGTTAGATGGCTGTCTTTCATTGCTGTGTATTGAATTATCTGATCTCACTTTAGTTACAATAGTGTTTGGGCCAGTTTGGTATGGTGGAGATCACTATATTCTTGTTGAGGAATGGTATAATGATGGTCTCCTATCATCATGTGTTATGGATGACACTTTTTGCATCATTATAGATGATATTTTCAGTTTGTATGTTGCTGTTCTGATTTATGAGAGCGATATAACAGGGTTGGATGCACTTTTATTTGCACTTGTGTTCAACATCCATCACTTGTCCATGCTACTATTCAATGTTAGAGAGACTTTCAACTTTGTTGGCACATTGATTGGCATCTACATCTTCATTATTGGTTTGATTGGTTACATCATGGTATGGAATCCAGGTGGTAGCATAATTGGCATGTTTAGTGATGTGTTGCTTCACAAGTATTGGTGTGATATTGTTTATATCAGAGTGAAGTAGTGGAGGTATTGGTACAAGTGGATGTGTTTCAAAGGTTATTTCTTTTGTCATTTGTCAATATATTTGTCTCACTACATAGTCTTGGTTTGGTACATTATTAATGTAGTTGAGAAATGTGTGATCATTTGGTATTCGATTGGATGGAGATACTTGTCATATGATGGTATTTCACAGATGCAGGTTTGCCATTGCTTGAGGACAAGCAATACCGGGAAGGGAGGACTGTAATGTCCCCATTTCCGTAATGGTCACATTTGATTTGGGTATTTAGCCTTTTCACTATTCCCATGGGTTAAATCGCATTCTAAGGGAATGATTGGTTGAAATAAGGAGTAAAAATTAACTTAAGTGGTTCTATTCTTAAGTTGACTTTATAAAGTGTTCTAATTTTAAAGTAGTTTATAAAAATGTTTTATAAAAGTCACTTAAGTCGGCCAAAAACACTTTGTCATAAAGTGACATTGTATACATAAAAACTCTATTTAATAAAGTACAAGTGGGCCCCATTTGGAGCGCTCCACTTGAGGGCTTTAAAAGGAGCATTTGGAAGTCATTTTATAGGATTGAGTTATGTTATTTTGATTTGGAGATATTTCTACTTGGCTGCAACTTGTTTCAGCTTGAATTCAAGGACGAAAACCTTTGTAATTCCTAGTGGGTTGGACGAAAACCTAGCTCGCTTTGAGGAGGCTTCACGACGAAGGTCTATTTGTACTTCATTGCATGAATTTGAAGATTTTGGAGATTCAATGGTTTTTTGAAGATTGCTACAATAGTCCATACCGCTGCTATAGTAATCCGTACCGCCGCTATAGTGATTCGTACCATCGCTACAATGCTTTTTCATTTTGTTTGTGGGATTAATTGAAGGCTAGTTTGGAAGGTGTTGCACATTGAGGGTTTTGGAGGTGGAAAATACAATTTTTGGCCAAGTGCACCTAGGGTTTGTGGCACAAGCATCATTGCAGATTTATTCCAGCCATTTAACAAATTCATATTGGGATTTGGCATCCTTGGAGGAGTTTGTTGAAACTTAGAGAGGATTTCCATCATATTTTGGCACATAATTGACAAGGGTTTCATCTATATCAGCTATACCTTGAAGACGCCTCACCTAGAACTGGATCACCACCCTTTTGAGGAGCATTTGGATCTGTTACAATCATATTGGATCAGCATATTAATTGTATCAGACTTCTGTCCGTCATCAGCATTATATCAACTTGTAACAGCCATATTATTGCTGGTTTTGATTCTATTTCAGACCCATGAAGAGTGCCTATAATCTGGGTATGTTCTTGGCTTATTGGGTTTTCAGATCTTTCATTTGTATTGGGTTTATTAGTGTTGTTACATTCTGATAATAGTTATATCAGACCTGTTTATCTCTGTATCAGACCTGATATTGATTAAATAAAGTTATTCTATCGGAGTGAAATCATTGTTAATTGTTTATGCAATCATTGTTTCCATTCCTATGCAATTGTTCATGATTTGGTGATAAAATTATGTAGGACAACGGTTAGAATACTCAGAAAGTCATATCAGACATTCAAAATTAGAATTCAGAAACATTTCATGCCAACCATTTGACAAGACGTCAAGAGTCCAAAACTGAATTTTTGGGTAATATCTAGCAAAGGATATTTCAGTGGTATCAGAGCTTGGATCTCGCCAGCTTGTGGGTATAATTTAGACTTCATTTCAGTCACAATGGGTACAACAATGCTTAGAATTATGGATGGAAGAATATTACCTACTTTCCTTCCTGCCTCACCAACAAAAGAAAAGATGCCTAGCATGGAAAAACTAATGGAGGACCTTGTTAAGACACAACAACAGATGGAAAGACTTCTTGCTATGCACAAACCTAACTCACAATAATTTACATCACACGAGAAGAATGAAAGAAAATCATTTGATGTATCTACAAGTGAAATTTCTAGAAGTCATTATGGTGAGTTTGATAAGTATATAGGTGATTTACTTCCAAGTGATTTGCAGCCTATAAGGGATCATAAGAAGAGCAAAAATCGGTTGAGAAAGGAAGAACTTTGCTTCACATGCCTTGAAACTTGGACACCTCATACATGTGGATGCCCTAAAGAAGAAGAAACCACAAGTTCACTTAAAAGGTTTGATTTAGAGGAATTACCTATAACATCTATAGATGAAGAGCACGTGAAGGTCGAAGACAAACCAGCCATGTTAGATCAGCTGTAATGCCCCCTTACAGACTCATGGCTAGTCCATCATAGAGTTCCTGTGGACTAGCAGTTTGGTTAGGGAATTGGAGGTTGTTTTGCATTGGAGGTTTGTGTCGGTGGAAGAAAGATGGTTCGAGTTCAAAGGATCTAGTTGGCACCCCCGGAGTTGGCTTAGATTGCTCATGGTCAGTACTTACTATTTTTAGTAATTTCGGGGTCAGTGTCAGTTCAGCATTGTTAGAGTGGCATCAGATTCGTCTTGTTGAGGGCTTTTCGGCGAGCTATAGATCACTTCATTCCGACACCGTCTTCATATTTATTTTAAAGTCCGAAGATTTATAATGTTATATTTAACTAGGACTTTATGATAATGTAAGGTGAAAAGTAACTTTATGAAAATGGAGACATAACATCAAGTTGTGACCTTGGGCGCCCTTCCCTAGAGAAATAAAGTGTTTTTAAAATGTAATTTCCCTCCTTAATGCCCAACGCCCATCTTGGAGGGGAAATAAAAGAGGATTTTCGAGCTCATTTGCTCATGCTTGCTTTATGATATTTGCTTATGAGAGCTCTGCTAGGGTTTGAGCATTTTGAACCAGGCTTTTGGAGACGAAAATCTCCTTTAGTAGCGACATTCTACAGGTGTGCAATACCACCCAAAGGTGCCAGTGAAGGTGAATACATCCAGTGTTCACAGTTGTGCATTCATGTAGCTGATTGGAAATGGATTTGGAGCTGATTTGTGATATCTTTCGAGGATAGAGTGTGTGCAGTCACAAATAGCAAGATTACAACAGATTTGAAGGAGTTTTGGAGTGGTTTGGGACTGATTTGTACTTCCTTGAGTGGCCGTACCTCTCCTTGGCTGGCCGTACCACTTCTAGTGACCCATTGGTGCTTTGTTATTGCTGTTTCTTCATCACAATGGGGTCGCCCAGCTTGGAGTTCAGTGTGCAGATGGATATCAGACATTTTCAGAGGGTTTAGAGTATGCATTGCTGCTGATATTGCCTTTTAGCCTTGGCCGTACCTTTCTGGAGGGACATTGGGGTTTATTGGCTCCATATTACTTTGTGGGTAGCTTGTATTTGGCATTGTGTGAGGTGTTTAAGGCCTCTTTTCTCGTTGATATCAATTTGTATGCTCAATCTTGTATTTCCTGGAGTTTGGAGTGATGCTGGCTATACCTAGTTGCTGGTCTAGACTCAGCACATGTATCAAGTTGCATATTTGAACATGGGTATGTCATAGTAATTCAATATTGGCCCTTTTGCTATCTGGGTAGTCAATAGTTTCTTCATATTCATTGTATATTTTTTGGGTTTTGGTTATATGCTTTATATTGTATGCTCTGGCAACACATCTGTAGGAAAACTAAAACCCCTTCTACAACTTCTCTCTAGTTTTGAAAGATCACACAAAAAATAAAATAAAACACATAAAAAGATCTTTAAAAATTTACAAACAGATACGGCACATTACATCAGTTGCATGAAGGTATGCGTTCTTGTGATGAGATTGAGAGGTTAGGAAACTTTGAGGATGAGCCAAAGAGAGGAGACTCACTTTCTACAAGAAGAGCTCTGTTAAAACATGATTATGAAGAAGAACTGATACAAAAGAAGAATTTCTTCAGAACAATATGCAAATTAGGAGGTAAGTGCTATAAAGTTGTTATAGATAGTGGAAGTACAGATAATTTGGTGTTTGAAGAGATGGTTGAAAAGCTTAAGTTGGAAAGGCTAGAACAACCTAAAGCATATAGAATTGCTTGGTTACAAGAAGAACATAGAGTGTTAGTAAAGGACCAATGTTTGGTCAAATTCAAGATAGGTAGGTACCATGATGAAGTTTTGTGTAATATAATGTCAATGGATGCATGTCATTTTCTATTGGGAAGACCATGGTAGTTCTACATAAGTGTTGGAATGTGAAGTAAGTTTTACTTATCCCAACAGCGACAAGCAGTCGACAACGAGTACCACGGTAGTGTCTCAGGTACCCACCCGATGGGGCCGAAGGCCAAGGAATTGAAACCGAAGGTTATTGGACAAGGGGTTGTAGGGGGCTGGGCGTGCCACGTGTACATGGAAAATTGCATGCGGATGTGCCACTCACGCTTTTATGCATGGAAATCTATCTTTAGATTTGATTTGTATTTTGCATGCATTTTTTTTGGTTATTTAAGTTAGTCGAGCTTAAATGCCAAGGTATGAGAAAAGATTTTTGTAATTGTGAATTTTCTTCTGAGAATAAAATTGAGAGATCTTTGCTTGTGCTTTTTTTCTGGTACATTACCAGGGTTCCACGTAAATCTGTGTTGTCTGTTTTGTGTTTTTTATTGTTAATTCACTGTCATTTCAATTATGCACTACTTATTTTTCTAACAATAAGTGTTGTGCATGATGGGATGGCAAATACTTACAGCCTAACAATGAATGAAAAAAGGCATCGGTTGATCTCACTAAAAGAAAGAGGATATATTTGTAGTAGTGCCAGAATTTATTTGGTGGATGGAAGGAAGTTCTTAGAAGGCTTGAGACATGTGTCTTGCATTGATTCCCAAAGTATGTGGCATTGCAGGCACAACAAGTACCACCGTAGATGTAGAAGAGATACTAGAGGAAGAAGTTTCAGAGTTGCTTGAAGAATACAAGGAGATCAATATGCCATATGGATTACCACTGGTAATAATTAACAATCACCATATGGATCTACTTCTAGGGGCAAGCTTGCCAAACAAGGCGGCGCATAGGATGACATCAACAAAAAATGAGTTAAATCGGCAAGTGTAGGAATTGTTGAGAAAGGAGTTGATTAGAGAGTTTAAGCCCATGTGCGGTACTCGTGTTACTCACACCTAAGAAGGATGGTGAGTGGAGAATGTGTACAGATTTCAGAACAATAAATAAGATCTCTATAAAATATAGGTTCCCATTACCAAGAATGGATGACATTATGGACTGTTTGAGTGGAGCAAAGCATTTCACCAAGATTGATTTGAAGAGCGGTTATCACCAAATCAGAATCAAAGGAGATGAGGGGAAAACTGCATTCAAGACAAATTAAGGGTTGTATGAATGGTTGGTCATGCCCTTTGGGTTAGCCAACATACCAAGTACATTTATAAGGTTGATGAATGAGGTCTTAAAACAATTTTTGGGTAAGTGTGTGATTGTTTACTTGGATGATATTTTGATTTTTATAAAGACTAAGGAAGAACACCTAGGACACATTAGACAAGTATTGCAGAGGTTGAGGGAAGAGAAGTTGTTGATCAATGTAAAGAAGTGTAGTTTTATGAAGAAGGAATTGGTATACTTGGGAATCTCATAGTAGCAAAAAGTTTTTGGGGAAAAAATCAGCAAACCAAAATTATGAGATTTTTTCAAAAACTCGGGTAAAAATTGGGAAAAAATCGGATTATAAAAAAATGTAGAAAAATATTAATATTAATATATATAATATTAAAAATATTCATTAGATATATATCATTATATATTCATAACATATTCATCAGGGGCCGAAGCCTCACTCGAACCTGCCTTTAAAGGTCTACGAACCCTTGAAATGGGCCGCGAGCCTTAAGAAGGGGAATCGGTCTCCAAAGGGGGCCGAAGTCCCTATACAATAAAAAGCGCTTGAAGTGCTAGAGTTCGAGTTAAGCGTTAAGCGCTAAAACAACCGAAACTTTGTATTTGTCCCCTGATCCTTTCAAATGACGGGAGCTTTCAGACGATGGATCGCACTACGAAGGAGAGAAGCTAGAAACCCTAAAATTGTGCGTAAACCCTACTTGCAGAAGAAAACATTGAAATCATGTTTAATCGGTAACAAATTGGGTTAAAATCAGTCAAAATCGCCAGTTGACCGATTTTTACCTGAGTTGCGATTTCAACTAGGGAAAAAATCAGGAAAGGGCCTGATTTGCGATTTTTTGAAAAAATCGCGATTTAAACGTGATTTTTGTTTTTATGCTTGGGATTTGTAATATCAACCAAAGGATTGAAGATGTACCTAGAGAGACCAATTGTGGAGCGGCCTATGTTAGCGAATGTTGGAGAGATAAGATTTTTCCATGGTTTGGCAAGTTTCTATAGGAAATTCATAAAAAAATTTAGTGGTATTTGTGCACCGCTAATGGAGACAATGAGGGGAGACAAGGAGGAGTTCAAGTGGACATCAAGAGTAGATAGAAGTTTTGAGTTGTTGAAGACGATAGAACAACCAGTGCTACCATTACTAGAGTTTAATAAGGTGTTTCAGGTGGACTATGAGTCAAGCGAAAATGTAATAGGCGTAGTGTTGGGCCAAGAAGGCAGATCAGTAGCTTATTTCAGCGAGAAATTAAACGACACAAGAAGATATTCAATCTATGATCAAGAATTTTATGCCATAATTCAAGCATTGAAGATGCATAGGCATTACTTGTTCCCAAAGGAGTTTGTGTTGTACATTGATCTTTAGGCATTGCAATATTTGAATAGTCAAGGAAAGTTGAACTAGAGACGCATGAGATGAGTTGAGTTCATGCAAAGTTATACCTTCGTATTGAAGCATAGGAGTGGGAAACGAAACAGTGTTGCAGATGCTTTGAGCAGGCGACAAAGTTTGTTAATAGTGATGAGAATAGAGGTAGTTGGGCTAGAAGAACTAAAGCATTTGTATGAGACTAATCCTGTTTTTTTGAAGGACTGGAAAGTATCTAGTGAACCGATAAGCATGGATAGAAGTAAGTGGTTGGATTACATAATTCAAAAGGAGATGTTTAAGTGTAATAAGTTGTGCATTCGAAGAAGTTCCATGAGATAAAATTTGATTAAGTAAAAGCATAGTGGCAGTTTAGCAAGACATTATGGTGTAGATAAGATAGTAGCGTTGGTGAATGAGAACTATTTTTGGCTGCAAATATATAAGGATGTTAGGAAATTTGTTCAAGGTTGCAGGACTTAAGTTGCAATGGGGAGAAGTCAAAATGTTGGTTTATATCAACCACTATCAGTTTTGGAGAAAACTTGGGAGGATATAAGTATGGATTTTGTACTAGGATTACCAAAGACTCAAAGAGGACATGATTCAATATTTGTAGTTGTGGACAAATTTTCTAAGATGGTGCATTTTATTCCTTGCAAGAGAAACAATGATGCAGTACATGTAGTTGGTTTATTTTTTAGTGAAGTTGTGAGGTTGCATGGGTTGCCAAGGAGCATAGTCTTAGACA
Source organism: Cunninghamia lanceolata (assembly GCA_027924645.1). Taxonomy (NCBI): domain Eukaryota; kingdom Viridiplantae; phylum Streptophyta; class Pinopsida; order Cupressales; family Cupressaceae; genus Cunninghamia; species Cunninghamia lanceolata. The sequence goes on along the minus strand of BSBN01001291.1, from coordinate 3,762,862 downwards.
AGGCTACAAAATTTGTTGGGTACTTTTGGAGGACATTGTGGGAGATGATGAAGACAAACCTAAAATTTAGTTCAACACATCACTCTCAAACTAATGGGCAAACAAAGGTTGTAAATAGGAGTTTGGGGAATTTGTTGAGATGTTTGGTTGGAGATAAAACAAAGAATTGGGATACAATTCTACCATAGGTAGAGTTTGCATATAATAATTTAGTAAATTGGAGTATAGGGGAGACACCATGTGTAGTGGCATATGGCAGTAATCCAAGAAATGTTTGAGAGTTGAGAGATATTAGCAATAAAGAGAAGAGGAGTGCAAAAGTAGAAAAAATTGCAGAACATATAAAGAAGGTGCTTGCAGAAGTAGGAAGTCATTTGGAGAAGATGAATGGCAGATATAAGGAGAATGCTAATGAGAAAAGGACACAAGGAGTTTGTGGTTGGAGAAGTAGTGGTATATCTCATAAAGGAAAGATTTCCAGTCAGAATGTACAACACATTGAAAAATAATAAATTTGGCCCTTGCAGAATTGTGAAAATATTTGATTCAGGAAATAAAACAAATTAAATTAAAACAAAATAGAAAATGGAATTAATTAAGAGTTATAAATAAACACAATTATAAATTCAATAAGTTAATTAAATAAATAATATAATATATTAATTTTTTAAAGATATATAAACCATAATATTATAAAATTTAAATATATCTCAGCAAAACATTATGGTTTATATAATCTTTAATAAAGGCAATTATATAGATAGGGCACAAATATTATAATCTTTAATAAATACATTTATGATCTTTAGTTCTTCAATGAAATCTAACACAGAGAAAAAAATCAAGAAAAAATGCCGAGAGGAGCTCGAGGATTACCCCAGAAGCCCTAATAGGGGGCCGTAAAAGGAAACCCTACTTTTTGCAATCTGCTCATGTCTACACATTTTTTCTTGATTTTATTGTGCGAAAAACCTTAACAAAAGAAAAATGCACATGTCAGATGAGTTTTGCACGATTTTTTGGCGATTAAATAGAAAATGAATGATCAAAATCATTGACCACGATTGCAGAAAAAACCGGCGAGTTTAAGAGGGAAAAAATCACGACCGGTGGTGATTCTTGATTTCTTTCACGATTTTTGCTTCTATGGTATCAATGATGGAGGCCGATACAATAGTCAATGACTCAATAGGTTTTCCTGTGCCCAAATCTCCTTATCTATCTTTTCTGAACTCATGTAGCTCCTAAGTTCAACAAATCTAATCCACTCATGTCAAATCAATGCGGCATCCTGTGTACTATACATTTTTTGAATGGCATTCATGAAAGCCCTCCACTTCCTTGTCATCTATGGGGAGAAGTCTACCAATCCTCTCCACATGCCATTTCAGGTTTAGTGCATAGGTGACCATGTCGAAAGGAGTGTTCAACATCTCCTATTGTTGTTGAATGATAGACTAATGTGCTCATTGTAAAATTGCAAGTTGGGGTCTCTTTGTCAAACAATCACGTTCATTTGGCTACTAAGCATGCTATCAATGCACTAGTAGATCTCCGCAAGGTTGGGACTGTTAGAGTCCAAATGTAGGGATATGAGAGGTTATGGATTTGCATTTGACCAAAAAATGTTAAGTCTTTGTCACTTCTTTCACCCTCAACCTTCCTCTGTCCTGGAATCGCCCCACATATTCCACTCATGTGTCATGATCATCAGTTGTAAGGGCTCATACAACTCAATCATCCTCTCGAATAGAAAGGAGTAGAATTACTATCTAGTTGTGATGGAATCCTTCTCAGAGAAGGATTGAAATAAAGCATGTGACATGTGGTGATTGTAGATAAACATTTGCATATTTCTTGCATTGCAACCTATTTGATTAACTCAAATTTGCTGTTGTCCTTGAGTGCATTGTTCATAGCATGCACACTAGAAGGGTCTACTAGATATGGTTGTAGGAAGCATCAAACAACTTACCGAATGTCTTGCATCCATTTACCGCATTTGTTACAATTTGCATCACATTGTTGGGACCAATCTCCTCAACAAATTCCCCAAACATCTCAAATTGGAACACCACATATTTGTGGTTCCTCAAACAATCAATTGTGCTAAGGAAGTAAGGCCCCTCCTTACATGTGACAATGATATTGATGAGTGGACCGTGTCTAATGATTGTTCAGCCATCCATGTTAATGCTGCAGCCATGTTAGACCCATGTGGCCTTCATTTCCTCCATTAGTCATTAATCTTGGAATAGTTCTTATCCAAGATAGTATTGTTTAATTTTGTCTCCAATGGTCGCACATATGAAGGCATTACTTGTGCAACCTTGGAAATGACCTTCGTAAAGGAAGAAAAGTGATCAACATGGACGAATGCCATTTGCAAAGAAGAATTTTCCAAAGGCTTTATATACTTCATATCTAGCCTATCCATTGAACATATCAACCATTGGGTTTGGAGTTGAGCTTGTGGTCTTACATTTCCCCTTAGGCTCTATGCACTTGAAACAAAAGAAGGAACTTGTACATATCAAGTACCACTTGTTTTAGAAGAAGGTGCTAGTGTTGGGGTTATAGAGGGTGTGGAGATGTCACAATTATGCAATATGATTATCTCATCACTCTATTCAAGTGAGACCTTAGTGCATACTCCAATCCGTTTACTAGAGATGTGTAGGAGGTGCACATTCACTCTAGTAATGTTGCCTTGGTATTGAAGGGGGCAAATATTGCATCTCCATAGGTGACTGTGTAATGTCCCCATTTCTGGCGTGATCACCTAGTAGAGGACGATTAGCCATTGTTGCAAAAGTGACTTGGAGAAAGGAAAGTCGACTTCACCTAAGCCAAATTGAAGTTAAGTTGAGTACTTTATAAAGTGACTTGCAGAAGGGAAAGTCGATTAAGTGAAACTTGGAGAACGGAAAGTCACTTTGTAAAAAGGAAAAGTAAAATACAAATATGAAATAAAATGACAAATAATTTTTTTTTTTTTGGCAAATGGGCCGACCCATTTGAAGGTGTAAAAGCGAATTAAAAAATAATATTTTAATCCCAAATTGTGGCGCACCTCTTGTGGACTTCAAAATTATTTCAAATTGGGCAAAAGAGGTCGATCCTCTTGAAGGCTTTAAAAGGAGGTGTTTGGAAGTTCATTTCATTAGATTGTATTGTCATTTTGCATATTGGATATTTTCCTTTGAGCTGCAACAACAGGTTCAACCATTTCAAAGGACGAAAACCCTTGGAAAATCCGTGGATTGGACGAAAACCCAATGCCACTTGAGAGGTGAATCCATCCAGGATTTGCTATAGAGCTTATTTGCAGGTTTTGGCATAGATTTGGAGCTTCAAAGACATTATTTGCAGGTTTATATCAGCTAGGGTTTGAAGACCAAATTGATGAAGATTTGTTCCAAATATCAATTTAGATTGAGGCGATTTGGAGAGAGATTGTCGCTAGGGTTTGATATGTCATCATCATTCATGCAAGGAGGCTACGGCTGGCCCAAGGAGTGATTTAGGCGTGTGGTATTATGCAGATCGTGGGCATTTCATGGTGATTCATCATGTATTTCCGATCTTCTATCGCCTAGGGTTAGGCACTTCATATTGGAGGAGTTAGCACTTCATACTAGAGAGATTGTGGGCATTTTCCATCATCATTTTTGCATATCAGAATTCAGTTTGGTGTAGCTGCTGTTATATCAGATCTCTAACACTCAGATCCAGTCATCTTTCATTGTTATTCAAGTATATCTTTGTACATTGGAAGGAGACACAACCCCGGGTATGTGGAGCAAGTTTTAGCTATTCAAATCTTTAATTTGAATAGGGTTTGTAATCACTGTCATAAGTATATCAGATCTGTCATACATTGTAATCAGACTTGTTATGATGAAAATAAAGATATGATTGGTGTGGTATTTTGATGTTTTATGAATGCAAAGTTATGTGTTATGTTTCTACTCTATTGGCATATGTATTTCTCATGAAAACCATCACAAACAAGTATCAAAACAAACAATCAAACTCAGAAATCAGAACTCAGTCCCATTGCATGAAATCAAAAAATTCAGGGCAGATTTGGTTGGGGTTCTTACAGTCGTATCGGAGTTACAATTAAAATCAGAAAGTTCATGGTTTTGAGCAAGAATCTTGGTAGGGGTTCTTACAGACTTCCCCTTGAATTAATTGTTCACTTCACATCTATTCTTCTTGCAAATTGCTATAAAGGGGCCTTCTTTTAATGAAACCTTTGCATACCTTGGCAACAACTTTGAAGAGCAATTGAAATTCACAACATTCCCAAATGAACTACTACTTAGAGTGCTCTCTTTGGTTGCCCTTTCACCTTATTAATTTCTAGATCCATTAACATATTAAACTCCTCATTGTCACTTAGGCTGAAGTAACTCATACTGGTGTTGTAAAAAGAAAATAAAGAGCATAAAAAAATGTCAAGGACTACGGTTTTCTTACTTAGCTTGCGCAAGGTGCAGAAGCAGACGACACACAAATTTGTTCTTTCTTTGAGTTATCTAAGATTCCTAGGACATTATTTGAATTTTGATTCCAACTAAAAATAAAAATAATTACTAGTTAACTAAAAAATAAAAAATAATTACTAGTACAAACACAAGGATTTTCTGTTTCCTTACTTTGAGTTGCATGAGACATAGAAGCAGAGGGTACAGAGAAGTTGCAATTTGATTTCAAGTTAAAAAATATAATTAACATACTACAAAGGATTAAATAAAATTAGCACATTTAATTTTTTAATTTTAAAATTTTAGCATTGTCTAATATTATGGAATTAAAAAAAGAAAAATTAAGTTTCATGAATGGCGAGGTTTAAAGTAGAAAATGTGAAGATGAAGGATCATTGATCAATGATCAATGGGAATTGGGAACATACCTCAAGGACTTGCTGTTGGTCTTCTTCCTCTTTGAAAACGACAATGCAAAATGGGAAGTTTTTAGGGTTTATTTATAGGGTTTGTGGGCCCCACTTCAAGGTTTAAGATAATTTAGAGTTAGACTATTATTTTCTTTTTAACTTCAAAAAAATGTTTTTTTTTTTGGTGTGTTACTGGGTATGCCCAGGTGCCCTGCTGTAACTGAACAACATATCCGGGACAAATGCAGGTGCAATTTAAAAAAAGTAACAGATTTGAGAAAAGCTGCTTTCCTCAGTCTTTATCGAGGATGAGGGGCATGGGGCTGCTAGCAATTAATGACATTAATGCTCTCAATGAAGAGCAATATTATGATTGTTGATTTGACATTTAACATTGAATTAGCAATTATCACTATCAGCTGTGCTCTCAGTTCTGTATATTTTATGTGCAAATTATGGTTTATATATACATTGAACCGGCGGGGGCAGAAGGGGGGTTGCGGGGATTGGAAGACCTTGAACCAGAACCCAAACCAGCAACATAGGTTAAGGAATTGCATGTGTGCTCCCTACAGTAAGGATCCACTCAGACATGACAAACTTTAAATAGTTAATTTACTTGTTGTGATGAATGCTAATATTGAAAATAAGAACCATTTATGTGTCTATTGGTGCAGTTATTTGAGTCGTCTCTGTGATTTATCTGAACAAAACAAGTAGTTATTATTGAATAGAGCCCTTTGATCATGTAAATTAAATTATACATATTAGTTTGGTTGTATATATCAGACATCAAATCTGTTTTGTAGGCAGTGTTCCTAGGTTCAGCTGGAGTATGGTTTATGGTTCTTTACGATTGCTACATCATTTGGCCCTAAAATGACCCTGTGTGTGTTGGGTCCTCGTAAGTTATTCCCTTCAAGTTTCGTCAGCTAGCTGTTTTGCCTCTCACGCTGGTGGACTCCAATATTTAAGAAGCCTCTGACGTTATTACTTTCTTCAAATATTGCACTTTGATAACTTCATAATCCTTCCATTTTTCCCAATGCAAATCAGTATTTTCATACTTCTAAACTTATTGTAGCTGTTGCTGAGACCAACCTGAAGTTATACACTATGGACCTTAGAATCCAAGTTATGTGTTTAGTTACAACATCTTGTAATCCATTAACATTTTATTCTAATTCTACTGCATTTTTTTAGTTTATGTTATTTTTACAAACCTAGCAATAAGATTGCACTCAAAGCATTGATAAATTTTGGTCTATAGCACTTTAACTAAATGTAATTATTTGTTCTAATTTCTAAGAATGATCTTTTATACTTGCTGATTTCAGAATCTCAAACTGCTTTCTGATATTATTTCCATTAAATATGGGGACTTACTTGTATCATGCAGGTGACAATAGGAAGGGTTACACAAGATAACCTTGTGGATATTGATTTGGGCAAGGAAGGTCGTGCTAATAAAGTATCTCGTCGGCAGGTGAGTTATAGCCCATTTTTTGAAGTACCTTAGGTATCGTTTTCTACAAGTAGTATATGTAAGGTAACTTTCTATGATGACCAAATGCTTACCATCCTCTCCCGCTGATTCCATGTCAAATGCATAAAGAGCCATTTTGATAGATATGTAATGTTTATTGCAAGATTTTTAAATGGATGTTATGAATACATCTATGTACAATGTGAGATCAATGCTTATGTTTCATCAGATGAGCAACAACTCCCTTTGGTGGAGGGTTGACTTGCTCTTGTATTTTCCTTAAACAGTATCTTTAGTCATAGAACCTGCAAAAATTGGGTTTTGGTACTTAGTTCTTTAGAGAGCACTGCCTTGTCGGGCCCCACTAGATAGACATCAACATTGTTTGTATTCCAAGATCACACTTTTAACATCTCTATTAATTGGCTTTCTCCATTTAGGTTTTCCTTAAATATGCCTTCTCACCTCCTTTCTTTGAAAGTCATCAATAGAGTTGTCGGAACAGGCATTCTCATATCTTGCATTGGCCCTTTCGCAGTGATAGATGATGATGCTATGGGTTGTTTAGGTTTTATCCTTACTGTGGTCATGTGGCAGCAGAAGTAGGCTCTTGTCATGGTCTCCTACTTTCATCCACATAAACTTTGTGCTTCATCGAGAGAATTTCTCTCATAGGGCTACTTGTACTATGTTTATAGATTGGGGTTAACCACTTTAGGTTTACTCTCGCTTGTTTTGTTTACCTTTCTTTTGTACTTTGTGCTATGTTATGTTTTATAACCTAGGGTCTTTCTACCCTAGCACTTCTTGTTTAATGACTGGTTCCGCTCATTGAGTCCCATTGACCTAATATGGTTATTTGCGTAAGAAATATTCTTTCTTTCTTTTGTCCTTGATTCCCTTTTTTCTTCATAGGACAGCCCTTTCTTGGATAGTTCTCTCGTAAAGTTAAACATTCCAAAGACATATTTTGCAAAATTTCTTTTGCTTGGGAGGAAATTCTAGCCTAGGTGAAGAGGGTTCTTTTGGAAAGGGAATCTTCTTATTAGAACATTACTTTTGGTTTGATTTTGTGTAATGCTTCCAATTTCATTGCTAAACAAACGATTCCATATCACAAGATGTCAATGGATTGAGATTAAGATGGCTTAGTAGATGATAGGCAACAGAAATGAACAGGGGAAAAAATAAAACCTCTTGACATGGAATGTATACCAATAACAGTCAAATGATGCTTATGTCTTCATGGGTGATTTATTCTGAACCTATAGAGTAGGACTGAGGCAATTGAGCTGTTGTTAACCACCGAAAAAGCTAGAGAGCAACTTGTTGAGGTGATTCAGAAAAACAAGCAGCAGGTGGCTGCAAGAAGGCCAAACAATCAATTAGGAGTCTTTCTTACTGAAGCTCCCTATAGATGCGATGAATGTCACACTCACCCCTACACTAAACTTGGAAGTGAAGCTAACCTGTGGGCTTGGAACCATCAAGAACCTGAAGATGGAGATACAAATGTCCAGTTGTATCTGACTGCTAAACTCTAATACATGCAAACTCATAGCTCTTCCTAGTGGATATGCTGCTTCTCCACTGTACTTTTGTCTTCAAAATGCTAGTAGGACTTTTGTAAAAATCTGATATGTACTGGCAGTTTAATATGCCTTTCATATTAAGTTTCCTATGCTCTATGTAACAGCAGACATATAAACACCTTTTATTTTTGTCCTTGGAGGTTTGCTACAGCAGCCCTAAGGGACTTTTGTAAATTTTTCTTTTATATCAATATTTTTATTCATCTTCTATCTTTAAATAGAAGAAATGATGCCACCAGATAGTTTGTTGGCAATTTTAATGCTGTTATTTATAGTATTCAACGTTCATAGTGCCCCATCACCTCCCAGCAACCTCCAAAGGAAAAACTATTCTAATTTTACTCACTGCCTTCCGAGCACTTTCAAGGAGTATAAATACACAGCACTTTCAACAAGACAGTGGGCTTCATACATGTTACAATCTCAACAGTTTTCGTATGGGTTTTTCCCAGTCAAGGCATAGATTTGAACCTGTAACCTCCTGCTCGATTTCCTATGCCTTGTCATTATCCAGAAGGCCTAATATTTCAAGGTTGGTAGTTGTCATTGGCACATTATCCCTTAAGTGGTATATGATCTGGTCAATTCTTGTCCTTACTGGTGGCATGACATGCTTTGATGCCCATGGTTATATTGGATTCATCAAAGGAACCTTGGTTATTGTTGTGTTGCGCATCCCAGGCACTATCAAGCAAAGGCTGAATAGTAAATAGGAACAAAATTGTCCATCCTACTCACCTTCTAGATGGTGCTAGGTCATATGCCACGTGTCTGGCAAGCAAAACTTTTAACCTTGCAGGGGCTGAAATCCTTTTAAATACTCAGAACTTTGCATTCGAAACTCTTAACAGATCACACTTTTACATATCCCTTGGTACTCTCTCTAAACCATTGAAGCATAGAGAAGAAAACCTGACTAAAGACAAGGAATTTAAATTGCTGCCACATGGTCAATAATTGATTGTTTTAACTTTGGTTGATTGTCAATAGTGCTAAAGAGGCATTTAAAGCAACTTGTATAGCATAAAAATCATTCTTATCTTCTGGGTTAAATGCCCTAAACATTGTGATGAGATGGGAAAGCTTATTTTGCCTTAACAACTGCACCCTCCTCCATTACCACACCCAGCTGCAATGTCACTCCTCCTGTCTGCTACAGGGATCAAAGCACTCTTCACACTCAGCATTAATGAGTTACTGGCAATGTTATTAGCAAGACAATGATGATCTTTTGGTTTACCCATTCTCTATAGATTTTGTATATATGTTAATTCAAATTCTACATATAAGCACTGCATATGCAATTAACTGCCTTCAGGGAATGTTTTTGACATTCTTTATGTTTTGATCAGGTGTGGGAAATATGAATATCATGGATCTTGCAATCTGGCATAAATGCAGGCTCTTTTAAAAACGTTTCTCTTTGAATGCCCTTTTCTGGAAACCAGCCTTGCAGTCTTGATTCTTTAGTGAAAAAAAGGGTAAGTTTTAGAATCATGTCAAATTATAAATAATTCTCTTCCCTTCTGTGTTTTTCCAAGTTTAGGTGTTCCTCATAAACCAGTTCAGACTTATTCTAGGAAGAGAAAAATCTCACTCTCACATAGTCATGAAAAGCAAAGAGTCTTTCAAATCCTTCCCCAAGGAGAATCAAGCGACTGTTATTTTAGATACGGATGACCATAGTTACAAGACTCGGACTCGGCTCAGACTCGGCAAGCTGATTTTTGACTCGGAGTCAGACTTGGCGCTCAAACTCGGCCAAGACTCAACAAATTGAAAAAGCCATGAAATATAGAGATTTTTAAGGATTTAAAACTTTTATCATGCACCCTTCAATAAATAAACTTTAAAGACACAATAAACTAATCAAATAGAGTCTACTTTGATCACATACACAAGTATACATCGATTACATGACTACAAAAGTGAATTTTAAATCTTTAGTTGAAGGAAACAACATTTTTAAATATATAAATATTGTCAAGTGTATACAAAATTCATGGATTATGAAACCCATGGCATCAAAACAAATATCAAAACTAAAAGTATAACTATGGCTCAGAGGAGCCTGCATCACTTGACCCAACATCCCTAGTTGTACAAGTTTTGTGCGGGCATCTCAGATAGATCCTTGATGACGATGCAACTATGATTTTTGCTTGTGTATCAGTGACACCAACATTTAAGGGGTCTACTCGTGCACTATCCTCCTCTGCCTCTAGGTCTACCTGATCAACCCATGCAAGGTTGTCCTCATTGAAGATGGGATCCTCAGCCTTGGTGATCCAATTTGACTGTGGATCAACCTCATGTAGAGTGATGGGAGATAAGTTAGTGCCTAGGATTTGCATGTGATAGAGGCAAAGGTTGTAATGAATATAAACAAGATCATTCAACCCTTGCACTGACAACTTGTTATGCCTCTTAAAATGTATGTGCTCAAACATACTCCAATTGCATTCGCACCCTTAAACGTTGCATGGTTGGATCAAGGCACGCATTTTAATCCTTTGAAGATTTGGCACCTTAGCACCAAATCTTTCCCACCATGCAATCTAAAGTGCGAAAAATAAAAGAATTCAAACTCATTGTTCAACTTTGAGTTTCAACATTAATGTAAAAAAAGGAAAAGTTTTAATTTTTAAGCTTAAATTATGCCCTTAATAAACTTTTATCTGGTTGCAATGTCATCCGAGTTGTCTTGCATATATCTGTAGTTAGTGTACGATGACTATTATTATGTTTCGATAATATGGGTTATCCAACTATGTATTAATTGTTTGTCGGCTTTGGGGTAGTTATAACAGTCGGTTGGTTGATGGTTGTGTAACTGTAGGGTCCTTTAAATAGATTTTGTATCGTCAAGGAAATAAGTGTGATCTAGTCTGATCGACTCTGATCCTTGGCTGACCATCTTTGGTCTACTTCTATAATAATTTCATGTGCGAATAAAGATATATACACATTGTAAATTATGTTATTATTTCAAGTACTTGTATTATCAGATAGGAGGGTAAACATTGGCGTTGTTGCCTCAAAAGAAATCAGGTCCAATATAAGAGATTCTTGCCTCTAGACCCCAATAAAGGCGGGAAGAGATCATAACATCATTAGGCTCAAGAGATTAGATGATCTCTAAGATTGGTGGAACAAAGAGAACGTAGAAGAAGACTAAGAGAGATCGCTGAAGCCGAAGTCCATCCCAAAGTAGAAGTCGAGTCAGAGTGTGAGTAAGAGTTGTAGCTGGGAGAGACAACACATTTCCACTACAAATAGCCACACGAAGGCAGAGTGGGAGGAGATAGCAAGGCACCTCCCACTACCAGAAGAAGCATGGATTGATCTTTTAGATCAAGTTGAAAAGTCAAGACAACCTTCTCTTGCTGAGGGAAGTTAGGAGACAAAGTTAGATTCCTTCACAGGGGCGTATGAGAGAAATCTTCGAGGCATCGACGAGTTGTCAATCGAAGGAGAAGAAGCTGAGCCAAGGGTGTATAAAAGAATATTTGAAAGTGAAACAAGTGCGCAGAGCATTGAAGTTGCGGGAAGAGTGGAGGATTCTCACGTAGCCGAGAGTGCAAGAGAAGCATCGAAACGTCCGAATCAAAACTCACTAGCAAGCAGGGTCTAGGCGCTAGATTTGCATCAAAACAAAACCATGGTAAGCCACAATGTAGAAAAGCAAAAGTTGCCCAAGTTTACAGGCAATGGATTATAGGATCCCGTCAGGCATTGTAAGACTTGTGAAACAATTTGGACAACCAATGGGCAAGATGATAAAGCAATTTGGCTACGGTCTTTTCTAGCCATCTTGTGAGGTGTAGCAATTGACTGGTATACAAAAATTGACCAAAAGCCTCCCAAAACACATGGGAGAAACTAAAGGCGACCTTCAAGGAAGAGTTTAAATTGCTTTGAGATGATAATGAAATAGTAGCAAAAATTTAGAATACAAGACAAGGTAAGCACGGAAATGTACGAACTTATAATCATAGACTTAAAGATGTAAAGTTAGAAAAAGAACTTGTTGATGGTTTGAAGAAAAGGTGGTTCATCGAATGACTAATTTTGTCATTAAGAAAAAAAGATGAAGGTAGTATCACCCTCTTCCTATGTAGATGCCTACAATCAAGCAATGGACATAGAGAGTGAACACAAAATGTCTTCTTGGGGTAAAAGAAAAATTGAGGAAGATGGTAGTTCGGATGAAAGCAGTGGCAGTGAATCAAGAACGGTACAAGCGCTTCGGATGACGAAAGAATTGAAGGCGGGAAAAGAAATCAACAAAGAAACTAACAAACTATGGTGTATTGAGTGCAAAAGTGAAGGTCACACTAAAGGTAACTGTCCAAGAAAAATGTTTTGTGATATTTGCTAGGTTGTGGGTCACTCAATAAAAGAGTGCCCATATAATTTGAAGACCAGGAGTACACAAGTACTCTTTACATAAGGAGAGTAGTCCACTCCATCAGAGCCACAAAACACATCTTCAAGCGGTTATCAAAATCAAAGAGGGGGAGGTCGAAGTCAAATAGAGTGCGGCCCCAAAGGATGACCTATCATACAATGATGACAATGTAGCAAACGGGGACACTTTGCAAGAGACTTGTCATGCCCAAGCTGTTACACTTGAGCATTGAACACAAACACACTCAATTATCAATAACTGATTAACCAACTCACATGAAATTAGTTTTGTAATGCATGTACTTTGATATTGATAACAACAACTAAACCTACAATCATTAACCTATCTCATAGAATTATCTTAGTAGGGCAGTTATTTTGATACATCATAGCCAAGCCTTAAAATTTGAAGCGTAGGTTCCACATAGATAAATCGGCATAACAATAAAATGACCATATTCATCAATGCATGTTAGAAACCCAATCACAATCATGACACCCATTGTACAAATATACTTAGTCATGAGAGAAATCAACAATTCTATTTGAAAGAAACCTCAAACTAGTTGATATCAACTATGAAATCAATTATCCAATTACATCAAAATGTTTAACATACTCATAATGTATCGATATATAATAACACATATATGGTGAAAGATATCATTGACCATTTCTAGAAACTAAACATACAATCCTTTTAAGGAATTCTTCCATAAATAAGATAGAAGATAAAAAGTTCATTCTCTTACCATAGTTCTCTTCGCTTACCTTACTTTGTCCTTAACAACACTAATTGTCCTCAGAAACCTGTAACTAGATGACATTTGCAAAACTAGATACACGATCAGTCTCTTTAGCCAAATTAAATAATCATGATTGCACTTCGGAATAAGATGAAAATGAACAAGACCTAAGGGGCCAGACCTATGCCTTAGGGGCTTAACAAGGATGGCCTTGCCTACGTATGCACAGAGGCTTTGTAGTTCGGGGTAACTTGACTTGCAACCATAAGGTTGACTTAAATACAGAGATCCATGAAAGTGATAATACTGGTTAAAAAACTAGATTCATGATAAGAATTCTAGGCTCTCTTATTCTAGTCATAGGAAGGATACCACACCATTAGATGGACAAGGTAACATGAAAGAACTGATTTAAAACTAGGCCATCACATGATAATTGGTTTAAAGGCAACTAGCTGACTAACCATAGACATACCTTAGGTCTCATGATTGAATAAATTATGTGATTAAAGGTATAAGGCTCACTTAAAACATAATAATAATAATAACAATGTAATTACTAAGAATCGAATGATAAGGCTTATGATTTTTTTGAAGAACAAGACCTATAATTTAAATTCCTTAAAATACAATCTAACTATTATTGATCCTTCAATATCCAATACAATTAAATAATCCAACAAATTCCTTTTTCAAGATTTGATACAACCAATAATGAAATCTTCTTATTATCTTCTATCAATTTCAAATCTATCCCTTACCCTTGTTACAAATATAAGCACACTTTATTCATTTGTCTAAAAACAACAACACTAAACATAATATAAATAATGTATTAAAAAGGAAATTTATTTATATAAATTAAATTAGTCTCCTATCTAATCTCAGCCTTAATTCAATGAATTGAAATAAATTTAAGATAAGAATGAAATAATTGAATAAAAATGGACTTGACATGAACAAACCACCCAGTAGTAAATCTGCCATAACTTTCTTGTTTTTCAATGGAGTTTTAAAATTCAAGATGTTTTGGAAAGGTAAGGGTAAGGGGAATAAAACCCATAAAACAATTAGAAAAATTCTTTAAGATGAGGGGGTAGTGTTTATTGCAATCATCCATTTCCCTCAAATTCCAGACTTAACCCACAAACAAAAATTATTTATTTAGAAATGTGAAGTAATTCCTAACACAATAGTTATCTCTCTCATTCATGAATATGAACTCTCTTAAGCTGATTGATATAACATAAATTTAAACTGCAATAGTTAAACATTTATTAATGTGGTTTTGATCCACTTAAATAGTACAATGAAAACATTTTTAATATGATTATATATTTAATATAAATATATTTATAATATGAATACATTGAGGAAGTATACACTTATATATGTATAATATGCACACATTGTATATATATATATACACACACACACACACACACAATATCTTAACTCTACCAACTCTTATTCTTAGAAACCATTTAACTACCTCCATGCTTATGAAAAACCCAAGTTTGATCATGAATAGAGAATGATTTGATTACTCAAAAGTATTCCCTACATTTATAATGAACGATAAAAAATACTAAAAGATCAATGATCTGCTATTCTGTTTTAATTTTGTCATTCAAATAACTATACAATATGATCTAACAATTATTCTTATAAACTAATCAACATAAGAGTTTTAGTTTGACCTTCCTGCACTACATACATATTTTTGATTCAATCTGATTTTTTTTTGCATGCAACTAAATATGTGAAGGATTATCTAATCATACCTATTCCAATAAATAAAATATGCAAATTCAGCTAACACTCTTATGAAATGAATATAATTCATTTTCAATAGAGTAAACTACCAACAAAATCCTAGATTTTCAATTTTCTGCTACAGCAGTAGTAAAAATACGATAAAGTTCTCAATACTTAACCAAATTTAAAACTGTAAGATGTTTCAGAAAACTAAAAACAAGATGCTCATAACCTAGAAACCTTTTTATAAAATACTTCCTATGTAAAGAGAAATTTCATAAGACAACAAGAAGTTTTCTTTTTAAAAAAGTTCAAAAAAATATTAAGATAAACAATGGCGAGTTTTGAAGGAAATACCTCAAGTTTATTTGGTGAAGAATACCTTCAAATGCCTATGAAGAGAGATTCCAAAATTCCATAATGTGAGAGTTTCTATCTGATTCAGTTGTGCACTTCCTTTCTTCTACCTAGAGTTCTATTGCCATCCTTATGAAATTCAGAAAATTTTCACCTAACAAATCACCATGGACATTCATTTTCTTTGCCCCATCAAAATGGATGTTTTTTTCTTGGAGAATTATCTTCAACATCACCCATGGACGTCCTCTTGATGACCTGTAAAAATCAAAAATAAACTTGGGCTCTTCTCTTGTTTTTTCTCCCATCATCGTTAGAGCCAAACTTCCATCTACTTATAATATCTCCTTTGCCAAGTTTTATCTTCCACTTTTGGGCTCCAATGGCTCTTGGTATTCCTCTTCTTGCTTGTGGCATCCAATTTGGAGAAATGTGACTCTTGGGATTCCTTTGTTTCTTTCCTTCATGACTTGGATGCTCGAAGACTCTTCATTGTCCAATCTTTGTCTTCTAGCATGTAGGTGACTAGGATTTTGTCCATATGCAACTTGCCTTGTCTTTTCCTTGGAGTGTTGGAGAATTAAAATATTTATTTTATTTCCCCAAAGTTTGTGTATGATGTTGATTAGAAATCTGCAAAACAAACAAAAGGGTAAAAGAAATAAAATATATTTTTGGTTGATGCAAGATTGCTTGTGAGCCCGGATGCTCTTGCATCAAATAATTATATATAAAATTATTTCTATAATGTAATAGAATTATGAATACACTCAAATTACACGTATAATGATACTAACACAAATGCATGTAATGTGGAAGAAACATAATTGTAAACAAGGCACATAAAGTGTTTGCAATTCTGAATGAAGTAAATAATCAAAATGCAAATCGCATACTTTGTTTATCTCCCTGGATTCTCCTTTACTGTTAATGTCTCTTTGATATTATTATAACTGAAATCCTTTTCCCAATTGTTAGAAAAATCCAACTTGCAATAATAATAGCATAATAATTTCATGAAGATCAGCGAGCTTAATATCATTTGAGAAGAGAGATTCAAAATAAAATCTATACTCATAATTTAACTAAATAATTATTTAATCCATCTCCAAAATATTCTTGATAAAGTTCTAACACAAAAAAATCAATATGTCTATCATTAGAGTTATTAGATAGGGTTTAGGCATCTGTAATGCCCCCTTCTCATCAGTGATATCTAGGATGGACCGTTAGCCTATTTCGGAGGCCCATAGGCTAGTCGGAGGCAATAATTAGGGTTTCCAGCTGTGTGGTGATATTTTCTAAGCTTTTGGGGATCTGTTTGTCAGTGTATGACAGTTTGATTATTGGATTCCTTCTAGGTTTTCAGAGAGCTTCAGGGTGACATGACATGCATTGGCATTCGAGGACTTTCTTGAGCTTACTATTTTTAGTAAGTACTATTTGTCAGTGTATGGCAGTTTGATTACTGGATTCCTTCTAGTTTTCAGAGAGCTTCAGGGTTATATGACATGCATTGGCATCCAAGGACTTTCTTGAGCTTACTATTTTTAGTAAGTACTATTTGTCAATGTATGGCAGTTTGATTACTGGATTCCTTCTGGGTTTTTAGAGAGCTTCAGGGTGATATAACATGCATTAGCATCCAAGGACTTTCTTGAGTTTACTGTTTTTAGTAAGTACTATTTCTGGCAGCATGATATATGGCAGAGTATGGCGTTGAGTTCTTCCTTGATAGTCCTTGTTTGGGATGGACAAAAATAATATAATATGGGCACTTTATTATTTTATTTATAAAAAGGCAACCTTGGCATAATTAAATATTATAAAGTTAAGTTGTAACCCTATGCCTAGGAGACAACTTAAAGTTGTTTTAAAAGGGGGACCATGTGAGCATTTAAAAAATAAATTAATTATTTATGCCAAAAGGGAACATCTAGGGAAAGTGGGAAAAATAAAGGAAATAAAGTGTTTTTTCCTAATCCTAGGGAAAGTTAGAAAAATAAATGAAATAAAGTGTTTTTTTTAATCCTAAGGAAAAGTGAAAAAAGAAAGATTAGAAAATGATGGAAAGAAATGGTTTTTTCTAATTTTTTAAAAGAATGTTTCCTCTCATGTGTGGTGCCCATATTGGGGAAGTTTCCCAAAGCTTTCAAGGAAGAAAATATAAAAGGATGTGAGGGTTTTTCTTTTCATTATGCTATGGATATTGCTGATATTGAAATGTTATTGGAATTCTTATTGATCTCAGGGCTTTGAGGACGAAAACTATCATAGTTAACATTGGTTTCGGGTTTGAAAGATAACCCCTAGCTGATTGATTGTGGAGGAATTCATCCAGGGTTTCTACAGGTGCTTTATTTCAGGAGTTTAAGTTGGTGCAATAGCTGATATATTATTGCACTTCTGAATTAGAAGTCTGGTTGAATGCAATAGCTGGTTTATTGTTGCATTTTTGAATAAAGGTTTGGATTGATGCAATAGCTGATTTATTATTGCATTGGAGAGTTGCAACAGCTGATGTATTGTTGCAATCAATTTCTTTGGAGGCGTCTAAACTGCTGTTAACAGTTTGCTGTTATTACATGTTGGAGAACTCGTCTTTGAAGCCAGGCGTCCATTAATGGAAGATTCCAGTTTGCTGATATAAAGTTTTCAGACCTGCATTTATTGGCTTGGGTCTGGGTATAATCATTTGTAATTCAAAGAGGTGTCTATTTTGCTGTATGACTGTTGCAAACTTTACACTTCTTGGCAACCATTTTCAGAGGGGTTCAAGGCATGTTTACCTAAGAGTTCATGAATTGTAACTCCTAGATTTTCTGGGTATTGTTGTTTTAGATAATAGGGGTTATTTTGTGAACTGGGTTGTCAATATATTGTGAAAATAATGAGTATTTAAGCTGGTATAAAAATTTGGAATTTTCAGCTGTGTATTCCCAATGCAATTTCAGTTGAGTTAAAAATTATTATTGCAACATCTTCTGTTTTGCTGCATTATATTGTTGTATCAACATTGCTGATATATCACAAACATTTATCAAAACAAACCAAACAAGGCAGAAAATTTGTGTTAGCAAGTGTCCACCTGGGGTGGGACATTACAGCATCCTTACAAGACTGCTAGAACAAGTAGGACAAACACAATTATTGTGGACCTGGAGACCATGAAGACGTCGAATGTCTGAAGCAAAAGGCCAGTATCAACATGATTGATGTAGAGAGGCATAACAAAGTATTGGCCATTACTCGAGCGCAAGCAAAGAATGTTGTGCACTCGGACCCACGTACAAAAAAAGAGACTCTGTGAAGCAAGAACCAAAGTGGAAGAAGCTATAGATAACGAACGAGGCCACTCAAATGCCAATGCAAGTACTATAACAAATCAATTACAAGCTGAGAAAAATATTGCAAGGTAAGTACTTCAAACTACTGTACCAATTAAACTAGTGGATTTATTGCAAAGTATTCCTGAACTCTGAAATGCTATGACTAATACTTTATTGGGGAAGAATGAGATGGTGTGTGCTACGACCCATTTGGAATTTGGCAAAAATGAAGATTCGATGACCGAACCTCTTTTGTCGGGAGACCAAGTGATTGATCCAATGTTATTGGTAGTTAACACGATAAAGAAACCAATGTTGGTAAATATGGAGATCCTTGGAAGGAATCTCACCAATACAATTGCTGATGGCGGGTTTAGGGTGAACGTACTTCCAAAATACACTTGGAGAAGTCTGGATAAGCTGACCATTTGGCCCCCAACTTTTCAACTAGTGGGTGTCGATCAACAAGGTATTAAAGAACTTGGAGTTTTAATGGGCCAAAAGGTAATTATCAAAACCCAAGCATTTTTGTTGAATTTTGTGGTCATTTCATTATGGAAGAAAGCGTATGACACATTGTTGGGTTGGGGTTGGTTGGTGGCAACCAAGGCCAACCACAACTGGAAAAGGAACACAATCTTCATCGAAAACAAGGGTCGGAAATATACAATTGATCTAAAAAACCAAGCAGTAAGTGAGGAACCAGCTTCTTTGGATTCGTTAGATTCAGACCTTTAAGAAGAGTGGATGGAGAAGCATGATTAGGGTCTGAGGGAGCCGAATGATGAAGGGATTTTGGAATTACAATCATGTTCGGAGGATGAAACAAATTCTCTCCGCGGCCTGTTTCATTGGCAAATGGAGGACTATGAGTTATTTCCATCAAACAATTTTATTGAAGCAACAAAGATCAACAAAAAGCAACAGATGAAAAATGACTTTGAAAAGTTGGACAGTTTATGTGTGCAGGACGTAGTACAAGGTTCGCAAAAGACAACAACTACTTGTCACGCCATATCAACTTCACAAGAAAATTATGGAAAAACGAAAAGTATTGTACAATGTGTCAAATGGAAAATTATTGTAGTCAGAGTGGAAAATAATAGGTGGGCCCTATAGGAGAAAAACAAAAAAAACAATAATAAAGGAAAAAACACCAGGTGGGCCCCCCATGAGAAGAACAAAAAAAATAATAAAGAAAATGAAATTAAAAAGCAAAAAATAAGAGAAATTAAATCAAAAATTTGAAGTTCCACCTTCAGCCGTATGGCATCATTATTTCTTCACCATACGGCCATATACAAATAATTCATTGATCGTACCATATAAAGCAAACAATCAAATTAAAAATTTTCATGTTGCAACTCCTAACGTACGGCCTCATCCCTTCGTTTCCGTACGACCTTTTACAATTAAAATATTGACCGTACGACCCTTTTCAATAGAATATGACCTTGCTTTATCATTGACGTACGGTCTCCTCTTGTCTCTGCCATATGATTTCCTAGTGGTATGGTCATTGTAGGGTTTTCTATGTATGTTATAGGTCCAACTTTTTCCTTTCATGATGTCGTATGGTCATTGCTATATTTTCTTCCTACCATACAATCCCCTTAGCAACTTGAATTGTACGGATTTTTCAGTCCCCCTTTGCCGTACACTATTTTACCTTCTGCTATATGGTCTGTCCAATATCATTTAAGTTGTTCAATCTCTGTTGTATAGGATGCTCATACTCCAAATATTTCAATTGTACGACCATTATGTACTAATTTGGATCAATTTATAGATTATGATGTTGGTAAAAACAGGGAATTCTTCCTGCAAGTTGATGAATTGGATGACAATACATGGCAATCTTTTTATGATTAGAATGCTTGTGAAGTGCCTGCAGTACTATTTAGGTCCAGTATTTGACTGGGTGAAAAATTTTCTGAGTCTAGTGTGTAGTTAGATTGGATCTCTTATTTGTCTGGTCCTCAACCTTCTCCATATATTGGCATACATTTTAGATGTGTTGGCTCTACTTCTACTCCATGTGTTGTTCCAGGTTTGCATACAATTTCATCTTTGTCTATTGTGTTGTCACCAGTTTGGACAACCTTACCTGATGTTACTTGATGCTTCATTATTTTTTGTCGTCTAGAAGATGACTTTTTCTTTCGGGGGGATGATGTAGTCAGTGTACGATGATTCTTATTATGTTTCAATAATATGGGTTATCCGACTGTATTAATTGTTTGTCGGCTTTCAAGTAGTTATAAGAGTCAGTTGGTCAACAATTGTGTTCTTCTTGGCAACCATCAGGTCCTTTAAATAGATTTTGTATTGTCAAGGAAAGAAATATGATCTAGTCTAATCAACTTTGATCCTTGGTTGACCATCTTTGGTCTACTTCTATAATAATTTCATGTGCGAATAAAGATATACTTTTACTCTATCTGGTATGCATTGTTAATTCTGTTTATTATTTCAAGTACTCGTTTTATTAGAAATTTAGATAGGAGGGTAAACAATATCTCGTGCACAGAGGTCCCCTTGTGCAAGTCTGTAGATGTCAATCTTAGATATTCCTCGCTCCAAGTCAAGGATCAGGTATCATTTGCTTCATGATTGTGTAGAGCCCACTCAAAACCTCCTCATTTGCCTTGAAATTCTTACGAAATTGGAACATCGGATTCAAGAAACAAACAATTGAATGTAAGGGCTTGTGAAGTTAATGGTGCCATCGTTGAGCAATGATGTCCTATATGGGACAATACTTATCCTCAACCCCAATAAATGGATCTAATGGCCTCCTTAGCCCTATCCATGCCCTCATATATATAGCGCATTGTAGGCTTCTCCCTATCCACAACTCAAAGAAGAACAACTAAAAGCTCTATGAATTCTAATTATTATTAAACATTAACATAAATACGTATAAACAAAAATAAACAAATAGAATGAAAATATGAACAAAAATAGAATGGAAATATGAACTTATATCTATGATCTCTTTCACAAAAAGCCAAAAGGCATGCTCATTGAAAACGCAGTCAACCATGTCAATCCTTGCATTGGTCTTAGGCATATGAAGATGTAGACCACTCCTTGCTAACAAACATGCTCCTCAAAGTAGCCTTTGAAGCAAAGATTGCAATGTGATAAAGTTTGTTGTAAAGCAAGTTATTCTAGGATGAGCCAACTCTTTCTTATCTATGTATTTCTTCATTAAGAACCCAAGCATGGTTGTATTATGTATTTGCAAATGTTTTTACCATGCTTTACACATGCTTTGATCCATGGATTTTGCCAAGATCTTCCTATATGAGGTCAGGGTAGTGAGTGGCACAATGATTCTCGAATAAGGATGGGTGCCTATCCATGAGAAGTTTATCTACAACAACATAATTTTTTACATTTTTTGTAACTATTTGCACAACATTCTCCCCACCCACCTCGATCAAGACTTCCTTCAAAAACTCACAAAGGAATTCAACATTTTTTTATCTTTCCTAAAAAGTCAATGGATTTCAAAAAAATTGTGCCACTTGAGAAAGAAACAATGAAATTTGAATTTGCTAATGTTAATCATAAAGTAGAAGTTAGAAATCTTCATCACTAAATCAATGGATTTCAAGAAGTACAACCACCTAAAGGAAGAAACAAGGAAATTCAACAATCCCCTATTCCTCCTATCTTTCCAACCATTGGTCATGATTGTGCAACCCTTCGTCCTCCATATCTGACATTGCTCCTCAATTTTGGTCTTCACATCGACTACCTTTAGAGTCAAAATGGAGCCCTCTATCTCCTCATCATTAGGGGCCTTGAATTCCTCCCCAGAAATAGTAATGACATCTACCATATTTTGCCAATAAGGAGACTTAAAACAAAAAAAAATTATAAAATTTAAAGTTTAAATTCTAAAAACCCCAAAATTAAAAATTCAAGAGACAAAGAAATCAAACAATATATTTTAAAACAAAAATAATAATTAATTACCTGATTGCGTGAATGGAATGGAACAATAAAATCAAAAGTCTTCGATTACACTCCTTGTTGTATCATGCTTGTCCTTGTTCCAACCCATGCTCTCAAGTGATGGTTGGGAACTTGAAGAAGTGTGTGGTACAATATATGAAACTAATCAAGATCCATGAAGTCTAGGCCCAACACTAACACTAGCACTACCACTGACACTATTGTTCAAAGATCGAGGAAATGGAGGAATCGAAGAAGAGTCTCCATGAATGGCTGCCATCTCCTCTTTGCCTCTTTTTTAGTTCCTTTTGTTGGTTAAAGGTCTCTAATTGGCTTTTTACCTCATGCACAACTTTAGGAGGTACAAATATGCACACTTTAACATCTTGGCATAGTATTTGTGCGAGGTGATAGTTCAATCAGTTAATGCCTCCCCCATTGATTTTCGTCTTGCAATGTATGCAAACCTAAGTTATTGGATTCGCTAGGTTTTCGGCTGGATCCCGGTCTGGTGCGCACAGGGTCCGCTCAAATCGTCATGTGTTCGTCTCAAGCGAACCCACAATGAACCCACCATGAACCCTAAACATTTTTGACGGATTTTTTATTCATTTAATTCTTTTTTAATAGTGTTTGCTGATTGAATCCTCCGATGGGAGAAACCAGTGAATGGTAGAAGACAGATCGGGCAGGGAAATCACACTTTAATAGTTATAATATAATATTTAAAATATATTATTATAATAATATAGTTTATATTATTAATATTTTTTATATATTTATATACTTATAGTATATTATTATAATTTATATTATTTTTTTTTTTGATTCGTAATAAAGGAACTATATTAAAGTATCTGTCAAAAACTTACAGAGTTCACAGCCTATCCATGGCTGGCAGAGAGAGCTTAACTATCACCCTATACAGACTAGTAGAAAACATCTGAGACCACGCAGGGTCAGCACTATAGACATCCAGTGGAAATTTAACTACCTAAATCTAGAATAACTTTGCTTCTGCTATACAAAACGAAGCAAAGGGAAACCAACAGCAACTAATTATCATACTCAGAGAGTTTCCTGCTGAAGTATTCCACCTAATGAAGACCATCCACTGCCACCATGCCAAGAGCTTTTTTGATGTAGTCCACTGCTATCGCTGCCTAATCTTTCAATACCACCAAGTCGAAGCCTCTGGTGTCCAGGATGAACGGGAATAACTTGATAACCGCTCCAGGATCTTCGAGGAGAGCCCAATCTCTTGGACGGGGTATACTGATGCCAGGGCTGGCAACCTGCAGAGATAATTCCAAATCCCCTAAATGCTCAGGGTTAAATATGCCTTTCATTATAGCCTCTGCCTCAGTTTTTGCCGTCCCCAATTCAAGAAGCATTACAAGCACCCGGGAGGAAATGTCTGTGTCTACCTTGTACTACTCGTTGTTCTCCATGAAAGCTTTCCCTAGGAGCATTCTCATAGCCCCCACCATCAATTCGTCTGATCGACGAAGCATTCTCTGCAACCTGAGGTCGGTAACTGTCCCGATGAAGGCCATCTGCCTTTTCTTACTGGTTAGTTTGACTGGGGTGTCCATCCCCCCACAATGAATAGCCTCTGCAGAAACTATGGCAACAAAATGCAAAGGCATTTGTCGGTTAGTGATAGAGGAAAAACGGAATGAGAACATTGCCTCCTCAGACTGCTTATCAAACTGCCCTCCGAAACTTCTCGATTGCCTACTAAGGAGAAAGCCAGCTCATGCCAACCTTGGCACTTAACCAAATGAAAGCAGGTGTCCCTTCAACTCGTGCCAGCTTCCCGCCCCTGCAAATCATCATTGCCTCCTTCTTAACTGTCTCGGCCTTGCCACCTATGATGAGGTGCAAGGCTCCCTCTCGACCACCCACATTATAATTTATATTATTAATATATATTATATATATTTAATGATATGTATATATTATTATAATTTATATGCTGACTTCTCTGCAAATGAATCCGCTGTCCATAAGAGAAAACGAAGGGCCCTTGCAAAATGGGATCCTCCACCCATCGGCTGCTTGAAACTCAACTTCAACGGGGCTGCGAAGGGCAATCTAGGAATTTCTGGAACTGGATGTGCTATTAGGAATGATAAGGGGGAACTTGTGTGGGCCATCTCTAAGAAGCTTCCGGAGGGAACCAACAATGAAGAGGAATTTCAAGCCTTGCTTGTAGGTCTGAGATTGTGATAAGAGAGAGTTTGGGGAAATCGAAGTGGAAGGAGACTCCATGATTTTCCTCATTGCCTTGAGGATGAGGAAAGTTTTGAATTGGAAGTTACATAATCCTGCATTGTTGAGCTTATATTCAACAAGAGGAAGAAATCATCTCCAACGATCCCAACAGTTGGGGAGGTCTAATCCTTTAATTTATTTTTTATCCATATTTTACAAATGATGCTGTCATAGTGGCATCAAGCTCATCAATCAAAAAAATAAAATAAATTATAATAATATATTATAAGTAAGTATATATTATAATAATATACAATAATATATATCATTATAATATATAATATATATTAATAATAAAAATTATAATAATATATTATAAGTATATATTATAATAATATGTATATTATTATAATTTATATTTACATTAATATATAAATAATATAAATTATAATAATATATTATATATATATATATATATAATTTTCTTTTTGCTGAATCCATTAACCAAATCCACGAACTTGAACCAGGATCCAAACCAGAACTGACAACTTAAATGCAAACCAATTCCCCTTTCTTTGACCTAGGGATGGCATGTTTACAACAAAGGTCCTTTCTAATTGGGTCCGACATTAGAACAATCTATAAATGTGAAGTACATTGCAATAACAAACAAATGGAAAATAAATTAACATTTAGGGTTTCTAGTTAAATTAAGATAAAAAATAGAAAAAAAAGTAAAAATAGTTGGGGTTTGTTCCATGAACATAAAATGGAAAAAAAATGTAGAAGACAAATGAAATTACAAAAAAAAAGATTCAAAATATGAAAATACCTTTTCAAATTTGCTTCAACTTGATAGTTGGCTGCTCCAAATCAATGGTGGGCTCTTCCAAATGCACTGTATAGTACGCAATTCCAAACAATAATTACTGAAGTAAATAATCCACTTAATTATTTCATCTCAAGTAAAAAGATAAATCTTATATATATCCACAATAATGACATTACATCTTACAAATCCACGTGCCATAACCAGGTGTTAGCACTATAAAAGAATATACAATATACATCTTAGGCTCTCATGCCATAAGTCATCATAATGAATAATAAGGTACAATAATCAAGTACAAGTAATGAATAATAAATCAAATTACTGTCATCCATCCCCCTAAGCATATCAGGTCCAATCATTATTCTGTCTTCTACCTTGTCCGAACTGATAGGTGTTCGACACCTCGGCACATAAAGAGCTTCGAACGGTGCCATTACCAATGATGCATGGTATGAATTATTGTTAGTGAACTTCACCAATGGAAGATACTCCCATTTATACTATTGATCCATTCAATACATCCTAAGAAGGTCTTCTACTACCTGATTAACTCTTTCTGTCTGACCATCCGTCTGAGAATGCTATGCTGAACTGAAATTCAATTTAGTTCCCAAAGCTGCATTCAACGTTGTCCAAAACCTGGAAGTCATGTGAGTGTCTCGATCTGAAATGATCGTCTTCAACACTCCATGCAATCAAGAGATTTTCTGGACAAACTTCTTAGCTAAAACCAAAGAACCATCTGAAAGATTCCCTGGGATGAAATGTGCTACTTCCGTCAACTTGTCCACAACTACCAACATGACATCATGCTGATTCTTCGACATGGGCAACCCCTGAATAAAATCCATACTTATCACTTGCCACTTATGTTCTGGTACACTATGTGGGTACAGAAGCCCTGCTGGATGCACATGCTCAGCCTTGACTCGCTGGCACTCCAAGCATCGAGCCACATTCTGTTACATCTTTCTTAAGTCTAGGCGAAAAGTATAAAGGTCTCAAACCTTCTAGCATCTTTGTCACTTTAGGGTGCCCTGAATACGGTGCGTTGTGGATCTCCTCAAGAACTAACTTTCTCAACTCCCCTGAGTCAAGAATATACATCCTTGATATCGCAAAAGTCCATTTGACTCAATCACATATCCATCAAACTGATGATCTAAGGGGTCTTCTAAAGCTTGCTTTACTCTATCATAATGTTCATCCCCTTGCAAACTCTGAATTACTTTCTGTCTCAAATTGGATCTGGTGGTAACCATGGCTGTCAGATGTCTTCTTCTACTAAGAGCATCTGCCACTCTATTATCCTTTCCTTTTATGTACTCAATCCCAAAGTCGTACTCACTAAGAAATTCTAACCATCTTCTTTGGTGTGCATTAAGGTTAGGTTGTGTAAAAATGTACTTGAGCCCTAAATGATTTGTCTTCAACTCAAAGGGCTTTCTTAAAAGATAATGCCTCCACATCTGAAGTGCATGAATTATGGCGGCTAACTCAAGGTCATGCAGCGCATGGTTTAACTCATATTGTTTCAACTTCCTCGATTCATATGGAACCACTTGCTCATTTTGCATTAACACTCCTAAATCTTCTCCTGAAGCATCAGTTATAACTGTGAAATGACCATTAGGATCAGGTATGGTCAAAATAGGAGTTGTCATGAGCTTTTCCTTCAAAACCTGGAAAGCTTTCTCACACCTTTCTGTCCATTCAAACTTTTTACCTTTCTTCTGAAGTGAGGTAATCGGTGCTGCTATTGTTGAGAACCCTTCCACAAACTTTCTGTAATACCCTGCAAGACCCATGAAACTTCTGACTCATCTAGGTCTCATATGGTTTACTATGATCTTTCCCAAAGGCTCTATTTAGAAGGGTAATTATGTCCCCCACCTCATCTTGGAATTCTGCCCTTGTGAGCTTGCTTGGAACCTATGACACAAATATTCTCTCCACTTTAAGCCAAGACCTATTGAGAAGCTCGAGGTGATCAGTTACATTGGTCTCATAGGCTCTTCTAGCATCATTCTCTGTCAATGGGGTTACTTGTCTATGAGGAGGCAAGTCGAAAGTAGTCTTGATCATGGGGGCAGTTAAGTCCAAAATTATTGTGCCATAAGGGTCATAACACCTCCTATCCCCTGGATTATAGTGTTGGGCAACAATCAAGATTAACTCAGGACATTGCACTGAGATTGGAAAGGAAGCAACATGAGCAAGTCCTGAAGTTGCTACTTTCCTTGCCCTAAAAGTTGCATTTTCAGAAAAAATATCTTGTCTAAATTGCTCCAAGTCCACATGATCTAAATCAATATTTGTTATGTTCATTAAATCTGATGTGAATTTGGATACCTTAGGTACCCCTTGGAACTTGTATTTCATGGTTAAAGGAAATTCCTTTTTCTTCTTTCCTTTGCTCTCTACTTTTCCTTCTTTGTTCTTCTATCCACTCTTTTACCTCGCCAGACATTTATCAAACCTGAAAATACAAGAAAACTCCATAAGAAATCCACTTGATCCAAGAAAATCCACTAGATAGGGCAAATTTCTGAATATTTCAGCCTCTGGCAGGATTTCGGGCTGCAGGAAGACAGACGGTTTAGGAACCAAAAGTTCTAGGTCAGAAATCGTTCCTGAATCCGAGCTCTTTTCATTATTTCGCCTTTGGCTGGAATCGGGGATCCAGAAGGATTTGGGATTTGGACACTTGGTGCAAATGGTCGATCGGGTCCTGGAGTTCCAAAGGAACTCTGCATTTTCTTAGCGGGGACCGGAAGTTTGGGTAGTTCAAGGTTTTAGGGATCTGGGGAAAAAGTTCTTGTGGGGCCCAGAACTTCACGAGGAATTTAGGATTTTTTAGCCTTGGTAACATATCCCTTCGGGGTTTGAAGTTTTGAAGGAACTTCTTCGAACACTTAAGTTTTTATGTAAAAAGCTCGGGTTCAGGATTTTGGAAGGAACTCGGTCTTTTGGACTAAGTGCTAACATCCCTTCGGGACCCGATATCCTAAAGGAACTTCTCAACAATAGGTTTTCTAAGGTTAATCAGGGCTGGAACTCGAGAAAGAATTCAGGTCTTTTGTTTTAGGTGCAAAAGGGCTTCTGGGGTCCGCGTTCTCGAAGGGCACAAACTCAAAATTTCCTAAGGCAAAAACTAATGCTTTCAAATTTCAACAGGGTTTGATTGAAATGGTCCAATTTATTCAAACGACCTAAGACAATCAAAACCTAACCTAAGAAAGCATAGAAACCTAGATCTAAACCCTAACCTAGCAAAGAAAAACAAACAAGGACGAAAAAACAAGTATCTTCTCGAACCGGGAAAGATGAACACATCTGGCCCAAAATAGGGCAGAATCACAAAACAACAAACAACAAAATGGAAGAAAAAAAATCAAGCAGGCAAAACGAACATAAAAAACATGAAAATGATAGAGGAATCGACTAGCGCTTGCCAATACCCTTTGCGATGAAATCTGCTAAAGAAATCGATCAATTTGTCCTCCAAAATCACGAATTCGAGTGCTTGAGATCACTAGGGCTCACGTGTAGCTCAAAATTTTGATTTTTGGAAGTGGAATGCAAAGAAAATCAATTAAAACAAATATATACCCTGCTAATAAATTCAAATCATGCAGCAATAAATGCAGGAGGGTGAGAGCGGGATTCCGAGAAATACGTGGAAAAAAGGAAAAACAACAGTGGGAGCGGGACCTTGGATGAATTGGAACTTTGGAACCAAGTTCAAAAATCCTTCCGGGGTCTGCGATCCCGAAATGTACACAAGGCGGAGAACAAAGACCGGGTTGGGAATGGAGTCAAAACAATGTTCTAAGATAAGGCTTAGTTCTTTGGGGAAATCAAAAGATAGTCAAGAGACCCAAAACACTAAGAAAAGAGGAAAAGAAAGGGAAATAAAACCAAAAGAAACAAAGGGGATCCCCACTTTGTCAAAAAAAATGGGGTGTGTATGTAGGGCATAACATGGCCTAGCATGTAGGAAGTCCATTGTGGCCGATTATCATCATTTTCTACTTTGAATTCAATAAAGAGCCTGCTGCTATTCATTGAGTTTTGTTGTGAGTGTTGGGTGTTTTGAGTTTCATTGCATGGTTGGAGAATCCTTCATTGGATCCTCCATCTAAGATTGCATTAAATGGTATTAGAGCGTAAGGTTCAAATCGTGAGGAGAGCAAGCCGGTATTTCGAAGTTTTGCTTGTGAACAGATCACCAAATCGAGGCAGCCTACAAGAAGCTTGTCAATAGGTCATCGATTGAGAGACAGTTGCAAGGGGTGATTTAGGTAGACTGCTGACCTGAGGCCATTTACATCGGATCGCAGGAAAGATGCCATTGTGAAGAGTCCAAGGTGTTGCTAACATTGCTAGAAAGTTGGATGAAGTATTGAAAGAGGTAAGGGAGAATAGAATCTGATTGAAGGCAATGGAGGAAAATAGGAAGAGGGGTTAGAGCCCAAGGGATGACAACGAGAGCAATGTGAAAGGAGATGCAACAGAGGATGTGCAAGATTTAGAAGACCTAGAAGAAGAATTGGATCAGGGGAAGGTGTTGAAGGCCATTTCCAAAATTGCTAAGAGACCTAGAATTGGGATTTCTAACTACTATGGTGATTTGAATCTCGAAGAATTGTTTGACTGGATAAATGATTTGGATGAGTATTTTTTGTATGAGGAAATTGGAGATCTTGAAAGGGTTAGGTTTGCAAGGACTAAGCTAAAAGGACATGCTACTGTTTGGTGGAAAGAAGTACAATTAGAAAGAAATAGGAGGGGAAAGGAAAGAATAACAAAATGGGATAGGATGGTTGCAAAGTTGAAAACACAATTTATACCAATGGACTATGAATTGGAATTTCTGAAGAAATTATAAAGTCTGAGGCAAAGGGGTAGGATTGTGAACGAGTATATTGAAGAATTTCATAAGTCTAGTTAGGTTGATCACCGTAGAGGAAGCATACCAATTTTTGATCAAGGTGGAAGACAAGTTGAATAAAAGGTTCGAAAGTAGGTAGAATCGACAAGCAGGAAGAGAGGAAAGACCCTAGAGGGAAAGATCATAGTGTGCCAACAGAAGACCATATGGGGAGGAAAGAAAGATTGACAATACTGAAGGCGGTACCTACCACAGTGAAAGGAGCCATGACACCTATCGCAAAGGCCAAAGAGAGGTTAATATCTACCATTAAGGCAAAGGAGAAAGTGATATACACCATAGAGATGGATATCAATAGAGTAGAGGAGGATATGAGAGGAATGAGAAAAGATCTTTCAGTGGAACATGCTTCAAGTGTGGAGAAGAAGGGCACCAAGCATTTGAGTGTTTTCAAGATTAGGGGAAGTAAGCAAAAGGTAGCACAAGAGCTGCATTTGGGGATGAAGAACCTCAGAGAACATATGAGTTGGATGATGACCCTAAACATGGAGAATCAGTAGTTATGAGGAGGGCCTTGTTGAAGCACCATGAAGGAGGACCAATACAAAGAAAGAGTCTATTTAGAACTAGATGCAAAGTAGGGGGCAAGTGTTGCAAAGTTGTCGTTGATAGCGGGAGTACATATAACTTGTTATCTAAGGCAATGGTTGAGAAATTGAATTTGAAGAGGCTAAAACATCCAAATCCTTTTGCAATTGCTTGGCTGCAGAAGGAACATAACGTAATGGTCAATGAGTAATGTTGGTTAAAATTCAAGATAGGGGGTTACCATGATGAAGTCCTATGTGATATAATGCCAATCGATGTGTGTCATCTACTATTGGGGAGGCCATGGCAATTTGATCGACAAACTATACATGATGGAAGGGCAAACACTTGCATTGTAACAAGGAATGGTTGGAGACATAGGTAGATACCACTAAAAGACAAAAGATCAAGTTTGTAGCAATGCTAGAATGTGCTTGCTGGATGGAAGTTCTTGGATGGATTAAGACATGAGAATGTTTGTTTTGCATTGATTCCTAAGGTATGCAGCACCACAAATGCAGGGAACACCATCACAAGTGATGAGGAGGCACTGCGAGGGATTTCAAAGTTGCTGACATAATACAAAGACATCATATCAAACAAAATGCCCGAGGGATTGCCACTAGTGAGGAGTATCAGTCATCAAATGGACCTAATTCTGAGAGCTAGTTTGCCAAATAAGGTACCACATAGGATGACACCAATAGAAAACGAAGAATTGAACAAACAAGTGCAAAAGTTGAGGAAGGGTCTAATTAGGGAGAGCTTGAGCCTATTTGTGGTACTCACGATACTAGAACCCATGAAGGATGGTGAGTGGAGAAAGTGTAGAGATTCCAAAGCAATCAGTAAGGTTACAGTAAGGTATAGGTTTCAATTGCCAAGGATGGATCACATAATGGCTTGTCTGAGTGAGCAAGGTACTTTATCAAGATTGATTTGAAGAGTAGTTATAACTAGATCAAAATAAGGGAAGTAGATGAATGGTAGACAACATTCAAGACTAATGAAGGACTATATGAGTGGCTGGTTATGCCTTTTGGATTGACTAATGCACCAAGTACATTTATGAGGTTGATGAATGAGGTACTGAGGATTTTTTGGGGTAAGTTTGTGATTGTTTACTTGGATGATATTCTGATTTTTAGTAAGACTAAGGAAGAACACCTGGAGCATATTGAGATATTACTGCAGAGATTGAGAGAAGAAGAGTTGCTGATCAATTTGAAGAAGTGTAGCTTCATGAAGGAAGAATTGGTGTATTTAGGATTTGTGATCTCAGCTGTAGGTTTGAAGATGTATTGAGAGAAAGTTAAAGCCATTGTGGAATGGCCTACACCAACAAATGTTGGAGAGGTAAGATTTTTTCATAGATTGGCAAGTTCATCAGAAATTTCAGTAATATTTGTGCGCCATTGACTCAGACATTGAATTTTGACGGTAACTTGGAAAATTCAGTAGTATTTGTGTGCCACTAACTGGTAAATGAGAAATATCAACCTTTACCAATATTGGAGAAACCTTGGATGGACATAAGTATGGATTTTGTATTGGGATTGCCAAGGACACAAATGAGGAATGATTCAATAGTAGTAGTGGTAGATAGGTTTTCTAAGATGTCACATTTCATCCAATGTAAGAAGGGCAATGATGTGGTACACATAGCGGATCAATTGGAGTTTGTAAGGTTGCATGGTTTACCAAGGAGCATAGTTTTAGATAGGGTTACTAGGTTTGTTGGATACTTTTGGAGGACCTTCATACTGATGGACAAACGGAAGTTGTAAACAGGGGGCTTGGGAAACTTACTTAGATGTTTGGTTGGAGAGAAGGTAGGAAATTGGGACATGGTGCTATCTTAGATAGAGTTTGCATCTTTGCAATTTAGTGAATAGAAGTATGAGAAAACATTATTTCAGATTGTGAGTGGTAACAGTCCAAGGAATGTATTAAAATTTAGGGGCATCAGTAAGGAAGACAAAAGGAGTGCGGAGGTAGAGGAGTTTGCAAAACACATGAAGAAAGTGCATGCGGAAGTAAGAAGTGACATGGAGAAGATGAATGATAGATACAAGCAAGAACAAAACAAGAAGACACAGATTTTGTGGTGGGAGATGAAGTAATGGTGTACCTCAGAAAGGAAAGATTTCCAGGTGGAACATACAATAAGTTGAAGATGAAGTTTGGTCCTTGTAGAACTGTAAGATGATTTGATTCGAGGAATGCATATGAAGTAGAGCTACCAGAAGGATTAGGCATATTTCCAGTTTTCAACATTGCAGACCTGTACCAGTATCATGGAGGAGACTTAGCAGGCAGGAGCATAGAAGAACAATGGAAAAACCCCATACCGCTACAGCCAAAAGAAGAGATCAAAGAGATATTGGATAGCAGAATTGGGAGGAGCACCAAAAATAGGCAAATGAGGAATATTTGGTGAAATGGAGAGAAAGGCCGAAAGAAGACTCAAGTTGGATTTCCAAGGCTGAGGTAGACCATCTTGGTTTCCCTCTAGTCACTGGAAAGTGAGGGACTCATTTTTCAAATACCCCGGGTGTCTAATGCATCCCAAGGAACGAGAGCAATCTTGCATCAACGAAAAATATTTTTCTTTCACTTGCATGTTTTCATTTACCATTTAGTTGTAGAAGAAGCCACCACACTTTACCGCAAGTTTATTTTTGGCCTCGTAGTCTTGAGGTTGTGTTTTGTAGAGATACATGCACGTCATATTCATGTTTCAAAAGAATTGGATCATTGGAAGGACATAACTTGGTTTGTTAACATTTACTGGATTGACAGACTTGCACAGTTTCATCTATTCTCACTTACGCTTGGTTTTTTTGGAGTTTGTGCCAACAAAGAAAAACATGTGAAGATTCATTGGACTTAGAAGGATGAACGTTGAACACCGCATGGATTGCCCATTCCGTTAACATTGCTTTGATAGAAAAACTTGTTTAGATTGGCCGACTACACGTTTCATGAAGCATTGAACTTTGTGCCATCTTGAAGCTGACACAAATCATTTTGGAGGTTCGAGATTACTATGTATATGTCACTCACAATTATTTGAAATCATCAAGGAGACTTAGGAAGAATTTAGCAGAGTTGGAAGTTTGAGTGCGAACATAAGGATGAAGGTTCAGGATTGGAGTTTGATGATGAGGATATATATGTCATAGAATGTATTGAATTTCATTTGAATGTAGTAATTTCCATATTTGTAATCAAATGGTTGCGACCTAGCATGTAGGAAACCTGTTGTGACAGATTGTAATCATTTTATAGTTTGAATTCAATAGAGATCATGTTACTGTTTCATTGAGTTTTGTTGTGAGTGTTGTGTTTTGAGTTTTGTTGCATGGTTGGACAATCCTTCATTGGATCCTTCGTCCATGACTACATTATAGATTTTCTAAAATAGCACGTTTTATTCCATGTAAAAATTCAAATGATGCTACTCATGGTGCCACATTGTTCTTTAAGGAGGTAGTTAGACTTCATGGATTACCAAAGAGCATAGTCTTGGATAGAGACACCCAATTCATGGATCACTTTTGGCACACTTTATGGAAGAAATTAGAAACCAAACTGAATTTCAGCTCAGCGTATCATCCTCAAACTGATGGAGCAAGCATAAGTTGTCAATAGAAGTCTAGGTAACATACTGAGATGTTTGATTGGAAAGAAGCCCATTCAATAGGGTTTAATCTTGGCATAGACAGAATTTGCTTATAACAATTCAGTTAACAGGAGTACAACCAAAAGCCCTTTCCAAATTGGATATGGGTATAGCCCAAGAGGAGTAGACACTATAAGAGATATTGCTGATTTGGGCAGAAAAAGTGCTCTAGCAGAAGATTTTGTTGATTACATACATGAATTACACCAAGAAGTTAAGAAGAATTTGGGGAAAAATACAATGAAGTATAAGGAGCATGCATAACTTAAGAGAAGGGAGCAAGAATTTCAAGCGAGAGACTTGGTGTTAGCTCATTTGAGGAAATAACGGTTTCCCCAAGGGGCCTACAATGAACTAAAATGGAAGATGATTAGACCGTTAAGGTATTAAGGAAGTTTACATCCAATGCCTATGAGATAGAGCTTCCTGAAGGTAGACATTTCATCTATCTTCAATGTTGCTGATTTGTACCATTATTATGAAGGGCAGACTAGTGAAGAAGAAGGTACAAGTCTTGATTGTCAAAAGGAAGAATGGGTACAATAGTTGTCTGAAAAGGAAGGAGATGAGGTTGAAGCTATTATAGATTCTCGAGTAGCCAGGAAAACGAGGGGAAAGGAATGCAAAGAATGCTTGATCAAAAAGGCAACAAAGAAAGCAACTTGGATGTATGCATTCGAGGTTGCCAAGCATGGAGTTTCAATTCCAGATTTCATAAAATGTTCATGAGTTGCAAAACTCTGAAACATTTCACTTACCAAGCATGTTTGATGCCAGAGCATGCAAAGCTCTCACAATTTGCACACCCAAAAATATTGTTCAATGAATTTTAGTTTTCTTTTTGATTTTGTGTGTTGCAGGTCTTGGTTGATGTTAAATTTTTTCTTGTCTATAGTTGGACGTGGTTTTTCCTAGCTGATCTTTACTAAAGGCATTTCATGGGTCCCACACTCCCTTTTGTCTTGACATGATTTTCAAACTCTAAACAACAATCCCTAACGATTGTGTGGCATGGATGAGGGACACACCACATCTTATTTGTTTGAAATTCTTTTCTTTTATGTGCTGGGTGTTGAATTGTTGCGGGACCCACCAAATATCCTTGCTGGATGGGAGAACATGGCAACTAAGCCTTCATCGATTTTGTTATGGTTGGCGATTCCCTTATGTTGGCGTCTTTTCCTTGTGATGATCATGGGAAATTATTGGTGGCTATATTAGCATTTTAATTTACACCTTTCAATGCGACACAAAACATAATAGATGTGCGGTAAAACCATTCTTTGAATTAGAAGGGGAAGCTCCCTATAAAATAAAATTAACTTAGAAGTAGATAATATATACTTGCAATTTACAAACTTTACAGTGGTGTCAGAGGTGATTTCACATTCATGCTAAATAAAAGATATGTGATCTTTTTGGGTTTGTGACATGCAAAAGGCTGAAATGGATTTTCAACACGAAGCAAGGGTTTTTTTTAATTTGAATTAAAACCTACTACTACACACTTGTGCTATTTAATTAAATAACAAAGACTGAGTAGGGCAAGTACACATGGATTGGATAGGCAAGTACACATGGATTGGATAAACACATAATCACAAATGTTATGGTTAAATTGAATGTAGGTCTCGGTACAAAGACACGAGCTACATCTTCAAGCTTGCCTGGAATACAAAACTTGCAAATTCATTGAAGTAACTTAAGTTTGAGCACACATAACAACACATCTGAATAGATACTTAAAGCAAGATGTGCGACACAAAACATAATAGATGTGCGGTAAAACTGTTCTTCGAATTAGAAGGGGAAGCTCCCTATAAAATAAAACTAACCTAGAAGTAGACAATATATACTTGCAATTTACAAACTTTACAGTGGTTTTAGAGGTGATTTCACATTCATTGATTAATACAACTAACTTGATACTTACTGATACCACTAACTTCCCTCTCCTAAGTGCAAAAAACACTTATTTACTATTGGATGAAAGTAAATAAATTAATTAACTGCACCCCTATCCTAACTATAATTGCTTGCTTGCATGACGTGCAAGCTTTATTACAGATTTATTTGGTTCACTAATTCTAAAACTACAAACATGCAACTGTCAGTTTAAAATATTGCAGTTATTCCTCTGAAACAAAAGTCAACTCTGGGTTAATGCTACAAATGGTGAATGCTAAAAATAACAAATATCTGAATATGCTCTTTTCTCAAAAATACTGCAGGCTAAAAATAGACTTTTGAAGATGACTTTGGATGATTCTGGTTTGATGATGCTTTTTTGGTGAATCCTTTGTTCTTGACAAAGTTGGTGACTTAAATCTGAAGACTGTTTGTTCTGTAAACTCCTCTTGTAGTATTCCAAATAAATGTATCAATGTTTAGGTCAGAAGTCAATCTGCTTGTTGATTGGGCATCATATTGCGATCTTGAGGGATAGCTGCAATTTTGAAGGGGATGCAAGCATTAAAAAGTCAGGAGGCTAAAAATGGATGCACACATGTGTGGTAGGTGTAAAGCTCAATTCCATGACCTTTACCAATATCACCCTTGTCTGTTCTAAAATGGGATCATTGAATGTAGTTTGGACATTCATCAAAGCATATATTAAATGGATTTATATCAGATGTTGTAGCTGCAATTGCCCCTTCAGACATGAATTCCTCTTGTTGGCTGATTGGAATCCAAATAGTGCGACCTTCCTTTTGCCTTTTGTCTTTGTAATTTTTGTAGAACCTTTGGCAAACTTGTTATGAGGTGCACAGACTTTCCATGCTGGCATGTTTTGTTTTGGACTGTTGCCTTTTTGCCTTTTCTTGGGCACCTTTGATTGCAGTTATTCTTTTATAGTCTTTGATTTTTTTATCATCGCTGACTTGGATCCTATTTTATTCCCCCCTAATTGTTGGCGTGTTGAAATAGCACTCTTTTATCTCCGTTTGATTTTATGAAAAGCCTTTGGTCCACAATTTGCAGCTTTTTGCATACTCTTTTTTTAAATGCTGATTGGCTGTCTATTGGGCATGGGAGTTCAATATTTCTGGTGATTCACTTAACTTGCTTTAACTTCCACTTTCCTTGGAGCGTGCTGATTGAGACTTTTTTACTTGTTGACTGGGTGTTTGAGTGGTATGGCGTGCTTGTCTTTTTGGATAGACACTAATACTTTGCATAGGTGTCCGACTTCCATTAAGTGTGTGTCTCTTCAAAGGATTTTTTTCATTTTTAAATTTTTTAGCCTTTTTGTGTTATGGCACGTGCCATTCAACAAGTGTGCATCAATATGCAAGTTTTTTAATTTTTAAATTTTAATTAATTTTTTGTATTTTTATATTTTCATATTTATATATTTATAGATTTATAGATTTTTAAGTAAACAATAATTTTAACTTTAACATAATTAATAATTAACAATTATTTTAATTAAAAATAATTTATTAATTAAAAATTAAAATCAGGGGGGGGGGGGGGGGCAACACGATATTTTATGACAACTGCGACACTTTGGATTTTGACGTAGAAAACATTGCTCTTAGACAATTTGATATACGGTCGATGAATGACCTTCTAGACCTTGACGACATGACTTGCTCACTGATATATGCCATTACTTGCTTCGGTGGCATAGGCTTACTAGGCTTTCCTGGGCAAGCTTTGATGCCCATCCGAGAGATGTTACACAAATGGGCTTTCATCCGGCTATATGAACTTGAATACTTCACCTCACACCCATTGCACTTCCAAATATACCCCCACCACTTGGAAACAGTTGTATCATCTCAACATACTTCCAAAGAGGAGAATTTGGATCAGTTTTGAATTTAGGTTGGGCTATGGAGCTAGAACTAGTTGCCATTGTAATTCTTGTGGCAACAAGTCTTATAAATACACTCAAAATGAATTAAAAAAAAAAAATCTGACTCATTTAAGCATAGTGATACATTCATGGAAACTAAGAAAAATGAAAGGAAAACAAGATGTTGAAAGCAAAGCAAAAGATTTCGTTTGTAAAATAAAAATGTAGAAAAAAGTTAAAATAAATAAATAAAGAAATCTTCTTCTATGATTTTCTTGGCAGCTAATAGACACTTGCAAATGCATAGGAATAGCTTGCAATTGATTTGGAATCTTCAATGATCAATCTTCAACTCCCTTTGTTGAATGGCAAACAAGAATGAAAGTACAGTCTTTTGGAATGCTATTTGTCTTTTGCAATCAAAATGAGGTAAAATAACTTTGTTTTAGTGTTTGAAATGTTAATAGGGTTAGGGATTTGTTTTCGGGTGAATTGGTCAAAGTCAAGGATCAAAAAAATTAAAAAAGCCAAAAAAGAATTAAAAAACTGTCAAAAGCCCTGGGTTCGCATTGGGTTCATGACAAATTTGATTATTTTGCCCGTGTTCACCTAGGACGAACCCATCCTTTTTTGGCCGTGCCCTATACGGACTTGCAGGCGAATCGGACCGGATCATGAACCGGGTTCGAACGGGACCCAGATCTGACCAGTTTCCAAGTGAATCCGGTAACTTAAGTGGTGGCATTTAACTCCCTACACATACTGGCTGACAGCTACCTTTGCTAGGCGTTACTTTAGTCACTACAACCACCTACTTGGGTCTTTTCTTGAGTCGTACCTTCATGATAATGGTGTCAATTACTTTGTGAAGCTAGATTATTCATTTTGGACGACTACTTTCATAAAAGAAAAAAAAAGAGATATTTAGACAAGTTACGAGAGCAGAAATACAGAGGTCGTGGGACAAAGGAAGAGAGTAATTTCAGTCGCTGACCTGCAGTTGAAGATTTTGACAATCAGGCATAATAACTTGCTGTATTTCTGAATTCATTGTAGTAGCCATGTGAGGCGACTGAGAATATCTTTTCATTTTTGATGGGGTTTGTGTAAGTTGCCCAGGCAGTAATATAAAGAAAATATGAAGCGCTGTAACCCCTTATGCTGGTTGAGTGCCTATATGTGTATTGAACTCTGAGACACAATTCTGAGTGCTGTTATTGTATGCTGATTTTGGATGTTGAAATAAAAACATAAGTTTTGAGTGCTGCTGTTCTTCATTGGTTCTTTTGTTAGAAGCTGCTTGGATCAGTTTCCTAACGTCAGCCCCCCAGTCCTTGACTGCATTAAGAATAGATGGTCCACTGAATCCAAGTCTTTCCTTGACTTTGCTAAGGTCTGGAGATAGGGCCTTCACTCAGTGAAGAGCGTCCACGGTTTCACAAGATTTCACCTTGGTGATAGTAGAGTTAAGCAAGTTTGTAGAGTCAATTCTGCAAGAAGGGATGATGCAGGAAGCATTGGCAAAAAAAATGGCAGTTATAACGCTGATAGTTGCCTAGGAGGTATATGCTACTACTGAAATTGCACCACCAGACGTAGAAAAATGGACCACTAATTAAAAATATTCAAATGTAAACACTTTCTTGAATTTTCAATGAGGCTGGCCAGTACCATGACTTAAATGGGGTGATCTGGTCACAATTGGTTGAAGAAAATATGGATAAAGATTTGTTAGTCACTACAAAAATACATACTGAATTAGGATTAGAAAAGGCAAGTAAATCTTAGCAAAAAGAGAAACTTCCAAAGCTGAAGCAGAAGAGAAATTTGCTAGCAATATGAGCTGCTTAACCAAGCCCAGAATTCCCATAATTACCCATACATACATGATAAAAGACATGAGGGTGGCAATTTAGAAGTGGAAAATGAAAAACAAGCCATAATTGCAAGGATTGGTAAATGAGATGGTATATTCAGCAATGTGGTTGAAGGAAGCAGTGTAGGGTAAAATTGAATAAGTTGTTGATGTGGTAGATTTAAATGTAGAGCGAACTGTGCAAGAGCAAGGGATGAGACAGGAAGCACTGGTAAAAAATTGGTAGTTATGACACCAGAAGTTGTCAAGAGGGTATATGGATGGTGGCGCTACTGAAATCACACCACCAGGAGCAGAAGAATGGACCACTAACTAGACATAACCAAAGGTTCACACTTTTTCAATAAGGTTGGCCAATATCATTGCTTGAATGTGGTGATTTGGTCACAGTTGGTTGACGAAAATAAGGCAAGAGATGAGGCAGTTACTACAAAATACATGCTGACTTAGAATTAAAAAGGTCAAGCAAACCTAAGCAAAAAGAGATACTTCCAAAGCTGAAATAGAAAAGACAATGGCCTAGCATCATGAGTTGCTTAACAAAGCCCATAATTCCTATAATACCCACTCATGATGAAAGACATGAGGGCTGAATTGATAAGTTAACCACTCAATGACAGCATGTGAGAAAGAAAATATGAGGTTCATTCTGCTGAAACAATTCACACACCACACTTAAATGGGGTTAATGGAGTAGTGGAGCCACTGCTATCAAGATCTCATGATCTCAACTGTTTGCAAGTTCAACATGGATCAACCAAAGAGTGTGAGGGAACTGCATATTCACTACATCAAGAGGAGCCATCTAATGTTGAGCCCTAGCAAGATCAGTTTAGCAAGGCCTTGTGTATTGTAATATACACCCTAATTTGGAACAAGTTTTTTTCTCAAACACCCGGTAAGTTTATTGACTTCTAGTGAGCTGACATTTCGTCAAACACTTTTCTGTTGTAGTTTTGGTGTTGTTTTGAATGCATTTCAATGTATTTGTGTTTGGGATCATTCAATATGTGGTTGGGAATTGAAAGTACACAAGAAACATCTCAAATTTGCAGATCAACAGCCCTGACATTATAACAAACACTTTGCATGCAATAGAAGTAACAATGAAGCACAAATCTGACCTTGAATCCAACAATAATATATTGATCTGTGATAGAATAGCTTGCTGTTACAAAGTTCAGTCATCCACCATGGAAGTACAATGCCAAAAGAACACTCAACAAATGAAAATATGTAATTCCCAAGTACACATAAGCTGCTGTAGCATGATATCAGACTGCTGTCATAAACATTTACAGCTGTAGCCCATGTGAATGGCTGTGCGCCAAAAGCCAGATGATAAAACACCAAAAAATCACACTCCAAAATTTGCCTGTGAACTCACAACTTCATAACATTCATGAAACCAAACTGCTGCAACTAAAAATCCCAATGCAAAATGCCTAAATCTGCCATTTGAATTTCAATGTGACTTTCGTATGAAATCACTCACACACCCTCCAAATCTGCTCCAAATCACCTAAAAATCGATCACAATAATCTCATATATATATATCAAATTATCATGGAAAGAAATCTAATATCAGCAATGAATAGCTTCTCCGTGACAACCTGTAAATGCTTCCAATCAGCTCAATGTAATCCCTTAAATGAGATCACCAATAAATCCTCCAAGCTGGCCTGCAAATAAATAACTCATTTGAAACTCCAAACAATACCAAACCTGCAATGAAGTGCAATGCGTAAACTCTGAATAAGTTTACCAGCAATCAACCTAAGAGAGTCTTTCACCACCAAGGTTGATCATCTCTAAGAGGGTTTTCGTCCTCAAGAAGGCTGAGATGAACCAAGTTCAATCTCCAGAGCCACAAGGGTTTCCATAAGAGAAATAGAATAATCTGCCTAATCCAAATGAGCCCTTCAAATGCCTTTTTATACTTTTTCCGCCAAACTCTCCAGAAGCTTCTATTTTAAAATTCACTTTTTAATTAAAACTCCATTTTAGCTTCGAAAAAGACCTTTTAATTAAAATAATGATAATTTGACACACAAGGTCCCTGT
The DNA here is from genome assembly GCA_027924645.1 of Cunninghamia lanceolata. NCBI lineage: Eukaryota > Viridiplantae > Streptophyta > Pinopsida > Cupressales > Cupressaceae > Cunninghamia > Cunninghamia lanceolata. Next base: position 3,720,357 of record BSBN01001291.1, on the reverse strand, counting down.
TTAATGCAGCCATAATTTAAAACATTTCATCCTGGTTTTGATGAGCTATAACACTAAGGTACTTTTAAAATATTTTAAATAATATTTAGCAACCTGAGTAAAATAATTAAATAAAGCCATTAATACACTCATTTTGCAGAAACTACCGGAGTGCATCAGAATCAAAAACTAACTGCATTGGCATGATCCCGATGAAGAATAATGATAAACGGAGCCAACCAGGCGACTTACTATAAATAGATCCCTTCTCCAAGATTCTTGGAGAGCACACCAGAAGCCGAAAATCACCCCGGAAAGTGGCATATGAATCCTCTAGACCAACTGAGCTCATTGGAGTCCTTAAATAACCCCTCTGATAACGTTGACACACTCCCAGAAGGTTAGTGCCAACTGCACTACAGGAGAACCTGAGAATGGGGACATTACATGTATGGTTCAAACTTCAAAAAATGGCTATGGCAATTCAGGAACAAGTACATTTGGAGCAAGCTCATGTTTGGCAATCTTAAAAAAAACACTTCTTTCCTAGGATAGCTAGGATTTGCCAAACAAGAGTCTGGCTAAATTTTTGTGGGGGAGGGGGATGGTATAAGCAGTTTAGTGGGTACTTGAGTAGTTTAGTTATCATCAATTAACCTGATTATGATTAAGCTCTAAAGACTCATATTCTATAGATCAAATATTGGTATGGTTATGAAAAGGTGTCATCAAAGAGGTGGTCTTTATGATCACGTTAGACTCAAGTCTCATATTAGTGCTCACTTGTTTTGGGATTGAAAGATAATCTTCCTATTGTAATTCATAACTCTTATTTGCATACTAGCTAACGATGCTTGCTCTTATAGTATTTTATGTGCTTTTATTGTTTTACTAATTATTTTACTTTTCCCAATAAGCTGTAAAGAATGCCCAAGGCTAAATGGGTGTTATCAAAGTGCTAAGAACTAAAGAAATGTGAGACCTAATTGGTGTACTCCTAGTGCTGTTTTTGGGATCCATACTAATAAAACATTGAGACCTAAAGTAGTGTGATTTTTCTTCTCAAGTTCTTTGTTGTCTATGATGTCTTTCTGCAAAAGAATTATATCTACTTTGGATTTCTGAAATTCCAAATTTCTAAACTAAAATTTGCTATGTTCCACGGCGTTTTGGGGATGGGGATGGGGGGGACGGTAGGGGACAGGGGGCATTTCGGGGACGACAGTCTGAGGGCCAATTTTTGGGGACGGCGATATATGAATTTTTGAATATATATATATGTTGTTAAGTTATTAACATATATGATATCTCTATTTCATATTGATATTTTAAAATATATATATATATATATATATATATATTTTAAAATATCAATATGAAATAGAGATATCATATATGTTAATAACTTAACAACAATATCAATATGTGAATAAATCATGACAGCAATAGTGTAACAGCAGTATAACAGTAGTATAACAACAGTATAACTATAAACTATAAAGTTTAAACAATAAACAATGAGCATTAATGATTAAACACTAGTATAATGGCGATCTAAACAACAATAGAATTAATGATAATCATGAGATTGAAGATTCATAACAGCAATATTAAAGCATTTTGTTGTTCAAATTCTAAAATTAAAGTTCAAACTTCAAACTTCAAAATTAAAGATAAAGTTAACTGTTAAACCCAAAGTCTTTCAAAATACAACAATCTAAAGACTAATATCTGTGCCTCATTCGGGCTATCAATATCATGATTTTAGGGTTTTGGAAGGGGTGTGGGAGGGTTTGTGGACCCCACGCCCCAATTAAAATTTTAAAAAAATGGCTGTATGTGTTAAGACGTCAGGGGATGCCTGGCCGTCCCCGGCCATCCCCGGGACGACTAGGCGTCCCCGATCCGTCCCCAAATTTTTCCTGCGCGTCCCCGAGACGTGTCGAGATTTTTGCATTTTATTGGCGACGCCAAGGGGACGTCCCTAGCTGTCCCCCTGTCTCGGAAACGTCACAGGGGACGGGGACGGGGCTGGAAGAGGTGGGGACGCGTCCCCGTGTACCCCTGAAAATTTGTTGTTTCTTCTCTATTCCAAGGCCTCTTATGTATATTGACCTAGGGCTTGCTTGAGAATTGGATCCCATCCATGGATTTTGCTTGGCTTAGCATCCAAAACCATTCAGCTTTAGAGAGGTTCCTAGTTGGCTATTGGAGAAAACTCATTGCCTGCTGCTTTCCTTTGTTTTATCTGCATTTGCAGGATTTTTTTGGACGGGTTTTCCTCTGCCAAGTCCTTTTTTGCATGCACTTTCTGAGTCCCATTGGCCTTTTTTTTTTTTAATTCATGGACATTAATATGGTTTCTTCCTCTCTTTCTTATTTCTTTCTTGGAATATTCTTATGTGACCCACAGCTCATCCTAGTAGGTTCCTCCAGCTGCATATCTATTGGCACCTCCTGGGTGGGCCCTGTGACTTGGATCATGTCTTTTTAATTCAAAGGCTTGAGATATGGCAGGAGGGGCCTGCTCTTAGGCTTCTATGTTTCCTCGGCAATTTCCTCAAATGAATTATGACTGCAGAAGATTTTGATGTTTCCAAATGTAAACTCCAGGTTCATTTGTCCACTTTTGATTTGTGCTGAGCTTTTCCTGATTGCTCTGGCTCCTGCATTTTATCTTGAGAGGTTTGTATTGGGGCTGAAGCTGGTGGATCATGGGGTTTTCACAAACAGCTTGTTGGATTTGATTTACCTCTTTTTTACTATTTTTAGTATACAAAGACACTCGCCAAATGGCCATGCAGATCTAAATTTTGCATCCAGACAAGATATTTTCATAGTACCATAATTATTCAGATACTTTTCCACCTAAGTTTCCAATGCTTGTAACATTATGATCATTTTTTGGCCAGTAAGTTTGGCTTTAACCACAGGAGTTTTGTATACTGATGCAGACATTTCTGTAGATAATCTCATGAGATCTCAGAGTTCCCACTTGCTATATCTGCCAGAAAAGAATGCTGATGTAGTGCGGAAGAGGCCATAGACTCCCCACTTTTTGATGTTGAATTAGAGCTGATTTGATCTGATTGATGGGATTAAGGTTTATTGTGAGATCAATGGAGTAGAAAATTGAACATGCTTACAGAGCAGGAAGGTCATGGAATATTGATAATAATGTTATTGGTGCATGATTTCATCTCATCTTAGAGACCGACAACTTAAAAAATTATTGATCCTGTTTGAAGGCATAAGCTTAAAATTAAACTTATTGATGATCTTCACAACGTGATCATGAAGTAACAGTATAAATTGTTGTAAAGGCTAAGGCCTTCCTTTTTGGCATTGTGAAGAAGATTGGGAAATTTATGTTTTGATGTGCATGCCATGTTTCTTTCTTAATCAGTATGCAAAGTTGTATTTGAAAGTTCACCATATCAAGCATATGAAGAACTGCAGTTTTATGTTTGGATACAGAACTCTATTGCAAACAATTTATAAACAATCGTGTTACATGCTCAACTCTTTACAATTTTGATTCTTTCTGATGTTTATAGGCAACCATAAGACTAAGGGAAGATGGATTGTTTTATCTAGAGAACCATGGGAGGCGTGCAATAGCTGTAAATAGCCGTGACATTATGAGTGAGCAGTGTATCAGACTGGGTTCTAATTGCTTGATAGAGGTTTTTCATCTCATCCTCATGATAAATGAATTATTGGTTTTAGAATACATCCAAATATTTAAAATTTCCAATAACTCTAATACAGTAATTGACACTTGACATGTTTCATGCCACAATATCTTCTTATACACATTTTCTGGCTATTATTACAGGGATGTCTTGCAAGTCTAGGGAGACTAGTTTTATGATTGCATGTCTAGATGTTGTAGAATCTCTTAGCTACAACTCAGTTCACCTTCATATTGAGCTTAGGCATTCCCTTGAGATGGTATTTCTTGATGTGCTTGTTGGTAATTTAAGGGCATTAATACTTGTTTTATTTCTTTCAGTTATTAAAAGAAAATCTCCTAAGGGTTTGTATGGATTAATCATGATTGGTAGCTTAAACCCATTGCTTTTCATCCTAGATTTATTTGTATATCATGTTATCTGGTACAAAGTGAGTGATGTAATAAATCCTTTTATTGTTTTCATCAATGCAATAAAGTGGCATTCCAAGTGCACATGTATTGTGTATGCCATTTATTTCTTGCATGACTGTCGTTCTTCTTACCTGAATATGAATCTGTTAATTGACTCAAAAGTGGTTTGTATATAACTTAATGGGGTTGATGACCTTAAGAAAATCAATATACTAGAAGAGTGCAAGAATGGAGAATTATGTGGGAGAAAATACAAGTGACTTCGATTGACCATGTTAGTGGGAAGATATAAATAATAAGTAAATCCCATTTGAGTTGAAAACTATACAGATGCTAATAAAAAGGTTATGGATAGGATCAAGGTTATCAAGCTAGTCAAATGCTCAAGTTTGATGCTAGTGATTTGACAATATTTCTAGTTTCATAGTGTAATGTGATTTTTTTTTCTTAATATTCAATAGCACACTAATACTTGAACTTGAAATTAAATTAGGGACTTCAAGCTGTTGCAATTCATAATGTTTAATAGAGAAGCCTTGGGAGAAAATTGCATAGGAAGGAAAGATGAATCGATGTTATTTTGTATGGATAAAGCCAAAATTTTAGTTAAAGATCATTACAAGAAAAGGATATTGGGGGAAGCTATAGAGATTGGAAAGCACACAATAATCTAAACAGAGATGATGGGTTGGAACTAACCAATGCATGGAAGCCCATTATTCACTAGATCATGAAGATAAATAAAGATAATTAATGTCTTATGGATATTAATTAATGCATGGAATATTATTAAATTGATGTGCATTGATTATACTCAAGTTAGTGCTTGTCGAGAATTCACACCTCATGTTATACACAAAGTTCCCTATATTAGGAGCTACATCTGTAACTACTCATTTTAATCATTCACCAGAATAATGGGCACCTGTTTTGCACCCTAATCTAAACTTAATTCAACATGAGCAAGAAAACATTGTGGATAGTCTAATGTGCTTCATTTTTTATCAAAGGAAGAATCCTGCACATTGGTGAGTCAGTTGCTATCATTGACGAAGAAGAAAGGCAGACCTCGCGTCAGGACGACATGTGTTGCCTCCTCCTACATGGAACTAAGTAATTTTGGCTTTTGAAGCTTATACAAGATCAAGAAGGAGAGACGGGCTTGCTGATCCTTATTTTTGAGTGCTTCATCCCTCCTCTAACAGTGAAGGCTCCTCAACAAAATTTCCTAAACTAGTTGAACTTTTCTTACTTGGGAAAAGAACGACTTCAAACAATGGGTGATAACAACGGTGCAAATGCTAGAAACAACAACAACAATGGTGGAAATCGTAGACGTGCACTCCCTTTACCATGTGGAGACAATATTTGTCCCCTAGCTCTTGTTGGCAACAATGATCTTCCAAAAGGATCAAGCAAACATTTTCAGAAATTTCATGGCAATGGAAGTCAACACCAGATGAACATATTTCCACGTTCACAACAGCATGTGTTGTTTTGAGCATTGCTCATGAAGATGTTGCAGTGCGTCTGTTTGCTGAGACTCTAGTTAGAAATGCAGCTGATTGGTTTCATCATTTGGAACCTCGCAATATTGCAAGTTGGGAATCTATGAGTGACAAGTTCCTAGCAAGATTTAAACCAGCTGAAGATAGTCATGTGCTATTTGCACAACTCTCAAATTCAAAGATAGAAGATCACTAACCCATGAGAGAATTCATCGCGAGATTTAATCATCTCATAACAAGACTTTTTGTTACTCTAAATCCTTCCCTTGAAATTCTTTTGAGTAGTTTCATAAATGCTTTGTCGTCTAAAATTGCTTTCCTTCTCAAGTCAGGACATGAAACAGAATTATCTGAGGCTCAACAACATGCTATCAAGCTGGAAGATCACATGGTTACATCAGGAAAGATACATAAGGATTCGATCAGACCTCTTGTCAAGAGCTTTGCCGATCCGTTGCTACAAAAGGTAGTTAATGATGTCACCTTCATGAAGAGACAAATGCCGCAACAAAGACAATCCATTCAACAATATCAACCTCCCCCTAGAAGGAATAATTTTCAGCCTTATAATAATAATTATAGGCTACGGCTGCCAGCTCCACCAACTAGACTAGCTATCGAAGTTCCTCGACCGGCTGCTTATTTTTGTTTTTTCCATGAGACGGATGTACACAATGGAATTATATGCCCAGAGAATCAAAGAATGAATCAGATCATGGGTTTTGTTCATTCCAGACCTTCGAGTTTGACTATTATCGAACCTCAATTGGATGACCTTGATGGCGACTCTACAATGGGTTTTATTGAATATGAACCCACATACGAACAAGATATTGATGATCTTGATCAATACTCTTGCTATGAATCTTGAGAATACATCCATGAAATTGAAGGATTAAATCTTCCTTCCTTGGAGTTAAAGTGCATGTACTTGTATCCTTCACGATCTCTTCATCCTCCACTACTTCATCTTGTTCATCATCTTCATCTTCTTGTTCTTCTTCTGCTTGTTCTTCTTGTTCTTGTTCTTCTCCTTCTTGTTCCTCAGGTTCTTCTTGAGCTCGTCTATCTAAGAAAACTTGCTCTAGTTCATCCAAATAGGAAATATCCTTATTGAATTGTACGAACCATTTATAAACTTCACCACTTATATGAAAGTAAAAATATGATTTCCATCTTCCCCCTTAACCATAAGGTCTTTTATATTGCTTCCACCATTCTAATGCATCTCCACTTCCATCAAATTTAGAAACCTCCATTGAAACTATGGTTTCTAAATTTTTCAAGCATACCTGACTTTGATTGAATTATTTCATAATGTTGTGGGACTCCAAATAAAATAAACAAATAATAGATCCCTGATAAAATTTGGTGAGCTTTCCAGAAATATAAAAATTTCAAAAAAATTCCGTGATTTACGGCCTAGAAAGCGAAATTATGAAAAATCATAAATTTGCATTAACTTACTGAAAACAACTCCGAATTCTTCCAAATCAGGACTGGAGGTGTACGAAAGTGGCCTTGTTCAACCCTCCAAAAATTAGGAAACAATTCGCTGAATTGCAGCCCTAGGAGTGAAAATGGTGAAAACCCTAATTCTGCAATAAATCCCTTAATTCTACTCCAATTGCGCTCAAATATGGACGGTAGCAGCTTCAATATGCCCTTGAAAAACCCACCAAAAATCTTGCAAAGATTCGCGAAAATAAGAGAGATATGCACTTCCCAAGATGACCTCCAAAATAAAAAAAAATAGCCTTGTTTTTGCCTTCACAATGCCAAGATCATGCTCTGATACCACTTGATATGATCCAAACATATAATAATGGAAATAATATAATGTCGAAGATAGATCTCACACAACACGAGATGTTTGTGGGCCAATATGCCCTAATATCCAATATATGTGGAAATAGAATAAACCCTTGAGGTAGGGTAACACTATACAACACTCCTTCTGGAAGAAGCCACAACATGCTATATCTCCAAGAGATCTCCAATACAATATCATACTCCACACATGTCCTTACAATGATAATCACCTCCTTTATATGTACCTCATCTTAATAACATAATGGAGGGGTAATCCTAATGAAGTCCTACTCAACACCTGATATAATTAATTATACAAGTTATCCATAAGACATAATATAACTAACTTAAGGGATATGTGCCACATGTTGGCATCTCCGTCCACCTAAATACATTAATACCAAACAATGTCAGGCCAACAATACCAAACAATTCAGAAAATTGGTAGGTTTTTAATGATTATGAATACATTGCTAATTTTCTCAGAGTGGATGATCATTTCAAAGGCTTGTTCTTCGAAGCGAGTTCTTCACCTTATCGAGAATCATTCATAGAAAGTCCAGAAGAAGCTGAAGCTAAAGAGATTACCAAAACTAAAATCATTCAGTTAAAAGGCAATAAAATTCCAAAGGTTTCGGTGTCCTTGGAAAACATCTTTGATAGACACGACTGATACATCCAAGATTAGGTGAATTCTCAAGAGAGAACTGTTGTGACCAAATCACACATCGCCCCATTGCAAATGGGGACCCCCTTTTTTTGAGCTCTTGTGCTTTGCATAAAGTTTTTTTGATGATGTCTTTAGTTTATTGCATGATGAAGTCAGTAGTATTTGAGTCCTATAGTCCCCTGATGACCTAATCCTGATGTTTGAGATCCTGAAAATGACTGAGTCTGGTATCTTGATCCTGAAAATCCTCAAAATTGGCTAAGTCTGAAATCTGGTGGATCCTCAAAAATCTAGAATCTACATGTTAAATCCGGTGGATCCGAGACCTATTTCAAACATCCTGAAAGGTATATTGAAAAATATTTAAAGTATAAAAAATTCTTATACTTAAATATATTTTTCAATATACCTTGCTCTTTGGGACTTCCACTTCTAGGCGCGAATTCATTCTAAGAAGTTAGGCGCATTTCTCACCTTTGCAGACTCAAATTGGGCGCCTAAAGGTAGCAATCCAAATGTGCACCTTGAGCAAGGAGAAATGAAGATTAAGGCGCCTTGATGGAAAAAGTTGCCAAAAGACTTAAGGCATTGAAAATTTGACAAAATAAGACAACTTAAGTTAGGCGCCAATTCATCCCTCAAGTCTAGGCGCATTCTGCATGTGTAGCCACCATTTTTGGGCGCCTTGATGTGGGATGAAGTTTAAATCAATGATAGATAGCGCCTAAGGATGAGGTGGTCTCACAGGGGTATAATCAAGTGTTGAAGAGCGTTAAAGATGTCATGAATGAGCAAATTTAAGTCTAGGCGCCCTTCATGCATTAGACTACCTCATTTTGGCGCCTTAGCATGAAAGAGATGTTTCAACCAATGATAAATGGCGCCTAAGCCATGAGGGGGCATGAGAATATGAAATTTAATGTTGTCTAAGGTGGAGAATCCTCTAGATACCTTTGTGTTGCGTTGAAACCTCTAAACTGAACTAGATTATCATCTCTTGAACCTTAGGCGCCCTTTGCCTTCAAAAGAACCTTGTATTGGCGCCTTGAAGCCTAAGTGTTAAAATCATCAAAATGCACCTTGGTAGAGAAACTTTAGATCATCATCAAATGCTAGCTCTTCCCAACTCAAATGAGCGCCCAAGTTGAAGTCAAGTTTCATCTATACAACCCTCAGATTGCGCCTTGATTGATAAAGGGATTTGAACCTCAAGGTTTAATCATCATCTTAAGACAAAAGCTTCCTTAGACACTTGGCATTTGATTAAATTATTAAGAATTAGAAAGAATCACCTAAGGGAATCTAGGCGCATTTTACCTCTGTGCAACCCTATTTGTGGCGCCTTGATCATGGAGTGAGTGAAAGACATCCAAATTGGCGCCCAAAGGAGTTGTTAGTTTAGAGATTTTTGGAGAATATTGGTAGAGATGAAGGTGCATCTAGGCCTATGAACTTGATCAAGAATGCGCCTTAGAGAGTTTAGATTTACTAGGATCCATTTTAATCACCTAAGTGTCAAGTTACATTAAGTAAAGGTCAGGCGCACTCTTTAACCCATTTTGCCTTAAATAGCGCCTATAGTTGGAGAGAACATTTATCATATCTAGGCGCCAGTTGATACCTATGCTAACCCCAAATTGCGCCTAGAGTAGGGGATGATTACCTTAAGGAATTTGAGCGCCTAGAAGTGTGATGGATTGAAGAAGCTATTTTTTGGCGCCTAAGAGGGAAGCTATGTTTGAATCTATCAACATTGAAGGTGTTGAGTCTGGCAAGTTCACAAGAGCATATACAGGTCATAAATTCATGAAATTGTGAAGTAAAAGGTTACATCAATATTAGGCGCAATTTCTTGCTGCTATCATCATCTCAAGCGCCTAGGAGGAGATTATAAGTCAAACAACATTAAAGCCTTTTGAACAAGACAATACAAGGCGCACTTCCTTACTCATTTTGCCTAGTTTGGGCGCCTTGATCAATTTTGAAGTTTTGAGGACTAAGAAACTAGCCAAGTATCCCTAGGCTCCAATCCACATCTATGCAACTAGTTTTAGTGGCTAGGCTTGAGAGACATGATCCCTTGACACCTAAGTTGTAAGATACCCAACTAATTTCTACTAAAATTTTTCCTTAGATAAATTTACTTGAACTTAGCTTATCAACTACTTATCACTTAATGACAAACATCAAGATAACTACTGGAATGAATCAACCTTAAAGCTGGGTACTTGTCTTATTGCTTGATTCAATCAACTTGCAAATGTCTTATTACATAGATAATGCTTTCAATAGCATGAAGTTACAAACTTATTCAAATGGAACTACAAAAGAAAGCCTTGAAGCCTTGATGTTTACAATGATTTCTGTACTTGATCAACTCAATCAAACTCAATGATGTCAACTGGATGTCAACACCTCGCATTACAACAAGGGAGCATCACCTTGCTTGTTGAGGGAGCATCACCCCAACACTTGAAACTCGCAGGCCTCAAGATCACAAGCTTACAAGCTTTGCAGAGAGAATTTTGTCAAAATGAAAATCATCTCAAATGAATGAGAGAGCTCCTCCTTTTATAGACCTTCCAAAGGCAATGAAGGCACGTTTTTCAATGCACAAAGAGGAACCAAGGCACGTTTCCTGAGGAGCATATCCAAGGGAATATTCCATCTGATGACTCATTCTAAGTTGGCAAACTTATCCAGAGACCTTGACACGGATCCAAATGCTATCCTTCTGACCAATGGGCATTCAGGTAGTTGTAACAACCTTAACCACTTCTTGAAACACTCAGGCACAGTTTTAGGGTTCTTCTGACTGGGGCGCCAGTTGTGGAGGATCTCACCAGGAAGTGCGCCTTAGTCATAAATTCTCATCCTTGGATGATACTGTCTTAGGGAGTGAACTTCCTCTGGATCCATACTTAAACATTTGAAGATTTGGAATGTTCAACTCATCACCTCACAGGGTAGGCGCATATTTGAAAGATTTACAGAGGTTTTGGCGCCTAGGTTCTAACTTGTCATCTTTTCAAGGAAATTTGAAAGCAATTTGACTTCACATGAACATAACATTGCCCCTGATGGAGCGCCTTGCATCTAAACTGGTCTTGGGGACTTGCATCCATCTTAGGCGCACCTCTGAGGTAATTTTGACTGGTATCTGCGCCTAGCACCTTCATGAAGATGTTTTACACTATTCAAACTCTCAAACACTTGCAATCAAACCTTTTGAAGCTCCTTTTAATCTAGCGCCCTCATACAGAGCATTAACATCTTGTCTAAGTCTTCAACTTCACCTAGGCGCACTTATTGGTAGGAAAGAAACTAGATTGGCGCCTTACCTTGAAAGGCTTATCTTTTGTGCAAATGCTCACTTCTGGAGTCTTGAAATTAAACAAAATATTTGCCTTACCAAGCACCCTGCCCTCTTGAGGAGTCTGGAGATCATATTCCTACTTAGGCGCATTTTCAAGGTCATTGAATCCTGTCTTGGCGCCTTGATGTTTTTAGGCGGACTTGGAGTGTTGTAAAGTGGCACCTAGGCGCCTGAGATCATATCCTTATGCAAAGATCACTTCATCAAACAACTTGATCTTCATTGAAGATGAAACTCACTAGCTTCACTTGGAGGAGGAATGCAAGCTTCTAGGCGCAATAGGGGCTTCCCAAAGGAAGGCGCAATTGGGATGTTAAAAAATGATGAAGAATGCGCCTCAAACTTTCAACATCATTCTTTGGATGATCCTTCAACCTTTTTGATGCTCAAGAGAGCCTTCCAAATGACTTCTTGACTAGGGCGCATTTCTAGGGTGCCAGAGACTTGACCTAATGCCTAGGCGCCCTCAGAGGATTATTTGAACAAGAAATGGCGCCTTGAACCTTTTTATGGTGCATTTAGGGTTGTCCAAATGTGATATAGCGCCTTAGGCGCAATTTTGAGGATGAGAAAGATAGTTTAGTGCGCCAAAACAAACTTCAACATTGTAAACCAATTGAGAGGGTTCCCACCCTAGGCGCCAAAATGGAAGTGTTATACCAAAAGGTGCACCTCATAATGCTTTCAATCCCAGGTGCCAAAGTCAAAGAGCTTCAACCAACATATGCGCCTAGTGCTAAGAGCTCACCCAAAGACATTTCTTAACTTCAAAACTTCCAATCTACATCCATCTATGATAGGCGCTCAAATGGGGAATCCCGGAAATGATGTATTGGCGCCTTGTTCTAGGCGCCCATTTTGGATGGTGCAACATGAAACTGGCGCCTAAGGTGAATAAGCCTTCTTCCCTATCCAATCCATTCATCAAACTTCATTCTGGAAACTTATCAACTTCTCCTATCAAGCGCCCTATTTGACATGCTTCAAGACAAATCCTTCTTATCATCTTGCACTTCCAAAGCTTGTTCGAAGACTCCAAATCCTTAGGCGCTCATTTGAGCAGTTTGATGAGGAATTTGCGCCTAGACTCCAAGAGTCAACTTCCTTATGACTTGGCTTCTAGACTTAGCCAAATTTCAAGTTTCTGACTTGTTCCTGCAAAACAATAAAGTTAAGTTAGTCAAAAACCAGTTCATTCCCTCATTATTTAGAATTAGCCTCCGGGAATGAGGAATAAGCTAATTCATTCTTCATTTGATGATCAGGCCGGAAACGGGGACATGACATAAGTGAGCGCCTTGCAAAAAAGGACATAAAAACTATGTAGTATGATCACATCCTGAGGTAGGGAGTCCTCTAAACATCAATATTATGATTTGAGATCATCATAAATGCCCAAAAGCAACCCAAATTGGTCTAGGCGCCCTTTCTTACCTTCACAGATCATTTCTAGCGCCTTAGGAACATAGTGTTTGTGGACACTTCAATTAGCGCCTAGGTAAGGAGGGTTATAAGAAGACATTCAATCATTTGGAAGCATAAAAATAGCAAGAAGAGTCCAATTAAACCTAGGCGCATTTCCCTGTTTTTGCAACTCCAAATTGGCGCCTAGCCTTGTGAAGGCAAGAATCAAGTCTAAAGGACTTCACCTTGTTAAAGTGGAAAGTCATAATCATCAATTTGAGTTTGAAATGACAAAATTAAGGCCAAAAGGGTAAGGCACCCTTTCGCCTCCATGCCAACCTAAATTGGTGCCTTAAGGAGAATCACTCAAATTCATGTCTAAAAGTGAACACTATGAGAGGATAAATCATTTTAAACCATTATAATTGATTGAAGTCATAAGAAATAACAATTATGAAGTTGTATGGCTTAGGCGCACTTTTGCTTCCATTCAACCATGAATGAGCGCCTAGACCCAGAAGGGTGTTGGATGCTTAACAAACATGCTTTTATGGCATGAAATAAATGCTTATGAAGTAATTGATGTTGTTTCTTTGTTGGTTTTGCAGGAACATGGAGCGTGGAGTCATTCAAGGAGTCAAGCATTCAAAGTTAACCTTCATGCGAGGAATAAAGTTAAAGAGGTGGTCATTACAAGAAGAGACATCATGTTGCTACTCTTTCAAAATCATTAAGTTCCACATCTGCATTATGTTCGAGGACACTTCACTCATTAAGCTTCAAGATTCATCAAGCTTCAAAGTCTCCTTGAGAGGTCATCTACTCCACATCCAAAGAAGGTGTTATCATCTACACTCCAAAGGGCCACTTCAAAGATCATCGTGAAGACTTACTCTATCAACTTCTACATTGAAGACATTCATCCATCATACTTCAAGTTCCATTCAACTTCAAGTATCAAAAGAATCTCCTACTCAATCAAGCATCATTATCATATCTCTACTCTACTCTTCATGAAGAGGCAAGGAAGAAGATCAACATCAACCTACCTGCAAGAAGGAATGTCACAGTGTTAGATAAATGAGCGATAAGTATCATATATCTATTTACAATGAACAAGGCAAGATCAACAAGATACATCTCAAGTGTTCATCATCAAAGCAATCACATCGAAGATACAGATGATACAATTTGGGAATATGCCCATAGAACAAATTGTATAAACAGTTGAAATCCACAAGTATGCTGAGGTGGCACTTATGGAGCATGTACCTATCATCATTCAATCATAATCAGCCACATCATTTCAATTGCATTCAATGTATCTACAACAAGAAAGAAGCCAAAGGGACAGTGTTAGATAAATGAGCGACAAGTATCATATATCTATTTACAATGAACAAGGCAAGATCAACAAGATACATCTCAAGTGTTCATCATCAAAGCAATCACATCGAAGATATCATACAGATGATACAATTTGGGAATATGCCCACAGAACAAATTGTATAAACAGTTGAAATCCACAAGTATGCTGAGGTGGCACTTATGGAGCATGTACCTATCATCATTCAATCATAATCAGCCACATCATTTCAATTGCATTCAATGTATCTACAACAAGAAAGAAGCCAAAGGGATGCCTATGTGGAAGATGCTCCAAAGATTCCATCTTATCTTATCACATTGGAAAATGTGCCTTCATTGCCTCTCTTTTGTACTAAAAATAGCAAATTGTTGTAACTACCTACTGAGGTAGCATGATCTAAGCCCTTGGCTACATGAAATGATCTTAGCCATTCATTGTATTTCTGGACCACTATATAAAGGCCTTGTTGCCTCATTTGTAAATTATTAGTTAGTAGGCAAGTAGGAGTAGAGTAGGAAGAGACTCTAGACATTCTCTGAGAGGACTTGGAGATTGTTGTAAATATTTCTCAAGATTAATTCAAAGACATTGGAGCATTATTTGGTGTTAAGTGTTGTCTTGTGAAATAACATGGTTTCTTGTATCTTGATTGAATGGAGAGATGTTTCAAAGTAGATTAAAAGTAGAATAGTAGCTCTTTGATGTAATGCATGTTGTGTTGGATATTTGATCAACTCCTAGCTCATGCTTTTAACATTCATCGCCGGTGAAGTGTGGTGTAAAGCTAGTATGAGCCTTATTATTTGCTTAAGTTCGATTGTGGATACTTGTTCGAGTTGCGCCGTTTAATGGGTGCTTGTATAAGCTTTCATGATTTCAAAACCTTTCGCTATCCTTAGGAGATTGCACTAGCTCCATGTAGTTGTAGGCACCCTTGGCAGAGTGGAGTTAGGTTTATCAAGGAGTTTGTCTATTCAAGCATCATCATTTACTTCATTGACCTTAGATTAGATTCCTTAAACCTTTATCTTTTGCCGTTTCTTTATCATTGAAACCTTGTACATACATCATCCACACTGAAAGGAGAAATAAGCTAAGTGTATGAAGAAGTCTAATGTAAGTCCCTTTGTGATTATCAGCAAGATCACATGTAACCACTGAGTTTATCCACCATAAGTTATAAAAAAGGAACCTTGAAGTTACTTCATTGGATCACATAGTTCAGCCTTTGAAGAGCTTTATTCAAGAGAGAGTGGGATACTCTAGTGTTTTACTCTATTGTTGATTTGTCTAAAAACAATCATCAACAAGAACTTCAACATAGTATAATCGAGTTAGCATTGATACCATTCAGGAGCCTTGGCTTGTCAACTTGGGTAAATGTTGTTCTCTTGAAGAAAGTGAAAAGTTCATCACGCTCTTTCAATAGTACAAGGATGTGTTTGCATGGTCTTACGAAGATCTGAAGGTCTTCACTCCAAAGGAATTGTCTCACACAATTCCTCTTAAAACAAAAGTTAAGCTATTTAGACAAAAACAACGCCATTATAATCCGCGAATACAAGAAACAATCTATGTGGAGATTCAAAAGATGTTGGAAGCTAAAATTATTTTTCCAATTCATCATTCCACCTGTGTATCCAACATTGTTCCTGTCCAAAAAAGGAATAGCGAAATCAGAATTTGTGTGGATTTTAGGTACCTAAATTAGGCATCCTTAAAGGATAACTATCCCTTGCCAATCATGGATCATACGCTTCAAACAGTCATTGGCTTAGAGATGCTATCATTGTTGGATGGATATTTTGGATACAACTAGATTGTCGTTGCGGTCGAGGATCAGTATAAGACAACATTCACTACCCCGTGCGGTACATTTGCCTATGAGCGGATGTTGTTCGATCTCATCAACGCCGATGCTATTTTTCAACAAGCCATGGATTTGGCTTTTGGTGATTTGAAAGATAAACTTATTGTGGTATATTTAGATGATCTCAGAGTCTTTTCAAAAAGAGGTCGTGATCATTTCCAACACTTGACAAATGTGTTCGAGACATGTAGATTCCATGGCATCTCTTTGAATCCAAAGAAATCAGTTTTGTAGTGCCTGAAGGAAAATTGCTTGGTCACATCCTCTCTAAGGAAGGTACTAGGATCGATCCTAGGAGGGTCGATGCCATCCGTAATCTGTCATTACCTACAAGTAAGACTAGTGTACACTCCTTTGGCAAGGTCAATTTCTTATGAAGGTTTGTACCAAACTTCTCGAAGCTCACGAAGAATATATCAGCTATAATGATGAAGACTTTGGTATTCAAATGGACAGATGAAGGGAAGAAAGCCTTCATAAAGATCAAAGAAGCAATCAGCAAGGCTCTAGTATTGTGCATCTTGATTTTGACAAAAAAATCATTCTCTATTGTTATGCCTTGGAGCATACCATGTCTGCCATTCTTACGCAAAAGTTGCATGAAGAAACTGAGTCTCCTATAGCTTTCATGAGCAACAACTTTAAAGATCATGAAATGCGATGTTCGGAAATTGAAAAGCATGCTTATGCAGTGGTTAGAGCTGTCAAGAATTTCAGGTTCTATATTCTGAATTCTCACACTACAATCTTTGTACCTGATTCGACGGTGAAAAGTATTCTTACTCAACAAGAGATGGGTTCTAAGCGTAGAAATTGGGTCACTAAGGTTCAAGAATATGATCTAGAGATCAAGCCTACCAAATCGATACATGGGAGAGGTCTTTGCCAACTCATGGTTGAAGATGGAGGTAAGAATAAGGAAGATGTTGATTCTGCAGTAGAACTCCCCTTGGTATTGTTTATTAATTCCTCAGAAGAATGGTACACAAACATAGTGTATTACTTGACCTATGGAGATTGTCCAAGTCACATGGATAAACAACAAAGAACTTTAAAATTGAAAGCACCTAGATATTTGTGATTTGCATACGATTTCATGTGCTTCTTTTAATGTTGCTAAATTGAATTGTTAAACAAACATAATTGAATTTGATCACATAATCTTGAGGTGTTCCAATATCTTGGTTTATCGGTCTACTGTAACAAGGATTAAATTCCATCAATTCTTGCTCAACAATGGAATTGCTCATTGCCTCTCAATAGTTGTATTTTCGTATTAGAGCATTGTTTGTATCTTGCCCTCCATGAGTGCCATTAGTATCTGGTGAATTGCTCACCAATACAAATTGTTTCATTGTATTTTCTACTGTAGATACATTCCTATTGGTGCTTGTTCAATTTGCACCAAGCAACATGCGGGTGAAATACATGTTCAAAAAAAAAACTTTGGAAGAAACTGCCCAAGAATAGCTGCTTGGAAAGAGGGTAACATCTGCCATACAATCAAATCTGTCTTCTTGACAGATGAAACCACCATGCGTAGTACACTTGCTACTTTTTGTTGAGGAATGGAATCCCATTGAACTTCCAAATTAGACACTGCTGGTTGGATTTGCATCAACCATTGTTGATGGAGATCGCTGTAATGTCCCCATTTTCGGGTTCTCTTGCAGCACAGTCAGAGCTGACTTTCTGGGTTGGTGATAGCCTAATCAGAAGAGTATTTCGATGTCACCAATGTGTTCAGGTGATCCAGTGGAGTTGTATGACACTTTCCAGAGGGATTTCGGCCAACTTGTCCGTACTTACCATTTATAGTAAGTGCTCGCATGGCGACAATCTTTCTGGGTTTTTCTGGGTTTGTTCTCTTGGGTCCTTGGAGAACACTTCTATTTTTAATAAGTGTTAGTCTGGATACTGTTTCGGTGACTTGGATGGATTTGTCGGTGATTGTTGGCATGGTTTTGATGTGATCTTCAGTTTGACACTTTCTGGGGTGGATTTGATTGCTTAGGCCTGAACTTGCTATTTTTGGCAAATTAGGGTTTCTGTCCATTTCGAGATTTTTTAGTGTTGGAGATGAAGCGTTTTGGCGAGACCTTTCCAATGATCTATAGATCATTGGATTCCGAGATCATTTGGGCCTCTGTTTTAAAGTCCGTAAATTATTAATGTTCATTTAATATTGGACTTTGGGTTATAATGGCTAAGTGTCAAAAATGAAATATAAATAAAGTCATTATAGGCATATGTTGGAGTGCTCACCTTGGGATTATAAAAAGTGAATTTAAATAAATATTTCCCTCCAAAAGTGAATCGACCCTCTTGAGGAAATATAAGAAGGAAAACGGCAATTCATTTGTTATGTTGGATTATTGATTTCTCTTGTGTTTTCGGGATGTTCCCGTGCATTGGCTTTGGAGCTTGGTTCTAGGGTTTGTTCTTGGCTATGTTGAGACGAAAACCTCTTCATAGTCCTCTCCTTCGTGTGTGAGAGATCACATCAGGAAGAGATTTCTTGGAGGCTTCATCCAGAGGCTTCAATTGTGCTTTCAAATCATTCATTTTGGTAAAGTTTTGAGCATAAATAGATAGGTTTTCATGGAGTTCATTGTTGCAGTCAGAGTGCATTTGATCCGCAGACTGAGCGCATTCGATCCGCAGTCGAAGCACATTCGATCCACAGTCTGAACGCATTCGATCCGCAGTCAGAGCCATTCGATCCCACAGGCCGTACTTTCCTATTGCTGGCCGTACTTCATATAGAGGGTCGTACCTTTGTTAGCAGCAGATATTGGAGGATTTAGTGGGGTTTTTGCAATTGTTTAGGGTCGCCTTCAAGGAGCAGACATTGCTGATAAGAAACAGAGATTGAGGCAGCTAATATTACTTGGTTTGCAGCTGACTTGTGCTCCATCTTGGTCATACTATCACAAGGAGGTTGTGGGTTTTTGGGAGCTTGTTTCTACTTGGTTTTGTGGCATCTATTCCCTCATTCCTTGGCGTCTAGCACTGTACCTACTGCTGCAGATTCATACTCAGCAGAAAATTACTTTGTATGCATTCCTTGAAGATTTTCCATGGCATTGTAAGCTGTTGCATTTTCGGCAATAAAACGAAGTTGGAGATTTCCATATGGGTATGTCATAGTAATTAGTTTTAGTATATTTTATGATCTGGGTCATTGCTCGTTTATGCAAAATCATTGTATATTTTCTGGGTTTCTAGTATATGCTTTATATTGTATTGTCCCACTCCCGGCAACACACATTGTAAGAAAATTGAAACCCCTTCTGCATCTTCTCTGTAGTCTGAAAGAACACAAATAAAAATTAAAAATAACACTATTAAGAAATTAAAAAAAAATTATAAATAGGGCAGCCCATTACAATCGCAAAGCTTCCTTTGATGTATTCCCAAAAATTGTAGTGTCAAGGCCCAAAATGCGGTGATTGGGGCATGGGTTGTTGGAATCCATTGAAGATGAAAAGTAGGTGGTTTTTGAAGTGACACCACCATCTATGGAGACTCCATGCACTAGGACAACTTGCATGGAATGCCTTGGATTGGCAGCATGGATAGTGGCTAAGCTCGTGTTATTTGGAGAGGTCACGGAAACCCTATTGGTTGTGTAGCCCGACAAGGCAACAATGGGAGTCATTGAGAAAAAGCCCTTAGGTTTATACATAATAACTTATTAAGTTTTTAATTATGAGATAGAGTAATATTATTTATAATTATTATTTTTTAAATATTAAAATATTAGATAAAATTTTGATTTTTTGAATATGATAAGAGTAATATTTAAATATTCTTAAAATATTATTATTAATTTTATCCTATGTTACTTCAAGTTTTTAGGACGAGGACGATAGGGGATTGGGGGACGTGTTTCCAAGACGAATTTTTTGGGAGGCCATTTTTTAGGGGATGACAGGGGACGACTATTAAAAAATAGGGAAAATCTAAAAAATATAGAAAATTTCAAATATTCATATGATAGTATTGATAAGACATTCATCATATACATCAGAGAACCTTAACACATAATATTAGAGTTGAATTGAGATTTCATATGAGAGTGACAAACAAATTAACAAAATTTAATTGCTTTCATTGTCAATGTTTATATATTATATAAAAATTACAACAAAATGCTCAAAGGCTGCAAGTTTCAACTATAAAATGACAAAAATATAAATATGCAACCATCCCTAATTAGCATCTCGTAACATTGCATCAAAATCGGAGTCTGAGTCTAAGTCACTACCACTATGAGAGGCTGCCTCATCTAGTGGAACCCCAAGCAATCCATCCTATGCCTCCTCATCATCAACCTGTGTGGTATCTTTGGGATCAACATCCCAATGTGCAGCTGGAGTTTGACAATACTTAGGAGTCTGTCGATCCTGAAGCTGCAAGGCACTATGCACATCCACTCGTTTCTCTGATTGTCTAGAGGTAAGCCTATTTCTCTTGATTGACTAGATGAAGCTATATGTAGACCAATTCCTCTCTGTGGTAGAGGAACTAGCAACTTGTGAAAGGAGACGAGTGGTAAGCATCCTCAAATTTGGTGCATCCTTGCCTTGCCATGTCCACCATCCAATAGGGTCGGTTTGAGTTAATGTAGCTCTATCCGTCCTCACTTCTAGTCTGTTGAATTTTGGACCATGAAGATTCACAAAGGCTAGCCACTGTCTAAGTAAGGTAGACTCCTCACTATACATTTTTTGAAGGGCTTTCATGAACACTGCTTTCACTTTCTCATCATCAGATGGAGGCACTCTCCTAAGCCTTGTTTCATATCATTTGGGATTTAGACTGTAGGCAACCATATGAAGTGGGGGTGTTCATAGTGTTCCACTAGTGCACAATGAGCCTAACATGCTCCTCATAAAATCCCAACCCTGCTGCCAAATGTCTCCTAAATCTCTCCAAGGCTAGGAGAGTTTGTATCAACATATCTTATGACTCGCATAATAGGTGAGATGATGAAGAAAACATATCTGCAAAGAATGAAAATAATTTACAAGTTAGAAACTTAGAAACAATAAAATCAGAAATTTAATAATAAAATCAGCATGTTAGAAACTTAGAAAATAATGAGAGAAAAACCCTGATCAGAGTCAAATCCAGAAGCACTCAGTCACAACATTATGGACTGTGGAAAATTAATGAATTCCAATAAAATCAGCAACTTATTAATTTAATAATAAAATGAAAATCAACAATTCATTAAAAACTACTCTTAGACCTACGCCAGCCATTGAGATATCTCAGACCAGCACACAGTCAGCTTCCCTGACACTTTGCAGCTGGCATACACTTGGTATCTTCTTGATATGCATTTATGTAATTGAAATCCTCACTAGATAGATTGTTTCTATGTTCTTTGTTACAACAGAGACAAGTTATATCGGATGTTATGCTCTAACCTCTCAGGTGTTCTCATTGTATTAATCTGATATAAACTTTGTATTGGCTTCCCACTGAATAAGTGGATGTGCTAGATAGTTTAGTTCCTTTTGGCTTGAGAAGGCTTCCTATTGAATAAGTGGATGTGCCTCTTTCTTTCTATACTTCATTGCTCAGGTTCCCGCTGAATAAGTGGATGCACATGGTTTCCCTTCATTGTACTTCCCACTGGATAAGTGGACGCCCACTGAATAAGTGGACGATTGTTACTTCGGTTGGTTTATAATTTGACTCTGAAGCACTCGTATGCTCTCACCTTGCCCACATTGGGATCTGGGTGATTAGAAAAGTGTGGAAGACATCTTACATCATAACAATCCATTGTTGTCTGCTTGTGTTTCAAAAAAATTTTTAGGCCAGCATATTAAAGTGGTATCAGAGCTGGTCTTCCTGCTAGCCTGTTGGTCATCCTTCAGTTGAACGTTCAGAGTTGAACATCGGTTTTGTCTGCATGTGCCTTTGATGAATCTAAAAGAAGCTGATTTCATCACATACAAACGAAGGTATCAGATTGATCTAGAGACTGAAGAAGAGAACAATATGGGTGACAGACCCCCACAAGATGCTAGTACCTATGGTATTTTGAACGATCTTGCTAGAGGACAACAAGAGTTAGTGAGAAGCAATCAATAGATATCAAGGTTGTTGGCTTAATTAGTGACTCAAAATTCAGGTAATGGTACTCCCTGGAATAGAGGAATTAATTTGAATAATGGAGATGCTATTAACTCCAACGATGCAAACAATCAGGCCAACAACACTAGAACCACTGGGGCCTCTACAGCTAGGCCTATGATGCCTGTTTTCTTGGGGCAGCAACAGAACCAAGGTGGAGGACAGCAATTTGTAGTGGAGAGCTTCGTTGATTACCAACAAGAGTGGCTATCATTGGGTGGAGTTTCAGAATGCTGTGACACTTCATGACTTTTGCCAAATTAAGTACCAGAATAGGCCTAGGATACAAAATCAGGACCTTCAGTGAAAGCTTGGGAAGGTTCCTCTACCATCTTTTGATGGATCATCAAAATGCACTTCTAGGGCATGGGTTCAAAAGTTAGACAACTACTTGTGTTTGAACCCAATGTTGCAAGGAGATTCAATCAAGTTTGTCTCTGCACATCTTGATGGTGATGCTCACGAATGGTGGACTCATGGCATGATCACTCAAGGTCATAGCCTTATCACATCATATGAAGACTTCACTCAAAGACTCATCTATCGCTTTGACAAGCATGATCCTGAGAGTCATTTCAGGGAGTTGGCCCAAGTTAGGCAAAAAGATATAGTGGATGCCTACATTGCAGATTTCCAAAGAATAACTGTGATGGTGACTGATGTGTCCGAAGAGAGACTTACCTCTTTGTTGAGGGGTTGATGGAACCGTCTAGAGGTTGGGTGAAGGCTTTGGAGCCTAAGTCATTGCAAGAAGCCATAAAAAAGGCTAGGAACATGGAATTTACAGCCCCTAAGAGTAAATTTCAGACCAAGACATTCTTTGATAAGAAGAATGACAAGAGGGAAGACAAGAAGCACTTGCAGAAAGAACAATCACAACCTAAACCTAGTGCTCCAAAGATGGATGATGAGCTCCAGAATGAGCTAAGAAAAAAGAAATTATGTTACACATGTAGAGAGCCTTGGGTTCCTGGACATAAGTGTTATGAAAAGGGCAAGGCTCATCAGTTAGAAGCCTATGTGATTGCTGAATCAGAAAAAAAAATTTCAGATCGCCACACTGATTCAGAGTCCAGTGGTGAAGATGAAGTTCCATAAGGGTCTAACAAGAACAAGGTTAATGATGGTATCTTTGGCAAAATATCTAGCCAACCTAAGAATGATCCTTTTAAGGTTAGTGGGGTGTTGTGTGGACAACGAACCACTGCCTAATTGATACTGGTGCCACTCACAATTTCATTGACGGAGTGGTGGCGAGAAGAGGCCTTCAGACTGAAGAATTTGAGGGATTCAATGTTATAGTAGCTGATGGGTTTACTATCCAATGCACAAAAAGAATTCCTAACTTGAGTCTCCAATTGGGAAATTACGAGGTAAAGGATGTTTTCCATGTAGTTAACCTTGGAAATTCAGAGATAGTATTGGGCATTCAGTGGTTAAAATCTTTGGGAGAGATATCCTTGAACCTTCAAACAATGGAACTCAAATTTCAAGATGATGGTAAGATTGTGGTTTTGAGGTGAATGACTAATGGTACATCTCGAGCTCCTATTGCAAAGAGAATGGAGAGAGAACCTTGTGAGGATGTGCATGCCAGATTGGATGAACAAAGTGATGAATCCCACAATAGTTTGCTTGGAAAGCCTCCAAAAGATGATGTTGAGCTTGCTGGAGTTTGCAGAACAACAGTTGGGAAGTCAAAATCAGAGCTTGTTTTGCATTCAAATGTGGTAAGGGTATAATTCTGATTTTCACTCCACTCTATGATATAGGAGCTGATTTGATTCATCATAATCCTCTTTTCAAGTGGAATGTGGAGACAGTGATTGATAAAAAACCTTTGAACATTGATGATGATATAGTGAAGGTGCAAGAAGATAGAAGGGAAGTTGTTTCTAATTTTCAGGGGCAGCAGGGGGATGATTCAGATAATGATGCATTTTTTCATGTTGATAGCAAAGATCTTAATGCATCGGAGATTCCCTTTGATGATAGTATCCAAAGTAACTAGGAAAGTGAGCAGCGCATGCTGGTTAGAGCTGCTCCATTACTTCTTAATCAACAGAGAAGTCACCAACAAAGTATGTTGGAAGGTTATGGAGACTGGAGGGATGTACCTTGGAGTGAAAAGCATCAAATTTTCAGTTATAACTTGGCTGTTTTGTTGCAGACCAGCCACTTCAAAGGTGAGTTTGCACTTATTCATGGGGTGTGGCCAAGTATTTCCAATGTGGAAAAGAGTTTTCAATTGGAAGATATGAGGAAGTCATTTCCAGCCTTTCCTAAGATGGATTTGAGCATTCTAATGCTCACTTTCTGAAATCAAACATGGAGATTTGACTTGTGCAGCTGCTGTCCTCATTCTAAAGCCATGAATTTGATAAAATCAAGTTATGAACTACTGTTAATTCCTTTGGACAACCACATGTTGATCATAGTTTGGGCTCCCAATACCTTGGATGGATGATGAAGTGAGGTTTTAGATGTGGGAGAGTGATGTTTCATCCTTCCTAGCATTGAATGGAGTATGGAAACTTCAATGGGATACCTTGAAACATTCTAAGTGGTTATCTTTTGCTTGGTTAATAAGGAGGGTAACACATGAGGGCAATCTTATGAGAAGATGCACTTGGGGGTATTGGATGATGATGTTTGGTTATCCCGTCTTGCAATTGCTTGAGGACAAGCAATTTCAGGGAGGGAGGACTATAATGTTCCCTTTTCCAGCCTAGTCAACTGTGGGCCCGATAGCATATTTTCTAGAATCCCGATAGGCTATGGTATGGTAAGGGGTTCCCCTTTGTGAAGATCTTTGGTTCAATATTCTTGTTAATCTCTGATGTTGGATTTGAGCTCGTTGATGTTTTAGGATGACTATACAACTTTTAGAAGTTTGTTCGGCTTCCCGGATTGCTCTCCAAGATTCTTGAAGGAATTGTCTATTTTTAGAAAGTCACTTGGAAGGCATCGTTATTCATCCCAAACCCTGTGGAGCATGTTAGTACAGTTTATTTGGCATTTTGGTGAAGTTTGGGATTTTTTGCAAAAAACATGTTTTTAATGAGTTAACAATTAATTTATTTACACTTAAGACTTATAAGTTGGGAAATAATTATAAAGTGCTAGGGTATGATAGATCATTGGAAAGGGGAAAAGTTAATCTTTTATTTAGGCACATGAAAGTGAGCTAAAGTGATGGAATATTGGAGTTTGAGGGGAAAAGTATATTTTTCTATTTTATAATTCAATTTATTGTGCAAACCCCTAAAAACTGCCTATAAAAGGGAGGTGAGAGCTCATTTGGCTCTTTATGCTTGTTGAGATATTGTTATGCTGCAGGAATGACCCTGTGAGATCTTCATCCTTCTTGAGAACGAAAACTCTCTTGAAGAAGTCTAGTTTCGGTAGTGAGATATCCACCCTAGTTGGAAGAGACAGCTTCACTGTCAAGAGTTGCACTGAGCAAATATGGAGTTTGATGTGTTCTAATTAGTTTTGGATTGCAAGTTTGGATTTTGGTGTGAGTATTTTTGAATGTGGGGTTTGGATAGGTGTTGAAGATTTATGTGTGGTTTTGCTTGAGTTTCTTGCTGTACCATGCTGGCCGTACATTCTCTGCAGGCCGTACCTTTGGGTGTTGCATAGAATACTGTTGGTGAATGTTGGAGTGATTTATAAATCTTTGTCTTTGATATTTCCAAGCATATCTGGGTGCCCCTTTCCATCTGTTGTGGACTGTTTTTGCAGCAGACACAAGGGACTGTACTGGCCGTATTGCTGGGCCGTACATCTGTAGGAGCACGTTTTGGATGTCAGGGAAGTTCTCATGCTCAGATATTGTTTGAAACTCATTTCCCATACCTAGGTGCTGTTGTCCAAATGATTTGTGGACTGTAAACTGCATAAACCTTGAAGCCTTGACAAGCCGTACTTAGTACAAGGCCGTTCCTGTACGTGCTAGGCGTTGAAAGCATAGTATCATTCGCAGCTGTTAAAGACCTGGTATCTTCACTCTTGGTGGCTTTTAGAATGATTGAAGTTAGTTTAGAAGTTTTGAGGGGGGTTAAATGCAAGTTGGACCTGTTATTCCAAGGGGTTTGGCTGTCATACTAGCTGTCTCAGACCTGTGCCAGCCATTGAGATATCTCAGACCAACACACAGTCAACTTCCCTGACACTTTGCAGCTGGTATATACTTGGTATCTTCTTGATATGCATTTATGTAATTGAAATCCTCACTAGATAGATTGTTTCTATGCTCTTTGTTACAACAGAGACAAGTTGTATCGGATGTTATGCTCTAACCTCTCAGGTGTTCTCATTGTATTAGTCTGATATAAACTTTGCATTGGCTTCCCACTGAATAAGTGGATGTGCCTCTTTCTTTCTGTACTTCATTGCTTAGGTTCCCGCTGAATAAGTGGATGCATCTAGATCTTTACTTTCATGCATAGCTCAGGTTCCCCCTGAATAAGTGGATGCACCTGGTTTCCTTTCATTGTACTTCCCATTGGATAAGTGGATGCCCATTGGATAAGTGGGTGCCCATTGAATAAGTGGATGCCCACTGAATAAGTGGAAGATTGTTACTTCAGTTGGTTTATAATTTGACTTTGAAGCATTCGTATGCTCTCACCTTGCCCACATCGGAATCTAGGTGACCAGAAAAGTGTGGAAGACATCCTACATCATAACAATCCATTGTTGTCTGCTTGTGTTTCAAAAAAAAATTTAGGCCAGCATATTACACTCTAGCTTTTGACACCATTGCCTTCACCCAATCTATCTTCCCAATGTGTTTCAATGTGTTTTCAACACATGAACACAACATGGTGTTCAAAAAATGTGCTTGTAAGCACCCTCAACCATCGAGCCAACTAAATTGCATACACGGGACGAATTAGTCACTACTTGTACAACATTAGAGGGCCCAACCTCTTCTATGGCATCCTTTAAAATTTGAAATTGGAAGTTTGCATCCTTCCTCTTCCCCGAGCAATCAACAACTCTAAGAGAATAAGAGTCAGCTAGACATGCGACAATGACATTGATGAGTGGCTGATGTCTAATATTGGTCCACCCATCCATGATGATAGAGCAGCCATCTCTTATCCAAACTTGTCTCATCTCCTCCATCACTATACAACTTTGGAATACTCGTTATCAAGTAGGGAGGTGCGTAGCTTATGTTCTCTAAGGGGAACAGATGAAAGACCAACAACAAGTGCATCTTTGAACATTTGTTTAAAATATGGAGAGTATGCCACATGAAATGGTATGGCATTGGCATGGAAAAATTTGGCAATAGAACTTTTGGTCAATTCTCATGATTGCACATTAAACATGCTTGCAACACTAGTGGACCTTTTCTTTCCTCTTTGGCTCTCAGCATCTATAGATTTGATAGGCAATGACACACTAGGCTGCATAGACTCTATTGGCATTCTTTTACATTTTGCATCAAGCTCTATGTGCAACCTAGTCACCTTGACCTTCTCAACTAGGGTTATTTTTTCACATGCTTTTAGCCCTTTCTAGTTATGCCCAAGAGATGAGAGTAAACTCTTGTGTAGCTGCCCCTATAGTCCTTTTGGCACACGACACAGCCATACTCTACTCCCCCTCGAATTTTTTTTTCTTGTCTTTGTCTATGACTTGCAAATTGTAAAAGAGGTTTTTTGGGATTAAATGGGGCCCTTTGCATAAATTTTCAAGAGTTTAGAAGGGCATTCAAATGGGTTATTTGAACTAATTGTTCCAGCAACACTCCCACTCCTAGAAGAGGCTCCAACATTACTTCTAATTCTACCACCATGGGCTCTTTGTTCAATTTCAATTTGTTGACCCTCACTATCCTCACTGCTGTTCATTGTTTTATTTTGGTTGAAAATATAAATGACAGCTGCAAGTGCAAACATAGAATACAAACAAACAAAAAAACTTTCCTAAGCATTTGAAATTTTGACCAAAAAAAAAAAAAAAAATGCAAAAGAATTTATTAAAATGAACAAGAGATATTGAACTTACCTCAAATGATGTAGATTTGGTCCTTTTTGCTTTCCTCACTGTTGTTCCCTTCTATGAGTTGTTTTCTCACAATTGTCCCCGGGATGGTCGAGGGACGTCTAGACATCTCCTGGCCATCCTGGGGATGGCTAGCCATTTCTTGCCTCCTGGATCTGCGTACCTGAAATGTTTCTGGGTGCTGTCAGAAATTGGGGACCGGGGGGGCGGGAGGAATGTTTCATACGCGTCCCCGGGGAACATTGATTTTATCTTAAAAGTAATAATAAAATTAAATGATATTTAATATGTTATGTTAGGACATTTTAATATTGAATATTAAAAGAAAAATCTAGTATAGTTAATTGAATTTTTTGACATAGAACAATTTGATATAGGATATAAAAATTTATTTTTTATTTTAAAATTTAATTTGTATTTAAATTCAAATTTATCTTTTAATGTCTATGAAATATCACTCGATTTTTATATTTAAAATTTTAATGTGATTATTGTCTATATCTTATATGGATCCTCGTGCATCTTCACGTGGCTCTAGAAGTGTGAACTCAGTTTTAAGAGAACAGATGTCTTTGATAGCACGTGATTCTATATTTGTATCTTTCATCTATGTTGCCTGTTTGGGTTTGGCAGTTTTGTCGCTTTTTCTCGGTGTTCAATACCATTGGGTTTGACTGCACTATATATGTATATTAACATGTATGTATGTATGTATGCATGCATGTATATATTATATTAAAAATATATAGAAATATACTTTATTTGCACAAAATGTACAAAATTAGATACAGAACACAGCTGATAGTTGATAATTCAATGTCAACTGTTAAACATTAAAGACAAATCGAAATGATTTATATTAATGCATCTGCACATGTAAAATCAATATAAATCATCATATTGCTCTTCTTTGAGAGCATCAATGTCATCAGCTGTTTTGTTGGAATGATGAGCAGCACTAGTGCTGCTCCCACTAGCTGCACCATGCAAATGGTGCTGTGTAGCAGTCCTATGCTCCTTATCCTTAATTGAGACTAAGAAATTAGTTCGGGTTGAGGTTATTTATTTATTTATTCCTTTTTCATTAAAAAATATTTTTTTGGGTCCCAGGTGAATTCTCCCAGGGTCCTGCTTGGGTATCTGGATTTGGCCCAATTATGTTCAGAGGTACCTGGGCTGAATCCAAAGGCGGACCAGGACCAGAATTAGAACCCAGCCTGTGCCGATTCTAGTTCTGCCAGGGTCCCTACAGAACCCAATAACAGAGGACTTTCTTGATAAAATATATTTGTGAACAATTGGGACATAGTAACAGTGATTTACATTTTTCCTCTAGTAATGAAAATGACCTCTTTACATCTTATATTTGTGTTAAGAAAATATGTGCTCATGTCTTTTGACATATATGTATCTGTATGCTTTTTTATGAGTTCCATATCCAGCCGTATCAAAAATTAGCCATAACTGTATCTGATACTGTATCTGTGCCCATGCAAACCGTCCAAAATAGATAACCAAGTTTCGTGAACTATTGCTTATGTAGAATTCTCTTGTATCTGTCTTTTTAGAAGATTCTGGTTGGAAGCGAATTCAAGCAAATTAAATTCTATGAGATCATTTTCAAAGTTTACCTTGGGTGGAAGGTTTAACCTTTCTCCCTTCCTATATATCTAGCAACTAAAGCTTGCTGCCCAATAACAATGGTTTGAGATTCTTTTTGGAGCCTTTTGAAGGCCAAAGTTAGCTTTTTCTTTGGCTCCTTGCATGCACTTTAGATTTTTCATTTTTCAAGGTTTGATTTCAGGCATATTGGGACTAATGTCCACATCTGCCAATCCTGGCTTTATTGGCTCTAGTCTCTGGATAAACAGCTGGGTTGATAAAGTTATCTTTATTGATTTAATGATGCATTGAATTAGAGATACAGCCATCTGCACGGTGAATATAGTCAGGGATCAAACACTTCCACTTGAAGTTTTCCATCTAGAGCTGTTTTTAAGCTTTCTCATTTTAATGATTTCCCTATTCTATCTCCACTTCAATCTTAAGTTGTAAATTTTGAAATTGAAAATTGTTGGCAAGCACTGTTACCAGATCCAGCTGGATCTGGTTCAAATCCATCTGCATCTGGATTTTTTGGACTGGCCATATTTGTCTGATTTGGTCTGGATTTTTCAATTCTTATAGAAGTTTTACCCATTTTTTTTTGAAAAATTCTGGATTTCCAATTTTGTTTCGCCTCTTGAACAAATCTAAATTTTCAAACAATAAATATAGGATAAACTAACAGGTAGCTCAAGTCAAATAGTACCTATCTGGTGCTAGACTTGGTACTCAATAGCTGATGGGAAGTTGACCATACCTATGGCATCAGTACAAATGACTTCACCTTAGCCCAACATGACTCTCACATATGCCAACAGATCAACCACTCAGTTACTTGTTTGTAGCTCATAGATCCTCCTGTATGTGGTAATTTGTTGGGCAAACTTTTATCTATACATGCTAAGAGTCATTGCACCATCTAGGTAAAGCTCTGCGTTTAGAATTTGTCTGTGTTGGTAAATTTTATTGATCTTTTGTTTTCATGCCAATTGCAGAAACAATATGTCCTCTCAATCTTTTGAAAATCTTTCATTTCTCTACTCTTTCTCAAGGAATTGAGATTTACAAGTTACCTATTGCTTTGAACAATCTATCCCTTGCATTGAGAAATCTCATGTCTAAGAGATTGAACAGTCAAAGGCCAAAATTGAAAGTACTAAGAAGCTTCATTCAGGGAAACTGTTACCATTTTATGTAAATTTGGAGCTTGGTTTTTCGAGTACCAGTGCCTAAAAATTTAAACAAGTAAGTATGAGAAATGGCACTAACTTCATCATAACTTATATTCACCTCCTTTTTTGTGAAATTTGATTGCAGGTTGGAGGAATGACTTTCATCTTTGAGATAAATAGGAGGCTTGTAAGGGAACAAATTGAACAAAAACTTCGGGCCAGACTGCATATGTAGTACATGAATAGATCCACGTTAAGATTACTAGAGTATGGCACATTCTTACGCTTTCCAAATGATTACTTTCTCACATAAAGAATGACTTGTTTAGCAACCAATAAAAATATGCTTGTTCAAAAGCTTCCATTTTGCATGTATTTTATCTGTAATGTTTCTATTGTGATGGGTTTTAAGCTCATCTTCAAATATCATTGTAATTCATTACTTATTAAGTTTTTTAGATTTTTTATTTAACTTTCTTGACAAAGGATGATGTTTGAAACTTTCTTGACAAATGACAATTTTTGACATCTAGGCCATATTTTACAAGTGTAACATGGATGTTGTAAATCCATTTTTTAGGGCAATTAAGACTGACTGTAATTGGTGAAGGCAGTATTTGTTGTACCAGTATGACATATCAATTCAATGATATGAACACAAACCAAAACATGAGAATTTGATTCCTTAGTTTCAGCTGTTCCAGGAATTGGTAATGAGTAATGTCTTCAATAGGCCTGATAAAGTTTCTTTCATACAGTTATCCTTGTGAAAATTGTTTTCAAGTAAGAATTTACTTTTGCTCCAGATTTGTTTGACTCACAAGTACAGTTGTCTTCACATGACTAATCTTGAGCTGATAATATTACATGGATTCAAATTTGTAGCATGCCTTCCCTTGTCTACATTCTGTTATGTTTCTTTTATTGAAGTAATAGAAATGAATAATGAAGCTGTTGCAGGATTAGTTCCTTGTCAGCATATTCTCATGTAAAATTCCTCCCTCTTTATGTATATGGACTGTGATGTCAGCATATTGCTTGAATTTTTAACAAGAAAAGTGTAAAATTTTATTTAACAAATGTCTGGTGCTGATTTGAGGAGAGGAATATAAATTACTTAAGTGTTAAGATCTCAAGAAGTTGGTATAATTTCACATTTTCACGGCCACCGTTATAGCATATAAAAAATTCAAATATCAAGATGGCCTTATAGGACAGTATAGACATGCAGACGTCTAGTCTTTTTTTTCGCGCGCCCAATATCTTTATGTGCTATTACAGTCACATTTTCAATCATTTGAATCTGTCAACACTTTTAAACTTATAGATATACCATAGGGTAATGACATGTTAGCGTTTTTATTTGCATCTTTCAATGCCACACAAGATGGAACAAATGTGCATTAAAACCGCTTTTCAAATTAGTAGGGTGAGTTTTCTGTAAACTAAAGAATAAATTACTATGAACAATATGTGTTTACAATTTACAAACTTTATAGTGTTTTCGGGGGTGATTTCATGTTCAGGTTTGAATAAACTTTAAATATGTATATTTTTGGGTTTGTCTAATGTAAAAGATTGAAACGCTCTTTCAACACAAGACAAAGGATTTTATAGTTTTTGACTAACAATAAATCCTAAGACTAGACGTTTGTGTTGCTCAGTTAAAAATAGAGACTAAACAATACAAGTGCACATTCAGATTTAATAGGTTTAAACATAACGAAACAAACACTTAGGAAATTAATTAATGAATCAAAACAAAGCCATGATTTTCAACTCTGAATAGACCTGCAATACAAAGCTTGCAAATTTGGTAACAAACTATGTAATTTACCTCAGCACACATCAAAATGTCTCAATAGACACTTAGAAGCAAGATATATGTAATAAATTCTATTGAGTGAATAAACATTAACAATAACAAATACACAGTGACTAGTAATTTTAGCCTAATGCATGCATGAGAATTACCATTTCTCCATATCTACCTCTAAGTGCAAAAAGCATGAAAATATATAAATAAAATTAATTGCATTTTTTCTTTAAATACAACTACTTGCATGATGTGCTAGTTTTATTACAAATTATATTATCCTCTAGTTTTAAAATTACAATCTCAGTTAAACTATAAATTGAATTCATTACAAACTATGACTTAATGTTTACATCTTTTGCATGACAAGAGGTCTAAAAATAGAGGATCCAAAAATAGTTAGACTCCAAACTATAAATAGTGAATGCCAAAAATAGCATGGGTTCCTCATGCTAAAAAATAGACTGCTAAAAATAACACGAACTATAAATAATTTCGACTAAAAATAACAAATCCCTAAATATGTTCTCTTTGGAAATGGTAATGACTAAAAATAGACTTCTGAATGGACAGTTTTAAATGATTTGATTTAAATGATGTTTTTCTTTGTTTTAACAAAGTTTGGAAAACCCTTTGAAGAAAACTTTGGAAATTCATTTTGAGACATTCATTGTTGATCCTCTAAAAACATTGACAACTTCTAGATGCTTTGAATTTGAAGACCTTTTATGTTGTCTCACATCAAACCCTAGTCGCAACTTGCAACCTCGGGCATTCTGAAAACTTGTGCTTCTTCAAGTCTATGCCTTGAATATTTGTGTTCCAACGTAGTATCTTTTGACATGTGAGTATTTCATCCTGAGCTTGGAAGGTGCCTTGACCTTTGTTTTGAACAACTGCTGCCTCTGATTTTAATGATCAAGAACTTGTTCTTTTTACAATCACAATATCCTTACTAGTGACTGAAAACTAATGTTATTTCACTAAAATCCAACTATTTATCATTGTGAATTGCTGTCTCGGGAAAATTAGTCATCTTGCATATATTTTTGAGAGGTGTCTACAAGAATTTGAAAACCCCACAAACAAATAAATTGTTCTTTAATCAAAACTCTCAGCTATTTCTTACTGTCTAAACTGAAATATTGTTAATTTGATTTGGTGATGACCGAAAACTTGTTCTTGAAACTTCAAAATGTGGATATACATTTGTAAACTCGCTCAAACCATGATTGAGTTTTAGCCAATTTTCACATGACACAACAACAAGAACGAAAAATGAAAGCTCTGCTGAAATCAGGCACTATAATTGGCATTCATTGTTGTAGGTTGTTGAATCTCAAAGGAAGACTGCTGATTTTGTACTGAAACCCTCAGAACTGTTGATTGGAGGTTGATAATCAATAAAATCCTTGCTGCTATGAAGATAATTCCTCACACGCGAGTCTATGCCCTAGGCGCGTGCGACTTCATGCTCAAATTCATCATTTTTTATGAGGCGCGATTTTTGATTGAATCCGTCCCTTCTTTGGCGTGATTTTCTGGTTTTTATGAGGCGTGATTTTGACTGTTATGTGGCACGAGTTTTGATTGAAGCACGTGCCTGTTGTCGTCTCAAAACATTCAGAAATTTGTGCGCTCCAATGAGGCACGCCCTTGGCCTGTAAGCATGCACCAATATACCGTTCCTTCTTGGGGGATTTTAAACGCTCTTATTCTGCCCCCGCACATCTCTCTCATAGCAATTTTTGTTTTGTAATAATTAGTAATTAATAATTATTTTAATTAAAAATAACTGAAAATTGAAAATTGACAAACAAATTTGGTGTTAGGAATAGCAGGCAGAACAATATCAATTAAATACAGATAATCACAAATTAAATAGAGGTTTAATGTGGTTCACCCAAACTCGGGCTACATCCACCAACAAAGAGTCTAATATTATTATCCAGCAAATTGAACAGATTACAACCAGTAATCTTACAACTCAATATTACTACAATATGCTATAATACAATATCAACGAAAACCCTAACCCTTAGCCTTTTCGCATTCTCTAGTCGTTTTTATCAAGACTTATGTTGGCTACAAAATAGGGTTTTATACGGCCAATTGAAAAATAACTGTCGACGCCTTTATAAAATAATAGGCAATTCTTGCTTCGGGGGCGCTACCTCGAGCAACTCTCGCTGGGGGAGTTGCCCCCAGACGCCCACCGTGGGCTCTGCCCTTGGGCTCCTGCCGGGGGGGTCATCCCCCCAGGCCTCGCAAGAGGGGCTCCACCCCCTTTCCAATTCCCCCGTTAATTAATTTGGGGGGAAAACGTGCTGACAAAAGTGGGGAAAATTTAACCTCCGAGTTTGATTGGGCTCCATATAACAGCATTTCAAACATTTGACAATGTGATGTTTTACGATAACTTGTGGCTTGACTTAAAAAATGATTATTGGATTGTGATACAATTTGCAATTTGGTTGAAGAATGATCTTTTGGGTTTGGCGACATGCCCTGTGACTTGATAAAAAATTGACTATCTCAATTTTTGGCAAACAACTCAACATATACACAAATGCCAATTTGACAATAAAGTTTTGTATATCATAATCAAGTTTTGGATTGGATATAGCAAATTATACATTTAGAAGTGACTTGAATTCTAATCCAAACCTATATTATGTAGCATTAATTTTAGTCGCAACGATCATATTTACAATAGTTTGAATTTGGGAACACTTTTACACATCCAAGTATGAGATTGCGAAGGATGTACTTTTACAGACTCGTTGCACTCAAAACCTATGTTGTGTATAATTGGTTGTGATCATATAAGTATTGATTATATTTACAATCATTTGGATTTATACTCACAAGTAAATGTCTTTTGATTTCTACTACAAACCTATATTATTAGCATTGACACTTCTTCCAAAATCATTCTGGAATCATGCATTGGCTACATTGAAGAGCTTGGCAAATGAACCAAAAGAAGACTACTTTTCTGTGTGTATTTGAAGAAATGACCCATCATCATAATATTAAGTCAACCTTCTTTATCCGAATGAAGATCAAGTTGACCCTCAAGTCATCTAGATATGTTGGGAGTCAAATTAAAATTTAGGTCCTATCGAGGGTCTAAATTTCATGGTTGTATGGTTGTATTTAGGATTTTTTGTTGTAAAATGTAATTAAAAATTTAGAAAGACTAAATCATTTGATAAGGGAGATATTAGATAGATTGCCAAAGTTTCTATAGAATTATTCTTATATATATACTCTCTTTCTATATGCCTAGCATTTGAATGGAAACTTCAAATAAATAATCGTCACAAAAAATTGTTTGATGGGCAGGGTCGACCGTTAAATTTAGATCATGGTCCTATTGTATCATACTATAAAGTGCTCTTGTAGTAGATCCCGCGGGTCAACTCACTCGGTCTCGGTTGTCGCTTTAGGTAGCTCAAGTCGTGAGTTCGAATCCTGCTTGTAGCAGTTCTCTTGCGATGTGTGGTGCTTGTCTACCGGTGGAGTCCATTGCACATCGCCCGAGAGGTTATAAGGGGGGCTCGCCCTATCAAAGAGCTAAGCTCTAGGTCGCTGGGCTAACTTGCCGATTCCTCTCGGTAAAAAAAAGTGCTCTTGTAATAGAAAATATGGGGAGGCAAGCTGTGTGAGCTATGAGACCAAGTACTTGCGAAATGTGAGTCCTTGCCAATTAGAGAGCCATAAGGGACCTACTCCTTTTAGAGGGTAAATGAGGAATTAACCACTGCCTATTGTGTATGCTATATGATTGAAACTAGAGACAAGTACTTACCAAAAGAAGGCTGCTTTCGTGTGTGTATTTGAATAAATGGCCCATCGTCATAATATTAAGTCAACCTTCTTTGTCCGAATGAAGATCAAGTTGACCCTCAAGTCATCCAAATATGTTGGAGTCAAAATTAAAATTCAGGTCTTATCCGAGGTCAAATTTCATGGTTGAATTTAGGATTTTTTGCTGTAAAATGTAATTAAAAATTTAGAAAGACTATATCATTTGATAAGGGAGATTTCAATTAGATTGTTTCTATAGAATTATTCTTATATACACTCTTTCTTTCTATATATATACTACATATTTTTCTTCAAGGTATGCTTAGCATTTGAATTGCAACTTCAAATAAATAACTGTCACAAAAAAATTCCCTAATGGGTAGGGTCGACCATCAAATTTAGGCCATGGTCCTATTGTATCATACTATCAAGTGCTCTTATAGTAGAAAATATGGGGAGGCAAACTATGTGAGCTATGAGACCAAGTACTCGTGAAATGTGAGTCCTTGCCAATTAGAGAGTCATAGGGATCTACTCCTTTTAGAGAGTAGATGAGAAATTAACCTCTATTGTGTACGCTATATGACTTAAACTAGAGACAAGTACTTGTGAAATATGAGTTCTTGTCAAAATACCAAATTAGGCTGTTTGGAAAGCATTTCATGTTAATTGATAATAGTCCAAAGGGCTTCGAGGGACCCACCCATCTTAGAAAGTAGACGGGAAATTAACCACTACCTATTTTATAAGCTACATGTCAGAATTGGAGACTAAGTACTTGTGAAATTTGAGTCATTGTCAAAACACTAAACCAAGATGTTTGATAAGGTACTTCATGTTTATTAACACTAGTTTAGAGGGCTCCAAGAAACCCACACCTCTTAAAAATAGGCTGAAAATGAACTAACAACTATTATATAAAATGTATGACCAAAATTGAAAACCAAATATCTGTGAAATATAAATTCTTACAAGAAATAAATTTTTATAGTTCATAGCTATATCTCAAAACTTAATATTTAATTGATATTACTTTATAATAGGTTTTAAATATAATGATAAAAGAGTTCATAAATTTTTATAGTTCATAGCTATATCTCAAAACTTAATATTTAATTGATATTACTTTATAATAGGTTTTAAATATAATGATAAAAGAGTTTACTGTTACACATTTGCAATCCAAATTTATTAATCTAAATAATAGGGGCCTATTTAGTGTCACATGAATTCAATTTATTACTAGTGAAATATGTATATTTATATCATTTTAAGTGTATATATTATCTTGTGTGAAGTTGAGCCATAATCAAATGCTAGTCTAATTTATTAGTTGCCAATTGTCATTTATTTAGTCTAGGTTAATCGCGCTTATTTGTATGCATTTGATTGGATTTGTGTAGACTAGCATTAAGGAAACATTATTTTCCTTTTCATTTTGGTGAACCTATTTGGTTCTACATGACCTAGTTTTCTTGTAGGGTTTCTTATTCACATTAGGGTTTTTTAAATATGCATTTTTATGATATATACATCTTATTTACAAATTTGAAACTCTTTACATTACTTTGCTTGATTGATTTTACATTATTATATCTCCTTATACTAGGGTTTTGAGCTTTATTGTGTTATCTTTTTTAGTCACCCTACCCACCCTTGGCCATCATATTAAGATTTTTCTTTTAGATTTAATATATCATTGATATTTTGATTTTTCAATCTAAAAGTGTGTTTATAAGCTTTATCTCCCTAATTTTTTATCATGCCACAAGCTACTCAAGATCCAATCTTTCTTTGTGAAGGAGTGCTAGTTTAAACCCTAACATGGCCCAAACCAACAAGAATGAAGTCTATTATGATGCTCACAGTGAGAGCATTAAGGTGTATGCTTATGATGCTCATGTGAACAATCAAGATTTTGCATATGAATTTGCTAGTTTTGCCAATGCAAAAAATCTTAAATAATAAGAGGATATGTTTCATGATATGCTCATTAACAAGTCATATGGATTGGGGATTTTGCAAATGATTTGTGTTAATCTTGCTTCATCTATTGTGACTAGTGCATCTATCTCCACCCATACTTCTACTATAGATCCATGTTCTACCATTGCTACTTCCACCACTACTCATCCCCATAGTACCATGGTTAATAGCCTTCCACCATTTAGTACCTATCCCTTTATCACATACCCTCCCCTCTATGGCCTACCTCTTGGTTACACCCCTCTTGATATATGTTGATATGTTTGTTAGTCACACAAACAAAAATAAAAGTTCACAACAAACCTCTATTTATCTTGAAAGATATGATGGATTCTGGATGAATTCATAATCCCAAGTCTCCGTGAGTCAGGTCTTGACCGTCTGATCATCACTCAGGGTTGATGTGTCCTGCTGTTCTCCATGTTGGGGCCTTATGTGCTTTTGTTCATCATTTCTACAAATTCAGTCAATATTCACTAGTATCCTATCTAGAATCCCTGTTTCTGCATATATCTTCAACAATTATGTTAAATCTTACAATATTTAGTTAGGATTTGTAGAAATTGATATGAATTTATCCTAACTTTAATGAATTCTTGTGAAATTATCTCTGTATGAGCTAATCTTTGCTTCTATACCTTAAATTTTCCAAAAGAATGTGCTTTAAAGCATGCAATTCACTGATATTTATGCCTATCTGCATAATATTTGCTATGATTTACAACATCTTATCATGTATGCTCTGGATATATCTGTATTTTGCATCTACTCAACATATATTACTCAAATGTATCAATATTTGCATTTATTCATTGTATATGCTCTGGATAAGTCACCGTTCAACATACATCTACAATATTTGCTTATGATTTGACATGATTTGCAATTTATCGATGGTTATTTATGAAATAAAATCAAAAGATTGAAGTTTGGAAAATCCTAAATTACTAGTTCTGGTTAATGATCCACATACATATTCTGATACTGTCATGAAAAGAAGCAAACCAAATCATACTTCACCATGATGCTCCAAAGCTACGTATGAACAGTGCGAATCTTCAAAGGATAGTTGATGATAATTGTTGGCAAGAGACACTATATGGATTCATGAATGTTGTCATTGATGGCAACAAAGTTCATCTCACACATCCGCAGGACATGGTATGTCTATACCGGAAGTCAGAGTGAAGAATGTAGTGGTCCGGTAAACAAGAACAGAGCAGTCAGTAAGGTCCGACAGATAGGTTCGGATCTCTCAGTAGAAGTATCTCAGT
Organism: Cunninghamia lanceolata; assembly: GCA_027924645.1. Taxonomy (NCBI): domain Eukaryota; kingdom Viridiplantae; phylum Streptophyta; class Pinopsida; order Cupressales; family Cupressaceae; genus Cunninghamia; species Cunninghamia lanceolata. The sequence continues at coordinate 3,680,418 of BSBN01001291.1, read as the reverse complement.
GAAGTGCAGATTTGGGGAAGTCGAGGAGTATATTGACTGATAGATTCCAAGGTTTGAGCCTCTGGTGTGGAAAGGATAAAGAGATATGAATGCTTGAGTGTCGGGTTCCCAAGTGACAGTATGAACAGAGGAAGAACTGACTGGTAGAACATCATACATTATTCTGGATGTGTTACTGATGTTGGTAAAGGTTATGAAGGCATGAATTATGTTTGGCCGACATGATTAATGATTTCCACAAGTATATCCTTGATCCGCATTACTTGGTGTGCAAGGATTCAGTCGACAGATCAGAGTTTGTGAAAAGATTGACTATTCCGGGTGCCGACTAGAAAGGTGATGAAATCACTTGTGTGGATATATATACAAGATGGATTTAGTTATGAGATGTGTTGTTGTAAGTGATGTGCGAAGAAAAGTAGTAGAGCCGAATAAAAGCAGAAAGGAAGATCCGGTATGTGAAAGAAGAGCAGCATAAAAGAAGAAGAAAGATGAAGTGCAACAGATTAGTATACAGAGCCTAACCGGAACTGAACTCCAGCATATGTTGATGCTCCTTATCAGTTCAAGTATTGTATTACACTCTTTATAAATTGTAGACAGTGTGTCCCTTGTAGGCAGTGTGCCTCTTGTGAGCAGTGTGCTCGGGTAGTGAGCCCTAATTGGCAAGTGCCATTTTGTACTTCCATTCTTCTAACAGAGAATACAATCTTGGGTTAATCACCCCGTGGTTTTCTCCTTTAACAGGGTTTCCACGTCAAAAATATTGTGTCATGTGTATTTCTATTTCATGATTATGTTTGCTTGTTTTAATTAATGCTGCACTAATTATCAAGAATGTTTAGAAAGCTAAAATAATTGTTGATAACTGATTCACCCCCCCTCTCAGTTATCAACAAATATGCAATTAATTGAATACACTCCAAGAGAATGCAACAATTCACAGTCACATATCCAGAATTCAATAAAAGATTATGTAAGATTTACGACCAGGAAGTAATTTACAACTTCATTTTTCATTAAGTATGCCAAGAACATATACATTTACATTGATCTTGAGAAAGAACCTTGAGAAGAAATACCAAAGTTACAAAATTCACAAACTGAGTGCTCAAAACTCCAACAATTTAGTCTCCAAGTTTCAACAGTTTAATCCCCCTTTTAAAAGAAGGGTCATGGTCCTTTTATAGCACAAGGTCCAAAAATCAGTTAGAATTGATCCAACGATCAAGAGATCATTCATAATAATCAACGGTCAGGATGTGTGGCACGTGACTGCTAGTTGGAAATCAATGGTGGAATACAACTGGGAATATTCCTTGGCAAAGGAATATTCCTAGTATCTTTGACTCATCATCCTTGAGAATACTTAATCAACTTCTCTACCTCCAATGCATCTTCTTCAACTTAGCACATCTCCAGAATCCAACTTTTATCTTGCAACATGTGAGAACATCTACTCCGAGCTTTAATCTGTTGATCCATATAGACATTCTATCATCCTGCAACAAACAAATACCCATGATTTAGGATGTTAATTACCTTAAATCCCCCTATGTGGATTAAAACAACATACAAATCTTGAGGATTTGTCTTAATCTTTGAAATTTAACCTTTACCTGTGTAAAATCATAATGCACCTGTGAAAATGACAAGAAAGGCTTTGTCTTATTCATACCTACTGACCAAGACCTTACCGATTATTGTACAAATGCTGAGGTGAATGCCATGTTAACTATGTTGTAGAATCACTTACAATTCCCTTTTTAATCTCTTTCAATCCCCTACAAAATTCTCCAAATATCCTGATATTTAATAGTAAAGGATGAATTTACCTTTTAACCAAAGCGTAAAATGCCCATAAAACATTGTTGATTTTACTTTTCACAAACTTGTCTTTTGATGCCCTTATCAGCAAAATTATGATTTTATGAATTGTGGTTCTATGTCTCTTTATCGGCAAAAGGTCACTTTATCAAACTATCGCCCTTGTCGGCGATTTCTAATTTTCTTGAACTATCACTTTTTAGCCCTTCTTATTGGCGATTTTAAACTTTTCCAAACTATCGCCTTCTATCCTTCTTTTATCGGCAGAAGTGGAAAATCCCAAACTTTGCATTTCTATCAGCAAAAGTTCACAGTGACGAACTTTGCCTTGTTATCGGCAAAAGTTCAAAGTGATGAACTTTGCCTCTAGCTCTTTTATTGCCCTTTTGCCCTTTATTGACAAATCGACGAAACTGCTAACCTTCAAACTTACTTCGGAAAGCCTAAGCTTCTGATGATGATTTTCCCAATCAAATACTTAGACTTGTCAAATTCTTTGCCTTAGTCATTTTAAAAAATTCTTTAGTTGGAGAAATAACACAACCCTAAACTTTTGACTTTGAGAGCCTCTGTCGCCTTGTCGGTGAATCGGTGAAATGCCAAGCTCTCAAACTAGTTCTCAAAAAGAGAACTTTCCCAACAATGATAAACTTGAACAAAATACTTAAATTTTTCCTTTATCGCTTCATAATGTCTTCTTTTAGTTGTCACGTGTGACCCAATCAATGAATTGGAAAATATCTGAACTTTCGAACTTAGTTTGCTTTCGAACTCCCAAAAACTCAAGTTTTTTCTCTTATCGCTCTGTCGGCGAATCAGTGAACGCCAAACTCGCCAACTCCCGAAATACTTAAAATTTTCTCCCTTTCACCAATATTGGAAAATCTCTAACCAAAATGACTTAATTTTTCAATTAGAATATCCCTTTGACCAAAAACTTTGACCAAGCATAACTCCATTTTAAGGAATTTCAACATGATATAAAAGTTAAAGTTGCTCAAAGTTTAATTCTCTATCCATTAATGACCTTTGCTAGGAAATATGCCAAACTTGACTCTTGACCATGGATCAGGACATGGCATTTTACCATACAACCCAAAGAGGTAAAATTGTTGCAAGTATGTGCTAATTGGTGTTGTCATTGATGTCAACATGTTTGTGTTGTCATTGGTGTCAATTGTGTCTTCTAATGAGGTTGTTGTTTGATTGAGATGATGTGTTAAAAGTGATCTGAATGCCTTGTAGAGGTGCTGATGATGTTAGGAATATGTTCTTGTTGCTGGGTTTCCAAGTGCTTTTGAGAAAATTTGATTAATATTTGTCTTCTAGCTTACATAATACTGTTTGAGTTTTTGCTCCGCATTTCTTTTGCTATTGAAGAATTACAAATTTGTACAAATTTACCAAAGATCAATTGCTTGGTACCTTAACTGCTTTTGAAATGAGAGAGTTTGCAACAACTAATGGACTTGCAAAGGTTGAGACTGTCTTTAAGGATGGTAAATCAGAAAAGATTGTGGAATCAGATCCGGAAGACTTTGATGAAGTAGAAGCTAACTTTGCGAGAAGGATGAAAAAGGGTACTTGAAAGTTCACTGGTAAGTTGCCTTTTAAATGTTTCAGTTGTGGTAAGATAGGTCATTATGCTTCAAGGTGTCTAGATAAAGCTCAGAGAATCAAGAATAGGGAAAATAAAGGTAAGGTGATTAAGAAAAGTTATTATGTTAGAGAAGATGCAAGCATATCTGATGATGATTCTAATCATGAGGATAATAATGATGATAAATGCCTATTCATATCGCTAAGAGATGAAATTGTTTCTGCTAACTCTGGAAGTTGTGTGAAGGAAAAGGGTCTGGATGCAAGTATTAACCCTGAAGGCACTTTAATGTCTACTTTTCATGCTAAAAGAGAAAAAGATGACTGGGTCATTGACAGTGGATGCTCAAATCATATGACAGGTAATAAGAGTAAGTTTGTTAAACTTGAAAGGTATGATGGTGGAGTAGTTAGGTTTGGTGGTGATGAAGCTGCTAAGATTTGTGGAAAAGGGTCAATTAGTTTTGATGGAAAGCATAACACTGACAGTGTTCTTTATGTTAAAGGTTTGAAGTATAATCTCTTGAGTGTTGGACATATGTGTAGCAAGGGTTACAATCTTTTGTTTCAAAATGATTGTTGTGAGATCAGAAAAGGGTCAAGAAAATTGATTGCTATTGGAAAGAGGATCGATGGAAATGTTTGTCATCTCAAAGGTGGTGATAGTTATTGTTTTATGACTCATAGCAGTGAGAGTTGGCTATGGCATAGGAGATTGTGTCACATCAATTTTGATATCCTGGTAAGGATAAGTTCAGTTCAAGCTGTGAGAGATTTGCCAAAAATTACAAAGCCTTTTACTACTATTTGCAAGGAAGGTTAGTTTGGTAAGAAAACAAGAAGAAGCTTCAAAAGCAAGGATTAGTTTCTACTAGACCAATGGAATTGGTACATACAGATCTGTGTGGTCCTACCAGAGTGAAGAGTCTTCAAGGAGACAAGTATTTCATGTTATTTATTGATGAATGTTCTAGAATGACTTGGGTCACTTTTCTTAAAGAAAAATCAAAATCCCTAGATAAGTCTAAGGCCTTTAAAGCGATGGTTCACTAGTAGAATTTCACAAATAAATGACTATGTGACTAAAACGTTTAGTCACGACAACTAAAAATGACTAAATTCTACTAATTTTTTGCAACACAACTATAAATGACTAATTTGATCATCGGGTAAAAAACACAACTAAATAATTAGTCACATAAATAAAAATTAGACAATATGATATTAAAGTGGGTAATTAAAAAAATATTTCGAATTAGGAAATTATTGGTGGGAGTGGGTTGTATTGTGCGCAGGGTTAATAGAGAATTAGGAAATTGTTGGCGGGAGTGGGGAGTACAGTAGAGTGCAGAATTCGGCAGAGGTAATTCGATGGGGGAGTGAGGAGCACAATTGGTATTATTTGTGCAATGCACCTCTACAAACAAAAGGAGGGTTTGTTAATTATTAATGGAGCCAGAGCCAACCAAAGAGGGTTTGTGTGCCAATTTGATGGCATGAGGCATTTTGGGTTTTAGCATATAAGTATAGCAACTACTTGCATGGGCGATAAAGCTTGTTTGGAGAGGACCTAGAGACTTCTAAAAAGGTGGGCAAGGAATTCAGAGTTTGCTGCAATGAATTTGAAGTTGGCGAGGCCCTTTGCAGTGAAGTCAAATTTGGGGACGCCCTCTGCAATGAATTCAGAGGTAATTGGAAACCCTCATTACATTAAACACAAAATCTATAGCTTTCTAATTGGAAACTGTATCTAGCTAGGAGAACAAAATTGATGTATTATAAGAGATGAGTTACATAAATAGGAGGGTATCTTGTCATAAGACATTGACTACCATGTAACAATTTGGAGTTCTTGAGATTGTGAAAGAATTGGATGCTTTTATTCATTGTATAATCAATACAATGTAGTGACCATATCTTGAAGTTGTCTATTTGCGTTCCATGTTATCATGCATGGGTATGGTATAATTTCTAATTTTTTAACCAATTCACCAACCTAATCCCTAAGGCTCCTTTTCACCAAGTCTTCATGGCATGGGTAGTGCATGTACATCATAATTAGTTTGTTATTGGTTGGTGTAACTTACAGTAGTTACATAGGCAACTAAGTACCAGAACCATATAGGCAATTCTAATTTTAGCAGACTATTTTTTTATTAGTTTCCTCTACGCATTTTGGAGCATATGGGAATTGAACTTGTAACATGCATCCAAATTTTAGTTCCTTTGATCACTTTGCCATTAAACCATGGGCTCATGTCCCTAGCCTAGACCTCAATGCTTGGGTAACATTGTGTGCAAGCCTAATCTATTAATTGCATGGAATCCTAGAAGATGGTCTCATATGGCATAGTTGAAATTTATGCTAGTTCATCAAATCAATGTGGTCACCAAGCTATTTTAATTGATACTATATGTCCACACATGGGAGTATATCAATTGTTAGAACAAGTCATCTTATCTCAACATGTTAATAATTTATGCTAGTAAGTAATGCTCAAAGTTACAACAAAGAATTCATTAGCCTGTTTGTTAGTGTTTGTGTATTCATTACCATTGACAAGATTGCCATATGTTTAAATGCTTGTGGTTCATTTATAGAACAAGCATAAATTTCATGTTCCATTGCTAAAGCATTTCTTTAATTATCATCTAGACAAGGAAGACCCTCAATAAAACATGGATAAAAATAACATTTGTTTATTTCCATTCATCACGGTCTTCTTTTATGCACATTGTAGATGACATGTAAACTGGACATAAATCTACATGATCAACAGGATTTTCAGAATTACAACATGCTCCTATAAATGCAAATAAATAGTATACAAACACCACAAAGTTTACTTATCTTTGTGTATTACAATTTAACCATTATTTTTTTTTAAATTGCAACGTTTATTTTTTATATTAGAAATATAAATGGCAAGGTGCCAGTAATGGATAGTTTACAACATATACTTTTAATCTCCGCCTCTTGCACATGGGCAACAAAATGAGGGCAGAGTAGTTGCTATGTTTCCTGCTAAGTAGCCATTGATAGTTGAGAATCCTACAAGTAAAAAATGCACAAAACTGACCACAGATATTTATGTAGAGGTAGAACATATGATTCTGTAGAGTGACGCCCAACTGTATTTCTTGAATTTGAATTGCTACAGTGTGCTTTATATCCTGTAGAGTGCTCTAATTCTAATTCTATAGAGTGATCCGTATCCTAATTCTGTGAAGTGCTCTGAATTCTGGGTAAGTGCTGAAGAGAATGAGTTTACATGTATTAGATCCTAAGTAAGTTGAGTTTTTCATATTTCTATTTTTTTCCTGAAATAGGAAACTACATTAATACTAGAATGCGAAACATTACAGATGGATCAATGTCGAAGGTTGACTACGGATCAATACCATGCATATGATGAGAGAGTAGCCAATAAGAGGGACATGAACAAATAACCATGTCCATGTAATGACTGTCTTGGTGAAAAGGTGAAAAAAAGAAATGTGATTTATCGACATATGATAAGATATGGGCATCGTGGTATAAGCCCTTGGGATTACAATTATTATGAAGATATGATAGAATTGTAGAGTGTGAGAGATGAAGAGGCAACAAACATAGATGAAGTGGCACCAAACATAGATGAACAGGAAACAATGTTAGATGAAGGGTTTGAAGTTGATAGAATGTTGAATGAGGGTCTAAATGATGATTGGGCCAAGTCGATGGAGGATTCTTTAAAGTCTATGTATGCTAATTGCAAGTTAAGTCATTTGACAACAATCCTTCAAATTCTTAACCTAAGTTACCGATCTTGGTACTGGTTTGGATTTGGGTACAGGGGTTTGGTCAAAATTTTTTTAGGTGTGGGTTCGTTTTGGATTCATCCATACAAAAACATATAAAAGTCAGAAATATATTCATATTTGCAGTAGTAATTAAGTTCATAATACCATAGCATCATGAATATGATCATATAATAAACAAAACCACACTAGTATTAACTATTAAAAATTAAAAACACTACAATGTCAATTAGTCAAACACAAATGTCATGATATATATTATAATTTAAAATTAGAATGTCAAATGTCAACAATCAATCATCACTAATTAGGCATCAACGTCATATGAGTTTTCAAAAATATCATCATCACAATCCATATTAGATGATGCAGGTATTAGTATAATAGAAGAACCACAAAAAGTGGCACTAGCACTGGCAATGGCACTCTCATGCCCATGACAACATCCATTCCAAAAACATACGTGATCATCCTGACAATAATGTCTGATATTTATTGTTCAATTAACAAAGCTAGGAATCAGATTCAACAGTTCATCAAAGTAGCTTTCAAAGTTGAGAAATGGCTCCACAACACATGCACTTTGATTTTCACATTCATTCTCCCAACCAGAAACTCAAATTAGACTTCAAGGCCAAATGAATTTGATACAAAAACATAATGATTGAAGCACTAAAGATATAAATAAATAAACCTTTTACAATAAGAGTAGCTTCTTGGGCCTAAAATAAATGTGTGGTTGTTATATAAGTTTGTCACAATATAGGGAGACAAAATAGAGCCCAATAAACATGTGGCCTAATCCCAAACACTCATTGAAAAATAGGATTAGGACATCATGAACAGTTGGAAAATTGTTGGTCCTCAAAGCCTTTGACTGAGAGAAAAGAAGCTAATAACTATGTTTGTCCATTGAACAAATCAAGAACAAGTTGTTCGAACAAATAATTGCAAAGAAAATGCTTTTCCTAGAATTTTCTGCTAGGTTCACCTTGGGTTCGGCTGAGTTCTGGCTGGGTTCTCTCGGGTTCGGCCCAGACGAACCCACAGGCCCAAAGCAAGACCCTGGAAGAATCCTTGGGAGGACCGAACCAAGATTAGAACCAGGGCCATACCAGACCAGTACCCTGGGGAGTTTTGTGAAGAATTGGTAACATAGTTCTTAACTTGCAAGTGGTGCTTGGTTGGACAAATGAGAGTGTAGATTAGTTATTGGCATTATTAAGTTCGTTGTTACCACTTGACTCCACATTGCCAGCAAAATGAAGTCAATGTAAAAATCAAATCTCTAAGATAGGCTTAGGGTATGAAAACATCCACACATGTGTGAATGGTTGTGTATTATTTCACAATAATCTTGCAAGTGAGAGTGAATGTACAAAATGTCATGAAGCGAGGTATAGACAAGGGTTGAAATCAGCTATGGTTCCTAGAAAGGTTCTTCACCACTTTTTGATAATCCCACGATTACTCTGAATGTATAGGTGCAGAGACATTGCTAAACTTATGCAATGGCATGCCCAAAATAAGAGCACCAAGGGAAAACAATGACATGTACTCGATTCTAAGATGTGGATGGAATTTGATAACAGATGGCCTATTTTTTCTCAAGTTCCTCGTAATATAAGGTTGGGTTTAGCTCTAGATGGGGTGAACCCATTCTCAGATCAAAGTACTAAATGGTCAACTTGGCCAGTGTTTTTAATAAAGTATAACTTGCCTCCATGGTTAGCAACTAAAACATTTTTCTTAATGCTATCATTGATTATACTAGGAAAGAAAAGTGTGACTTCAGATACAATCGATGCTTATCTAGAGCCATTATATGATCAACTAATGGAATTGTGGAAAGGAATTGAAGCAATTCAATCTTTAAGGGATGGTCATTCAATCAAATTCTTTTTAAGAGCTTCCTTATTGCTTGCGACTCATGATCTTCCTACATATGACACATTGTCTGGTCTCACTGTTCATGGATACCATGGATGTCCTGCTTGCAACTTTAAGGATTTTGTGAGGCACTCAAGAAGTTTGCATAAGCATATTTATTGTGGACATCATGCTTACCTTAAAATGGATCATCCATATCGTCGACAAAAAACACGTTTCAATGGTTAAGAAGAGAATCATGAGCACCATTGCTAATAATGGATGATTACATTGTTGAGAATGGACAAAAAAGAATGTCATTTATAATTGAAAATGATGGGATTGCTAGTAGTAGATATGATCCATCTAATGAAAGTGGTGTAAAATGGTTGTGTATATTCTATAAGTTGCCATATTTTAAGGATATAGCCATTAGGCATACTATTGACTTTATGCATACTAAGAAAAATATAGCCTATGCTATTATAGAAACTCTTTTTGGTGCTTTTGATACTATTTCATCATGTGAAGACTTTTGACAACTAAAGATTCATCGAAATCTTTTGGTTGAAAAATATGATGATGAAAAATATAGAAAACCTAGTGCTCCTTATGTTTGAACAAAGGAACAACATGCACAATTCTTACAGTTGATGTCTCAGACTCGCTTTCCCATTGGATATGTAAGTAGTAGTATTAGAAGCCAAACTAACAATAATAGCTTAAGAGGCCTCAAGACCCATGACTATCATGTCATAATTGAGAATATTTTACCTATTGTAGTATATATATCAAGTTTGGCAAAGGGGCCAAGATTGACAATTATAAGGTTGGGCCTAATATTAAAGAGAATGAGTTTACATGTATTAGATCCTTCCAACTTTGATAGTTTGAGGGAGGAGGTTGTTGAAGTCCTTTGTCTATTGGAACGGGAATTTCCACCAACAATCTTTAACATTTCTATGCATCTTTTAATACATCTAGAATATGAACTAGAGCATTGTGGCCTAGTAAGAACGAGATGGATGTATCCTATAGAATGATATATGAAGGTTTTGAAAAAAATTGTTCATACTAGGGCAAAACTGGAAGGTAGCATGTCTGAGGGATATTCAATGCAAGAGGCCATGGGATTTTGCACATAATATATGAAGGATTTTAAAAATGTCAATCGACATGTATGGGATGATGATGAAGATGAGAGAGTTGCAGGTGAAGTATTAGAAGGCAATGTATGTCACTTCAAGCTATCACATCAAGAAAGAAGTGTGATACATGCCTATATTCTTCAAAACACATCTTCGTTCGATAAGTGGCGTAGGTAAAAAAAATTACACAATAATTTATTTACTCAATTGCATTTACACATTTATATTATTAATTTTACTATTTGTACGTTAATATTCTATGTAGAAAATATGAAGAAGAGAATCAAACTTGGATGCAACATCGACCTCAAAAGCGCAGGCGTCATGTTTTGATTGGAGGTGATTTTTTTCCAGAATTTGAAGAATGGATTGCCAATGCAATCAGTGATGCAAAAGAAGGTCAAGATATAACAACGAAGGAAAGTGAGCTTTCACAATCTCCACATTTATGAGCTATGTGTTTTAGTGGAATGTAGGCCTATGGTAGTCATTTAAGAGTGGAAGATAAAGGCAAAGGAAAGACAAATTGTGATTGTGTTGTTAGTGCTGAATTTCTTCACAAAACTGAGAAGAAATTTTATGTTGGATAAAACTAAGAAATTATTCAAGTGGATTTTGGTGAAAATAGTCCTATATTATTAAAATGTAAGTGGATCCAACCATCTGCAGTACAATTTGATGAGTATGGATTTGTACGCACAAATACATGACAACTTTTATTAGAGACGGATGAGCCATATGTTTCTCGTCTTCAAATTAACCATTCATTTCTAATTGATGATCATGTAAGAAGCTGAGGATGGTTGTATGTCATTCAAACAAAGTCTCACTTGAAACAAAAATTCATGGAAGTTTTCGATATAATGCCTGATGGGTAATATGTTAATTTACAAGAAACATTCGAAGAAGTGGATGAAGACAATGATGGAGTGTTTGAAGAAGAGATTTTGATTACCAACGAAGAGATTGGGAGAGAGAATGTATTGCATGTCACAGATGAGGATGAGGAAGAAAATTAAGCAGATGCAGACACGAGTGATCAACATTCTGATCTTGCTGGCAATACAAATGATTATGATGATGTTTTGTCACCTTAAATAGCTTGTCATCTTAACTTGTTAGCTTGTCACGTAAACTTTGGTTATATGTATGGTGTAATTTATTATTGAATATAATAAAGATCTGAGTATAGGTGTGCTTATTCACTATTGTTTTACTGATACATTTCTGAATGTAATCATCATTATTCTGCTTGTACATTGTATACAAAACGTGAGATGTTCACTGCTAATTTGAAGTGTATTTAAAGTTAGATTCAATCATTCTTCTTAGTGCCACTGTTAGGACTGTTCGAAATCCATTCAGTCCTATCTTGTTTCTTGTTTCATTCTCACAAATTTATCCTAGAGGGTCTAAATCCTTATTGTACTCATTGCAAAAAGTCCTTTGATCATTTTCCATAGGTTCTTCTTATCATGTGCATAAGTTAAGTCTTTGTATTTTGCCCCAAAAATGTGTTTTTGCATATTACCGCTATACCACAGGAGATACACACATTTGCGGCATAGCAGTGATTAATAAGTTCAATGAAGTGTTTACCGAAAAACCATAGTGAGCAAATAATACATTTGCAGGACGATAGTGAAAGCAAGAGCAAATTCAAGTATACCGCAACCCCATAGCAGTTTCAAAGTCAGTTGGCGGGCTCGTGATAAGCAGTCTTAGGTAGCATATAATGCATACTGCAGCTTTGCATGGACTTCAAAGTTAGTTTGCGAGCTTGTGGTGAGGTTAAGACCCTACAAGTAATAACAACCACAGCATCGCAGGTGAACTCATGAACCGACGGTAGAGTGGTAAGAGTTAAAAAGGATTAAAATTGATCCCACAATCCTGTGGCAACAACCTCATAAGGTTTGCGGGATAGCGATAAGCATCAAATTTAACTTTCAACTGATCTCACAGTCCCACAATGAGATCCAACATGGCTTGTGGTAGTGCGGTAAGGGAATGAAAAGGTAGGGTTTTATTGACCCGCTACCCCGTAGAGTTTCTTAACAATCTGAGTGGGATTGCGATATAGTTGTGGGTTATAATTAATGCAAAGCATTGTGACCGTTAGATCACTCTTCATCAATGGTGGATATTCAAAATTAGATCATAGTGACCGAAGCTTGTCACTCAACATGAAACAAAATTAATGGCAGAGTGGTTTGGTATGGGAGCCCAATAAAATTTGGTTTGTCATGTCATTTTAATCATTCACAGCAATTCAAAGCAGTTTAGAGAGTGATTTGGAGCATCTAGAAAGTGATAAAGTTACAGTATTGGTGAACATTGTGCGGAAAATTGATGGGTAAGTTATTTAGTTTTCTCTCTACAAAATTAAGTGAATTCTCATTGCTCTTAGATAGTTATGTGAAGTATACAATAGTTTTCAAAACCCTAGGTCAGTATTAAATTCATAATGGCACCAAAAAAGGCTGAATCTAGCAAGAAAGATGAATCTTTTGTCCCAAAAGAGAAGAAAAGACCATTACAACAATCAATTTTAGATGTACTGCCATGGTCAGTAGATAAGGGGTACAAGAAGGTTTTCAAAGATGAGTTCCAGGGTTCTAGGGATGTAATCATTCTTGTTTCAGGATGGAGTTTATTCTGGTATTTTTATAACAAAAAGGATGCCCAAGCTCCTGTATGCAATCCATGGATTCTATTTATGACCAAATTAGTAGTACATGAAATGTTTTTGTGGACGCTCAGTTCATTTGGATTTTGGCACGATGTTACCATGGTGCTACTAAGATAGTAAGGCTACTTGATGGCTCACCACTAGTGACAGTTACAAGGGATGCAATAATAAATTGTTTCATGTTGAAAAAACAAGCTCTAATAAAAGTGGATATTCAAAAAAGTGGAGAGGACTATAACAAATTAAGAAAAACTTACAGGAATGATGAACTCCCAATGTATATGAAGAGAGAGGCTAATAACAGGAGAATGCCTATTCCTACCACTTCTGTAGAACCATTCCCTATTGATAGTTTTACTATATACTTCAAGAAAACCTACTTTGCTTTGTGTCAGATTCTTGGGGAAGATGCATAGGAAAAGATGCCAGTAGGAATAATGATGATGGCAATGAGAATTCAGAACCCTGAGCTCAATATTGAGTAGGATTTTGCTTCATTCTTGGAGTAGCAATTGCATAAAGAATTTCTTGAGGTGTTGGCGAACAAAGCACCAATAAAATTTAGACATTATTCCTTGTCGTGTTATCTCATTTTGTTTCCAAATAGGAGAAGATGGAGTTCAAGAATGGATTTGAGTATGCCTGACAAGAAAGGTTACAGGTTGCTTGTACAATATTGGTGCTACATTTGGGATAGAAATTGTAACAAAAATGATTATGTTGCTTTTCATGATGATTGGATTGTCAAGATAATGGCCACTCTTGGTAATACTATACCACGATTATCTTCAGAGGTAAGACAATTCTTGAGACCACATGCAATGAGACCAAAACAATGCCATATGCACAATTTCGGTGATTTCTTCTTTCTACCAAATTACACAATCATAAGAGTTTATGGATGTACTTAGGCACCACACATTTTGCCAAAGTTTTGTCCCTCAAGGTTGGAATTCTTGGAATTCATGTGGAAAATGCTTTGGAAGGAAAGAGATGTTATGAAGAAGCAGAAAAAGGGTACATTCCTACCAGACTTAACTGCATTTGAGGGATTGTCTATTGGTGCTGATACTATGGAAGAACTACAAGAGTATTTGAAAAATATGTATTCTTTGAAATATTCAACATAATGAGTTTTTGATCTAGAGGCTCACATGAATTTTGTCAGGTAGGGGATCCTTACAAAATTTGGGATCAATCACAAGGTTGATTATGAAGAGGATATTATTAGGAATTGTCTCACACCAGAGCAGGTGCCTGCCAGGAAAATAAAATGGGATATATTGATAATTATTGAAAAAGAGAAGGAGAAGGATCCAAAATTTTTAGGGTTTTTTGTAGAGGAAATTGATCCTTTGAAGAGGATAAATTTGATGATTGATAATTTTGATAAATTGTATGGTAAATCCCAACATCAATCTAAAAAGGTTGCAAAGCTTCTTGCCAAAAGAGCAAAAGGGATTGTAATTTGTGAGCCTCCTACTGATACCATGTATGTATTTGAATCCTCACTTGAGCAACCACCCTCTAAAAGGCAAAAGATTGATGATGCTACCCCATTAGTACCGTATGAAATAATTGAGGGGATGGGAGATACAGAGGAAGTTTCTAGTGTATTGCAACACATGACTGAGTATGTAGAAGTTGATCAACCTCCCAAACAAGAAGCAGAAGCTCACATGCCTGAAGGAAGGATAGAGAGCCAGGAATAGGGAGAAACATAAATGCATGAGGATGAAAGAGTAGTTGATTTTTTAAGATTCATGGATGATGATGAGTTTATTCACACTCATGAATTCAAATATTTTTGGTTAAAAATAAAAATGAAAGAGTTTGAGCAAAAAGTTGAAATAAATAAGATGGGAAAGGATGAATCACAACATGAGCAAATAATTGCTCAAACATGTAGAGAAATGAAAATTGATGAAATAAATATTAGCCCTAAAGAGGCTAGAAAAATGGTGTTAAAGAGTAATATGTTGATTATTTCGGGGATGGATCTGAAAACAATGTTCTTACTTGATCAAGTAAGAAACTAGAATGATCCTATGATAGTATTTGAATTTGATTTTGAGAATGGAATGAGTGGTGTGGGATACAATCCTAAAATTGAAACTTTGGCTATATGGAGCATACAAAAGAGTACACATAAGCCAAGATTGCTTGATGTTGTCACAGAAATGAGAAGGACAACGATGGTTAAAACACTAAAAGATACATCAGTCCTAGAGGTGGCTACTCTCACCATGAATTCAACCATGTTTACGAGAGATGTTGTGAGAAATATGGAGCAAAAATTGGTTGAGTATGAAAAAAATCAAATTGAAGTGAATGAGGAAGTCAACATATTATATCTGGACAATGTCAAATTGAAGAAGCAAGTCAAAGGAGTCAATGTGTCTCAAAGTAAAGAAATTGTATCATATCATCCTCCACAAGCCCAAGAAGCTGGTGACATAGTGCCTGCTGATCAGATGAATACTTTGAAGTTGAGGTTTGAAAAGGAAATTGAGGACTTGAAAAAGCAAAATGAGATAACAAAAGGAGAAGCAAGATTGAAAATTTTTGATGTATTTGAGAAAATTTTGGAGTATAGAGTAAAATTGGTTGTTGACAAATTAGGAGATGTGTATGAGTGTTAGAATTCTTTGTCTCAAGCATTAGAATAGATGAAAGTTCATTTTTCTATTTTAGATCCATTATTCAAGAGATGGCAACCAACACATCATACATTGATTACTCTATGCAAAGTTCTGTAAAGAAATCTAGATGCTCCTGCTGCACTTAAACCAACATAAAAAATGGTCAAGATGATTTTGGATGAATTTCAATTTGTGACTAGAGAGAGACAAAAGATGCAAGCAAAGATAGACACTTTTGCCACTTTCAAACATCAATTCATACCTTCAATTTTGATAGAAGATAATCAAATCAAAAGCCTTGAAGAGTGGAAAAATGAGTTTGATCAAACAGTTCCTTGGGTGATTGATTACTTGAAAAAAGATGAATACATAAACATTCATAGTTTCAATATGATTTTGGATAGAGTGACTGCACTAGATGCAGGGTACGCAAAATTTGTCAATGAAGTCAAAGCATTTTTGGATAAAAGGTGGAAGAATCATCAGAGGAATATACCTTTGATTCAAAAATACAAATGGCCTAAGGACTTCATTGTGTACAAATGGGAAACGGAGTATTTGACTCCCGCAGAGGATTGACAAAATATGGTGGAATGTTCAAGTTTTGTTGATAGAGAATGTCATCAAGTGTTCATGGACTTCTTCTTGATTTCTTTCAGGTTTTTCTTATTTCAAAATATATTTTGTAATCTAATAAGTCTAATTAAGACAAGCTTATATTAATATAAAACAAAAGTTGTTATGTAAAAAGGGGAAAACTGAATAGGCATTTTTTGAATGTGAACGGTTTGAAGCTTGTCGCTTCCTTTGATGCCTATAAAAAGGAAACCAAGACTGGTTAGAAGAGAGGAGGGGAATTGAATTTTGAGAAGCATACATTCTAAAAACTTTTTCTAAATAAGTAATGGAATGAAAGCATTGAAATGGCAGCCAAATTTCTGGTTTCAATTGTTTGTTGATTTCATTGGTAATGATATTTGTTTGTCTCCAACTTGATTTTTCCTTACTGTTTAAATTAGTTTATCAAGCATATTTCTGATTTATTGAAGCACATTTACTATTTTTGTGTGAAATGTTTACTGGGTTTCTTCAAGTAAGAATTAAATTCCTTTAAGCAAATCACAGTAGTTTGGAAGAATTCATTTGGATAAATAAGTAGAGCCTGATAAATAACTTTCTTGCACATTTATGCAAGTCATAAACAATATAAGTGCCAAACAGTTAGAATTATAACCAAAAAGAGGTTACATATCCTTTAGGGTTTAGACTCCATTGCCCTGTGAAGAAAAAGGCATTAATCAGTCACTCTTAAAACAATCCTTGTACAAATATCATTTCTCAAATATTGATTTGGTTTTCTGTTGTAGGAGTAGGAATATACTTAAATTTGTACTATAGAATCTATTTCAAACCTCATGCCAATATGGAATAGATCATAAAAGGAATTATATGAGGTCATAATCTGCTAATTATTTACCAGCAAAATTAGTGGTATCAATAATCAATTAATGAATAAGGTATACCCAACTAGGCATAGCAGAGCCTGAAGTGTAGGGAATTTTAATCATTTTTGATTGATTTTGCTAGTTGGCCAAATCAATTATTGGACCTGATCATAAAGTTTGGCATCCTTTTAGGGTTTGGTAATATGCAAATTTGGGAACCAACACACCTGTCCGTCGGTTAACTAAAAAGTTAACCCAGAAGGTTGCGGGGTTGTGGATAATGAAGAACTTAAGGCTCTCAGTATGCACGTGGCCAATTTCAATGACTTAAAAGAGAAAACCTTAGGGAATTAAATCAAAGGCTTTTATGAAGATTCTTTTGATTAAAATTGAGCGCGACCAGAGAGGAAAAGGTAACCGAAAAATGAAAATAGATTCAAATCAAAGGGCCGGTCACTTCATGAATAAAATGGGCTCAAAGCG
This sequence comes from Cunninghamia lanceolata, assembly GCA_027924645.1. Lineage (NCBI taxonomy): Eukaryota > Viridiplantae > Streptophyta > Pinopsida > Cupressales > Cupressaceae > Cunninghamia > Cunninghamia lanceolata. The sequence goes on along the minus strand of BSBN01001291.1, from coordinate 3,662,912 downwards.
AGAACTTTAAAAGACTGGTTACATAATAAGAGGTCAACGATGAATTATAAGGCCAAATTATTCAAGTTACAAGGGTTCCATACTTAGGCAAAATTTTGAAAAATGACAACCCCTAGGACCAAGACAGAAAGCAAAACTCTCCTTCTAAAGACTAGAAAACTAAGAAAACCCAACAGTGTTACCAAAGCCGTCATGTCTTCTAATCATTCTAGGGTTTTATGTTTTATTTCCCCAGCAACCATTTCTTGAATGTTGAACGCAGATGTTTCTTAATCCCTCAGAAATGGTCACTTTTAATGAGTTTATTTCTAAAAGCAAAAGCCAATTCGATGTCCAAAATATGGGATTCAAACTCAATTCCATTGTTGTTCTACTGATTCAAGTTACTGATTTATCCATTATTGTTTATTTGGACTTCAGGAAATGAGGAAAAAGACTCTAAGGCACAAATTAGATGATAGTGATCATAATGCTGAAATTTTAGTGATAGATTATGAGCACTTTCACAGAGAAAATGTGGCCAAGAATAATGAATATTTATCGCGTCTTGGTTTGACAAACAAGCAATTTGTAAATCCACTAAGTAGTATATTATTTGTTTAATAGTGTTTAATAAAATTTTATAGGCAAGAGCTTTATGTATATAAGACATAATATGATATTTTTTTGTTTTATAGGCAAGAAAAAGAGTGCAAAGAAAATGAGGAGAAAAACAAAAAGGAAAGAAAAGATACAGTGCTACCAACTTGTAGAAGCCAATGCATTTTTGATTCAACAAATGCAGTTGGTAAAAATAATAGTTGTGATGATGTGCAACCTGATATAGCACATGGTGATGTGTAGCCTAATATAGCACATGGTGATGTGCAATGTCATGATGATCTCTTAGCACAAAGTCTAAGAGAGATTAATGAAAAACATGAGAGCAAAGGAACAATAAGTCTGCAAATGATTTACTCAAGATTAAAGGATGTGTTTGAAGTGAAATCTATAGAGAACGGTACTGATCTACCTACTCATGCCATACCTGATGTGGCCAAGGAGCATGAAGTTCTGGTTAATAAAAGTCATGAAAAGAGACCGCTTGCATCTGGTGTGCCTTAGAGTGCACCTGTTGCATCTACAACTTTTGATGGAACTAGTGGATCAGCCAAAAATATTGGTAGTGGTTTAATAGAAGATGTGTCTGCATTTGTCAAAAGACAAAGATTGAGACAAGATTTGTATAGATCTATAGAGAGGAATGCAAATGAAAGAAAATTAGAAGGTAAGAAGCCATTCTTGGTTGAGGTATCAAGAGATGGTGAGCCCATTGGGCCAAATGCTACAAGGTGGGCCTCCAAATTGGGTGTAAGATGTAGGGCCCATTTAGATATTTGCAAATCAAATTTTGCACAACAAGATCCACGAAGTGTGGAAAATGTTATACAAAAAATGGAAAATGCTTTTGAGACTACCGGTAGACAAATCTCTAGAAAATATTACAAGGAAAAGATGTGACTATTGATGAACAATTTTAGATACAATTGCAGAAAAACAATCATGGAGGGAAAAGAGAGGTTAGACTCCACTCTATCTCCCAAACAATGGGAGGCATTGAAAGAAAGTATGCATTTCAAAGAATATTTGACAAAGAGTAACAGAGACAAGAGAGCAAGAGATAATGTGAGGGCTAGATATACATTTGGCTGAGGCAAGTTGTAGGCCAAAATGGACAAATTTGGAGTAAGTGTATGGATTTTTATTGAATTGACCATATGTTGAAATTGACTTTGTATTTTAGGTGGGAAACAATAATAGGGAAGCAGGCGCAGAAGATATTGTCAATTATATGGCATCACTAGAACTTAGTAAATCTAAGAGTAGGATGAAGTGGAAATCTAGCCATCTATTAGACACCCAATAAGATCCTCTCCAGATCATGTCAACTCAAATGAAGGGTACCAACATGTAATGAGTTGCATATACAGTCTCACTGAGAAAGTTTCACAGTTGGTTGCCTTCATTAAGCCTATAGTTTCTACATGGAATGAGCATAATTCCACAGATTTAGATGAGGTAAGAGACTTTATTGATCTCATTTCTTCTTGTTTGGCAATTATGTATACAAATGCCTCTTAATATGTAGATTGAAATCTGAGTGTAGGAGAATCCAACCCAGTCTATTTATTGTTGGAGTGATCCAGAAAATGTTCTTTTGGACAATTTTATAGCTTGCATTCTTTACTTGACTATTAAATGCTTTGTATATTTTTTTGCATGATGGTTAAACCACATGCAGAGAAATTTTATCAAAGCAACATGAAAATGAAAATGCCTTGATGTCAATAGAGCTATCGATATTGATAGTGATCATGATGAACTGGACAAGAATGTGCAACACAGTCATAGTTGTGCTGAAGTTGAGGTAATATAATAGTTGTTGTCAGTTATCTGTCCCAATGTGTTGTCATTATTCATGCTTAAAATGTTCTTTGGACAAAAATTTATAGCTTTTGTATTGTTGAAGTTGTAAGTTAATCTGTCCCAATGTTTTGTCATTCTTAATGCTTAGAATGTTCTTTTAGACAAAAAAATATAGCTTTTGCATTCTTTACTTGACTTATATTAATTTTTGCATGATGATTAAACCACATGCAGAGCAATTATATGAAAGCAGAATGAAAAGAAAAAGGCCCTGTCAATAGAGCTCTCTGCAAAGTTGCACATCTTCATGTCAATGTTGATAGTGATTATGTTGAACTCGACGAGCATGTGCATGATATTCATAGTAGTAGTGGTGCTGAACTTGAAGTGAGTGCTATGAAACCACATGCAAGTAAGTACTATTCAAGTAAGTAATGGTTGTTTTATTATGTAAATAAGGGTAATCATTACCTATGTGATAGAAGCTGGTTAGAAGAGTAGTGAAATGTAATTAGCTAGTATACATAGATTATGGAAATAAGGGAGAACATATAACTTACATATGGAAGCTTAAAGCTTATTTGTAATAGAGTGCATACATAGATTTTGACAATGCATTAGTGCATTATGTTCGGGGATGTCATGGACCTCAGTTGGGGGGACTTCATTGCTAATCCATATCTCTTTCTCAAGTACTCGTACATTCTAGCACTATTATAGTCTTGCCCTCCATTTGTTTGTACCTCAGAATGGGTTAGTTTTTTTTTCAGAGTAAAAAGTTGCTTCTTTATTATTCAATAGAATAAAAAAGCACTTATAAAAACTGATTTGTTCCAAGACATAAGACATTACATACAACTGTCAAAAAACAAAAGACAACACTTTTCCACCAATGTCAAAAATATATTTTTCCAGGAGACAACACTTTGAGAGAAGGAAAAGACAACCAGATGACAATAACACTGACCTTGAGAAGCATAACAAGTCTATACCAGAGTTAATCAGAACCTTTTTACTCTTTTAAAACATCTCGACCAGAAGTACCATTGCTATCACATGACCCAGCTTCATTTTTAGTTCATAAAGGGATTGTATCTCCAACCACTTTGGTTGTTCCTACACAAATTAAGAAAGTATTAGAAAACATATTTTTGAGTAAAGGACTCCAGTCAAAAGAAAATCATAGGTGGAAGTAATTACCATAACCAAAATATCAGACCTTATGTATATAGATTTAAAATAATGGGACAAATATAGCTAATACAAAGATCAAACAAGTTGTATGGCTACTTCTCATGAAAAAACATTCCCTATTAGCTTAGATAAGTTAAGGTTTTTTACGTAGGAATTTACTTGGCTTTGTTTGTGAAAAACAAATTCAGTTTTTTCCATATAGAAGTTGAATCCTTATCTATTAAGGCACAAACTCATATGTTGGTGTTTCTGGCATTTTTAGGAATGGAATTTCCTTGCAATCCTATTGTTAGATTGATATAACTGACCAAGCATGATGTTTTCTGTAACACCCCTGAGAGGCTCTCCTTCTGCAAAAACAACAACATCCAAAAGGATATCCACAGTCCCCTCAAATGAACATCTCATCATTGGCCTTGTATCATTATGATTGATACCATGTTGAGTAATAGCCATCAAATGACCTCGATATGTCATTGTGTCACATAGAATAGATAAATGCCTATAGTTCAGATATGACCTATCAAAAGATATCACAACTCGAAGCTTATCCAAAAGAGCTTTTCTCAGAACCTCTATTCCAAGAAATTCAATAACCTCAATTAAGTGATTACTTGTTGTCCTTGTAGCATCCACATCTTCATGGCACATGACTGCTAACATATTGACACCTTCTGTATCTAACATCCATTCTGTATCAAATAACGGGAAGTTAATTTTTGTTTAATCTGTCAGGTGCATGGTTTCAAGTTTCTTATCGTCATTTTCTAGTTTCTTATAAATATTTATCAAATTTTTATTTGTGTTATCTAATGTTTTATATCTCAATATAATGTGTATTTTTTTGTTTTTACAAAAATGTATTGATAAACTCCAAGAAGGGGATAAAGTTGGAGTGTTGGATCCATTTGATGGTGCTGCTATGGGCATTGGGCAGATTCACTCACTATCTATTGTACATGGAGTCAAATTGAAAGGAGCAGGAGATGCAAATGTAAATATTCTAAAGGTCACAAGTAACACACCCCTTGCTTATGAAGACAAAATAGATGGAGTTGTTCGTCTGAAAGAGAAAGAAGGAACCTTCACACGGTAGCCACTAAAATATTTGCAAAAAATAACATAGTTGATGTTTATCATGTACTAGCTGTTAGACAGCTTGGCCCACTGCTTTATGCCGTAGTTTGAATGTGTTGTTCATGGATCTTTATCATGGTGTATTTGCAAGAGTTGGTAACTCTTAGACTTTGACATTTTTGATTATATATGTTGTTATATGGAGTCTAATTAGACTTAGAGGTTAAATTTACCCCACTTTTATCAGTGCGGTTTCCCCCCAAATTATTTTTATATTGGCCGACATAAAAAACCCTATTTTTGTAACTGACATAAGGCTTGATAAAAGAGGCTAAGAGTTAGGGTTTCCGTTGATGTATTGTAGCATTTTGTAGTGGTATTGAGTTGCAAGGATTGCTAGTTGTAATCAGTTTGATTTACTGGATAATAATATTGGACTCTTTGTTGGTGGATGTAGCCTGTGTTTGGGTGAACCCCGTTAAAACTTGTCTCTCGCTGTTATTATTCTATGTATTTTCATTCCTCTGTTTAATCTTTATTTGCATTTAATTAATATCATTTGCCGCCTAACCCTAACAATATATATATATATATATATATATATATATATATATATATATATATATATATATATATATATATATATATATATATATATATATATATATATATATATATATGAACATCTTACAGTTCATCAAAATTGCATTATATTTTTTTTTAATTGCAGATTACCTTTTTTTATCATGATGTTGAATCAATCTTTTAACTTCTAGCATGTTGTAGCTTGTTTGTATATGTAATATTTTTATTTTCTTTTATGTTTTAATTCAAGTTTAATAATATGTTTATGTTTGTATTTTTATTTGCTTTTATGTTTTAATACAAGTTTAATAATATGTTTATTTCTACATTATACAATTTATGGTATTTAATAAATTATTCATATCATATAAATGAAAATTTACTACTAAACTAGTAGTAAATGTAATGATTATGCAATTACTAAATAATGTATCAATATACTACCAGTTGACAGAAATCAGTGAACAAAAACAATTAAATAAACTACCAAATGACGATAATTAAAAATTAAAATAACTAAATTTACTACCAATTAATGGAAATCAGTCAATTAAAATAACTAAATATACTACTAATTGATGTCAATTAATAATTAAATTGACTAAATATACTACCAATTGAGAGAAATCAGTGAATAAATATGACTAAATATATGACCAGTTGACGACAAAATAATGATAAAAATGACTAAATATACTACCAATGGATGGAAATCAGTTAATACAAATGACTAAATATACTACCAATGGATGGAAATCAGTTAATACAAATGACTAAATATACTACCAATGGATAGAAATTAGTGAATAAAAATGACTAAATATACTACCAATTGACGACAATTAATGATTACAATCACTAAATAAATGACTACCATGACTAAATAAATGACCAGTTAACAACAATCAATGACTAAATTAACAATTAAATATACTACCAAATTGATCAATCAAAACAACCAATAAATGACTAAAAATGGTTTAGTCATAAATTTGGTCGCATTATAAATGATCGACAATAAACTACTAATGGTCACATGACCAAGCTTAGTCATTTATTTGTAGTTTTTAGTAATTTTTTTAGTCATTTGTTATTGTTTTTCTACTAGTGGTTGAAAATGAAATGGATATGAAGATCAAATGTTTGAGGTATGATAGAGGTGGAGAGTTTACTTCTAATGAGTTTAACATGTTTTGTGAGAATCATGACATAAAGCAGCACTTATCTGCCCCTAGGACTCCTCAGCAAAATAGAGTAGTTAAAAGGAAATCCAAGACTGTTCAAGATGCTGCAAGGACAATGATAAAAGGAGAAGACCTACCGGATGTCTACTGGAGAGAAGCAGTTTAGACTACTGTCTACATATAGAACATAGTACAGGTAAGAGCAAAGGACACAAAGACTCCCTATGAGCTATGGTATGTAAAGATTCCTACTGTTAAATATTTGAAAGTTTTTGGAAGCAAGTGTTATATTAGAAGAGATGAAGAACTAGGAAAGTTTGATGCAAGGTGTGATGAAGGTATTTTCCTTGGGTATTCTACTAGAAGCAAATCTTATTGGTGCTATAACAAAAGATTGGGAAAAATTATTGAAAGTGCTAATGTTAAGGTTGATGAAGACATACAGAAGACCTCAGAGATTAATGGATATGAATTAGATGAGTCCTCTTGTGGAGAAGAAGAAGGAATCAAAGAAAAGGAAATATAGATTGAAGAACAAGAAGCCCCAGAAAAGGAGACACAAGTTGAAGAACAAGAAACTCAGGAAAGAATCCCTAAAACACCCAAGTATGTGCAGAGGCATCACTTTGAAGAGCAAATCATTGGTGATAAGAGCAAAGGTATATTGGCAAGAAGGAAAGTTGTTGAAGAGTAGGTAAATCTATGTTTAATTTCCAAAGTTGAATCTAATATAGTGGTTGAGGCTTGCAGGGATGAGTATTGGATCAAGGAAATGGAAGAATAACTAATGCAGATTGAAAAGAATTAGACTTGGGAACTTGTCCCAAGACTAGTAAACACAAATGTGATTGGAACTAAGTGGGAATTCCAGAACAAATTGAATGAGAATGGGGAAGTTGTAAGGAACAAGGCAAGTCTTGTGTGTAAAGGTTGGTCACAAGTGGAAGGAATAGACTAAGGAGACTTATGCTCTGATGGCAAGGATGGATGCCATTAGGATGTTTTTGGCCTTTGCAACACATAAGAATTTCAAAGTGTATCAAATCGATGTGAAGTCTACTTTTCTGAATGGTGAATTGGAAGAGGAAGTATACATGGAGCAACCAGATGGATTTCAGTTGTCAAACAAACCAGATATGGTTTGTAGATTGAAGAAGGCATTGTATCGACTAAAGCAAGCTCCTATAGATTGGTATGCAAGGTTCGACAGGTATTTGTTGTAGCAGGGATTTAGTAAAGGGTTTGCAAATAGTAATTTGTACATCAAGGTAAGTAAAGATCAAATCTTAATTGTTGAGGTCTATGTGGATGACATAATCTTCAGTAGAAATGAAGGCATGTGTAAGGACTTTGCAGATGAGATGCAAAAAGAATTTGAGACGTCAGTGTGTGGAGAGATGAACATCTTCCTTGGGTTGCAAAGTAATCAGACAGATAAGGGAATTTTCATTTCACAATCAAATTATGTTAATGAATTGTTGAAGAAGTTTGGAATGGAAGACTCTAAGGGTAAGTGTAGGAAGATGGGGGGCCAAAAAGGGGTCTTAAGTGGCCACTTTTTTTCTTCTTCTAAAATCAAGAAATACTGGCCTTGGATGAGAAATTGAGCATAGTTACACTCAAAATTTTAAGATACAACAAAAACAATGTTCGTAGTGCTTTGAGTCTACTTTCTAAACTACTAATTTTTTTTGAAAATGGTATAGATTAAGGGGTTCAAAAGAGGGAGCCACAGAAATTGGTGTTGTTTCTGTCAAAAAAACATAACATAGCATGTTTTGTGGCTCCCTCAAAAGGTTAACTTTTTTTTGGTATTTTTAAAATCGCTTTGGTGAGAAATTAGATAACATCATGTAGTTTATGCCTAATTTTTCTGATAATTGTTTCATGAATATTTGATTTTTTACTAATTTTCAAAGTGAACATCCTGAAAAATAGAATTTTGGCCCTGCTACCCCTATAAATTTTGAAAATTAATTGAAAATCAATTTTTTTTAATATGTGTAGAATGAAGTCTAGTTTCTAAAAATGTAATTTATTTGAAATTCAATGAACAATTAATTTATAAAGAAAAAAAGACCAAACACTGGTTTTTACCAAAAAACAAACACAAACAAAAGAAATTAAAGATGAAAGGCTTAACATTGTCAAAATGTGAAAAAAATTACATTGTTAAATAGCTAAGAGAAAGCCTAACATTACCCAGGTGTTTGAATTGTTTGACCTTGAAACACATGCAAATTTGAGGGTTAGCACGAACGAAATTATGTGAAATCCTGTAGAATATGAAAAAACACGTCTTTGGACGTTGGGAAGACACTCGAAGCCTTTGGGTTGGAAATTCAAAGCAAATCCCGAGCCTAAGAATTGGGATTCCAAAAGCAACATATAACGCGAGCAAGTTATAAGTCTCTCATTTTATGTTTTGTTTTGCATTTTCCCTTTTTTGCAAAAGTTTGTCTGATGTTTGTCAAGTTTGACATAACACGAGCGCGTTATAATGCGCTCATGTTATGTCTCATTTGGAATGTTTTATGTTCAAGGTTTTTAAGTATGTTTGATGTATGTATGTTTGTATATATATATATTTGTATTTATGTATGTATGTATGTATTCCAAATTGTATGTATGTATGTATGCCTATATGTATGAATATATGTATGCATGCTTGTATGTATGTATGTATGCATGCTTGTATGTATGTATGCATGTATATTTGTATGTATGTATTGATGTATGTATGTATGCCTATATGTATGTTTGTATGCTTATATGTATGTATGTATGTATATATGTATGCTTGTATGTATGTATTGTTGTATGTATGTATGTATGTATATATGTATGCATGTTTGTATGTATGTATGCCTATATGTATGTTTGTATGCATGCTTGTATGTATGTATGTATGTATGTAGGTAAGGGTTTTGGGTTTAGGGTATATAAGGACCTAATCCTGTATAGTTTTTAGGGTTGAGGGTTGAGGTTTTTGGGTTTAGGGTTTAAGGTATAGGGTTGAGGGTTGAGGGATTAGGGCTTAAGTAATAGGTTGAGGGTAGAGGGTAGAGGGTTACAAATGAGGGATAATATTCAGCTTGTTGAGTGTATAAGATTAATTGTGTAAGGTATGGGGATTAGGATTTAGGATATTGGGTTTAAGGTTTACGATATGGATTGAGGGTATATAAGGCATATGGTGACTTGGGTTGAGAGTGTGTCATTTAGGTTTTAAGTATAGGGTTGAAGCATAATATTAAGGGTTTAGGGTATAAGGGTGAGGTTATAGGGTATAGGGATGAGGGTTTGTGGGTGTAGGTTTCAGGGTTTAAGGTATAGGGTTGAGGATTGAGGGATTAGGGCTTAAGTATATGGTTGAGGGTTGAGAGTTTACAGTTGAGGGATAATGTTTAAGGTTGAGTGTCTAAGATATAGGGTTTAAGGTATAAGGCATATGGATGAGGGTTGAGGGTTGAGGGCATAAGTATAGGGTTGAGGGTTTAGGACCATATAGGGTAGAGGTTTGAAGGTTGAGGGGTAATGTTCAAGGTTGAGTGTCCAAGGTTAAGTGTATAGGGTATAGGGTTTAAGGGTAGCTAGGGGTTGAGAGTTTAGGGTTTAAGGGTTTAAGGTTTGAGGGATTAAGGGTTGAGGGTTTAAGGGTTGAGGGATTAGGGTTTAAGGCATAGTGTCAAGGGTTGAGGGTTTAGGGTTGAAGGTTTAAGGGTTGAGGCTTTAGGGTTGAGGGTTAAGGGATTAGGGTTTAAGGTATAGTGTCTAGGGTAGAGGGTTTAGGGATAGGGTTTAGGGTTTAAGGTTTAAGGGTTGAGGGTTTAGGGATAGGGTTTAAGATTTAAGGTTTAAGGGTTGAGGCTTTAGGCATAGGGTTTAGGGTTTAGGGTTAAGTTAGAGACCTAGATGGCTAAGGATAGATGGAGAGACAAACAAGGAGTGACTGAGAGATGTAGAGAGGGGAGAGGTAGAGAGGTGAGGGGGAGGCAGAGATGAGAGATAGAGAGGTGAGGGGAGAGATAGAATAAAATGAGAGAGTGAAGTTGACAACTTGAGGGAAAGATGAGTAATGAGGAGGGTGATAGGTGGAGAGGAAGGGAAATATCTAGAGAGCCCTTAGAGATATACAAGTGAGAGACCTACATGTTGATAACTGAGAGGGGGGGTGAATCAGTTATCCTAATTATTTTAACTTTTTGTGCTTTCTTAACAGTTAATGTAACATCAGATCAAATAAGCAAGCATAATCATGAAATGGAAATAACACCAATACACATGACACAATGATTTTGACGTGGAAAACTTGTTAAGGGGAAAAACCACGGGGTGATTAACCCAAGATATTATTCTCTGTTAGAAGAATAGAAGTTACAAAATGACACTTGCTAATTAGGGCTCACTGCCCGAGCACACTGCTCACAAGAGGCTCACTGCCTACAAAAGACTTACTGTATACACGAAGAAAACTTGAACTGATGAGAAGCATCCACACATGCTGAAGTTCAATTCTAGTTAAGCTCAATAGACTAATCTGCTGCACTTCATTTTTACTCTCCTTAAGTGCTGCTGTCCTTTTACATTCTGAACCTGCTTTTCTACCTTTTGTTCTATTCTACTTTTATTCACACTTCAATTAATATACGACACACCTTCACATCTAAATCCATCTTATATATATATCCGCACAAGTGATTTCAACACTTTTCTAGTCGGCATTCAGAATAGTCAATATTATCTTAAACTTTAGTCTGTCGGCTGAATCCTTGCTTCCAAGTGAAGCGGATCAAAAAGAAACTTATAGAAGTCATCTAATAAGTCGGCCAATCATGAAATATACCTTAGGAATCTTTATCACCATCAACATCTCATCCGGAATAACTTCTGATGCTCTGCCTATCAGTTCTTCCTCTGTCTGTTCTATCAAACTGGACCCTATACTTGAATGCTTACATCTCTTTACTCTTTCATCACCGAAGGCTCAATTCTTGGAATCTATCAGTCAAGGTACTCCTCTTGACTTTCCCAAGTCTGCACTTTCCAAAGATACTTCCTTTGAGAGATCCGGACCTGACTGTCAAACCTTTCCACATACTCTGTTCTTGCTTACCGGACCACAACATTCTTCAATCTGACTTCCGGTATAGACACACCATGTCCTACAGATGTGTGGAATGAACTTTGTTGCCATCAATGACAACATTCATGAATCCATATAGTGTCTCTTGCCAACAATCTCCCCCTTTGGCATTGATGGCAACACTTAGTGAAAAATGACTAAGTGTCACACTATACTCCCCCTTGGCTGATGCTCTATTTTTATATACAATTTTCGGAGCTCCCCCTTAGCTGAATTCCTCATTTTTCACTATTCTTCACTCCCCCTTTGACATCAATGGCAAAGGGTAGGATCCACAAACCAAAATTTTCAAAATTTCAACTATACTTGGCCACATAAGTATATACATATGGCATACATACATATATTGAAGAATGTCTGCAAAAGTTGTCTTCAATTGGACAAATTCTATTGCCCAACTTTGCTTCATTTTGTCTAAAATTGATATATGACCGCTTAATAGGAATTGAAATGCATCTGCCCTTTTTAGATCAGTTGGATCACTGGTCCGGGCTGTGATCTGGGCATCTTTTATGGCCTCATGCATGGCCTCTAACTTAGGGATAATTATCCCTCTGAGTGCACCTAACCTGCTTATTCTATTTTTCTTTTCCTTCTCCAGCTTCTTGATTTCATTCAAGACAGCAATAGTCTGACATTCTTGATTTATTATGGAGGATGAGAGAGGATCATAATTCTTTGATAGATTTGTTAGTTTGTCCTCCTGTTCTTTTACTTTCTTTTCAATATCCGTTGTTACTGTGGTCCAAGATATACAGAATTTATATATATCTCCTCCATCCTTAAGAGCATTTTCTAAGCTCTTTATCCCAATATTCATATTCTCCTATCATTAGCTATTAATCCTTGTACCTCTGATAATCTTTTTGCCAAGAATTCCTTCCAGACCTTATCTTCTGCTGACTTCTCTAGGGAATCAAAATGTGTGCTAACACTATTGACTAGAGATTTGAGATTACTGGATGAGTAGGCTGAGGGATCCTTCTGAAAGGATGGCATGATCTTTTCTAAAACACCAAATGCAGCTTCTATTAGCTCATAGTCTTCCATGTGAGACTTCAGGAGTTTTTCTTTTTCCTTTGCATTGGCAAATGAAGCTATCTTCATTGTTTGAACCGGGGAGAGAGAGTCAAAGTTAAATGGACCTTGAAGTAACTCTGGTTCATCAATCTCCAACATTTCTTTTGTCAAGAAGTCCTTGACAGTTTCTGCAGTGTCTCTTGCCAAAGACAGATTTCTTTTCTTTTGCACTGTCACTTATGTTCTTCTCAGCTTGACTTTCTTTTCTTCCTTTCGCTTCTTCTTCTTTCTCCTCTATTTTTCTTCTCCTTTAGATCTGGATACTATAGGGGAAATCGGAGGAGAGATATTTTTTTGTTCATGAGCCGCCTCTTCCGAAGTAGAGGATTCTAAGCCCTTGTCTTTACCTTCACCGGAGTCCATTACTTCTTCTGTCATTACCTCAGTAGATTCCTCTCCAACACTTGTGGCTGAGGGATCAGCACCCAAGTCCTCTATGATAGGAAGATTGAATCTTTTAAAGACATTTCGGAGGATCTCTTTTGTTTCCTTGGCTAACTTGTCAGTCTCACCAAGCATGAGCTGATTCATTTTGGCTTTGCTCCGGAATTCATTCTTACAATCTTTGAAGATCATACTAATCTGCTTTGGGGTGATTGAAGGATATAGCTGAATAGCTATCTACTCTCGGATCTCCATATCCTTCTCTTTGGCATTATTCTTCCTCAATTCAAGTTCCTTCTCAAGGCTTTTAGGAATTAAAGATACAATCTCAATGAAAGCCTTGTTGTAAATGTTCAGATACTTAACTGTGGCATCCTGCAGACTCTTCTTATCAGCTTCACTGTATTTATCATAAAAGTCTGTTAATGGCTTCAGATTTCCATCCATAGTGATTGCCTTAACTATATCATCTAAGGACAGGGTGGCTCTTTCAACAAACTCTTCTGCTTCTGCCTCCTTGGTTTCACTAGATATCTTCTTTTTCCTCATTTTCTTCACCTCCTCGTCTGATTCAGTTTCTTCATCATCCTTCAGGCTAACATAGGATCTTGTTGCCTTTTTCTTTGTTCTCTTCTCTCCTTTTTCGGATGTCTAGACTTTCAGTTTTGATGTCTTTGAGCTTTTATCAGAGATAGGTGTAGCCCTTTTAGAGGATTTGGTCTGGGAGGGGGCTTCTACCGGATCACTTTCCTTTTCTGCTTCTTCCTTCTCTTTCTCTGCCCTTTTCACCTTTTCTCTGTTGGCATCAAGAGCTTCTTTTGATATGCCATATCTTTTGGCAATATTCTCTACTTCTTTTCTCACTTTTCTCTTTACCTCCGGTTGTCTAAGTTCCACATGAATTTTTATACTCAATTCTTCAAAGGTTCCAAACCTTTCTATTTTGGGATCCTTGGGTTGACTAAGCATGTGTTGGACATGCAGCTCCGCAAGTTTCTCATCCACCTCATACCCCATCGACATGATCCAGACTATCCTTGGTTCCACAGCTTCCATTTGGTACTGATTAGTTTCAACCATAAAACAAACTATATCCTTATATTTTTCAACTAGAGATTTGGGAATTCTCTCTCTTGCTTGCATCAAATTTTGGAAGTTCTTGAAATAACCCCACAGAGTTGTATTTCTTGTCTTGGCATCTCCAAGCCCATGCAAATAGTCTCTGATTTGGATTGCAACAGGTCTGTCATTCTGCCAAACCCAACCACTTGATCCGGGCAGCTCACTCATGAAGTAGAAAAATAGACACAATATCAGCCCACCATACTTGAAGGAATTTTTCTTATCCTTCTTGATCTTCTGTAGATTCTCCAATAGTTGGTTTAGAAGAAGTTCACACAGATCATAGTCAGTATATTCTTTTAGCATTTGATAAGCTATATAAACTGCAGTTCCCGGTACTAAATTTTCCCTACTGGAGTGATAAATTTTGTAACCAATTATCATGGATGCAAATTTGATATCCAGATCAGTGATATCTTCAATTGTCATAGCTCTCTTGTCAAATTTTGATCCGGTTGCATCACTCACTATCTGATTTTTGACAGATTTGAGAACAGGTATCCCACCGGATGAATGCAGACCGGTTACTGCCCTAATTGCATCTTTGGTGATCTTAAATGGTCTATTCAACCATAGGAAGTTATCATGTACTCTGCTCAACACATACCGGACCCATTCGTCTTCTTCAAAATAGGGGAAATGAATGTACTGTGCAAAATGCTTATCCCAGATGGCCTTGAACTGAGGTTTGAGCTCAAAAGAATCATCTATTAACTGATTGTGATAGATATCAGCTAGCTTAGATTCCCCAAATTCTTCAATATTCGCATGAATATATGCCCTAACATCTTCTACATGCAGAACCCCATGCGAAATGCTTGAAAAAGTGCCAAGGGGACCAACTTCTAGGGATTTATATGGATGCTTCTTAAATTTAGGTCGTGGCCTATCAGAAATCTTCACTATATTTGGAGTAGTCATTTTTCAAGGATTTATAGAGAGATATCGAGAACAGAAAATACCTTTTGCGCTTCTAGGTTACACGAAGTGAGCCGGATCAATTGCTGGATGAATTAGATTCTGCAGATGATCTTTGAAGGGCTTGAGGAATTTCTGTTGCAGAGCTTCTTTTCGTTTCTTCTTGAATCCAGAATGAACAAATGCTTAATGAGAAAACCCTTATATTGCTCCACAAACCCTAATATCAAGTTGCAATAAATGCTTGACCTAAGTCATTCCGGTTTGCCTTATTCAGATGACTTGAAGAACCGGATCAATCTTGATCTTAAACATCTTGCGGATCTTCCAAATCTTAACCATAGTTTACTTAGATGTTTCTCTTATGAACCCTTTAATCCGCAACTCTCCTTGTGCAAGTTTTGGCACCAATTGACTGGCTGGGGGAACAAGGTTTTCTTTGTGTCTCCCCCTGAGCCAGAGCTCACTTTTTAATTCTAGAAGGAATATCAGCACCAGAGTCTGGTATGGATCCATCCCCTACATTCTCTATACTTTTCTTCACCTAAATCTTGTTCATCTCACTTTGAACTTCATCTGCATTCACCTTTTGTTTTCCCTTATCTTGATTCTGATTATGATATACCGGACCTCTTTTGTCCTGATTCTTGCTCCTATAGAATTTTGCAATATGACTGGATCTATTACAAATTTGGCAAACAACATTTCTTTGCATATTTGATTGATATCCTCTTGATCTGCATTGATTAGCCATATGACCCATTCTATTGCATGCAAAGCATCTACCATTGAATGAATTGTTCATTTGTATATTTCTGCATTCATTAGATTTGTGACCATACCTTTTGCAGTTGAAACACTATCCGGAGAAGGATGTATTAGTCTGATTCATTCTCTTTCTGTACTGATTAGCTTTATGACCAAAGTTATTGCAGTTGTGGCAGTATCCATTGAAGGATGGATATCTTTGAGCATTAGGCTGCCTTACTGGAGGTCTTCTAGGCCCGTTCCTTGGATTTTCTGATCCAAAAATTTTCTGACCGCATTCGGAGCTTTCACCTTTTTCATACCCCAGGCCACACTTGTCATCTACCCTCTTTTGGCTTTCAAGAAGAACTTCAAGTTGAGTAGAGCTTATCTTGAATTTCTCTTTGTATTCATTTGCTGTTTGAAGATCCCTTTTAAGAGAGACAATTTGATCCTCAAGTTTTTCTTCATTATCTTTAGCATCTTCAAGATCAGATTCAAGATGTCTGATTATTCTATCCATCTTGTGGCAGTCTTCTAATTTTTCTTTGAGAGATTGTCTTAGATCATCTTCAGATTTTTTTCTTTCTTCAATTTCTTGGGTGAACTTCATAACTCCTGATTCCATTTCATGTCTTACCATGATGATTTCTTTTGATAACTTTTCACATAACTTGGTTTTCTCTTTCAGATCTCCGTTTGTATCATTGGCTTCACCTTGACTTGCTAACTTCTGAAGTAGCTCCTTTCTCTTTTTCATAGAGAGACTCAATTTGTCTTTTAGTTCTTTTATGAAATCATCAGCCTGTTTGAGTCTTTCCTTTAATTCATTGACTTCAGAGTTTGACTGCTCAAGATCATCAAGGGCAGTCTTGAGTTGCTCCCTTATACCATATACATCCATTTGAATTCCCAGATCTTCCTCAAGCTGATAGTCTCTTGTTAGGAGGAACTTGGCTCTGATACCAATTGTTGATAACTGAGAGGGGGGGTGAATCAGTTATCCTAATTATTTTAACTTTCTGTGCTTTCTTAACAGTTAATGTAACATCAAATCAAATAAGCAAGCATAATCATGAAATGGAAATAACACCAATACACATGACACAATGATTTTAACGTGGAAACCTTGTTAAGGGGAAAAACCATGGGGTGATTAACCCAAGATATTATTCTTTGTTAGAAGAATAGAAGTTACAAAATGGCACTTGCCAATTAGGGCTCACTCCCTGAGCACACTGCTCACAAGAGGCTCACTGCCTACAAAAGACTTACTATATACACGAAGAAAACTTGAACTGATGAGAAGCATCCACACATGCTGAAGTTCAGTTCCGGTTAAGCTCAATAGACTGATCTGCTGCACTTCATTCTTACTCTCCTTAAGTGCTGCTGTCCTTTTACATTCCGAACCTGCTTTTCTGCCTTTTGTTCTATTCTACTTTTATTCACACTTCAATTCATACATGACACACCTTCACATCTAAATCTGTCTTATATATATATCCGCACAAGTGATTTCAACACTTTTCTAGTTGGCATCCGGAATAGTCAATATTATCTCAAACTTTAGTCTGTCGGCTGAATCCTTGCTTCCAAGTGAAGCGGATCAAAAAGAAACTTATAGAAGTCATCTAATAAGTTGTCCAATCATGAAATATACCTTAGGAATCTTTATCACCATCAACATCTCATTCAGAATAACTTCTGATGCTCTGCCTATCAGTTCTTCCTCTGTCTGTTCTATCAAACTGGACCCTAATACTTGAATGCTTACATCTCTTTACTCTTTCATCACTGGAGGCTCAATTCCTAGAATCTATCAGTCAAGGTACTCCTCTTGACTTCCCCAAGTCTGCACTTTCCAAAGATACTTCCTCTGAGAGATCCGGACCTGACTGTCAAACCTTTCCACATACTCTGTTCTTACTTACCAGACCACAACATTCTTCAATCTGACTTCCGGTATAGACACACCATGTCCTACGGATGTGTGGGATGAACTTTGTTGCCATTAATGACAACATTCATGAATCCATATAGTGTCTCTTGCCAACACTACAACCTAGGGAGAGAGGGGTGAGAGATAGGGGAGAGATGGGGGTGAGGTAGATAGGGGAGGAGAGGGGTGGATAAGGGTCGAGGGTTTAAGGATTTAGAGTTTAAGGGTCAAGGGTTTAGGGTTGAGGGATTAGGGTTTAAGATATAGTGTCAAAGGTTTAGGGATAGGGTTTAGGAATTAAAATTTAAGGGTTGATGGTTGAGGCTTTAGGGATGTAGTTTAGGGTTTAGGTTCAAGGGATTAGGTTTTAAGGTCTAGTGTCGAAGGTTGAGGGTTTAGGGATAGGATTTAGGATTTAAGGTTTAAGGGTTGAGGCTTTAGGGATAGGGTTTAGGGTTTAGGGTTAAGTGAGAGACCTAGATGGCTAAGGATAGATAGAGAGGTAGACAAAGAGTGACTGAGAGATGTAGAGAGGTGAGGGGGAAATAGAGGTGAGAGATAGAGAGGTGAGGGGAGAGATAGAGGAAAATGAGAGAGTGAAGTTGACAACTTAAGGGAAAGATGGGTAAGGAGGAGGGAAAGAGGTGGAGAGGAAGGGAAATATCTAGAGAGCCCTGAGAGATATACAAGTGAGAGACCTACAACCTAGGGAGAGAGGGGTGAGAGAGATAGGGGAGAGATGGGGGTGAGGCAGATAGGGGATGAGAGGGGTGGATAAGGCTCGAGGCTTTAAGGCTTTAGGGTTTAAGGGTCAAGGGTTTAGGGTTTAAGAGTTGAGGGATTAGGGTTTATGGTTGAGGGATTAGGTTTTAATGTATAGTGTCGGGGGTTGAGGGTTTAGGGATAGGGTTTAGCATTTAAAATTTAAGGGTTGAGGGTTGAAGCTTTAGTGATAGGGTTTAGGGTTTAGGTTCAAGGGATTAGGGTTTAAGGTATAGTGTCAGGGGTTGAGGGTTTAGGATTTAAGGTTTAAAGGTTGATGGTTGAGATGTTAAGGATAGGGTTTAGGGTTTAGGGTTAAGTGAGAGACCTAGATGGCTAAGGACAGATGGAGAGACAGATAAGGAGTGACTGAGAGACATAGAGAGGGGAGAGGTAGAGAGGTGAGGGGGAGACAAAGGTGAGAGATAGAGAGGCGAGGGAAGATATAGAGTAAAATGAGAGAGTGAAGTTGACAACTTGAGGGAAAGATGGGTAAGGAGGAGGGAGAGAGGTGGAGAAAAAGGGAGATATCTAGAGAGCCCTTAGAGATATACAAGTGAGACCTACAACCTAGGGAGAGAGGGGTGAGAGAGATAGGGGAGAGATGGGGGTGAGGCAGATAGGGGAGGAGAGGGGTGGATAAGGGTTGAGGGTTTAAGGATTTGGGGTTTAAAGGTCAAGGGTTTATGGTTTAAGGGTTGAGGGATTAGGGTTTAGGGTTGAGGGATTAGGGTTTAAGGTATAGTGTCGAGGGTTTATAGATAGGGTTTAGGATTTAAAATTTAAGGGTTGAGGGTTGAGGCTTTAGGGATAGGGTTTAGGGTTTAGGTTCAAGGTATTAGGGTTTAAGGTATAGTGTCAAGGGTTGAGGGTTTAGGGATAGGGTTTAGTATTTAAGGTTTAAGGGTTGAGGGTTGAGGCTTTAGGGATAGGGTTTAGGGTTTAGGGTTAAGTGAGAGACATATATGGCTAAGGATGAATGGAGAGGTAGACAAGGAGTGACTGAGAGAAGTAGAGAGGGGAGAGGTAGAGAGGTGCGAGGGAGATAGAGGTGAGAGATAGAGAGGTGAGGGGAGAGATAGAAGAAAATGAGAGAGTGAAGTTAAGGGATTAAGGGTTTAGGGTTTAAGGTATAGTGTCAAGGGTTGAGGGTTTATGGATAGGGTTTAGGATTTAAAATTTAAGGGTTAAGTGTTGAGGCTTTAGGAATAGGGTTTAGGGTTTAGGTTCAAGGGATTAGGGTCTCTCAACCCTAAACCCTAAACCCTAAACCCCTCTCTCCCTAGGTTGTAGGTCTCTCACTTGTATATCTCTCAGGGATCTCTAGATATTTCCCTTCCTCTCCACCTCTCTCCCTCCTCCTTACTCATCTTTCCCTCAAGTTGTCAACTTCCCTCTATCTCCCCCTCACCTCTCTACTTCTACCCTATCTAGGTCTCTCAGTCACTCCTTATCTGCCTATCCATCCCTCCTTATCCATCTAGGTATCTCACTTAACCCTAAACCCTAAACCCTATCCCTAAAGCCTTAACCATCAACCCTTAAACCTTAAATCCTAAACCCTATCCCTAAACCCCCAGCCCTTAACACCCTACCTTAAACCTTGATCCCTTAACCCTAAACCCTAATCCCTCAACCCTTAAACCCTTAATACCTCAACCCTTAAACCCTCAACCCTTAAACCCTTAATACCTCAACCCTTAAACCCTCAACCCTTAAACCCTAAACCCCTTGACCCTTAAACCCTAAAGCCTTAAACCCTCAACCCTTATCCACCCCTCTCCTCCCCTATCTACCTCACCCCCATCTCTCCCTATCTCTCTCACCCCTCTCTCCCTAGGTTGTAGGTCTCTCACTTGTATATCTCTCAGATCTCTCTAGATATTTCCCTTCCTCTCCACCTCTCTCCCTCCTCTTTACCCATCTTTCCCTCAAGTTGTCAACTTTGCTCTCTCATTTTATTCTATATCTCCCCTCACCTCTCTATCTCTCACCTCTATCTCCCCCTCACCTCTCTACCTCTCCCCTCTCTACATCTCTTAGTTAGTCCTTGTCTGCCTCTCTATCCGTCCTTAGCCATATATGTCTCTCACTTAACCCTAAACCCTATCCCTTAAGCCTCAACCCTCAACCCTTAAACCTTAAATCCTAAACCCTATCCCTAAAGGCTCAACCCTCAACCCTTAAATTTTAAATCTGAAACCCTATGCCTAAACCCTTAACCCTTGACACTATACCTTAAACCCTAATCCATCAACCCTAAACCTTAAACCCTAAACCCTTAAACCCTAAACCCTTGACCCTTAAACCCTCAACCATTAAATTTTAAATCCTGAACCCTATCCCTAAACCCTCAACCCTCGACACTATACCTTACCTAATTCCTCAACCCTAAACCCTAAACCCTCAACCCTTAAACCCTAAACCCTTGACCCTTAAGCCCTAAAGACTTAAAACCTCAACCCTTATCCACCTCTCTCCTCCCCTATTTGCCTCACCCCCATCTCTCCCCTATCTCTCTCACCCCTCTCTCCTTAGGTTGTAGGTGTCTCATTTGTATATCTCTCAGGGCTCTCTAGATATTTCCCTTCCTCTCCACCTCTCTCCCTCCTCCTTACCTATCTTTCCCTCAAGTTGTCAACTTCACTCTTTCATTATCTTCTATCTCTCCCATCACCTCTCTATCTCTCACCTCTATCTACCCTCACCTCTCTACCTCTCCCCTCTCTACATCTCTCATTCACTCCTTGTCTCCCTCTCCATCTATCCTTAGCCATATAGGTCTCTCACTTAACCCTAAACCCTAAACCCTATCCCTAAAGCCTCAAGCCTCAACCCTTAAACCTTACATCCTAAACCCTATCCCTAAACCCTCAACCCTCGACACTATACCTTAAACCCTAAACCCTAAACCCTATCCCTAAAGCCTCAACCCTTAACCCTTAAACCCTAAACCCTATCCCTAAACCCTCTACCCTGGACACTATACCTTAAACCCTAATCCCTTAACCCTCAACCCTAAAGCCTCAATCCTCAACCCTTAAACCTTCAACCCTAAACCCTATCCCTAAACCCTCTACCCTTGACACTATGACTTAAAACCTAATCCCTCAACCCTTAAACCCTCAACCCTTAAACCCTTAATCCCTCAAACCTTAAACTCTTAAACCCTAAATTCTCAACCTTAGATACCCTTAAACCCTTAAACCCTATATCCTATACACTTAACCTTGGACACTCAACCTTAAACATTATCCCTCAACCTTCAAACCTATACCTATACTCTATACCCTCAACCCTATACTTATGCGCTAAACCCTCAACCCTCATCCATATGCCTTATACCCTCAACCTTAAACCCTAAAACCTATATCTTAGACACTCAACCTTGAACATTATCCATCAACTGTAAACTCTCAACTCTCTACCCTATACCCTCAACCATATACTTAAGCCCTAATCCCTCAATCCTTAACCCTATACCTTAAACCCTGAAACCTCCACCCACAAACCATCAATCATATACTTAAGCCCTAATCCCTCAATCCTTAACCCTATACCTTAAACCCTGAAACCTACACCCACAAACCCTCATCCCTATACTCCATAACCTCACCCTTATACCCTAAACCTTGAATATTGTGCCTCAACCCTATACTTAAAACCTAAAACATATACTCTCAACCCAAGTCACCCTATGCCTTATATACCCTTAATTGATATCGTAAACCCTAAACACAATAGCCTAAACCCTAATCCCCATACCTTACACACTTAATCTTATACACTCAACAAGCTGAATATTATCCCTCAACTGTAACCCTCTACTCTCTACCCTCTACTTAAGCCCTAATCCATCAACCCTCAACTGTATACCTTAAACCCTAAACCCAAAAACCTCAACCCTTAACCCTAAAAACTATACGGGCTCAGGTCCTTATATACCCTAAACCCAAAACCCTTATATACATACATACAAGCATATATATATACATACATGTACATACATATAAGCATACATACATACTTATAGGCATACATACATAGATACATATAGGCATACATACAGGAATACATACACACATACATACATACATACAACCATGCATACATACATACATACAAGCATGCATACATACATTCATACATATAGGCATACATACATACATACAAGTATACATCCAATTTGGCCTACATACATACATACATACATACATACATACATAGATACAAATATATATACAAACATACATACATCAAATATACTTAACAAACTTGAGCATAAAACATTCCAAGTGAGACATAATGCGAGTGCATTATAACGCGCTCGCATTATGCCAAACTTGACAAACATCGGGCAAACTTTTGCAAGAAAGAAAAAAATGCAAAGCAAAACATAACGCGCTCATGTTATGGCTTTTTAAAACATTTTAAGAATTTTGGCCACTTTTTGGCCCCCCATGTTTTTGCACCCACCCCTAAACCAATTTGCACTCCTATGGTTACTAGTTGTAAGTTGAGCAAGAATGATGAATCTCCTAAGGCTGATCAGAGCAAGTACAAATCAATGATTGGAGGATTACTATATCTAACTACTACTAGGCCGTATATCATGCATGCATTCTATCTTGTGGCTAGATTTCAAGAAGATCCTAGAGAGTCACATGTTATGGCAGTGAAGAGGATATTCAGATATTTGAAGGGCACTTTGGATCATGGTTTATGGTATCCTAAGAACAATGACTTTAACCTAAGTGCCTACACAGATGCAGATTGGGCTGGATGTGTAGATGATAGGAAAAGTACAAGTGGTGGTACATTCTTTCTTGGAGATAGAGTTGTATCTTGGCTAAGAAAGAAGTAGGATTCAAAGTTTTTATCTACCGTAGAGGCAGAGTATATTGCTATAGCATCATGTTGCACACATGTTTTATGGATGAAACATACCTTGAAGGATATCAAAGTTGTGTATGATGAGCCAATTTCTATTCTTTGTGATAATACAAGTGCTATTAACATTTCAAAGAATCCAGTGATGCATTCAAGGACAAAGTATATTTCAATCAGATATCACTTTCTAAGAGAGAAGGTTGCAGAGAATAAAATGAAGCTTGAGTATGTGCCTACAAAGGATCAGGTTGCTGACATATTCACTAAGGCTCTTCCTAAGGATACATTTGAGTATCTCCAGGAGAAGTTAGGGGTTATTGTCCCTTCTTCTTTGAACTAGATGCATAAGGAGATGCATCAGTCTAGGGTGTGTAAAGATTCATTCTTGTTTGGACTAATGTTGGAAGCTACCTCTCAGGGGGAGTAAGTAGTTGATGATTGTTGCAGTCAGGGGGAGCAAGAAGTTGTTACAGTCTGGTATGCACTCCTAAGGGGGAGTATTTAGAGCAGTAGTGAGTAGTACAAGTATGTGCAATATCATAAAAAGGGAAAAAACTAGAAAAAAATTGTGTAGCCCTTTGCCATTGATGTTAAAGGGGGAGAGAGTTCATGTGAAAAAGAAAAGAGTCATTAATCAAAAAGAAAGTAAGATGTGCAAAAGAAAGGGGGAGAATAATAAAGTAATGAAGATTGGTGCAGAGTTGTGTCTTGATGGTTTTTCACATCATGTGTTGCCATCAATGGAAAAAGGGGGAGATTGTTGCAAGTATGTGCTAATCGGTGTTGTCATTGATGTCAACATGTTTGTGTTGTCATTACTGTCAACCATGTCTTCTAATGAGGTTGTTGCTATTTGATTGAGTTGATGTGTTAGAAGTGATCTAAATACCTTTTAGAGGTGCTGATGATGTTAGGAATATGTTCATATTGCTGGGTTTCCAAGTGCTTTTGAGAAAATTTGATTAATATTTGAAATAGTGTTGAAGGTGTCTTTTGGCTTACAAAATACTGTTTGAGTTTTTGCTCCCCATTTCTTGTGTGTTGAAGTTCTAAGTCTGTGGTTTAGATATGTTGTTGAGAATTGTTTGAAGGTGCTAAATCTAGAATTTGGTGCTCTGGAATGCTGTGTAGTGAAAGTTATGTTGACCAGTTTGGGAACAATGTCTGACAGTATTTGCAGTGTGTCTGGGAGAAAATATTTTGTTCTATATTTCTCCTCAGAATGATTTCAGTGGTTGCATTTCTAGATATATGTTTATAGGGTCCTTATATATCTTCTATCCAAAGGATTTGTGATCTAGTGCTCTGGAAAGTGATTTCTTGTGTAGTAGATTTTGACAATAATGTTTGTAAGCAGACTGTGAACTTTCTTCAGGTGAAAGTTGTTGTGATTAAATTTGTTGGTTTTTAGGTGACTTTAAGATGTTTGTGGATGTTTCTAGATTGTGTTAAAGCTTTGTGTAAGATCCTCAAGGTGTATTTACTTTTGAAGAAGCATGTCCTCATAGTGCTTGGTGTTAACTCAAGTCTGGCCGAGCTGGTTGTTTACACTATTTGTGGATGTGCTTTGTTGATTGTGGAAGCATGGAATAATGCGTGAAAGTTATTTTAGGTCCATGCTAAGGTGTGGTGTGGTCCACATTTGTTTCCTTCCTGTGCGGGAATGTTTAGGTCCAGACCTAATTTGATTTATCAAGGATAAGTTGTGTTGCCAACCTTGGAGATTATTTTCATGATTAATGGTGGTATAAATAAGTACTAAGGATTCGTGAATATGTGAGTGTGTAAGATATGATTAAGTGATGTAAATTTGTTAAGGGTAGCAAGAGATTTCATGTGCTAGGCTACCGAATGCAGTGAGCAGAAGGTGTCTACCGTTTTCAGTGTTGTTGTGAAGATGTTGTTTGTGTTGAGGTGTAAATTGAGCTTCATTAGAATTGAACTCCATGCATAGGCATGATGCATTTATATCAGTTCAAATCTTGGCAGTGCACCACCCTTCTCTTCTCTTCTCTTCTTTCTTTCTCAGTGGGCAGTGAGTCCACTTGGACAGTGAGTCCACTTGCAGTGAGCATTCTTTCTTTTAGACAGCGAGCCCTTTGACAGTGAGCCTCTTGTAATTTGGTATTGCTACTACATTATATTTTGAGCTAATCCTCACCATGGTTTTTCCCTTTTAGGGTTTTCCACATAAAATCTGGTGTTCTCTTGTGCATGGTGTTGATATGTTTAAGTTTATGTTATTTGCTTTTCATGTTTAACCATCATAATAGATTAAGGGTTTATGTGTACTGGTGTGGATGTTAATTTGTTTGTGAGGGTTTGAAATTTTGATACAACCAATTCACCCCCCCTCTTAGTTGTCTTGTGCTTTCAACAAAAATAAAACACAAGCCAAGCAAAAACAAAAGGTTGGGTCCCTATTTTGCCAAGGCAAAATGGGGCATGTTGTGAGACCACACAACAACTTGCCACCAAAGAAAACCACCAAATTCAATCAATTTAAGAGAGAAGGACAAATCTAGACATAGCATTCCAACTTCCACTACATTTAGATATGAAGACCAGATCAAATGAGATCTTATTCACCAATGAAACTAGAATAGGAGAAGGAATGTAGGTGTGTGCATTGATTCATTTCCTTCTTACTGGAGAGGTTGAAAGAGATAGTAGTTAGAATTAAGCTACATATTTGGATTTAACCTTTTATTCCAATCTTGGATAGAGCCTTGCTGCTAGTCAAGTGTCCATAACCTTGGCAAGGTTATTGCCTATAATTCCACTAAATAGAGCCCTACTGCCAGTCAAGCATCCATAGCCCCGGTAGGGTTATTTAGATGACCTTGAGAGAATAAATTCTCTTTTCCTTTTGAATTTTAATAAATATATATATTTTATAAGATATATCATTTCAGCTCATTGTTTGCATAGTAATGGAACCTGCTGCTAGGCTGGGAATTATAGTGGTAGAAAAGGTAAACGTTTAGAATTTTCACTTAATACAGACACTAACATTTTCAACTAGTCCTAGGAGCTTTAAGTGTGCTCATTTGATGATTCATTAATTAACCCTTGTTTAGATTGGTGAATATTATTTCACAGAATAAACCAGCATACCTAGGCCTATAAAATTACAACCTACATAAGGATGTGTAATTCTTTCCTAAATTTCAAGAATTATGCCATTTTCTACAGTAAAAGGTGCTCCATATCATGCCCAACCAAAATAAGGACTCAATAAACAAGAAAAGAACACAAAACAAACAAACCACTAAACAAACAACTATACATATATAAAGGTTTTAGACCTTCCCTAAATCATGCTTGGAAATAATGTTTTAGGAATTGTCCATTGACAGGGAATGAAACATCCTCTCCAGTCAAAGATTTTAGCCTTTAAATACTATCTCTAAGTATTTCTGCTATTTGAAAGGGACTTATCCATAATTTATCAAATTTCCTATGGTCTCCCTTCTTTTTGTTGGCTTTATCCCAAGACAACACAAGATTAGATACCCTAAACACTTTGATTCTAGCCCTCTTCTCAAACCAATGTTTGACAATGGCCTAATGTTTATAAAAGTGATCGATTGCACGATCCCTCTTCTCCTCTAAGTGTAATAGTTATAATAAATGGACCTCTATTAATTTGTCCTATAAACCAAGATACTCCTAAGCAAATTGTAAGGTAGGGATCTTTAAATTCACTGGCAGAATTGGGTCCACTCCATAAACTAGTTGATAGGGAGAGTTACCTAAAGCAAGCTTCACTCTAGTCCTATCAACACATAATGCACACTTTAATAAAGTGTTCCACTCCTTGGGGTTCTTCTCTACTAATTTCTTAATAATATCCAATAATTTTTTATTAGTAGACTTTGCTAATCCATTTCCTTGAGGATAATAGATGAGAATTATAATATAATTCTGTATTCAAATGCCCAATTTGAAAATTTTAAAGAGGAAAAGGTAGGGCCATTGTCACATACCAGTGCGAAAGGAACTCCAAACCTTGTGACGATGTTGTTCTCTAAGAACTTGATTACATCCTCAGACGTGCAAGTTTTTCTACTCATCATTTCAGTCCATTTGGTGTGTAACGTCAGAAAATATTCCCTTGGGGGCTTTCCCTCCTAAGGTTTAATTCCTAGGTCTTTTATCTACATTTAGGACATCTTGCATCATAATTTAACATCCTAATAAAATGAACCCTAAGTTTCATGACAAATGGGACCTAGGGGGATCCCTTGAACCTAACCCTGACCAAAATAGGGGGGAGAACTTGGGCGCCCGCGCCCTAGTCCTGCCCTATTTTGGGTCAGTCCCAAAATTTGAGTGTCGGCTTGTGACCGTTATTTAGGTCCTATGCCAACACGGTAAGTTTGAATTACAAAATTCTTGATAGGAGTGTTTATAGTTGCATATATAAGCATGTTTAGGCATTCATTTGTAAACTAGATGATTATTGTGATCTTTTGGCATCCTAAAGGTGATTCAAGGCTTTCATTGTGTAGTAAGAGTAGATTTGTGTTGTCTATGTGTTTGTATTTGTAGATTTGAGCAATCATCTCCTCATGGCATGAATAGCTTCTTCCTTCCACAAGATCTTCACTACAAGGTGACATCATTTGTGTTTTTGAACATTTATCATTTGGTTTTTACCTCTGCTTCACAAGGGCATGCACTCTCTATTTGACAACGGTGTTTGAAAGACTTGAATGTCTCTTCGGGGCTTGACTGAGGCAAGCCTCTAAACACCACAAACCACTCCCAAAGTTTTTGTGATTGCAAGTTACATGTTGAAGATATAGGAAAGGTGGAGTTCCAGGAGGGTATTATAGAGTGTCAGATTTGCAGATCAGAGTTGAAAATAGGACCCTAGACTCCGGTGCCCGCTCATTAGTCCTTTGGATTCCACAATGGAGAAATCTCTAAGACAATAGGAACAGGTTGCAAATTGAATTCCCAGATCCTGACAAAATGTAGGGCACTAGACTAGGGCACCCGCTCATTAGTCCCTGACTTTTCTACTTCTGAACCCTGAAAATAGGTGCACATTTATCTGTCATTTTACTTCTTTCTGTAGCAACATTTTCTGATATTCATCTGTTTGCTTTCGTATTTACATAATTAGGGTTTTGATGTATAATTGAGTGTAAGTGAGCATAATTAGAAATCAAGTCATACAAATCCAAGTTTCCCTACATCTCATAGTGACCAAGGGTATGATAGTGCATTGCCATTCGACCCAAAGTCCTTGAATGAAAGGGTGAAATGAGGATATATACTAAACTATCAAATCAAACCAATCATCCAAATTTTACCCTTTACATTTTGGTGAACCTATGTTGTTGGACTTATTTTCACCTTGATGATTGTTTTACTTTAGATTTGTATTGATTTCATTCATTCATATCATCATTCATCTTATTGCATTGGAAAAATTACAAAAAAATTGTAAAATTTGAAAAAAAAATGCATTCTAGGGTTTGCATGTTGCATTAATTAATTTGAATTTCATCAAATTTCTAATTTTTGCATTAGATCTGAGCTAAATTGTAGAAAATTACAAAAAATCAATAGCTTGCATTGCATTTTCATCATAAAATTGCTAGGGTTTTGTTAGAAATTTTGAATTTTGTATATAACCTAGTAATTCCAAAAACTAGGGTTTGTAGGTAAAATCTTGTTTCAAATTTTTCTACTGATCTTAGGAACTCATTAAAATTTTCATTTGGTTGTAGTGTTGGATGTTAGTGCAAATTTGCATTTATATTTCAAAAATTTGTATTTTTACATAGAAAATTTCAACAAAAACTAGCATTTTTATTGATTTTTCCTTAGATTTGCACTTGCATTTTGCATGATAGGGTGTGAAAATAATTTTCAGATCTTAGTAGACTTAATTTTAATCATAAAATAGATTACAATACATTCATATAGCATTTTGCATCAAGATCTCAAAGCTAGGGCTTGAAAAACCTTGATTTTCACTAGATTTGGCCTTATCGACTCTCTAAATTTGCACCATAGGCATGTTGTGAAGAATATTTTGCACTAATTAGATGTTATTAGGGTTATTATCTTCTTCCCCTCCTAAAAATATTCACAACACCTTGTTATTGAGCTCTTGTATTGAAAATTTGGCAAAAAATTACACATTTTTGCTATATTTGCCCTAGGGTTTGACCTAGATTACACTCCAAGCGTGTTGTGAAAAAATTTATGGATTGAGGTGAATGATATAATTTCTATTATTTTCTGCACCTCCTAAAATTCTTTACAACACCCCTTTTTCTAGGTCTTGGAGTTGAAAAGTCGTGAAAAATCGCTTATTTTGCTATATTTTCACTAGGGTTTGATCTTGAGTGGCACTATAAGCATGTTGTGATGGATGTTTTGGCATTAGGTGGCTGTTATTACTAATATAATTTTTTGTCCATCATCACTTTCCTCACAACACCCTTTGTCATGCTCTTTTGCATTGAGATTTGGTGAAAAAATCACATATTTTAGTGTATTTTCACTAGATTTGGACTAGTCATTATCTTAGATTTACATCAAGAGTGTGTTGTGACAGATATTACTGCTGTATTGGACTGATATCAGACATATTATTTGCTGCCTTTGATAAAAATATTTACAACACCTTTTCTTTCATTTATTTGCATTGAAAAAGTACAAACAATCAAAGCATTTTAGGTCATTTTTGCATATAACTTAGCACTTATCTTTTACATAAATTTTGAAAAAAGTTTTAAAAAATTTGATATTGCATTGATTTGAAAACTTAAACACATGTCTTCTAACCGCAACAAAAACAATAGGTTCCCTCGGCCTTACATGAAGAGAAAGGTCCCTGAACCTAAAATTGTGTTTACACCTCATGATAGAACAATTAGAGACATTGAAAGACCTCTTTACATCACTGTGAAAAAAATGGGAAACCCATTGGATAGAACCCTTATTGATCCTAATTGCATGACTAATGTCACCACAGAAGAGTTCCTCTTTGCACATCAGTTAATGCAAGGATCTTATGACCCTTCGGACATGATGATTAAAACACATAAGGGGACCTTTATATACACTTCTGGGAAGATATCATTGTTGGTGACAATATTTGAGAATCATGTAGAACAATGGTTTGATATTGTCCCCATTTCTGACCTCTTTTGCATGAAATTGGGACACCCTTGGTTAAAGGCTATGAAAGCTGTCCCTTCAACAATTCACAATTGTCTTAAATTTCCTTTTGATGGACATGTAATTACTATCCCTTGCAATAAGTATAAACCTTTGGTTGCAAGAAAACATTGTACACTGGATTACTTTTGCAACAAATCTGAAAAGAAACTGGAGCCATGAAAAAACTTTAACTTTTTAAGCTATAGAAATTACAAAGCAAAACTATTACATCCATTGGTCGGTCCCTCTATGCAAGAAATAACAAAAGACAAGCAACTTGCATTTGAAGAGAACCCTAGACCGAAAGGACAAGGTCCATATGTTGAGGTTGCTCCCCCCTATCCTTACAAGGATCGAGAGGTAATTGTCGACAACAAAAACATTCCACCTAGACAAATGAGATTTGATCCCAGTACGTCCTCTTCTAAAATGAAAAAACCCAAGAAAGAACAAAGCCCTATCTTACAAGAGATAAGTGGTAAGAGAAAAAGAAATAGAAAAGCAAGAGAAAGAAGGAGACAAAGACAAGCTTATGCCATAAACCTTTCATCTCAACAAGAAAACATTGATCCAAACATTGAACCAAACAAAGATGATCCTAACAATGAACAATTTAAAGACAAGGATAAGAATTGGGCTATGGTACCTTATGTCCCACTTTCCTCTAACATTCGGGAGTGGGAGGATGATGATGATTTCGTTGATGACAAGACTTAGTTTGAAAATCCTATAGGTAAGTATTTCTACCCCTTGATCTCTCTTGATGTGTTTCCCTCGTGATGTGTTATGTGTTGTTTAAGCCTCCTGGGATGACCCCTGATTCTCTTGTGTCCAGGATACCAGGAGATCACCTCTATTGTGACCTTTTTCTATTTGTATCATCATTCTTCTATATTGCCTCTCTCTCTGATTTCATTGTTGTGTGTTGTGTCTTACGGATATAGCATTGCGGTTGGTGACTTGGGGGCACCCTCCTACGTGACTATCCCTAAGATACTTGTTTCTCCTCTTTGATTTATTGTTTACCTTCCTCTAGTGTTGCTATATAGTAGGTAGATGATAAAAAACATTTACACTGATGCGGACCTCGCGTCCCTTTAGCGAGAAATCACAAATTGGACTTAGTTCCTAATATGACGATGGGGTTGTAATATCTTATTCGACGCTTGGCTAGTAGAAGCACTCTGTGCTTTCTGTGTAGTGATTTTGATGATGTTTTTATCTCACCTACAAAACTTAACAATACTGCTACTCCATGCACTTTGTTTGTCTTTGAATCTTGCCTTGGTGACACTCAGTTTTGAGATTTTTGTGATATAGCCCCACGGTTATCCTTGATCTCCGAATTCGTAGTATAACCTTGGCTCTTTGTGTGATTAATCATATGCATTGATGTTGTTGTTTATCATGATTATGTGGACACTAACATGTTTCTTGTAGGGATGTGTTTGTGGGAACATTTGGCAATCGTAAAGTACATGTCACCTCCAGGGGGCATGGGCTTTGTGAAAGTCCGTGTTCCCTCGTGTGGTTTCTTCCTACCTTAACGTGCTTGATATTGATGCATGATATCAACCACTTAAGATGGGGGCATATATAAGGTAAGCTATCTATTGTAGATGTTAGCAATGTGCTTGTCCTCAGGTGCAATTTAAAGACTGGTGGCAATGAGTCCCTCTTGCACTCTGAGTTTTTTTTCAATCAATCAGTCAATCAATCAATCAGTGAATCAATCAATCAATCAATTAATCAATCAATCATCTTAAGCCCTCTGCGGAGGTGGGGGTGGTGTATCTCTCACGAAGAGTGCCCATCCTGTCATTTTCAAAAAGTCATCATCAGGAGGTGGGGAGTAGTTCTGTGACTAACTCAACCCTTAAGCATGTCTTCGATGATTGTTGTGGTGAAGCCCAATCATCGGTGTGTGCCTATAATGTGTCTGAGATGGTGATGAGCCTAGAAATAGGAACACTCCATCGCTTGTCTGCCATGTTTTCTCTGTGTCTTCAAAGTGTGTGTGTTTGGTGTGCTTGCTTTGTTTGGCATGTCTGTTGCCCCATATGCAGTTTAAAGACCAACATGATGAGTGCTTCCTACATTTTGGGAGGTTTGGTGTGTCTTGCATGTGTGTTGCCCCATATATGTACTTTAAAGACCAACACGATGAGTGCTTCCTGCATTATGGGAGGTGTGTTTACTTTCCCGTACTTGCATCTACATTTCATATATATGAGAAAAAGAAAAAGAAAGAAATCATCTGTCTTCTATGCATTAACTGTCTTCTATGTATTTGTTGTATTCTCTGTGTCTTACGTGACTGTAACTGTCTTCTCCGTGTTTTGTGTGCCTGTCATTGTCTTCAATGTGTTTGGCATGTCTTCTCTATGCTTGGCATGTTGGTTGTGTTTGTTGACCGTAGTTTAATGCATGTATTGGCCTCGTGTTTATACATACATTAAAGTGGGGGACTAAATGTAACATTAGAAAATGTCCCCTTGGGGGCTTTTCCCTCCTAAGGTTTAGCTCTTGGGTCTTTTATCTGCATTTAGGACATCTTGCATCATAATTTGACATCTCGATGAAATGAACCCTAAGTTTCATGACAAATGGGACCTAGGGGGATCCCTTGAACCTAACCCTAACCAAAATAGGGAGGGAGGACTTGGACGCCCGTGCCCTAGTCCTACCCTATTTTGGGTTAGTCCTAAATTTTGAGTGTCAGCTTGTGACCATTATTTGGGTCCTATGCCGACACGGTAAGTTTGAATTACAAAATTCTTGGTGGGAGTTTTTGTAGTTGCATATATAAGCATGTTTAGGCATTCATTTGTAAACTAGATGATTATTGTGATCTTTTGACATCCTAAAGGTGATTTAAGGCTTTCATTGTGTAGCAAGAGTAGATTTGTGTTGTCTATGTGTTTGTATTTGCATATTTGAGAAATCATCACCTCATTGCATGAAGAGCTTCTTCCTTCCATGAGATCTTCACTACAAGGTGACATCATTTATGTTTTTGAGCATTTATCATTTGGTTTTTGCCTCTACCTCACAAGGGCACACACTCTCTATCTGACAACGATGTTCAAAAGACTTGAATGTCTCTCCGGGGCTTGACTGAGGCAAGCCTCTAAACACCACAACCCCCTCCCAAAGTTTCTGTGATTGCAGGTTACAAGTTGAAGATACAGGAAAGGTGAAGTTGTAGGAGGGTATTATAGAGTGTTGGATATGTAGATCAGATTTGAAAATAGGGCCCTAGACTCAGGCACCCGCTAATTAGTCCTCCGGATTCTGCAACGGAGAAATCTCTAAGACAACAGGAACAAGTTGTAGACTGAATTCCCAGATCCCCAAAAAAAGCAAGGCACTGGACTAGGGTACCCACTCATTAGTCCCTGACCGTTTTTCTTATGAACCCCAAAAATAGGTGCACATTTATCTGTCATTTTACTTCTTTCTGTAGTAGCATTTTCTGATATTCATTTGTTTGCTTTCATATTTGCATAATTAGGGTTTTGATGTATAATTGAGCATAAGTGAGCATAATTGGCAATCAAATCATACAAATCCAAGTTTCCCTACATCTCATAGTGACCAAGGCTATGATAGTGCCCTACCACTCGATCCAAAGTCTTTGAATGAAAGGGTGAAAGGAGGATATACACTAAGCTATCAAATCAAACCAATCATCCAAATTTTACCCTTTACATGGTGTAGTAGTCTATGACTGTTAAAACATACCTATGGCAAGCTGATGATGATGGATTGATAGCTCCTATAAAATCCATTCCCCATTGCACAAAGGGACACATCTCCACCACTGTATGTAAAGGATACATTGCATATCTCTCTCTGCTGTGTGCTACTTGGCAAGTATGGCAATTATTGATATGCTCCATAGTATCTTTAAATATTTTGGGCCAATAGTACCCAGCTATAAGGATCTTATGAGTTGTAGTTAAGTGGGATCAATGAGCTGTCCCAAACTTATTATGTAAGTCCTGAAGGACTTTACTAGCTTCCTGCCTGTTAATGCACGTAAGGTATATCCCCTTGTGGTTCTTTTTGAACAATATTCCTCCTTTTATCATATAATTTCGAGCCTTGATCTTTAAAGCTCTTCTTTGGGATGCCTTTATGTTTATTGGGCATCTTCCTGTGATCAAGACATGCCTGATATTTGAGTGCCAATCATCTGGATGATCTGAATCCACTGTATACTGTTGACGGACTAGATTAGGGTTTGTTTCTACAATCATTTGCTTGAGAGCCTGCCCTTTGACTAACTTCATAGGAGTAATTTCTAAGTCATACTCTTGCAAGACAGTGATCCACTTAGCTTTTTTCTCTCCAAGTTTGCTCTGCATTAATAACATTTTAACTGCCAAATCTGGTATTACAACAATCACTCTGCTTCTCAGGATGGAATGGTGAAACTTCTTAGTAGCTCTAACTAAGGCAAGGGCCTGTCGCTCGACATCCAAATATCTTAAATCAACATCCTTGAATGGAGTGCTCATGAATGCAATAGGCTTCTCCTCTTTATCTTCATTTATATTTGTCAAAACAATTGCGCATCTATGATCTGATGCAAATGAATAGATGTAAAACATCTTGGTATAATTTGGGCTACTCAGCACTGGAGCATCAATTATTGCCTTCTTAATATCTTCAAAAGATACCTTAGCTTCTAATGTCCATTCAATCTTAGAATCTTTCTTCAGCATGGCATTCAAGGGTCTCACTATTTCTGCAAACCCTGTTATGAATTGTTTAACAAAATTTATCTTATCAAAGTATGATTTTAATTCCTTCCTACTTCCTGGTAACTATAACTTATTGATAGAATCCACCCTGTTAGAATCTATGGATATCCCATCTTCTGATATGACATGACCAAGTAACTTTCCAGTAGTAACCCCGAAGATGCACTTC
The DNA here is from genome assembly GCA_027924645.1 of Cunninghamia lanceolata. Classification (NCBI taxonomy): domain Eukaryota; kingdom Viridiplantae; phylum Streptophyta; class Pinopsida; order Cupressales; family Cupressaceae; genus Cunninghamia; species Cunninghamia lanceolata. The sequence goes on along the minus strand of BSBN01001291.1, from coordinate 3,627,349 downwards.
TTTAGGTTCAACGGTATGCCATATTGTTCACATTTTTGGAGCACTTTCTACAAATCTTCTACATGATCCCCTCTCTTTTTTGAGAACACTATCAGGTCATCCATATAAATAACAATGCAATGACCTACCAGACCTCTGAAAGCAATATCCATAGCTCATTGGAACATCGCTCCAACATTAATTAAGCCAAATGGCATATGCCTGTACGCGAATATTCCCCACTTTGTCGTGAATGTTGTCTTTAATATGTCAATATTATCGACCATAACCTAATTATATCTCAAAAATCCATCTAAGAAAGACATCATTTGTGCTCTATTAACTATTTAAAGCACCTCATCTAGTGATGGGAGTAGATAATTATCTTTTTTTGACACTCTATTCAGGTTCTTGAAATCTACACATAGGTGGATATCCACATTCCTTTTCCTTACTGGAACTAAATTTTCCACTCATGTGGAATGTCTAATTGGGGATATGATTCTAGTGGTTAGCAACTTCTTGACCTCTTCAAATATCAATGGTTCCAACATGGCATTCACTGGCCTCTATTTCTGTTTGAAAGGCTTGACATCAGGCTTTAATAGAATAGTATGAGTAATGATCGAAGTATCATATGTTTGTAGCTCATCATAGTTCTAAGCTATCACATGGATGTGATGTGTTAGAGCTTGGATTATTCCTTCCCACTTAGTTGAAGTACATACCTTTCCAATCATGACATTTCTTATGTCTGAACCTTGTCCTATATTGACATGTTCACATTTTCCTCCATTTATTTTAGGAAGATCCCTTTGCTTGGTCATATTATCCAAGTCAAACATCCTTTCTAGTTCTATCATGCCCTTCGAGATCTTATTGTCCTCCAAATTTATAATGTCTTCTTCATCCCATATATTATCTTCAAGAGTATGTTCATCTATTACCTGAGCTTCTAACACACCTCTATTAGCAATGAAGTCTAAGATATGCTGATCATCATCAAAGACTTGAAAATGTGTAAAATTATTTGATACTAAAGGTGTAGATACCAATTCAACTAACAAATTTAATCCGACATGGTTAGGGTCTCTAATATGCTTGCAGTTGTAGCTAAAGCATTTGCCCATTGATTTTGCTTTTGTGGGACATGAGTGATGTTGAAGGTGTCGAACCCTTCAATCAAATCCCATACATAATGTCTGTAATTGGAAAATCTTTTGTCTTTGTAAGCATATTGTTTCCTTACCTGTTTAATCACCATTTCAGAGTCTCCAAACACATGCAATATCTTGAATCCCTTTTTCAGTGCAAAAGTAAGCCATGTGTCAATGCTTTATACTTAGCAATATTATTCATGCAATGAAATTGCAATTTGTATGCAGCAAGATAAGACTTCCCCTTAGAATTAACCAAATAAATCCCAACTCTGATGCCCTGTTTAGACTTAGACCCATCAAATTTTAGTGTCCAAGGTATATCATCAAGTGGCTTCTTATCAAGACCTTTCTTCTTTTTAGCCCTTGCAGCACTTCCTTCTGTAATCCATTTCAATTTGGATGGTTCCTAGTATATGGACACTTCCTATCTCTCAAGAAATGAGATATTTGGGCACTTAGATGTCTAAACACTAGGTGAATGGATATCTATGTTACTTATATTTTTAGTAATATCAAAGTCTAACCCTCTGGTTTGCTTCATTACTACCTCTATTAGATTAGAGTGAAACACCTCTAACTCAACCCCCTGTTCTCATGGATTTGATTTGTCACTGCATGACCTATATCCTTAGCTCAAGACTTTATTTCTTCAATGATTTTACTTGTTATATTCTATTTTCCACCTAAATACAAATGCTACTTTCTATCAATCAGCTCCAGGCACATCACACATAGTCTTAGAATGTGATACCCTGTGTAATTTGCACCATCATTCTAACAATATTTGCCTGAATGGCATCCCCTATAACATATGCCTTTGGATATCTTTGGATAAATACTTTTCAAATTTAGTCAGACCACTTCCTCTATCCTCATCTGATATTTCATAATCAAACTCTACCAAGAAATCTGTTCCAAGCGTGATTAGACTTACTTTGTTGTTTCCTTGTGTCTAGTTTCTCAATTGTGTCACCTCAGTAGTTAATCTTTTCAACTGAACATTTATCTCTTTTATATCCTCCTTCTCTTCCTACACCTTAGCCACTACATTATCCTAACTGTGAAGAAAGAAAGAACCACCATTACCATTCGATCTAGCTTCAGTAGGAGCATATCCTGGTTGCTGAATCATCTGGCTATTTCCCTGGGGAGGAATTGCATTAATTGGTGGTATTTGCAAAGGATTTGCCATTGGAACATGATTTATTGCACCTCCATTGATATGCTACATCTGGTTAGGCAAAGCAAGAGGTCCTATGCTAGGTAGAGGACTATGTCCTACTTGCTTCATCTTGGTATTTACTTTAACTATCTTTGCATAGGTGCCAGACAAGGTTGTTATGGCATGATTTTCCCTTCTCACAAACATAGTTATCAAAGGATCAAGAGCTAAGTAGTAAACTAACAAGGCTGCATCCTCAGCAATGACATATGGAGCTATTATCTTAGAATATGCCTTCTAGAAATGATCATTGAAAGTAGAGATGAATTCACCTTCACCTCACTTGATCTAAACAAAATGATGATACATAGTAGCTGCATCAATTGGGATTTTATACCTGGTTTTGGATGCATTTTCCATCAGTAACTAGGAGTTAATTGAGCACTGAGGAAAACTTACATACCAACTGTATGCTTCATCTCCTAATGTGTATGGAAAAATCCTACAGATGACATCTTCATGTTCTAGCCTTGCTCTAAATCAGGCTTCCTTGAATGTCCATATATGATCTTCCACATCCTGATATGGATGATACTTTAGACACAATTTATTAGGATTCTTCAATAAATCATTATATGCCAGAAAGTGAAGAGGTGATTCAACATTGAAGAACACCATAAGAACTTGTATAGATGCTACTAGTACCATAGAAGCAATAGGTCTAAGTTGTGCACCCATTTAGCATGATCTTGGCCTCACAGTAGGCAATTCTTGCAAAGGTCCACTAGATCTTGATCTAGTAGCAGGCCGGTGAGCCAACTCAAAAATTTAGGCCAAAATTTGAAGTTTTAGACCAAATCTTTGCAAAGGTATAGTTGATTCCTCTCAAATAGGGGATATTTGCAGTCACTTAGCTTAAATGATGGAATATTGATGCAATATTTATATAAATATCAAGCTTCTAGTCGTAAGCCCTCCTTCTAGCACCAAAATCTATTGATGTGTTTGTTAGTCACACAAACAAAAATAAAAGTTCACAACAAGCCTCTATTTATCTTGAAAGATATGATGAATTTTGGATGAATTCATAATCCCAAGTCTCTGAGTCAAGTCTTGACCATTTGATCATCACTCAGGGTTGATATGTCCTGTTGTTCTCCATGTTGGGGCCTTACGTGCTTTTGTTCATGATTTCTACAAATTCAGTCAATATTCACCAATATCATGTCTAGAATACCTGTTTCTGCATATATCTGAACAACAATTATGTTAAATCTTACAATATTTAGTTAGTATTTGCACAAATTGATATGAATTTATCCTAACTTTAATGAATTCTTGTGAAATTATCTTCGTATGAGCTAATATTTCCTAGTGTACCTTAAATTTGCCTAAAGAATGTGCTTTAAAGCATGCAATTCACTGATATTTATGCCTATCTGCATAATATTTTCTATGATTTACAACATCTTACGATGTATGCTCTAGATATATCTGTATTTTGCATCTACTCAACATATATTACTCAAATGTATCAATATTTGCATTTATTCACTATATATGCTCTAGATAAGTCACTGTTTAGCATACATCTACAATATTTGCTTATGATTTGTAATTTATCTATGGTTATTTAAGAAATGAAATCAAAATATTGAAGTTTAGAAAGATAAATCCTAAATTACTAGCTCTGGTCAATGATCCACATACATATTTTGATACTGTCATGAAAAGAATCAAACCAAACCATACTTCTCCACGATGCTCCACAACTACGTATGATTAGTGCGAATCTTCAAAGGATAGTTGATGACATGGGATAATCTAACTATTGCACTAAGTGGTTCTACTAAAATTTCTAATATGCACAACATTACTCAATGAGAAGATGAGGATAAAGTCTATGGATGATGGTTCAAAGAAAGCATTGCATGTGAGGAGAAGACTTAAGAAAAAAAGTGGCAGTAAGCAAAAAGTGGTAAAGAATAAGCCAAAATATATATCTAAATCTAAGGGTAGATCCAAAACTCCTAGTAAGAGTAGGTTTAGATGTTGGAATTATTAAAAATGGGGCCACCTTAAAAACAATGTAGGAATAGAAAGAAGAATTCCAATGATTCCTCTACTGATAGATCCTCATATGATGAAGCTAATGATTCATTATTTATTTTAGCCAACATTTTTAGTGACAATTCTTGGTTAATTGATTTGGATGCTTCCTACCACATGAATTCTCATAAGAAGTGGTTATTTTCTTATAAAGAATATGATGGTGCTTGGGAGATGTTCCTCAGTGATAACAATACTCACAAGAAAGTTCATTGGGGAGAGCTAAAACTAATATTCAATGGGAGAGTTAAAACTCTTATTGATGTATTCCACATTCCAAGGCTTGCAATAAATTTGATTTATGTTTTTGAAATGAATGATTCTAATGTGCATGTTACTTTTGAGAAGAGTGGTTGCAGGTTGGATAGAGGAAACTTGGATTAGCTAAGGGAACATGGTGTGGAACCTTGTTCAAATTAGAATCATAATTTTTTTGTAACTCTATGAATGTAACTAAAAACTTTGATTCTTATAAATTACAACACCATAGAACAGGTCACATTTGTGAAAAGTGTCTTAAAATACTGATTAATAAAACTATGGTGGATGGTAAATGTCTAGGTATACTTTTGATTTTGACTAATGTGAACATTGTGTGTTTGGTAAACAATATAGAGTAACTTTTAAATATGGTAGTTTTAGAGAAAAGAAAGTTTTGGAAGTGATTCATAGTGATGTGTTTAGCCCTATGGATGTTCCTTCCATTACAAAATCTCACTACTATATTAATTTTATTCATGAATTCTTAGGGCCCACTTGGATTTATTTTATAAAGCACAAATATGTTACATGTTCTCTAAGTTTAAAGAATTTAAATCACTTCAAGTAGAGAAACAAGTAGATAGGAAAGTAAAGGTTAGATGAGGCTAAATAATGGTAATGCGTATTTCTCTAAGGAGTATGATGATTACTGTAGATATGCACCTATATTTTTAGGAAAAAGACTACTCCATACATGTCATAGAAAAATATAGTTGTAAAATGGATGAATAGAATTTTGATGGATAGAGCTAGAAGAATGCTTAGTGCTAAGCTAGATTAATGTTATTGGGATGAGGTGGCAAAAACTACTTGTTATTTGGTAAAAGGATCTCCCTCTTTTTCTCTAGTTCATGAAACTTCTTACGAAGTATGGATAGTTAAAAGATCATTTGTTTCTCATATTAGAGTCTTTGGTTGTGAGGCTTATGCTCATTTCATGAAAGAGAAATGATCTAAACTAAATTTTAACACTAACAAATTTTTTTTTAGGGGTTATGAAAAGAATATAAAAGGTTATAATATTTGGGGTCCACTAATGTTGAAAATGGTTTATTCTAAGGATGTAATTTTCAAGGAGCTTAAAGTATCCCCAAATGTTGAATAGCCAAAGGAAAAGCTAAACAAGACAATGCATATTGATACTAAGATTGAAGAGTAGGAAGATGCACATGTTGAAGAATAACGAGATGGACTTGAGGATGTGGATGAAAAAAAGGTTTAGAGGAAAGTTATGAGGAGGAACAATAGGAGCTTCTTACTAAACCTCTATGAAGGTCCATGAGGCAACATACACTAGTAGAAAGGTATATCCCTCTAGATTTTTGTTATGTCTTTTTCTTTATATTATATTGATAATGAACTTGGGATCATGAAGGAAGCCCTATATTTAGAGGAGCATGAGTCTTATTTGGAGGCCATGAAGGAGGAATTAAAGGCCTTGGAAAAATATGAGACTTGGGACCTAGTTGAGTTTCCCAAGGAGGGGAAGCCCATTGGTTGCAAGTGGGTATTTTAAAAAAATTATAAATTAGATTATAAGTTGGAACAATACAAGGCTATATTGTTGCCTAAAGGTTACTCCCAAGTTGAGGGAGAGGATTTTGGTGAAATTTTCTCTATTGTTTCTAAGTTAACTTCCATTAGATTACTTTTATCTATTGATATTACTTATGAATTAGAGGTAGAGTGAATGAATGTCAAGACTACATTTTTGCATGAGGATCTTGAAGAGGAGATTTACATGAAACAACCTAACAATTTTGTGGTGAAGGGAAAGGAGCATTTATTTTGTAGGTTAAATTAGACCTTGTATGGGTTGAAACAATTTATATGTACGTGGTATCAAAGACTTGAGGCATTTGCATTGGAGTTTGATTTTGTTAAAAGTGAAGTTAATCACTATATTTATTTCAAGTTAATTGGTGATTGGTTACTAATCATTGCCTTATATGTGGATGAGACATTATTCATTAGGAATGACAAGGGGATGAATAGGGAGCTTAAAATTTATCTATCTAGTACTTTTGACAAGAAATATTTAGGGTCTACTATTTTAGGTATGAAAATCTACAAGGATCTGTGTTAACATAGATCTTTGGACAAATTAGAGGAAGTATGTTAACACTATTTTGTATGACTTTACAATGCAAGATTGTAAATACATATTCCTTTACTAGTAGTCACTAGGATTTCATTGGAACAGTTTCCTAAATTGGATAATGATTTTAAGGATATATATAATTTTCCTTACTCATTTATTTTTAGAAGCTTTATATATGCATTGGTTTGCACAATATTGAATATGGCCCAAGCAGTGGGATTTCTAAGCTATTCCTCACTCATTTATCAACAACATTCTTCACTCTGACCACTCTAACTTCTGGTAGAGACACACCATGTCCTGCAGATGTGTGGGATGAACTTTGTTTCCATCAATGACAACAATCATGAATCCATATAGTGTCTCTTGCCAACAATCTCCCCCTTTGGCATTGATGGCAACACTTAGTGAAAAATGACTAAGTGTTTACACTAGGCTCCCCCTTGGCTGATGCTCTGTCTTTATATATATTTTCTAGAGCTCCCCCTTAGTTGGATTCCTCATTTTTCACTGCTCTTCACTCCTCCTTTGACATCAATGGCAAAGGGTAGGGTCTGCACACCAAAATTTTAAAAAATTTTACTATACTTAGCCGCATAAGTATATATATACAAGTTGTACTTACATATACTTAAGTATATCTGCAAAAGTGTTCTTCAACTGTACAACTTCTGTCGCCCAACTCTGCTTCATCTTGTCCAAAATTGAGATATGCCCACTCGACAGGAACGCAAATGCATCTACCCTTTTTAGATCTATTGGATCATTGGTCTGGGCTGTAATTTGGGCTTCTGTTATAGCCTCATGTATGGCCTCTAGCTTAGGGACAATTAACCCCCTGAGCTCACTTAACCTGCTTATTCTATTTTTCCTTTCCTTCTCCAATTTCTTGATTTCACTCAAGACTGCAATAGTCTGACATTCTTGATTTGTTATAGAGGAAGAAAGAGGATCAAAACTTTGAGACAAGCTTAGTAGTTTGTCCTCTTGCTCTTTCATTTTCTTCTCAATCTCCACTGTTACCTTGGACCAGGAGATACAAAATTTGTATATTTCACCGCCATCCTTAAGAGCATTTTCTAAGCTCTTTATCCCAATGTTCATTTTTCTCCTATCATTAATGATCAAACCCTATACCTCAAAGAACCTTTTATCCAAAAACTCCTTCTGGACCTTTTCTTCAGCTAATTTTTCTAGAGAATCAAAATGTGTACTAACACTACTGACTAAGGTTTTGAGATTACCAGAAGAGGAGGCTGTGGGATCTTTCTAAACCGATGGCATAATCTTTTCAAGCACTCTAGAAGCAGCTTCTATCAACTCACAATCTTCCATATGAGACTTTATGAGTTTTTCATTAGCCTCAGCATTTGCAAATGAAGCTATCTTCATTGTCTGTACTGGAGAAAGAGAATCAAAATTGAATGGACCTCGTAGAAGCTCCGGTTCATCAATCTCCATTGTTCCTTTGTTCAGGAATTCTTGGACAGTTTGTGTAGTGTCTCTTGTTGGAGACAGATGTTTCTTCTCTTCTGTAGTCTTGGAGCTGTCCTTAGGAGTTTTCTCTCCTTCACCACTAGCAGTTGTGGTTTTCTCTGCTGAAGTCTTCTCTCCTTCTACAACCTTAGCACTGTCATCTTCTTTTTCCTTCACCTCTGCTTCTTTCTCCTGTAATTTTTCTTCTCCTTTAGATCTGAAGACTATAGGGGAAACCAGAGGAGAAATGTTAGTCTATTCGGGGCCCACCTCTTCTGACATTTTCTCAGGAGTTTCTTCTGCAACATTTGTAGTGGAGGGATTAGTACCCAAGTCCTCTATAATAGGAAGATTAAATCTTTTGAAGGTTTTCTGGAGAATCTCTTTAGTGTCCTTGGCTACCTTGTCGGTCTCACCAAGCATAAGCTGATTCATCCTTGCTTTGCTCCTGAATTCATCCTTGTAGTCTTTAAATACCATGTTCATTGTCTTGGGATCAATTGAAGGATATAGCTGAATAGCTATATGTTCCCGGATCTCAAGGTCTTTTGCCATGGCATTGGTCTTTCTCATTTCCAACTCCTTCTCTAGACTCTTAGGAATTAGAGAGATAATTTCAATAAAAGCTTTATTGTAAATGTTCAAAAACTTAACTGTGGCTTCCTCCAGAATCTTTTTATCTGCTTCATTATAATAATCATAGAATTCTGTTAAGGGTTGTAGGTTGCCATCCACAGTGACTGCTTTTACTACATCATCTAAGGAGAGAGTAGGTTTTTCAACAAATTCCTCTTCCTTCTCTTCTTCTCCTTGACTGGATGATTTCTTCTTCTTCTTTAGTTTCCTGATTTCCTCATCTGATTTAGTTTCTTCTTCATCTCTTTGACTTGCATAAGCCCTTGTGGCTTTTGTCTTTGACCTTTTCTCTCCTTTGCCAGATGCTTGGACTTCTGGTTTTGAGCTTTTAGCAGGGACAAGTGCTAGTCTCTTTGAAGATTTGGTCCGAGTGGAAGTTTCTACCTGAGCACTTTTCTTACTTCCTTTTTATGCCTCTTTCTTCTCTTCATCAACTTTTTGTCTCTTTTCCTGGTTGGTATCAAGTGCCTCCTTTGAGATCCCAAGGCCTTGTGCAATATGTTCTACTTCTTTTCTCACCTTCCTTTTCATCTCCGGTTCTCTGAGTTCCACATGGATCTTTACACTCATCTCCTCAAAGGTTCTAAACCTTTCTACCTTTGGATCTTTAGCTGACTCAGCATGTGTTGAACATGCAGCTCCATAATCTGTTCATCCACTTCATACCCCATGGGCATGATCCAGACTGTCCTTGGTTCTACTGCCTCCATTAGGCATTGATCAGTCTCTACCATAAAGCAGACTGTGTCTTTGTATTTCTCAACAAGGGACTGGGGAATCCTTTCTCTTGTTTGCATCATGTTTTGAAAGTTCTTAAAGTATCCCCACAGAGTTGTTTTTCTTGCCTTTGCATCTCCAAGTTCATGCAAGTAATCTCTGATCTGGATAGCTACCGGTTTGTCATTTTCCCATACACATCCATTTGATCCGGGAAGCTCATTCATGAAGTAGAAGAACAAACATAGTATCAGTCCTCCATATTTAAAGGAGTTCTTTTTGTCCTTCTTGATCTTCTATATGTTTTCCATTAATTGGCTCAAGAGAAGTTCACAGAGATCATAATCTACATTCTTTCTCAGCATCTCATAGGCCATGTATATTGCAGTTCTGGATACTAAATTCTCCCTACTGGAATGATATATCTTGTATCCTATTATCATAGATGCATACTTGATATCCGGGTCAGTAATATCTTCAATGGTCATTGCCCTCTTATCAAATTTTGATCCGGTGGCCTCTGTGACAATGTTGTTTTTGACAGACTTGAGGACAGGAATTCCTCTGGAGGAATGTAAACTAGTTACTGCCCTAATTGCTTCCTTGGTGATCTTGCAAGGTCTATTCAGCCATAGGAAGTTATCATGCACCCTACTTAAAACATACCAGATCCATTCATCTTCTTCAAAGCAGGGGAAATGAATGAACTGATCAAAATGCTTTTCCTGGATGCCCTTATATTCTAGTTTAAGCTCAAAAGCATCATCTATCAATTGTTTGTGATAGATGTCTCTTAGTTTGAATTTCCCAAACTCTTCAATATTGGCATGTATGTAAACCCTAATGTCTTATGTGTGTAAAATGCCATGCGGAACACTAGAAAATGCACCTAGGGGGTCTACCTCCAAGGATTTGTATGGATGTTTCTTAAATGTAGGGCGAGGTCTATCAGAAATCTTTGCAATATTCGGAGTACCCATTATCAAGAGATTTGCAGTGAGATATTTGAAAATGGAAAATACCTTTTGCGCCTATCGGTTTCACAAAGTTGGTTGGATTGATCTCTGGAAGTAATGACTTTTGCAAGTGATCTTCGATGAACTTGGGGAATTTTGTTGCAGAGCTCCACTTTTCGTTTCCTCTTGAGTGCAAAATGAACAAGTGATTAATGAAAAACCCTTATATATCTCCGTAAGCCCTAATATTAGACTGTAATAAATGCTCGACCTATATTATTCCGGTTTGCCTTATTTGGGTGATTTGAAGAACCGGATCAACCCTGATCTTTAAACATCTTGCGGATCTTCCAAATCTTAACCACAGTTTGTTTGAATATATCCCTTGTGACTCCTTCAATCCGCAACTCTTCTTGTGCCAGTTCCAACACCAATTGATTGGCTGGGGGAACAAGGTTTTCTTTGTGTCACCCCCTGAGCCAGAGCTCACTTTTCAGTTTCCAGAAGGAATATTAGCACCAGAGTCTGGTGCAGATCCAACCTCTACATTCTCAGTACTTTTCTTCACCCAAATCTTGCTCATCTCATTTTTAACTTCATCTGCATTCATCTTTTGTTTACCCTTATCTTGATTCTGATTATATACCGGACCTCTTTTGTCCTGATTCTTACTTCTGCAGACTTTTGCATTATGACCGGACCTATTACAGATTTGGCACACAACATTTCTTTGCATATTTGACTGATATCCTCTTGATCTGCATTGATTAGCCATATGACCTACTCTATTGCATGCAAAGCATCTACCATTGAATGATTTGTTCATTTGCATATTTTTGCATTCATGAGACTTGTGACCATACCTTTGGTAGTTAAAACACTGTCCAGAGAAGGATGAATTAGTTTGATTCATTCTCTTTCTGCACTGATTAGCTTTGTGACCAAAGTGATTGCAGCTGTGGCAGTATCCATTGAAGGATGGATATCTTGGAGCATTGGGCTGTCTTACTGGAGGTCTTCTAGGCCTGTTCCTTGGATTTTCTGATCCAAAATTCTTCTGACCGGATTCAGAGCTTTCTCCTTTCTCATATCCCAAACCACATTTGTCATCTACCTTCTTTTGACTTCTAAGAAGAACTTCAAGTTGAACAGAACTTATCTTGAATTTCTCTTTATACTCATTTGCTGTTTGAAGATCCCTTTTTAGAGAGACAATTTGATCCTCAAGTTTTTCTTCATTATCTTTAGCATCTTCAAGTTTAGATTCAAGATGTCTGATAATTCTATCCATCTGGTGGCAATCTTCTGATTTCTCCTTGAGAGATTGTCTTAGATTATCTTCAGTTTTTCTTTTCTCTTCAACTTCTTGGGTAAACTTTATAACTCCTGATTCCATTTCATGTCTTACCATAATGATTTCTTTTGATAACTTTTCACATAACTTGGTTTTCTCAGTCAGTTCTTCATTTGCATTATTTTCTTCACCTTGTCTTGCCAATTGCTGAAGCAACTCCTTTCTCTTTTTCATAGAGAAACTTAATTTATCTTTTAGTTCTCTCATGAAATCATCAGCCTGTTTGAGTCTTTCCTTTAATTCATTGACTTCAGAGTTTGACTGTTCAAGATCATCAAGGGCAGTCTTGAGTTGTTCTCTTAAACCATATGCATCCATTTGAACTCCCAGATCTTCCTTGAGCTGTTAGACTCTGTTAGGAGGAACTTAGCTCTGATACCAATTGATGATAACTGAGAGGGGGGTGAATCAGTTATCCTAATTATTTCTTCTTTCTGAACTTTCTTATTAATCAATGTAGCATTAATTCAAACAAGCAAACATTACCATAAAATGGAAAAACACATGACACAGTATTTTTGACGTGGAAACCCTGCTAAGGGAGAAAACCACGGGGTGATTAACCCAAAGATTATTCTCTGTTAGAAGAATAAGGAATTACAAAATGGCACTTGCCAATTAGGGCTCACTGCCCGAGCACACTGCTCACAAAGGAGGCACACTGCCTACAAGGAGACACACTATCTACAAAAGAATGTTATACAATACTTGAACTGATTGGAAGCATCCACATATGCTAGAGTTCAGTTCCGGTTAGGCTCAGTACACTGATCTGCTGCACTTCATCTTTCCTCTTCTCCTATGCTGCTTTCCTTTCACATACCAGACCTTCCTTACTGCTTCTGCTCTGCCCTACTTTTATTCACATATTACATACCACCACAACACTTCTCACAACTAAATCCATCCTTTATATATATCCGTACAAGTGATTTCATTATTTTTCTAGTCGGCACCCGGAACAGTCAATCTTCTCACAAACTTTGTTCTGTCGGCTAAATCCTTACACATCAAGTAATGCGGATCAAGCGTATACTTGTAGAAATCATTAATCATGTCAGCCAAAGATGATTCATGCCTTCATAACCTTTAACACCATTAGTAACACATTCGGAAAGTAGTCCGATGTTCTGTCAGTCAGTTCTTCCTCTGTTCACACTGTCACTCAGGAACCTGGTACTCAAGTATTCATATCTTTTGCCTCATCTATCATCAGAGGCTAAAACCTTGGAATCTATCACTCAAGGTAGTACTCTTTACTTCCCCAAATCCGCACTTTACCAAGATACTTCCTCTGAGAGATCCGGACCTGTCTGTCGGACCTTGCCATATGCTCTGTTCTTGTTTACCGGACCAGAACATTCTTCACTCTGACTTCCGGTAGAGACACACCATGTCCTGCGGATGTGTGGGATGAACTTTGTTGCTATCAATGACAACAATCATGAATCCATATAGTGTCTCTTGCCAACAAGCTTATGTCTAACCTTGGTAGTAAACATTGGACCTATGTTAAGAGGGTATTAAAATATTTATGAGGAGATTCACATTATTGTATTTGTTATCATGAGACTAATAATATGGGCAAGGTGCTTGATTTATAAGGTTTCATTGGTTCTATTTGTGCTAGAGATCTAAACAATAGGAGGCCTTATAGGGGCTATATGTTCACTTTGTTTGATAGAGTTGCAAGTTGGATGAGTATCTTAGGCAGCCTAAATTTTTTCTTTTGACTATAGAAGAAAATTATATGGCTATGAAAGATGCTCCTAAAGGGGTAGTGTGGCTATAGAGATTGTACTCAGGTATTGGTTTCATTTGTAGAAAGGTAAGTATTCGATGCATGAGAGTTAGAGTGTAATTTGATTGACTAAGAATTTGATGTATCATGCTCATACTTAATGTATTGATGTGTAGTATTATTTTTTTCACAAGATAGTAGAGAGTGGAAATCATGATTCAAAAGATTAACACGTTGGAGAATGTTGTGATTCAAACTAAGTCAATGACTAGAGAGAAATTCTATTGATGTAGGGAGACTATGGGACTTGCCTCTCTTATCCCTTAATTCCTTTCCTTATGTCTCTCTTATTGTAATGTATATGTCAAGTGAGAAATTCACTTTGCAATCCTAAGACTATTATACTTCATTTAATTATTTTAATAGTCAAGTAATTTTATGTATATCTCCAAGAACCACGGAGAGGGTGAGTTGTACACCCCACATCAAGTAGAGGGATACACATTTAAAATTAATCTCCTAGTGACTTGGAACATGTGTTGTGAGGTGGCATTGAATTAGGGTTAATTGGAATAGTCATAGTTCACCACTTGTCATTAGTGGAAGAGAACCTATAATAGTTATGACACATACTTGGTTGTAATAGCATCTATGATAATTATGACAATATGTACTTAAGAGCATCTATGATAGTTATGACAGGGTGTAAGAAGATATTTGAATATTATGATAACCTATTATAGGTTATGACTTGACCCATGATATATTCTATGATAAGATAGAGTTACATACTATTCTAGAAGGCTTCACATGTGTGAGGGGCTTTAGAATTTGAATGAGAATTTTGGATGCCTAGTTTACATCCATGGATTCAACACTTTGTTTTGAATACCATTTATGGTATCATGTATTTCATTTGCCTATATAATGGGTCCAATGTGCTACCCATATTACATGCATTTCTAATGTTACACATAACTATCACCTAGAGGAAATATTACACTCCTAAATTGTGACACCCTATTTTGAGATGAACCCCACTACTTAACAAAATATTCAATATTCCTATGTACATGGTGTACAACACATTTCTCAACATTCTCCCACTTATTGGTATCGCATTTCATAAGGGGTCAAACATAAACAAGACAAACTTAATACAAAGGGGACAAAAAAAGTGACCAAATGAGAAAATTTGAAGCAAATTCATGCACATTATGTAAAAATCACATAACATTCATGCATTATATACAGTATTAAGCAAAAAGTAATAGAGAGATAGGGTTATTAGATAGAGGGAGAGATAGAGAGGTTAGAGAGAGGGAGAGATAGAGAGAGAGAGTACTTACTCTTAGCTACATTTCTACCAACTAATTTTGAAAAATTCTAAATGCAACCAAAAAAATAGGGGGTGCACACTAGAAACTATGTTATTTTTTAGTGATAAAATTATGAAAACTTTTGTGTGGGCACAAAATTTCACCCTCTTAATCTTAAATATTTAGAAAAAACCTTCTAGTAGTTTAGAAACTAGATTTGAAGTGTTGCAATTCTTGTTCTTATCATATCTTCAAATTTAAGTGTATGCATCTTGAATTACTCATCCAAGTTTAGGTTTAGCTAATTTTAAGAAAAAAGTAACCACTTTTGACCCCCTTTTGTCCTCCATTTCCATGCACTTACCCACATATTTTAGAAAAAAATTAAAATTATAAAATAATTCTTAAATAAAAATAATAATTCTTAAGTATGAAAAAATAAAAGAATTTCTAAATAGTTCTAAAATAAGTTAAAATAACTCTTAAGTAAATAAATAATTATTAGTATAGATATTTTCAATACATCTATCTAGAAAATGCTTATAGATATAGTCCTAATTATTTTATTTACTTTAGAATCATTTTATTTATTTAAGAATTATTTTATTTTTCTTTAGAAGTATTAATAATTATTTGATTTGATTTTATTTACTTAAGAGTTATTTTATAATTTTAATCTTAAATAGTTCGAAAGTAAAATAAAATAGCTCTTAAGCAATAAAAATAACTCTTAAGTAAATAAAAATAGTCCATTGATTTTCATTATTGTATTAATATTACATTAAAATTAGTATAGTAAATAAAATATCAATTGACATAATAAATTATATCAATTAAATGTTGGAGTTATTACAATTATCATTTTGACAAACTCAACTTCAACTATGCTAGTCGTAGTTATGCCTAGTATGAATTAAACTTGGAGTCAAGGTTAGCCCTAGAAACTATAATCTTCATTGACCCAATAAAAAGTTTCAGAACTAAAAATAGGAATGAAAGAAACACTTGGAACCAATGAGGGGAAGCCTCATCCTAGGATTCTAGTGTGTCATGTTATCATTGTAAGCACTAAAAATATGCACGGGCTTGCATGAGGACCCTATGATGAGTTTTAATCCTAATCATGTACATGGAAG
This sequence comes from Cunninghamia lanceolata, assembly GCA_027924645.1. NCBI lineage: Eukaryota > Viridiplantae > Streptophyta > Pinopsida > Cupressales > Cupressaceae > Cunninghamia > Cunninghamia lanceolata. The sequence goes on along the minus strand of BSBN01001291.1, from coordinate 3,611,242 downwards.
CGTGTAATAAAATGCCCTCTCAACAATGCTCTTCTTGGTGACACGTGGATTACTTCATCAAATCTTCATAATGCTATTTTTTCTTCACTTTCCACTTTTTGACATTGTTTCTTTTGTATTCTTGATCCTACCTTCATAGCTAAATTTCATCATAACATCATAATTTCACCTTTCCTATACCCGTTTCATGTGTGTCCACCCTTTAGAGGCCTCTAAATGAGTTCCCAAACCAAACCCAACTTTTAGAATTGACATAGATTTTGTCTTTTCTGGATCCCCCTATTATTTCTAAATCTCCCTGAATTCATCTATTTGAGATGTTTCAAAAGCTAGATGGTGTCTTTGACCTTCCAAGACCATTCTCTAATCCTCAATTTTCACCTAGAAGCCTTCCTTTTTGGGTCTCCCATGGGTCTTCCATGGGTCTCCCCTGAGCAACCCCTGAGTGACCCTATTGGTAAAAGGGGCGACCCATGGGTGACCTTTTCATGCAAGAGTTACTCTCCAATTTGGGCCACAAAAAGCTCTATTTTTGCTCCAACTTACATATAATTTCAACCCTAACATAGACTAAATTATTCTTAGCCCATCCATCACCCCTAATTTCATACATAATTAACTCTTTTGATCTATTCTTATCATCTCTTAAACTCATGGTAACTCCATTTTCTCAACTAGTAGTAATCTTTTATGGATTCATCAATCCCCAATTAGCTCAGTCTTCTATTCAATCAAACCTGTTAACTCTCCATTCAAGAGAGTTAACTCCCTAATCATTCCCACCTATCATGAGACATTCCATCCTATAAATACCTCCTTCCTCTAAGCATTAGGCGAGACAAATTTCATAGTTTCTGCCATTCATAAGCTTCTTGTTTGTTCTTCATTAGCATCCTTGATGCTCAATGCAAGACGAAAGTGCCTTTTCTTTTTTCTTAGTTTAAATGCCTAATCTTTCTACATCTTCTCACAACGTGCTTATGCTCTCATTTTATCAATCCAATGCCATTATGCTCAATTAGCATGCTCACATAGTGCTCATAGCTTTCTTAAGCTCGATCAATAGCAACATTTGCTCTCTTCATCCTTGCTGCTAAGAGGAGGACCCTACTACTGCAAGAGGACAAAGAGGTTTTTGAATACAAAGGATTCATGAGGGTAGTGTGAAGACTCATGTGTCAACCTTATTTCATGTTCTTTTAATGCCTTTTATAGTAATCAGATCACAAAATTGCTCTTGAGGGAAGTAATTTATTGCTTTACTCTTGATAGGATATTGCTAGCATAGAATCTTTTTCTTTGCATTAGATTAGTTGTTAATTAATTTCAATAGATTAAATTTTTTTATTATATTAGACCATCATTTTCTTTCCTTAGAGTAAGATTCAAAAACAATTTCAGAAAAACACAAAAACATAGACTAACTTGCATCAAAAAGACTTATATAGATTTGTTGTAACATACCTGGAATTACTCACAAAATCTACTAAGAAAGTGAATGAACATGTTTAACCATGAGTGAATTTTTTTTTTTAAACATTTGCATAATCACAAAAAAATAAATGCATATCTTTTCTAAATATTTTTCAACTTTGAAAATACAATATATTCGAAGATAAAATCATAGTGAAATCATTTCACTTTACAATTACAAATAATTTACACTTGGCAACATGAATAAGTTTACATAAGTTTGACAATCATTAGTTATAACATGAAGTATACTACATCTGGAATCTGGTATCTGTCTCACAAGTCTCAGCGAGTCTTCTGCTATAGAGGGAGAGCATCTTCTAAGAGCTTTTCCTCCAACCACAAACCAGTGTTCCCCCACTCATCTTCCATTTGGAAGTGGACCTACTCTTCACGAAGAGTATAGATATAAGGAACCAACTGGTTGCCATATGAGTCCTAGTGTTGTTTCCTAGGTAACTCAATCAACCATACAACTCTAGACAATCTTCTAGCTAAGTATGATCATTCTGACAGGTTACACAATCTAGACACGGTGAACCGACTAATGCATGCAGAGACAAATGCATCATTTTGGCCAAAGTTTCTCTATAAATATATGTTTTCAATAAATGTAGTCGTGTGTTCACATACCTCTAACTCAACTTGGAAACTACCACATCCTACAATTTGACTTGCTTGACTAGTAACTCTAGACATAAATTGTCTTGACTAAACTCAAATCTTAGTCAATATGACTTAGAATTAATCCTTAATCTAGGATAAATGTAATATAAGGGTGTAGGTTACTTTAACCTTTTAGAGATTCCCTCTTTGCATACTTACAAATACTAGGGTCTATGACTTCAAATTCATTATCCCCATCAAACCATAGCCTTAGTCCAACTCTAGTCCTAGTTCAAATTATCCTCACCCTCATCCACCAACATTATCCAAACCTTACCAACCTTATCCAAAATCCAACATCAACATCCAAAATCAAAATCTATCAAACCTATCATCAACATCAATCATCAATATCCAAAATCCAAAATCAAACCAACATCCAAAGTATCATTCAAATCAAGTTTGTGCAAAGTTTAATTCTAGATCTCATCATCCTTTAATTTATAGGGTGCTTAAGACTTTGTCTACCTTAAGTTCTCTTATAAATAAGCCTTTTATCAACCCTTAGATAAGTTGATTTAGGAGCCTAGACAACACCTAAGTTGATAATCTCTAAGGTATCCCATTTTGTTTGGAGGTCATTAGTCTACCTTCAAGTGAAATAATCCTTTTCTCTTTTGCTTAGGGTCTTTAGTCTACCTTAGGTGAGGAGAAAACATCCTTTTGAAATCCAAAGATCTAGACTTATTTGAGATCTCCCTTGATTTGAATCATCCTTTTAAAACATCATCAAATTTGACCAAAATCCTTGACCACCTAATCCTATCCAAAATCACTTTCTAAAGTATCCTTGGCCAATTTTAATTGTCCCAAGTATACTTTAAATCATCCATCCCCAAAATCATCATCCTCAAAATTTGTCTTAAGTATCCTTTCTAATCATCCATCATCCTCAAATCTTATCATCACTCCCAAACTCATTTATCTTCAATCATCCATCCATCCAATTGTCTTTGGAATCCAACCTTTAAGGTCACTCATCCAAAATCATCCCATCCTTGGGTTTAATTCCTCGAGATTCATTCTCCAAGGCTAAGCCCTCATTTATAATCACATCACCTACCCATATCTTATTCACTACCACTCATCCTTGGGTCCAATATTTTGAAATCAATTCTCTAAGGTCATAACCCTTATCCATCTTTTCAACACCAAATTAATTCACACCCAATGCATTGCATGCCCTTGACAAGGTACCTAGCTAGGAAAAACAAGGATATGGAACCTTTTAGAATCACTTTTGGGATGCCTAACACTGACCAAAATAATATCCCTATACAATCCAATAACAATCATCCCTTGATGCCAATGCTATGATAAATCCTTTTGGAATCCAATCACAAGGTCCTCCAGCCAACATCAATAATGTGGATCAAGACGTATTAGACTTCATGTAAGACGTTGACTCCATGGACATACTAGATTGAGTCCTAAATTTGGATCCAAATAGATATCTTGAATTCCTCATTCAAAATGGTGCCACCATACCCACCTCTTCACAACCATGCTCATCTAACACCATCCCTAATACATCCCAAACCTCAAACACTACCACAATTCTCATTTCCACATTGACCTTAACAAATCCTATCTCCACATCAACATCAACTTTCACCACATCCACACCTCAAATTAGTCTCAACATCCCCAACAATGCCAAGTACACAAGTGCTTCCATGAGTGTACCCCAACTTGATGCCAACACTACAGCCTTCATAACACATTTGTTTTCCCAACCACCCTATAACATACCTAATATGTGCAATAACTCCTTATCTAACTCCATATACACACAACCCCCCATCTGTCATCCACCTATCTCACAACCACCCATTGTGTCATCTTCCATTCAAAATCCTAACCAACAACAAATTCCACCACATGTCATACAAAAACTCCTTACCTATCAACAAGATCAAACCCAACAAAATCAAAACAAAGGCCCACCTCAACATCAACAAATCCCCCATTTCCTCCAACAATTAATACATCAACAATAATCACATGTACCACAACCTCCACCAAGCTAATTTTTATCTATCATTGTGCAAACCTTGATCCAAAATGTTAATGATATGCAACATGGACACAAGAGAAAGCAATATTCCTTCAAAGATATTTGCCCGTATCCATTTGATAGAAGTATTCCCATGTCACCCTTCCCTAAAAATTTTGAAACACCAAAATTTGACAAATACAAAGGGAAAGGGGACCCTATAGAACACCTTAGGGAGTTTTACATTGCTTGCCTAGAAGTTTCATACAATGACACATACTTGATGATACTCTTTCCTAGAAGCCTAGGTGGTCAATCCATCAAATGGTTTGCTCATCTTCCCCTCGGCATCAAAACATTCCATGAGCTTGCAGAGAAATTTGTAAATCATTTCTCCTATAACTTTGAACATGAAATATCCATGATAGACCTTTGCAACATGAAACAAAAGAATGGGGAATTCCTTTGCTGCCTTTTTAAAAAGCTGGAGAAGCCTAGCAAACAAACTCCCTTGGCCTATTCCTGAGAAACAATTAGTCACTATGTTTATGACTAATTTAAATCAAGAAATGGTATTCCACCTGCAAATCCAATGTGCATCAACCTTTGAAGAGGTTATAGATAAAGGAACAACCATAGAGGGAGCCCTCATCACAAAGGGGGCTATCAAAATTTATAATAATGACAACAAAAACAACAACAACAACAAAGTCAACAACAACAACACTAACACCTCCAACACAAACAATAATGCCCAATCCAATGACAAACCCCACTTTTGGGGTAAAAATAGAAACACCCTCAATGACAGTGTCACTGATGTGGAGGCCGTCTAAAATATACAAATCACCGCACCATCAAATCCATCCACAAGCAACAATGTAAATATTCCTAAGGGACCACCAAAACAAAACAACACACCCAAGAGAAGATTAACACCCTTGGGTGAACCCATTGAGGATGTTTTGAGAAATCTTGTCAAGGCAAATCTAATCATATTGCCACCCATTCACCCCTATGATGAGAACCAATTTAAACCCTATTGGTTTGATGAAAATTCCTATTGTGAATACCATTGTGTGAAAGGGCATAAAACATCTAATTATATGAGGTTGAAACATTGCATCCAAGATCTTGTAGATAAAGGTGATATAACTATCGACAAACCTCCAAAGCCATCACCTAATGCTAATTTAGGAGCATACAAGGATCCACTTCCGGATCACAACAACAGAAAAGCCTCTTCCTCAAATCAATCCTACAAAGTTATGACACCTCCCTATTCTTTCGACTCCGTTTGTGTGACCCACAACGGAGTCAAAAGAATAGGGAGGTGTCATTCTACATCCACACCTACCAATCCTCCATCCACTCACATGTATAACATCCATGATTATTTCAGAAAGACTCCAGCTCAAATTTACATCCTTGAGTTGCTTTATACATCTCCCCTCCACAAGGATGTCCTTGACAAAGCATTGATGGAAACCCAAGTCCCTACCAACTTGAATGTTGATCAATTCCAAGCCATGGTGGGACACATTGTCTCACCTCATCATCTCACCTTCTCTGAGAAAGACCTACCTGCATCTAATTCCTCACATAATGAAGCCCTCCACATTGAAGTCCTAATCCACAAACATACCATCAAATAAGTCTTAATAGATGGTGGCTCCAACCTAAATCTTTGCACTCTAAAACTATTAAAACATTTGGGATACTTTGATGTGGTTGTGGACTCTAGTGAGTGTATAACCATCAAAGGCTATGATGATAATAAAAGATTGTTCGAGGGCACCATTAGACTTCCTATTCAAGTGGGACAAAAGATTTTAGAAACCAAATGTCAAGTTCTTGATCTTGACCTCCCATACAACATTCTCCTTGGTCGACCATGGATCCATGTCATGTAAGCTGTTCCATCCACTTTTCATCAATGCCTAAGATTCCAATATAATGACACAGAAGTCACTATCTATATTGATCTCTATCCTTTCCAATACTACAACTTTTTGGAAGGACATGATAGAACTTTATGTCCTTACAATAACACCACCAAAGCATCCACCACTAACACCAATCCAAAATCTTCCATCTCGTACATTATCCTTCCAACATCGTATCCACATCACAAAACTCCTCTCCTCCCAAGGTCAAGATCAAGATAAGTGACGTGGGATGTGGAGAATATGATCTACATGACACATTTTGCATAGGTCTACTCCCACCAGCCCCTAAGACATTTGGTGATCCTAAGGATGATGAGGTTTCCACAGTAATCATCAAATGCAAGCCATCTCCTATCTTCGAGTGCAAACACTTCATGGAACAGGATGTCCTCAAAGACATGTCCTCTTGGTTATACAAAGATGAAGATGAACAACAAGAAGCTCCTATCCTCCCAATCAAGATCTATGGAAAGGGTTTTGAGATTGTCAAATACATGGGTTGCAAAGGACAAGGCGGCATGGGCCTTCATGAACAAGGAATTATTGAACCTATTCAAGCAACAAGGAATCCTTATCACCGTGGGCTAGGATACATAAAACAAGAGTCTACCCCCACCAAACTTGAGTGTATCTTGAGCAAGGATGCTAGGTCTTTCCCTATGATCAACAACGTCAACGAAGAGGACCATGAAGACTCCCTCACCAATTTTGCTGAGCTGTTCAAATCATCCATATCCACCATCTACACCCTAACAACCATGCCATCAACATCCAATGACCTACCTCTCATCTACCCTCAACTCATAAATTGGGACCAACAAGGGCCTCCCATCCTTGATGTTGAACAAAATGATGAATCTATTGCATAATTCCTAGTGGTTAGGGACCATATGCCCCTTGGAGCCCATAGAGCTAGATACATCATGTAAATCAATACATACGCATACTTTGGGGAGACAATCCAATTTCTTAGTCACAAAAGTATGAAAATAAAAATAACATCCCCTAGTGAAAACCACTTTGTGGCACTTTCAGATGACAAAAAATCAAAATAAAGGACGTATCCCCTAGTGAAAACATCCCTGAGGCACTAAGGGATGAGAGAACGGATCTCCCCGAAGTCCTAAAATTGTATCAAGAAAGATCACCGATCTTGGTAAAAGCATCATAGGAAATGAACCTTGGAACTGTAGAAGCACGCAAGATCACATTTTGAGAAGAATCCCTTACAATAGTAGAACAAGAGGCCTGTTTAGCCTTATTTAAGCAAAGAAGTCACAACTTCACATGGACCTATGCTGATATGCCAGGATTGGATCCTACACTAGTCATCCATCATCTTGTTATACATCCTGATACAAAATTGGTAAAATAGAAGCTAAGGAAAATGAATCCACAATTGGCACTCCTCGTCAAAGCAAAACTCAAGAAGATCCTAGATGTGGGATTCATTCATCCTATAGACTATCCTAAATGGATATCAAACATTGTGCCTATAGAAAAAGTCATTGGGGGCATCTGATGTTGAACAGACTTTAGAGATCTTAACAAGGCATGCCCTAAAGATGACTTCCGACTACCCAACATAGATATCATTATGGATCTCACTGCTGGCCATGAAATGTTGTCCTTAATGGATGTATTTTCTAGTTATAACCAAATTAGGATAGAAAAATAAGACCAACACAAGACTTCTTTCATATGTCCATGGGGAACCTACTGCTGGGTTGTGATGACCTTTGGGTTGAAAAACATAGGAGCCACATATCAAAGAGCCATGACAGTCATCTTCCATGACCTTTTCCATAGCATAATGAAAGATTATGTAGATTATTTTTTGGGAAAATCAAAGACTAGAGAAGATCTTTTGAATGTGTTGGCAAAGATCTTAGACAAATTAGAAGAATATAAGGTATGGCTAAATCCTAAGAAATGTGTCTTTGGGGTCACCTCCAAAAATCTCCTAAGGTACATTGTATCAAGAAGAGGAACAGAATTTGAACCTACTAAGATTAAGGCTATAGTGGACATGCCTCTACCTAAAATACTCAAACAACTCTATAGCCTTCAAGAGAAGCTTCAATCTATCTACCGCTTCATAACACAACTTATAGATAAGTGTCAGCCATTCCAATATCTTCTCTGAAAAAATATAGCATTTGTATGGGATGACAAGTGTTAGAAATCCTTTGAACAACTAAAGGAATATCTTGCTACACCACCCATGGTTATTCCACCAAAGCAAGGACAACCCCTCCTATACATCTAAACAACAAAAACAACAATAGAGGCCTTGCTAGCACAATATGATGAACAAGGAAAAGAGAGTTATATATTATATCAGCCACAATTTGGTGATCTATGAGTTGAATTATACCCCTATTGAATGAGCATGCCTCGTAGTTGTCTTTACCTCACAAAAGCTAAGACACTATATGCTCAACAATAAGACAAAGCTCATTGGCAAAATTGACCCATTGAAATATCTATTGACTAGAGTAGCTCTCACGGGATGAATGGCTAAGTAGGTTATGATCCTAAGTAACTTTGACATTGAGTACACATAATGAAAAGCTATCAAAGGGCAAGTGATTGCTGATCAATTGGATGATGCACCTATCCCGACAGAACAACCATTGCTTTTAGAGTTCTTAGATGAGTCAATACTTGCAGTAGCACCAATGACAGACACGTGGAAAATGTATTTTGATGGATCCTACAAACATCATGGCTCGAGGGAAGACATTTTGTTTGTTACCCCTCAAGGAGACACTATTCCAAAATCCTACAAAATAACATTTCATGCACAACCAATGTAGCAGAGTACGAGGCTCTCATCATAGGACTCCACATGGCCATCCAATGGAAGATTGAAAGGCTTACAGTTTATGGTGATTCCTAGCTAGTTATCGAATAAGTTAGCAATAAATACAAAACAAAAGATGACAAACTCTTGCCATATAAAAGAATGGTTGATGATTTCAAGGACTACTTTCATGATATCCATTTTGAGAAAATACCAAGGTTGAATAACAAAGAGCAGATGCCATGGATACTATAGGATCTCTGGTTGACATGAAAAATGATAGTAAAAAATGTGAGTTCCTGATTGAAGAGCTTCCAATGCCAGCTTATGATGTCCTGCAATTTGAACTAGTATACAAAATTGTTGGTCCCCTATCTCCATGGTACCAAGAAAACTATATGTACCTCCATGACAACATCATTCCACCCAACCTAACATCCACACAACACCACACTTTCATCTACCGAGCCTCTCGCTTTACCATCATAGGTGACACCCTCTACCAAAACATTCTTGATGGTACTATTTTGTGCTGCCTCGATTCTAGGGAAGCTGAAGTGGCCTTACAAGAGGTACATGAAGGTATTCGTGGGGCACACTCTAGTGGACCTACTCTAGCAAAGAATATTCTAAGGACAAGATACTACTGGCCCACCATGGAACAAGATGCTCATCAGTTTGTAAAGAAATTTCTACCATGTCAGTAACATGGTGATCTTATCCATGCACCATCACAAGAACTATAGCCGATCACAAATCCATGGTCCTTCTCACAATGAGGGCTTGATCTCATAGGTAAAATTCACCCAATTTCATCAAATGGCCATAAATTCATTATCACTGCTACTAAATATTTCACCAAGTGGGTAGAAGCCATTCCATTCACTTACACCACTGGCATCCAAATCACAAAATTCATTCTCCACTACATAATATGTCGTTATGGTGTCCCCCTTTCCATCATCATTGACAATAGGAAACCATTCAAGAACCAAGAAGTTCACACCCTTTGTAAAAAAATCTACATCCAACATCACTTATCTTCACTATATTACCCTCGAGGTAATGGTCAAGCCGAAGCTTCCAATAAAACCATCTTATGCATCTTGAAAAAGATGGTTAATGAAGCCAGTTGTGACTGGCACCTTCAACTTAATCCCTCCCCATGGGCTTATTGCATAAGCATTCATAACCCCTCAAGAGCCACTCTGTACTCTTTAGTATTTGGTTCTGAAGCCATTTTGCCTATCGAGGTTGAGCTCCCTTCTCTAAGAAATTTATTACAAAATATCATTACTAAGGAAGAGTATTGAGTTGCATGCCTAAATGAGCTAGAACTCCTGGATGAGAAGTTTCTGAGTGCTTTAAATCATCTCCAGGCCTATCAGAATCACCTACGTAGATGCTATAATAAGAAGATTAAGAACCGCCAGTTTGAGATAGGTGACCTTGTCCTTATGGAAAATCAAAGGAACCTACAAGAACGCCATAAGAAAGGAAAATTTGAGCCCAAATGGTTAGGACCCTATGTCATCACAGCTAGCTATGGATCAGGAGCTTATCAGATTGTAACACCTGAGGGGAAACCTCTGGATGAGCTGATGAACATCATGCACCTAAAAATTTCTATGGCTAACCCATCAAGTATCCCAAGTCAAAAAATACAAAAAAAATAAAAAAAGGAAAAATCAAAAAAATCAAAATCAAGAAAAACCTGAGTGTAATAAAGCCAACCAATGGTGAAAATGACTTTGGTGATGCCTTGGATAAGCACCATGGTGAAAACCTATCCCAAGCACCATGTATAGTGGTCAGTCCTACCATTGAATAAGTCCTAGTATCCATCACATCACTACCATATCTCCTTCATCCCATGGCTTGGAATTCTAAAAACATTCAATATCCTCCATCCCTTCATCATGCCACCCGAAGTAGATTCCCAAGTTAGTGGATTCTTGTATGACTTCCCTGTATAGTATAAATTTTGAAAAATACAAAAACATCATAAAATCACCAAAAAATCCCAAAAAAATAGAAAAACCACAAAAAACCAAAAACACTAGAAAATTCAAAAACCCCCCAAAAACCAAAAAATTACAAAATCCCAAAAAAAATCATCCAACTCACCAAACACATTATCATCCCATTATCCAACACATCACAAAATATCATCCACCACAAACCATCCCTACATCATCACTACAAATTAGAACTACATATTCATCACCACCTGCATCTTAATGTACCTTGATTGTGTGGATATAGGGTATGTGAGCAGTTTGGAATACGAAGGAAGTATCCAATACATAGGTACAAAAGATGCACCCATCCAACCCATTTGGATGGTCCCTATTGCCTAAGCGTACTAAATCCAAGAGAAATACACTAGCTACTTGCATACTCTTAAAAGCATCATATCTCACACAAAAAATCATCAATCAACAAACCAACTATAATCATGACACATAGCCTACTATTTTTTTTCCCATCCTTAGAATTTTATCCAACATAATGCAACTGATTCTTGCCTTAATGGATATATCATTCCTACAATAGGTAGAATCCATCATCCTATCAACACTTATCTTGGCAAGAGATACAATGGCTATTTGTATAGTTCGTCGATCTTTTTGATTATTTATTTTTATCTTTTGCCTCATTCTAAGGATCATTCCAAAGCTACCTTGATCTCACTATATCATGGTACATGGTAGAAAACATCCAGAAGGGGGCATTGTCATTGTTTTGTATGTTGTGCTTGTGGGTTAGTCTCATTACTCCAAGTATGGTATTCATATCTTGAAGATGTAGGGTCAGTTCTAGCATATTGTTCCTCTTTTGCATATAAGGTTAATCATACCTTTTATGTACTAGGGACTTATGCTATGAATCCTCTTCCCTCCTCTAGGTAGGATTATACTACCTTGGGTAGGCATGAGATCATCCTATTGTGTGCGGGCCTAGTCCATGCAAAGATGGATATATATCATCACCTTGGTCCTTTATACCTTGGTGAAAATATCCCCTTTTTCTATAATAAATCTAGGAATGCTCTCAAAAATATCAACACAATACCCCATTCCAACCCATCATCCTTAATCTACCCTCATATATCAAATCATTACCTAGGCTTTGCATTTAACCAATCCAATCCTCTCATCAATACCATCCCACCCCATCCCACAACAAAATCCCTCTAACAATGTGGCGTCTAATGACCTAATACCAACCTATCCCAACCATCCCTAAACCTCCTAACCCCATCTCCCATGGTTCTAAGCATCACAATGTATCATGACAAACATCCATCCCATTAACCATTGCATTTCATTATCCATTTGCATAATATATGTTTATTAATTTAAGCATATATTTTCCATTTCATTCATCCATTTGTATAATATATGTTTATTAATCTAAGCATATATTTATCCATTTGTATTACATCTATACATATAAGCATACATCTACATTCATCAAATCAAAAAACGTGTATAAATCATCACATTCATCCATCAAAAAACACATAATCCATAGAAATGCATCATAATCCTATGCATCATAATACCCATACATCCATACATACATAATCCATCCATAATCATATAGAAACAAAACAATGTAATCATCATCATAATCATACATGAATGCATCCATAACTATAATCATAAAGACATCCATAACATCATCACATTTCATCATAAATCACTAAAATCATATATATTTATATATTGCTCAAAAAATTGAATGTCATGATACAAAAATGCCTCAAAGGCTAAAGTATATCAAAATACAAAGCTTGAAGGCATTTAAATATCAAGAACCATGGGATGGTGACCCTGTGGCAGAGTCAGTAGGAGAACCTGGAGGAGATCTATGTGGTTGAGATGGCGGTGGCCCATAGGCTGTTGCTGTTGAGATGGTGGTTGTTGCAGAGGCAATGGCTGTTGTATAGACTGTTGAGACTGTCTAGATCTCTGTGAACTTGAAACCCCAGACTAGCTGCGCTAGCTGTCACTCAACACTCTCTGCCCCTCAGGAACAACAATGTAGTAAGCCCCATAATAATACTCCACCCTGGCTCTCTAGCTAGCTAACTATTGTAGCTGCTGCTACATTACAGTGTAATCTCCCCACATTTGGGCTATGTTGGTGCTAGCTATGACTCCCTACATATGTGTAACCTCTTGCTATAGATGAGATACCTGTGCCTCAGCCTGCTATGCTCTCCCCTCAGCTCTTTGTATCCTAACCTTAGTCCACTGTCTCATCATAATCTCTGCATCCCTCTTTCTTGCCACCTGCACTACCTACACCTGCATCTAGCTATGAAGGTGGCCTATCTGGGCCTGTAAAATCTACATATGTGGATCTCTGTCACTGCCACTTAAACCATCTAGAAGGGCCTGTATGCCCTATAATGTCTGTAGCTGTGTAAGAGAGCTATCTCACTCTGTTGCCACCTATGCTAGATCATGTTATTACCTCACCACCTGGTCCTCCAGACTGGCTACCTGGGCACACAGTGTCACTACATCCTCTTCCTCATCTTCCTGCTGCCAAACCCATCGACAACCAACATGCGCAGTGGGATCAAGTCCTACTTCTAACAGTCCTACTCCTAAAGGTCCCCCAACTATGTCCTAGCACTTAAGGTGCCTACTTGTAATGGTGCGTGTTCTATAGGTGCATGAGTAGATGGTACCTATCCCATCTGACCCTATCCCCCAAAAATGTAAACTTGGGGAATCTGTGTTGCAAGTACCTATGTAGCTGATACCTGCCCTACCTATGCCTAGTGCTAAGGAACTTGGCCTACCTGTCTCTGTGCCTGAACCTAAGGGCCTTGTCCACCAGGTGCATGCCCTCCTCCCACTACCTGTCTCGCAGCTACTGTAGCAAACACGTCTATGTCATACCTCTCCTCAATGGGTACATATGCATAGACATACTCCACCTCCACCTCATCCCCATTCTCTTTCTCCTCCTCCTCCTCCTCCTCCTCTGGATCAGCCTCTAGATCTGTAAGATGAATAGGCCTCGCCTGCTGCCACCATAAATCATAAGCCAGGGTCATCCCCACAACATCTATCTTACTCCCCCAGTCCCACTACATTAGCTGTAGTGCCACCCAATCTAGCAAAGATACCTATAGTGACAACTATGTAGGTCATGCTGGTACATCTGTAGGCCCCCATGCATATATAGCCATGACTTGTGATAGGTCTTGCACTAGACCAAACTGTCGCATCTCCCACAATGGAATGTACCTCTCAATTGTATGGTCTCCTCACCCCATCATGTATTGAGGCTAGAATGTGAAGGGCATATGAATGTGGTCATCCAACCACATCTCAACACCTATATACAATCTCTAAATGACTGTATCCATGTTCTCAATCTATCGCTGCCAATACCTCAGTTGTCCCATTTGCGTGTACTGGATAAGTAATCTATATAAAAATACATAGGCCTCAAACTGAGCCCTATGGTAGGCACACTCCAGCTGCATGATGCGAATATGCTCACATGCCCACACATGGAGCAGTGTCACATGTGCTCCCAAACTCACATCGAGATGATAAACTAATAGATGCTGTTGGCAAGAGACACTATATGGATTCATGGTTGTTGTCATTGATGGCAACAAAGGTCATCCCACATATCTGCAAGTCATGGTGTGCCTCTACCGGAAGTCAGAATGAAGAACTGTTGTGGTCTGGTGAACAAGAACAGAGCATGTGGCAAGGTCTGACAGATTGGTCCGGACCTCTCAGAGGAAGTGTCTTGGTGTAGTGCGGATTTGGGGAAGTCAAGAGGACTACCTTGAGTAGTATATTCCAAGGATTTAGCCTCCGGTGATGGACAAAGAAAAAGATATGAATAGCTGAGTACCGGATTCCTGAAAGACAATGAGAATAGAAGGAAGAACTGACTGACAGAGCATCAGAATATTTTCCGGATATGTTACTGTTGATGGTAAAGGTTGTGAAGGCATGAATCATGTTTGGCCAACATGATTAATGATATTTATAAGTATATGCTTGATCCGCATTGCTTGGTGAGCAAGGATTCAGCCGACAGAACAGAGTTTGTAAGAAACTAGACTGTTCCAGATGCCGACTAGAAAGGTGATGAAATTACTTGTGCGGATATATATAGAGGATGGATTTAGTTGTGAAAAGTGTAATTGTGTGATGGTGTATACGAATAAGTACAAGAGCAGAGCAGAAGTAGTAAGAAAGATCCGGTATGTGAAAAGATAGCAGAATAAAGAACAGAGGAAAGATGAAGTGCAGCAGATCAGTGTACTGAGCCTAACCGGAACTGAACCCCAACATATGTAGGTGCTTCCAATCAGTTCAAGTATTATATAACATTCTTTGTAGACAGTGTGTCTCCTTGTAGGCAGTGGGCCTCTTTGTGAGCAGTGTGCTCGGGCAGTGAGCCCTAATTGGCAAGTGCCATTTTTGTAACTTCTTATTCTTCTAACAAGGATAATATTTGGGTTAATCACCCCGTGGTTTTCTCCCTTAACCAGGTTTCCACGTCAAAAATACTGTGTCATGTGTTTCTCATTTCATGATAATGTTTGTCTGTTTAATTCAATGCTGCTTTGATTAATAAGAAAGTTCAAAAGAAGAAACAACTAGGATAACTGATTCACCCCCCCTCTCAGTTATCAACAATTGGTATCAGAGCCAAGTTCCTCCTAATAGAGCCTAACAGCTTGAGGAAGATCTGGGAATTCAAATGGATGCATATGGTTTAAGGGAGCAACTCAAGACTGCCCTTGAGGATCTTGAACAGTCAAATTCTGAAGTCAATGAATTAAAGGAAAGACTCAAACAGGCTGATGAATTCATGAGAGAACTAAAAGACAAATTAAGTCTCTCTATGAAAAAGAGAAAGGAGCTGCTCCAACAATTGGCAAGCCAAACTGAAGAAAGCAATACAAATGAAGAATTGACTGAGAAAACCAAGTTATGTGAAAAGTTATCAAAAGAAGTCATTATGTTAAGACATGAAATGGAATCAGGAACTATAAAGTTTACTCAAGAGATTGAAGAAAAAAGAAAAGCTGAAGACAATCTAAGACAATCTCTTAAAGAGAAATCAGAAGAATGCCACCAGATGGACAGGATTATCAGACATCTTGAATCTGATCTTGAAGATGCCAAAGATAATGAAGAAAAACTTGAGGATCAAATTGTCTCTCTCAAAAGAGATCTTCAAACAACAAATGAATATAAAGAAAAATTCAAGATAAGTTCTGCCCAACATGAAGTACTTCTTGGAAGTCAAAAGAAGACAGATGACAAGTACGGTTTGGGATATGAGAAAGGAGAAAGCTCTGGATCCGGTCAAAAGAATTTTGGATCAGAAAATCCAAAGAATAGGCCTAGAAGACCTCCGGTAAGACAGCCCAATGCTCAAATATATCCATCTTTCAATGGATACTGCCACAGCTGCAATCACTTTGGTCACAAAGCTAATCAGTGCAGAAAAAGAATGAATCAAACTAATCCATCCTTCTCCGGACAGTGCTTTAACTGCAAAAGGTATGGACACAAGTCTCATGAATGCAGAAATATGCAAGTAAACAAATCATTCAATGGTAGATGCTTTACATGCAATAGAGTAGGTCATATGGCTAATCAATGCAGATCAAGAGGTTATCAGTCAAAAATGCAAAAAAATGTTATTTGCCAAATCTGTAATAGGTCCGGTCATAATGCTAAAGTCTGCAGAAGCAAGAATCAGGACAAAAGAGGTCCGGTGTATAATCAGAATCAAGACAAGGGTAAACAAAAGATGAATGTGAATGAAGTTAGGAATCAGATGAGCAAGATTTGGGTAAAGAAAAGTTCAGAGAATACAGAAACTGGATCCGCACTAGATTCTGGTGCTGATATTCCTTCCGGAAATTAAAAAGTGAGCTCTGGCTCAGGGGGAGACTCAAAGAAAATCCTGTTCCCCCAGCCAATCAAGTGGTGCTGGATGTGACACAAGATGCGGAGTAAAGGGTTTGAAGATATAAATCCTGAGATGATCCAGACAAGATTTCAGAGGTCCGCATGAAGATGTAAAGAAGTTGTGATCGATCAAGTAAGACCTGTTCCGAGGGATGCTCTGGAATGACAGAGGACTACAAAAGGGTCCAGAGAGATCTGGAAGTACATTATTTTACTCTGCGGACTGAACAGAATGTTTGGGATGTTCTTGTAATGTGTCATCTCGATTTATTCATGATTGAAAGATCTGCATGATGTTCATAGATCAGGACTGATCTGGGATACTCCAAGCTATCCGGATAAGGCAAATCGGAATAATGTAGGTGGAGCATTTATTGCAAATAGATATTAGGGTTTGCGAAACGATATAAGGGATTTCTCAACAATCACTTGATCATTCCACATCCAAGAAGAAGCGAAAAGCAGAGCTCTGCAACAAAACTCATCAAGTTCACCGAAGATCTCCTGCCGAAGTCATTACATACAAAAATCAATCTAGCCACTTCGTGTAACCGAAGACGCAAAAGGTATTTTTCACTTTCGATATCTTGCTACAAATCTTTTGAAGAAATGACTACTCCAAATATAGTAAAAATCTCAGATAGGCCCTGACCTGAATTTAAGAAACATCCATACAAGTCATTGGAGGTAGATCCCTTAGGAGCATTTTCCTGTGTTCCTCATGGAGTTTTACACACATAAGACATTAGGGTTTACATACATGCAAGCATTGAGGAATTCAGGGAATTCAAATTGAGAGATCTCTATCACAAATAACTGATAGACAATGCTTTTGAGCTTAAACCAGAGTACAAGGGTATCCAGAAGAAACAGTTTGATCAATTCATTCATTTCCCCTACTTTGAAGAAGAAGAATGGGTCCGGTATGTATTGAGCAGAATGCATGACAACTTCCTATGGTTGGATAGACCTTGCAAGATCACAAAAGAGGCAATTAGGGCAGTAACTGGTCTATACTCTTCCGGAGGGATACCTATCCTCAAATCTGTCAAGAACAACATTGTAACTGAGGCCACCGGATCAAAATTTGATAAGAGGGCAATGACCATTGAAGATATTTCAGATCCGGATATCAAGTATGCATCCATGATAATAGGATACAAGATCTATCACTCCAGCAGGGAGAATTCTGTATCCGGAACTGCAGTGTATACTGCCTATGAAATGATAAGGAAGAATGCAGAATATGATCTCTGCGAACTGCTCCTAAACCAATTAATGGAAAATATACAGAAAATCAAGAAGGACAAAAAGAATTCCTTTAAGTATGGTACTCTTATATTATGTCTATTCTTCTACTTCATGAATGAGCTGCCCGGATCAAGTGGATGGGCATGGCAGAATGACAAACCTGTTGCAGTCCAGATAAGAGACTATTTACATGGGCTTGGGGATGCCAAAGCAAGAAATACAGCCCTATGGGGATACTTCAAAAACTTCCAAAGCACGATGCAAGCAAGAGAAAGAATTCCCCAGTCTCTTGTTGAAAAATACAAAGACTCAGTGTGCTTTATGGTGGACACTGATCAGTGCCTAATGGAGGCAATGGAGCCAAGGACTGTCTGGATCATGCCTATGGGGTATGAAGTGGATGAACAGATAGTGGAGCTGCATGTTCAACACATGCTAAGTCAGCCCAAAGATCCAAAGGCAGAAAGGTTTGGAACCTTTGAGGAGCTGAGTGTAAAGATCCATGTAGAACTCAGGGAACCTGAGATAAAGAGGAAGGTGAGAAAAGAAGTAGAGCATATTGCTCAAGGCCTAGGCATCCCAAAAGAGGCACTTGATGCCAACCGGGAAAAGAGAAGAAAATCTGAGGAAGAAAAGAAAGAGGCAGAAAAGAAAAGCAAGAAAAGTGCTCCGGTGGAATCCTCAACCCAGACCAGATCATCAAAAGGATCTACACCTATCAAAACCAAAAGCTCAAAACTGGAAGTCTAGGGATCCGGTAAGAGATCTAAGACAAAAGCCTCAAGAGCTTATCAAAGCCAAAAGGATGAAGAAGAAACCGAGTCAAATGAGGGAGTGAAAGAAATAAAGAAACAGAAGAAGAAAGGATCCGGTAAACCCTCTTCAGGCCGAGACAAGGAAGAAATGACAGAAGAATTTGCTGAAAAGCCCACCCTATCTCTAGACAGTGTAGTCAAATCAGTCACTGTGGATGGGAACCTTCAACCGGTGGCTGAATTCTATGATGACTACAATGAGGCAGATCAAAAGATCCTGCAGGAAGCTATAATTAGGTACTTGAACATCTACAATAAAGCTTTTATTGAGATTATCTCTGAAATTCCAAAGAGTCTAGAGATGGAACTAGAAATAAGAAAGAACAATGCCATGGCAAAAGACCTTGAGATCAGGGAACAGATAGCTATTCAGCTATATCCCTCAATTGATCACAAAACCATGAACATGATATTCAAGGACTGCAAGGATGAATTTAGAAGCAAAGCAAGGATGAATCAGCTTATGCTTGGTGAGACCGACAAAGTAGCCAAGGACACTGAAGAGATCCTCTGGAATACATACAAAAGGTTCAATATTCCTATTACAGAGGACTTAGGTGCAGAAACAGCTGCGGACTTGGAATCATCTGCTCTGAAAGAAGTGCCACTAGAACAGACTAACATCTCTTCTCCAGCTTCTCCTTCAGTCTCTGGATCCCAAGAAGAAGAGAAATTACAGGAGAAAGAAGCAGCAAAAAAAGAAAAAGAGGCTGACAGCACCAAGGATGCAGAGAAAGAGAAAAATCCAACAGAGAAAACCACAACTGTAAGTGGTAAGAATGTGGAAGGAGATAAGACTCCTAAGGACAAAACTGCAGAAGAAAAGAAACATCTGTCTCTGGCAAGAGACACTGCACAAACTGTTCAAAAGTTTCTAAGCCAAGAAACTTTAGAGATTGATGAACCGGAGCTTCTAAAAGGCCCATTCGACTTTGACTCTCTCTCTCTCCGGTACAGACAATGAAGATAGCTTCATTTGCAAATGCTAAGGCAAATGAAAAACTCCTAAAGTCTCATATGGAAGACTGTGAGTTGATAGAGGCTGCTTCCGGAGTGCTTGTAAAGATTATGCCATTAATCCAGATAGATCCGACAGCCTCCTCTTCCGGTAATCTCAAAACCCTAGTCAGCAGTGTTGATACACATTTTGATTCTCTAGAAAAATTAGCTGAAGAAAAGGTCCGGAAGGAATTTTTGGATAAAAGATTTTCAGAAGTATTAGGATTAATCTCTAATGATAGGAGAAATATGAGTATTAGAATAAAGAGCTTATAAAATGCTCTTAAGGATGGCGGTGATATTTACAAATTTTGTATCTCCTGGTCAAAGGCAACAGTAGAAATTGATAAGAAAATCAAAGCGGAACAGGACAAACTACAAAGTTTGTCTCAAAGTTTTGATCCTCTCTCTTCATCCATAGTAAATCAAGAATGTCAAACTATTGCAATCACAAATGCAATAAAGAACTTTGAGAAGGAAAGGAAGAATATCACTAATCGGATGGGAGAACTTAGAAGGATTATAATCCCTAAGTTAGAAACTATGCATGAGGCCATTAGTGATGCTCAGACTACCGCCCAAACAAATGATCCGATAGATCTCAAGAGGGCAGAAGCTTTTGCATTTTTGTTGAGTGGTCACATTTCAATTTTGGATAGAATGAAGCAAAGTTGGGCTACAGAACTGATCCAACTGAAGACATCTTTTGCAGACATTCTTCAGTTTATGTGAATATGTAAATATGCGGCTATGTATAAAAAATTTTTGAAAATTTTTGGTGTGCGGACCCTACCCTTTGCCATTGATGTCAAAGGGGGAGTGAGGAGCAGTGAAAAATGAGGAATCTAGCTAAGGGGGAGTTCCGGAAATTGTATATAAAGATAGAGCATCAGCAAAGGGGGAGCATAGTGTTAACACTTAGTTATTTTTCACTAAGTATTGCCATCAATGCCAAAGGGGGAGATTGTTGGCAAGAGACACTATATGGATTCATGGTTGTTGTCATTGATGGCAACAAAGGTCATCCCACATATCCACAAATCATGGTGTGCCTCTACCGGAAGTCAGAATGAAGAACTGTTGTGGTCCGGTGAACAAGAACAGAGCATGTGGCAAGGTCTGACAGATTGGTCCAGACCTCTCAGAGGAAGTGTCTTGGTGCAGTGCAGATTTGGGGAAGTCAAGAGGACTACCTTGAGTAGTATATTCCAAGGATTTAGCCTCCGGTGATGGACAAAGAAAAAGATATGAATAGCTGAGTACCGGATTCCTGAAAGACAATGAGAACAGAAGGAAGAACTGACTGACAGAGCATCAGAATATTTTTCGGATATGTTACTATTGATGGTAAAGGTTGTGAAGGCATGAATCATGTTTGGCCAACATGATTAATGATATTTACAAGTATATGCTTGATCCGCATTGCTTGGTGAGCAAGGATTCAGCCGACAGAACAGAGTATGTAAGAAACTAGACTTTTCCAGATGCCGACTAGAAAGGTGATGAAATTACTTGTGCGAATATATATAGAGGATGGATTTAGTTGTGAAAAGTGTAATTATGTGATGGTGTATACGAATAAGTACAAGAGCAGAGCAGAAGTAGTAAGAAAGATCCGGTATGTGAAAAGATAGCAGAATAAAGAACAGAGGAAAGATGAAGTGCAGCAGATCAGTGTACTGAGCCTAACCGGAACTGAACCCTAGCATATGTAGGTGCTTCCAATCAATTCAAGTATTATATAACATTCTTTGTAGACAGTGTGTCTCCTTGTAGGCAGTGGGCCTCTTTGTGAGCAGTGTGCTCGGGCAGTGAGCCCTAATTGGCAAGTGCCATTTTTGTAACTTCTTATTCTTCTAACAAGGATAATATTTGGGTTAATCACCCCGTGGTTTTCTCCCTTAACCAGGTTTCCACGTCAAAAATACTGTGTCATGTGTTTCTCATTTCATGATAATGTTTGTCTATTTAATTCAATGCTGCTTTGATTAATAAGAAAGTTCAAAAGAAGAAACAACTAGGATAACTGATTCACCCCCCCTCTCAGTTATCAACAGATGCATCTCATGATACAACTAGGCTAGCAAGCATGGGCCCCATGCAAACACTGCATCCTGAGTGATCATCACCTTGATCACTCTCCTCAGCCAACTGAAAAGTCCTGCAACCATTGATCAGGAACCAATAGACCTCTGACCAACCCATAAACATATAATGTAAACAAATCAACCCCAGCCGCTTGAGTTTGCATATATCTCATCTCCCATCGGTCCCTGGCGTACACTAGATAGACTAGTGTAAACACTCTATCCAAAGCCACTACTCTTGAGCCAACCTCATAAATCACCTGCTCTCCTCATATGGGTATCCTTAGGATCCTCCATATGTCCTCTAGGGTGATGGTAATATCACCTGTAAGAAGTAAAAATGCGCATGTCTCACTCCACCTCTTCACTAGGGCCGACATCATGGCCCTATGTGCTCGTATCTGGGGCATCTCAAAAATCATTTCTAGCCCTATCCTCACAAGCTAAGCTATATCTACTGGTGTAAACTATGGCCTCAATTCCATCACCAACGAAACTTGGTGCTCTCGTGACTGTAATATCCTACTTGGAATTTGCATCCAAAAATCACCTAAATTAGTTCATTTTCCCAAAATAGTGCTATGGCACTAAACCAGAGACTTATAGCACTAAACTAGAAGAGAACGTTGATCCCTAGCCATATAGCGCCAATCCATAGGATTGCACTAATCCCAGACCATATAGTGCGAATCTAGAGGATTACGCTAATCCCTGACCTTTTCCCACTAAACTAGAGTATAGCACTAATTCATGACTATATGATGCTAAATTGCCATCCATTCTAAAAAACCCCAAATTTCCCTACGCTAATCCAGAGGATCGCACTAAACACCACGCATAAAGCACTAAATGAGAGGATAGTGCTAAAGTGCTAACGAATAGCACTAAACTAGACAACCCCCAAATTTTGGTGCTAAACCAGACATTAGCACTAAACCCTGAATGGATGGCACTAAACCATCTAAAATTCCCCTTTTTCCTATGGCACTAATCCAAAGGATAATGTTAAGTTATTCCCTAATAGCACTACATAGTTGTGCAATGGCTCTAATCTACCTAACTACCCATTTCCTAAATGCCTAACCTAACCTAAATCCCAAAATCACAAAGTTAGGTTTGGCCAACATACCTGTGGGTCTGCCTCTGTCGATCAATCATAATCTCGTACCCTCTCGGATTGGGTTGGTATTGTGGGAATATAGGTTGTGCCATGTCTACTTTTCCTCTTCTTTCATCCAATAAGATTAGAGTATGCAAATGGGGCACTTTGGGCCCACACTTGCTATATACAATTGCCATGTCATCCCCCCATGCACCTTTTTCCTCCATTTTTCTTCCTACGCACCTAATTTTTCATCCTTCACCCATTTTTCACCATTATTTCCTCCTTTTGAGAGTTCACTTGAAAAATTAATTTTTTCACCTAACCTCTCCAGGGGGCATCCCTCATCCATTTCACTCCTTTCTAGCAGTTTGGGAAAAATTCTTTGACTTGATGCCATTTCCCTACCAAGTCACACCACCACATCAAAGAGGGGAAAATGTAGACACCTAAAAATGTCTTAACCCTTCAACCATCCTTTGACATCATCCACATCACTAATTTCTCATCCAATTAATTAAATAAATTTCTATTTAATTAATTAACATACCTCACCCTGATCATCCATCCTTCCTTCATCAATTTACCCATAGTCTTGAATTAATTAATTTAATTCAACATTATACATTAATAACATCATCTCAATTAATTAAACAAATATACAAATAGTTATTTGATTAATTTGTTCACTCTCCTAAACATGATTAATTAAGTAAATCTTATTTATTTAATTAATCTACCCTACTAATCAACCTACACCTATCCTAGTTGATTAAATAGCCAATATTTAATTAGCTACCCTAGCCTACCTAGCCCCTAGACCTGGATTAATTAAATAAGTCATTATTTAATTAATCCTAAACCCTATTTAGCCCATTCACTATTTTTTTCCAGCCACATTAATTAAGTTAATCACCCTGATTAACTTGGTCAAAGCATCATTAACTCATTCTCCCACAACCCACAAATTAAAAATTCCAAAATAATCCCATGGGTCACATGACCCTTCCACCTCACCTTACTATTTCCACGCAAAGCTCTTCTCTATGCTATGAGCTCACACATGTGAGTTCTAAAATTGCCCATGTGTCACATGACCTTCACACTCCCACATAAAATAAATTTTTTAATTCCACATCCTCCCATAAATGAATTTTAAATTCATCACTTGTCTTAATCCTCATTAAATGCAAAGTCTTCCCCAAAAATGAATAAAAGATTCACTTTTATTCTCCACCCTTCAATTTTCATGATCAAATCTCATCCCTCCATCTTGTCTTTTATCCTCAACCATTGATCTCAACTCTCAATCTCCACCGTTGCATCAAAATCCCTCCAAAAAGCCTATAAATATGAGTTCTCACAAGCCATTTTTGTTAAGGAAAAATTGGATCTAAATGAGTAATCAATATATCAATATCATTAATACCCAAAACTCAATGAAATAATGAACAAAAGAGATCAATCAAACAATGAACAATACAAAACAAACCTCCTTTAATTCTCAGCTTCCATTGATCGCCTATCACAAATGATCTTGTCTATAAATATGGCCCTCAGAAGGTGCACTTCCTTGCTCTGATTCCAAGATGTTCAAATGGGAATGGCTATGATAGTTTCGCCATAAAGATGAGCTTCACAACAATGATAGTAGTGTGTAGTAACAAGTTTGATTGCAAGCACTGAAGGAATTGGTGCCAAAGGGGCGCTATAATTCCTGCAGAGTAAGTTTATGTAAAGCTTGGATGAATGAAATGGAGGAATAGGGTTCAATTTATAGACTTGAGAGAGAGAAGATCAAAAGTATAAAAAGAATGAGAAGATCAATGGTTGAGGAACGTGCGCGAATAAGAAGAAGACAATTGTCTTGTTATATTTTGCATGAGAGGAATTAATAAAATAGAAGAATGAGTTAACTAAAGAGATTAATCAATTAAAAGAATAAATTAATTAGTTAAGAGAATAGAACTAGAGAATGGAAATTGCATGAGGATGAGAAGATATTTTAACTCAATTAAATATTTAGAATATTCAATTGCATGTGCACAAGGATTGAATTATATTTAGAGATAACTCAATTTAGAAGAAATGGACAACTTAAATAAATATTTGATTTATTTAAATTTAGAGAAGATATTATTGGAAGAAACAATTAAATAATTGGTATTATTTAATTTGTTGGAGGAATTAGAAGAATTTAGGAATTTTAATTAAATAAATTGATTTTATTTAATTGTTGGGAGAATATGAATCAAATAAATAAATTTGTTTGTTTATTTATTGATAGAGGAATTTGACTTAAATAAATATTAAGAATATTTATTTGGTCAGAGTCATGTCATTTTTAGGCATATACGTTTTATCATCTCATTTTCAAGTAGTGTTATCATGCCAAAATAGTTTTCAATCATCTCCATTTTGTGTTGTGTTGTGAGCATTCCACATACAAATGAGCATCATTCGGGTAAAGCTAGGAGTTTAAGAGTGCAAGCTCCTCCAACTTATCAAGGAGTGATAAGGACTTTCAAGGCATTCTAAAAGGTATAATCATTGTGTTTTGGTTTCTATTTGATGTTTTATGCTTTGTGAACTTCTTGTCATCTTTAGAAACCATCAGGGATCGGTCGCTAGACCTTCCTTCTTCTTCCCTTCAAAAGAAGGAGAAAGAAAAAACAACTCCTTCCCGTCAATGCCTACAACACTTAAAAGAAATACCCTGGTGGACTTTGGCCACTAAACCTTCTTCCTTCCACCCTCCCAAAAGAAGACGAAAGACCACCACCCTAACCACCGAAATCCATAATACTTAGAAAATTTTCAAAACCCTTGGTGGATTTTGGTGGTCAAGCCTTCCTGTTAATACATCCTCTGAAGAAGACCAAAGGCCACCACCTCAACTCCTGACACTCGAAACACTTGGGTAATTTTTAAAGAATTTAACACTTAGACAAATTTTGGAGCCTTAGACTTTGGAGCCGATAGGAATGGCACGACGAAAGACAGGAACCCAAAACCATGAAACTCCGAAAAGGAAAAAACACAAGGAAAACACTTAGAATTTTTGGACTTAGACATATTGTAGGTTTCTTCCTTGCATTTAGAAAGGAACAAGGTAGGAAATTTTGATGGATTTGGCAAGATTAGCTTGTTTGGGCAACTTGGAAAGATTTTACAAATACTTGGCTTGAAAAATAGGAGTCCCAATAGTGGCTCTAATTGGGGATGTGTGCCAAGAAGTGGCAACATGAAAATCCAAATCTCTGAGAAGACCAAAAAACACCAAAAAATGACACACAGGAACCAAAACAAAACACCATCAAGACTAATAGTGGTCAAGACTACTTGAGGTTTAAAATACTAAAGATGGAACTTAACTTCACCATTTAAAATTTGAAGGAAGTCATTACTTATGAAAAGTAATTCTTTAAATGTTGACTATGAATGGGCAGCTCCATGAGTTCTCCTTCCATAGTCATCAAACAATAGACGTTGAGCTCAAACTTCTCAGCCACTTCATATGGTCCAAGCCACAGTGGATCAAATTTACCATGTTTCCCTTTATCTTCAAATTTTGTATTCCAAAGGAGGACCAAGTCACCAATCTAAAAATCTCTTGACATAGTATTCTTATCAAACAAATACTTCATTTTTTGCTTATGGTTCAAATTTTTATCATGTGTAGCTCTTCTATGTTCCTCTAACTCGGTTAACTACATGATCCTCTAGTACATTACATCATATTGATCTTCTTATGTGTCTTGTAACAACTGATGGACTATCAATTCCATGCTGATGGACATCTTCACCTCTGTTCCATACACCAGTTCAAATGGGTTCCTACCTATGGATCTTTTGAAAATTATCCTATCAGCCCATAGAGCATATTTCAAATTGTCATCCCATCTTCTCTTATTCTGATCCAATGTTCTTTTTATGATCTTCATCAAGATTCTATTGCTTGATTCAGTTTGTCAATTACTTTGGGGGTGATAGGGAGATGAATACATAGGGTTTATACCAAAATTAGAACACATGTCCAGCATTTCTTGAGAGGTAAAACACATTGCATTGTCCACCAAAATTCTAGTTGGCACTCCAAACCTAGTTATTATATTATTGACTATGAAATTGAAAACCACCTTGGAAGTTGCATTATCAGTGTGGACTGCCTCCACCCACTTGGTGAAGTAATCAGTGGCCACAAGGATCCACTTAAATCCATTGTTGGATTTTCCCTATATTTCTCTGATGAAGTCAATTCCCTAATGTTAGAAAGCTGCATCAACTATGAGGGGCAAAAGGGGTAGCACTCTAGAAAACTTCAACTTACTAGAAAACTATTGGCAAGCATCACACTTTATTATCTTTTTTGCTACATCGTTGAATAAAGTTGGCCACCAATACCTAGCTCTAAGGATCTTATGAGTAGTGGTCCTAGCTTTGAAGTGTCCCTCACAAATGCCATAGTGACACTCATTCATTATTGCTTCATCTTGCTCTTGATCTAAACAATTGAGCAATAATCCTTCATGATTTCTCCACATGAGCTCATTTTGGAACAGGACGTACCTCTTAGATTTCAGCTTGAGGGTCCTCTTTTGATTCTCATCCATATAGGTTGGACAATTCATATTTTCAAGGTAAAATATAACATCTTTGTACCATGCATCATCAATCAATCTACATTGAGGAGCAACTTCTACATCTGTTTCATTTACTTTTGTTGCTTCAAGATTGGAATTAGCCATTAACTTGGTTAAGCCTTGGCCTCTAACCAACTTTGTGACTTGTATATCCATGCCATATTCTTGGATCTTGTTGATCCATCTGCATCCTTTACCTAAAGCTTCCTGCTACATAAATATGTCCTTTATTGTTGTGTGTGGCACATATGCTATGATATTGGCACCTGTGAAATAGGATTTGAATTTTTTTGTGGCCTTAACCAATTCATAGGCATTCTTCTCTATTATGGAATAATTCAATACAACAACATGTAAGGAATTGCTAAAGAATCCTATTGGGTGATCAAATCCATCACCATTCTTTTGCAACAATACAACAACAGTATAATATGAAGCAAAAGAGAAAATCTGGAAAGGCTTTGTATAACATGGGCTTACCAATACTGGTGCATTCTTGAGAGACTCCTTTAAGTCAATAAAATCTTCAGTTGGTTCCTTGCTCCATCTAATAGACTGCCCTTTCTTGAGCATCTTGGAAATTTCTTTAGTCTTATCAATAAAGTTGGGGACAAACTACCTTACAAAGTTGATTTGTCCAAAGAAAGATTGGACACATTTGACTATTTTGGGTTGAGGAATAAGGTTAATGTCCTTAACTCTTTCAGGATCAAATCTAACCCCATCCCTTGACACAATATGTCTAAGCAACTTTCCTTCTTCTACTCCAAACTAAAACTTCTTAGGATTCAAAGAAATCCTATACTCCAAACATCTATTAATAATTAGTTGCAAATGCTTGCAATGATCTTTCTATCCTTGGAGAATGCAATACAACCATGATTTCATCAATAAGGCTTGCAAAGGCCACATCCATTGCTCTTTGAAATTTCGATCTTGTATTCTTCAACCCAAATGACATCCTCAAATAAACATGTGTTCCCCAAGGAGTGGTGAATGTTGTCTTGTACTGTTCTGACTCCTTGACCAACACCTGATTGTAGCCTAGGTATCCATCCATCATAGACATCAGTTTTGAACCAACAACCTGTTGTGATGTTCACAACACGCCCCATTATGCTCCTTAGCAAAATGGGGACCCCTGCTGTCGCTTTGCTTTTTTGCTTCTGCTTGTGTTTGTTCTGTCTGGTGGTAAAGGGAAAAGAGAATCAAATTTGCAAACCTTGTTAAAAATATGGAAAAATGTATTTTTAGTACCATTGCATAATATGGTTGGATTCCTTGTGAAAAATGAGCCAAGGTTGCTTTTTGAACCATCGTAAAATTCATCATATCTTGCAAGTTATGATCATTTAGGTAAAATGAACTATCAGGTTTTGCATAATATACAGTCAGTTGTTTGCCCTTTTTGTTGGCATTCATTTTAAATTTTGAGAAAATTCATACTTAGTGGTTCCGGGTCGTGGGCAATTTTGTCTGGGTTCCATTCTGTATGTTACATTTGATTAGTTTGTAGAAAGAACATCGGCCTAACAATAGTGATCGGTGGAGTTTTGAAGTGTTCCACCGAAGTAGGGTTTCTCGTC
Source organism: Cunninghamia lanceolata (assembly GCA_027924645.1). Classification (NCBI taxonomy): domain Eukaryota; kingdom Viridiplantae; phylum Streptophyta; class Pinopsida; order Cupressales; family Cupressaceae; genus Cunninghamia; species Cunninghamia lanceolata. The sequence continues at coordinate 3,581,893 of BSBN01001291.1, read as the reverse complement.
GATGAAATTGTCATCGGCATAACCTTCAGGTATCGGCCGAGTTTCAAACGGTTACCCCGAAGCATGTGGTCTCGCCGATGGTATGCCATCGGCATAACCTACACTGTCGGCGGTGTTTTGTTATGTCTTAGCGATAGGCGGGAGTCATGCCGACGAAGTGGCATCGGTATAACGAAGGCCATCGGCGGAGGAGATTTGTGAGTTGCCGATGGGCCATCTCACGCCGATGGCGAACAACGAAGGGGGTTATCAGCGAAACTCTCGCCGATAAAGGTATCGGCCAAGGTAAAGGCATCGGCGGAGGGAAATTGTGAGGCACCGATGGGCGATCTCTCGCCGATGAACATCAACGAAGGAATCGTCAGTAAGAGTCTCACCGACGAAGTGGCATCGATGTAACGAAGGTCATCAGTGAAGGAATTTTGGGGCCCGCCGATAGCGATAGTCACGCCGATGGGCGGGAAATGCATAGCGATGGAAATTTTAAACTATATTTTTAGGCGCTCGTGGCATTTTCCTGGTCAACGATAGTTGACCCGATGGTTTTGAACAGTCTATGTACATTTTGAACGCAGTTTCTGCTAATTTTGGACCCGATTTCCACATTTTGCACGGTCACCCTGATTTAAACAGATATGTTTGGTTTCTTGCTGTTCGTTTGATAAATATGGTACTTATTGCTTGTCTTGTCTTGCAGGCTTGCAGTCGAGGAAGCAACTAGAAATTCAACACAGTGACCTCATGGAGGAAGGAAATCCAATCTCAGGAGCAGGAAGATAAAGATGAAGTGCGAAGAAGTCAAGGCCAACCAAATGAAGAACAAGGTTGCAGCTGAGAGTATTACTACAACAGACAAACAAGAGTTATTGTTGAGCTGCCAGAACTTCTTAGAAGGGGCAATATTTCGCCCAGATTTGACACTGCTCAGAGATATTTTGGAAGATCTGGTTCATCTGTATTTATTGCTGTAACCAGGGGTTTGAACCGGAGGCAGTTAGGTTTTTTGCTGTAGTAAGGACAATCAGAGAGTCTTTATATTGTGCCTCTCTACATTGTAATACTTTACAACAGGGGCTACAACAAGGATTTTAGGAAAACACAGCAAGTTAGCTTAGTTTAGATTAGAAGTAGAAGAAGGAGGTCGCCTGTTTGTCTGCAGTAAGGTGCGCGTGGAATGTCTGGCTGCCTTACTGTATCTGTAAAGCTTGTAAGTTCTCTGTAGTATGATCAATGAAACTAAGAGTCATTCCTACATTGTAAATCATGTATGACTATTCGTTTCTAATACAATAGAATCTGGAGTTCTGCATCTATCTTCTGAGTGTTCTCCTGCTCTTCTTTGTGTTTTGAAATATTTTCTTTGAGAGCTTGCAATTTTAAATGTATGTTTGTGAAAATGCTCAGAACTTGCATTTAAGGTTTTTACTGTGGATTTGATCAAATTATTGTAGTATTTACATAGTGCATAATAGAAACAATTAGATCCTTCGGTAGATTAAATAAGGTATAGATTAGATCTTTCTAACTTTTCCCAACCCATCTGAAATATTTAGCTGAAAACGTAGAAATCTAAAGGAAATTGTCTCAAATTTGAAGAAGCATGCATAATAGAGTTAAGAGTAGACAGTTTTCATAAATGTATAAAGAAGAAAGCTGCAATAATTCAAGAAAACCATCTGAATTTGCAACACAGTAACACTTGTATGCAAATGAACAAAATACTTGTTGAAATCTATGATTCTTTTGCATATTCTTAGTCCATTAAACCACCAAACAAACCTAAACTACGTAAGGCCCCTTGAACATTATAGCTTCACATTGGCCAACTGAACTTGACCAACCGAACCATTGTAGACTTGGGATTAGTTGAATCTCAAATGATTCCTTCTTATCTTTCAAGTATAGTTTCAGTTCATTATATGTGAATTTTAACTTACTGTTATGATTGCATCAAAACAATCATCAACAGTTTTTCTGGCGCTAGAAGGAGGGCCTGATTTGGTTTAGGGTTAAAATTCTAAGTTTTAAATGTTATATTCTGAGATATGTTAGATCTTATAAAATTTCAAAAGGCCTAAAAGGGTGAAAAGAGGGTCCCATTTTCAATGGACACATATGGGGACAGTTTTCAAGTTAACAGTCCTTTATTTCAGGGAGCTTTGAATGAACAGTTTTATTCTCAAAATTTATCTAATTTTTGTTTGTCCAGTTGTTGCAGGATACACCGGACTATTGAACACAATGAACTTAAATGTTTAACATTCCTCACTAGGATAGATTCATATTTGAAAGGACTAATTATTTTTTCAGATGTGTTCGGGGCTGAAAGCTGGCAGGAAACAGAAATTTTGCAGCAACAAGCTAATACAGCACTAGAAACTAATAGATGGTTAGAAAATACAATAGAAAAATCAATTCTGGAAGGGAATGATAACAGAGCATCTTTTCTTAAGTCATATTATGGTGGGATTGATAGTAGGTCTCTACTTCCTAATACAGGAAAAGGGGAGTGCAAGTATAAATCTTTTAAATCTTGTAGAGAGGAAACCATTTGTCAGGATAAGGTTTTTATTGCTGATCCTAATGCTTTTGGTAAAGATAGTAAAACATCTTTCCTTGAGTCATTTTATGGAAAGGAGAAATGTGGGCAAATGAAAAATTAAAGTGCACTGAAATTGATGAGATCCCTACTATAGAAACTAGTGAAGTCATAGAGGAGAAAGTAAATCCCAATCCCATGACTGACTTCTCTAAATTGAATGACCAAGTTCAAGATTGTTGCAGGTTAATAGAAGCAGACTCCACACTGGATGATAAATATGGGTCATTTGATGACCAAATCTTAAAAATTGAAAATACAGAAGATTTTGGAGCTGCTGTGCACAATCAGACATCCCCCCCATGCCATGTTGAAAATAAAACAGGGGAGTACTCCTGTCAATCAAAAGATGTTGTCCCACCTTTACTCTCAAGTGATTTAGAAATGATTAATTTTTGTATATCAGATGATGATGAAGATACTTACTTAAGTACTGATGTGCAGGAAACTAATGAGAACATTGAGAGGTGTGCTGAGTTTGAGGATAAACTGAATATCCGGAAAGAAGGAACAAGGCTAGATGAAGATGAAGAAATGATACATCTAGAGTCATTCATCTTTCAACTTGAAAAAGGACTAGACATAGAGCTAGGCAATGAAAATGCAGAGTTAAATGGAGAGCCAGCTATTAATGAACAAGTGTGTTCCACAGAGCTAAAGGCACATCAGGTTGTCTCTTTCCTTTCCTTAGTGAAAAATGATAAATGCTATTTTGATTATGGAAATTCAAGAGATAGGACATACATATGGATTAATCATAAACCTGATGAGATGCCTCAGTTACTAGTTAAGAGCTATTCTGATAAACACAATGAATTTAGAATACCAGAATTTTTTTCAGAATTCAAAGATAAATCTGCTAGAATGAGAACCATCACCAGTACCCTATTACTCCTGCACAATCTAAAGAAATATGCAAGTAGGGGTGTTCTTGGGTCTTTTTCCTGGGTTTCTGTTTGCCTTGGAGAGGCTTGTATATAGTTTTGTAGGATAGTTGTTTTTTGTTTTCTTTTCTTCTTTTGCTGTTTTCTTTTTAGGTTAGTTGTTTGTATAGTTCCTTTTTGTTTTTGTTTTTGTTTCTTTCTATTTGTACAGTTTTTTCTTTTTGTTGTGTTGTTTGTACAGCGTGTTTGTTTGGTTTGTTTGTTGTCTCCTCAGCAGGGATCTTTATTTTACTTTAGAGTATTAAGGAGAAAAACTAGCAACCATTCAAAATAGTATAAAATTTAGGATATTCAAGTCAATCATTTGCAATCTACACATAACTTGTTACTGTCATGAATGTAGAGAGTTGTTCATCTTCTGAAGTTTTGTATTCAATAAATGTGATTGAGAATTCGAAGCAAGTTTCTCATGATGACACACCTAAAATCCTTGGGTTTGTTGAACTTACCAGTGTAGATATTAGGTGAAAAATCAGAGGTTACCCTTGCTACCATTACAATTCTCAGCTTAATTTCAGCAAGTGTCCACTCCTTGCATCATGAAGTTACAAATTGTTATATCTTATGAAGTCTTTCAAAAAAATATAAAAAATAAATAAATAAATAAATAAATAAAGCGGATTATACTGAAAATCTAGATTAAGCCATCTAAGTAACTCTACCGGGGCTATGGACGCTCGTTGGCAGTGGGGCTCTACTTAGGAGAATTGTAACGATAACCTTGCCGGGGCTATGGATGCTCGCTGGCAGCAAGGCTCTATCCGGTCGGCTATGAGGGAATATCCTCACCTACGTAGGCTAATGTCAGTCACTAGTTTGTTCAACCGATCTTCAAGATGAGGATAATTAATCACGTGCACACAACTAAACTGAAAATGGAAATTCATGCATCTTTATTGAATACTTTGAGTCTCAAGCTGAATAGTAATTTGCAAGAAGGGTAGTCGGAAGTTATGGATTCATTTCATCTAGTTTTCTTGAACACTTTGAATTTAATTGTTTTGTTTTGGTTGCTAGTTGTTGTGATGTTCACAACACGCCCCATTATGCTCCTTAGCAAAATGGGGACCCCTGCTGTCGCTTTGCTTTTTTGCTTCTGCTTGTGTTTGTTCTGTCTGGTGGTAAAGGGAAAAGAGAGTCAAATTTGCAAACCTTGTTAAAAATATGGAAAAATGTATTTTTAGTACCATTGCATAATATGGTTGGATTCCTTGTGAAAAATGAGCCAAGGTTGCTTTTTGAACCATCGTAAAATTCATCATATCTTGCAATTTATGATCATTTAGGTAAAATGAACTATCAGGTTTTGCATAATATACAGTCAGTTGTTTGCCCTTTTTGTTGGCATTCATTTTAAATTTTGAGAAAATTCATACTTAGTGGTTCCGGGTCGTGGGCAATTTTGTCTGGGTTCCACTCTGTATGTTACATTTGATTATTTTGTAGAAAGAACATCGGCCTAACAATAGTGATCGGTGGAGTTTTGAAGTGTTCCACCGAAGTAGGGTTTCTCGTCGATGAAATTGTCATCGGCATAACCTTCAGGTATCGGCCGAGTTTCAAACGGTTACCCCGAAGCATGTGGTCTCGCCGATGGTATGCCATCGGCATAACCTACACTGTCGGCGGTGTTTTGTTATGTCTTAGCGATAGGCGGGAGTCATGCCGACGAAGTGGCATCAGTATAACGAAGGCCATCGGCGGAGGAGATTTGTGAGTTGCCGATGGGCCATCTCACGCCGATGGCGAACAACGAAGGGGGTTATCGGCGCAACTCTCGCCGATAAAGGTATCAGCCAAGGTAAAGGCATCGGCGGAGGGAAATTGTGAGGCGCCGATGGGCGATCTCTCGCCGATGAACATCAATGAAGGAATCGTCGGTAAGAGTCTCACCGACGAAGTGGCATTGATGTAACGAAGGTCATCGGTGAAGGAATTTTGGGGCCCGCTGATAGCGATAGTCACGCCGATGGGCAGGAAATGCATAGCGATGGAAATTTTAAACTATATTTTTAGGTGCCCGTGGCATTTTCTTGGTCAACGATAGTTGACCTGATGGTTTTGAACAGTCTATGTACATTTTGAACGCAGTTTCTGCTAATTTTGGACCCGATTTCCACATTTTGCACGGTCACCCTGATTTAAACAGATATTTTTGGTTTCTTGCTGTTCGTTTGATAAATATGGTACTTATTGCTTGTCTTGTCTTGCAGGCTTGCAGTCGAGGAAGCAGCTAGAAATTCAACACAGTGACCTCATGGAGGAAGGAAATCCAATCTCAGGAGCAGGAAGATAAAGATGAAGTGCGAAGAAGTCAAGGCCAACCAAATGAAGAACAAGGTTGCAGCTGAGAGTATTACTACAACAGACAAACAAGAGTTATTGCTGAGCTGCCAGAACTTCTTAGAAGGGGCAATATTTCGCCCAGATTTGACACTGCTCAGAGATATTTTGGAAGATCTGGTTCATCTGTATTTATTGCTGTAACCAGGGGTTTGAATCGGAGGCAGTTAGGTTTTTTGCTGTAGTAAGGACAATCAGAGAGTCTTTATATTGTGCCTCTCTACATTGTAATACTTTACAACAGGGGCTACAACAAGGATTTTAGGAAAACACAGCAAGTTAGCTTAGTTTAGATTAGAAGTAGAAGAAGGAGGTCGCCTGTTTGTCTGCAGTAAGGTGCGCGTGGAATGTTTGGCTGCCTTACTGTATCTGTAAAGCTTGTAAGTTCTCTGTAGTATGATCAATGAAACTAAGAGTCATTCCTACATTGTAAATCATGTATGACTATTCGTTTCTAATACAATAGAATCTGGAGTTCTGCATCTATCTTCTGAGTGTTCTCCTGCTCTTCTTTGTGTTTTGAAATATTTTCTTTGAGAGCTTGCAATTTTAAATGTATGTTTGTGAAAATGCTCAGAACTTGCATTTAAGGTTTTTACTGTGGATTTGATCAAATTATTGTAGTATTTACATAGTGCATAACAGAAACAATTAGATCCTTCGGTAGATTAAATAAGGTATAGATTAGATCTTTCTAACTTTTCCCAACCCATCTGAAATATTTAGCTGAAAACGTAGAAATCTAAAGGAAATTGTCTCAAATTTGGAGAAGCATGCATAACAGAGTTAAGAGTAGACAGTTTTCATAAATGTATAAAGAAGAAAGCTGCAATAATTCAAGAAAACCATTTGAATTTGCAACACAGTAACACTTGTATGCAAATGAACAAAATACTTGTTGAAATCTATGATTCTTTTGCATATTCTTAGTCCATTAAACCACCAAACAAACCTAAACTACGTAAGGCCCCTTGAACATTACAGCTTCACATTGGCCAACTGAACTTGACCAACCGAACCATTGTAGACTTGGGATTAGTTGAATCTCAAATGATTCCTTCTTATCTTTCAAGTATAGTTTCAGTTCATTATATGTGAATTTTAACTTATTGTTATGATTGCATCAAAACAATCATCAACACAACCCTTTGCAAAAGATGATCCATATTTGGAAGAGGATAATTATCCTTAAGGGATTTGATGTTCATATTGCTGAAATATACACACAATCTAATCTCCCCATTCTTCTTTCTCATTGGGACAAGATTAGACACCCAATCAGAATGTCTGATTGGTTTATAATACCTCCCTATTTCATCTTTAATAATTCTTTCTGCATCTTGGGAGCTATGGTAGGGTTTATAGGCCTTTGCTTTTGCCTAAAGGGTTTTGCATCAGGTTGAAGGGGAATAGTATGCTGAAATAAATCCTCCCTATTAGCCTTCAACTCATCATAGGACCATACAAAACACTTCTTGAATTTTATTAATAAAGCAATCAACATTTCTTTACATGGGGTTTGAGCCACTTACCAATGTAAACCATCCTAGGTGCCTCCTGGGTGCCAAGGTTAACACCTTCAACATTTTCTTCTTCAATCAGTTTCCCTTTGCTTTTCTATTGGTCAACATTATCAAAAATTCTTTCAGGTTTCGCCAAACCTTTTGGAATGGTATTCGTCTTCAATTGCATGACCTCACTACCAAATAGTGTTTCCTTGCCATCTTCTACCTCTATCATATTATGCCAATCAATTGCATGATTGTTAAACTCATCCAGGAAATTCATGAAACTATAGATATGATTACTATCATTAAACACTTGCCAACTATATATGTTATCAGGGATTGTTGGCCTTGTAAGCACTTCAACAACATAATGGTCATGAGGAAATTTTGAATGGGGGTCAAATTTGGAAGTAGTTACAGCAAGGGAATCTACCTCTTCATTTTTTATTTCTTTCGATCCATCCAATGCCAATAGCATCAAACATTTCCATAGTGTCCCATACTGCACTCTTGTATGCCCTTAATTTGTTGTCCTCGGCAATAAAAAATATTTCTAATTTGCTGCACAACTAACTTTGAATCATCATTTATCTTCAAGCACGTGACTCCATGCTTATGAACAACATTTAAACCTAACAACAATGCATCATATTTAGCTATGTTGTTAGTGCATTGAAAATCAAGTCTGAAAGATATGCCAAATTGCTTCCACCTGGTGCTATCAGAATGATACCAACACCTGAGCCACCCTTAGAACAAGCACCATCAAAGTACAATGTCCATAACACATTTTCATTATGCACAAGAGCAACAATCTGTGGCAAATCAACACGTTGTTATCAAGAATGTGGGCAGCCTCTATGGGTGGAAGTACCCAGATGGATTTATCATATGCCACTATTCTAGTCCAGGGCATGGAAGTGAAGTTGTATAGGGAGAAAAAGGTTGAAGACCAAAACATAGAGGACCATTACAAAACCCAAGAAGAAGTGAACTTCTTTGATACTGATATTGATTTTTTTATGGGGTTTTGTGATGACAGTGAACATAAACTACGTGTTGATTTGCCACAGATTGTTGCTCTTGTGCATAATGAAAATGTGTTATGGACATTGTACTTTGATGGTGCTTGTTCTAAGGGTGGCTCAGGTGTTGGTATTATTCTGATAGCACCAGGTGGAAGCAATTTGGCATATCTTTCAGACTTGATTTTCAATGCACTAACAACATAGCTAAATATGATGCATTGTTGTTAGGTTTAAATGTTGTTCATAAGCATGGAGTCACGTGCTTGAAGATAAATGATGATTCAAAGTTAGTTGTGTAGCAAATTAGAAATATTTTTTGTTGCCGAGGACAACAAATTAAGGGCATACAAGAGTGCAGTATGGGACACTATGGAAATGTTTGATGCTATTGGCATTGGATGGATCGAAAGAAATAAAAAATGAAGAGGTAGATTCCCTTGCTGTAACTACTTCCAAATTTGACCCCCATTCAAAATTTCCTCATGACCATTATGTTGTTGAAGTGCTTACAAGGCCAACAATCCCTGATAACATATATAGTTGGCAAGTGTTTAATGATAGTAATCATATCTATAGTTTCATGAATTTCCTGGATGAGTTTAACAATCATGCAATTGATTGGCATAATATGATAGAATCAGTATCAAAGAAGTTCACTTCTTCTTGGGTTTTGTAATGGTCCTCTATGTTTTGGTCTTCAACCTTTTTCTCCCTATACAACTTCACTTCCATGCCCTGGACTAGAATAGTGGCATATGATAAATCCATCTGGGTACTTCCACCCATAGAGGCTGCCCACATTCTTGATAACAACATACCCCACTTAGCAGGGTAGTCCACAATAATTATATCCATCAAGAATGATTTGTTTGGGTAAGTAGCAAGTTTGATCTCAACATCTTTAACAAGACCAATCACATTTACTTCCCTAGAATCCATAACAAAACATTTACCAAAAGAATTGGACACCTTCAATTCCAAATCATTCATGATTTCTAGTGGCATGACATTGTAGATGCTCCAGAATCAAGCATGCAGTTATGTAGCAGTCATCCATTTATGATCAACATGGTGTAGAAAGGATTCACACCCATCTGGCTATTCACCATAGAGGACCCTAAGTACACCTCAATTGTTTCATCATATTTAAGAGGAGCAACAATGGGCTATATAGGTGCACTATAGGTTGTGATAAATGAGATAACCCTATCCCTATGCTCAAGGATCCTAAGAAGTTCCCCAATAAGTACTGATATTTTGACTTGGCTTAAGACATGGACCATTTCAATAGGACTATAATTTGGCAGAGGGGCATCACATGAGATGGTAACATTTTTTGCACAAGAAATGTAAGGTATTACTTGATTGAAAGATACATGCATACCTTTCACCTCCTTATTCTTGTCTTTGTCTTTTTGTTGTTCACCTGATGCTTTAAGCTATCTCTCTTTGTCATCACCTTTTGGCTTATAAGTATCTATAACTGGTACAACAATTGGGTGTACCACGTGTGCTAGAACCTTTTGTATATATTTCTTTTTGGTGGCTACTGGTTGTATTGGAATTTTCTTCTTTTCTAGTACATTCTTCTTAGGAGTATTACTATCTTTCTTATCCACATTTACCTTTTGCTTTTCCTTCTCACCGTCTAATGCACCACATCTTGACTCTACAATAGGAGAGTTTTACATAGGTACTTGCCTATTCCTCAGCTGATAACCTCCTTAGACTTGCATAATGGCTACATCAATCAAAGATTTTAAATCTTTCTCAGAAGGTCTGGACTACTTGTACTTCTTCTGCATAAGATCCCTCAAGTGCCTGAAATCATGAGATGTTAGTTGATATCTCTTTAGACCTTCATCATAATCATATTGGAAAATATGATCATCCTCTTCATAACTACTATGATCAACATCTTGACCCATCTATTCATACCCCTCTATGTCAAATTGATTTATCTCCTCTTCATAGTACTCAACTACACCTTCTTCATTTGGAAATTCTTCATCTCTACCCATTGAATGAGCCAATGCACAATTTGTTGGATCATGAGGAAGGAAGCATGCATGACACCATAAAGATGCCTCTTGAAAATTGATTTGATCCTTTCTTAATGGATCAAGTGTGTCTCTTTTAGGCTATTTGAAACTTACATGCTTGGGGGCAACTTGCCTATCATTTTGCTATGGTCTCTTGGACCAATCAATATTGTAAGGTCTATTATGCAGCCTTTGACCTTCATTGAAATGTATTGCAGCACCCTGAGGTGGAAACCCTTTATTATTTCTAGCAACCTTATAGGATAATTCTTTCATAACCGCCATAAGCTTATCCAATTTGTCTTTAGTTGTAAGGGGCTTATTGAAAGCTACTTTGTCTGGCTGGGATAGTTTTACATTAGATCTTTTGATGTGTTTTCCTAAAGCTCTCATATTTCTCTCAATATTGATAGTTGTAGCATATGCCTCCCTTAATGTTTGCGGACTCTTGTCCCTCAAACAATAACCAATTTTTGAGTCAAATGCACTACAATACAAAACTAAACATAGATTCATTAGGTCTCATATGAGAAGGTAACTTTCTCATTGTCATGATAAAGTGGCTGTAAAATTAGCTACTATCTCATTAATTGCATTTTTTATGGCTGTGAGTTCATGGATGGCAAACTTGAGATCAATCCTATCCCCATATTACAATTTGAATATCCTCATGAACTCCTCCCAAGAGTCAATACTGCTATTAGGGAGAGACTTATACCATTCCTTAGCACTTTCTTCCAATGAATACACAAACAAATTCATCATAACATCTTCATCCTCAATTTCATACTCATTAGTGTCATTAATAAAGTGCCTAAGGTGCTCTTCACTTGTGACAACATAATTGCCTTGAAACCTATGAATCTTTGCCAAAGAAATAAAGTTTTTTATACATCTTAGCTCCCAATGGTTACCTCAATGGAGGAAATCTCTATTCTTGTCTTCATTGTGTAGGCCTAGAATTGTAAACATTTCCATACTATTGATTCACCTAATTTTGTGGTAGCTGATTGTGAACATTCTAAGCATGGGCATGACTCATACCTTGTTATCCCATTTGTTGATGTTGTTGTTGCTAATGTCTCTGATTGTTCTACTAGTTATACTACTAATTATAGCCCTTTTGTTATGCATTTTGATTTACCTAGGCTTGTTGGGCAAGTTGATCTTGTTGTTGGTCAAGTAAGGCTTACACTGCTCTTTGCCTATTCCTAAGAAGATCAATCAAGTCAAGTTCATCCTAGATTGTTCTTTCTCTTTCCTCATCACTAGGCTACTCTTTCTAATTTTCCTCATTAGGAATGGTATCATGTCGACTTCCAAGTGATCTTGTGGGAGAAGAAGGGCATCTAGTAGTCTGATATGTCACTTCATTCTCATTGGGTATTCCAAATGCTCTCAAATATGGACCATGAGACCTATCTCTACTTCCTCTTCCAACCATATTCTCATTTCTTCTAACATCATACTCATTCCTATTCATCCTTCTATTTGTTTTGAGTATGTTATCTACATAATCTTCAAAAGTATATTGATATTGACCTCTCAAATTGTCAAATGCATCATTTCTTCCAGAGGTACCTATTTGGTCTTGGGTATTCAATGGAGGCATCACATGGTGTTTATTGCCCTCCATCTACTCCAATTTCTTGTACTTCTAGGGGAATCATGACGCCCAGGCTGCTCTTGGTTTCTTCCTCTATTCATTGTAAATCCCTTTTCAAACTATAATAAATTTCGAGGTTTTTAAAAATAGAGTCACCACTTCCTCTACCGGGAAGAAAATTTGAACCAACATTGTATTTCAATAATATAGCCACCATAAGTAAAGATTTACTATTACCAAGGGCTTCAAATCTAAACCAAAGTATTACATTCCCTGACAATGACACCAATCTATTGGGTCCCAAAATGGCTTATCCTAATCCCTAGAACATTCTTCAATCTTCGAGGCCAGGGTTGTCATCAAGCAGATAGAGAAGAAGTTCATCAATAGGATAAGGATGATTAAGGGCCAATGGTAGGGAATGGGTAATCTCCCCTTTGCTTTTGGCTTAGCTAAACCAAGGAGGGTGTTCCTAGAGGTACCCCTTAAAAAGGATTAAGAATAATGGAAGATGTTCTTAAGGTCATATTATTGCAACAATACCCAACTATTGTCCTAATCCCTAAACTCAGTCACTAGATTAAGACAAGCTTGCTGCACTAAAACCTATATTTAAGCTAATGAAAGGCACTTCCTGTAATAATGGAATGTGCGGGTATTCTTGTTTGGTTTGCTAGAATTGACACTTTGAAGACTCGCTAACAATATTTCCTGATTTCAACATAGAACCACAACAATGCATGCAATACTAAATATTTATTTCACACTTGATAAGTTTTTTTTAGTTTTTAAAAGAGGCGTTGGTGATCAGACATTTTAGATTGGTGCCTATTACCATGGGCTACAGAATTCATCAAAAGGTAGATAAAATAGAAATAAATTAAGCACTTTTTGGATACCATGATACAGAAATAACAATAACTAGTAAAGAATATACTTAGTAATCCTTCATCAAAATGCAATCATTCATCTACAACCATAGAATAGATCATCACATAGCATGTAATGTTTTAAGAATCTATCATATTAAGATCTGATCAATAGTTACAATCATACCATGAAGTGTGGCAAGAGGAAACCCTAGTTGAAACTTAGGATTTCCTTGAAAAATTACATGAAAAGAAGGAGAAGTTCATATACCGATTCTTTAAATCAACATGAAACCTTTCATAACCTGTATTTTGTCTACTAGAGAACTAGAACATTTTTTTCTTTGAAACCCTAGAGAGCTCTGCACTTTGTCACCTGAAGAACTGCTAAAAGACCAACCCTTGAAAAGAGTCTTGATCCTGCCTTTATATCCTTCTCAATGCAAACCTAAGAGTGAAATAGGAGGAAAAACCCTTAACAACCCTACCAACTATAATAAAAACATTGATTTCAACCACCCACTTTGCATTAATAGAAATCCTGGAGGTTGTTGGTGCATTTTCCCACGTATTCTAGGCATTTCTAGATGGCAGGGAGAGTAGGGAAGGCCAGTTATTCTTGCCCCAATAAATAAGGCTTTGGAGGTCGGGCCTCCACCCTACAACATGCACTTTGAAAGGGAAGAAAAGAACCGTTTGACCCAAAATACTTAGAAAATTTTTGAAAATCACCGGGGGTCAGGCCTTGGGCCTTCATACACCTTCCTCAACACTTGGAAGAATTTTAGTTCACCAAACTTTAGCCATCAGGCCTTTCACTTTCCACATTCCAAAAGGAAGGATGAAAAGAAACATGTCACATGCCACTACCTACAAGATTTAGTGCAGTTTTGAAACCATCGGGAATCAACTACCAGACCTTCCTCCTTCTGCCTTTCAAAAGAAAGGAGAAAGAAAAGACAATTCTCGCCCGTTGATGCCCATGACACTTAAAGAAATACCCTAACGGACTTTAGCTACTAGACCTTCTTCCTTCCTCCCTCTGGGAAGAAGACAAAAGACCATCACCCCAACCCTCAAAATCTACAATACTTAGAAAATTTTCAAAACCCTTGGTAGATTTCGGTGGTCGGTCCTTCCCATTAACATGTGCTCTAAAGAAGACCAAAGGGCATGTTGAATGTCAAGAACACTGAGAGGGGGGGTGAATCAGTGTTCTAAATATCTTTTGATTCTTTTTACCTTTCAACCATTTTCCAAAATTAATTAAACAGAAGAATAACATGCATATGAATAGTAACCATAAAAACATGACACATAGACACCAAGATTTTTACGTGGAAAACCCAAAATGGGAAAAACCACGGAGAGGACTAGCTCTCAAATATATATTTCAATCTTTATGAATAATGATGTCAGGCTTGGTCAATCCATGGGCCTGGAACATGCTGGCTCACTGCCATGAAGTACAACTAGGTCTAGCAAGCTCACTGCCTCAACCCTAAACCTAGCAAGATTACAATAAGGGCTATTAAACCCTAATGGAGGCTCACTTCTAGGCACACTACCTTGATAAGAAAGCTCACTGTAAAGTAGAAAGTAAATTGTACATGAGAAATGAACACTACAAAAGCATCTGTCACTACACCAGGGTGTAGTCATCTATCAATTGAATTCTGAATCCCAAGTCTTCATCGCTGCTGATCTTTTAACTCTACTCTGCTACTTGCATACTTGCATCACAAACTCACTCACACACATCACAACTAAAACTCATTGCCTTTACATATCCGCATCATGATTTGATCCACAATTAGGTTGGCATCCAAGAGATAAAACGTGTACATAGAAAGATGTGGCTTGTCGGCTAAATCCAATGCACTATATCTTATGCAGACCCAAAAAATTTTCCCAAACATGTTCATATAGGTAGGCTCTAATCATTTGATCACTTAGATAGATCCTTCAAACATTATCTATTCTCTGCACAATGATTTATCATACTAGTCGGCATGTTCCTCAAGAGCATGCTTAACAGGTTCATCTGCTGACTTACAAATTTTATTGCAGATCTCAAAACACCTCCAAAATCATATCAAGGACTCTTCATACATTCCCAAATGCACCCTCAGAACTGCAAGGCATGATATCAACTTGTGGAGAAATGCGGACCATCAGAACTTAGACTCTGTCTTTGTCAAGCTCTGTCAAACACTATGCCGATACTTAGTAGCTTGCAAGTATCTTTCCGATGGACTTTAGATCTCCCAACTCTAGAATTAGACACTTCATATAAGTTCTTACAAGACATAAAAACCTCATAACAAAATGCTCACCTACAGAGGAATGTGGACCACTATACTATACCCTGTTCACTGTTCCTACTATATCTTTGCTTACCTGGACTTAGACATTTCTTCAAGATGACTTCCAAAGGAAGTCAAGACTTAATCTCTAGAGTATGAAACCACCAAACAATTACTAACATCATACCTAAACCACATTACCAGATCATCATCTGCAGAAGCATACTATCCAACTTACTGTCCTCTACTCTGTGCATATCCATACTTAGCCATTTCTTCGATCCAGACCTAAAATCTGATGTGATCTTCTGGAGTTGTGTCTCCCTGTCATGCTGAAGAGATCTCTGAGCCTTGTTTCCATCAATGACAACATACAAGTCCATACCGAAGCAGTGTCTCTTGCCAACAATCTCCCCCTTTGGAATTGATGGCAACACTTAGTGAAAAATGCTTGACTGCTCCCCCTTACTATATACACTTCATTCTCCTACTCCCCCTGAGATGTTTATCCATTTTTCAATGATCTTCTTCTCCCCCTTTGACATCAATGGCAAAGGGTGTGATCTAGAACCAAAAATTTGTCAAAATTTCAAAAAAAATATGCACTTTGCCTCATATTTATAAGTACAATCTTCATCTTAATTGGTTGCTGAAGGAAAAATGTCACTATAGATAGTCTTTATCAGATCTATCTCACCGTTCCATCTATTCCTTGCACTTTCTAGAATGTGGATGTGGCCATTTATTAAAAATATTGACTTATCTACCTTCTGGATATTTGATGGTGTATCAATCTGTGCTTGAGATTTCAAGGCCTCTTCTGCCAAATTGGTCATGAAATCAATTTTCAAACTTATTAGTTCTTTCAACTGGCACAACATGTCTTTGATTTCTCCCCTTTTCTTCATCTAAGTGTTCAAATCATTATGAATATTGCAACTTGTGTTTCTTTGGCATTTATCGACTCCACTGCTGGATTATATGTCTGAGATATTTAGCAGTTTGAATTCCAAGTCTTTAATTTTATCTTCTAGCTCCTTCATGATCTTTAGCCAAAATAAAAAAAATTGTACATGTCACAACCTTCTTTTATGGTACTTTGTATACCTCTTATTCCTTCCTCTAAAGAGATTTTATCATTGATCAACATGATTTTTAACTTGGCTAGTCTTTTCTCATCAAATTCTTTCCTGACTTTTGTTTCTACAGATTTTTCAAAGGATTCAAAATGATTGCTGATTGATTTTATCATACCATTCAGTTGATTAGTGGATAATGTCAAAGTGTCTTTCTGGTAATCAGACATCAAATCTCTCAATACATTAGATACTACTATAATGAGCTTATTGTTATGCATGTGAGTTTTCATCAACTCTTCTTGAGCTTTTGCTTGGGCAAATGATGCTAGTTCAAATTTTTGTAACGGGGACAAGGAATTTAGATTTATTGGTTCTTGAAGAAACTTGGGTGGACCTAGGATTTGTACATTTTGTAACTTTTCTAGGGTTTTTGGAACAGTGTCTCTTGCCACTTTTTCTTCACAAAGTGAGACTTTCTTTTTCTTCTTTCCTTCAATTGTGGCTTCTAAAATGGATGAGGTCCTTATTCTTTTTCTGGGACTAGATGATGGTCTCTCCTCCTCGAATCTCTTATATTTCCTTTCTGGAGTGCTTGATGCCCATTCTACCAGAGTACTTGAGAACTTGGATCCTCCTGATTTGGTTTGTACCTTACTTAATTGTTCATCTGATGTTCTCTCTGACTACTTAGGTTCCATCAACATTCTAGAAGATAATTATGAGAACGTCCCAAATCTGCCCTCTTTGGGATCAATAGGTTTACTTAGTAGTGCATCAGCTAATTCAGTCAAGACATCTTCTACAACTTCATAGCCTAGTGCAGGGACCCATACAGTTCTTGGTTCCACAACTTCCATAAAGAATTTGTCTTTATTCATCATGAATTCAATATCCTTTTCATACTTTATCACTACTTTTTCAGGTATCTAGAAGCTTCTTACCATTTTCTGTTGAAAATCTTTGAAATATTTCCATATGATTTCATTTTGCATATCTATATTACCCAAACTCTGTAAGTGATTTCTTATTTGAGCATCTGCAGGTATGTGATCAAGCCAGATAACATTTAATAGACCAGGTAGCTCTTTTAGGAAGTAAAAGAGTAAACATGTAATGATGAAGGGGGTAAATCACAAAACACACAATAACAGATATTGAACACATCCAATAGAACTTTCTTTTATTGAACTGGGCAACTCATTACATTACAGAAGCTCAATTACAATTAGAGGATGAACCCTCTAATGGCTGCAACACATTACAGCTTTCCCAACCTCAAGACTCTAGAATCTTCAGCCTTCTGTAACCCCAAATCAGCTAGGGTTTCTATTTTCCCACCTATTCTTGACTCTACACTAGCCCCCTTAACTCTACTACTGCCTAGGGTTCCCAAAATAGTCATAAATAGCACTTTTTGGTGGCCTCCAGCTAAATTTCAAAATTTGCAACTCCCTCCAAAAGTAGGTCAACTTCTGGGAAGCATAACTTTTGATCTGAGTGTCTGATTGACGAACCGTTTTAAGCATCAGAAATCTCGTGATGTACTATCATGCCAGAAATCTATAAACAGATTTTTGTCAACTTTCGAGACATTATGGGAAGTTTTAGTGCCTCATATCTCGTTCCAAAAATTTTTAGGGGCTTTTCAGAAAACAAAAACTTTAATATCTTTCATCTCACAAATGATCTTTGCCTGATTCCTTTGCCAAAGGTCTTATATTTCCATTATGTAACTTTCTGGAAGTTTGTACTTCATTACGTGCATCAATGGTTTCTTTAGTTACCAAATAAGGTTCATCAAGCCATAAGGATTCATCATGAATTCTAGTTAGAATAAGCTTGACCCATGCATCAATCAAAATTGCAGGAAAGTCCAACTAGGTGTCAAGTTTCTTTTCTCCTAGAAATTTGTAATCATCTTTTAGCACAATGTCCATAGTAGTCAAATTGTCCAAATATAGTTTTCCTAACTTCGTATGATCATATTCTTCTAAACTAGTATGAATGTATGCCCTGATATCTTCTATATGCATGACCCCATGTGGAGTAACTGAGAATGCCCCTAACGGATTGTTTTCCAACACTTTGAAGAATTGTTTCTTAAACTTGAGGCAAGGCATTTTTCCTATCTCGATTATATGAGGAGTGAACATTTTTCTAGAACAATTTAATTTTCACAGTAGGGTTTCAAGATGTAAATACCTCTTTCTCCGGAATAGGGTTTCCTTGATCTCAATCTGAAATCATTTAAAGAATACTGTAGTTTCTTTGAATTTTGCTTTGGTTCACCTTAGCCACTTGAGCACAAAGTGATTTTGAAACCAAACAAGTTCCCTTTTAACCTTCGCATGATTTAACCTAAGTCGTCATAAATGCTTATTCCCAAAAAGTTGTTAAAACCCTTTACTGTTGAATACAGTCGACTAGGATTGCTCTGCAATATGCCACATTGACCCTTTTTCTTCCGATTTTTCTTCTAAGAGCTATTTCACATTAGATTGCATTATACACCTTCATGTTGAATTCTGGCACCGAACTTCTGGTAGGGGAATTTAGATTTTCAACATTGCCTCCCTTGAGCTAGAGCTCTCAATTCACTTCCTAGAGGAAGTATCTACACCGGATACTAGTGCAGATCAATCCCTGACTTCAATTAATTCTTTCTTGATCCATACCTTGTCCATTTCTTTCTTGGTTTCAACCAGATCAACTTTCTCTTTTCCCTTATCATTTCTCTACTCTATCTTCCTCTCTTCAGAATAGTAATTTCTCTTCATATTCTTACATCTGCAAAATTTTACAATATGTCTAGATTTGCTACAATTGAAGCACATCACATTCTTTTGACCTTGATTCATTTTGTTGATTAGATTTGATCTGTATTGATTAGCCATATGTCCAAATCTATTGCATGCAAAACACTTTCCATTGAATGATTGACTATTCCTTATATTTTGAAAAATGTTTCTTACAAAACTTCTACATTCATTTGATCTGTGTCCCATTTTATAGCATGTATTGCATCTAATAGAATTCTAATCCACTTTACTTCTGCACTCAACTACTCTATGACCAATTTTATTGCAATTGAAACACTGACCAGAAAATGATGGAACCTTTTGATTTATTCTACTCCTACACTAAGTAGCCTTATGACCAAACTTATTACATGAGTTACAATAACCATTGAAAGATGGGTACATTTGAGCATTTGGTTGTCTAACTGGAGGTCCTCTAGGTCTTCTTCTTTGATTTCTGAACTAGTTTCCTTTGTTTAGCTTTAATTTAGTGTTTTCTTGACTAGATTTTGAACTTTCCCCTTTCTCATATCCGAATCCTTGCTTATCATCATCACTCTTCTGGATAGCAATCATTTCATCAAGCTTTGCAATACTTATCTTGAATTTTTCTTCAAAGCTTCTAGCCTTTTCAAGATCCATTTTTAGACTTACAATTTCTTTTTCAAGTTTTTCACAATCTTCTAATCTATTCTTCACAATCAGATTCAAATCATCTTCTTCTCTTATTCTTTCTATAACTTCTTCTAATTCATTCAGGGCTTCATTTGCTGATAACAATTGATCATTAACATTTTTGTATTTGTCTTTGAATTTCTTGACTTGCTCTTTTAGATTTGAGATGCATTCATCAACTTGTTGCAAATTTTCTTTCAGATCCCTGACTTTTGCTTCAAAATTTTCAAGATCCATAAGAGCTGCTTCTAGTTGCTTTTTGCTTTCATAATTTCCAAATCTGCTTGTTGCCATGATTACACTGTCCCAGATCTTCCCCAAGTTGTTAGACTTTTTCCAAGGAACCTTGCTCTAATACCAATTGTTGAATGTCAGGAACACTGAGAGGGGGGATGGATCAGTGTTCTAAAAATCTTTTGATGTCCTTTAACTTTTAACCATTTTCCAAAATTAATTAAACAAAAGCATAACATGCATATGAACATCAACCATAAAAACATGACACATAGACACCAAGATTTTAACGTGGAAAACCCAAAATGGGAAAAACCACAGAGAGGATTAGCTCTCAAATATATATTGTAATATTTACAAATAATGATGCTTAATCTTGGTCACTCCATGAGCCTAGAGCATGCTGGCTTAGTGCCATGAAGTACAACTAGGTCTAGCAGGTTCACTGCCTCAACCCTAAACCTAGCAAGATTACAATAAGGGTTGTTAAACCCTGAGGGATATTAAACCCTAATGGAGGGTCACTGCCAAGCACACCACCTCAATGAAGAAAGCTCATTGTAAAGTACAAAGAAAATTGTACATGAGAACTGAACACTGTAAAAGCATCTGTCACTATGCCAGGGTGCAGTCATCGATCAATTGAATTTTGAATCCCAAGTCTTCATCACTGTTGATCTTTAACTCTACTCTACTACTCACATACTCACATCACATACTCACACACCTCACAACTAAAACTCATCACCTTTATATATCCACATCATGATTTGATCCACAATTAGGTTGGCATCCAAGAGATAAAACGTGTACATAGAAAGATGTGGCTTGTCGGCTAAATCCAATGCACTATATATTATGAAGAACCAAATTTTTTTTCCAAACATGTTTATATAGGTTGGATCTAATCATTCAATCACTTAGATAGATCCTTCAAACATTATCTCTTCTCCGCATAATGATTTATCATACTAGTCGGCATGTTCCTCAAGAGCATGCTTAACAGGTTCATTTGCTGACTTACAACTTTTACTACAAATCTTAAAACACCCCCAAAATCATATCAAGGACTATTCATACATTCCCAAACTCACCATCAGAACTACAAGGCATGATATCATCTTGCAGAGAAATGTAGACCATCAGAACTCAGACTCTATCTTTGTCAAGCTCTGTCAAACACTATGCCGATACTTAGTAGCTGGCAACTATCTTTCCGGTGGACTTTAGATCTCCCAACTCTAGAATTAGATACTTCATATAAGTGTTTACAACACCTCAAAACCTCATAAAAAAATGCTCACCTACGGAGGAATGCAGACCACTGCACTATACCCTGTTCACTGTTCTTGTTATATCTTTGCTTACCCGGACTTAGACATTTCTTCAAGATGACTTCTGGAGGAAGTCAAGACTTAATCTTTGGAGTATGACACCACCAAAAAATTACTAACATCATACCTAAATTTCATTACCAGATCATCATCTGTAGAAGCATACTATCCAACTTACTGTCCTCTACTCTATGCATATCCATACTTAGCCATTTCCTTGATTTGGACCTGAAATCTAATGTGATCTTCTGGAGTTGTGTCTCCCCATCATGCTGAAGAGATTTCTGAGCCTTGTTACCATCAACAACATACAAGTCCATATCAGAGCAGTGTCTCTTGCCAACAGGGCACCACCCCAACTCTCGACGCTTGAAACAAGGCAATTTTTGAAGGACTTAACACTTAGACAAATTTTGGAGCCTTGGACTTTAGAGCCAAAAGGAATGGAACAATGGAAGATAAGAACCTGAAACCCTAAAACTCTGAAAAAGGAAAAAACACAAGGAAAATACTTAGAATTTTTGGACAACCATTTTGTGGGTTTCTTTATTGCATTTCAAAAGGAACAAGGTAGGAAATTTTTATGGATTTGACAAGATTAGCTTGTTTGGACAACTTGGCAAGATTTTGCATATACTTGGCTTGAAAAATAGGAGTCCCAACACAAAAATTCCTTTTTCTAAGTTATAGTGAGGTAATTCAAATAATGGTATTCCTCTTGTAGAGGCTATATATATCTAAACCACATTCACAATAGCACAAAGAATCCACTTTGCAAAATGACAAAACAACTTAATTTTATTTCTCCTTCTAAGCTAACTAAACTATTCAAAGGCAAGGTTGTTTTTAGACATTATCAGAGTCTACAAATCATAATAGAATTACTTGTAAGATAGATAGTCCAAGTCTTTAACTGCAGTCACCTTGCTACAATACCTTTTGTTCTTCCACTGCTCTTGAGCTCTTCCTTCTTTTTCCTTCCTTTCTCTGCCTCTTCACAAGACCTTACTTCATACCTACTTATCTCACTCGGCAACATTTATGGTGAATAGTAATTACATAGCCCCTTGATTCTCTCTCCACTCCCACTAAAATTAGCATGCAAGGATAGTGGAGAGTATGGAGCAACAACTCCCTCTCCCACTCCCCTAGCATCTAGGGAGTGTGCCGAGGAGGATAAAACGGAAAGACTCTAAAAAGATTTAACTTGAAACTATATTATTAATAATAACTATGATAATATTTACTAATGATAATAAAAATAATAGTAGCTTTATAAAAAGACATGACACACTCAACTAAAAGATGTCGATATTGTGTAATCTCGAACACTAATTGTGTTCATCGGAAGCACAATTATTGATGAAGAATCTTCACAAATCGACTAAGATCTTAACAACAAGATTAAACATGTTTAGTTAATTTACACACATTGATATGACATCCAAAAGGATTACCCCATGCTTCTATCAAACAATGAAAAAGGATTTAACCTTCATCTTAACGATGACACATCTTGACAAGAATGAACATGGTCTCTCTCTACTAAGTGTATGTGTGTGTGTTTCCAGATGGCATAAGGATCGTTGCATTCTTGCAATCTAGCATCCTCTCCATGGTGATACTCTCTCTCCTCATATTGGAGGGAAAACAACATTGTTCCTGTATCCACCTCAGTTACATGATAGTAGTTAGTCCATTTCATCATTTTAACCACATTCAATAATGACATCATAAGCAATTATTTCTTGCATATAAATTAATATAAACAAAAAACATTTCCCATCATTACTATAATCATAATATTTTCTCTGACTAACTATCTGTCTCCTTGAAAATGATAAAAATAAACACATTAGTTTAAAAATGGGGTGTGACAAAAAATCATATTGATAAGAGAAACCATAGTGTTAATACCACATGCATATCATTCAAAACCAAGCAATAAATCATGTCATAGTAGAATGACATCTATAAAAATAGAAAAAAGAGCATATATGTTTATTGCATTTCATCAATATAGTCTAATACATACATCCATACTGAGTACACATTGCATCCATCTCATATATACAAAAAATTACAAATTTAAGCATATGAGCATAACACCATATGTGTATAAGCATAAACATCTATGAATAAAATAAACATAAATTCTAAGAACCATCCATATGCACAAGAGTGAAGCAATGTAAAAGATGTCAATTGAAAGTTATATGCAGTCCAATACCAATCTTGGTCATTGTAATGAAGTGCTAAATAAAGTGTTTGTTTACAATGGGCTCTGCAAAAGAAAGTATAGACACCTAAAATGGACCACATCCTAATGATAACTTTAACATCACTTTCAACACCTTTCATCATGCTAAACCCATCCTAATTCCATTCTAATTCCATCATATACATTTTAATACTAATTTATTAAATAAATAATATAAATTTAATTAATTAAGATTATTTTCTATCATTTCCCTATCATCATATTAATTAAAAATAATTCCCTAGAAGCTTCCATCCTTATCCCTAATTCATCTCATCAAATCCTTTCCATCCATTACACCTCTTAATCCTACTATTCTCAACCCCTGCTTGCCTTAGGAAATAACAACGTGATATCCATGTTTGTAATAAAATGGGAATATGAAACTAAAACCACTCCATTTTGGTAGGTTCAGTTTGAACCTCTTTTTCTTCCATGATTGGTTTGGCTTGGAGTTCTCTTAATTCTTCTTCTATTTCTACAATTTGGCTGATTGTGGTTGTTAATTCTTCTTGATCCTTTTTCTATTTTTCTATGAATGTTGCTAAGAAATCTACAAAATTGTTTGTTAAATTTTTAATTTGTTTATTGAAATTCCTTTGCAATTATGTGTTTTCCTTTATTTGCACTAATGAATGATTCATTTATTCCTGTAGGCATCTAATTTCCTTATTTCTTTCATGAATTGATGCTTTCAATTCCTCAATTTTGTGTTTCTGTCCCAAAATCATTGTTCCTATTGAAAAATTATTTGTTTTTGATGCAAAATAAGTTGGTCATTATGAGAGACCACTTGTTCCAATTGCACAATTTTTTTACCTGAAACAATTTAGTTGTTTGATAGACATTGGTCCAATTGTATCATTATGCTTTTCCTTACCTAAAAACTAGTCTATTTATAGAGATGGATGTTCCTCCATAAGGGCTCCAATATCAAACAATAGATGTAATTCCGAAACAATTTGAGTTCCCTTCAAAAATGTGTGCTATGTTTCTTCTTCTACAATGATGGTTTCCTTAGGGTTTTGATAGGTTTCTACTATGACCTCAGGGTGTCTCCATGAATGACAGGAGCATCACCCAAGAAAGTTCCTTATTTTTCTATAAGGGTTCCTTGGGTTTTTTATATCTGGAGTTTTTCTCACTACTTCATTCATTATAGCATCCTCCAGAAGTCTCTACTTAGTTTGTATAGGAGCTTCCATTTCAGTTCTTTGAACCATAGTTTCTTCCACAAATGTTTGTCCTATTTCCACAGGTATTCTCTCAGTGTCCATTACATCTCCCAAAGGAGAAATTGATGCCTATGGTGATGCCTCTACTAGGTTTTCTTCAATTATGGGGGCCTCTATTGTAGAAGAAGTTTTACTCTATTTTCTTCCTTTCAGAGTTGGTGTATGGTAAAAAATATTAATGGAACTAGTATCCATACTCAAACATTTACTTTTATAGAGGAGAGGAGGTCCTTGCAATTTTTGCTTTGACCTTTACTTCCTAGTGTCTAGTAGCCCCATTTCCCTATCCTCATCAGAGACAATAATTTCAACTTTTTCTTAATCTTTTGGAGCCTCCTCTAATGGCTTCTGAGGTTTTAGTGGTACTTCTAAGGATTGATAAGGGTGTGGCTCTGGAATCCCCTGTTTCTTAGAAAATTTTGGGTCTCCATATTTTCTTGTTCTTCTTGGGGTTTTGTAGACTCTAGAATTCCCTATTCCTAGAGAGGTTCTAGATAAACTCCTTCTAGAGCTATGGTTGTCACACCCAAGGGTTCCCCTATTTCCAAATTGGTTCTAGGCTTTTGGCTTCCAAATTGCTGAATAAACTTATTTCATTTCTTATATGTTTTATGCCATTTTAAGATTTAGTGTTTACATATCATGGTAATTAAACCATGATGTTTCAAGGAAGCCATTTCCTATCATGTATTATTCTATCATGCTTTCCAAAGAATGGAATAGATAAGTAGGAAGGTTTATTTTCATCTCAGGTTTTGTTTCCCCATGGTGCAAATGAGTCAACATATAAAATGCTAGTCCAACTAGAGTGTCATATTGGCCCTCACAGCTGATGAATTTCATCACCCAGGCCACTGCAGTTCACTAGGGTTCAATTAGGGTTTTTCTATTGATTCCTTAATTTTCACCCCTTTCTCCTATTACTCTTTGGGGAGAAGGTTCCCCTGGCTAAACAAAATTACTAATCATTTCATTATAAGTAGAGTATCTTTCCTGAGGAAAAAATACTCCTTCCTCTAGAATACCAGTAATTTGAGAAATAATTTGTATACTAACATTAATTTTCTTTCCTTGAACAATTACATGGTCTTCAACAAAGTTTTACACAAACTCTTCCACTAATTCTGTGTAATGCCCCTCAAATTTCTTGAGAAAATTTAGCCACCTGGCAGCTTCAAAAACCCTTCCAACATTCTAAATTACCAACAACTTTTCCACTGAATATGGCTTCACTTTACTTTTTACCCCCATAATGATTGGTTAATAAGCTAAGGAAGAACTAATACTTAATTGATAAGGAAAAAATATTTGGCAGGTTTGTTGAGTTACAGGTATACAAACTATTGAGTGATGATTGAGAAATGAAATGGATTTAAAAATAGAAGAGTAATTGATTGATTTTTCAAACACCTTGCATTAAATACCCTCGTAATGATTAAGTTTCTTGCATGCTTTGTCACATCACCGATATTTCTGCTAGTTAGAGTAAGTGACATTATGAGTTTATAATTAGGAAGAAGGTGAAATCATGCCAATTCATTGATTTATATGATATAATTGTTATTTATCTAAAAATAATAATGTACATACCTCTTTTTCTTTCTGACGTCATTGAAATTCTCAAATTGTTAAATATACGATATGCTGTGATGTGTGTATGCAAGGATGTACTCTGGTGAAATTAATGTGGTCATGGTATTTTATGTCATGATGGAAGCATGAAGTATAATTAACACTTATTAAATGGCAGTGGCAAATAATGCAATAAAGATGACTTATTTAATGATATGGTGGCATGTACTTTGAAAGCATCTAATCTAAAATGACTTTCCCACTATAAAGTCACATTTATTATGGGTGGATTCACTTAAATAATATAAATCATTAGTGGATCAACATGAGTGAGGTTCCAGAGTTTGGACCAAGATTCCAGAGCATCATTGATAGGATGAATCCATAGCACGAACAAAGGTTCCAGAGCATCGTTGAAAGGATGCATCTAGAGCATGAACAAAGGTTCCAGAGCATTGTTGAAAGGATGCATCTGGATCATGAACAAAGGATCTAAAGAAATGCTGAAAATGATGCTCCCAAAACATGGAACATGAACATGGGTTTCATAGCAACATTGAAAAGGATACTCCCAAAACATGAACAAGGGTTTTGGAGAAATGTTGAAAAAGATGCTCCCAAAACACATAACATGAATAGGGGTTCCAAAGAAAATGTTGAAAAGGATGCTCCTGAAACATGGAACATGAACAAGGGTTCCAGAGCATCATTGAAAAGGAACTCCCAGAACATAGAACATGAACAACGGTTCCAGAGCATTGTTGAAAAGGGTGCTCCTGGAACACAGAACACGAACAAGGGTTCTAGAGAATCATTGAAAAGGATGCTTCTGGAACATGAAACACAAACAAGGGTTCTAGAGTATCATTGAAAAGATTTCGCCCATAACAATAAACCTGCAAAGATAAAAACAACTTCGAGAGTACTATTAGAAGGGTGCTTCTTGAGGAAAACTACATAATCACAAAGCAATTTTTAGAGCATCTCTAAATATTTTCAAAGAAAATAAAACTAATGAAATGGATTTTTTTTTACCAAAGTACTTACCTTAATTTTCTATGCAAGGGGAGGCTTCCCTCAGATAGCAAATGTTGTCCTATGTTTCGACAATTCTTGTAAATTCCTCCTTGTTAATATAAGAAGTGTTCTCATGTCTCCATGTATTAGTTTTAGTCATACAACTCCATTATTGAACACTTCCTCCACCTCATATGGTCCCAACCAGCATGTCTAGAGTTTCCCTATATGATCCTTATAGTGTGAGTCGAATAGCAAGGTCCAATCCCCCTTGTTAAATTTTCTTTCTTTGATATGTCTATCATGCCATGCTTTCCTCTACTTCTACACTAGTTCACTTTGTTGCATGGCCTCTAGATGAAGTTCATCTAGCTCATTGAGTTGAAGAACTCATTCTACCTAGGTTCTATTTAGATCTATTCCAACTTCCATTGTCGTCCTCAAATTTTGAAGTTCAAATTCAATAGGGAGAATGGGTTTCTTACCAAAAACTCATTCATAGGGTGTGAAGCATGTGGTTGATTTCCATGTAGTATTATATGCCCACACTACTTCATGTAATGTTTTGGTCTAGTCTTTTCTCTCTGATGATGTTGTTTTGGTAAGTATATTTTCTAGCTCCCTATTAGTTACTTCAACTTGACCATTTGCCTAAGGATGATATGGTGACGACTTTTTGAGACTCACTTGGAAATGGTCAATGAAGGTTAAGAAATTGGACATAAATTGGGGTCCTTGGTCTATCACTATGGATCTAGATGCTCTAAACATGGGGAATATTCTATTATAAAGGAAATCAACAACTTGTTCCTCTCTAGTTACTTTTAATGGTGAGGTAATTAGTACACACAAGGATGTACTCTCTTCCTTGAGAAGGTGGGTCTATGGGTTATATGAAGTCCATCCCCCACTTTTCAAATGGTTCAAGCATAACCTTTAGTTGAAGAGGCATTTCATAGGATATTGTAGGTTTTCCAACTCTCTAAAATTCATCACAACATTAGACATTTCTCTTTACATCTTTCTACATGGAAGGCCAATAGTATCCAGCACCTAAAATTTTATGAAATATTCTCTTTGCAAAATAATGTCCTTCAGAGGGGTTGTCATAACAAGCACATAGGATGCTATAAGTTTCATCTAGTATCACACATATGTGTAAAACCATATTAGGCCCACAGTTGAACAATAGAGCATTTACCCATTTAAAATACACACTTTCTCGAACAAGGCACCTTCTCTATTTTGTGATGAATTCAAGTGGAAATACCAAATTAGCTAGGTAATTAAGTACATATGCAAACAAGGGTGTTTGAGAATATATTGAAAATAATTATTCATCTGGGAATTCATCTTTCATTGGTTCACATTTTCCATTGTTTTGATGTATTTTGGATAGAAAATCAACCGCGACATTTAATTTACCAGGTTTATCTATAATGGTCACATTGAATTCATAAAGGAGCAACAACCATCTAATGATTCTTCCACTAACAACAGGTTTATTCATTACTGGGTGATCTGTATAAATAGTCACTTTGTAATTTGTGATATAGTGGCAAAATTTATCGATGACATGTACAATAGCTAGAAATTCTCTCTCAATTGTGGTGTAATTTCTCTTTGTAGGGGTTAAGTTCTTGCTAACAAAGTAGATAGCATATTTCCTCCAAATTCATCCTCTTGTCCTAAAACTACCCCAATAGCATCATTTGAGGCATCTGTGTAAATATAGAATGGAAAGTTCTAATTAGGCCTGCATAATACCCGTGCGGTTGTCAGTTTTTCCTTAATGGTTTCAAATGAAGTTTGGAATTATGGAGTCTAGGAGAACTCTACTTATTTTTGGAGAAGGGAAAATAGAGGGGTTGCAATTTTGCTAAAATTTTCAATAAATCTTCGATAATAGCCTACGTGTCCCAGAAAGCTACACACATCTATTTGGGTTTTTGGGGGTTCTAGTTTTTGTATTACTTCAATTTTCTTGGGATCAACTTTAATACCTTCCATAGAGATGTGATGTCCCAACACAATCCATTGTTCTACCATTATTAGGCATTTTTCATGACTCAAGGAGAGATGGTGTTCTTCACACCAGTGGAGAACTTTGTCCAAGTTTTGAAGTGCTTTGTCATATGTAGTTCCATACACTATGAAGTCATCCATATAGACTTGCACACAATCACTTGCAAGCTTAGTGAAAATGTCCAAAAATGCTCTCTAAAAAGTAGCAGGAGCATTGCACAACCCAAAAGGAAGGACTCGGTATACAAAAATTCCCCATGGACTAATGAAAGTAGTCTTATCTTGATCTTCAGCAACAACTTGTATCTGATTGTAACTGCTAAACTCATCCAAGATTGAGATATATTTTCTACCAGCCAAATTGTCAAGGACTTGGTCTATGAATGGTAAGGAAAATAATATGTGTATGTTGCCTTATTGAGTTCTTTGTAATTTACACACACTCTCCACTTCCCTCCTTTCTTAGGCACAACCACAAGAGGTGAAACCTATTTACTTTCAGAGATGGGATAAATAAATCCTTCTTGTAGGATTTTTTCAATTTTAGTTTTAACCACTTCTCTGAGTGCTAGGTTAAGCATTATGGTTGTCAAACTAGTCAGACAGCTTCAGTATAAATGTGATGAGTACATACCTTTGGAAGAATCCCCATCATATCCTTGTAATCCTAGGAAAAATCCTTAGATCTGTTTACCAAAACATCAAATAATAAGGATAATATCTAAGGATTTTTCTTGGGATTACAAGGATATGATGGGGATTCTTCCAAAGGTCTATACTCGTCACATTTATAGCTTAGTGAACTAGCTATTAATGTTAAGGGTTTTTTTGTTGGGAATTAAGGTGTCTCAACCTTGGTAATTCCTTGTATTTTACATTGTATTTATTGTATTATTTTCCTATTGTATTATTTGGATGCAAATCCTATGTTGTCATATTGTGGGAGTTGGCACGATGAAGTGTCATCCTACATGGCTTATGACCACATGCACTTTTGTCCTCACATGAGGAGATAGGCATCCCACTTAGTGGTAGGAATATTTTGCCATGTGTCGACATCTAGGATGTTGTGTAATGGAATATTGACCAAAACGGTCATGACAGATTCCTATGACAGTTTTATGACATGTATGAGTCAGAAATAGGAGATTCTATGACAGGTACACACATGTGTCGAAGAGCATCTTTGGGGAAGGCATCTTTGGGCACCCTAAGGTGGGTTATGACATGTTGTAAGAGAATATGCTATTTATAGCATGTGTATGATAGATTCTCTTATTGTTGTAAGTCATTATGCTATGATAGATTCTATGATGGTCGTAAGAGTCGTAGAAGCATCTGTCATTACCCATTTTGGGAATAGGCGACCTCTTTGGGATGGGGTGTGTGGACAAGTGTCAGAAGCATCTTACAATGTTGACCAAGTGTCCATAGGCATGGGTTTTGGGCCATGAGGCCAAGTTGGATGCCCATTCCAAGATAGAGGCAATTTTGCCTTGTATTTTCTATATAAATAGGTGCTTGGAGGAGGAGAAGTACTACAGGTTTTACAAGTACTATTATGCTGCTCGATCATCTCCAGATACGAGTGTCAAAGACTCTTGCAAGAGCATTGGCTCTAATTTGTATTGTAATCCTTTTGTTTACGTAATACAGTTGAGCAGTGTTTTGGAGTGGGGTTTTTCACCCGTAAGGGTTTTCCCCACGTATATCTTGTGTCTCTCTTTTTTTGTCATTATTTATAGTTTCTATGGTTGCTACAATATCTCATGTTAATGGTTTAATGTTGCTGTAATAGGTAAGATAAATATGAATTTGCAATCTCCTCCCCTCATTAGATTAGTGTAGGAAGTGATTTTTGCACACCTAGCTTCCTTTCAGTTGGTATCAGAGCCTGGCCAATTTTTGGTTGTAGCTGTTGGGTAGGGGTTTTTTGAGCTAATCTTAGGTTGAGTGGGAGTATTGTGTAGAGTATTCTGTATCTTATTGCAGCAAGGCTATGGAAACCACATTCAAAAGGATTGAGGTGGAGAAATTCAATAGCACTAATTTTAAGTTGTGGAAACTCAAGATGGAGGACCTACTCTTTGATCGTGACCTATGGGAAACTGTATTCGGTGTGAAACCTACAACAATGTCACAAGCTGATTGGGACCTCAAAGATCAAAAGGCTAAGGCTCTCATAAGACTTTATTTAGCTGACTTCATTCTATTGAACATCCATGAGGAGAAGACAATGAAAGATCTTTAAAAGAAGTTGGGTGATGTTTATCAGGGCAAGTCCCTGGTAAACAAACTTTTCCTCAAAAAGAAGTTGTTCACTCTGAAGATGGAAGATGGAGGATCTTTTGTGGACCACATGAATGCTTGAATCAACATGATCATTGCATAGTTGACATTTGTGGGTGTGAAGATGGAGGATGAGGATCGTTGCATGACCTTGCTTTGTTCTTTGCTAGATTTGTGGGATCATCTTGTCATGACTATTGGAAGCACCACTACCACCTTCAAGATGGAAGATGTGGTGTCTTCATTGTTATCTGAAGAAATGCAGAGGAAGACATCTGAATTAGCCAAAGAGGCTCTTGTGGTTTGTGGAAGACCCAAGGAGAAAGGGAAGAAGAAAGACAAGAAAGTTGAAAAGGGAAGATCCAATTCTTTTGGAAAGTCCAAGGCTCTCTGTTGGAACTGTGGAAAAATTGGGCATTTCTGAAAGGAATGCAAAGAGGAGAAGAAAAAGAAGAAGAAAGCTCCTGATTCATATTCAGACAAGTCACAAGATGATGGTGTTGCCTTCATCGCAGCCCTGGCCACCCATGCATCTGATGATGTGTGGTTGATTGATTCTGGTGCATCATTCCACATGACCTCGCATTAAAGTTAGTTCATGAAATATGAAGAGTTCGATGGTGGAAGAGTGTACCTAGGTGACGACTCTCATCTGAAGATTGTTGGTCATGGAAGAGTCTCAATCTAATTCCCTAATGGATGAGTGAAGGGGATCACTAGAGTTATGTACATTCTAGGCCTTGCACAGAACCTACTTTTTGTAAGTATGTTGAATGATACAGATGTGTAGGTTGTCTTTTCAAAGGATGGATGTAAGATGACAAGAGGATCTATGGTGCTTGTGAAGGGTACTCAGAGGGGTACTCTATTTTAGCTGGAGGCATGCACGTCATAGTGCAATAGTTCTTCTGACTTAAGGAAACAAGATGTTGTCAATTCATCCCCACCATCTGAACATGCAGTGAAGAAATTTGTTGTAACCGGTTCTGATGGTAGTGCACATGCCATGGAAGCCAAGATTCCTGTTGAAAAGACTATGTTATGGCATTTGAGATATGGCCACATTGGTGATAAGGGTCTGCATACCCTAAAAAATAAAAACCTCATTGAGGGGTTAAATTATTGTAATCTCGAGTTCAACTTTTGCGAACATTGCATTTATGGAAATCAAAACTATGTTCGGTTTTACTCTAGTTCTCACAAGTCTTTTGGTGTAATGGATCTTATTCATTCTGATGTGTTTGGTCCTGTGAATGTTCCTTCACTTTTAAAATCTATATATTTTGTATCTTTCATAGATGATTATAGTAGAAGGACATGGGTTTATTATATCAGAAGAAAGACTAAAGTCTTTAGTCAGTTTAAGGAGTTTAAAGCCTTTTCTGAAAATCAGAGTTGTAAAAAGATTAAGTGTTTGAGAACTGACAATGGTGGTGAGTTTTGTTCGGCAGAGTTTGATAAGGTCTGTAAAGAGCAAGGGATTGAAAGGCATAAGATAATTCCATACACCCCGCAACAAAATGGAGTTGTAGAGAGGATGAACAAGACACTAATGGAGAAGGCTAGGAGTATGCTTAGTGGAGCAAGCCTCAAACAAAATTTTTGGGCTGAAGCTATTGCCACTACTTGCTATCTAGTAAACAAATCTCCTACATCAGCTCTTGTTGGCAAAACACCTATGGAGGTGTGGTCTGGTAAGAATCCTTCAATAAGGCATCTTCGTGTTTTTGGTTGTGAGGCATATGCACATGTGCCTAGGGAGAAACGGTCTAAGTTGGAGAACAAGGTTGTTAAATGTATTTTTATTGGCTATGGTGTCGGTGTGAAAGGATACAAGCTTTGGGATCCTGTGACTGAAAAAGTGTTGTATAACAAAAGTGTTATCTTCAGAGAGCTAACACCTTCTTCTGTTTTTCTATAGCTATAATAGTCAAAAAAGAAAGGAGATACGATTTAGTTTCCTTCTACCCCTAAGAAGACTAAACTAATAGAGCCTGTGAGACCTGATGAGGAGGAGAGCTCTAATAGCTCTGAAAGCTCAGAAGAAGAAGCAGAACCTCAACCTCAGCTATTGAGGAGGTCTACATGAACAATAAAGCAACCTGATAGGTTTGGTTACACATTACTTGATTCTAGTTGTGCTTTTGCTTTACTTACTAACACTGATAAGCCTAGAACTATAAAAGAGGCTATGGGCATGAAAGATGCAGGTTCCTGGAAGGAGGCCATGGAAGATGAGATGGCTTCTTTGGAGAAGAACAAAACATGGGACTTGGTGGCTTTGCCTGATAGACAAAAACCTGTTGGTTGCAAATGGGTGTTCAAGAAGAAATTTGGTGCAGATGGCAGTGTTGAAAAGTACAAGGCTAGATTGGTTGTGAAGGGGTATTCACAAGTGGAGGGAATTGATTATGGTGAAATTTTCTCTCCCATTGCAAAGATGACATCCATTAGATTTTTGTTATCTCTTGCAATTGCTTATGATTTAGAGGTAGAACAGATGGATGTGAAGATAGCTTTCCTTCATGGTGACTTGGAGGAAGAGATTTACATGTCACAGCCAGAGCATTACATAAAGAAAGGTAAAGAAAATTTGGTTTGAAGCAATCTCCTAGAATGTGGCACTTGAAGTTTGATGCCTTTGTGTTGTCAATTGGTTATCTGAGATCAAAATCTGATCATTGTGTGTATTACAAGTTTGACAATGATCGTATTCTCATTATTGCATTGTATGTTGACGATATGTTGTTGATTGGGAATGGTAAGAATATGATTTTTGATTTGAAGTCTCAGTTGTTAGCACAGTTTGAGATGAAAAATCTTCGAGTAGCCAGGTACATTCTGGGAATGGAGATCAGAAGAGATAGAGCAAACAAAAAACTTTGGTTAAGCTATAGTAACTATGTGAAGACTGTGTTGGACAGGTTCAACATGGCAGATTGTAGACCAATGAGTGTTCCTGTTTCATTGGGGACAAAGTTGTCTGTTAGTGATTATCTAAAATCTCCTAGTGAGGTGGAGGACATGAGCAGAGTACCTTATGCTAGTGTTGTTGGTAGTTTGATGTATGCCATGGTCTGTACAAGACCAAACATTTCCCAAGTAGTGGGAGTCCTTAGTCGATTTATGGCTAATCCTAGATGGGTACATTGGGATGCAATTAAGAGAGTGTTTTGATATTTGAGGGGTACTTTTGAGTATTCCATATGCTATCACGGTAATTCTACAGGACCTCCACATTCAGAACTTTTGTATTTGTGGATTTGTGGATTTTGATTGGGCAGGTGACATTGACAGTAGGAGATCCACCAGTGCCTATGTGTTCACTATGTTTGGTGGTGCTATTAGTTGGATGAGTAAGCTACAACCTGTGGTTGCTTTGTCCACTACAAAAGTTGAGTATATGGCTGCAAGTCATGCTTGTAAGGAGTCCATTTGGCTTAAGAGATTGTGTTCAGATATTGGTGTTGATGCAGGTCAAATTATGATCAGTTGTGATAGTCAGAGTGTGATTTTCCTTGCAAAGAATCCAACTTTCCATGCCTGAACAAAGCATATTGATGTACAGTTTCACTTCGTACGAGACATGGTAGAGGATGGGAAGGTAAATTTGGAGAAGGTAGATACTTTGAAGAATGTTGTAGATACATTAACGAAACCAGTGGGCACAGAGAAGTTCAGATGGTGTTTAGAGTCTATTGGCCTCTCAACCTATAGTAGTTAAATCCTATTATTCTATTGACTCTTACAAGGTGTTCGACAAGTGGGAGAATGTTGGGAATTAAGGTGTCTCAACCTTGGTAATTCCTTGTATTTTAAATTGTATTTATTTATTATTTGCCTATTGTATTATTTGGATGCAAATCCTATGTCGTCATATTGTGCGAGTTGGCATGATGAAGTGTCATCCTACATGGCTTATGACCACATGTACTTTTGTCCTCACATGAGGAGATAGGTGTCCCACTTAGTGGTAGGAATATTTTGCCATGTGTCAGCATCTTGGATGTTGTGTAAGGGAATATTGACTGAAACGGTCATGACAAATTCCTATGACAGTTTTATGACATGTAATAGTCATAAATAGGAGATTCTATGATAGGTACAAACATATTTCGAAGAGCATCTTTGGGGAAGGCATCTTTGGGCACGCCAAGGTGGGTTATGACATTTTGTAAGAGAATATGTTATTTATAGCATGTGTATGATAGATTCTCTTACAGCTATAAGTCATTATGCTATGACAGATTCTATGACGGTCGTAAGAGTCATAGAAGCATCTGTCATTACCCATTTTGCGAATAGGTGACCTCTTTGGGATGGGGTGTGTGAACAAGTGTCAGAAGCATCTTAAAATGTTGATCAAATGTCCATAGGCATGGTTTTTGGGCCATGAGGCCAAGTTGGACGCCCATTTCAGGATAGAGGCAATTTTTCCTTGTATTTTTTATATAAATGGGTGCTTAGAGGAGGAGAAGTACTATAGGTTTTATAGGTACTGTTATGCTACTGGATCATCTCCAAATACGAGTGTCGAAGACTCCTACAAGAGCATTGGCTCTGATTTGTATTGTAATCCTTTTGTTCACTTAATACAGTTGAGCAGTGTTTTAGAGTGTGGGGTTTTTCACCCGTAAGGGTTTTCCCCACGTATATCTTGTGTCTTTCTTCTTCTGTCATTCTTTCTAGTTTTTGTGTTTGTTGCAATATCTCATGTTAATGGTTTAATGTTGTTGTAATAGTTAAGATAAATCTAAATTTACACTCTCCTCCCCTCATTATATTAGTGTAGGAAGCGATTTCCGCACACCTAGCTTCCTTCCATTTTCCAAGTAATATCATGATTGATTTTTTCCCTAGATAATTGGAGGAGACCATATAAGTTTCACTCATCAACGTGTTGAGGGGACAACTATGAGGCTACATCATGTGGAAAGTAGCTATGTTCTTGAAAAAGCTATCGGTCCTTGGAATCAAGTTGGCCAATAGATAGTGGAATGTAGTAAAAAAGTCTTCTTTTTTATTTTGTGTAAATTCCACTATACTCTTTTGGATAAGGCTCTCAATGGTTCCATTCATCTCCAAGTTTCCTTCACTATTTGGTTATGTTTCATAGATACTTTTCCCTTTCATCTATAGATTGTCATCACATTCCCACTCATTCTTTAGCTCTTCACCATGTTATTTGATTACTACCATTGCTAATGAGGCCATGTTTTCTTTTTTATTATATTGGTTCGGTTCATCCACCTAAACCTTATGACTTTTTCTTGCAAATGGTAGAGCAAGAGGATAAAGTGACAATTCTTTACTATTAATACAATTTGAAATGGTCATTCCTCTTGATCTATAGTCTATCTGGATTGCAAGTGTAGCCAACCACGGTCTCCTTAATATCAATGGGTAGCTATCCTTAGGGGGTTGGGATTGGATTACTTGAAAATCTACCAGATATTCCTAGTTCTCAACCATAACTGGGATATTTTCCAAGATTCCTTTAGGGATAGAAATGGACTAATCTACCATCTACAAAATGGTAGTCATGGATTGTAGGTTAGTTAATGCCAAAATCTCCAGGACTTCTTTGGTCATGACATTGATTGAAGCCCCCAGATCAACAAGCACATTAGGAATTTTGATTCCATTAATTGACACCATTATTATAGGGCTACCAGGGTCACCACACTTTGGTAACCAAAATTCTCTAGAAAGGAGATTAGCTAAATAAACATCAATTTATATAGTATTGATTTGTTTCTTCTTTCTCTCGGGTGTTTTTATACATAGTTGTTTAACTAGTTGATTCAATTATGGGATCTCCCTAATGGCTTGCAATAATGGTATTTCAAAATTCAGCCATTTATTTTCCTGGATCGAGTGGTTTTTAGTTGGAATCATTGATTCTAGAGGACCTTTAGGGGATACCTCCAGGAGTCACTTCAAAAAAGGTGCTTGTTTTAGAATATGGTGACTTTCTCTAGTTTTAGGATGAGCTTTTGGAGATGTTGTTTTATGATCAATTTTTGGAGCTAGGTTAGAGTGTGGCTTAGCATTATTTTTCATGAAAGACTCTAGATAGTTATTGGATTTTTCTGGA
This sequence comes from Cunninghamia lanceolata, assembly GCA_027924645.1. NCBI lineage: Eukaryota > Viridiplantae > Streptophyta > Pinopsida > Cupressales > Cupressaceae > Cunninghamia > Cunninghamia lanceolata. The sequence goes on along the minus strand of BSBN01001291.1, from coordinate 3,544,033 downwards.
GTATCTATAGAAGATTACTCTAGGGCTCCAGAAGTAGACTCTGGAAGGTTGACAAGTGATACCTCTAGAGTGACTTCAGAGGACAACTCCATAAGATTACTAGAAATTTTCACGTTCATCAATATCTTGTGGGGGTCCACTATGGGCTTCTTGATATCCTTTTTTAACCTAATTATCTATATTTTCTAAAAATATCTCTTCCTCACCTTCTGTAATTTCAATTATAGTAGGCTAGTGTGGCTGAAGGAGCATTTTACCTAACCCCGCAATTGCACATTTATGTGCAATGGATAACATTAATCCTAGCCATGTTTTCTTATTTGGTAGAGTACACAGGGGTAGATTGATGATTATTATTTAGATTTGCAACTAGATGGGTTGGCATTTCAGGTTGGTTAACTTGGTTAGGTTGATGTTGGTTTTACAGAGGTGGTAAGAGGTTTTACTGTTGATTCTACATGCGATGAGGTCCTTGGTAGAACTGGTTAAAAGGTTGGTTCCATTGTGGTATACAATTCTTAGGATACCATGGTTGTTGTGACTATTCAGCCCATTGGGAATTTGTCCATGGCTAATTCATCCAATATGGAGGTTCCCAAGAATAAGGTCCCCAATTAGGTGACCCTTAAGGCCAAGGTGCTTCCCACTAGTTATTATTCCAATTGGTCTAAGGACACCAAGATGGGTTTGAAGTTTGCCCATAAGAGAAATTCCCTCTAGGTCTTTGTCCCATGTAGTTAACCTCCTCTTCTACTTGGGAAGTCTTCTTTTTCAATTTTTTTATTACATTCAACAAGTCACATTGGTCTATGGAATGGTTTTTATCACAAATTTGGCAAACGTTAGTCTTATCGAGGGGACACTCACATAACAAATGTTTGTTCCTACATCTTGGACAATAGATGGAAAGTTTTTTTGGGTTGCATGTTTTAGTTTTAATTCTGACATTACACCTAAGGTGGTGTTTATTTGGATAAGAATGTTGGTCTTTAGATTTGTCTTTTCTTCCCTTAATTGAACAATTTCATTTATCCTCCTTATTAGACCAAATTTTCTAATACTTCCTCGAGTTCTTGAATAGTTTCTGCATAGAGCAGAAATATCAAGGAGACTAAGTTTGGCTACATATCCTTGTCCCATTAAATCTAGGACTCATCATGTGTCATCCTCAAGATCTTTCAAGAACAAGGTTTTAATCAATTCAAGGGTCATGATTTTCTCCTCACATCATTTTAGAATTAAAAGACATTTGTCCATAAAATCCTCTAGACTTTCATCTTAGGGTCATGATTTTCTCCTCGCATCATTTCAGAATTAAAAGACATTTGTCCATAAAATCCTCTAGACTTTCATCTTATTTTTGTTTAAGGCGAAACAACTCTTCCTATCATTGACCCTAGAGTAGTCTTCCTAACAATATTTCCATCTCCTGCCATGAGTCAATTGATCCTACAGCTAAACCCATGAGCCATCTCATAGATGAATCCTTGAGTGTGGAAGGAAACAAATTTAGTTTTTGGTTATTATTTTTATAGTCATAGGTTTGACAAATGACCTTAAACTTGAAAAGAAATTGGTCTAGGTCTTTTGAAGCTAGACCTCTAAAGGTGGGTAGGACATAAGCGGAGATATTCTTCATAGGAGCTTCTTCATTCTAATAGGTAATTGTAAGTTCTACTCTTCTTCCTCCCCCATTATTACTATTGTTATCATGGTTAGCATTATTGTCTGCCATGGTTCCTTCTAAAATATTTTTCTCTGTGTGGAAACTCTCAATAGTTCTTTGGGAAACCTCAGGTAGGTTCTTATAGACCAGTTGATAGTGGAAAATTTCTTCTACTAAGGCTTCTATTCCCTCAGGTTCATTACTTGATATTTTAGGTTGTGGGGTTTTTGCTACAAATCTTCTATGGGGACCCCTTTTTCTGACCATGTAGAAGGAGTTGACAATATTTTTGGACCACTAATTTGAATAATTTAACTAGTTTCCTATTCACACCTTTGAACAAAGAACAAATTTCCTCGACAATGGCACCAAAAAGTGACAGGTCATTGTTAAATCTTGTACTTTAATTCAATAATTAGTTTGTCAACTAGGGTGGTGTTCGATGGCTATTTTCAAGAGGGAGTTAAATACTCATCCTAGTGATCATTTTTAGGCCTTTTTGGAATAAAATAAATGCTCATACAGAAAATAAAATCTTATCTAAGAAAACATTTATAGTCTAACTTATGAAAGCATTAAGAACTAAACTAGGAAAGAGTGTAAAATTTTACTACAACAATATTTATTTTTTAGAAAGAAATATATCAAGAAAATAGAGCTAACAACATAAATGAATAGTATTAGTTATACTATTAACTTTGAAAGTGAATAGTCTTTTCATCTATGATTCTCTAACAACTTAGAATAATGAACAAGGGAATGGAACAATAAAATTATACAACCTACTGTAGCATGAAACAACAATTACAAAATATTCATTAAAACAGGACAACAACTATGGAACCTATAGGTTAGAAACTGTCTACTACCACATGACAAACATAAAAGGCTACATGTTACTCTTTAGAAAGTCCATAAAACATTAAGAAAATGAACACTTATCTAAAACACAAAGCTTCAATTTTAACGAGTGGCCAGTTCCTCAAAGATTCACACTAGTAAAAATTCAAGCTAACTTGACATGGAAATTCATAGGTTGCAACATAGTTAACTCAGATTCAAGAATTACCAGAACTTCTTTGTATATTTCTCTATATGTCTCTATATCAAATTAAAGAAATATAGTACTATATATTCTCTAAAAACTTAATCTAAGAGTAAATCCTATTATCTAGTGAATCATGGCTACATGCATTATGCCACATTAGAGTTTTACAACATAAATCATTAATAACATCATGTTTTCTTTTTAGCAATAACCGAGGAATTAAACAATGCTTAATTGACTCCGAGTAGGAGTCTTCCAATTATTTATGAAAAATATTCATTGCCATCTTAAAAGAAAAATGGATGCATTATATCCTAGGAATGCAAAATAGTGTTGAGGCCTTTCTAGAGTTATTTATGGGGCATGTATTCTGGCACTACTATTCTGGAGCACTTCTTCCTTCATGAATTCTTCCTTTCTAATGTTGTTGTAAGGCCCTGTTTATAAAAAATGGATCTTTTTACACCTAGAACCATTTATCCAAGAATTCAATTCATCAAAAATAGTAAATAATAATTCATCATAAAATCAAATGATATTGGCATGGTAGGTTCAATTAGGTTGTACAAGAAGGCAATTTGGCTGAAATATGATGAGATTTATATTTACCTCATTACCTAAGGGGGAAAATATGTAAGTGCCGAAAATCATACAACCTAACATGGTGGTCCAATGAGGTGTGAAATACACTTCCTCTTAGCATTTTTCTAACATAATGATAGTTCTCTCATCTTTCTTAACCTCTTGTCCACCTTATTCAACTTCTTGACTAGGTTCTAAGTTTTCAAGCACCCTCAAATTTTTTTGCTAATGTTCAGTTGTAGGGTCACCTAAGTAACTTGCCTTGGCAAAAGGGGTGTCCTAGACCTTGGAAGGAGTGACTAGGTTATCTTTTGGAGATACGTGAGTTCTTTAGTTCTGGCTATTTTTCCACCATTTTTTCTCCTAATTGAGAGTTCATTCTAGTCCTGACTGAGCCTCTACTCCCTTTGACTGATTTTCCTCTCCTCTTGGTTCCTAATCAACTTTCCAATCATCTCTTAATCACCTCCCCTTGATTTTGAAGCTTCTAAACTATTTATACTTTCTTTTCCTTTGGTATCTAGGAGGTTATCCATTCTTGAATTTATAGCTATTTCTTTGCTAGAAGCTTTCATTTCTTTCCCTCTCTAAATGAGGATTGTGAATCACCTTAGAAGATTAGTTTGTCCTTACACCAACAACCCCCACTTACAACATTTTCATGCTCTTACAAGACTCCTATGCTTACATTTAGTTTTTTCTTAAGAAGCTTTTGAAGCTTCTCTCAATAATCCAAAAAAATTATCAATTTCCCTAGATCTAGTTTTCCCTAAATCCCATTGTCATCAAGAAGAAGCACCCTAAGTTGTTGTAGAGGAAGATACATAGGATGGAACTTCTAAGGACATACACTAACATAAGCCCTTCTTTAAATGTTCTTTGAATCTTTTATTATTACATGTTCCTTTGTATAAATTATATTTCTTTTGAAAAGGCTTTAGATTAACTGGTAATTAAAAAATCACTCTTTCCTAGGGAAAGTAACAGTTGCTTGCATTTTCATAGTTTAGATTTAGGAATTTCTTCATTTACTTTAGTATATTTAGGTTTAAATTAGTTGATTTGAATCTACTTTCTTAGATTAGAGCAAAATTTTAGAAAACAATCAATAGTTCCACTAATCTCATAGGAAAATGCAAACAAAAACATTCAATTAAATTGCATTTAAGAAAAGTCATTTAGTTGCATTCATATAAATATTTTTTTTCTACAAGTAGATTAATTAGAAAATATTTAATTTTGAAAAAGCACAAAAAATATAGAGTGGACTTACTTATATATATATTTAGATTAAAGTATATTTATAAATATCATTCAAAAGGTGAAAAAATCAAAAACAAAGAAAGCATAATCCTTTAGTAACGACATGAGGCAGACAACAACACTTAAACAATCTCAAACATGAAAACATTCAAACGTCCAATAAAGCAAGTCAAAGAAAATGGCAAACACAAATACAATTTTCCAACTTGGAGCACCTAAAAGTGATGTTTATGTTTGAATTTTAAAATGATATAAACTAATGAAATATAGAACTCTTAATGTAGTTTATGTTTATATTTTTTAAAAAATTAGTTGATATATTTTTTTTTGCAAATTTAAGAGCATAAATTTAATTGCTGAAATTTTTTGAAAAAAGTGAGGTTGATGGGACGTCGCAATATTAAAAGAAAATTATTATTTTTAAAAAAATTTTCCCAGTTAAATTGAAAATGTAGTGCATGGAGAAAAAATATTTTTTGATAAATATTTATTTTTAATAGTTTTTTAAAGTCAAATTTACTCTAATTGGCATAGTTTTCATGGGACGTCAACTTTTGTCTAAATTTTTATCATTAAAAAAATTATACCCATTTGGAGAGGAGTCTCTCCTCTAGTGCATCGTATATTTTTCAAAAAACTTAAGTAGATTTTACTATGTTTTAAAAATTTCTAATTAGTTGCATGTTTGATTGTAATAACCTACTTGCAATAAATTTAACAATAATCCTAATAGAACTAAGCAAAATATAAAAAAAAATATATTTCTAAGTTTTAAACTCCGAGATCTACCAAAGGGTATTTTGTAATAATCACACATAATAATACAATAAAATATTGCACAAAATAGTATAATTAAAAATTTTAATCAAAATAAATTAATCCTCAACAATATTCCAACATGAATATAAGCTAAAGAACATAACTTAATAAAACATAAGGATAAATTCCTTTACATCATCATCATTTCCATTCAGGCATTAATATAACAAACTTTGACAAAACATAACATTGTTATCCTCTAGAGATCATCATCTGTGAATGTGAGGATGGAGAGAGAGCATCATCAAAGCGATTTACCACCCATCCACAAAACTTACACTTCCCCAGTCTTACTTCAAATAGGAGAAGCATGACCCTTCACAAGAGGTCTAGCAATTGGAACCATATGGCACATAGTAAAAAATAAATAAAACCAGTGTAAATACTTAATTTGATTTCTAAAGCTTTGGCCAAAGCAAATTTTTAAGCTGATAATGTCAACAAGACAAGCGTAGTAAATCTAATCTACCCTTCTCTGTGACTCCATTTCGACACTCGTCCAAGACCCAACAAAAAGTAAAAACTAATCCACTATGAATATATAATAAATCATTCAACCAAAGATTCTATATGAGGATTAAAGAACCAATTGAGTTATCAACTAATATAAAAAAAAATTCCTCTTGCAATTTCAATCATAAGAAAACACATTTTCATACTTATATATATAATTCAAACATTTCATGATTCAACCTAATTCACATTGCTAATCCATACTAACAATCAATAATACATATATTTTTAATGACAAAGAGAGGCTAGTATATATGAGTTCTAAGAAAGAAAAATAGGTCTTAGTTAAATCTATAACAATTTTTACAAGGATATAAAACCTAAGTCACAATAGGATCATACTCCTAACTTAAACAATCTTATTAAATAATGTCAATAACTAATAACTATTAAGAGCATATATTCTATTCTAGATGTCAACTTAACATTTCTAATATATCTTGCAAGCAATTTTTAGTAACCAAAACTAGGCTAAAAACCTTTTCGAGTAGCCTTGAACTTATATTTCATACTAAATTAACTTTCTCATGAATTAATAATAACTTAATACAATTAAAGCTATTAATTTTCCAAGGAAAATAAATCAATCAAACTATAACACTAGTATTTTCAAATCTAAATTCATTTGATTTCCTTATCTAAGATCATGAAATATTTATAACTAAAAAGAATAAATACTTTCTATTCTATTCTTAATAGGAGATCTTTTATGTGTAAACAATCATACCAAAAGATATATTTTTCTTTCTATTCTTAAATAGAATAATATAATCTACAATATGATTTATACTTACTAACATATTTTACTTCCAATATATTAATAGGGAGTAGCTAATGGAAGTGCATAAAAGATATTAAATTTTTAGAAAGAAAATTAATTGATTTAGTTATCTAATAATAGGAAATTCATATTAACTAAAAGATATCAAGTTTTTAGAAAGAAATCTAATGGATCAGTTATCTAATAATAGATATAGTGACTAAATCAATGAATTAATTTTATAATTAATAAAGAGAATTAAAAGTAAAAACTCATATTGAAATTTTAAGTTTCTTAAATGTTTATAAAGAAATTCCAAACAAATTCACCTTTTGAGAATCTAATAACAAGAAAAATGATATAACATTCTTATTTGAAGTTATAGATATATCTATATATACATAGTCTATGATAAGCACATAAATCAAAGAGTTTTAATATCTAATTGGATCACAAAACAAGCTAATTATGGAATATGGTGATAAAAGCAAAATGGCAAACAAACGGTTAATATCTAACCAAGACAATTAAACTCATAATAGTCATAATCGAAAATCTTAACAAATTAAAAATTATTTTCATACAAAATAAGTATTAAAATATTTGATACTTTTAATTTCAATTTTTAATATGAATTAAAAATTGTTGCCACCATAATAGAGGTAGCATTTTGCTCAACAAACATATTGATTTATGGAGATATTAAATCAAATGATTTTAATTTTCTATTACACCCTTTTTTTAAAATATATTTAAAAAGATAGCAATCAAAGGTCGACTTGAGATAGAGGCTAAGAATAGCTTAATTCAAGCTAAAAAAAAAAAAGATATTCAACTGAGGATTAAGGAATGCTAACGCCTCTTAGGATTAGAAAGATTTTAAATATATTCTCCATTCCTAATATAGTGCTTCCTAGGCACTTATCATGTTGAGATAACTTGAAATAAATGAAGAGTTTCTTGTTACATGATTCACATTTAAAGTTTCATGTTCAATGCATTCAAATATGCCCCTAAGTTAGACGTCTTAAAAAGATATAGAGGATCTCAAATTTCTTGAATAAATTCTTAGAGAAGGTAATGAGTAGGAAAGTAAGACCAAGGAGCCATCAAAGAAGATATTTGACAAGGCACAAGTCAACTATCTCCAGTTCCACTATGTCAGGCAAGGACTAAAGACACAGATGTCTGGAAGTTATAAAATACAAAAAGTTATACAAAAAATCTACAAAGAAGGCACCAGGAGGGGAATGAATAACAGATAAACTGAGGGTTGATATTAAATTAACCAAACAATCTTGGTCGAATATAATAGTCTAAGGTTAAGTTCCATATCTCTTCACAAAGGAGGAATTAGACAATACAGAGAATAGAAGATTCAGACAATTACAAGTCAAAATAATTCAAGCTAAGGATAAAATATAAATATGTACAAAATATTTTTCCTCGGGCCAAGAAATGCATGAGATATTGTATAATTTAATTAATTGCAATTAGGTCAAATAAGAGGAGTCAATATATGATTATTAACCAAAAGAGAAGTCAGCAATGGTTTAAGTAGGATGAATAGTTCAGAGCAAAGGTTCAAGTCAAATATGAAACATGCAGGGCGATAGATGAACATAGACTTGAGAGAAACGTTCAAGTTCATCAAACTTCAACTGGAGGTGATTAAATCATTTTCACAACGTCTAAAAGAATTAAGATTGAATCCAGATTCAAGGAAAAATGATCTACAAAAGATTTCATTACAACCCATTACAAAATTTCATGCTCATTCTTCACAGAAATCAAAGCTAAACAAATAATCAAAACATACCCAAAATCCAAAAGCTTTCTAATTAATTTTGTTGCCCTCCCCTGCTTTTCCTAATTTTTCCCTTGATTTTTGTCTGTATGCTTTTTTGGAACAACATGCAGCTTTTTTTGGAACCTCCCTCTTTTCCTTTGTTTTCCCTATAAAGAAAATTAAGTAGCAAAAAGGCAATTAATTCCTTCCACTACCTTACCCACTATCTTCCTTTTCTAATTTTAACCTTCATTCCTCTTTAAAAAGAAAAGATTCATATTTATTATTTTCGACAACATACAACATGCAATAATATTTCTAAAATAAAATAATATTTCTTATGTATTAAAAGAAAAGATTCTCCATTATTATTTTGGACAACTATTTATTAATAAATGGGAGTAATAGTCTAAAATTTATTTTCCAAGAAAAATAATTTAAACACCTATGCATACAAATATTCAATCATAATTGAGAATTTAATAATTTCCTAAGTAAGAGTGTGAGACCATTCTCTTCATGATAGCTAGACTCCCTCTCCCCGATGATACTCTCTCTCACAAGAGAGCATCGATTTAACATGTTTCATTTTTCAAAATGATCATCAAGTGGTCCATTATTTTGTTAGTCAAAATAATATTACTAATCAACAAACATTAATAAATTCAATACATAAATAATGGAATTGACAAAGATCGACCTTTGAAAATGTTGATGAATTTCTTGTTTCATACATTGAAACAACATCAAAAGATTAGTACCCATTAGTCAAAATAATAATCATATTTCCAATAATAAAGGTCACAATAATCAAATATTGTCAGGGCTTAAATTTGACAGTCAACCTTGCCTGTCAACCAATTTTTTTATGACATTTATCTATTCAATATTGCCTTTAAAATACTATGAGATACATTAGTATAAATAAATTATATAAAGACCAAATATATATATATATATATATATATATATATCATCATAATCCTATATAAATTTTGACAGTTTGTCCAAAATCTCTCCTTTCATATGACAGTCTTTTCAAAATTTCAGTTGTATTTTACAGCTAAAATGCCTAAATATAGCTATACAACTATCAAATTTAAGCCTTGAATATTGTTGTTGTACTCAACAAAATAACTTATAATTTAATATAGTATTATTAAATTATTGAATATTCAATCCACAGTGGGAGGGTTGTGACATCCTTCTCCTCTAAAAGAGTCATTGTCTCGATGTCTTTAAAACCAAAAGACATATACATAACCAAAATAGGTGACATTATCTCTCTGAACCTTAAACTAGTCCTAATTCACTATTCGACAAAGGAATCTCCTCAGGTTCTTCCTCTCCACCAGAATCTAGCAATACGAACTTCACAAAAGGATGTACTCTCTTGTATTCCTCTATCATCTCCTTTCTAATAACTGGCACATTTCGCCCACATCCAAAAGGCATGTCACATTTTGCTAACAGTTTGATAACCTTGGTTTTATTCTCTATTTCAGTCAACAATTGTTTTCCTTTGTTAAGTTTAATCCAATTTAAGGCAGTTACCAATGTTTTTGAATCTGATAACCACACTTCTCCAAGTAGAGGTAGTTCAGATGTTTGGGTCTGTTTCTTCACTACACATCTGCTCACGTTTTTGCCTCATGATTTCTTGGCTCTTTTTCGAGACCTATTTCCTGCCATGTCTATGTCCTCACTAGTGATTCCTACAAAAAAAGAATGCAACTTAAGTGATAAAAATGAGGTCCTAGAGCGCTTCGACTTAACAAACAACTATATACTCCTCTACTTGGTTCAAAATTTGAACCATCGAAGAATCAACAAGATTCCAACGCATCTAAGAAATCTTTGACCTAAAAATAGGGTCTTAAAAAATCTAATACACCTGTAGCATCAAGCCATCTCACAAGTTCACATTCATACAATGCAACCTTTAAGCATAGAAGAGTAGAGGTCCGAGTGCTGAACCTGATATGCTTTGATACCATCTGTAATAATGTTATCCTTAAAATTAGCTGCGCTCAATTTTGTAGGATGACCGCTATGAAACTTGTCTGTTTCGTAGCCTACAACTCTAAGGATGCAAATCAAGGTGAATCTTCTTGCCCTCATGCGTGGTTCTCTAGCCCTAGAGAATCTATTTGAGTATCTTCTCATCTCAGTTTCTTGAAGTTTGCAAAAATTAAGCAAGTAAGAAGACTTGGCAAAGTAATGAATTTGATAGTTTTAAGGTGTTAGAATTTTTTTTTTTGTTTCACATGCATGGTCGATGAAAATCACCGCCATTGCATGTTGGTGTTAAACTACTTTACATGCAAGGGTGGTGAAAATCACTGCCATTGCATGGTAAGTGTTGTTTTCTTCTATATGCAGGGGTGGTGAAAATGTATGCCCGTGCATCTCTTAGTTCATGTTAAGTGCATTTAATGCACTTCGTGTTAATGCTTTTATGAGTCTTTTATAGGTTTTAAACTCTTTATTTTCATTTTATCTTTGTTGTTTATGCCTTGTGATTCCTTTGACCTTCCACGAAACCCTCAGTGAATGTGTAGGAGTAGATTCAATCAAGGTTTTTAGTGACTCAACCAGGTAGGGTTTCTTTATGTCTTTTTCCTCTTGCTTTTTCTGCTTTGTTATTTTGTTGGGGTTTTTATTATCAATTTTACTGTGTTTCTATTTATCTTTATCCTATGGTTGAAATCATTTAAAATCCTAGTGTCTTTTCGTCTCTGTGTTGCTATATTGTCTTACCTTTGGTTCATTTTTAGGTTTCTATAGTGTTGGCAATTTAAATCATTTAGGAGTCTTGTGTCATCACTTGTGGCATGGTCGGCATTTTTGCCACTTAGAAAACCCTTAGTAATCCTACTATTCTCATTGATGAAGGAGCAGTGATTTTACCTGCCCTCACCAATGCTAAAACTATTGACCAAGTGTATTGACGGTGATTTTCACCGCCAATACATAATTCTTATGTAAACTTAATATGCATGGGCAGTGATTTTCATTGCTGATGCATATGTTGTGTTTTTACCAATATGCATGAGCGGTGAAAATCACTGCCCATGCCTTGCAAAACTTGTATTTTACCCCTAAGTGTAGGAGAGGTTAAAATCGTCGCACATACACAAGCTTGTGATTCTACCCTAAGTGTAGGGGTGGAAAATTTTGTCGCCCATACACAGATTGTAATTAAGATCCTCCCATATGCTTGAGTGGGCATTTTTTCCGCTCTAGTACTTTGCAATTAAATTCTTCCTAATATGCAGGAGCGGGCATTTCTGTCGTCCTGACACAAAATGCAATTCCTCCTACATGCAGAGGTGGTGATTTTTTCCTCCCGTGCACTTTCTTCCCAAAATTCTCTAACTCTAGAGAATTTTCACATCTGATAGCTTTAGCCCACTTTTGTCCCACTTCTCGCTTCGATTGCTCTCTAGCCCCTTCAAGCTCCCGCTTTTGACCATGATTTTCAATATTGCAGTTTCCCATGTGCCAATTTATTCCTAACACTGTAAAATCATGCCTTCTATTGTTGCAGTTGCCTCTTCAAGATTGTCAAGTTCTTTTTCTCAACCAAGGGAGTTCATCTTTCAAATGATCGATCCCTCGCCAAACAAAGTCAAAGCTATGAAGTACAAATACCAGGGTTTGTTCCCCGTAACTTTAGTCACATCAAATGTGGATGAGATACGGGATATGGAGATTGGCCATGTGGGTATGGCTGAGTTTGTAGAAAGGACAAAGCAAGAGAATCCAAGTCACTACATGAAAAGGATTGTAGACAACAATATTCATTTGGTTGCGTCTTTTCCCATAGCAGCCCATAACATTGAGTTTTTTCTTCAAGTAGCTCATTTCTATAATAGAGATAATAGAACAACGGTTGATGTACAAGGCAATGTGATAATGAGATTGGATGCAGAGTTCATAGACAAAGTCTTCATGTGTCCTAGTGCAGAGGAAAGTGCAGAGCTTGATTTCAATATTGCTCAGAAAGAGTATGACAAAGATACTGAGAAAGCAAAAAGGATTATAAACACTAAATGGTTGAAAACTACAAGGTCTAATCTTTCCAGGTGGCCCAAGAGTTTTCCAAGGAGTGACTTTGTTGAAGAGGTAAGTGACCTGATAACTCTTCTCAGCAGAGTTAGAGGGCTACCTTCTTCTTCCACTTTCCATGAGTGGATGTATCCCTATATCAAAATCATCCTTCAAGGTAAACAAAATATTTTCTAGGGTGAGCAGATAGTAATGCTCTTCATGAGCAATTAACCAAGGTGTCAACAACTTCCAAAGTTTATATAACATCTTACTTGGTATATGCAGTTGCCTCTATGAGAATTTTTCCAGGATTAACCTCAAAAGGAGACCGAAGAGTCATTCCTATGTATCAATATTACCCCTAGTTGACTTTAAAGGGATCCATTCACCACTTCTAGAGGGTAAATGATGCTTTCTTTGTAGTATTTTTATGTCTTTTTTATCCCCAATTAGATTAGAAGAGAGTGTCAGATGAAGCTTGGGAGGTAGTAAACAAGTTTGGTTGTATGTATCTTCAATTCCCAACCTTTACTTACCCGAGGGTTGGCTATTTCTAGGGATATCCCTACATGCTACCTAAATTTCCTAGTGACAATTATTTTGATGGAGTTATGCCGACAGATGATTGGCGTGCATAACAAGTAGATGGAACTAAAGAAACCTGGCTTCAAGTTTCCTAAAGAGATTGGTAGGTACTCCATAGCCACTTCTGCTAAAGCTAAGGCTCTTGAGACTGAAATGCAATTGAAAATAATGAAGTAGTTCAAGAGGAGAAATAATTTTGACTTTAGGAGGGTGAAGGACAAGATCAAGAGGAAGATTCTATCACATGTCCCAATGGTAGAAGATATATGGGTTGATCTGAGGACTCAGGAAGAGATTAGGAAACTAGATTACTATAGGTTAACTCTAAGTTAAATTGAGGACTTAGAACTAGCTGATATTCCCGAAGGAATGGTAGATGATGTAAACATTGTGAGTCCCAGGTATGCCAATGAAAATGTTATTGGTTCTCCTTTGCATGTAGTCTTATGGTCAAAGAAGGAGCTAACTTCAATAAGGAAAAGGTTTGAGCCTATCCTAAAAAATACCAATGTGTGGTTGAAAAGCAAAGGAATTTAGTTGAAGGACTTTGTCACTAGTTTAGAGGAAGAGGTTTTAGAGCAAATTCGTGAGAAGGTTGAAATAGGAACCAAAAATAAAAGTGATGCACCAACCTCTTCTAAGGCTTCTAAGCCTAAGATAAAATTTGTATCAAAAAGAGGAAAAGCCAAAGTGACGAAAGAAGAGCCAACTGGAGAGTAAATGGAGACAAATGAATAGGCAACTAGAGAGCTTGTTGCTGAAGAGATGGTTACTGAAGAGAGGTCTTCAGAGGGAAAAGAGGATGAACAGGAAGTAGAGAAAGAAGAAAAAATAAGAATAGTTAGAGGAGCCAATCATGTCTTCTAAAAAGGACAAGACACAAGAACCTCAAACTTCTTCTTCTTTGCCCACTATGCATGTTTTAGATTCAATACCTGTTGTTTCTAGTACATTAGGTACTCCTATTGTCATACCATCTTTTGGTTCTTCTATGCCATCTTCTTCTACAACACTTTTTGATAGTCCTAAAGCTACTTTTGATGTTGTTTTTGGTTCTTCGGGATCACTACCAAGTTTGTCTTCTCCTTCATATGATATTGGTGATCAAGAAATTTTGGACGAACTTGTTTCAGGAACTAAGTAGGTTGTTAATATTAATGTGTCAGGTGTTGTTTTCACAAATACTTCTTCGACAGTCACTACAACTAGTGTGGGTGCAATTCCTTTTGTGCAAGCAATGGGTTCAAATCTGGATGCTAGTTCATCAGTTCTTCCTCCATGGCTCTCATCTTACACTCCAAAGAGGAAAAAGAAAGCCATCTCTCTAGATGACTTCAACTTTGAGAAGCTAGTACCTGTCAAGGCAAAGACTCAGAAGAAGCCTAAGACTGTTTCCCAGCTTCTGGAAGACAATGGTCATAAGTATGTGGAAATTGCTCAACCTCAACCATATGCTACCATTGAGAATTTCAACATGAGTGATTATTCAATCTCTAGGATTGAACTAGGGAAAATCACTCATGAAAGTACTAAGGCCGATGTGTAGTCAACTCTCAATTCTTTGATTATGAAATTTGATCATGAGAGAGAAATGAAGGAGCAATGCAAGGAAAGAGTTGAGTAGGTAGCTATAGTAATAAGGAAGATCACCTTGTCATCTGAAGCCATAGAACCTGAGGCAATTACTATGGAGGATCCTGTTATCCAGAAAGTAGAAAGGACTCATGCTAAGGGAAAAGTAGTTGAAGAATATCTTGAGAAAATACATGCATAAGGGGAACTTCTCCTAACAAACACAGTTGAAAAGAAAAATAAAATGGAGAAAGTAAGAAATGAATTGGATGACTTGGTTGACACTTTGTCTCAGGAGGTTGAATATTTGGATGCAAGTCTAGAGAAATGGACTAACATGAATAAAATGAAGGTAAAAACCTTGGTATCAATTGACATCCTTTCAAACTAGGAATCTTATGTAGAAACCAAGGAGTCATTGATTCACCATAGCAATGTATTGAAAGAGCTACTCAAAGATTTGCAAAGTGCTTGGGAGGTCAGCGTGGACAGTGATGTTGATCTTCTACACAAGTTGGAAGAGCTTCCATGTAAATTGATAGGTGATGACCATCATTTTCTTTCAGCTGAGGAAATGGTTCAGGAATTCAAGAGTATGTTTCAGAGAGAATTTGAAGACATAGCTTTTTCAATCGCATCTCTGGATAATGTTCTAGACAACCAACTGACTCTGGATAATTTGAAGGCTAAGTTGACAAATCATGAGAAAGTGGCCACCGCAGTGAAGGATGCAATAATCAGAGCCCAAGTTATTTCCAAGAACACTGTTGGTCCTGATAGTAATATTGAAATCCAAATAGTTTTCACCATGTACAAAGATTTTCTCAAGAAGAATGGGGGAGAAAGTTAATTCAAATGTTTTTATCTTAGTAATTTTCTATGTATTTTCATATGTAATTTCTATTTAGTTTTGGACATTTTCACATGCACTTTTTCAAGATGTAATTACATGTGAAAACAAGGAAAGTTCCAAGTCAATAAGGACTCTTCTTGTTGAATAAGTCAAGGTAGTTGTACATTCCCTATTTTTTCTCATGGCCTCTCAATATAAATAAAGAGGGCCCTTTGTAATTTTTTATCTTTTAGTTATTGAAGCAAAACTCTGCAAAAATTGAGAAGCATTTTTGAGACTTTGTGTTCAAGTTTGTAAATCAAGATTTTATCAATAATAAGAAAGAAAGTGAGCATTCAAACTTTGATTTGAGAATTTACTTGTACTGTATGAGAGATGTTCTTATGTCTTTCCTCTTGCACCATCTTATACAATTGATCAAATAAGTAGTGTGAATTCATATAATCTGGAAGGTGATCTAAAGCTGATTTTGGAGTCTTTGTGCTACAACATTGCCCTTGGAATTTATATTCTATCTTCGTGAGAAAAGGATATTGGAAAGACTTTGAGGTTGTTGCTATCTTTTATGTTATTGTGATTTTATCATAGCATTTAGTGAAGACTTTGGGTTGCATTCAATTCTATCAGTTTCTAACTTCAAGTCAACAAAAGAAATTACAAAATACTTTGTGCTTTTGTGAATTTCTTAGTTATTTCAAGCTAGTATCATTTTGAATATTCTTATGTTCATTCAATCTTGATATTGGTTATTAATGTTCCAATAAGTGGTTTTTGAGTTTATCATACATTTTAAAGGTTAAGTTAAAACATCATTTCTGAAAAAAGAGAAATAGATGATATGGCACCATCCACAAGTTAATTTATAGTGTACATAAATCTAGTTAAGTACTTGTTGATTGTAGTGAGAAATAAGAAGGGAGACTCCCCTTTCTGAGAGGAGAGATTAAAATCTCATCATACTGTGGTTGATATAACCATTTTGCCTTTAGTTAGTTGAAGACAAAATATTCACCCAATAGTATTTGGCGACTCCACTAGGGAATGAATACACATCCAAGAGCCTCATGCTTTTGGTTGAAGTTTACTGGTCTCATATTTCTTGTAATAGGTTGTTGTGTTTTTAAATCTTTGTTAGTTATTTTTAGACTTTGGCTAAACCTAGGTAGACAAGAAGTAGAAGAGCACAAGGAATTATAGATCCTATTTTTGAGTTGATGCAACAGAGTAATTTCACCTTCCAACTAAGAGATCTCTACAGTGTACACTAAGCTTTCCACCTACCAACGCGAGATCTCTCATACCAAGTGAAGCATCAAGTGTTCCCAGAGTTACACATATCCCACAAGTTTCTAGGTTTGTAATTTTGCCTTTTAATCGATGCACAATGACTCTTCCTCCTCCTGCCGGTCCAGGGGGAAATGCTTTCAGGCCTTTGAATCTGACTCTACCATTGCATGATCTACCCCATAGCTCAAGAAAGAATTTTCCAAAGTTTTATGGTGATGGAAAAGTTCATCCCAACGAACATATTACAGCTTTTGACATTGCATGTGGTGTTCTAGGGGTAGAATATGAAGATGTATTTGTAAGACTCTTTTTTGAGACACTTCAGGGTGTCACTGTAGACTAGTTCTATCATCTTCCTGCTCAATCCATCATTGGATGGAATATTCTATGAACCAAGTTCAAGGTTCAGTTCAAACCTGTCGAAGATGCTCATACCCTCTTGGCTCAGCTCACTCAAATGAAGAAGGAACCGCAAGAACCCATGCGTGCGTTCATTGTGAAGTTTAATAAGCTAACCAACAGAATTCTAGCAACTGCTCAGCCTATAGCTAAGAATCTAAAGTGTTTCTTCATAAACACTCAACTGCCAGAGGTAAGTTTTCTTCTACGGTGGGCTGGTTTGATTGACTTGATAGTAGCTCAAACCTTGGCTACTAAAATTGAGGATGACTTGATCCTCTCTAGAAAAATAAGGCAGGATACAACTGGGCTAAAGGGCAACCTTCTACAAGTACACCTTCGACAAGCATCATGGATCCCATGGTGCAAAAGTTGGCTAATGAATTGTTAGCCTTCAAGAAACAAGTGTCTCAAAATATGTCCTTTCCTTCCTACAAGGACATACCAAGGAGAACCTTTCTGAATGCCCCATATCAAGGTAATGTTGCAAGAAACCAAGGACAAAATAGGTTCCCCCCTACACAAGGGAGACTTGCTTTGGAAGCACCGTTGGTTAATGTAGCAGTTGGATACTATGAAGCTGAACAAGAAAATTCTTCCCAACCTGATCTTGATCAAGATAATATTTCTAATCTCTTCATGGAAGGAGAAGAAAGTTGGTTGGCGACTCAAACATTGGTTTCCTAAATTTTTAGGATGGAGCAGAAGATGCATATGGTGAATCATATGTTGTTTTCACGCAGTCATAGAATCAGCTAAATCAACATACAGCTGACAAAGGAAAGTTTAAGGAAGATCCTACTCCTACAATCACCATTGCTAAGAGAGGCACACCTCTACCTTTTCAACTCAAGGATTCAACTCATGAAAAGCAAGTACATCTAATCCTCCTTTTACTTTTGTTCCTCAGACCAATACTTCCAATCCAAGACCTCAAAATGAAAGTATTCCTTCTCTCATGTCTACTTCATATCAATCATTTGATATAATAGACCATGCTAGAAAGACTAAAATTAAAATGTCTGAGGTCGAGTATTTGCAAGCTAATCTGGATCAGTTTGAATGATTAGATAAATTTGTAAAAAATAAGGCTGCCCCTGTAGGGAAAGACTCTTCCCAAAATATTCTTGTCATTTCTAAGACAAGAATCCCTCAGAACAATTTAGTTGCTACCCCTTCCACTGGAAAAATTGAGCCATTCTATGTTTCTTTGTTGATAAATGGTCATACACTTAGTAACTATGTCATAGACTCAGGAGCCTCTAACAATGTCATGCCTGCTAAGGTAGTAGACGCCCTAGGATTAACTTTAACAAGGAACTTTGGTAGATGCTTTTCTATGGAAACCAAACAAGTGCCTCTTATAGGGCAAATTAAGGATGCACAGTTTGCATTCACTGCCTTTCCAAAGAAAAGGATTAAAATGACCGTCTTAGTGGCTAATGTTCCTGCCTCATATGGAATTTTATTGGGGTAGAATTTTTGTAAAGATATTGGTGGGGAAATCAACATGGACTTGTCTGAAGCAAGGATATTTGTTAAGGGTTTCATGCAAAAGTTGCTTCCTGAAAGGGAAGCAAAGTACACTGTAACCACATCTGAGGATCCAAAGGCACAAATTCTTTTTGAATCTTTAGGTATGGGAAACTACTTTCTGACTACTGAGGATGTTTCTGATATGTCAGATGATAGTTCTAATGAAGACATGATAATGGAAGATTACTCTTCTTCAAGTGAAGAATCTCTTAGTCATGAATATGTCAAATCAAAGAGTTCAAATGATGTTTGGACTTTGGAGTTTGATAGTAGCTATACTTCAATAGGATCTGGGGCTGGAATAGTCCTCATATCTCCTCAGGGAGATATTTTTCCTTTTTCTTATAAGCTACAATTTGATAATACAAATAATACTGTTGAATATGAATCTTTGTTGCTGGGTATGGAAGCTGCTCTCACAAAAGGTGTCAAGAATCTCCATGCACAAGGAGATGCAGAACTTGTCGTCAGCTAAGTGAGGAATTTGTACAAACTAAAAATGAAAGGTTGAGGCACTATCACAATCGTGTGTGGGATTGCATTGATGAATTTGATGCCTTCAATATTTCAGCAGTACCAAGAGAGTTCAATGATATGGCAGATTCATTGGCCATCTCATCTACCCTTATGGTTCCCCATAAGGATTTTAAGGGTAACAAATATACTATTGAGTTGATCTTCTGACCAAGTGTCCCAAATAATTCTGATCATTGGCAAGTTTTCAATGGTGATGATCAAATTATCACATTCCTGGAGAAAGCAGATAGCTTCAATAAACTCTACTTTGAGGGAAGTGATTCTCCTCCTTGAGAACCTATTTCTAAGGTTGATTCTGAGACAAGTGAAGAGTTTCTACATTTGAAAGGTAACAAAATTCCCAAAGGCTTGGTTTCTCTCGAGAAACTATTTGACAAGCATGATCGGTACATCAAGCAACAACAGCAGATTGGAACAGGTTTATTCACGAAAGTTGAACAGGTGAATCTGGGTAAAGAAACTAATCCCAAAATAGTCAACATTGGGAAGTGTTGTATAGATGAGGAAAGATTCAAGTTTGTGATGCTTTTACATCACTATATTGATGTGTTGGCATATTCCTATGTTGACTTGAAGTCATTCTGACCAAAGGAAGTTCATCATGAGATTCCACTTAAGATGGGATCTTTGCCTCATAAGAAAAAATAGAGGCAATACAACCCAAATATTTTAGGTACTATTCAAAACAAAATTCATAAGATGTTGAATGCAAGAATAATTTTCCCAATTCATCATTCTACATGGATTGAAAATATAGTGCTAGTAAGGAAACAAAATGGTGAAATCTGCATCTGTGTGGATTTCTGGAATTTGAATCAGTCTTCCCTAAAAGATAATTACCCACTTCTAGTAATGGATCAAGTACTTCAACCAGTGACTAGTTTTGAAATGCTATCTATGTTGGATAGTTTCTCAGGCTACAACCAAGTGGAGGTTAGCAAAGTGGATCAGCATAAAGCAGCCTTCACAACTCCTTGGGGCACTTTTGCTTATCACAAAATGCCGTTTGGATTGATCAATGCTGGTACAACTTTCCAGAGAGCAATGGACTTGGCCTTCAGAGATGAAATGGGTAAGTTTATTGTTGTCTATCTTGATGACTTAACTATTTTTTCAAAAAAGCATCAAGATCATGCATATCACTTGCATCAAGTTCTGGAAAGGTGATGTCAACATGGAATTTTCCTCATTCCCAAAAAGTCTATTTTTGGGGTAACATAAGGCAAGCTTCTTGGGCATATAGTGTCTAAGGAAGGTACAAAGATTGGCCTTGAAAGAGTCAAATCAATTCAAGCTCTTACTTTTCCTTCAAGTAAGATAGTTGTTCATTCTTTTTTGGAAAGGTGAATTTTCTACAGAAGTTTGTTCCTGAATTTGCAGAGAAAACTTGTCATATTGTAAATATGATGGAAGGTAAGTCCAATTTTTGTTGGAGCACAGAAGGTAAGGAAGCTTTTGAGGACATTAAAAGAGCCATTGCCCATGCTCCAGTTTTGGTTTGTCCTGATTATACTAAAGATTTCATTATGTATAGTTATGCTTCTAAGCATACACTATTGACTATCCTAGTTCAATAGAACAAGGAAGGTATTGAATCTCCTATTGCATTCATGAGTTTCCCTTTGAAAACTCATGAACTCAAATATTCAGCTATGGAGAAGCATGCATATTCCATGGTAAAAGTTGTCAAGCATTTCAGAATCAACATTCTAAATTCACATACCGTTGCATTTGTTCTAGATTCAACAATCAAATCTATCCTAACTCAACAAGAGTTTGGGAGAAAGAGAGGCAACTAGATTGCTAAGATCCAGAAGTATGATCTTGAAATTAAGCCCATCAAGCTTGTGCGTGGGAAAGGATTATGTCAGCTTATTGCTGATAATATACCCAAGGAAACAGGTGATGAAGAAGTGGAAAATGAAGATGTTCCCACCGTTATTTTTGTTAACACAATAGATGAATGGTATTCAAATATTGCTTACTTTCTCACTTATGGTGAATGTCCCAATCATCTGTCTTACAAAAAGAAAAGGACTATCAAGCTCAAAGCTGCAAATTTTGTCATATGGGACAATGGTTTGTATAAAAGAAGCATTGATGGAATTTTCCTTCTTTGTGTTGATAAGACACAACAAACCAAACTATTAGAATATTTTCATGGTTTGGCATGTGGCGAACATTTTTTAGCACCTATAATAGCTCACAAGATTTTGCGAGCTAGATACTATTGGCCTACACTGTTTCAAGATGAATATGATGGGGTGTGCAAGTGTGAGCTTTGTCAACAATTTGTGGGGAAACCTAAGTTGGCTGCCCTACCACTCAAACCAGACATTATTGACAAACCTTTTCAATAATGGGGTATTGACTTCGTTGGTGCGGTAAACCCACAATCAAGTGTAGGACACAGTTATGTTCTATAGCAACTGATTACTTCATAAAGTGGGTGGAGGCTATTCCTATTAAGCAAGCTACTTTTGAAGTAGTTTGTAGGTTTCTCAAAGAGAACATAATATCAAGGTTTGGTGTTCCAAACAAGATAGTAGCAGATAATGCTACTTGTTTTTCCTCCCAAGAGATAATTACTTTCTATTTTGAATATGGAATTATTCTTTCTCACTCATCCAACTATTATCCGCAAGGAAATGGTCAAGCTGAGTCTAGCAACAAGAATTTGGTTACCATTATCAGGAAGTTAGTGGATGAAAATCAGAGAACCTAGCACAAGGCATTATTTGATGCATTGTGGGCAGACCGTATTGCCCCTAAGAGAGAAATTGGTATGTCACCTTTTCAATTGTTGTATGGATTGAATGCTAAAATACCAATTAGTTTAGAGCTACCATCTTTGAAGTTGGCAAAAGCAGTTGAAGATGGAACTTTTGAGAGTTCAATTGACAAGCGTGTGATGTTCCTTTCTGAACTTGAGGAACAACATGTCAAACTGGTGGATCGCATTGTAGAACACCAAAGTCAAGTTAAGAAGCTATTCGACAAGAAGGCCAAGTTCAAAGATTTTCAAGTCAGGGATCAAGTCTTGTTATGGGACAAGAGATGAGAGCCGAAAGGAATGTACAGGAAGTTTGATTCCCCGTGGAGAGGCCCTTTCGTCATTCATCAACGTTATGGTGAAAATAGTTTCATTCTAGAGTATCTTGATATGGGACACCTTTCTTGCTACCACATAGTGGGCAACATCTGAAGCTTTTCACTTAATAAAGCAACAGATAAGTTCGTGTATTTTTGTACAATTTTTGTGTCTTTTTTGTTTTAGTCTTTTTGTGTCTTTTGTGTCACTCGACTCTATAGCCCAATTGAATGGATGAAGGCACTTAGAGACTGGAGTTCTTCTCCCTTTGATTCTCTCAAAGGATGATCGAAGAAAGCTCCCCAGTTAGAGCCAGTTGTTATCCTCAAAATTAGCTGCACTCGATTTTGTAGGATGACCCCTACGAAACTTGTTCATTTCGTAGCCTACAACACTAAGCACGCAAATCAAGGTGAATCTTCTTTCCCTCATGTGTGGTCCTCTATCCTTGGAGAATCTATTTGAGTATCTTCTCATCTTAGTTTCTTGAAATTTGCAAAAATTAAGCAAGTACGCAGACTTGTTAAACTAATGAATTTGATAGTTTTAAGGTGTTAGATTTTTTTTTTTGTTTCACATGCATGGTTGGTGAAAATCACTGTCATTGCATGTTGGTGTTAAACTGCTTTACATGTAAGGGCGGTGAAAATCACCACCATTTCATGTTAAGTGATGTTTTCTTCTATATGCAGGAGTGGCGAAAATGTCTGCCTGTGCATCTCTTAGTTCATGTTAAGTGCATTTAATGCACATCCTGTTAATGTTTTTGAGTCTTTTATAGATTTTAAATTCTTTATTTTCATTTTATCTTTTTTGTTTATGCCTTGTGATTCCTCTGACCTTCCACGAAATCCTCAGCGAACATGTAGGAGCAGATTCGATCGAGGTTTTTGGTGACTCAACCAGGTAGGGTTTCTTTATGTCTTTTTCGTCTTTCTTTTTTTTCTTTGTTATTTTGTTGGGGTTTTTATTATAATTTTTACTATGTTTCTATTATCTTTATCCTATGGTTGAAATCATTTAAAATCCTAGTGTCTTTTTATCTCTGTGTCAACTGTATTGTCTTACCTCTGGTTCATTTTTAGGTTTCTATAGTGTTGGCAATTTAAATCATTTAGGAGTCTTGTGTCATCACATGTGGCATGGTCAGCATTTTCACCGCTTACCCTTAGTAATCCTACTATTTTCATTGAAGAAGGAGCAGTGATTTTACCTGCCCTCACCAATGTTAAAAATATCGACCGAGTGTATTATCAGTGATTTTCACCGCCAATACACAATTCTTATGTAAACTTAATATGCATGGGTGGTGATTTTCACCACCGATGCATATGTTGTGTTTTTACCAATATGCATGAGCAGTGAAAATCATCGCCCATGCCTTACAAAACTTGTATTTTACCCCTAAGTGTAGTAGCGGTTAAAATCGTCGCTCATACACAAGCTTGTGATTCTACCCTAAGTGTAGGGGCAGAAAATTTTGTCGTCCATACACAGATTGTAATTAAGTTCCTCCCATATGCTTGAGCAGGCATTTTTTTCCACTCAAACACTTTGCAATTAAATTCTTCCTAATATGCAGGAGTGGACATTTTTGCCACCCTAACACAAAATGCAATTCTTCCTACATGCAGAGGCGACAATTTTTGCCGTCCGTGCACTTTCTTCCCAAAAATTTCTAACTCTGGAGAATTTTCACATCTAATAGATTTAGCCCGCTTTCACCCTGCTTCTCACTTTGATTTCTCTCTAGCGCCTTCAAGCTTGTGCTTTTGACCATGATTTTCAATATTACAGTTTCACATGTGCCAATTTTTCCCTAAAACTGCAAAATCATACCTTCTATTGTTGCAGTTGCCTCTGCAAGATTGTCAAGTTCTTTTTCTCAACCAAGGGAGTTCATCTTTCAAATGACCGATCCCACTTGGAGACTGATCCTGGATGACACCACTACACTTGCAACTCCCACTAGATTATAGGGCTGGGTGGTTTCTTATATCCACCATTATAAGTCATGAAGGCCAAAAAAAACTGATGAGGAAATCAATTTCTCCCGTGTAACTTCCTTTGTGAACATATCTGTAGGATTCTCACTTGTGTGAATTTTCTCCAGCTTCAACTGTCCATCCTCCAAAACTATCTGGATGAAGTGATAGCTAAGTTGTATGTGCTTAGTTTTTGAATGCAAAGCTGAATTCTTAGCAAGATGAATGGTACTTTGGCTATTAGTGTAAAAAGGGCTATCTTCTTGTCATTGCCCCAATTCCTCCAGAAAACATTATAACCAAATCATCTCCTTGCTGGCTTCCGTAGCATCAACATACTCAGCTTCAGTGGTTGAAAGCGCAACAACCTTTTACAGCCTTGAAATCCAACTGACTGTAGTACCTCCTACAGTAAAAACATACCCTGTAGTACTCCTACTATCAATATCACCCGCCAGATTAGAGTCAACATATCCTTTTAGAGAAGAATATGTTCCTCCAAAACATAGTTTCTTTGAAGTGGTACCTCTCAAATATTGGAGAATCCATTTTACCGCATTCCAATGTTCCATTCTTGAATTGCTCATGTACCTTCTCACAACTCCCACTGCATGTGCAATATCTGGCCTTGTACATACCATTGCATACATCAAGCTACCAACTGCTGATGCATATGGTATCTTAGATATTTTTTCTTCCTCATCTTGTGTCTTTGGACACATATCCTTAGTCAACTTAAAATGACTAGGCAAAGGTGTACTAACTGCTTTTGCATTCTGCATATTAAACCTTTTCAACACCTTCTCTACATACTCACTTTGAGATAAAAGTAATTTTCTATTTCTCTTGTCCTGTGTGATCCTCATACCAAGGATTTGTTTTGTTGCACCCAAATCCTTCATAGCAAATGAATTTGCTAATTTATGCGTAAGTTCATTAATATGCTGCATGTTAGACCCAGCAACAAGCATGTCATCAACATAAAGCAACAGGATAATATAGCTGCCATTACCCAATTTCTTAAAATAAACAGAATAATCAAAATGACATCTTTTGTAACCTTGTTCAGCCATAAAACTATCAAATTTCAAATACCATTGCCGAGGTGCTTGCTTCAAGCCATACAAACTCTTCTTTAACCTGCACACAAAATCCTCCTTATCCTTGAACTCATATCCATGTGGTTGTTGCATGTATATTTCCTCTTCCAAATCCCCATGGAGAAAAGTTGTTTTCACATCTAGCTATTCAAGATGCAAGTCTTCCACAGCCACAAGACTTAGAATAGTTCTAATAGAAGTCATCTTTACAACCAGAGAAAATATTTCATCAAATCTATACCTTTTTTTCTATCCAAAACCTTTTACCACAAACTTCAAGCCTTTATCTTTTCTTGCCTCCATCTTCTTCCTTCAACCTGTAAACCCATTTATTAGCAATGCTCTTTTATCTGAAGGCAATTGAACTAAGTCCCAAGTATGAATCTATAGCAAGGAATCCATTTCCTCTTTCATGCCTAGCTCCCACTACTTTTTGGTATCTACCTACATTACTTCTTCATAACCTTTAGGTTCACCCGAATCAGTTAACAATATAGAATATAATGATGGAGAAAATCTTTATGGAGGTCTAGTTATCCTTGTAGAACATCTAACACTTGCAGGAGTCTGTGGGATGACGTTGTTGTTGCTGAGCATCAGGTACCACTGGCATTTTATTTTCCAGAATCTTATCCAAGACCACATATTCCTTTTTGGCCTATTCATGCTTCTTTTCCTACAACCGATCCTTATACATGACCTTCTCATTGAATATAACATCTCTACTTCTAATGATTTTATGATTTTCATAATCCCATAACCAATAACCAAACTCATCTACTCTATATCTAATGAAGGTACATTTTTTAGACTTAGCCTCAAGCTTGGTTCTATTTTCAATATCAACATGGACAAAAGATTCGAAACCAAAGGTTTTCATAAATGAATAGTTTACCTTTGTTCCCATCCATGCCTCCTCTGGAATGCCACTATCCAAAGGATTTGAAGTTCCCCTATCTATTAAATAAATAGTG
This sequence comes from Cunninghamia lanceolata, assembly GCA_027924645.1. NCBI lineage: Eukaryota > Viridiplantae > Streptophyta > Pinopsida > Cupressales > Cupressaceae > Cunninghamia > Cunninghamia lanceolata. The sequence goes on along the minus strand of BSBN01001291.1, from coordinate 3,517,621 downwards.
GTATGTACAACATCTTCCCAGAAGTGTAAGGGTAGTCCAACATACAATCTCATGCTCTTTGCACGCTCCATAATGGTCCTATTCATCCTCTCAAACATACCATTTTCTTGTGGGGTTCCAGGAATCATTTTCTGCCTACGAATTCCATTATATGAACATCAATTTTCAAATTCTCTGCTTCAATACTTGCCTCCATTATCAGATCTGAGACACTTCAACTTTTTTCCTGTCTCATTCTCAACCAAAGCTTTCCACTTTTTAAAAGTTTCAAATACTTCTATTTTTTGTTTTAGGAAATACACCCATGTTTTCCTAGTTGCATCATCAATAAAAGTAACATAATAGCAAGAGCCACCAAGAGACGATACCTGAGCTGGTCCCCATACATCTGAATGCACAAGCTCTAATTTCTCACTCTTCTTCTCTTTCCCAACTTTGAGAAATCAAACTCTTTTTTGTTTTCTATAAACACAATTTTTGCAGAACTCCAATTCAATCTTCTTCAGGCCTGGTAGTAACTTTCTGGAGTCAAGGATCTTCATCCCTTTCTCACTCATGTGCCCAAGTCTATGGTGCCACAATTATGTTTTTGTCCTTGTAGCAAGTTCTATAACTATCTTAGTAGCAATTGTTTCTATAGAAGCTAAGGTAGAATAAGTATTACCAATACACAAATATAATGTGCCTACCTTTTTACCCTTAGCTACTACTAATGCACCTTTAGTGACCTTCCAGACTTTTTCTGAAAAGGTAACTATACAGCCTTCACTACCTAGTTGTCCTGCAGAGATTAAATTCCTTCTTGAATTTGGAACATGCCTTACCTCCTATAGCAACCATTCATTTTCATTCTGCAACTTGATTTTTATCTTTCCTTTTCCAACAATTTGATAGGGTTCATCATCACCCAAATATACCTATCCAAAATCACCTTGAACATAATCTACAAAATATTTCCTATGGGGTGTGGCATGAAATGAAGCCCCTGAATCTATTACCTAGGAATCATTAGCATTATCTAAACACAAAATTAAAACATCCTGTAATTTATTACTTGTAACATTAGCTTCCTTACTGTCATCATGTTGTCCATCTCCTTGTTTGCCCTTTCGAGACCAACAATCCTTCTTCAAGTATCCTGGCTTTCCACAGTTCCATCAATCCATTCTTTCTCTGGATTTAGATCTACCTTTCTTTGACTTCCCTTGTGACTTCCCATGATTTGTTGGGATTTTTCCTCTCTCCTTTGTTCTTCCCATGTTCTCTATAGTCAAAGCATTACCCGATGTTGAACTCTCACCTGTGCTTTTCCGTCGCATTTCTTCGCTAAGGATAAAACCAAAAATATCATCAAATTTTAAAGTATTTGAACCAGAGACAGAGTTACTTACAACCATTACCAAGTTATTCCAGCTTTCTGGCAAAGAACATAAAACCAAGAGAGCCCTCACCTCTTCATCAAATTTCACTTTTACAGAAGTTAACTGACTGATAATTGTATTAAACTCATTTAAATGATTTGACATAGATCCACCTTCAATCATTTTTCAGATTAAACAAACACTTCATGAGAAATACCTTATTAGAGGCTGAGTGTTTTTCATACAATTTAGCCAAAGCTTTCATCAGTTCATCTATTGTCTTTGCTTCTATTATATTCAACACCACAGATGGTACCAAGCATAAGCAAATGGTTCCCAGTGCCTTTCCATCCAGAAGTTCCCAATCGTCATTAGTCATTGTTGCCAGTTTCATGGCTTTTCCTTCCAATGACCTCCATAAATCCTTCTGATAGAGATAATCCTCCATCTGCATCTTCCATAATTGATAGTTTTACCTATTGAATTTATCTACCTTTAATTTACCCTTGTCTGCCATTGCTCCCACTTAATCGTGAGACTCCCACTCAACTGTGAGACCTTCCTGCGGACGATAATCAAATACAACCCGCTCTGATACCAGTTGTTAGGATTCATGCATATCATAGCAATAAACACTAATAATTATATGTAGATTCAATAACCAAAATATAACAAAGAAGAATAACACAAAAGAGATCAACACAAAAAATTAATGTGGTTCACCCAATATGGGCTACATCCATAGAAACTCAGCCATCCAATGATTTTATTATCCGGTGCAAACTAGATTAAAATCTTATGAATTCCACACCTGCAACATACATCCCAGCCACTTATAACAAGCTTTTTGGAAGCTTCTCGAATTAGTGTTTTACAATTTTGTTTTTCTTTAGTCGGTTAACAAATATTAACAACCAACTCTGAACGAACAAAAAAGAGGGAAAAAATAATTTTTGTGGGGGTTGCACCCCTGAACCCCTGCTCAAGGCCCAGCCTAGCCCTGAACCCCCGTGAGGATACATTACGAGTGTACAGTACTTGCATGATCTATCGCCACATACCAACACTAAGGAAAATAATTCCAACACCCATGCATACACACATTCAATCATAAACGAGAATTTAATAATTTCCTAAGTGAGTGTGTGAGATTTCCATCACATCCATTCACTTTACAATGGATAGACTCCCTCTCCCTGATGATACTTTCTCACATAAGAGAGAGTTGATTTAACATGTTTTACTTTTCAAAATAATCATCAAGTGATCAGTTATTTCATTAGTTGAAATAATATTAATAATCAATAAACATTAATGAATTCAATACATAAATAATGGAATTCACAATGATCGACCTTTGAAAATGTCAATGAAATTTTCATCTCATACATTGAAACAACATCGAAAGATTAGTACCCATTAGTCGAAATAATAATCATATTTCCAATAATTAAATTTCACAATAATCAAATATTATTGTTATGTACTCAACAAAATAACTTATAATTTAATAAAGTATTATTAAATTCTCAAATATTCAAGCCACAGTGGGAGGGTTGCACATGACATATTTTTAGATTTTCATGAGAATACCCTTTGGTTGTGATGCAGGAGCATGTAGGTTCATTAGCAATCCTATGCCACCAAAAATATGTTTTATTTTCTAAGTTGTTTGGCTTTGTTTTCTTTGCAGAGTTGGTTTTTGTTTCAAGAGGAGCTTTCAAATTTGTTTGGTCAAACTAAGGATATCACCTTGTTAAATACCTAATTGGGTATCCCTAGTTTTATTTTGGTGAAGATCGGGCAAAAATTAGCTAAGTTAGAGACAGTCAGACAATTTCCCAGTTCGTGAACTAATCAGTTCACTGATCCAATAGTTTGTCAACAGTCCAGTTTGTCGATAGACACTTTTGCTAACAACTCTTCAAGACAAGTTACATTTTTCCAAGTTTGACTAAGGGGAGCCTTTGGTCGGTAAAGTTCCTAGTTTGCAAACTGTCTAGTTCGTCAACAACTTAGTTCACCGATGGGCAATTTCCTCGATTGAGCTTAAGGGTAGATTTGCAAGTGCTTATGTTCATTGAAAAGGGAGCCTTCAATTGGCAAAAAAAAGTTGCAAACTCAGTTGACAAAGTCACTAGTTTGCGAACCCTTAGGTTCACCAGTGACTCACTTCGTCAATGGCTTATTTTGCTAATGGCTCATTTCACCGATAAAGGATTTCAAGGTTGAATTCAACATTTCTTTCGTTTGTCGGATTGGAATATCATCAATCAAAGGAAAATGTTAACTATCAGCCAGTTCACGGGTTCCAAAAGTTACCGATTCACTGACAAGCATATAAACGAAGCTTTTGAGAAGAAGTCAAAGAGTTCATAGAAAAGTTTCGCTGATAAAAAAAGTTGATGTCTTGAAAATTTGTATTAACAAACTTTTAAGTTTGCGAACTAGTTCGTGGTTTTCAAAATTTGTCGATAAGCTAATCAAATTATGATGAAAAGGTTAATTTTGCTGATAAAGGGGCTTGGTGGCTAAGGGTGTTGTACCAATGAGTCTTTAGTTTGTGAGATGGCTATTTTGTTGATAAAGGGGATCTAATAACTTAAGGCTTGTATCAATAAACCTTTTATTTTGCGAACTAACAAATTCACCGATAGCATGTGACGGTGAACTTTTAGGTTCGCAGAGTTCAACTTTTATCGATATTGAACTATCATGAAGCCCAAGTAGTGTCGTAATACACATTGGTGGCTATTATGAAACTATCGACTTTCAGTTTTTTTAATGGATGGTGGCAATTCAACTGTTTTGGGGTGGAGTCTCGTAAATGCTTTCTTCTGGTTCTGAGAGGGGGGTTTGATTTTCCTGGTGAATGTAGATGTTACAGAGCACTCTGTAAAGAGGTGGATGTTTTGATTTTGAAGCATGACTGTAGAACTTGAATTTGTACTCATGTAATTCATTGTTGCTACTAAATAAATAATACAAGTTGTTGTGGGTGTGGTATTGTCTTTTGTGTTGATTTAATTTTACTGCTTACTTTAGTAGTCTGATAAGACCCCTAAATTTAGTCCTGCACCAAGTGGTATTAGAGTAAGTTTCTTGAGGAGGCTATGGACGTGTTAAAGAAGAGATTCTAATATTTTTTTTGTGGGTAGAGGAAAGCGAGTGTAGAACTACAAATGTAGAGAATTTGAAGAATACATGGCACAAAGAGGACATGGTAGAAGAGGACCACGAGGAGATATGGTGATTATAGAAATTGTGAGAGGAATAATCACACAATTAGATGCTATAGAGATGACACAACATAGAGGAGTACATGTTGAAGATGTGAGTGAGGATGAAGAAGTTGAAGTGAGAGAGGATGATGCAAATGAAGGAGATGAACCAAAAAGATAATTTTTGAGAGCAATGTCCAAAATAAGTAGTAAGCCTCGTTTGGATCCTTCCAGTTATAATGGTAGTTTAAATCCAGAAGAATTAATCAACTAGATATAGGAGATGGAAAAGTATTTTGACTTTGAATTGGTTGAAGACCCCAAGAAAGTGAAATTTTCCTACATGAAGTTGAAGGGTCATGCTTCCCTGTGGTGGGAACATGTTCAAACCGAACGATAGGGAAAGGGAAGGGAGAAAATTCAAACTTGGGAAAGAATAATAACCAAATTGAAGGCCAAGTTTCTGCATGCAGACTATCAAATTATTTTGTTCAAGAAACTGTAGAATCTGAAGCAGAAGGAGAAGAATGTACAAGAATATACAGAGGAATTTTACAGACTGAATATTCAGGCTAGTCATGTTGATGATGAAGCTAAGAAGGTATCTAGATATATTAATGGATTGCACTACTCCATTCAAGATGAATTAACCATGGTGTGAATCACCAGTGTTGAGGAAGCCTACCAATATGCCCTAAAGGTTGAAGATAAGCTTGCCAGAAAGAGAAATAATTGTAGAGGTAGGGGTATATTTTCACATGGAAGAGGGTAGTCTAGTGGTGGAAGAGGATACCAAAATAAACAAGGAGAGACCAATTCATCACAAACAAATACCCAGGAAAGTAAAGAAAGAGGAGATTCCTCAAGAGGAAGAGGTGATTATTTTAGAGGCAGAGGAAGAGGATTCAGTGGTACTTGTTTTCAATGTGGAGAGATTGGACATCGGGCATTTCAATGTCCTCAGATAACTAGTTGGAAAGGCAAAGATGCAAGAGTAAATGTGGCGCTAGTAGAATGTGAAAGCGTGGCTTCACCGAAGTATGGAGAAGATCCCAAGGATGGAGAATCCTTGATGTTGAGGAGGATTTTGTTGAATCTAGAGAAGGAGAAATTTGAACATATTCAGAGGATGAAATTGTTTCGAACCAAATGTAAATCAGGTGGTAAATGTTGTAAGGTGATAGTAGATAGTGGAAGCACAAACAATATTGTGTCTGAAGAACTGGTTAATAAGCTGAAGTTGAAGTGGTTGAATCATCCTAGCATCAATTGGTGGTAAGTGAACAATGTCTAGTTAATTTTCAAATTGGTAGTTTTAAGGATGAAATTTTGTGTGATGTAATGCCAATGGATGCATGCCATATTTTTTTGGGTAGACTATGGTAGTTTGATAGACAATCCACTCATGATGGGAGAACAAATATATATAAGATAAAGAAGGATGGGAAACAATATACTTTGAATTCTATCAAGGATTAAGAGGACGAAGTAGAAAGTAATCCTAGAGTTTGTTTGATTTCTAGAAAGAAATCTTGAAAGAATTGAAGAAAGGAGAGGCATGTTTTTCTTTTATTCCCAAACCTGAAGTGGTGATGATAGTAGAAAAACAAGAAGAATTACCCATGGAAATTCAAGAGATGCTGGAAAAGTATTTGGATGTAATGATGAAGGAGTTGTCAGATGGGTTCCCACCTGTGAGAAATATTAGTCATTGTATGGATTTGATCCCTGGTGCGAGTTTACCAAACAAGGCACCGTATAGGATGACACCTATGTAGAATGAGGAGATAAATAGGCAAGTTCAAGAATTGTTGGATAAGGGGTTGATCAAGGAAAGTCTCAGTCCATGTGCTATACCAGTTGTGTTGATGCCAAAGAAGAATGAAGAATGGACTTGGATGTGTACAGATTCAAGGGCCGTTAACAAAATAATAATCAAATATAGATTCCCATTGCCACAAATGGATGATATGATGGATTGACTAAGTGGAGCAAAATATTTCACAAAGATTGATTTGAAAAGTGGGTATCATCAAATTCAAATCAGAGAAGGCGACGAGTGGAAGACAACCTTCAAGACAAAAGATAAATTGTACGAGTGGTTGGTGATGTCTTTTGGATTGACAAATGCTCCCAACACTTTCATGAGGTTGATGAATGAAGTGTTAAAGCCATTTCTTGGTAAGTTTGTTATTGTATATCTTGATGATATTTAAAGTTTCAGTAAGACAAAGGAAAAACATTTGCTACATGTTAGGGTAGTATTGCAAAGGTTGAGAGAAGAGAAATTGCTAGTAAATTTTCAAAGAAGTGTAGTTTCATGAAGGATGAGTTGGTCTGTTTGGGATTTGTAGTTTCTGGTGATGGTCTCAAAATGGACCCAAAAAAGGTCAAGGTGATTGTGGACTGGCCTTCACCTTGTAGCATGTTTGAAGCCAAATTTTCATGTGTTGGTGAGCTTCCATAGGAAGTTCATTCATAATTTTAGTGGAATTTGTACATCTATTACTAAGACAATGAGAGTTAATAGGAAGGAGCTTGTGTGGACTATAGCAGCTGAGAAGAGTTTCAGAACTTTGAAGAGTAAGGTGATTGAACAGACAATTTTTGCACTCCCTAATTTTGGGAAAGTTTTTCAAGTAGATTGTGATGCAAGTGGGACAACAATTCGAGGTATCCTTAGTCAAGAAGGGAAACCAATTGCATACTTCAGTGAGAAGTTGAATGAAGCAAAGAAGAAATATTCTATGTATGATCAAGAATTTTATGCAATTGTATAGGCACTCAAAAAGTGGAGACATTATTTGTTGCCAAAGGAATTTGTGTAGTATACTGATCATCATGTTTTGCAGTTCATTAACAACCAAGGTAAGTTGAATTAGAGACAGATAAAATTGGTTGAATTTTTGCAAAGTTTTTCTTTTGTTTTGAAACATAGGAGTGGAAAGTCTAATAGGGTAACTGATGCATTGAGTAGGAGATGTTTGTAGTTGAATGACATGAGGGTGAATGCGGTTGGTTTTGATTCTATGAGTGAATTATATAATGATGATGTTGATTTCAAGGCAGCATGGGGTACTTGTATGAATCCAATAGAGAAGGATAGAACACCTTAGTTGGAATATTTTATTCAGGAAGATTTGTTGTTCAAAGGGAAAAAATTGTGTATACCTCAAGGGTCAATGAGGGATAATTTGCTGAAAGAAAAGCATAGTGGTGGTTTAAGTGGAGACTTTGTTGTTGATAAAACGTTGGCACAATTGAGTGAAAGTTATTTCTAGCATGGTATGGCTACAGATGTGAAAAAGTTGGTACAAGGTTGCAGAATTTGTCAATATACTAAAGGAATTAGGCAGAATACTAGTTTATATCAACCATTGCCTATACCAGAGAGACTATGGGAACAAATAAGTATGGATTTTGTTTTGGGATTGCCTTGCACACATAGAGGTAATGATTCTATTTTTGTAACTGTTGTTGACAGATTTTCTAAAATGGTTCATTTTATTCCATGTCAAAAGAGTAATGATGCTTCCCACATTGCTACATTATTTTTCAAAGAGGTAGTTAGATTACATGGTTTGCCTAAGAGCATAGTTTCAGATCGGGATGTGAAATTTGTAGGTCATTTTTAGCATACCTTGTGGAAGAAAATGGGTACATAGTTGGGTATTAGTTCGACATACCATCCTCATATTGATGGTCAAATAGAAGTTGTAAATAGAAGTCTAGGAAATTTATTGAGATGTTTGGTAGGAAATAAGTCGAACTAGTGGGACTTGGTTTTGTCTCAGGCAGAGTTTGCCTATAATAATTTAGTCAATCAGAGTGTAGGGAAAAGTCCTTTTCACATTGTGTATGGTTACAGTCCAAGAAGGGTAGATGAATTGCGAGATAGTGTTATTTGGCTTGGAAGAGTGTTGTAGATGAAGATTTCATGATTTGTATAAACAGGTGAAAGAAGATTTGGAGAAATGTACCGCTAAATACAAGGAGTGTGTTGATATTCACAAGAGAGAACAAGAGTTTTAGGTTGGGGATTTGGTTTTGGCACACTTGTGGAAGGAGAAGTTCTCGCAGGGAACATACAATAAATTAAAATGGAAGAAGATTGGACCTTCTAAGGTCTTACGTAAGTTTTCATCCAATGCTTATGAAAAAGAGCTTCCACCAGGTATAAATATTTCACCCATTTTCATTGTGGCAGGTCTGTATTGATATTATGAAGGGGAGTCAAGCACACAAGAAGGATTCAGTTCAGATGTTTAGGATAAATGTGAAGGATAGATCAGTTGCCTGAAAAACCATTTGAACAGGTTTATCAAATGATTGATTCTCATGTGGCTAAACAAACAAGGGGAAATGAATACATGGAGTATCTTGTCTGGTGGAAGGGTAAACCAGTTGATGAAGCCTCTTGGATGCAAGCTTCTAAATTGGCTAAGTATGGGATTTCTATTCTAGACTTGTCAAAATGTTCTTGAGTTGCATCCTCAAGAAACATTTTTCTTACCCAACATGTTTGATGTAGGAGCATCCGAGTTCACTGGCAATCTCGTGTCATCAAAAATATGTTTTATTTTCTAAGTTGTTTGTCTTTATTTTCTTTGCAGAGTTGGTTTTTGTTTCAGAAGGCACTTTTAGATTTGTTTGGTCAAACTAAGGACATCATCTTGTTAAAGACCTAATTGGGTATCCCTAGTTTCATTTTAGTGAAGATTAGGCAAAAATTGGCTAAGTTAGACCCATTCGGACAATTTCCCAATTTGCAAACTGATCAATTCACCAATCCAACAATTTGTTGACAGTCCAGTTAACCGATAGACACTTTTGCTAACAACTCTTCAAGACAAGTTACATTTTTCCAGGTTTGACTAAGGGGAGCCTTTGGTCGACAAAGTTCCTAGTTTGCAAACTATCTAGTTCACCAACACTTTAGTTCGCCGATGGGTGATTTCCCCGACTAGCTTAAGGGTAGATTTGCAAGTGCTGATGTTCACTGAAAAGGAAGCCTTCAGTCAGAAAAAGTTTGAAGTTGCAAACTCAATCGACAAAGTCACTAGTTTGCAAACCCTTAGGTTCATCGATGACTCACTTCATTGATGGATTATTTCTCTGATGGCTCACTTCACCGATAAAGGCTTTCAAAGTTGAAGTCAACTTTTCTTTGGTTCACGGGATTGGAATATCGCCAATCAAAGGAAAATGTTAAGTATCGGCCAGTTCACGAATTCCAAAAGTTACTGATTCACCAACAAGCATATAAACAAAGCTTTTGAGAAGAAGTCAAAGAGTTCGTAGAAGACAAGTTTCATCGATAAAAGAAGTTGATGTCTTAAGACTTTGTATCAAAAAAGTTTTAAGTTTGCGAACTAGTTTGTGGTTTTCAAAATTTGCCGATAAGTCGATCAAAGGATGAAAAGGTCAATTTTGCTGATAAAGGGGCTCAGTGGCTAAGGGTGTTGTACCGACGAGTCTTTAGTTTGTGAGATGGCTATTTTGTTGATAAAGGGGATCTAATATCTTAAGGCTTGTATCGACAAACCTTTTAGTTTGCAAACTAACAAATTCATCGATAATGTTACATCCCAAATTATTAACTTGCTAAACTTTTACTTTTTACTTGGGCATAAGTAAATTTGTTGTGATGTTATAGATTTATGACAGGATATGACATAGAATTATATTGAAATCATGGAAATGATTATGTTATTATCGATTTAATAATTGTATTATGAGATTTGATTTACTAGTTGAATTAATTGAATAATGATGCACTGATTACACAATTGTTTGATGACAAGTGAAACAGGATTACAAGTTATCGACTCTCAAAGAAGAGAGAGAGTATCTTTCGAGAAGAGAGATATAGACCTTGGATTACAAGTGGTCTATTTGCCAAACAAGTACAGTGTTAAACGATAATGTGAACCAATGAGTCGTAAGAGGTAAGTTTTGTCCTGCTAGTTTACTTTCGAATCTAATCGACAGGTAGTCGATATCTTGATTATCATCTAGTCAAGTCGATGGTGAGTCGACATAGTCATTTGTAAAGCAAACAACGTCATAGACGTAAAATGGTTGTGTTAGTCTTCTTGTGTCACTTGAGGTTTTTCTATCGCTTCTTAAATGTCAAGACATTCTCATCAAGTTCGATGACGCGAATATTGTCGCCGGATTGTGATGGGGAGGTAAACTCGACCCATTCACATCATCTGAAATCCTTAGTGATCAAAATGGGACAAATAGAGGAGTTTTTAATAACTTTGGGTAGAGGTTTTTCATAGCTATGTGATAACTAAACAAAATCTAAAATCTTGTTTTGCGTTACGCCCAATTCGTCGTGATTGTCATAAAAATGCCTTGGACATATGTTGTGAACTCTTTCCTTTTTGGAACTCAACGGATGTCAAATTTGAAGCCAAGGTGAGCTATAAACTGCTTTAGTCATTATTTGGAAGAATATGCCAAAATCACATTAGTTATATTTTGGTAAACATGAGGTATTACCTTATTCCTAAAAGATGTCGATATTCTTATCGAAGCTTGAGTAGGGACACGTTCAAGCTCTGTTTGTTTTTGATGTCTTCCATTTCGAATGAGTCTTCTTCCTTCTAGCTTAAGACTTTGAGTTATTATTGATCTAACCTTTATTTTTGGTAAGTTGACCTTCATTTATTCTCTTGATCGATGTTGGAGACACTTTATTCATTTATAATCTACCACCTTGCTAGAACTAAAACACCACTATTCGGTGTAGTTGCAAATTTAGAGGTTTAGAAGCCTTCATTTTTGAGTAGTGGGGAGTATTGTTATTTCTGGTAGCCACCACCTCGCCAATTTTGGAACTCCATTATGGAGAATAACCGCAAAACTGAGTGGAGGCAAAACCGTATTCTAGTAGTGGTTGTATTTGGAGGAGGTTAACTCAGAAAATAGTAAGAAAAAGTGGAGGAAGTCTTTAACTATCGACAAGGGTGATCTCTTGAACAATGACTAAGCAAACCAGAGGCCGCGGGAGACGAGAATGATCATTCTTAGGAACTTCCAGAGCTTACCTAACCAGGTTCTTATCCTTTCGCAAAGTTCTGCAAAGACTTTTCAATACGGGTTTTAAAGATTTGTTATCTTGCAATCTTTAAATTGCTATTTTATTCTTGAATAGCCAACGTATTTGGTATGACAGAAGGTTGAATGTTGTTAAGTCTAAGTATACATCGATAGATATGTATAATGTTTATCTCTGTGTTATGAGCCGCTCTCTTGAATAGATAGTTTTACCATTGTCAGTTAACTTGGCAAATGATATAGCCGATAGCATATATGAATCATAGGTCATACATAGGCTTATATTTTGGTAAGATTGTGGAATTCAAGTTGAAGTCGAGAGTATATTTCATAATCATTAAAAATATGTTCCTATATCTATATATGTTATGTTTTGAAGATTCAGTTCTTTATGTATAAAAAAAACGTCTCCATTCTCGTTATTTTATAGTTGACCTTCCTGGGGACAACAAAATCATTTCACATTAATGTGTGCATGAGGATCATGATTAAATGAAATCATAAATTTGTGAAGCACGGGTTTAATATACTTGTTTCATGACTAAGTCACCCCGTGTTTGGAGAAAACATGCTTTGAATACTTTAGAATAGCTATTGAAATTATAGCTTGTTTTGTGCAAATAGGCACCCAATAATAAATAGCAAATCTTTGAATACATTAGATTTATATTTAAGGTATGTGGAAAACAACTTAGACTTTAAAACTAGGTTGACAACAACTTGAACTAGTCTTGGTATATCATTGATATCTAATCAAATCTTAGTCAGTAATCTGGATTCATTTGGAATCCAAGGGTTATTATTAACATGATTTCTTTGTAAGGATTGAATGATCTCTTAGTAATAACAACACTGGAAAACTATCTTCTACCTTGTCAAGAGTTGGGAAACCAAGAAATGATCTCATAGTCAGAATAAGACCAAGAGGTCAAGCCTTTTTCTTATTAAATTATTATTATATGAACATATATGTTTGTTATTCCATTATGTTGGGATAGGAAGGACAAAACCTAAAAATTGACCCACTAGAGAAATTTTATATACTAAACTTTTGTGATCACCAAATGATCAACAAGGAAAAGGGCTAGTACTCTTATATGGATGTTTATTCTTACTTGGCAGAGAAGAATTTGCAAGTCTTGAGAAGTCTTGAGAATAGTATTCTCTTATACTTTTAATGTCATTGGGAGAATACTTTGCTCTAGGGATGTTCAAAGAGAATGGATTTTCCCTACATCAACTTAGAATAAAAACACTCGTTTATATTTGGACTCTATATAGTTCAATATGAAAAAGGAGAAGAACTTTAAACATGATTTCAATGGATAACAAATGGGATTAGACTACCAACCAGTTACAGTCCAACTAAACTTGGGAGAAGCTTAGACTTGGAGTTGAACCATTTGGCATTATTGTTAGGCTTATTTGGAAATGACCTTTAGGTCAAAAGAAGACTAAAGGAAAGTTGTTTACTTAAACTCTATTCTTGATATTCCATTATCATGGAAAAGGAAATACAAAACCCTAGAGTGACCCAGTAGGGTAAGGTTATAAATTATACCTTTTGGGTTACAACTTGTTCTAGTTGATTATATATGGGTCGACAAAGAAGGTCGAGTACCCTAAATAATAATGTTCATTTTATATACTTGTGCAAAGGAAGACATGTCCTTATCGATAATTTTTATCTTTGGTTTGATAACGTATTAGATTGTTTATGAATTGACTTAAGTTTAATTAAGTGTCGATAAGTCATGGAACCTAGGTTATGCAAGGATACAAAAAGATATCCTTGTATAAAAGTAAATCCATGAGATCTATGGACTAATGATAGTTCTTATGAAATTCACCTAAGTCAGAAAGACTAGGTTTGAGTTAGGCAAAACTCATCAGTTAAATCTTAATCCTAGATATGGTAATTATTATATTAAATCATTGAGATTATTTATAGATCATGATTGAAGGGTCAAGTGCCCTAACTATGTATAAGTACTCTTACTTGCCAGAAGGGAATTAGATTCCTAGACTATAATGCTTAACCTGGGTAAGGTTATCATCTTAGTCGTAATTAATCTATATATTTTTCTTATGAGACAATAAGTCATGGACCTCGGGTATTACAGTGATGTAATGAGAGTCCTCGTAAAGAAAGAAAGTTGATAGGTCTATGGATTTTAGATAGGGACAGAAAACATGTATTAGGTTGGGAAGACCAAATTGTTGAAATCATCATGACTTCATAAGTTAAACATAGTTGACCAAGTCAAACTGTAGGAATATGATAGTATCCAAGTCAAGTTGGGGTGGGTGAACATTACGACAACGTTCATTGTGAACGTCAATTTATATTGAAAAATATGGCCATAGTAATGCATATGTCTCTGCATGCATTGTCGGTTCACTGTATCTGGATTGCATATCCTATCGGGAATCATACTTAGCTAGAGGGTATCTAGGGTTGTATGATAGATAGAGTTGTGTAAGATACAACACTATGTACTCGGAAAGGCAAATTACCATTGGTCACCTTGGTCTATACTTCTCGTGAAGGGTAGGGCTACTTCCTATGTGGAAGATGTGTGGGAGACTGCCGGTCTATGGTTGGAGGTAAATCATTGGAAAGATACTCTCTCTCTCGCAGAAGACATGCCGAGGCTTGCGATAAAGATGTCAGATTTCCGGATGCAGTATATCTTCGAGACTTGTGTTTATTGAGACTATGTAAAGCAATATTTAAAGAAGATATTTGAAATTGATTTATTTTTGTAAACATTGTACTTGAGAAAGACAATAAGGTTGATTATATTGAGATATCTTGTAATTGTAGTTACTCGACTATATGTTGAATAAAAGAAAAAAATTTTGTCTCATTTTTACCTTGTAAATTTACTTTATGGTTAATTTTTGGTTTTTACTATGTTTTTAGAACGTGGATGTTACATATGGTATCAGAGCTAACTAGGTTCGACACTAGGGCTTATGAGTCCACTGTGCTAACCTATAGTCAACATTATGCGGTTAGCTAATGTTCAAATTTTCTTGTGCTAGAATGACATGGAGAAGAACAAAGAAAACAGCTAGGAAGTCTGTTCCCCAGCATTTTCCTAGATTAGTGGTTAAGAAGAAAATTATTGAGGAGGTTGAACTTAAAGAGAATATTATTTACTCTGAAGGTGCATGGCTGGTGGATTCAGAGACTTTTGCTGATGCGCTTAAGCGTATTCGGCTAGAAAGAAAACAATGTTTTAAACTGAGCAAGAATCCTACTATTTCTACTGGTGTAGTAAAACCTAGTAAACTATAGCCAGTTACAACATGTCACTCGAAGGATGATGTGATACTTCTGTTTTAGGAAAAAGGTGTTGGAGTACTTGTGTGTACATCAACCCTCTATGGTTGTCAAACTGGAAGATTGTAAATCGACAGTGACATATAGTCTTGTCGTATCAATAATATAAATAAGGATGTGGTTACTCCTAAATACTTTATAATAAAGATGACAATGTTTTATACCAATCTTTGGATTATTATGAGATAAATATATTGGATGTTTAGAGTCACTTTAGATTCAAAAAAACTGTTAGATAACTTATTTATCTAGCATGAGGAAAAATGAGAGCATGTTTCATACTAGAACCAAATCAGGGTGAAAGTCTAAAAGAGAATAAACCACTAGTTAATCTCTTGATCAAATTGGAGCAATCCTAACCATGTATAAAACTAAGGAGATACCTAGTATTTTTCTTTTGGAAAAGAAAGCTATACCGCCAAAGTTGATGGAACAGGATTGAATCAACTGAAAATCTTATTCCTCTTAGAATTCTAGGATGAGTTACCTAGAAAAGTACCTTACCTTGTGACAACTATAGGATTTATGGAATCAGAATCCCCCTTTATAAGAATTATTGGCTAAAGGTTTGAATTAGATCCAGTATTTCACCATCAAGTGCACTAGTTATAGTTGTCAAGAGAAAGGACATAACTCTACAAATGTGTATTTAGTATCATATGCTCATTAAAACCATGAGAAGTAACCAATATATTTCACATGTATCGATGACCTCTTTGATTAGATGGGTTGAGTTGTTAATTTTTCAAAGATTGATTTAAGATTGATATATCATCAATCTAGATTGAAGGATGAGGGCACTTTTGAAACAACTTTTGGACAAGAATGGGCACTGTGAGTTAGTAGTGTTGTCCTTTGAACATACAAATGCCTTGTCGTATTCATGAATCTCATGAGCAATGTGTCTAGAGATTGTTTAGACATATTTGTTCTAGTCTTCTGGAAGGTATAAATTATTTATTCTGAGAATGGAGGAGAACTTTATCCTTATGTGCAAGTGAATCTATAATGATTAAGAGAAATTACAACAACACCAATGCTATGAATTCCTGTTTTGAAGGATAGTTTGAGGGAAATATTGATGCCTCAGGAGATGGTTTAAGGGTGTACCTTTACATGATGAGTAATTAAGCAAGCTCTTGTGGTAAAATTTTAAAGATTCAAGGTATGATAGATTTTCATTTTGAGACTCACAGACTATTGAGTTTCAGAGAAAGAATATGTGTTTCTAATTCTTCTGAAATAAGAAAACTGGTGTGGAAAGAAGTCATATTCCTCCATACTAGGACATCTAGGGGTGACCAACTACTAACAGATATAAAACCTCTTTAATTCTTGAAAGGAATAAAGAATGATGTTGCGAGATTTGTAACATATTGTTTGGAGGGCTAAAGGGAAAAAGTAGAACATCAACACCTGTAGGATTGATGTACCCACCTGATGTGCCCAAGAGGAAATGGCAGGTTATTAGTATAGATTTTGTGCAAAGACTTCCCATGTCTGGGAATAGACACAATGTCATTTTATGGTTGATAAACTCTCGATGGTAGCACATTATATACTAGGGAAGTGGACTGATGAAGCATCAGTATTAAATCACAAATTGGTGCATGATGTGTTTAGATTGCATGGTTTCCTGAGAAGGTTATCTCAGATAGAAATGTGCGTGTAATGACAAGCTTTTGGCAAATTTGTTCTCTATGCTAAGGACTGAAATTTAAAAGAGTATACTTTATTATCTTGTGAACAAATGGTTAAACTAAGGAAGTTAACCAGGTTTTAGAAGTTTTGTTCCAAACATGTTGCATGGAATAGAAATACAAGTAGGGAGACTACTTATTACATGAAATTTTTGACAATACCTAACTTTTGCTATTAAGATGGCTTGAATTGAAACAATGGACAGAAAGATGCCGAACTCTTATAAGCTAGGTAAGCTAGAAGATAGGATTAGCATTAGTCCAGAAATGTTATTAGAAATGAATGAAAAGATTTAACTGATCAGGAAAGATCAGAGGAAATGGATAATGAATAGAAAAGCTACGTTAATGATTCAACATACACCAAGACAATTCTCGGTTAGAGAAGGAAAATTCTTTTAAGGGGTAAACCCTTGAAAACGTTTCCTAAAGAATGGAATGTATTCTAAACCAATTCCTAAGTATAAAGGACCCTTCTAATCTTTAAGGTTAGAAATTTTATTGATATCTAGAATCAATCTATTACCAGTTATTGCCAGGAGGCATCATGTTTTTTGTGATTTATATATGAGAAATATATTTATGTAATATATGAATGTTTTAATCTATGGATGATTTAAAAATACAAGAACTTAGGAAAGGTGATGATCAAGCTTCTAAAATACTTGAAGATCGCAAGCAATACTTGTGTAACGTAGAAGTTATGAAGTGTAAGGTCCAGTGGGACCAGTATGCATAGAATAGTTTTGCATGGGGGGGAGAAATTACCATGAATTCTAGCAGAAATTTCCTCATTTATTTTATGCTTATAGCAGTTGAACAATGAATATGCTTTTAAGTTGCATTTTGATGCTTTATATCATTGAGGACGATGAATCTTTAGGGGAAGGATATGTTACAACCCAAATTATTGACTTGCTAAACTTTTACTTTTTACTTGGGCATAAGTAAATTTGTTGTGATGTTATAGATTTATGACAGGATATGACATAGAATTATATTGAAATCATGGAAATGATTATGTTATTGTTGATTTAATAATTGTATTATGAGATTTGATTTACTAGTTGAATTAATTGAATAATGATGCACTGATTACACAATTGTTTGATGACAAGTGAAACAGGATTACAAGTTATCAACTCTCAGAGAAGAGAGAGAGAGTATCTTTCGAGAAGAGAGATATAGACCTTGGATTACAAGTGGTCTATTTGCCAAACGAGTATAGTGTTAAACGATAATGTGAACCAATGAGTCGTAAGAGGTAAGTTTTGTCCTGCTAGTTTACTTTCAAATCTAATCGACAGGTAGTTGATATCTTGATTATCATCTAGTCAAGTCGATGGTGAGTCGACATAGTCATTTGTAAAGTAAACAACGTCATAGACGTAAAATGGTTGTGTTATTCTTCTTGTGTCACTTGAGGTTTTTCTGTCGCTTCTTAAACGTCAAGACATTCTCATCAAGTTTGATGACACGAATATTGTCGCCGGATTGTGATGGGGAGGTAAACTCGACCCATTCACATCATCTGAAATCCTTAGTGATCAAAATGGGACAAATAGAGGAGTTTTTAATAATTTTGGGTAGAGGTTTTTCACAGCTATGTGATAACTAAATGAAATCTAAAATCTTGTTTTGCGTTACGCCCAATCCGTCGTGATTGTCGTAAAAATGCCTTGGACATATGTTGTGAACTCTTTCCTTTTTGGAAATCGACGGATGTCGAATTTGAAGCCAAGGTGAGCTATAACCTACTTTAGTTGTTATTTGGAGGAATATGCCAAAATCACATTAGTTATATTTTGGTAAATGTGAGGTATTACCTTATTCCTAAAAGATGTCGATATTCTTGTCGAAGCTTGAGTAGGGATACGTTCAAGTTCTGTTTGTTTTTGATGTCTTCCATTTCGAATGAGTCTTCTTCCTTCTAGCTTAAGACTTTGAGTTATTATTGATCTAACCTTTATTTTTGGTAAATTGGCCTTTGTTTATTCTCTTGATCGACATTGGAGACACTTTATTCATTTATAATCTACCACCTTGCTAGAACTAAAACACCACTATTCGGTGTAGTTGCAAATTTAGAGGTTTAGAAGCCTTCATTTTTGAGTAGTGGGGAGTATTGTTATTTTTGGTAGCCGCCACCTCACCAATTTTGGAAATCCATTATGGAGAATAACCGCAAAACTGAGTGGAGGCAAAACCATATTCTAGTAGTGGTCATATTTGGAGGAGGTTAACTCAGAAAATAGTAAGAAAAAGCGGAGGAAGTCTTTAACTGTCGACAAGGGTGATATCTTGAACAATGACTAAGCAAACTAGAGGCCACGGGAGATGAGAACAATCATTCTTAGGAACTTCTAGAGCTTACCTAACCTGGTTCTTATCCTTTCGCGAAGTTTTGCAAAGACTTTTCAATACAGGTTTTGAAGTTTTGATATCTTGCAATCTTTAACTTGCTACTTTATTCTTGAATAGCCAACGTATTTGGTATGACAGAAGGTCGAATGTTGTTAAGTCTAAGTATACATCGATAGATATGTATAATGTTTATCTCTGTGTTATGAGCCGCTCTCTTGAATAGATAGTTTTACCATTGTCAGTTAACATGGCAAACGATATAGCCGATAGCATATATGAATCATAGGTCATACATACGCTTATATTTTGGTAAGATTGTGGAATTCAAGTTGAAGTCGAGAGTATATTTCATAATCATTAAAAATGCATTCCTATATCTATATATGTTATGTTTTGAAGATTCAGTTCTTTATGTATTAAAAAAACGTCTCCATTCTTGTTATTTTATAGTTGACCTTCCTAGAGACAACAAAATCATTTCACATTAACGTGTGCATAAGGATCATGATTAAATGAAATCATAAATTTGTGAAGCACGGGTTTAATATACTTGTTTCATGACTAAGTCACCTCGTGTTTGGAGAAAACATGCTTTGAATACTTTAGAATAGGTATTGAAATTATAGCTTGTTTTGTTCAAATAGGCACCTGATAATAAATAGCGAATGCTTATGTTTCTGGATTTGACTGTGTTCAAATTTTTTACTCAACGTTTCGGATCACACTCAGTGATCCATCATCAGGAGAATGAGAGCAAGAGAGGAGAGATGCAAATGATCAATTGCAGACCCAAACACCACTAAAAAGGAGAGGATCATAGTCTGTGGTTGGAGGTAAATCATTGGAAAGATACTCTCTCTCTCTTGTAGAAGACATGCCGAGGCTTGCAATAAAGATTTTAGATTTCTGGATGCAGTATATCTTCAAGACTTGTGTTTATTGAGACTATGTAAAGCAATATTTAAAGCAGATATTTGAAATTGATTTATTTTTGTAAACATTGTACTTGAGAAAGACAATAAGGTTGATTGTATTGAGATATCTTGTAATTGTAGTTACTCGACTATATGTTGAATAAAAGAAAAAATTTCTGTCTCATTTTAACCTTGTAAATTTACTTTATGGTGAATTTTTGGTTTTTACTATGTTTTTAGAACGTGGATGTTATAGATAGCATGTGATGGTGAACTTTTAGGTTCATAGAGTTCAACTTTTACTGATGAACTATCATGAGGCCTGAGTAGTGTCGTACTACACATTGGTGACTGTTATGAAACTGTCGACTTTCAATTTTTTTAATGGATGGTGGCAGTTCATTTGTTTTGGGGTGGAGTCTCATAAATGCATTCTTCTGGTTTTGAGAGGGGGGTTCGATTTTCCTATTGAATGTAGATGTTACAGAGCACTCTATAAAAAGGCAGATGTTTTGATTTTGAAGCATGACTATAGAACTTGAATTTGTACTCCTGTAATTTATTGTTGCTGTTGAATAAATAATACAAGTTGTTGTGGGTGTGTTTGTTCAATTTGTTGAAAATGGGCGGGGGGAGGGGTAGCCTACAACATGGGATGCCACATTGATAGTTTCGAGCAAGATGGTATCACTCAAACAAGTTTTGGTGAAACTCTCGCCCAAAATTTTCTATGCAAATAAACACCCTTTTCAAAGTTGAAATTGGATTTTATAGATTTAAAAATTTTGGGTGAAAAAGTTTCAAGTGAAACTCTTTATGCTACGTAATGCCATGTAGGTGCTACGTGGTTTTAGGTGAAATTATTTCTCCCAAAACCGTTTAGGGTGAAACAATTTCTATAGAAACTATTTAGCTGGCTGATAGTGTGACACAGGTTTGAACTTTTACCCAGCGAAGGTGTTAGAGGGAAGAGTTTTGTGCAAGGGAACCCACACTTTCAATAGAGTTGATAGAGCTAGAAGAATGAAGGCTAAACACCTTTCATCTCTTTTCAGCAAATGATTTAAAACAAGATTAGAGCCAATGATCCTCTTGGCCACATAAGAATAACCACCACAATGCCACTTCAATGATTCACCCAACAACATCAAACTCCACCCCAATGCATAAACACCATAATTTCCCACTAGGTGCTCCTCCATAGAGAAGTGAGTGAACCTGTCATACGACTCCCACTCCACACAACTTCACTACCATTTGTGACAATCTTCTTCCACGAGAAGAAAATAATCAACCAGATTCTCACCTACTTAGCTAGCTTTTTCTAGAAGAGTAGGAGCAATTCAACTGACGCCTTTAACAAGGGTGACAACACATGTGGTATCCTAGGTCCAACTCATTTGCATCTTGCTTGAGTCAATTTTAGACAACACAGTAACTGATGTTCTAATTACATATAAGGTATAGAATAAAAGATAATTAATGCTCCAAAAGATAAAAAGTAGTAAAAATTGTGCTTAACAATTAAGAGTACTAAAATGAATGCAAAAAAGGAAAAGTGAGTATGTCTATACAATATCATTTGCTTGTTTTATGGTAAAATATAATAGAATATAGGATTTCAGTGTTTACAAGGCCAAAGACAACCTATGGGATAGCATACCCAATCATTTTAGCTTTCTGAATTGTTGATTTTCTACTACTAATTTTGATAATGAGCAACTCTATTTTCTCAACCTTCTTCTCTTTGAACAAATCCTATAAAGAAATTATTACTAAAGTACCTACATAATTGACCCAAATGTCATTGTAAGTTTCACCACTCTAGAATAAAGTGTTTCTTTAATTCCACTACCCCAACTATGTAAAATACGCATACCCTCTCCTCCCATTCTCTTTTTGGCATCTTCCATCTACCTATTTCACAGTGAAAATGATGCGAGTTAGTCTTCAATTAGACTATAAACATCTTTGCTCTCAAAGAGATATTTACCCTTATATAAACCTTTTGTTAATAATCAACTATAAAGTTAAATTCATTAAAATAATATTTCCTCTTTCTCCCTAACAACTTTTCTCAAATAAATTTTTATCCATAACAAATGCCTTTACTTCTATATCAATTAGATTAATTTGACTTACCCAGAGGATGTTTGCGTCCATATTCATGTATGTTTCTCTCATTTGCCTAAAAAACCTAAACTGGTAAAGAAATGGTCAAAAACATCCTCATCCTCGCTCTTTGCTTCATTTGTTTGAGGGGGACTGTCATTTGGATTATTGTGCGTCTCATTTCAGTGATAAAAAGACTTATTACAAAATGTCCAAACATCATTATCATCGTCTCTCTGCTACTAAAACAAAGCAGCATTTAAGAGAGAAAACAAAAGTTTTCCTCCAACAACAAAGCTTTACAACGTGACTGTTACAGGAAATGACATTAACTAAAATGTCATAAAGGAATAGACATCTCTGACTGCATTTTATAATTTAGAAATGCTCGCTCTATTTAGTGAAGTATCTTGTTAAAAAATATATTTAACCAACAAAACTCTTATTTTATTTTAAAAGTACAGTTTTAAGCTCAAGTTTTGTTGAATGAAAACATCTTAGTTTTGTAAAGAATGACATTGAATTATATTCTGAAGACTTTTTTTGGCACTAAGTCGACAGATTAGATACTTCTTGCTCTTTAAAATTAAATTCAAAGAGTTCATACTCTCAGTACCAACAATTTCTTTAAAAAAGACAACACAAATTATCTTCTTAACGAAAAATGTTTTATTTAATAAAATGGATCGGTTGATGGCATTAATTTCTTACAGAAAATCTGCAAAAGTTTGAAGTTTGATCTATAATTTCAACTTTGAGCTGACCCACCTAAAGTTGGTGGAGTAGGTAGGACGCAGATCACGTTTTAACTTTTGTGGAAACAAAAGATTCACCTAGAAGTGGAAGCTGTGCGAAATCTTTTCAAACATGTTGTTCTATGAAAGTGAAATTCTATGGCTGAAGGTAGGTAAAGCACTCCTTGACCGGTGACTCCATGAAAAGTGAATCTCCGTTGAGATGTTCTTAGTTCCTCTTCTAGTAGCTAGTTATTGTGATGGATGAATGGATGGAAGATCTTAATAATGTTCATTACATAGATCAAGTAGTCTAGATTTGTAGTTTAATTGTTTTATGTGAATATAATTATAAGATATATGGTCTGTTTAAATAGTTTTATAAAAATTTAATTTTTTATGTTGGATTTTTTACCATAGATTTTGATCAAAAATATTGTTATTTTGACTTGCTTCATCTCTTCAAATAAGGTGGCTAGGTTGTCGACTCTCAAGTTGTCTTCATACTTGATATAAATGTCAATATAGGTTACAAACTCCATGATATAGTGTTATTCTATCTCCATCACTTTCTTGTTGCAAAATAGGCATGCTCTCATTTCCCACTCGTCCTTAGGTATTGTCCACTATTGGTCTTGCACCTAAGATGATGCAATCTAATTCTTAAATGGGCAATCAATATCTTCACCTTCCCTTAAGTTTTGCTCCTATGTAGGCTTTTTCATCATATTCCCATGTGGGGTTAAACTCTTTGACATAGTCATAGCTTTCTTTCAACCAATTTGTTTTGTCCATATGGTAGTCCTAAAATTTTCTCACATAACTTTTTATTTCTTCATTACTATTTGGGCTCTCTTACAAATTGATGTCACCAAGGGATTCACTACCCACCCAATACCATATCACATGTGTGCATATTGGGGTGGCCGCAGGGGACATGGGGAGTTTAATTAGTAAAACAAGCAATAGTATATCACATACATATTAGGGGATATGATGCTATATTAATTATATTTATATGTAAATATTGGGGGTTTCATAAGAAGGGTAGGTGTTGTAGGTGTGATGCTAGTGTCATATAGTTAGCAGTAATAATAGACACATGTATTGTTCAAATTTCAATGCTAGATTAGATGTGCAAGATGCCAGTTCATTCGAGTTAAATACACAGTCATCCTATATAGAAGAATTTAGGGAAATTAGGAATTATGGAGACTCATTCTAGCCTCATACATTTGTTTAAATTTTACTTATATTCAGCCAATTCTTTGCCCTCTTCGCCTAAAGTTTTAAACTTGATCAAATCTATCACACTTTGAAGTAAGATTTTTTATAGGCTACATATTCTTTTTATTTATTTAAGTGCTTAACAAAGATGCTAGAAAAGGTTTCAAAGATTTTATACTTGGTCCATGATATTATTGATCAAGGCATGCAGGTGGATCATAAGAGGATTCCAATTTTTCTAGTTTGGGCATTCCCAACCACACTAACTCTGTTGAGAAGATTATTTAGATTATGTAGCCATGATAGAAGATTTGATATGAGACTTTCATATATAGCAACAACCTTAACCATCATGACAAAGAAAGGAGCTTTTGCATGGATGGATAGAACATAAGAAGCATTTGACAAGTGTGATAAGGTAATCAACTCATGTCTTTTATTTTTCATTTTAGATTTCTCACAACCATTTGTTATAGAATGTGATGCTTCACAAAAGGGAGTTTGATTGGTTACAATGCTAAGAAGGTGTCCCATAGCAATTGAAAGAAGAGAGTTGAAAGATTCAGAAAAGAGTTCCTCTATGTATGACATGAAAATTCTTTCCATCATTCATATTGTTGCAAAGTTTAGAAAACATCTAGTTTATGGTAGATGTATGGTAATGCAAATTACAATAGCCTGAAGTTCTTCTTGAATCAACATGATTTGAATGATGAGTAGAAAAATAGGGTAAGAAAAATTTAATTTTATGATTTTGATATAGGATGCATGAAGGGCAAAAAGAATGTAGTTGTTGATGTCTTTTGTATGGTGCCCACACTTTTTTCTATTAATGTCATTTTTTGTGGTTGGAAGATTTCCATCATGGTAGAATATGCCAAGAATACATTTGTTGCTAATATATTAGATAGAAATGTGAAGGATGACAACTATGTGCTAGCAGATGGTCTCATTTGGTATAATGATAGAATCGTATCAGTGCTTGAATCTAAGTTGAAATAGAAGATTTCGAAGGCTTTGTAGGATACATCCATGATGGAACACCTTAGACCCTACAATATTTGTAGATATATAAGAGAGAGATTGTCATGGAGGAGCTTTGAGGAGGAGGATCTCAAATACATTATGGAGTACATCATCTTCTAATAGATTGAAGTAAAACATATTTTCCCAAGAAGTTTGTGGAGTCATTGCTTACTCCCCATCAAGATTGGAAAACTGTGTTCATAGTCTTCATCATAAGTTTTCTCAATAGGCTAAATGAGTATGCATACTTATTTACCATTTATCTAAAATTCAAAGCTTATCATGTGGATAAATTATTCTTCATGGAGGTGTTTAGGCTATAAGGGTTGCCAAAAGATGTTGGCAGTAATAGACATGACAGATTTTGTTTGTTGTTTTTGGAAGGAATTATTTCATTTTATAGGTGTGAAAATCAATCCTAGCACAAGTTATTAGATACAAATAGTTGGAGTAACAAAAATGATGAATAAGTGGGTAGCAAGACCCTTGAGGGAATATGATTTAGAAAAAAAATTAGCATGGGTTTTAAGTGGTTACATATGAGAGAATGTTGCTACAACACCATCCAACATTTATTCCTTGATTTGTTTCCATTCATGGTATTATGTGTTTATGATGCACTAACTTGCATTGGTTCAGTGTTAATAGATAGGAGAGTGCTATTCATATAGGTACCATATGCCATCATTCATGGAAGAGTGAAGAAGTCTAAGAATAGAGACATATATATATATATATATATATATATATATATATATATATATATATATATGGTTGTTTGGATGAACCTACCTATAGGATCTATGCCACTTGGGAAGAATCAAGAAATTTTGGAATATTTGAATTTGCATTGATTGAGGACAAAGTAATTTTGGGAAGGGCAGATTTATCATGTACCCTTTCTAATTAATTTATTTCAAAGGAATTATTACCCCATTCCTATATTTCCCATGGGCTAAGGAAAATAAATAGGAATATACTATATTTAATATTTTAATTGTAGTCCTTGTAAATTTATCTTTTTATATATATTTGGGAGCAATTAAGTATTAAATTTATTATTGCAGCACCAAATGGGGTATGGGATTCCTCGAGGAGATTTTGCATCTTACGGGGCCCTAAAAATAGTTGATTAGATATGATGGTTATGATAGATTTTATGACAAGTTATCATTGTGTAAGTGGTAGGATATTTTTTAGCTGGAAGTTATGGAGAGTAAGTGGAAATATTGAATTTTTAATTTATTCTCCCATTTTGGATGTGGGAATTTGGGTCAAACCTCTATTAATATGAGGGGTCTTTCATACAAAAGAAGCTTTTGATCATTTTAACTCTCAACTTTCTTGTTTGAGCACTTGTGCTTTTACATTATCTTCTGTGGATGAAAACCCATTAGAGATAAGAGATCAATGGATAAAACCCCATTGATTTCAATAGTCAAATTATGAAAACCATTTTCCTATTGTATAGAAATTTTATCGAGAGGTTGCATTGGAACTTATTGGAGTAGTTTGTAGATTCACTGTGTTTTACAATATTTTGGGTGTGGATATTTTTGGATTTCAGTTTGCTAATGTGTGTGCTGGTCATTTTTTTCTCTTATTAATTAGTTTATTTTTGTTCCATATGAATCTCTAGATCAGCTATAGAAATTTATATTATCACCTGGAGTAGATTTTGTTATAGATTGTTGTGTAATTTGTAGGGTTTGTTGTGGATTTGTGGAGAGTGAGTTTTGGATTGTTTCCAACATTTTCTACTATTGTTCATGCTAGATATTTTTCTTTTTTAATAGTATATTTCTTATGTAAAAATTAGATTACATCAATAGAAGAAGTTCCAGTGAAATTTATATGCTAAAATTGTCAATTCTGGGTGTTCGTGGTGTGCAATGTATTAACAGATTTTGTAGTAGATTTTGTGGGTTTTCTTTAAGTTTTTCTATAGCTATTGTTGCTATAGAATTTTCTATTGTAACAACATAATACATGTGTTTTAATCAGATTTTATTAATAGAATTAGATCCTAAATTTTTTGTGTAAAAATTATTAAATCTTTGTGGGTATTTCAAGTTATTTTCTAAAGAAATTTGAAGAGGATTTGAATTTAATTATTTTTCTTTTCATTTTTTCTATATTTATATTTTAAGAAAATTGCAAAATATTTTATTTGGGACATTACAACCCTAGACTTCTCCTTCATGCTAGGCATGCTCCTTCCTTGTAGTGAAGTCCTGTGCCCATAATTTCATAAAATTTGTTTTGTAGCCTCCCAAATAGTTTCCAACCTAATTCCAATATTCCCCAATACAAAAAGGCACATTTATTTCATCTCCTTTACCATGTTGGCATTCCTAGAATAGCAAATGATTGTTCCTATTTATACCACTCTTGCATTTGTGTTTGAACCATAGATTAAACTCAGCTCCTACTTGTAGGTGTTAATTGTTTGAAAACACTTAATTCTTATTAAAATATTGAACAAATAAACACCCACAAAACCACTTTTAAAAACATAAAAATAATCTATCTTTTAGGTTCTTTCAGTTAGTATGAGATAAAATTAACTACTGGAATTGTTAATCAAACATAAAATATATAATGATCACAACTATACTTTTCACATACAAAACAATGATTAGTAATCAAACAAAACAATAATTTAACATGTCATGGAATCTAATAGAAATACATAGAAATCATGTGCAAATTGATTGTGGGTACAATAACTTGACATACCTTATTTTTTGGCACTATTTTTTTAATTGTAAATCATGTTATAATGTGTGCACTTTATATAGCACATTGGCATTATAATGTGTGTGTTATAATACAAACTATGTAAATCATGCCTTTAGGCTTTGATTTTTTACACTAAGGTTTGGACCTGCATATGAGGATCCCAAATCCATGTTTTTCACAAAACCATGAAACCACCACCATAGCATAAATCTACTTCTTAGCTTTCTAACCATGCAATTATTTTTGTTGTTTGAATAAATTAATGTATTAATTTTTATTTGCTTTCAGAGTTGTTTTTATATACCTCAAATACATGCGAATTGTTTTTTTTTTCATATTTTTGATATGTTTATCCAAATTTGAAAACAAATACATATGATTGTTATATAATTAATTCTACACACATTGAAAATTTTGAATTTGAATTAATTTTTGGAAGTTAGATCACACACACACACTCAATCACTCACTCAATGATTTTTTTCTAAAGATGCTTCCACTTTGAAAATCACAAAAGACTAATCAATAAAAAGATATATAACATGTTCTACATGCTCTCAACTATCTTTACACTAATCGATTTTTTAAAATAATTAGCAAAGTAATTTACAAAAATGGGGGTTGTATCCCTGGTGCTATATGATATAATCTAGTGATAAAAACAAGACCACCTTTGTGTATGTGCAATGTTTAACCTCTTAATCTTCACAAATTTTTGAAAAATAGTAGTTTAGAAATTAGGTCTTGAGAACTACAATTTTTATTCTTATCAAATCTTCAAATTTTGAGTTTGGGCATCTTGAATTACTTGTCAAAGTCCAAGTTTCATTAATTTAAGAAAAAAGTTGTTAGTTAAAACATCCTTTTGGGCCTCATTTGCTTGCACTTACCTAATAATTATCATAATAGACATGAACCTCATAATCACTTTTGAAGGCTCACAAAAGGCATTGACAAATAAATTGTCAAGAGAAATATATGAGGCCTTCAAAGAGGAGTTTAGGGATAACTTTAAGGAACCCCTCCTTAAAAAAACCTGTAAAACCCTGACGAATCCTAGCCTAAGGCCAAACCAATGTTGGCGAATCTATGCCTACTTTTGAAAAAAAAATTATTGGCAATTTTTTTCAAATTTGTTGACATTAGTTTTTTGATGGTGAATTGTATATAGATTTGAAAAAAAAAATTGTTGGTGAATTATAGTTGTATTCCAAAAAATAAATAAATTAGGTTGGCAAATTATATAGATATTCAAAAATATAAAATAAATTATTTGGCGAATGTGCTGGCAATTTTTTGAAAAATCATAATGTGGCTGGCAAAAATATCAAATGGTAAATTATAATGATTAATTTTCTTGGTGAATTTATAGCTTAAAAAAATATACATTTATATCGATGGATATTCAATATCACAGATCAACGGCATCAGTTCTATTCTAGGATGCAGTTCTGACACACCCATCTTTCTACATAAAGTCTCCGGAATAGAGACAAGTGTCAATGAAGGAACAAATTAGATTAATGAAAATTAATAGATAATTTAATTTAATAAAATAAAATTCAAAAGGATACATAAGAAGAATACAGATTCATCCACCATAACACAAAGTTTATGACTTCAGAAATCAACTCCTCAAGCTTCCATTCATATATTGGAAATAACTAAAATATAAAGTAAAACAAAATTGACCTATCAACAACAAAGTTTTTGAAAAGATCTTAAATGCATCAACAGGCTTAGTATATATAGCCTTGTCATAAAATAACTATCTTTGAAACAATAAAATCTTCTTAGGAATAGCTAATTTTTAAAACATAAAATAATAATAAGTCTTTTGCCACAAGAGTATCCAGAGCATGTTTAAATAAATAACATAAAAATAAGAAATGTCATCATGTGGCAGTAGCTTGGTCTTCCTCTCAAGTTGCTTTGATTTCCTTGTCATGTTCACCAGCAACAGTCAAGTCCATCTATGCTCTCAGTTTCACCTTATAACTCCTATACCTAGTAATGATGGGAGTTAAAATCTTTCCACTTGGACTACCAGTAATTTATGCCTGAAGTCTCCACTTATTTATCATTCTCTCTGCATCTGTTAGTCTCTTATAGACATCACCAATTTTAGGCCTGAAAGTTCTGAGATACATTGCTATATGTCTAAGATTCCCTAGTGATTCACCATTAACTGTGTCAACACCAACAAGCTCTTCAATAAGAATCTTCTTAAAATTTTGGTTTACTTCCTTGACATCAAGAAAATTCTCTCCGCTTTCATCTAAAATATCTACATCTAAGATGGTACAATTGTTTTTAGGATCAACCATATCAGTGTGATATTGATTCAAAAGTCTTCTTACTTCACCACTAAAATCCCCTAGCATAGACCTCTTCCACTCTAGTGCATCTAGCCAAGACACAGAATCATTCACCTTTGGATCATTTAAAATTTTCTTAGCTACAAGAATACGTGTATCATTTTTTCATCATATCTTGTATCTCTATAGACACCATGAGTAGATTAATGTTTTCCCTCTTCACATTTTGTAACTCTACAACTAACCCTTTCCTTTTGTTAGAAGTGAGGGTATATAGTTTCATGACCCCCTCGATGTACAACAAACCATCAATGGTGACTTTCTCTACACATTGCTCAGTGGCCTTAGCTAGAATTTGATATCTCTTGATTTGTTGCAACATGCTAGGATCCATTTCATCAATAGAAACACTTAGAGTTGCATCAGAGGATTGAGAAGTAATATTCAAAATAGATTGAATGAAAGATGTTAGAGAATTCACCTAGGCTTGCATGTTTGTGTTCTCATATTGCTCAGCTTTAACTCTCTTTGCTAGCATGCCTACAGAGAATTATGCATGATATATATCACCTTCCACAATAGGAGGACCCATGTCAATCTTGCTCATATTAAAACCCACTTCTGTGACTTCATTTTAATTTTTCTCCTCGATAGGGTCTATAATCTCCAAAATTATATACCCTGAGGAAGAATTTGTTACCATCTGAGACATCCTCTTAGCCTTCTTAGGCTTAGGTGTAGTCTTTAGCAATTTAGCTACAATGTCAATGTCTATCGTTGGGGCATATCTCCTCTTTTTCTCAACAACATTATTTAGCTAGGAAGGGGAAGACAAAACTATATTGTTTTGTCACTTGTACCCAAGACAACTTTGTCTCGCTGATTAGAAGTATCTTGCATAGGAATTTCATTTAATACGGGGGAGGCTGGAATCTCAAACAAGGAACAAAAAATACTAGCATCAAAAATCTATTGAAAAATAGACTAATCATTACCAAGTGAAGGAGACATAGGAGAAGTCATGTGATCTACCTATAATAGTTGTAAAGCATCCAACTTCTTCTCTACTCCTAGTTTCACGAATGCAAGTTGACCATCCTATTCACATACACCTTTTAGTTTCCTATTACCTTCAAGTTGCTCTCCATCTCCACCAAATCGTGAACCAACTCTGTGATGAGTTGTCCACACCAGTTGAAGTTTTCTGAATTCTAGAGGCCTAGGAGGTTCCTTGCTCTCTTGTTCCTGATTCTTTATGCACAGAAGAAGAACCAGTGTGCTCTCAAAATTTCCCCTTAAGCCACCTCTCGGTCTTCTCCAAAACAAAGGATGGCTAGACCTTAATATCAGTCACTTCTTTTTTAGAACATTATACTCGAGGCAAGGGTCTGGAGACAACATCATGGTACTCTTCATCAATCATATCAAAATTATCATCAAATTCAACACCACTTGGAATTTGTAGAGGCAAGTTAAAGGCATAGATTTGGTCCAAGGTAAGCCTCATCCAATCCCTTCTTTGTACCTCTCTCTCATCTACACAATCTTTCCAATAATCCTCCAAGCATGGTTGGTGCTCACAAATATTCCCTCCATGGAAATTGCTCTTAACAAAATAATTACTATCAAAGAATGATCTTATAGACAGAGGACCAAAATTATATTCTACCAAAATCTTCTTTATATTTCTCGCATTATCATTTTTCTTGCAAGTGAAAAATGACAGCGACATGAGGAAATGTACCCCTTCTTCTTCATCCCATGATACTTGTTGTTCACATTCGCCATCTGGCAAAAAGCTTTTAAAAGAATAAAATAACCACACACATATTTTAGTAATTTCAATGGGGCATTTTCATAACCCCTGATTTGAAGATAAGTGAACCAAGCAAATTGAATATAGAAATTCCCATATTTTATAACCAAGGAGGCTGCTTCAGGAGAAATTATTACTCCATGGTTTTCTTCAATCCTTTTTACAGAAAACATAAGAAAAGCATCACTAACATGGTGATAGTCTTTCAAACTAATTTCTGTCCTCAACTAAGGGAAATATTTGTACATAGTTGTGTCTGGCGTCAAATACCCTTGAGTCCTTAACCTTGCCTAGACAACCTCTTTACTAGCCAGAATGTAGAACAAATATGAGCACATATGAAAAGAGACATTCTGATAAAAGTTAACCAATTGTTCATTCATATGGTCACTGATCATTTTGGCTGAACTGACATATTGGCACTTGTTGCATACCACCAAAATAAATTGGCACATCTATTTCTTGAAGGAATCAAACTCTGCATTTCCAATGACTCAATTTAATAGAGTGATTATGTCTGAAATCTCTTCTTTGAAATGGGCTCTTTTCAGGTTAGTGGGAACTTGAGACTTTCCCTTCTCCACTTTCAACCAGTTTCTAGCAATTGAGTTTAGGCACCAATCTTTTTTATCATGGAAAAAACCCCACCCCATGGCAATATACATCTCCACAAATTCTTCTCTGCCAGGCAATTTTAGGGCATGAGAAACTACTTCAGAATCAATTCTAGTAACCACAGAGCCATAAAAAGCTCTTATCTCTTGTGAATCAGGATAATAGTTCTTTGCACATGCAACAACCAAGTCTGGACATGGCATTGTAGGTGGGAAACCCCCAACACGAGCTAACCCGGTTGTTAGGATTTTCTCAGCTATAGGCGACTTGGTTTTTTTCTCTAATTGAGCCTAGCAATCCTCCAAATCTATATGTCCTAGCTCAGTATCCTTCACCTTAGCTAAACCACTCTCAATAATTGAAACCATAGGAGAACCTTGATATTTGTACTTCATCTTTGCTTGTTTGAGAAACTAGTAAACAAAAGATTTTGTAACTGCTAAGGGTGCCAAATAAATCTCCAGAACATTTGGGGTAAACAAACAGTCTGGACTCATGAAAAATAATTTTTATTCCCACGCAGTTGACTTAAAGAATTCAAATTTATCACTTTAAGAAATGGGAAAGAAAGAATACCAATTAACTAACCTAGTTGGGAATGCCCATGTTCAACACATGTAGAAGACACAATCCAGAGCTCCTTTGAAGTACACCAATAAAAATACAAAATAAGGTATCTGTGAGGGTTGCAAACCTAATAAAATGTTATTATGTTTCCATAAATTTCATTAATTTTGGCGGTACGTACTGCTATACGATTCATAAATGAGATGGATAAATTCCCTTTCAAAAAATGTGCAATTGCACCTCTCATGACATTTCTTATTTATTACGAAAGGACATGTCACTTCCATTGCACATGTCGATAAATGGAAAATTGGCACCTCAAAAAGTGAACTATGCTTTAAGTCGGAGGATTGGCAATTTTTAGAACTTGAGAACCAATGATCGGGAGTTCGGAAGTTCAAAGAACTCCTGACTCGCAAGGGTCTCTACAAGATCATGGGGGTCCAAAAAGTGGTGATGTGACAAAAAAGCATTTTTTACTTGCCCAAAAACATGAAATTCTACTTTGACTTTTTCTAGGCTCAGGTAGAAAGTACATGTTGCCATAGCAAGCACCAAAGCAGAATGGATATCTGTTCCAAAATAGATATCCATTCCAAAATGGATATCCATTTAAGAATGGATATTTGTTTCCTATGTATTAAATGAGTGTCATTTTCACTTGCCTTATTCTTTGTTGGATGCTTTGGAGTCATTTTATATATTATATTATATCATTTTATGATATTATTATATTAATATATATAATATTATTATATTATATATATTAATATATTAATATTATATTATATCATTATATATATATAATTAATATATAATATTATAATATAATATATATATATATATATATATATATATATATATATATATATATTATATAATATTAAATGAGAGTCATTTTCACTTGCCTTATTCTTTGTTGCATGCTTTGGAAAGTCATTTTATATATTATATTATATCATTTTATGATATTATTATATTATATATATTAATACATTAATACTATATTATATCATTATATATATATTTAATATATAGGGTAAGTGCAGGAAGATGGGGGGCCAAAAAGGGGTCTTAAGTGGCCACTTTTTTTCTGAAATCAGGAAATACTGGCCTTGGATGAGAAATTGAGCATAGTTACACTCAAAATTTGGAGATGCAACCAAAACAATGTTCGTAGTGCTCCGAGTCTACTTTCTAAACTACTATTTTGTTTTGAAAATGGCATAGATTAAGGGGTTCAAAAGAGGGAGCCACAGAAATTGGTGTTATTTCTGTCAAAAAAACATAACATAGCATGTTTTGTGGCTCCCTCAAAAGGTCAACTTTTTTATGGTATTTTTAAAATCGCTTCAGTGAGAAATTAGCTAATAGCATGTAGTTTATGCCCAATTTTTTTGATAATTTTTTGATGAATATTTGATTTTTTACTAATTTTCAAAGTGGACACATCCTAAAAAATAGAATTTTGGCCGTGCTACCCCTATAAATTTTGAAAACTAATTGAAAATTATTTTTTTATTTTTTCAATATTTGTAGAATGGAGTCTAGTTTCTAAATATGTAATTTTTTTGAAATTTGAATGAATAGTTATTTTACAATGAAAAAAAGACCAAACAGTGGTTTTTGCCTAAAAACAGACACACAAACAAAAGAAATTAAAGATGAAAGGCTTAACATTGTTAAAATGTGAAAAAAATCACATCATCAAATAGCTAAGAGAAAGCCTAACATTACCCATGTGTTCGACCTTGAAACATGTACAAATCTGAGGGTTAGCACGAACGAAATTATGTGAAAATTTGAAGAATATAGAAAAACACGTCTGTGACTGTTCATAAGGCACTCCAAGCCTTTGGGTTGGAAATCCAAAGCAAATCCCAAGCCCAAGGCTTGGGATTCCCAAAGCAAGAAATAATGCGAGCATGTTATAACGCGCTCACATTATGTTTTGCCTTGCATTTTTCTTTCCCGCAAGTCTGTTGTTTGTCATGTTTGACATAACGCGAGCACGTTATAACGCGCTCGCGTTATGTTCCCCTCAAATTTTTTTACGTTCAAGGCTATTAATCATGAGGGTTAAGGGATAAGGGATAGAGTTGGAGGGTTTAGGGACAAGGGATTAGCATTTAAGGTATAGTATCTAGCCCGTTGAGGGTCTAGGAATAGGGATAGCATTTAGGGTTTAGGGATGAGGGATGACAGATTAGGGTTGAGGGTTTAGGGTTTAGGGATAGGGTTGAGGGTCGAGGGATCAGAGTTAAGGGTTGAGGGATTAGGGTTTGACATTGAGGGTTGAGGGTTGAGGTTCAAGGGTCAAGGGTTTAGGGTCAAGGGATTAGGGTTAAAGTAGAGTGTGGAGGGTGTAAGGATTAGGGATAGGGTTGGAGGGTTTAGGGATAAGGGATTAGGGTTTAAGGTATAGTATCGAGTCTGTTGAGGGTTTAGGAATAGGGATAGCATTTAGGGTTTAGGGATGAGGGATTATAGTTGAGGGACGATGGATTAGGGTTGAGGGTTGAGGGATTAGGTTTGGGGATAAGGTTTAGGGTTGAGGGTTAAGGGATTAGGGTTTAAGGTATAGTGTTGAGGGTTGAGGGTTGAGGGTTTAGGATTAGGGTTTAGGGTTGATGGATTAGCATTTAATGTCAAGGTTAGGGTTAGAGTGTCGAGGGTAGAGGGATTAGGGATAGGGTTCAGGGTTGAAGGTTTAAGGATTGAGGGTTGAGGCTTTAGGGATGAGGGTTTAAGGCTTAAGATATAGTGTCAAGTGTTGAGGGTGTAGGGATAGGGTTTAAGTTTTAAGGGTTAAGGGTTGAGGGATAGTGATTAAGGTTTAAGGTATAGTGTTGAGGGTCGAGGGATCAGAGTTAAGGGTTGAGGGATTAGGGTTTGACATTGAGGGTTGAGGGTTGAGGTTCGAGGGTCAAGGGTTTAGGGATAGGGTTGAGGGTCAATGAATTAGGGTTAAAGTAGAGTGTGGAGGGTATAAGGATTAGGGATAAGGTTGGAGGTTTAGGGATAAGGGATTAGGGTTTAAGGTATAGTATCGATTCTGTTGAGGGTGTAGGAATAGGGATAGCATTTAGGGTTTAGGGATGAGGGATTAGAGTTGAGGGATGACGGATTAGGGTTGAGGGTTGAGGGATTAGTGTTTAGGGATAAGGTTTAGGGTTAAGGCCTGAGGGATTAGGGTTTAAGGTATAGTGTTGAGGGTTTAGGGATAGGGTTTAGGGTTGAGGGATTAGAGTGAAGGGTTGAGGGATTAGGATTTGACATTAAGGGTTGAGGGTTTAGGGTTTAGGGTTAGGGTTGAGAGATGAGGGATCAGAGTTAAGGGTTGAGGGATTAGGGTTTGACGTTGAGGGTTGAGGGTTGAGGTTCGAGGGTCAAGGGTTTAGGGATAGGCTTGAGGTTGAAGGGATTAGGGTTAAAGTAGAGTGTAGAGGGTGTAAGGATTAGGGATAGGGTTGGAGGGTTTAGGGATAAGGGATTAGAGTTTAAGGTATAGTATCGAGTCTATTGAGGGTTTAGGAATAGGGATAGCATTTAGGGTTTAGGGATGAGGGATTAGAGTTGAGGGATGAGGGATTAGGGTTGAGGGTTGAGGGATTAGGGTTTAAGGTATAGTGTTGAGGGTTGATGGTTTAGGGATAGGGTTTAGGTTTGAGGGATTAGGGTTTAGGGTTGATGAATTAGGGTTTAATGTTGAGAGTTGAGGGTTGAGGGTTGAGGTTGAGGGATAGGGTTAATGGTCAAGGGATTAGGGTTAAATAAGAGTGTCGAGGGTAGAGGGATTAGGGTTTAAGGTATAGTATTGAGTCTGTTGAGGGTCTAGGAATAGGGATAGCATTTAGGGTTTAGGAATGAGATATTAGAGTTGAGGGATGACGGATGACAGATTAGGGTTGAGGGTTGAGGGACAAGGTTTAGGGTTAGGGTTGAGGGATT
The DNA here is from genome assembly GCA_027924645.1 of Cunninghamia lanceolata. Taxonomy (NCBI): domain Eukaryota; kingdom Viridiplantae; phylum Streptophyta; class Pinopsida; order Cupressales; family Cupressaceae; genus Cunninghamia; species Cunninghamia lanceolata. The sequence goes on along the minus strand of BSBN01001291.1, from coordinate 3,480,536 downwards.
AGGGTTTAAGGTATAGTGTTGAGGGTTTAGGGATAGGGTTTAGGGTTGAGGGATTAGAGTGAAGGGTTGAGGGATTAGAATTTGACATTGAGGGTTGAGGGTTTAGGGATAGGGTTGAAGGTCGAGGGATCAGAGTTAAGGGTTGAGGGATTAGGGTTTGATGTTGAGGGTTGAGGGTTGAGGTTCGAGGGTCAAGTGTTTAGGGATAGGGTTGAGGGTCGAGGAATTAGGGTTAAAGTAGAGTGTGGAGGGTATAAGGATTAGGGATAGGGTTAGAGGGTTTAGGGATAAGGGATTAGAGTTTAAGGTATAGTATCGAGTCTGTTGAGGGTTTAGGAATAGGGATAGCATTTAGGGTTTAGGGATGAGGGATTAGAGTTGAGGGATGAGGGATTAGGGTTGAGGGTTGAGGGATTAGGGTTTAGGGATAAGGTTTAGGGTTGAGGGTTGAGGGATTAGGGTTTAAGGTATAGTGTTGAGGGTTGATGGTTTAGGGATAGGGTTTAGGTTTGAGGGATTAGGGTTTAGGGTTGATGAATTAGGGTTTAATGTTGAGAGTTGAGGGTTGAAGGTTGAGGGTTGAGGTTGAGGGATATGGTTAATGGTCAAGGGATTAGGGTTAAATAAGAGTCTCAAGGGTAGAGGGATTAGGGTTTAAGGTATAGTATCGAGCCTGTTGAGGGTCTAGGAATAGGGATAGCATTTAGGGTTTAGGAATGAGGGATTAGAGTTGAGGGATGACGGATGACAGATTAGGGTTGAGGGTTGAGGGATTAGGGTTTAGGGACAAGGTTTAGGGTTAGGGTTAAGGAATTAGGGTTTAAGGTATAGTGTTGAGGGTTTAGGGGTAGGGTTTAGGGTTGAGGGATTAGAGTGAAGGGTCGAGGGATTAGAATTTGATGTTGAGGGTTGAGGGTTTAGGGATAGGGTTGAAGGTCAAGGGATCAGAGTTAAGGGTTGAGGGATTAGGGTTTGATGTTGAGGGTTGAGGGTTGAGGTTCGAGGGTCAATGGTTTAGGGATAGGGTTGAGGGTCGAGGAATTAGGGTTAAAGTAGAGTGTGGAGGGTATAAGGATTAGGGATAGGGTTGGAGTGTTTAGGGATAAGGGATTAGAGTTTAAGGTATAGTATCGAGTCTGTTGAGGGTTTAGGAATAGGGATAGCATTTAGGGTTTAGGGATGAGGGATTAGAGTTGAGGGATGAGGGATTAGGGTTGAGGGTTGAGGGATTAGGGTTTAGGGATAAGGTTTAGGGTTGAGGGTTGAGGGATTAGGGTTTAAGGTATAGTGTTGAGGGTTGATGGTTTAGGGATAGGGTTTAGGTTTGAGGGATTAGGGTTTAGGGTTGATGAATTAGGGTTTAATGTTGAGAGTTGAGGGTTGAGGGTTGAGGGTTGAGGTTGAGGGATAGCATTAATGGTTAAGGGATTAGGGTTAAATAAGAGTGTCGAGGGTAGAGGGATTAGGGTTTAAGGTATAGTATCGAGCCTGTTGAGGGTCTAAGAATAGGGATAGTGTTTAGGGTTTAGGGATGAGGGATTAGAGTTAAGGGATGATGGATGATAGATTAGGGTTGAGGGTTGAGGGATTAGGGTTTAGGGACAAGGTTTAGGGTTAGGGTTGAGGGATTAGGGTTTAAGGTATAGTGTTGAGGGTTTAGGGATAGGGTTTAGGGTTGAGGGATTAGAGTGAAGGGTTGAGGGATTAGAATTTGACATTGAGGGTTGAGGGTTTAGGGATAGGGTTGAGGGTTGAGGGATTAGAGTTAAGGGTTGAGGGATTAGAGTTTGACGTTGAGGGTTGAGGGTTGACGTTCGAGGGTCAAGGGTTTAGGGATAGGGTTGAGGGTCAAGGAATTAGGGTTAAAGTAGAGTGTGGAGGGTATAAGGATTAGGGATAGGGTTGGAGGGTTTAGGGATAAGGGATTAGAGTTTAAGGTATAGTATTGAGTCTGTTGAGGGTTTAGGAATAGGGATAGCATTTAGGGTTTAGGGATGAGGGATTAGAGTTGAGGGATGATGGATTAGGGTTGAGGGTTAAGGGATTAGGGTTTAGGGATAAGGTTTAGGGTTGAGGGTTGAGGGATTAGGGTTTAAGGTATAGGATTGAGGGTTGAGGCTTTAAGGATGAGGGTTTAAGGCTTAAGATATAGTGTCAAGTGTTGAGGGTGTAGGGATAGGGTTTAAATTTTAAGGGTTAAGGGTTGAGGGATAGGGATTAGGGTTTAAGGTATAGTGTTGAGGGTTGATGGATTAGAGTTAAGGGTTGAGGGATTAGGGTTTGACATTGAGGGTTGAGGGTTGAGGTTCGAGGGTCAAGGGTTTAGGGATAGGGTTGAGGTTCAAGGGATTAGGGTTAAAGTAGAGTGTGGAGGGTGTAAGGATTAGGGATAGGGTTGGAGGGTTTAGGGATGAGGGATTATAGTTGAGGGATGATGGATTAGGGTTGAGGGTTGAGGGATTAGGGTTTAGGGATAAGGTTTAGGGTTGAGGGTTGAGGGATTAGGGTTTAAGGTATAGTGTTGATGGTTGAGGGTTGAGGGTTTAGGATTAGGGTTTAGGGTTGAGGGTTGAGGGATTAGGGTTTAAGGTATAGTGTTGAGGGTTGAGGGTTGAGGGTTTAGGATTAGGGTTTAGGGTTGACGGATTAGCATTTAATGTCGAGGTTAGGGTTAGAGTGTTGAGGGTAGAGGGATTAGGGATAGGGTTTAGGGTTGAAGGTTTAAGGATTAAGGGTGTAGGGTTGAGGGTTTAGGGATAGGGTTGAGGGTCGAGGGATCAGAGTTAAGGGTTGAGGGATTAGGGTTTGACGTTGAGGGTTGAGGGTTGAGGTTTGAGGGTCAAGGGTTTAGGGATAGGGTCGAGGGTTGAGGAATTAGGGTTAAAGTAGAGTGTGGAGGGTATAAGGATTAGGGATAGGGTTGGAGGGTTTAGGGATAAGGGATTAGGGTTTAAGGTATAGTATCAATTTTGTTGAGGGTGTAGGAATAGGGATAGCATTTAGGGTTTAGGGATGAGGGATTAGAGTTGAGGGATGATGGATTAGGGTTGAGGGTTGAGGGATTAGGGTGTAGGGATAAGGTTTAGGGTTGAGGGCTAAGGGATTAGGGTTTAAGGTATAGTGTTGAGGGTTTAGAGATAGGATTTAGGGTTGAGGGATTAGAGTGAAGGGTTGAGGGATTAGGATTTAATGTTGAGGGTTGAGGGTTTAGGGTTTAGGGTTTAGGGTTAGGGTTGAGAGATGAGGGATCAGAGTTAAGGGTTGAGGGATTAGGGTTTGACATCAAGGGTTGAGGCTTGAGGTTCGAGGGTCAAGGGTTTAGGGATAGGGTTGAGGTTGAAGGGATTAGGGTTTAAGGTATAGTGTTGACGGTTGATGGATCAGAGTTAAGGGTTGAGGGATTAGGGTTTGACGTTGAGGGTTGAGGGTTGAGGTTCGAGGGTCAATGGTTTAGGGATAGGGTTGAGGTTCAAGGGATTAGTGTTAAAGTAGAGTGTGGAGGGTGTAAGGATTAGGGATAGGGTTGGAGGGTTTAGGTATAAGGGATTAGAGTTTAAGGTATAGTATCGAGTCTGTTGAGGGTGTAGGATTATGGATAGCATTTAGGGTTTAGGGATGAGGGATTAGAGTTGAGGGATGACAGATTAGGGTTGAGGGATAAGGATTTGATGTTGAGGGTTAAGGGTTTAGGGATAGGGTTGAGGGTTGAGGGATTAGGATTTGACGTTGAGGGTTAAGGGTTTAGGGATAGGGTTGAGGGTTGAGGGATTAGGATTTGACATTGAGGGTTGAGGGTCAAGGGTTGAGGGATCAGAGTTAAGGGTTGAGGGATTAGGGTTTGATGTTGAGGGTTGAGGGCATTTTCTATCAAGAACTTGATTATGAGGGCTTGCCCCTTCATTGTTATGCCTATCATATGGCAGAGCATCTGACAAGCCCTTGCAGGAAAAAGATGTGATCAATGCAAAGGATGTGATGAATCTATAGTAGGACAAAATGCGAGAGCATTATAGTGCGAGCGCGTTATAACGCGTTTGCATTTTGTATTTCTATTGAAACGGTAAAAAAGTGGTTACCCCCATGATCCAGGCCCACATGCTCTATTTTCTTATTGATTCTACGCATGCTCTGACAAAAAAGAAGTGCTTTCATGCTATTGGGAAGTTCACATGCACATTTGACACATTGTACGACCTTTGCATGATCTTTCCACCACCTTTTCTGCTTTGCCAACTTGAGAAGGAGGAAATAACATAGTTTTCACACCAAGTTTGATATATATCTATTCAAGTTTCAATTTTTGTAGTGTTGCAATGTTAATTGTGATTCAATTTTAGGAATTTAACATTGAAAAGGAAGCAAGTGGTGAAAAACTCAAATTGTTGAGGAGTTTGATGCAAGAAGATAAAAACACTACATAATTGGGTACTCTCTCCATTCAAATCTTCATTTTTTAGGTATGTCAAGTCTTTACATGCATGTTCTTTACATTTTCCTTATTTCTGATTGAATTACTTTATCATACTTTATTATACATGTTTAAAATAGACACATTCCCAATCAAGAAAGCAGCCTACAATCTCACATGATGCCATGTATATTTTCTACACTTGGGCTCTTTAATAATTATGTGTAATAAACAAACCTTAACATACCATGATGTCAAACTATACAAGAATAAATCCTTACAACATAAAAAAAATACAATCCCACTATTATCTTGTATTCATTTCTTAGGAACTAATATTGGTCTCTTTATCATGCTACAGACAAATTCTTCGTCATGCCGAGGAAACGATCAAGAATTAAACCAACACAGGAAGAGATAGAAGCTAAGAATGCAAAGAAAGCAGTGGCTATGAGGGAACTTCGTGAGAAGAGGAAATTGGAAACGATAAATGAAGACATACCAATTGAAGAGGAACCACAACCATCACAAAGAGATATGGTATTGGTGGCACAAAGAGAACGAATGCAAAAACTTTGTGGTACGAGAGATTTGAATACCATAGTTGGAGACACATCCTTTACTGCAAGTCAACATGTAGAGACACCATCTACCACATCTCAAGTTGAGAGTACATCATCACTCACATGTGATGAAGGAGGTACGCCATCGTTCCCACCTCAACCTCAAGGTATGTCATCTATTCCATCTTTGATCGAAGGTATGCCATCTAACCCATCTCATTTAAATATTGATGAAATTCCTAATGTTGAGATGAATTTACCTAACTTGACACCACCTAGAATTTTGCATAGAAAGCCAAAGTATTTGATTGATATTGATGAGAATATTTTGTAGCCAATGGAAGGTAAGATTCCAAAACACACTTGTAGAAGATATGCTAATAAGATTTGGAGATTGTTCTTTAAAAAGTTAAATGAGACTGCAAGATGTCAACTATTCATTGAAATGATGCGAAGTATAAAGTATAGGTCTATCATGAAGATTCTTGGGTTGAGAACATCAGAGGCTTCAAGTGAAAAATCTATTGTCAAGAATCTAATGAGTGCGTATGAGAGTGTGGGTAACACCTCACGCACAAAAGATAGTAATGCAACACGGCGTGTGATTACATCGACTATAGTAAGTAGTCAAACAAGGAAAGCTCATCTCATTAGAAAGACAAGTCAAGAATTGAGAATTAATAGGAAAACTTTATCAAGAGTCGTTGGAAGACGCCAAAGAATTGAGGACACTAATGCCAATGAATTATGGGTGTTCTCGGGGAGACTACCACGAAAAGATAAACCAATTGTTGAAGCATTGAGATCACTAATTGAAGACTTTTGGAAGAATTACACAAGGGTATCTCTGAATCAAAGGGATGTGGTAAGAAGGAGAATCGGTAGTCAGAACCACGAGCCACATCCAAAGCATTTTTTGGATGAAACTCAAACATAGTTTTATGGTAAATTTCTAGAGAAGTATCCTCAAATTAAAATTTGTCAAAGATATTTTGAATTGCTAAAACCTTTCTATGTTAAGATAAATCACACACACACACTACTTGTTGTTGTAGATTACATATTGAATTTTCTAACCATTTTGATGCTTATAGGTTTATATGTTTAGATATGCATACTAACAATGATTTGCAGGGTTGTCCCATATGTGCCCCACCAACATCTTCAAGAGACTTCATATCAAGAATTTTATGTGAAAGAGAGGAAGGTCAAATATTCTACAAGAAATTATGCTTTGATGGCACATGTCATCATTGTAGTGGCTTGCAACATTTGCCAATATGTGAACATATGGAAATAACACATGCGGGTGGAAATGAACTAGTAGAGTTTGGCAAGTATAAAACAGTGGCATACAATACAAAAGATGGTAAAGAAGTAAAGAGGTGTGAATTAGTTATTGAAAAGATTCCAGTGTATCAGTTTATGCCTATATTTCGTGACAGCATAATGTATGAGTATGCAAGACATGCCCATAGAGTTTGATGGTTGGACTTGCAATTCAAGTTATGCAAGGACACATTTCCGGTTGGTAGCATTGTTTCAGTCATCGACTTTGCAGAGAACTACAGTCTACAGCCACAGCGTGAGGTGCAATCACAATATTACAACTCCACACAGGTTTCTATATTTGTGCACATCGCATTCATTCATGCGAATGATAGTACAGAGGATGACAGAAAGATCATAAGGGAGTATAATTTCTATATTAGTGATGATCGCACGCATTCTACAGAGTTTGTGCAAGGTTGCTTTCAGGTGTTCTACAATGACTTGGCTAGAAGGGGCATATCGTTTAGTCAGCATATCATATGGTCGGATAACCGTGCGTCACAATTCAAGAACTCCTAGAATTTCTATTGGCTGAGTAGGAGGCATAATTTTATAGGTATTCAACATATGTGGAACTTTTGTGAGGCCAAGCATGGAAAGGGGGAGCATGATGGTGCAGGAGCATGTATCAAAAGAGCCATAGCACGAGAAGAGTTAAAGTATAAAGACAATGCAAAGTTGACAGATGCAAAATCAATTGTCGAGTGGTGTAATGTTTCCATGGGTCCAGGTAATGAAGGTAAGTCTTTAGTTCGTAGATTTTTTTGGTTGATAGATGATACTAACATTGCACCATATGAGGATTGTTGTACACTGACAAGATCAAATGAGATGCACTCTTTCAGAAGCTCAATTGCAGGTTCATGGAGTATCCATACACGAAAGATGTCATGCTTTTATTCTTCCTGTATAATTCAAGTCTGGGATGAGTGCGAGTCAAAGGAGTGGGTTGACGAATGGTAGTTAAGTTATCTTAGCCCACTTGACACGTATCGACCCCCGACGGCACTAGAACTAACACAGATGGAATCATCAGTTGACTTTGACCACATATCAGATTTAGTTCAACTAGGTAATATAGGGCACGTATAATACATGAAAGATGTCATGCTTTTGTTCTTCCTGTACAATTCAAGTTTGGGATGAGTGCGAGTCAAAGAAGTGGGTTGACGAATGGCAGTTAAGTTATCTTAGCCCACTTGACATGTATCGACCCCCGACGACACTAGAACTAACACAGATGGAATCATCAGTTGACTTTGACCACATATTAGATTTAGTTCAACCAGGTAATATAGGGCACGTATATGCATCTAATTTCATCTAGTTCAACTAGGTAATGTCATCTTACTTTGTAGTTTTTTTGTAATGTTGACTAATTTCATCTAATTTGCTACACATATCAATGTAGGGCATGTATATGCAGTTTTGCAGATGAAGATAATGAAGAGGGAACAGATTATTACTTATGTCGTTGTGTTGAGGCCAAAACGAAATTGGAGGCCCCGGTTACAGATGGAGAAAACATCGAATACCCTACAGGATCAGTGGTTATTATTGGAACATGGCTTAGAAGGTACCCACATAAGAGTGTTAATATTTGGCTATTTCAGGACTTTGACATGCATCAAAAGATTCTTCATTACTCAAACCTTGTCATGGCATCCAATGTTCATTTGATAAAGTATCGGGGTACACCTTTGAACAAAATATTGTGGAAGGTGCGTGAGTCTGACCATGAAGCAATACTTGACACAATAAAGAGTAGAGCAGACCTGGATGGTTCATTGGATTAATTTGTAAGTATTCACATTGATTTTGTAAAGTTATGTTATATTGAGTTGTAAGTATGCACATTAATTTGTAAGGTTTGTCTTTTTTTATTTCCTCCTACATTTTCACAGATATGTACACATTTTTACTTCATCATGTTATGCATTTTTGGTGTCTTGCTCCTGATGTGACCAAACTCATTTCTTATTTCTTTCAATTTTGATGATCCAAACTCTTGCAATATGACATCCACTTTCATGCCTTTAGATCTTCCTTCACCTATAGGGCGCCAAATCAAGTTGAAAAATCTACATAAGGGCGCCAAACTGGATGAAAGGAGACATGAAATGCGCCTTAGGACTCCATGCTAAGGTTTGAGCCATTAAAGTCTCTTGATATTAGGCGCTCATGATGATGAAACTTAGAGCTTTTTCCTTTCCTATGTGCTCATCTAAGATGTTTGAATGATAAGGAGCACCTCAACCTCTATAATGTACATTGGGCACCAAAATCAAGGTGATTTTAAGTCACTTTGAGTCATTTGGGGTTAGTTTGAGTCTTTGAGTCATGTTGCAAAAAAGTGTCAATGTTGTCAAGTTGCACAAAGCAACTTTTGCATTTTTGGTGTCCTACTTGTGATGTGACCAAACTGACTATTCCAACACATTCAGATGGGTACATTTACGCTAGGCATGGTCCTATTTTTCACTCAAACATGTCGAAACAGTCCGATCTACATTGTACCCACGATATCCCTAAAGAGTCCAAAGTGCAAAAAGGCTACAATCTTTGATGAGATGTTACTCAAAAATTGTGTCACTTAGAAACATTCCTTCTAGGCAATATGATCATGTAAAGTGCCTCTACAATAACCTCTCTCGGTTTTTTATATCTCTGAGGCATTTGCCCGTGGTGAAAGGTTTTCTGCTGCCCTAAAAATTGTCAGAAGGAGGCAGTGTAAAGTTGCAAAGGGGTGTAACTTTTGTCCTGCTCCTGATGCGACCAAACTGACTATTCCAACACGTCTGAATGGGTACATTTACGCTAGGCATGGTCATGTTTTTCACCCAAACATGTCAAAATAGTCCGAGCTACATTGTACCCACGATATCCCTAAAGAGTCCAAAGTGCAAAAAGGCTACAATCTTTGACGAGATGTTACTCAAAAATTGTGTCACTTAGAAACATTTTGTCTAAGGCAATGCGATCACGTAGAGTGCCTCTACAATAACCTCTCTCAGTTTTTTATAGGTTTGAGACATTTGCCCATGGTGAAAGGTTTTCTGCTGCCCCAAAAATCATCAGAAGGAGGCAGTGTAAAGTTGCAAAGGGGTGTAACTTTTGTCCTGCTCCTAATGTGACCAAAATGAATGTTCCAACGCATCCGAATGGGTACATTTACGCTAGGCATGGTCCTATTTTTCACCCAAACATGTCGAAATAGTCCGAGCTACATTGTACCCACGATATCTCTAAAGAGTCCAAAGTGCAAAAAGGCTGCAATCTTTGACGAGATGTAACTTGAAAACTATGTCACTTAGAAACATTCTGTCTAAGGCAACGCGATCATGTAGAGTGCTTCTACAATAACCTCTCTCAGTTTTTTATAGCTCTGAGGCATTTACCCGTGGTGAAAGGTTTTCTGCTACCCCAAAAATCATTAGAAGGAGGCAGTGTAAAGTTGCAAAGGGGTGTAACTTTTGTCCTGCTCCTGATGCGACCAAACTGACTATTCCAACACATCCAAATGGGTACATTTATGCTAGGCATAGTCCTATTTTTCACCCAAACATGTCGAAACAGTCAGAGCTACATTGTACCGATGATATCCCTAAAGAGTCCAAAGTGCAAAAAGGTAGCAATCTTTGACGAGATGTTACTCAAAAATTGTTTCACTTAGAAACATTCTGTCTAAGGCAACGCGATCATGTAGAGTGCCTCTACAATAACCTCTCTCAGTTTTTTATAGCTCTGAGGCATTTGCCCATGGTGAAAGGTTTTCTGCTGCCCCAAAAATCGTCAGGAGGTAGTGTAAAGTTGCAAAGGGGTGTAACTTTTGACCTGTTCTTGATGCGACCAAACTGACTATTCCAACGATTCCAAATGGGTACATTTACGCTAGGCATGGTCCTTTTTTTCATCCAAACATGTCGAAACAGTAGGAGCTACATTGTACCGACAATATCCCTGAAGAGTCCAAAGTGCAAAAAGGTAGTAATCTTTGATGAGATGTTACTCAAAAACCATGTCACTTAGAAACATTCTGTCTAAGGCAACGTGATCATGTAGAGTGCCTCTACAATAACCTCTCTCAGTTTTTTATAGCTCTGAGGCATTTGCCTGTGGTGAAAGGTTTTCTACTACCTCAAAAATCGTCAGAAGGAGGCAGTGTAAAGTTGCAAAGGGGTGTAACTTTCATCCTGCTCCTGATGCAACCAAACTAACTATTCCAACGCATCTGATTGGGTACATTTACGCTAGGCATGGTCCTATTTTTCACCCAAACATGTCGAAACAGTTGGAGCTACATTGTACCGACGATATCCCTGAAGAGTCCAAAGTGCAAAAAGGTAGCAATCTTTGACGAGATGTTACTCAAAAATTGTTTCACTTAGAAACATTTTGTCTAAGGCAATGTGATCATGTAGAGTGCCTCTACAATAACCTCTCTCAGTTTTTTATAGCTCTGAGGCATTTGCCCGTGGTGAAAAGTTTTCTGCTGCCCCAAAAATTATCAGAAGGAGGCAGTGTAAAGTTGCAAAGGGGTGTAACTTTCGTCCTGCTCCTGATGCGACCAAACTAACTATTCCAACGTGTCTGAATGGGTTCATTTATGCTAGGCATGGTCCTATTTTTCACCCAAACATGTCGAAACAGTCGGAGCTACATTGTACTGACGATATCCTTGAAGAGTCCAAAGTGCAAAAAGGCAGCAATCTTTGACAAGATGTTACTCAAAAACTGTGTCACTTAGAAACATTTCGTCTAAGGCAACGCGATCACATAGAGTGCCTCTGCAATAACCTCTCTCAGTTTTTTATAGCTCTGATGCATTTGCCCGTGGTGAAAGGTTTTTTGCTGCCCCAAAAATCGTCAGAATCAGGCAGTATTAAGTCAGGATGAAAGCCTATTCACTCTAGGCGCCTGTTTTTCACCAAATCACACATGCACCTTGAACAAGTGATGCTACAAGTGGTGAATAAAATGGCCACCTTGAAGAATTGAGCCCTCCAAGACATCTTGCAATTGCCTAAAAGTCCAAAATTTACATAAGTGAGTTAAGGCGCCATTTTCCATCTCCAGAGCCTCCTTTGAGCACCTTAACATGGAGTGAATGTTTTAGTCTATGAAAGATTGCACCTAAAGAATATAACAACCCCTTGAGTCACTAGGATGAACTAAGTTAACAAAATGAACTTCATTGAGGGAGGCGCACTTGTGTCTTCCTACTAAAACCTCTAAAGGGTAACCATCTCAACAAGTGTCTCTAATCCCAAGAGAACTCTAGCCTCACCCAAGTCTCGAAGTATGTATGAGAACCTACAACCAATAAACCCATGTTAAGCTCCAAATGCAACACCACATTATCATAAAGCTCCCAAGCACATGACCAATGTACTCAATACCAAGAGAACCAACAAGACCACTGTCAAAACTCCAACTACAAAATTAGGTATCCAAACATGACATCATGATCTAACATCTCCTCCTAGAAGATCACATGCACCAATACAGACATCCTAGTCTCAAGAGAACTTGTATCATGCTAATACTCTAATCTAGAATCAAGAGTCCACCAAGACACACTACCAAACACCTCTAAACCAAGGATCAACATCTACAACCACATGAAGATAACCATCTCCTAAAAATAGTAGCCAAGATGTCAAAGCACTCTCACTACAAATAATAATCATAATCCAAGAGTTTGTCCATTACACCCAACCACTATATAGGATCATCCATCACTAGGTGATGAATACACATCACTATCAAAGCAACATCCGTCCTCTCATCCCAATGCAACATACCAATGCGCAAATGAGCATAGATAAGGAAAAATAACAAAGTCATCCTGTGGATATAGGCAATATGCATTCAAGTCATCCCACTACAATCAATGAGGTGTGCATCCCAAAAAAATGCATAAGTTGTAGATCCCAACCATTGAAAACATGCAAAATCATCATCACATTAGTAATCATCATCACATTAGTAAACTAGTAAACATCATTTGCATCCATACTTAAACCAATCTTATTGTTGTGTTTGATGTGTCCTCTTTCAAACAACCATTTAACAAAATTTGAGTCCAAACAATAAATATTTACAACCATAAACATCTCAAAGTCCAAAATCCAAACATTCTATCATCCTTAATCATTTCCATCATGGACCCTTGGTTTGAAAAAATCATTATGCAAGATAAAAACCCTATGCCTATTACCTTGTCTGAGGCTTATGCAAAACCCAAAATGATTAGCCTAGTACCATGTGTCATGTCCCCATTCCCGGCTTGATCATCAAGTGTATAATGGATTAGCCTATTCCTCATTCCCGGAGGCTAATTCCAAATGATGAGGGAATGAATTCGTTTTGGACTAACTCTATCTATTTGTTTTGCAGGAACAAGGTTAGAACCCTAAAATTTGACTAAGTATGGAAGCTTGGGAGCCTAGGCGCCCATTTCACTCTAGTTTTCCTTACTAAGCGCCTAGCACAAGGATCATCCAAATTAAGCACCTAAGAACCTCAAGGCACCTATACATGTTTCTAGGGATCCTCCAATTGAGTGCCTAGCATAGATGGATGAAGATTGAAAGTTTTCAAGTTAAAGATGTCCTTTGGGTGAACTCACAGCACTAGGCGCATGTGTTGGTTGGAACTCCTTGGATCTGGCACCTAGGATTAAAAGCCTTTGATGAGGAGAGAAGTCTCAAGGCCTGGTTTGGCGCCCTCACTTGCCTACCCCACCCTCAGAATGCACCTAACCTTCATAAGGCGTTAACACTCTATTTTGAGTGCCTAGCAGGGGGTAATGGATAGATTGAAGGCTTGGGAGCTAAGGAAAGTCACTTAGATGAATAATCAAGATTGAAATGAGAAACTCCTAGCCAAGGTGCAAAATTCCTCAATTCTGGCATTCAGAAATCAAATCTAAGTAAGGCGCTCTTTCCATTTGCCAAAGGCTCTATTAGCGCCCTTGGTTAATGATCTCTCCAGACACCTGAAATGGCACCTAGTGGATCTTTCAATTTGTATCAGGAAGAAGGGAAGCATTCTCAGTGTTGTTCAGATAATCTAAGTTGTAAAGTTAACAAGGAATAGAGCCAGAGGATAAGGCGCACTTATTGGTCTCCATCACCTCAGAAATGCGCCTAATGCAGTTGGTGTCAACTTCCCTCTTTCTAGCCTCCAAATGGCGCCTAGAGTCAAAAAAGGATTTCACTGAATAATGTTAATGTTTTGAGCATCAAACTCTGCTTGGTGCATACCTATGCTCTTGCTACCTCAAATTGGCGCCTAGGGTTCAGTCATCCTCCTAAGGCGTGGTTCTGCTCCTCCATAACCCTGTTTTGGCGCCTAAACTTGGAAGTACCTTGAAGACTTGGATTAAGATGGAATTCACCTCCAGAATGTTAGGTGCTTGATAGAAGATAAAGGTGCTAGGGTAAAAGAGCTTCAAAAGTTTGATGTCAAGTGTGAATTGAGATAATAGGCGCTGATACCAGTTGACATTACTCCAAACATGCACCTAAGAGAGATGCAAGTCCCCAAGACCAATTTTGGAACAAGGCGCTCCATCAGAGGGTAAGATGATAATCCTTGGAAGTCAAGTGTTTCAAAGATTCTTTGAGAAATTGACAAGTTGTAACCTAGGCGCCAAAACCCTTGAGAATCCTCCTATCTAGCGCCTAGTCAGAAGAACACTAATATTGTGCCTAAGTGAATTTGAGTGTCAATATAGAGTCATCAAACCCCACCAGACGTTCATCCATGTCTCTGCCACCTCAAGGAAGCACCCAACTTAGGATGGCACCTAGTTTGGTCTCTACTACCTTCAGTTGGCGCCTAACCCTAAGACTCTTGCAACTATGACATCATATTGGCACCTAGAACTCATGATGCATGAAATCAACACCTGGGTTCTAGAGAACTCATTTGGGCGCCTACTCTTGGAAACAATCCAGAGCATCCATAAACTCTAATAGGCACCTAATGTTGGCAAGGCGCAACTTCAAGAGGAGATCACCTCAACTTGGCGCCCAAGTCAGAAATCTGTGCCTAAGGATCTCTAGAAGGAGTTAAGGTTGTTACAATTACCTAAATGCTCATTGGTCAGAAGGGTAGCATTTGGATTCGTGTCAGGGCCCCTGGATAAGTTTGCCAACTCAAAATGAGTCATCAAATGGATTATTCCCTTGTATATGCTTCTTGGGAAACGTGCCTTGGTTCCTCTTTGTGCATTGAAAAATGTGCCTTCATTGCCTTTGGAAGGCCTATAAAAGGAGGAGCCCTCTCATTCATTTGTTATCTAATCATTTTGACAGAATTCTCTCTGCAAAGCTATTTAGCTTGTGATCTTGAGGCCTGCGAGTTTCAAGTGTTGGGGTGATGCTCCCTCAACAAGCAAGGTGATGCTCCCTTGTGATATTGTGAGGTGTTGACATTCAGTTGACATCATTGAGTTTGATTGAGTTGATCAAGTGTAGACGCCATTGTAAACATCAAGGCTTCAAGGCCTTTCTTTTGTATCTCCATTGAATAAGTTGTAACTTCATGCTATTGAAAGCATTATCCATGTAATAAGACATTGCAAGTTGATTGAGTCAAATAACTAGACAAGTACCCAACTCTAAGGTTGATTCATTCAAGTAGTTATCTTTGATGTATACCTTTGTGTTGTTGAAGTAGTTGATGAATTGATAGCAAGTAAAATTGTTTAAGGAAAAATTTTCGTAGAACTAGTTGGGTATCTTACACCATGCCTATCCATCAAACACCACAATGCAATCAAAATCCTAACAACATGCCCATGATCCAAGATCAAGTGCAAACATGCAAAGATATTATCAATCACAAGCCTATTAAGAATGAACTAGAGTCTTCTAGTACCATACTTTTCCATCAAACACCATCATGTAATCCATGGCCTGTCAAGCCTATCAAAGAAAATGCAAACATCCTATGTAATACAATCGGACTTTAAATATTTGAAGTAGCCATCTAAAAATATCCATTCAAAAGTGGATTTATAATGCAAGTATGGACGCCATCAATAAAAAAGATTTGTATTAACCAAATATCCATATAGGCATACATCAATATCTGTCGATATAAGTATAACATATATACAAAATAGCCATATAGGATTACAAGAATGCCATATAGGCATACAATGTCAACTATGTACAATACAAAATATATGTCCACAAATGCCATATAGGCATACAACAAGGAACACAATAAAAAGTCATTCCCCTCTGGCTGGTGAAGAGAATAAATCACGAGCAGCCTTTGATCTTCTAGGGGATGGAGACATGCATGTGGGTGGTCTACTACGAACCCAAGGGCTACTCCTCCTATTTAGTTCTTCCTGCACCTTTACCTATTACAATAAAAAGTATAGACATTAATATATAGAAATTACATGTTATAAAAAAATGAAACATTTAACAAAATAATCATTTACCACTAACATATAATCTATCTCCTTGCTTGCCTCAGTAGCAGGAATAGGCCCTGGTGATGTCATGTCCTATAGAAACCATCCAGATAGAAATTAAACTTCAAATCAATAATCTTTTGATTTTTCAAAAATAGACAACTATAACAATGAATGTAAATTGAAATTTACTAATCTGCCTCATACCCCTGTCAATGCCATGGAGCTATGAATCGCAGAGGCCACACCCTGCTCCATTGCCCTATGAACATGGGGAGGTGTCTCCATAGCCTGCATCATCTAGAAATAAAATAACATTATTCAATTATGAAAACTATAATAGTGATGCAAATCATGGCTCCTAACATACACACACGTTCATCTAAACATGGAAGTACACACAATAAAACACACAAATCACATACAAAAATTTAGTAAGTACAATTCATTCATTAAACTATTTATTTTATTAACTCCGTAAAGCTTTGAAGTCCACCACTACTGGCAGGTGTTGCCATGAAATCTACAGTATTAACCTATTCAACATCCAAAATCAGAAATTAGAATACCATTCATATAACGATGCTATTCACATGTAATATTTATAATTGTTTACTAGTTACATACCTCAACAGAAGATGATCTAGTGAAAAATGTAGGTGGAGAACCACTGAAAACTGCATCGATGCTATGACCCTGAAATTTCATTAAAATCATCAATTTAAATTAGTTAATCTTGTATTTCAAAAATAAAATTTAATAAATTAAATTCAATAAACTTGCTAATATTTACCTGAGTATCAAGGCCAAAAGTCTCACTCAGGAGGGTATCTGTAATCACCATCTGCTCAGCTACAGATGTAGCCTATGCACCTGTGTTTTGACTATCCATGGGGTCATAACCACAGGCTGACCCGCAAGCCTGGCAAGTATCCGGTGGGACCCTACTCCTCGCCTTATCTTCCAACCCACTCTATGTTGCAGGACTGGCATGCTCTATGATGCTCTGGGTCAAGGCACTAATCGACCTCAGTGTATCGACCTCAACACTCTCCTTCACAATGGAAGGGATAGAAACATGCTCGTGGGCTGGTCTGTTGATTACTCGTCTCACTACCCACTATGGGTCAAGATGTGCCCCTGGTCTATCCTGTGCTGAGCCCCCACCTCTACCCTGGAAGTCCCGCATATCAAAATAGTTTGGCACTTTATTGAGGACAAACTTGCAGTAGAGTTTCCTCAAAAAGTATTGCGGGACCTCATTATTATTGCATGGAGGATGGTCAAAAACCATCCACCACCTCTGCCCGAAATTGTCCCTTATCGCTTGGTTGTTGCACCAATGGATAGGGAACCTCTTGCATGTAATGGGTGGAGGTTGATTTGTTTGTGGGTTTGTGAAAATTGAACACAAGTCTAATTTTGTGATTTGTAATTTTTTGACATCTTGGTATGACAACTTGTCTGCATAGTAATCTCTAAACTCTCTTTTCATCAGTCCAACTAGTTATTTGCTTGCTAATTGAATTTACTTTTGATAACATAGACTCAAGAGATTCGGCAAGCGTGGACCTATGCAAGGTTGAAGTGGAAGGATCTTTCAACCTTGCAATTATATCTTCAATCTATTTTTTGTTGTTTTCAATTTGCCCCATTATATTATCTTGTGTTCCAGGGGCATGTCGAGGAATGAATGGAGGAGGTTGTTGTTCTGTAGATATTTCCTCCTTAGGATTTTGTGGATTTTGAGGAGGAGAAGGAGGAGGAGGAGGAGGAGGAGGTGCATTAACATTTCCTGGCAATTAACGAAATATACATCAAAAATCAACAAAAACCTACCTATTTAGAAAGAAATTCAAACAAAAAAAATAAAGATAACTCACCCCTTTGACGTGCTCGACGTCGCGGCAGCATTTTGGTGACGAATCGATAAGCTTTTTGTGTTGATTGGCGTTTTGTAGAACACGAGTGCATTTTTGAGTGTTTGGAAGTCGCGGGCAGAGGAGAAAATCATAATGAAATGAAATTCGATTGCTTTTTTTTATTATTTATACTAGGTCATAACGCGCTCACGTTATGGCTTGGTAATGACGAGCCTAAGGCTTGTCATTGCCAAGCCATAACACGAGTGCGTTATGACTTAAATTTTTTTGAAATTATTTTGGCCACTTTTTGGCCCCCCATCTTCTTGCACTTACCCTATAATATTATAATATAATATATATATTATATAATATTATATTATATAATAATATAATATATATTATATTATATAATAATATAATATATATTATATTATATAATAATATAATATATATTATATTATATAATATAATATATATTATATTATATAATATTATATTATATTATAAAAGAAAAGACCTAGTCATTTTGTTTTTCTCGATAAGGATGCATAGCATCATAACATTATATTAATATTTACATTTTTTATAAAAGAGAGGTCCATAGACCAAGATTTTACAAAGATGAGCAAAACCAAAAAGGCTCAAGATATAACAAAAATAATGTAGAGCCAAACTACAAAAAAAACACAGACCAGAACAGGGCAGAATTAAGGATTCATAGTGTTTAAATCTGTTACTTTGAAACCATGAAAACCCACAGATTCATCTTCACCAGCATTAAGATTGACATCATCTGTAGAAAATAGAGCAGGGGGATGGAAGTGCAACAAGAAACTCCCAGCATTGAAGTCATCATTGAACTTCTCCTTTCGGGTAATACCAATCTATTTTTTATGAGCTTGCAAAGAGCACTCAAGGGATTCATAACTATTGTTCTACGGACTAAGAACAAAGGCTTGAAAAACATAGTTAACATGTGGTTTATCCTAATTTCTTGACAACTAAAGAGACCTCCAATATCCGCTAACCCCGAATGAAAATCATATGTGTTGAAATAAGGGTAGACAACTGAGAGGAGGGAGGGTGAATCAGTTGTCTCAAAAACTTTATCTTTTGATGTATCTAATCCTCTTCTATACTTATTAACATATTAATGATATAACCATGAAAGCATAAATCAACAACACATGAGCAGAAACATAATCAACACATATGACACTAGGATTTTTACGTGGAAACCCAGTTAAGGGAAAAACCATGGTGGGGTTAACCCACAAGATTTATTCTTTGTTAAAAGAATATGAAATGGGAAGGCACTTGCCTTTGGGTGCACTTCCCAGAGCTCACTACTCAAAGAGGCTCACTGCCTACAGAAACCTTTATAAGTTTATCAAAGAAAGATTGAACTGGAAAACATCTTCTTCATGCAAAGGTGAGTTCCATTTAAGCTCATAACTCTTCTTCTCTGCCCCCAAATACTTCTTCACCATCTTCTCATTCTTTACTTCTCTTCTTCTTCTCTACTCTGCCTTTCTTCCTTTCTTAGGATCTTATCATTTTCGTACAAGGATGATTTTCCACATTTCAATCACACATTTATATGCTTCATCAACCTTGGAATAAACATCAAGGTCGGCACTATAAACATCTGACTTAATGCGAATCACTATACTGTCGGCCAAACATAGCTAGGACCCAACGCTTCCTCAAACAACACACCACACTTCATAGAACCTCTCTTAGATTATCCGCAACATGCACAAAGCATCAGGTCGGCCAAGACTGGAAAGAACAACAACACCCAAGGAGAAATCTTCATCCACAAGCTCAATCCTCAATGCAAATCATCAATACAGTAGGCACCTGATTCAGAGACCACCACAAGCACAATGAAATCAATAGGAACAACCGCACTACCTCAGATCACCAGAACCACTTGCACCTTCATCTGGGAACTCAAGAACACCAACTATCATGACTGTCACACTAGAAAGATTATTTGTGGACCTCCAAATCATGAAACACTTGAGTTGAGGATACACACCAACATTCCAAACAGCCCTCTAGATTTGTAAATCATAATATTCCAATGCAGATCAATCTGGACCAAATTTCTGTCATTCTATCACCTTTGAACAACTGCTGAACCTGGTTCTACTCAAATGGCCATAACTTTGCCAATTTTCCATGCAGACCTCTCAAATCTTGACTGGAGAACCTTTATACAATCCTCTACAAACCCTTTAATCTGCAGACTTAGATCTTCATCCTACTAGGAATGCAGAGCAATCTACTTCATTGAACTGCATTGTCTTCACTGTTTCTGAAAGAGGGATATGTAACTCACTTGTTTCTTCTGGAGGGGCTAATTTTCTCAATATCCTCAACATACAGGTCTTCTAAACAAGCAATAGAATAAGATACAGTTGACACTAATGACAACAAGGATATGTTGACATCAATGACAACACCGATTAGGCACATATTTGCAACAATCTCCCCCTTTGTCATTGATGGCAACATATGATGTGAAAAACTATTTCAACCATCAAGACAAGAACTTCTCCCCCTTTCTCTTATCACAGCTGCAATCACTTTCTTCACTGCTCCCCCTTTCACCAGCAACTACTTACTTTCAAGTTTTTCACATGTCATCTCTCCCCCTTTGACATCAATGGCAAAGGGCACATATTTGTAGTCATATCTCTAGAATTAGCATACAAACTACTCCCCCTGAGTAGTGATGGTGACTGGTTGTCATTGATGTCAAAAAGGACTTGTTTGATGAGTGATCTTGCAGAGAATGTTTTAGGGATGCAGAGTGTTTGATGGAGTTGTGATTGATCTTGTGCAAAGACTCTAGGAATAGATCTTCAAGGATGTTCAAAGAAGATATCAAGACATATGTTTATTATGATTTCATCCAAAGAGGTTACATAATATAGATGTATGTGTTCTCATGCCATAAGTTATAATTAAGATTGAGTTGAAGTTTTTAGAGCCATCTCTTGGATAACTCATAAGGAGTTTTGTTATGCCTCTTGTTATGATTCACGATAATCAGTGTGAAGCTTTTCTTCAAGTTGTTTATATTGTGTCATCATATATTATGCTTCCAAGATTTGCCTCAAGACAAAGTTGTTGGTGATATATTGTTGTTGATGTGCCTCAAGGTTGACACAGGCTGATAAGGTGATATTCTCAGTGATGAGTATTCTGCAGAATGAACAGTGAAGACATCCTCTGTACCATTTAGTGGCACTTTGACACTCTTTGTATCATGAGACAAAGTAGAGTTATTTTTAGGACTCAGTATTGCATTAGTGAAGGTGAAGGTTTGATATCTGTCTTACATTTGATATTATCCATGATATTCAGTATATTAAGTGTATATCAAGAAGGTTATTGAATAATGGTCAAGAGCTATAAAAGATTGTTTAAACATAAAAAATCCTATTTCACACTTTCCTAACTATCATTCTTTAAAGGACTTTATTTTATAATTTGAAGTTGACTTCCTATCGGAGGTCATTCCACTTAAGTGGACCTACTAAAGGGTTTTATCACATCTCTCCACCGACCCCTTTCACCTTGTTAACCTGCTATACCAGTCTTCACTTAACATGAGCGGGAAAGAAAGCATTTAAATGAATATGGTGAATGTGTGGGTTTAAGGAGCTTCATCGGACATTTGAATCTATGTTTCCATTTTTTAATGAGTATGTGGAGTGCATGGAGTATATGCTTTAAGCATAGAAACTTTAAAAGTCACAATGGGAGCCCGATTTTCATAAAGGTGATTCATGCTTTAAAAACAAAAGCATCAAATATAAGCATATTCAAAGGGGAGCTCATTTGATGATTTTTAATTAAGAAGAGTTTACTTTTTATATCATATTTGAAGGGGGCTCGATTTATTTTGTCTATGACGAGCTTGTTGCTTATTTTAAGGGGAAGCAAAATAATATGGAGCACGATTTATGTTTAATGGAGAAATTTAAAAAGAATTAAAAATGCTCTATGAAAATGGAGAGCTAGTTTCACGTTTAAATGGGGAATATGCATAAGATATTTAAATGGAGAAAAGCATCATATTAAGTGGATGGTGATGAAGTTAGAAACTTTTTATTTCCTATTTTCTTGGAAGGATCATGATAAAGGATTTTTAAGGAGATTTTAGTGCTTTTAAAAAAGGCAATTTTCTTGTGGAGATTTTCATGACAAAAAGGCTATTATTAGAAGATTTTTTAGTTTGAAGTTTATTTGTAAATAAGAAGATAAATTGGAGGAGATTTTTTATTCAATTATTCTTGAAGTTTTTTTTTGTAGGGTCTTGTTGAAAAGAAAATGAAGGGTTTGAAGAAGATGAAAGAGATTTTGTTTGAGAAGATGAAACTTCTCAGAGATTTTATTGATTAGATTTTATTGAAGATGTTTGTTAATATTTTATGGTGGACTTCTTTCATGATTTTGTTTATGCAGGGTAGATGAAAGAATGAAGATTTTTGAAAGAGATTTTATTTTCTTTTACAAGGGCAAATTGAAAAATAAATTGTTGATGAAGATGGAAATTGAAGAGAAGATGAAAGGTTTTTGAAAAGAGAATAATGAAAATTTGTTTGAAGGAATTTGCAGGCAGAAAAGATAATCAGATTGAAGGGTTTTGTGATTTGGAGAATATGAAAGGTCATGAGAAGATGAAATTGATTTTACAGAATACAGAGAGGTATCTTATTTTTTTAGCTTCACAAGTACATTTACAGTGGGTGTGTGTGGAATTGAATACTGAAATGAAGACATTTTCTATGACATCCTCTTGAAGAGAAAAGAAAGATGATAATATGATACTGGATATGTGATGTAGAGATAATCAGATGAATTGTTATGTAGGTGTGAATGAATTGAGAATTGAATGGAAACAGAGTATCCCTCTGATCTTGTTTATTACTTCTATTGGTGATTTGGTTTGCCAGCCAATGAGGCTTGTAGGTCAGTGAGATCTATTTGTTTGCCAGCGAGGTATATCTATGTAGGAAGTGGGTGCTTCTATTTGGTATTGGAGTTGGTGCTCCATAAGGAGTTGGTGCTCCTAGATATATTTTGTATAGCCAGTGAGGCATGCTTTTAATAAAGCCAGTGAGGTAGTTTTGGAGTGGTTTTTCTACCCTTGGAGGGTTTTCCACTCGTGCAAATCTTGTGTCATAATGTATATTGATCTTCTCTGTGTGTGTATGATTTACTCATGAGTTTTTGTTTTTCATTCTCAGTCATGTGCATATGTGTTTGACAAATCAATGATAGTTTTCTCTCCTTGTGTTTTGAAAGTTAAAGTTTGTAAAAGATTTGAAAATTCACACAACATTGATTCACCCCCCCTCTCAGTGTTGTCCTTGACTCCTACAATTGGTATTAGAGCCAAGTTCCCTTTTTGAAGTGTAGTAGGTTTGGGTAGGTCTTGGTAGTGGAGTTTAATGGGTAAGTGCAGAAGAAATAAGAACATGAGAAATGTCAAGCTTCAAAAGACATCATCCATATCAAATTTAGGTATTAATGTTCAATCAGTTGATAAAGATGCTTCACATGTTGAATTAGTGAAAGAGGCTTCTGGAGTTCCTTTGTTTAATGGATCAGATTTTTTAGTTTGGTGTATGAGAATGCAAGTCTACTTATCCTCTTTAGGATATGATATATGGATGCCTATTAAGAATGGATATTCTAATTCTGCAAATAACAAAGAGGCTCTTAAATGCAATCATATAGCCAAGAAGGTTATTTTATCTGGTTTATCTAATGATGTTTCTTGCAAAGTTGTGCAATGTGAAACAACTCAAGATGTGTGGAAGAAATTGATAAGAATTTATGAAGATGATGATGTAAAAGAAGACAATTTGGTATCTAAAGAAAGTGGCAATGATGAAAGACATTCACATGAAGAAGTTGAGGACCAATCTCTTTCAGAAGAAGTTAACATCATAAATGATGACGATCAGGATTATGATGAACAAGATTGTGAGATTGATTTGGAAGGAGAGCTCATATATGATCTAAGTGAACTCAAGAATTATAAGAAGGAGAACTAGAAATTAATGTTGCAGCTACAACAAGAAAGAGAATCTAAAGACAATATACTTTCAGAACTTGAAATTGTATCTACAGATCTTGAAGAGGCCAGATGTCAAATTATAAGTTTAAAGACATATATTGAAAATTCAGACAAACTAATTGCTAGATTAAAGATAGAAATTGAAGAAGCTAAGAGGATAGCTGATGTCTCAATATCTGACCTTGAAGTTACAAGGATTGAGAATCTAAAACTAGAAGGTGATATTATTAATCTGAGAAAAGAGTATGATGGTCTCAAGGCTTTATCTAAGAAGTATAAGGAGTTTGAAGAAATCACAAGAAAGCTACATGAGATGCTTGGTAAACAAAAACTATATGGAGACACTACTAGACTTCGTTTTGAAGAAGGAGAATGTTCAAAAGCTAGAGAGACTCCCATAAAGAAGATTGATTTGAATGCTACCATTGAAAACAAAATGCATAATCAAAGAAGAAGAAATTTCAGAAGAAATGCTCCTGTTAGACAAGCATACATGTACAGGTATAAATATTCTTTTAATGTTTATTGTTATACATGTAATCATTTTGGACACAAAGCAATTGTTTGCAGAAAGAATACTGATATTATTTGTTACAAGTGCAATAGTGTTGGACATATACAAAGAAATTGTAAAAGATATGATTCTACATGGAAGTTTAACATAAGTTCTCAAAGGTACTATCAGTCATTTGTTTGTGATTGTAATATAGTTTGTTGCAATTGCAACTCTCATGGTCCTGAAGCTCATATGTAGTTCCCCGCAATGGAAACCTTAGAGGACAACACAACTGTGCTATGCAAGCGGAATAATAATTTTTTTGTAAAAGATAACAAAGTAATGTTAACCAAATCAACACACATCATTAACAACAACTTGTCTTCTAAGGTCCCATGGTTGCATTACTTAATAAATTAATCAACATAATTTAACATACATGGTTAACTGATCATCAGCAGTTCATTCCACATCTATTATACTAATGAATTTGCATATACATCTTCATTCATGCCACATAGATAATCAACTTTGCTCAAGATTGCATGTACATGATCAAAAGTCTATACATAGGGGTACATCATCATGTAGTTTTGATTACATTTGGAATACATACATTATGAATCAACTGATACATAGGCTAGTACATGAGCATAGTAGCTATCTTTATAATCAAGTACAAGATCTGAAGTCTAATGCACAAGATATATCCTCCTCGCTCATGAACAACGGCAAGGGAAAACCAATGGATAAAGCTCTTCCACCCAACCATGTGGAACCCTGAGGTCCACCCCCCGAGCTAGGAGTTAATATAAGGTCCCCACTACAACATACGGTTAGGTAGACAATAGGCTATGAGACAACACATGACTCCAACATCACAAGTCAACATCACAAAACAACACAATAGTACTTTCAGAGGCAACACTTAAGAAATGGGGAGAGTACAACTAGGGAGTGCTAGGCTGTAGTAAGGAGAGTGTCATTGCATGGTCCTAACATGGGTTACCCAGGTAGTCTCTCTATAGACGCTGGCCCCCATCTATGGTTACCTTGGCAGTCTCTCTCTAGACGCCGACCCCATAGGATGACGCATGCAGAATCAACCTTCCTTTTGTGATGACAAGGAAGTAGATCTGCCAATCCCGGCCTTCTCCCCTCATCCTTAGTCTGAACTAGCACTACAGGCATGAGTGAGGAAAAATCTTATTATCTTGTTAGTGTGAAAACTACCCAACCCCTAGATTTATTATTAGGTTATCACTGAATTACCAACTCCTAGTGGGTTACCTTGGCTAGCCACTTGGCATTGGCCCCCACATTGGAAGCCACTCCCTTACCTACAACTAGAAAACCCTACTCAACAAGCACAGCAAGACATCACAACAATGAGGGTACAGGAACCATGCAAGGCATTAGTCATCTTGCATAACAACTATCCTGATATCAACATGTATATAACAATGCAAGGCATTAACCCTCCATAACATGATCATAATGGCAGAACTCCTAGACCATTGCCCATAATAACACATATTCATTACAACTCGATGATCTCCATGTCACCCTGTTCCATAACTCACCACAAAACTGGATACAAGACTAATACAACTAGTTGGATAACAACACATCCACAAGAGAGTGCATTTATCTTTCCCCTTGTCTTTTAGTCCATACATATCTAGGGACCACATACTTCAGAGACCATCTTGATCTCAAGACATCTATTAACACAACACATGAAATCAAGACATCCCAAGATAAGCCTCTGGAACTCCAGCCACACAGATCGAAATGGAATCAAAAGACCATATGAACGGGGTTATGCCCCACAGATAGAATCAACACATTACGAGAAATCAATTATACTTATAATTTAATTCTTACTTTCTTTACAACTAATCCACTAAAGCATATGGTAATTGACTAAGTTATTACAATAGTATACTAATCATTAAAATTTAGCTTGTCATTTGTTTGCATTCATATTAAGAAATAAATCTATATTTACAATAAATTGAACTATAAGTAAATATTTATTAAATAACCATTTAATTTAATTTACAAGATGCAAATATCATTAACGAAACTAAAGTGGACCACTATTGTCAGTGTTATAAATCAAAATGATTAAATGATTATAATATAATTTTAAATTTAATTCATATGGGTAAATTTGAGAGTTCTGATCTAATTTATAACCATATATAAAAATAAAGGAAGCAATTTTAATCCCATCTACGTAAATAATGATTACAAATACATATAGATCAAATATCATTGGTCTAACTATCACAACATTCATGAGAATATCAAGTACATTTACAAACGAACGGGATCTAGTTCAACAAGTCATTAATAAAGAGAAGGTGATAGATTTAAATACTACACTAAATACATTCATCCATTCTACGAATCAACATATCGAGTATTCATTTATTCCAATCTGATATACAGACTTTCCTTATTGTGTTCCATTTAAATTTATCATTTAATAACCCTGATAATTGATTATATTAATTTTGATAGCTTGATTTAAATAAATCATGTGACCCAAATAATAATAATAATAATAATAATAATGACAATAGCAATTAAAATTCCACAAATCACCAATATATTTTCCATCCAAGTCATTAAACAGATAACGTTACACTCTACTAACAAGTCTATTATAATTAATCCTATCGAATACGTATTCCTCAAGATTATAAATGAAAATATAAAGGAATTAGATATACTCTTCTTGAGACCAATCAAATGAATACGACATGAAGTTAATGAGGATAATGGTTGAACTCATGATGATTCTATAAGGCAAAAAGAACAGATGTCCAAACAATGACCGCTTGTAAGATGTAGTGCAAACGTGGGAACTTACCGATACATAGGGATCACATCTATTATTGCTATGCAATGGTTTCTATAAGGGAAGATGTCCTCCTTATTTGCAAGAGTTAATAGGTAAACCACTATCTACCATCTAAGTATTCTAACACAAAGTCTCATATACACTTACTTGCTAAATGGCTGTTGGCCACCCAATACCCTTGATGACTAAGGCTCAGAACGACTACAACTCTCAAAACATACTTACCAAGAACAACTCTCTTCTACCACCTTACGACCATAATGACATACTGGAAGCAACTTCCATGCTCGCCCTTGGCTGCAGGTTTTGACTGTCTACAACATCATTGGTGACGGAAGGGCACAAGCTACAAGTTGACTATTGGCCCTGACAACTACGGGGAAACAAGACACAATGCACCATTCCTACGACACCTACGAAGCTCACAGTCTAACACAGACATGAATTAGAGACGTTTACTGCCAAAGACTATTCTAGTTAACAAGACTACCACTGTCAAAAGACGACTTCACCCAAATTTTTGATCAGAACATACTTGCTACAGATGACTACCACAGTACTCTCATTGAGCCCACGACTTCCCAAAAAAAGGCTGCCTAAACCCATGATCCATACTGAAAGAAAAGGCATGGAAAATTGAAGACCAATGTAGCATTCAGAGATAGAAGTGGTGATGCAAATGGCAAGGGTTCAGTCATACTCCATGTCCACCAGATGACACAGGCTGTCAGTCACAGAGGCATAGAAACTGGGAAGTAATGATTGACTGCCAGCAGGAGTCGACTCACCTTCCTATTTAAATCATGCAACATTTATTTAGCTTATCTCAAGGTAATCTTTAGATGTTACATAGTTTATGCTTTTGGAGTTAATATGGATCAATGAAAATAGCAGAGGTTTGGCCATGATACGAACCGAGGGACAGCCAGAAGGGTTCGGCCATCTTACAAGGGAAAATTGACAGGGTTGTTGATGGCATAATGCCTCACAAAGGTAATACAGATGTAGATAGCTATAGGATTCAAAAAAAAATGAAGTTCTTCCTTGTTATCATCGATTCTAAAAGTAGATTTAAGTTCACAATGTGGATGCCGAATTTTGCAGAGAGGATTTATTGTTAGGCTCAAGGAATTTAAAATAATTTCATTTGACAAGAGTTGACAAATATATATCTCTGCATACCTTTTTATATCTTTATATGAATATACAGGGCCGACATGAGCAATGCACCAGGGTTCTGAGACAGAAATCAATGAAGACAAAGTAGAGTTTTATTTAAGCACTAGTTTATGTGCCCTATCAGATGCACAGGTGCAAATTTGTTTTGTTTGACAGAATGTTAGGTAAGGAATTACAAAACATAGCAAGAGGTTTCCCACAGAAGGATTTAACTTAGCATTCCAGAATACCAACAGGGGTAAATGGACAAGTCAGATTCGAGACATTCAATTGTATCTGAAGCACATGGAGGATTGTGACAAGACTCAAACTAGAGATAGAAAGAATTTAAATACCAATTACTAAATAACTCCCATCAATGGAGGAAAACACAGTTAACCTAGTTCTATTACAATTTCATAAGAAATAAGCATATTTACAGTGCATACCTAAAGTTTTTAAGCTTTTATAAGAGTCTTCTTTTCTCTCTAAATCCAATCCCCTTCTCTTCTCTTCTAGAATTCTTTTTCCCCTCCAACCAAGACTCTATCTCCTTAGATAAATGCAGAAGGCCTACCTCACTTCCCGACAACCCACTGTCTCAAAACATGGGTCCATTCCTCGGGTAATTGCAAGAGACATGCCTTTCTTCTTCCAACATCCCACATTCTTGTGAGATTCTTCAATTTCACTTTACCAAGGGATTCCACACCTCAAACTTGCAATTGACGGCAGAAGACATTAATTTTGCTCATCTCCAAATATTAAACACATAAAACCAAGCAACAACCCTAATATTTAATCCTTAGAATATTATCCTTATTACCGTCAATTCATTTAATCAAAATGGTAATTGTTTAATCATCTTACTTATGAATCTTATTTTCTTTTAATTTAATCCACTTACAACTTAGGACTTATTATTTCATTTACTCATTTATCTAGTTTATTTATTTATTTACTATTTTTCAAATTAGTTTTACCAATGATCAATAATTAAATTATTTATAATTAATAAACCACACATAATTCCTTAGCAATGTTTATTTAATTTTAAGCTTAAATTTAACCTTATTTTAATGAAATGCTAACCATGCATAAATTGACACTTAAATTGGATATACCCTAACTTACAAGATGATACCTGACCCCAAGTGAAGCCATAGGACATGACGACAAAATGATGACAACAGTCCCACTGATGGTGACGATAAGATACAACACTGGAAACTCATCCTCCTTGAGGATGTTGACTACATAGGGAACCTCATGTTAACTCAAATCCACAATTCCATTGGCTAGGGCACGCTCAGACTTGGTAATTCAGGTGGAGTTGATGCCCGGTACCTGCATCCTACAACAAACAACAAGGTTGTGCATATATCCATATATAATCATGTAATCATAGACACAATGAACAGAAATCACAGCGTGGCAGGGTACTTGAACATGAGTAATGCGACACTGTTCCATTCACGAAAACACATCATTAATTAACTACTTCCATTACCAGTTATACATCATAATCATGATCGAATAACACATTAAACTTAAAATAACATTAATCCATAATCATGTCCATCAAACTGTGAAAGCACAAAGTACAAGTAATCAAGCATCATCCTAACATAGATCCATAATCAGCTAGCATAATAACAAAGTGTTCATCAAGATCAAGGAGAACATAAACCATAACATAGAAGTCCAAATATCTCGAAACTGTAAACATGCACTACAAGACTATCATCTAAACCAGAACTATCATAGGAAACACGAAAATAACATCTATCACAGGCAAAAAGCAAGGGGCATTACATCCTCCCCCCTAGAACTAGGCTTACTCCTGGAAGCCTACAAATAAGTGAGGATATAACTCCCTCATTTTGGTAGCATCCTCCCAGGTAGCGAAGGTCTCATCATTAGGATCCCACTGGATCCTGACCTGCTCCACGTCTCTGCCCCTAAGAGCGAGTCTCCTATGCTGAAGAATGCCTACGGGCTCCAAAGCCAACTGCCTGTCCTCTACCTGAAGAGCAGTCCAATCAAGAACATGAGCAATATCCAGATAGTAAGGTCTAAGTATAGAAACATGAAACACATCATGGATGCGAGAAAGGCTAGGTGGCAAAGCAAGATGATAAGCAACTGGACCAATTCTCTGCAACACCTCAAAAGGTCCAACAAAACGTGGTGCTAGCTTAGAGCCCTTTCCATAGCGGATTGGACTCTTTTGCAGTCACACATGCAAGAACACCCGATCCCCAACAGAAAACTGACGATCGATCCTATGAGCATCTGCATACTTCTTCTGCCTATCCTGAGTTGCCACCAAATGCTCTCTAATCCTCTCAACCTGCTGCACCATATCTCTAAGCATATTTGGACCTAGAAGAACTCTATCCTCCAAACGATCCCAGCTCAAAGGGGTCCTACAAGGACGACCATACAAGGCCTGAAAGGGAGACATGCCAATAGAACTATGATAACCATTATTATAGGCATACTCTACTAGGTAAAGGTAGTCCTCCCAACGGCTCTACTGATCCATAACATACATCTGCAACATGTCCTCGAGAACTTGATTAACCCTCTTAGTCTGACCATCAGTCTCAGGATGATAAGCTAAACTAAAGTTCAACTGTGTCCCCAAGGCACACTGTAAGGAAGTCCATAGGGCAGAAGTGAATACTGGATCCCTGTCAGAGATGATGCTATGAGGAATCCCATGAAGTCTGATGATGCCCTCCATGATCACTCTAACCACCATAGAGGCATTGTAAGAAGCACGGATTGGAGAAAAGTGAGCTACCTTCGTCAACCTATCTACTGTGACCATGATAGCATTGTGTCGTCGAGAGGACATTGGCAAACCAACAATGAAGTCTATTGAAATGATATCCCACTTCCACTCAGGGATCAAATGAGGCTGCAAAAGGCTTGCAGGGTGCTAGTGCTCTGCCTTCACCCTCTGACACTTAAGACATTTGGACACAAAATCAACAATATCCTACTTCATACCACTCCAAAAGTACAGTTGACGCAGATCTACATGCATCTTCTTGACACCCGGATGGGCAGAATAGGGTGCCCGATGTGCCTCAGACAAAACTAGGGTGCAAAGACCCTCAGAATTAGGAACATAGATACAACCCAAATGTCTCAAAAGGCCATCTGACTCAAAGGAGTAACCGAAGAACCTACCCACTGAAGATCTACTAGTCTCAGTCTCATATCTCACCTCCTGGCACCAACTGTCAGAAGGAAGAGCAGCGAGAATCTGACTTCTCAAATCAACTGTAAGAGAGACTGCTGAGATCTCATGCTTCCGACGACTAAGAGCATCTGCTACCACATTCTCCTTGCCCTAAATATATCTGACCTCAAAGTCATTCTCACACAAGAACTCCATCCAACATCTTTGCCTGGCATTCAAGTTTGGCTGCGTGAAAATATATTGCAAACTACGATGATCACTGTGCAGCTCAAACCGATGCCCTAATAGAAAATGCCTCCATCTCACCAAGGCATGCACAACTACTGGTAACTCCAGGTCATGAGTGGGATAATTCAACTCATGATCCTTGAGTTTGTGAGACTCATAGGCAATCACACGACCATCCTGCATCAGAACTGCTCCCAAACCCTCTAAGGAAGCATCGATACAAACAACAAAGTCCCTATCAAGATCAAGAACTGCAAGTATAGGTGCACTGGTCAGCTGTTCCTTAAGGGTCTGGAAGGCTTCCTGACACTTCTCTGACCAAACAAAATTTTTCCCTTTCCTCTGAAGAGAAGTAATAGGGTGAGCGATTCTCAAAAATCCCATGACGAAGCGACGATAGTAACCTGCCAACCCCATAAAACTACAGACCTCAGAAACATTGGTGGGTGCAGGCCAGTCCATAATAGCTTGGATCTTCAAGGGATCTACCGCAATGCCCTCTCCAGAGATAACATGACCCAAATACTTAACCTCTGTCTGGAAGAATGCACATTTTGACAAATTCGCATAGAGCTGATTTTCTCTCAGACACTGCAACACCTGACACAAATGCTCCTCGTGTTCCTCCATAGTCCTCAAATAGATCAATATATCATCAAGAAATACAAGGACAAATTGGTTGAGATAAGTGCGAAACACACCATTCATTAAGCTCATGAAAACTGAAGGTGCATTCGTCAACCAGAATGGTACCACTGTGAACTCATAATGTCCATAACAAGTGCGAAATGTTGTTTTGTGAATATCTGCCTCAAAAATCCGCAACTGGTGATATCTTGACTTAAGGTCAATTTTAGAGAATACCTTCGCCCCCTTAATCTGATCAAACAAATCATCGATCCGAGGCAAGGGATACCTATTTCTTACCGTTACCTTGTTGAGCTGCCGATAGTCGATACATAGCCATAGGGATCCATCCTTCTTCTTCACAAAGATCACAGGTGCTCCCCAAGGGGAAACACTAGGTCGTATGAACCCTTTGGCTAATAGCTCCTCCAACTGTAGTTGAAGCTCC
Source organism: Cunninghamia lanceolata (assembly GCA_027924645.1). Taxonomy (NCBI): domain Eukaryota; kingdom Viridiplantae; phylum Streptophyta; class Pinopsida; order Cupressales; family Cupressaceae; genus Cunninghamia; species Cunninghamia lanceolata. The sequence goes on along the minus strand of BSBN01001291.1, from coordinate 3,447,783 downwards.
TTGAGCTCCTGAGTGGTCATTCTGTATGGAGCTCGTGAGAGAGGCTCTGCACCGGGAACTAGATCGATCCTGAAATTGATGTCACGCTTAGGTGGCATCCCTAGAACATCAGAAGGAAAAACATCCGCATACTCTCTCAAGAGTGGGTGATCATCAAGAGTTGCCTCTCGACTCTCCTCCATCTCCAAATCACTAATAGTCACTGCAAACAACTGACATCCCCGACACATGCATCTCTTGAGTTGCACAGCAAAGACCATACGTAGGGAAATAGGTCTCTGAACTCCTACAACCTCAACCTCAACACCAGAATCATCCATGCATCTAACCATTTTATGCCAACAATCTATCACTATTTGATGGGCCTCCAGCTAATCCATCCCCAAAACTATGTCATATGAACCCAGGGGTAGAATGTGAAGGTCCACAGAAGTAGATAGAGAGCCAATCTTCAATTTACACTTTGAAACTAGAGACTCAACTGCTACCTTAGCCCTGGAAACTAACTCAAGACTCAATTGCTACCTTAGCCCTGGAAGCTAACTCAACTTGCCACCTATCATCTTGCTTTGTTGCCACTAAGACACAATGCTCCACAAGGGAAGGAGATATAAATGAATCAGATGCACCGGAGTCAAATAGAACAGAAAAATCAATACCTCGCATGCGACCAGAAGTCTCTACCACGGTGCCTTGATGTTCTACCTGCCAGTCATCCACTATTGCAAAGACTTGGTGTGACCTGCCTGCATCACCAACCATTGGCTTAGATGCCGCTGGTCGATGTCCAAATCCTGATGCACCCTTCTGCAGGCACTGTCTGGCAATATGGCCCTATTGGCTGCAAGAGAAGCACCCTGTGCCTCTACCAAAACCACCGTTCCCCCAGAAGATACTAGACTGCTGGAAACTACCCCTGCTTACTGTAGACTACGCACTCTGGGCTAACTGATCATAATGATTGTGCTTATTGTGCTGCCAAGATCGGTCTTTCTTATTTTGAAACCTATTCCCTTGCTGATACTGAGAGTTCTTTGGTTTGGACTGCGAATACTGCTACTGCTGATCACTCTTTGAGGGTGCATAAGAACCTGATGCCTGGGTGTGACCACCTCGAGAACCATGTCCTGACGAAGGTGCACTACCAGTGCGCACACCGGTATACCCACCGAGGGCCATAGCCAAGTTCTCCTCCACTAGCTGGGCTTTCTCCAGGGCAACCTCCATGGTCTTAGGTTCGAATACACGAACCCCTCCACTAATCTGGGCATTCAAGCCCCTGATAAAATGCTACACCAAATGGGCTTGTCATCCCCAATACCTGCATACTGTTTGAGCTCATAAAATCTGTGCTCATACTACTCCACTGTCATGGCTAACTGCCTTAGCTCATGAAACTCGTCTACTCGATGCTGCCTCCAATGGTCAGAGAGAAAGCTAGTTCTGAATCTATCTTCAAACAACTCCCAAGACACAGTGCTAATGTCCAAATGTAGTTTCTACTCCTCTAGTCTCCACCAAGTCAAAGCAAACCCTCAGAGATGCAGAATAGCACATCTAGCCTTTGTATTGCTGCCATACGGATGCATGGCGAAACATCTGCCTAGGTCCAATAGCCAAGTTTCTACCTCAATTCCTCTACCAGTTCCATCAAAGATGGGAGGACGTGCTCTCAGTAAGTCCCTCATATGATTGGCTAGTGTGGCCTCCTACTCAACTGTCAATTCCCTACGCCTGGGAGATCTCTCCCTCTCTCTAGGACCTGACTAGTCTACCTCTTGACCACCTCTGGGCTGCTCACCCACCTGTCTGGGACCTAAACAGGTAAGGGCCTCCTCGAGAATCTATCTCAACTGGGCTCCATCAGGCTGACCCTGACCTTCCATGTTCTGACCCCCGCCTTCGTGACCACTCCCATGAGGAGAGCTGGGAGGAGGAATACTACCACCACCTCTCCCACGACCCCTTCCTCTGCCCCGACCTCGGCCTCTACGTCTAGGCATCTACCCTACACACAAAAGGGCAAATTATTATATTAAGAAAAGGGTCGCAACAGGAGTTAAATCATACTACAGAGTTTAAGCACAAGGTTTCATAATGGGCTCAAATTTAACCAAGGTACCTAGTGTTTAAACCGCGCTCTGATACTAAAGTGTAGTGCCCCACAATGGAAACCTTAGAGGACAACACAACTGTGCTATGCAAGCGGAATAATAATTTTTTTTTGTAAAAGATAACAAAGTAATGTTAAGCAAATCAACACACATCATTAACAACATCTTGTCTTCTAAGGTCCCATGGTTGCATTACTTGATAAATTAATCAACATAGTTTAACATATATGGTTAACTAATCATCAGCAGTTCATTCCACATCTATTGTACTAATGAATTTGCATATACATCTTCATTCATTCCACATAGATAATCAACTTTGCTCAAGATTACATGTACATGATCAAAAGTCTATACATATGGGTACATCATCATGTAGTTTTGATTACATTTGGAATACATACATTATGAATCAAATGATACATAGGCTAGTACATGAGCATAGTAGCTATCTTCATAATCAAGTACAAGATTTGAAGTCTGATGCACAAGATATATCCTCCTCGCTCACGAACAATGGCGAGGGAAAACCAATGGATAAATCTCTTCCACCTGACCATGTGGAACCCTGAGGTCCACCCCCCGAGCTAGGAGTTAACATAAGTTCCCCACTACAACATACGGTCAGGTAGACAGTAGGCTATGAGACAACACATGACTCCAACATCACAAGTCACCATCACAAAACAACACAATAATACTTTCAGAGGAAACACTTAACAAATGGGGAGAGTACAACTAGGGAGTGCTAGGCTGTAGTAAAGAGAGTGTCATCGCATGGTCCTAACATGGGTTACCCAGGCAGTCTCTCTCTAGACACCGGCCCCCATCTATGGTTACCCTGGCAGTCTCTCTCTAGATGCCGGCCCCATAGGATGACACATGCAGAATCAACCTTCCTTTTGTGATGACAAGGAAGTAGATCTACCAATCCCAGCCTTCTCCCCTCATCCTTAGTCTGAACTAGCACTACAGGCATGAGTGAGGAAAAATCTTATTATCTTGTTAGTGTAAAAACTACCCAACCCCTAGATTTATTATTAGGTTATCAATGAATTACCAACTCACAGTGTACCTTGGCTAGCCACTTGGCACTGGCCCCCACATTGGAAGCAACCCCCTTACCTACAACTAGAAAACCCTACTCAACAAGCACAACAAGACATCACAACAACGAGGGTACAGGAACCATGCAACGCATTAGTCATCTTGCATAACAACTATCCTGATATCAACATGTATATAACAATGCAAGGCATTAACCCTCCATAACATAATCATAAGGGCAGAACTCCTAGACCATTGCCCATAATAACACATATTCATTACAACTCGATGATCTCCATGCCACCCTGTTCCATAACTCACCACAAAACTAGATACAAGACTAATACAACCAGTTGGATAACAATACATCCACAAGAGAGTGTATTTATCTTTCCCTTGTCTTTTAGTCCATACATATCTAGGGACCACATACTTCAGAGACCATCATGATCTCAAGACATTTATTAACACAACACATGAAATCAAGCCATCCCAAGATAAGCCTCTGGAACTCTAGCCACACGGATAGAAATGGAATCAAAAGACCATATGAACAGGGTTATGCCCCACAGATAGAATTAACACATTACGAGAAATCAATTATACTTATAATTTAATTCTTACTTTCTTTACAACTAATCCACTAAAGCAGATGGTAATTGACTAAGTTATTACAATAGTATACTAATCATTAAAATTTAGCTTGTCATTTGATTGCATTCGTATTAAGAAATAAATCTATATTTACAATAAAGTGAACTATAAGTAAATATATATTAAATAACCATTTAATTTAATTTACAAGATGCAAATATCATTAACAAAACTAAAGTGGACCACTATTGTCAGTGTTATAAATCAAAATGATTAAATGATTATAATATAATTTTAAATTTAATTCATACGGGTAAATTTGAGAGTTCCGATCTAATTTATAACCATATATAAAAATAAAGGAAGCAATTTTAATCCCATTTACGTAAATAACGATTACAAATACATATAGATCAAATATCATTGGTCTAACTATCACAACATTCATGAGAATATCAAGTACATTTACAAACAAACGGGATCTAGTTCAACAAGTCATTAATAAAGAGAAGGTGATAGATTTAAATACTACACTAAATACATTCATGCATTCTACAAATCAACATATCGAGTATTCATTTATTCCAATCTCATATACAGACTTTCCTTATCGTGTTCCATTTAAATTTATCATTTAATAACCCCGATAATTGATTATATTAATTTCGATAGCTTGATTTAAATAAATCATGTGACCCAAATAATAATAATAATAATAATAATAATAATAATAATGATAATAGCAATTAAAATTCCATAAATCACCAATATATTTTCCATCCAAGTCATTAAACAGATAACGTTACACTCTACTAACAAGTCTATTATAATTAATCCTATCAAATACGTATTCCTCAAGATTATAAATGAAAACATAAAGGAATTAGATATACTCTTCTTGAGACCGATCAAATGAATACAACATGAAGTTAATGAGGATAATGGTTGAACTCATGATGATTCTATAAGGCAAAAAGAACGGATGTCCAAACAATGACCGCTTGTAAGATGTAGTGCAAATGTGGGAACTTACCGATACACAAGGATCACATCTATTATTGCTACGCAACAGTTTCTATAAGGGAAGATGTCCTCCTTATTCACAAGAGTTAATAGGTAAACCACTATCTACCATCTAAGTATTATAACACAAAGTCTCATATACACTTACTTGCTAAACAGCTGTCGGCCACCCAATACCCTCGACAACTAAGGCTCAGAACGACTACAACTCTCAAAACATACTTACCAAGAGCAACTCTCTTCTACCACCTTATGACCATAATGACATACTGGAAGCGACTTCCAAGCTCGCCCTTGGCTGCAGGTTTCGACTATCTACAACATCATTGGCGACAGAAGGGCACAAGCTACAAGTTGACTATCGGCCCAGACAACTACGGGGAAACAAGACACAATGCACCATTCCTATGACACCTACGAAGCTTGCAGTCTAACACATACATGAATTAGAGACGTTTACTGCCAAAGATTGTTCCAGTTAACAAGACTACCACTATCAGAAGATGACTTCACCCACATTTCTGATCAGAACATACTTGCTACAGACAACTACCACAGTACTCTCGCTGAGCCCAAGACTTCCCAAAAAAGGCTGCCTAAACCCACGATCCATACTGAAAGAAAAGGCATGGAAAACTGAAGACCAACATAGCATTTAGAGATAGAAGTGGCGACGCAAATGGCAAGGGTTCAGTCATACTCCACGTCCACCAGATGACGTAGGCCGTCAGTCACAGAGGCATAGAAACTGGGAAGTAATGATCGACTTCCAGTAGGAGTCGACTCACCTTACTATTTAAATCACGCAACATTTATTTAGCTTATCTCAAGGTAATCTTTAGATGTTACACAGTTTATGCTTTTGGAGTTAATATGGGTCAATGAAAATAGTAGAGGTTTGGCCATGATACAAACCGAGGGACAGCCAGAAGGGTTCGGCCATCTTACAAGGGAAAATTGACAGGGTTGCTGATGGCATAATGCCTCACAAAGGTAATACAAATGTAGATAGCCATAGGATTCAAAAAAAATAGGAAGTTCTTCCTTGTTATCATCGATTCTAAAAGTAGACTTAAGTTCACAATGTGGATGCCGAATTTTGCAGAGAGGATTTATTGTTAGGCTCAAGGAATTTAAAACAATTTCATTTGATAGGAGTTTACAAATATATATCTCTGCATACCTTTTTATATCTTTATATGAATATACAGGGCCGACATGAGCAATGCACCAGGGTTCTGAGATAGAAATCAACGAAGACAAAGCAGAGTTCTGTTTTAGCACTAGTCTATGTGCCCTATCAGATGCACAGGTGCAAATTTGTTTTGTTTGACAGAATGTTAGGTAAGGAATTACAAAACACAGCAAGAGCTTTCCCACTGAAGGATTTAACTTAGAATTCCAAAATACCAACAGGGGTAAATGGACAAGTTAGATTCGAGACATTCAATTGTATTTGAAGCACATGGAGAATTGTGACAGGACTCAAACTAGAGATAGAAAGAATTTAAATACCAATTACTGAATAACTCCCATGAATGGAGGAAAACACAGTTAACCTAGTTCTATTACAATTTCATAAGAAATAAGCATATTTACAGTGAATACTTGAAGTTTTTAAGCTTTTACAAGAGTCTTCTTTTCTCTCTGAATCCAATCCCCTTCTCTTCTCTTCCAAAATTCTTTTTCCCCCTCCAACCAAGACTCTATCTCCTTAGATAAATACAGAAGGCCTGCCTCACTTCCCGACAACCCACTGTCTCAAAACATGGGTCCATTCCTCGGGTAATTGCAAGAGACATGCCTTTCTTCTTCCAACATCCCACATTCTCGTGAGATTCTTCAATTTCACTTTACCGAGGGATTCCACACCTTAAACTTGCAATTGACAGCAGAAGACATTAATTTTGCTCATCTCCAAATATTAAACACATAAAACCAGATGACAACCCTAATATTTAATCCTTAGAATATTATCCTTATTACGGTCAATTCATTTAATCAAAATGGTAATTTTTTAATCATCTTACTTATGAATCTTATTTTCTTTTAATTTAATCCACTTACAACTTAGGACTTATTATTTCATTTACTCATTTATCTAGTTTATTTATTTATTTACTATTTTTCAAATTAGTTTTACCAATTATCAATAATTAAATTATTTATAATTAATAAACCACACATAATTCCTTAGCAATGTTTATTTAATTTTAAGCTTAAATTTAACCTTATTTTACTAAAATGCTAACCATGCATAAATTGACACTTAAATTGGATATACCCTAACTTACAAGATGATACCTGACCCCAAGTGAAGCCATAAGACATGACGACAAAATGACGACAACAGTCCCACTGACGGTGACGACAGGATACAACACTGGAAACTCATCCTCCTTGAGGATGTTGACTACAGAGGGAACCTCATGTTAACTCAAATCCACAATTCCATTGGCTAGGGCACGCTCAGACCTGGTAATTTAGGTGGAGTCGATGCCCAGTACCTGCATCCTGCAACAAACAACAAGGTTGTGCATATATCCATATATAATCATGTAATCATAGACACAATGAATGGAAATCATAGCGTGGTAGGGTACTCAAACATGAGTAATGCGACATTGTTTCGTTCACGAAAACACATCATTAATTAACTACTTCCATTACCAGTTATACATCATAATCATGATTGAATAACACATTAAACTTAAAATATAATTAATCCATAATCATGTCCATCGAACTGTGAAAGCACAAAGTACAAGTAATCAAGCATCATCCTAACATAGATCCATAATCAGCTAGCATAATAACAAAGTGTCCATCAAGATCAAGGAGAACATAAACCATAACATAGAAGTCCAAATATCTCAAAATTGTAAACATGCACTACAAGACTATCATCTAAACCAGAATTGTCATAGGAAACACGAAAATAACATCTATCATAGGCAAAAAGTGAGGGGCATTACATCATAGTTGCAAAAAAACATCATCTAATTTGATAGGTTGGAAATGGAAAGAGGTGGAAAAGGTTTGGAGGAAGAAAGCACCTGTGAAAATTTGGAAGCAGAAAGAAAGTAAAGAGAAGTCAAAATCTATGCTTGTGCATCTTGCAGAAGTCACTTCATTAGTTGCATAATAGATAGCATGAAGTAAGGGGGAGTTGTTCATGTTCTATCAATTATCCCCAAGAAGTTACAGGAGGAGATTAGTTGATGTTTATGATCTTGTTTTGTTTATCATGCTTGCCTAATAAGGTTTGATATGAAGTTTATGATGATATTGAGTTTAGTGTATGTCAGTAATGCAGGTTTTCATGATCAGTGACATGTTTAGTGGTTCATATAAGGTGTTCAAAAGCTCTCTGTACAAAGAGGTTGATGATTTTGTGTTTTGATCCTATTTATATAATGTTCATATCATGTTGGTACTTACAAAGATTGTGTTGCAGTTCAATATGATCTTGCTTGTCAGGGCAAAGAGATTAAGATGTTCTCAAGAAGTTCTTATCAAAAATCAGATATGTTGGCTAAGGAGGTTACAAATGAAAGAAGTCAATTCATAATTCTTGTCTCTGCTTTTGGTTTTGTAAAAAGGGAGGCATGTGCAAATTGTGTGCCTCTAGTTTTGAAGTGGTATCAGGTATGTGCTTCAAGTTATAACAATCTAGAGTGGCTTATGACATTGATGGTGAGCCTTGTATTTCATCAAATTCTCAAATCAGAGGTAGTTAAAGAAAATTTTTTGGGAAGTTTTTCTCAAGAGTGGTCTTCATATGTTGAGATGTGATTATGACATCCTTTCACAGAGTTTAAGTTCAACAAAGGAGCTAGTATTTGAGTGTAGAGTTATACCAAGTTTTCATCATCATATTTGTATCAAGAAGTGGTATTATGTTGAGGTTGACATACATGTTTCTTTCTAGTAGGATAGTGCTTCTTTGCGTAGATTGTGTAATAGTGATGTTTGTCCTTGTAAATGATTGACAGTGGTATTTATGAGCAGTGATTTGTTTGTGAACTTTAACACAGGGGAAGCAAATAGATTCATTGGAGATTTGTCATGTGGGTCAAAAAGTGTTGTTAATTGAAGAAGAATTGTTTGTTTTGAAAGTTTGTCTTTCAATCACATGTGATCAGGAGTGAGTCAGTCTTCATATTCATAGTGGTATAGTAATAAGAAGTGGTATTGTGCTTTAGATGTAAGTTTCATGGTATCTTTTTTTGCTCTCAAGTTTGAAATGTTGATGCTCAGGATAAGTTTAGCAAAATTGCATTCAGTGCCTTCAATACTTTGAAAGACAAGTGGTATCAAAGATTTTGGTAAGTGGTTCTAATTTTTTGGTTGAAGATAACAAGATAACAGGAGTTTATGCCTTCACGGTGCTCATAATACAATGTAATTATAATTGTTATGATCATGCTATAACATATTTCAGTGGAGTTGTTCTCAAGGGAAGTTAATTCAGGCTTTGTCATCAGATGTCAAAAAGGGGGAGAAAGAAAAATTGCATCATGAAGTTTTGTCATCAATGACAAAGGGGGAGATTGATGGTGACTGGTTGTCATTGATGTCAAAAAGGACTTGTTTGATGAGTGGTATTGTAGAGAATGTTTTAGGGATGCAAAGTTTTTGATGGAGTTGTGATTGACCTTGTGCAAAGACTCCAGGAATAGATCTTCAAGGATGTTCAAAGAAGATATCAGGACATATGTTTATTATGGTTTCATCCAAAAAGGTTACATAATATAGATGTATGTGTTCTCATGCCATAAGTTATAATCAGGATTGAGTTGAAGTTTTTAGAGCCATCTCTTGCATAACTCATAAGGAGTTTTGTTATGCCTCTTGTTATGATTCACGATAATCAGTGTGAAGCTTTTCTTCAAGTTGTTTATATTATGTCATCATACATTATGCTTCCAAGATTTGCCTCAAGACAAAGTTGTTGGTGATATATTGTTGTTGATGTGCCTCAAGGTTGACACAGGCTGATAACGTGATATTCTTAGTGATGAGTATTCTACAGAATGAATAGTGAAGACATCCTCTGTATCATTTAGTGGCACTTTGACACTCTTTGTATCATGAGACAAAGCAGAGTTATCTTCAAGACTCAGTATTGCATCAGTGAAGGTGAAGATTTGATATCTGTCTTACATTTGATATTATCCATAATATTCAGTATTTTAAGTGTATATCAAGGAGGTTATCGAATAATGGTCAAGAGCTATAAAAGATTGTTTAAACATCAAAAATCCTATTTCACACTTTTCTAACTGCCATTCTTTAAAGGACTTTATTTTATAATTTGAAGTTGACTTCCTATCGGAGGTCATTCCACTTAAGTGGACCTACTAAAGGGTTTTATCACATCTCTCCACCAACCCCTTTCACCTTGTTAACCTGCTATACCGGTCTTCACTTAACATGAGTGGGAAAGAAAGCATTTAAATGAATATGGTGGGTGCGTGGATTTAAGGAGCTTCAACGGACATTTGAATCTCTATTTCCATTTTTTTTTAATGAGTATGTGGAGCGCGTGGAGTATATGCTTTAAGCATAGAAACTTTAAAAGTCACAATGGGAGCCCGATTTTCATAAAGGTGATTCATGCTTTAAAAACAAAAGCATCGAATATAAGCATATTCGAAGGGGAGCTCATTTGATGATTTTTAATTAAGAAGAGTTTACTTTTTATATCATATTTGAAGGGGGCTCGATTTATTTCATTTATGAAGAGCTTGTTGCTTATTTTAAGGGAAGCAAAATAATATGGAGCACAATTTATGTTTAATGGAGAAATTTAAAAAGCATTAAAAATGCTCTATGAAAATGGAGAGCTAGTTTCACGTTTAAATGGGGAATATGCATAAGATGTTTAAATGGAGAAAAGCATCATATTAAGTGGATCGTGATGAAGTTAGAAATTTTTTATTTCCTATTTTCTTGGAAGGATCATGATAAAGGATTTTTAAGGAGATTTTAGTGCTTTTAAAAAAGGCAATTTTCTTGTGGAGATTTTCATGAGAAAAAGGCTATTATTAGAAGATTTTTTAGTTTGAAGTTTATTTGTAAAATAAGAAGACAAATTGGTGGAGATTTTTTATTCAATTATTCTTGAAGTTTTTTTTGCAGGGTCTTGTTGAAAAGAAAATGAAGGGTTTGAAGAAGATGAAAGAGATTTTGTTTGAGAAGATGAAAGTTATTAGAGATTTTATTGATTATATTTTATTGAAGATGTTTGTTAATATTTTATGGTGGACTTCTTTCATGATTTTGTTTATGTAGGGTAGATGAAAGAATGAAGATTTTTGAAAGAGATTTTATTTTCTTTTACAAGGGTAGATTGAAAAATAAATTGTTGATGAAGATGAAAATTGAAGAGAAGATGAAAGGTTTTTGAAAAGAGAATAATAAAAATTTGTTTGAAGGAATTTGCAGGCAGAAAAGATAATTAGATTGAAGGGTTTTGTGATTTGGAGAATATGAAAGGTCATGAGAAGATGAAATTGATTTTACAGAATACGGAGAGGTATCTTATTTTTTTAGCTTCACAAGTACATTTACAGTGGGTGTGTGTGGAATTGAATACTGAAATGAAGACATGTTCTATGACATCCTCTTGAAGAGAAAAGAAAGATGATAATATGATACTGGATATGTGATGCAAAGATAATCAGATGAATTGTTATGCAGGTGTGAATGAATTGAGAATTGAATGGAAACAAAGTATCCCTCTGATCTTGTTTATTACTTCTATTGGTGATTTGGTTTGCCAGCCAGTGAGTCTTATAGGTCAGTGAGATCTATTTGTTTGCTAGTGAGGTATATCTTTGTAGGAAGTGGGTGCTTCTGTTTGGTATTGGAGTTGGTGCTCCATAAGGAGTTGGTGCTCCTAGATATATTTTGTATAGCCAGTGAGGCATGCTTTTAATAAAGCTAGTGAGGCAGTTTTGGAGTGGTTTTTCTACCCCTGGAGGGTTTTCCACGCATGCAAATCTTGTGTCATAATGTATATTGATCTTCTCTGTGTGTGTATGATTTACTCATGAGTTTTTGTTTTTCATTCTCAGTCATGTGCATATGTGTTTGACAAATCAATGATAGTTTTCTCTCCTTGTGTTTTGACAGTTAAAGTTTGTAAAAGATTTGAAAATTCACACAACACTGATTCACCCCCCCTCTCAGTGTTGCCCTTGACTCCTACAAGTAGAATCTCCTTAACACCAATCTAGATCACAAGATATGATTTTGAGTTCCACCGGACTGATGCACAATAGTGCATCTTAGTTCTAAACAAGAGGGGTAATCACCCCTAGCTTCCCTTTGAGATACTCAAAATTGTCCTTAGGTAGTGGCTTAGTGAGGATGTCTGCAATCTGATCTTTTGATGAAACAAACTCCAATCTAACTTCATTCTCATTTACCTTCTCTCTCAAAAAGTGAAACTTGATGGATATGTGCTTTTTTTTAATGGAACACTAGATTCTTTGAGTTGTTTATTGTACTTGAATTATCATAGAAGATTGTAACAGGCTCTTCAAACATAACTCTAATATCCTTCAACATTTGTTTCATCCACAAAACCTAAGTACAATTACTTTCTACTGCTATATACTCTGCCTTTGCAGTGGACAAAGATATTGCCTCCTACTTTTTGCTCAACCAAGAAACTAATCTCTTTCCCAAGAAAAATGCACCTCCACTAGTACTCTTCCTATCATCCACATCTCCTTCCCAATCAGCATCTGTATATGCATGAAGAGTGAAATCATCACCCTTAGGATACTATAAGCCATGATCAAATGTTCCCTTCAGATATTTGAAGATTCTTTTGACTGCTACAACATGAGATTCTCTAGGATCTGCTTGAAATCTAGCAACAAGGCTAACTGCATTCATAATATCAGGTCTAGTATGAGTCAGATAAAGCAGTCCTCCAATCATTGATCTATACCTTTTATGATTTTCCTTAGGGGAATCATCATCTTTACTCAACTTGCATCCGGTTATCATAGTAGTACTCACTAGCTTTGAATCTTCCATTCCAAAAATTTTCAACAACTCTTTCACATACTTAGACTGAGATATGAAGATGCCCTTTTCTTATTGAATGATTTGTAGACCTAAGAAGAAATTCATTTCACCAAGCATGCACATCTCAAATTCACTTTGCATCTGATTAGCAAATTTGTTACACATGCTCCCATTTCCACCAAAGATGATATCATCAACAAATACCTCAATGATCAGGATGTGTTCATGATCAATTTTAAAATAGAGATTATTGTCAGTAGTACCTTTGTTAAAGCCTAACTTTAGCAGATAGTTATCTAATCTTGCATACCAGGCTCTTAGGGCTTTTTTAAGACCATACAATGCTTTCTTCAATCTACAAACCATATCTCCTTGATCAAACAACTGGAATCCTTCCAGTTGCTCAATGTAGACTTCTTCTTCCAACTCTCCATTCAGGAATGTTGACTTGACATCCATCTGGTAAACTTTGAAATCTTTGCAAGCAGCAAAGGCAAGAAATAATCTGACTGCTTCAATTCTTACCACCAGAGCAAAAGTTTCTTCAAAATCAATTCCCTCAACCTGAGAATACTCTTTGCACACCAATCTTGTTTTGTTTCTCACAACTTCACCATCTTCATTCAATTTATTCCAGAAGACCCATTTAGTTCCAATTACATTTTTGTCTTTAGGTCTAGGAACAAGATCCCAAGTGTGATTATTCTTCCATTACTTTTGTCCAACTTTCATCATTACATGATTCATTCACTAACTTTGGTTCAATCTTTGAAATTAAACAATACTCCACTTGTTCTTTAGCAATTTTCCTTCTAGTTTGAACACCTTTATTTCTATCTCCTATGATTTGATCTTTAGAATGATTCAACCTTACATACCTGGGAGTTTTGGGATTTTCTTGAGCTTCTGATTCTTGAACTTCTTCTTCAGCATTTTCACTAGCTTCTTGAGTCACATGATTTTCTAGAGCAATCTGAATCTGAGCTTGAACTTGCCTTTCATTTTCATCATCTGATTCATATCCACAGAAATTAGAAGGTTTCTCCATGCTCTCATCTACTTTGACATTAGTGCTTTCTACAATCTTTCTAATCTCTCGTTAAAGCACTGACATGCCTTGCTTTGGTTAGAATAACCCAAAAATATTCCTTCATCACTCCTTGCATCAAACTTGACTAAATCTTCATCTCTTTTGATATAGCATTTACTACTGAAAACTCTAAAGGATTTCACTATAGGAGCATTACTAAACCAAAGTTCATAAGGTGTTTTACCAGTATTACCTTTGATCTACACCCAGTTAACAGTATAGACAACAGTGCTCACAACCTCTCTCCAATAGATATGTGGAACATTTGCCTCCATCATCATAGTTCTAGAAGCCTCTTGAATAGTCCAATTTTTCCTTTCCACAACTCCATTCTGTTGAGGAGTCCTAGGAGTATATAACTGTCTTCTTATTCCACGCTTTTCACAAAATACATTAAACTCACTAGAGGTAAACTCTCCACCTCTATCAGATCTCAAGGACTTTACTTTCACACCAATCTCATTCTCCACCCTAGCCTTGAACACTTTGAATTTTTCAAGAGCCTTTGATTTCTCTTTCAAGAAAGTGACCCACATCATCTAGGAGTAATTATCAATTAGCAACATAAAGTATCTATCTCCTTGCAAACTTCTAACTCTGGCAGGACAACATAAATTAGTGTCCACAGGTTCCAACAATCCACTTGAAGATTGTTCTTTACTTTTGAATGTAGTTCTGCTCTCTTTGCCCAACTAACATTCCTTAAACATGCTATTAGTAGGTTTTACAAGCTTTGGAAGATCTCTCACAGCCTGAGTACTACTTATCTTGACAATGTTATCAAAGTTTACATGACACATTCTCCTATGCCACAACCAACTCTAATCAAACTAAGCAATACAACATCTTTTACCAGTGCAACGTAAATGAAAGATATTACCTCTAGTCTATGTACCAGATGCAATCTCATTTCCAGAGCTTTCCAAAATTCTACATTTTCCATCTTTGAATCGGAGGTCATACCCTTTGTCAACTAACTATCCAACACTAAGAAGATTATGCTTCAACCCTTCTACATACAAAACATCATTAGTGTTGTGGTTACCATCAAAAGAGATGGATCCTCTGCCACAGATTCTACCAGATGAATTGTCTCCAAACTTCACAATTCCATCTTCATATCTTTCCATACTTACAAACTTACTTTTATCACCTATCATATGATGAGAACAACCATTGTCAATCACCCATTCATCCTTTTCTTCAACCTGAGCAGCCAAGGCACTTTCCACATTCACATAGCCAACAAATTTAGTAGGCACCGGATTCTCTTTTTTGATAGCAATGAACACCCATTCATTTCTAGATGTACTTCCCTTGTCAGATTCATCATATGTAACTCCATCAGGAACTTCTTGGACATAGTAGCATTTCTTCTAAAACCTAGGTTTGTTAGGGTTTGGCTTTGAAACCCTCTCCAGACATCTTGAGGCAAAATGACCAATCTTATTGCAAGTAAAACATTTGAAAGGCAACTTTCCTTCATACTTACCAGATCCTCTTGGTAATCTTTTGGCAATAAGGGCTTCAATTTCTTCAAGATTTGTTTCATCTTCTTCAAGTTCCTTCTTTGTTTTCTCATATCTTGTTAAACTTCTTGGGGAGATTTCACCTAGCTCAAATATTTTCTTTCTGGAAACACTAGCCTTAAAAGAAGATTCTGATTGAGGAAGGAAATCACCAAACTCACTCATTTCAAATGCTGAGAGCTTGCCAACCAATTTATCCCTTGTAATAGTTGTCACGGTCCTAATTTCCTCAATAGCAGAAACTCTATGCTTGTATGAAGGAGGTAAGGACCTGAGCACTTTGTCAACAATATCTGATTCTTCCAGTGTTCCACCAATACACCTGATATTGCACACAAGTTCATTCATCTTCTGCATGTAGGAAGTAATGTTTTCATCTTCACTCATCCTCAAATTTTCGTATCTACCTTTCAAGCTCTGCAACTTACAACATTTGACATATTCATCACCTTCATATAGAGTTTCCAACTTCTTCCAGATTTCATGAGCAATTTTCAATTCCAGGACATTTGTCATTTCTATATCAGTCAGGGCACTCAACAAAGCTTCTTTAGCTCGAATGTTGTTTTCAACATCTTTGAGTTCATCTAGAGTTGAAGGACTTTTCTCCAGAGGCATATACTCATCTTTTGTTATCAGCCAATAAGCATCACCCATGCATTAGAAATGGCACTACATGAGACTCTTCCAAAGAGAGTAATTTGTTCCATCAAATCTTGGACTATCCTTCTTGTAAGTCGACATCCTAGATCTCTTCAAGCGGTCAAGCTTCTTTTAGAGGAATCGGCTCTGATACCAATTGTTGAAATAAGGGAAGACAACTGAGAGGGGGGTTGAATCAATTATATTAAAAACTTTATCTTTTTCTATATCTAATCTTATTCTAGACTTATTAATAGATTAATGATATAACCATGAAAGCATAAATCAACAACATGTGAGCAAAAACATAATCAACACATATGACACTAGGATTTGTATGTGGAAACCTGGTTAAGGGAAAAACCACGGTGGGAGTTAACCCACAAAATTTATTCTCTGTTAAAAGAATATGAAATGGGAAGGCACTTGCCTTCAGGCACATTGCCCAGAGCTCACTGCTCAAAGAGGCTCATTGCCTATAGAAACATTTATAAGTTTATCACAGAAAGATTGAACTAGAAAACAACATCTTCTTCATGCAAAGGTCAGTTCCATTTCAGCTCATAATACTTCTTCTTTTCCCCCAAATACTTATTCGCTATCTTCTCATTCTTTACTGTTCTTCCTCTTCTGCTCTTCTTCTTCTCTACTCTGCCTTTCTTCCTTCTTAGGATCTTATCATTTTTGCACAAGAATGATTTTCTACAACTCAACCACACATATTTATATGCTTCATCAATCTTGGAATAAACATCAAGGTCGGCACTACAAACATCTAACTTAATGTGAATCACTATACTCTCAACCAAACATACCTGGGACCCAAACCTTCCTCGAACAACATGCCACACTTCATAGAACCTCTCTTAGATTATCTACAACATGCACAAAGCATCCGATCGGCCAAGACTGGAAAGAACAACAATACCCAAGGAGAAATCTTCATCCACAAGCTCAATCCTCAATGCAGATCATCAACACAGTAGGCACCTGATTCAGAGACCACCACAAGAAAAATGAAATCAACAGGAACGACTGCACTACCTCATATCACCAAAACCACTTGCACCTTCATCTGGGAACTCAAGAATGCCAACTATCATGATTGTCACACTAGAAAGATTGCTTGCAAACTTCCAAACCATGAACCACTTGAGTTGGGGATACACACTAACATTCCAAACACACCTCTAGATTCACAGATCATAATATTCCAATGCAGATCAATCTGGACCAAACTTTTGTCATTCTATCACCACTGAACAACTGCTAAACCCAGTTCTACTCAGATGGTCATATCTTCGCTAATTCTCCATGCGGACCTCTCAAATCTTGATTGGAGCAACTTCAGATAATCCTCTACAAACCCTTTAATCCACAAACTCATATCTTCATCCTACTAGGAATGCAGAGCAATCTACTTCACTCAACTACACTGTCTTCATTGTTTATGACAGAGGGATATGTAACTCACTTATTTCTTCTAGAGGGGCTAATTTTCTCAATATCCTCAACACACGTCTTCTAAACAAGCAATAGAATAAGATATAGTTGACACTAATGACAACAAGGATATGTTGACATCAATGACAACACCGATTAGGTACATATTTGTAACAATATGCAGCAAAACCCAGAGGAAGCTTATCAGCAAACACAAGGAAATCATGAATGTAAATGGAAGCTAATCCCTTAACCAGATCGACATTTTCAATGAGGCCTATGCAATTCGATAAGAAATGAGATGCAAGCTGAGAGGCATAACAAACTTTAGAAAGAGAAAGGAATTCTTTGCCACAGACCTCAATTAAGGCTTCTTCTACATCTGCATTATGGATTTTGAATGCTCTTGACAGGCCTCTAGTATCGATACGACCATGAAAAGGTTTCTCCCACAATTGAACCAGCAAGAGAAGTCTAGAATTTCTTGGAATCACTCCCATCATCCAAAGCAGAGAGCAAACAAAGAAGAAGAAAATGCCAAAACCAATGGCAAAGAATGGTATAAAACCAATCACACACGAGCCATCATCAAATAAGTTATTCTCAAAGCACTCCTTATAGCCAAGGAAGAATAAATATCTTCACATAAAATCAAGATCCACTATGAAATAGATATAAAAATCTATCTCTCCACATGCTTGAAATAATGTATTTGAAATTCGCTCTAAGTGAAATGATTAGAAAGCCAACATCATCAGCTTCAGAAATAATCCCAAAAATGAGCCATGCGGGAGAATGACATCATCCATGTGCCCAAATGTACAAGTTAGCAAAAGAGATTGAAATAAAGTAAAAAACTCAAAAGATACGAAACCCTATCAAAAGGAAAAAACATGTTAGCAAAATATCTCAAACCGAGAGAAATATTAATCATTTTCTTTATCTTTCAAAAGCTCCAACAACAATGGGAAGTTGGAACAAGAAACTTGATCAAAGTGAATAGAGCCTCTAAGGTCATTTTGACTTGCCTTGTTTTCTATTTTATATTTTATTCTCTCTCGCTCTCTCTCTCTCTCTCACTCAGGTCTCTCCTTCCCTCTATCTCTCACTCCCTCTCTATGTCCCTATAGGTAATAGATATCCATCACAAATAGATATCCATTTTTCTGACAAAATCAATAGGCTCGAGATTTGGTTTAGAATTTCCATACATGGAAAGTCAACTGAAAAAATGTGTTTACAAAATTTCCTTAGTTTTCTAAAGTTTTCCCTTGTGGCTAATGACTTTATTTTTATCCAAATTTGATGAAACGAAAAGGGTTTATTGAAAAAATTGTCATCTTTCCACCAATATAAGACATGCCTTATTTTGAGTTTAATAGTGTTATGTAGAAAAAGGGGGAAGATGGGATTGATGAATAGTTTAGCTAGATCCTCTTTTCACTACACACATTCAAGGACATTTAATCGAGTTGACTCACAACTTCTACAAGAGGATTCACCTATAGGTTGGTTGTCACTTGTAATGATAGGGAAATTTGGAAATTGATGATTAATGTGTTACTCTAAGTCTAATTATGCCCAAAACCCTAATTATACAAAATCATGAATAAACAGACGAATTTTAACAAATGCTCGCACACAGAGATACTAAATAAAGATCAAACACATACTAGACTTCAAAGTTTGGGATCCTGAACAATTAGGGGCAAAGGGACTCATGCCCAAGCCTAAGGTAGTATTTTTATTGAGTGTTTCCGGACTCCTACTATTGATTATCCCTGTTCTAGAGATTTTAGGCTTTGCAAACCTGGAGGGCAAAGGGACTAGTGCCCAAGCCCTGATAGTGCTCTTCTCTATCTTTTTCTGTTAGATCTAGGATCCTTATGTTCTGCAATAGTCCTCTGCAACTCCACTCTTTGTGATTCGACACCTGTCACCTGCAATCACAAGAAGAGGGGTTAGGGGTTGTGGTGTTTAGGAGCTTTCCTTGGTCAAGCCTCGAAATGACATTCAAGCCTTCCAATATTGTTTTTAGATAGAGAGTGCGTCTCCTTGTAGGACAAAGGAAAAAACAAATTGATAAATGATTGGTTGAAGCACAAATAGATATCACCTCAGAGGTGTAGCTCACATATAAATGAAGATCTTTCACAACATGAGAAGATGAATCCAAATCTGCAATAACAAACACAACAACAACACAAGTCTTCTTTCCAACACAATGAATGCCTTGAATGCTCTAAAATCATAAGTTCACCATAATATCATAATCATCTTCTCTAGTTTACAAGTGAAGTCCTAAACATACTTATATATGCATTCCTGCTACAAATTTTGTAATACAAACTTAAGATGTCAGCAAGGAACACCTTTAACAGCCACTTTACCGACATTCAAATTTGGGACCCCGCCAAAATAGGGTAAGACAAGGGTGTGAGCGCCCAAGCCCTGGGACCTATTTTGGGGTAGGGTTAAACTCTGCAATGTCCTTCAAGCCCCATTTGACATGGGTTTTAGGCAATTTTGTTTTGGGAGTCAAATTAAGCATGCAAGATCAAATTCAAGGGACCAGGGAGCTAAACTTAGGAGGTAAAAGTCCTAGGGGGACATTTTATGACATAACATTTAGCCCCCACTTTAATGTATGTATGATCTTATGACCCATACATGCATTAAAGTATGATCAAAACATAGCAAACATGCCAGGCACTTGAATCTAATGCATACACAAAGATTGAGGAACTATTTCTAGCCCCCAGTCTCAAGTAAGCATTAGAGAAAACACATCGCAGACATGCCAAACACAATGAAGATAGTAACAGGCACACAAAACATGGAGAAGATAGTATTGAAGACACAAAACATGATGGATACACTGATATAGCATTGATATAACATTTTCATAATATATTCCTAATAGCTTCATATACATATGCATGGAAATAAAATTGCAACACAAAACCCCAAAGGGGAAGACACGCCAAACAAAACTCAAGTGTAGGTGGAGCCCGTCACTACACACATAAGAGGGGAAAACATGCCATACAAAGCCCAAGTGGGGGTTAACCGCACAAGGGGGAAAACACATGGAAGACACACAGAATACACAAACACTGTATAACATGCCATAGACATACTATAAGTCTTAAACATGACAAACAAGGTGATGGAAGGAGCTTACTACTAAGTCCCACCATCTCAAACATGCTATAGGCACACCTGATGGTTGGGCTTATGCCACAACAACTGCCAAAGACATGCTTAAGGGAGGATAGTCTCAGATCCAACCCCGCCTCCACAAAGGACTTTTGAAATAAAAGGATGTGCACTAGCTCAAGAGATAAACCATCCCGCCTCCACAGAGGGATTTTGACTAAAAATATATGCACAATATCCTGCCTCTACAGAGGGATTCTTTGATTGCAATATAGATAAAGATGTGCATTTGCATTGGAGATACACCATCCTACTTTCACAAAGGGCTTATAAACACACTTCGTTAGTACCAAAATCATCAGACAGCTTACCTTATATGCCCCCACCTTAAGGTAGTTGATATCATGTACTAATATCAAGCATTTTAAGGTAGAGAGAAAACACACAAGGGAACAAGATCTTTCACAAAGTCCATGCCCCCAAAGGTGACATGTGCTTACGATCGCTGAATGTTCCCACAAACACACTGATTATGCTAAGATAACAAGAAAGATTACAAATCTTACTCTAAGATAATAACCAATTCAATTCATTAAAGCTATGCATGAAAATAATCACATCAAGAGCCAAGGCTATACTATGGGTTTAGAACCAACTATAACTGTGGAGCTATACTATAGATATCTCAAAACTAAGTGTAACAACAAGGTGAGATACAAGATAATCAAAGTGCACGGAGCAGATGTATTGCAATGGTTTGTTAGCAAGATATTAAGACAACATCAAATATCACATGGAGTGATTCTATTAGCCAAGCGTCGGACATATATATCAACCCCATCTTCATGTATGGACTAGATCCATTTTTTCTTTCTTGCTGAAGGGATACATAGTCCATATCAGTTAGGTATTTATTTTTCATCAAGATCCACCAACTAGGTAGAATCACTAGAAGAAGGTAAAAAATAAAATGAGAGAGGATAACAAGTGCCTTAGGAACAATCACGTAGGAGGATGGCCCTGGGTCATCAACTGCAATGCTATGTTTCTAAGGCATGACACACAACAATTAAAATAGAGGAGAAGAAAGATAGAAGAATGATGATACAAATAGAAGAATGCTCACAATAGAGGTGGTCTCCTGGTATCCTTGACCTTACAAGAGTATCAAGGGTCATCCCAAGAGAATTAAACAACACATATAGTACAACACGAGGGAACACAACATGATTCTAACAACATATATATCTAGGAGGAGACCACCCTTGAGAGCAACTAGAATAGTTACTACAACAAGTGTAGCTTACAGAGGGAGAAATACTTATCTGATTGAATGAGATATTTCCTAGCAGACAATTCTTGTCTATTATCTTAGGATATCTCACATGTAGTTTCAATTTTGTTGATATTGTATTAACATTAAGTTTAGAATGATGAGAAGCTTTGGTGGGCTTCAAAGAATAGTATCCAATACTAGCTATGTAGTTAATTCCAACAACTTGTAAAGGTACTCTGATTCCTTGTCGATTTACACCACAACCATTACCAACATAGTCGCAGTTGTTATAAAGAATTTTAAATCCTTGACCATAGAGAGATGTCATTTCTTTATAAGATGGTGAAGCCTCATAGGTCTCATAATCTATAGTATAATTAAGTGTATTGTCTTTGTTTTCTACCAAAGAGACTTTAGGTTTCTCAGGTGTTTCCAAATATTTCTTTGATCAGATCGATGTGACTTTTGATGTGTCATAGTTATTAAGTTTATATTCTCCCATATAGGAAGGAGTAAAATCTAATGAACCCCAATCATCACCAAAAAGTCCATTCGATGGTTTAGAGTCTTGCACAACATTAGTTGTGGCAAGAGGTATTGATGAATAAACTTGTAAGTTGTTTAGACTCTCGTATGATTGTTAACTTGTTTGTTCTTTTCAATATGTAAACAACTATCCGGTTCATGATTGACTTCTACGGTGTAGAGCTTGTTTTGATAATTAAACTTTATTTATTGATGAAGGGTAGACGGAATTGCCCCCATGGCATAGATCCACGCTCTACTGAGAATCATATTATATGAAAGTGAACCAGGCATGACATGAAAAAGGGTAGATAAAGTCACACGACCTACCTTTATAGGTAAGGTTATAGTACATATAGATTGTCTACCATGATTGTCAAAGCCATGAGTGCTAATCTTATCATGTTTGATTAAAGAAGTGTCGATCTTGATTCTATGTAGTAGTTCAATGCCACAAACATTAAAAGTTGATCCATTGTCAATCATAACTCGCTTTATCAACTTTTTATCTTTTAGAACAAATATTATAAGAGGATCATGTTGGTTTTGAACTTTGGTTGATGGTAATTCATGTAGTTGAAATAGAATATCCATTTTTTGTTGCATGCATGGGTAAGTGCAAAAGATGGGGGGCCAAAAAGTGGCCAAATTATTTTCAAAATAATTTAATGCATAACGCGAGCACATTATAATGTGCTCGCGTTATGGTTTGGTAATGATGAGGCTAAGGCTCATCAAAACCAAACCATAATGCGCTTGCATTATAATTATAAATTAAAAAAAGGTAATCTTCTCATTTCATTTCTATTTTCTCCTCTATACCCGCAGCCTGCAAACCCTAGGGAGCGTGCTCGCGTTTTGGGAAAATCAATTCAACACCAAAATCTTGTTGATTCATCGCCAAAATGCTGGCATGACATTAAGCACGCCAAAGGAGTGAGTTTTATTTGTTTTTTGTTTGAATTTCTTTCTAAATAGGTAGGTTTGAGTTGATTTTTGATGTATATTTCATTAATTGTCAAGAAATGTTAATGCACCTCCTCCTCCTCCTCAAAATCTACAAAATCCTAAGGAGGAAATACCTATGGAACAACAACCTCCTCCATCCATTCCTTGACATGCCCCTAGAACACAAGAAAATATCATGGGGCAAATTGAAAACAACAAAAAAGAAATTGAAGATATAATTGCAAGGTTGAAAGATCCTTCCACTTCAACCTTGCATAGGTCCACACTTGCTGAATCTCTTGAATCTATGTTGTCAAATGTAGATTCAATTAGCAAGCAAATATCTAGTTGGATGGATAAAAGGAGAGAGTTTAGAGACTATTATGTAGACAAGCTGTCATACCAAGATGTGAAAAAATTACAAATTACAAAATTAGACTTGTGTTCGATTTTCACAAACCCACAAACAAATCAACCTCCACCCATTACATGCAAGAGGTTCCCTATCCAGTGGTGCAACAACCAAGCGATAAGGGACAATTTTGGGCAGAGGTGGTGGATGGTTTTTGACCATCCTCCATGCAATAATAATGAGGTCCCACAATACTTTTTGAGGAAACTCTACTGTGAGTTTGTCCTCAATAAAGTGCCAAACTATTTTGATATGCAGGACTTCCAGGGTAGAGGTGGGGGGTCAGCACAAGATAGACCAGGGGCACATGTTGACCCACAGCAAGCAGTGAGATGAGTAATCAACAGACCAGCCCATGAGCATGTTTCTATCCATTCCATTGTGAAGGAGAGTGTTGAGTTAGATACACTTTAGTCCATTAGTGCCTTGACCTAGAGAATCATAGAGCATGCCAGTCCTATAGCACAGAGTGGGTTGGGAGATAGTGCGAGGACTAGGGTCCCACCCCATGCTTGTCAGACTTGCGGGTCAGCCTATGGTTATGACCCCATGGATAGTCAAGATGCAGGTGCATAGGCTACATCTGTAGTTGAGCAGATGGTGATCACAGATACCCTCCTGAGTGAGACTTTCAGCCTTGATACTCAGGTAAATATTAAGTAGTTTATTAAATTTAATTTATTAAATTTCATTTTTGAAATGCAAGATTAATTAATTTAGTTTGATGATTTTAATGAAATTTCAGGGTCATAGCGTTGATGCAGTTTTTCAGTGGTTCTCCACCTGCATATTACACTAGATCATCTACTATCGGGGTATGTAACTAGTAAACAATTATAAATATTACATGTGAATAGCATCGTTATATGAATGGTATTCTAATATCTGATTTTGGATGTTGAATAGGTTAATATTGGAGATTTCATAGCAACACCTCCCAGCAGTGGTGGACTTCAAAGCTTCATGGAGGTAATAAAATAAATAGTTTAATGAATGAATTGTACTTACTAGATTTTTGTATGTGACTTGTGTGCTTTATTGTGTGTACTTCCATGTTTAGATGAATGTGTGTGTATGTTAGGAGCCATGATTTGCATCACTATTATAGTTTTCATAATTGAATAATGTTGTTTTTATTTCCAAATGATGCAGGCTACGGAGACACCTCTCGATGTTCATAGGGTAATGGAGAATGGTGTGACCTCTGCGATTTATAGCTCCATGGCATTGACAGGGGTATGAGGTAGATTAGTAAATTTCAATTTACATTCATTGTTATAGTTGTTTATTTTTGAAAAATCAAAAGATTATTGATTTGAAGTTTAATTTCTATTTGGATGGTTTCTATAGGACATGACATTACCAAAGCCTATTCCTGCTACTGAGGCAAGTGAGGAGACAGATTATATGGTAGTGGTAAGTGATTATTTTGTTAAATGTTTCATTTTTTATAACATGTAATTTCTATATATTAATGTCTATACTTTTTATTGTAACAGCTAAAGATGTAGGAAGAACTAAATAGGAGGAGCAGCCCTCGGGTTCATAGTAGACCACCCACATGCGCATCTCCATCCCCTAGAAGATCAAAGGCTGCCCATGATCTATTCTCTTCACCAGCCAGAGGGGAATGACTTTTTATTGTGTTCTTTTGTTGTATGCCTATATGGCATTTGTGGACATATTTTGTATTGCATATAGTTGACATTGTATGCCTATATGGCATTCTTGTAAGCCTATATGGCTATTTTGTATATATGTTATACTTATATTGATAGATATTGATGTATGCCTATATGGATATTTGGTTAATACAAATCTTTTTTATTGATGGCATCCATACTTGCATTATAAATCCACGTTTGAATGGATATTTGTAGATGGCTACTTCAAATATTTAAAGTCCAATTTTATTACATAGGATGTTTGTTGATCCAATAAGCTAGTTATTGTTATTCAAGTATCACCTAAACCTCATTTTGGAACTAAAAGATAAAAGTTGTAATTAAAAAAAAAATGAATCATCATGTTGAACAGAAAATATTAATATTCTTTATGAGTTGCTCAATTGAAAATATTCAAATGAGTATGCTAATCCATATTCTTTATGAGTTGGTCAATTGAAAATATTTCTTAATTTCTTATTATTATACCTTATTGGGATGCAAAGAAAATAAACCTTTGATCATCCCAAGTTATGGCACCTTGAATGGAATTGATACAAATGACCTTAAGCATTGAAAAATTGACAAGGAAAACACATTATGAGTTTAGGAGCCCTTCATGCTTCATATCACCAATTTTGGCACCTTGGCAACATAGTAGATGAATAACACCACAAAATGAGCACCTAAGGGTGATGTAGTCATACAAGGGTGCAAACAATTGTTAAAAGCCTTAAAATATCAAGGAATAATCAAAATTCAAGTAAGGCACATTTTCACACCTTGATCATCATCTAAGGCACCTTGTAAAGGAGGTCTTGAGCAACATAAACCTTAGATGCAATTTCTTGCTTCTACAATCAAATTTGAGCACCTAAGGAGTGGATTGGTGATGGACATCACTTTGAGCACCTTAAAAGTGTTTGAAGGTTTGAATTGGTGAATGATAGCACCTAAAGGTCTTAGAACCAACTAGAATAAGGAATTGAAGAATGAGTTAACCACTTTGAGCGCCTTGAAGGAGAGAAGTATGTATATGAAGATTGATTAAATGTTTGGAGTTTAGGTACACTTCCTTGTCATCTAATCACACATTGGCACCTAGAAAGAGTTGACATGAAACAATCCTTTGAGTGGACTCCTTGATGAGATCTCTCCCATTTCTTAAACTTGTTGAAATGTTAAAAGCTAAGTCAAATGGATTCTAGGTGCTCTTTGCCTTCAGAATGACCTTGAATTGGTGCCTAAGCATAACAAGAGAGTTTAAATCCATTCAATATGGTGCCTTGTAAGAGGAGAGCTTAAGAGCATGAGACTAGATGGCATTTAAGAGTCAAGATCACCAAAATCCAAAGAAATGGGTTAAGTAAGCTAAAGCACCTTTGCTTGTCATTCAATACCTCCATGAGCGCCTAGATTGAAATTGCATCCAAGGACATCTAAGAGTAGGCGCGTAGAGGGAAAAGTCATCCTAAGACCTTCATAATTATTTAAAGCATAAAAAAATGCCAAGTATAAAGCTTCATGATGTTGGGCACTCTTTCACCTCCATATAGATCTAGATTGGCACCTTAGATAAAGTATCACAAATCTATATCATTGAGTAAGTTCCAAGAAAGAAAGGCTTACTTCAAGCTTGTTTAATCATTCAAGGTCTTACAAATAATGAATAGAGCCTAAATTGATGCTAGGCGCCTCCTCTTGTCTCTACTATCTAGTTTTGGTGCCTAAGGAGAAATTGTATCTAGTGAACTCATTAATTGGTGCCTAGGAGGAAAAGACCTTAAACTTACATTATTGAGTCAACACTTTAGAAATTGAGCCATTCCTAGTCAATTGGAGTCATAAAATATCAAATACAAAGTTAAATTGGACTTAGGCACCCCTTCATGTAATTTCCCACCATCATGAGTGCCTAGATCTAGGAAGATTATTCAATTGCACCTAGGAATAAGATACAAGTCCAAGACCTCAAATTTGAGCACCTAGAAGTGTGATGGATTGAAGAAGCTACATTGGCACCTAAGGGTAAGTTGTATCTAATGACATCACCTAATTGAGCACTTAAGAGGTATAAAGCTTAACATTGACATGAGGACAAGCGCTTAGTAAAGGAGAGTTTATCAAACATTTAAACATGTGAATGAAGTCATAGAAATGCACTAAGTCATCTAGGTGCCATTTTCCCCTTGTGTACCCTTACATTTGCACCTACGAAGAAGTTGCTTCAGTTCATTGGAGTGTTTGAGTATTGAGGATTTCTTAGCAATGCTTTGAACTCCTTTGAAGTTAAAGAAGGTATTTACCTGAGTTAAGGCAGAAATTTACACCCCAATCATCATCAAAATGCGCCTTAAGAGAGATCAGCATTATTAAGGAAGTCTAGGCGAGTTCTTCAACTTGTATAACCTCCAAGTGCTCCTGGCAAGCAAGAACTATTATAAGTCATCCTCAAATGTTTGAAATAGCAATAGAAAGTCAAATTGGACTTAGGCACCTTTTTCTCCTCTTTTCACCTATATATGCACCTAGATTTGAAATAAGATTATTGCATGTTCCTTTGTGCTATAAAGTGTTTATCATAAGGATTGATGTGTTTCTTGGTTTGTATTGTAGGAAGATTGAAGGAAAAGAAGTATCACAAAGGTAGGAGTAAGAGCTTGGAGTCACTTTCAAGGAGGAGTCATCATGTAGCTATTTCAAAGGAGTCATTCACATTCATTCATGTAAGAGAGTTAAGATGGGAAGTAATCACTACCAAAGAGACACCACTTCAAGAGGTAGCTGCTCCAAGAAGTCACAACAAGGTACATCTTAGGTCTTTTTCATCAATGACATCATGTTAGATCACATCAAGTTCTACATACTTCATCAAGTTGCATCATGTCCAGAGATCTTCAATCACTTCAAGTTCCATTCATCTTCAAGTATCAATTAGCTTCTTCATCAATCATTGCTTCAAGGACAACATGCCAAGTGCACTACTTCATCTTCATCATATCATCAAGCAAGGCACTTCATCCATCATACTTCAAGTTCTCCCAATCTTCAAGTCTTTGAGAAGAGTCTTCTACTCCATGTCATCAATGAAGTTTCATCATCTACTCTGAGTCATGAAGGAGCATCATTATCCTCATCTACTCTACATGAAAGAGCATCAAGGAAGGTCATCAACCTACCTACAAGAAGAAGAAATATCATAGAGTTAGTCAAATGAAGCTACAAGCATCATACATATCCTACTTACAATGAACAAGGAAAGATCAACAAGATACATCTCAAGTGTTTATTATCAAAGTAATCATATTGAAGATATCATACAAAGATCAGTTTGGCCACATGAGGAGAAGAACGAAAGTTACACCCCTTTGCAACTTTACACTACCCCCTTCTGATGATTTTTGGGGCAGCAGAAAACCTTTCACCATGGGCAAACACCTCAGAGATATTAAAAAATGAGAGATTATTGTAGAGGCACTCTACATGATCGCGTTACCTCAGACGAAATGTTTCTAAGAGACACGGTTTTCGAATAACATCTCGTCAAAGATTACTTCCTTTTTGCACTTTGGACTCTTCAGGGATATCGTCGGTACAATGTAGCTCAGACTGTTTTGACATTTTTGGGTGAAAAATAGGACCATACCTAGTGTAAATGT
This sequence comes from Cunninghamia lanceolata, assembly GCA_027924645.1. Lineage (NCBI taxonomy): Eukaryota > Viridiplantae > Streptophyta > Pinopsida > Cupressales > Cupressaceae > Cunninghamia > Cunninghamia lanceolata. The sequence continues at coordinate 3,418,612 of BSBN01001291.1, read as the reverse complement.
ACCCATCCGAATGTGTTGGAATAGTTAGTTGGTCACATCAGGAGCAGGACGAAAGTTATACCCCTTTGCAACTTTACACTGCCTCCTTCTCACAATTTTTGGGGCAGCAGAAAACCTTTCACCATGGGGAAATACCTCAGAGATATAAAAAACTAAGAGAGGTTATTGTAGAGGCACTCTACATGATCATTTTCATTTAGATAGAATGTTTCTAAGTGATATAGTTATTGAGTAAAATCTCGTCAAAGATTGTTGTCTTTTTGCACTTTGGACTCTTTAAGGATGTCGTCGGTACAATGTATTCAGACTGTTTCTACATGTTTGGGTGAAAAATAGGACCATGCCTAGCATAAATGTACCCATCTGGATGCGTTGGAACAATTAGTTTGGTTGCATCAGGAGCAGGATGAAAGTTACACCCCTTTGCAACTTTACACTGGCTCCTTCTGACGATTTTTGAGGCAGCAGAAAACTTTTCACCACGGGAAAATGCCTCAGAGATATAGAAAATGAGAGAGGTTATTGTAGAGGCACTCTACATGATCGTGTTGCCTTAGACAGAATGTTTCTAAGTGACACAGTTTTCGAGTAACATCTCATCAAAGATTGCTACTTTTTTGCACTTTGGACTCTTCAGGGATATCATCGGTACAATGTAGCTCAGACTGTTTCGACATGTTTGGGTGAAAAATAGGACCGTGCCTAGTGTAAATGTACCCATCCGGATGCATTGGAATAGTCAGTTTGGTCACATCAGGAGTAGGATGAAAGTTACACCCCTTTGCAACTTTACATTGCCTCCTAATGATTTTTGGGGCAGCAGAAAACCTTTCACCACGGGCAAATGCCTTAGAGCTATAAAAAAATTGAGAGAGATTATTGTAGAGACACTCTACATGAAAGAATTGGATTAGACAGAATGTTTCTAAGTGACACAGTTTTCAAGTAACATCTCATCAAAGATTGTGGTCTTTTTACACTTTGGACTCTTCAGAGATATCGTCGGTACAATGTAGCTCGGACTGTTTTGACATGTTTGGGTGAAAAAAAGGACCATGCCTAGCATAAATGTACCCATCTAGACATGTTGGAATAGTCAGTTTGGTCACATCAGGAGCAAGATGAAAGTTACACCCCTTTACAACTTTACACTGCCTCCTAATAATTTTTGGGGCAGCAGAAAACCTTTCACCACGGGCAAATGCCTCAGAGATATAAAAAACTGAGAGAGGTTATTAAAGAGGCACTCTACATGATTGTTTTCCCTTAGATGGAATGTTTCTAAGTAACATGGTTTTTGAGTAACATCTTGTCAAAGATTGCTACCTTTTTGCACTTTGGACTCTTCAGGGATATCGTCGGTACAATGTAGCTTAGACTATTTTGACATGTTTGGGTGAAAAATAGAACAATGCCTAGCCTAAACATACCCATCTGGACACGTTGGAACTATGAGTTTGGTCGTATCAGGAGCAGGACACCAAAAATGCATAACATGATGATGTAAAAATGTGTATAAGTGTAAAAATGCAGCAGGAAATTAAAAAAAGACAAGCCTTACAAATTAATGTGCATACTTACAACTCAATGTAACATGAATTTACAAAATCAATGTGAATACTTACAAATTAATCCAATGAACCATCTGAGTCTACTCTACTCTTTATTGTGTCAACTATTGCTTCATGGTTAGACTCACGTACCTTCTACAAAATTTTGTTCAAAGGTCTACCCCGATACTTTATCAAATGAACATTGGATGCCACGATAAGGTTCAAGTAATGAAGAATATTTCGATGCATGTCAAAGTCCTGAAATAGTCAAACATTAACACTCTTATGTGGGTACCTTCTAAGCCATGTTCCAGTAATAACCACTAAGCCTGTAGGGTATTCAATGTTTTCTCCATCTGTAACAGGGGCCTCCAATTTCTTTTTGGCCTCAACACAACGATATAGGCATAAACTACAACAAAATGGTTAGAAATTCAATATGTAATCTACAAGTAGTGCATGTGTGATTTATCTTGACATAGAAAGGTTTTAGCATTTCAAAATATCTTTGACAAATTTTAATTTGAGGATACTTCTCTAGAAATTTACCATAAAACTGTGTTTGAGTCTCATCCAAAAAATGCTTTGGATGTGGCTCACAGTTCTGACTACCGATTCTCCTTCTTACCACATCCCTTTGATTCGGAGGTACCCTTGTGTAATTATTCCAAAAGTATTCAATTAGTGATCTCAATGCTTCAACAATTGGTTTATCATTTTGTGGTAGTCTCCCCAAGAACGCCCATAATTCATTGGCATTAGTGTCCTCAATTCTTTGGTGTCTTCCAACAGCTCTTGATAAAGTTTTCCTATTAATTCTCAATTCTTGACTCATCTTTCTAATGAGACGAGCATTCCTCATTTGACTACTTACTATAGTCGATGTAATCACATGTCGTTTGCATTACTATCTTTTGTACATGAGGTGTTACCCACACTCTCATACGCACTCATTAGGTTCTTGACAATAGATTTTTCACTTGAAGCATCTGATGTTCTCAACCCAAGAATCTTCATGATGGACCTATACTTTATACTTCGCATCATTTCAATGAATAGTTGACATCTTGCAATCTCATTTAACTTTTCAAAGAACAATCTCTAAATCTTATGAGCATATCTTCTACAAGTGCATTTTGGAATCTTACCTTCCATTGGCTACAAAATATTCTCATCAATATCAATCAAATACTTTGGCTTTCTATGAAAAATTCTAGGTGGTGTGAAGTTATGTAAATTCATCTCAACATAGGAATTTCATCAATATTTAAATGAGATGGGCTAGATAGCATACCTTCGATCGAAGATGGAATAGATGACATACCTTGAGGTTGAGGTGGGAATGATGGCGTACCTCCTTCATCACATGTGAGTGATGATGTACTCTCAACTTGAGATGTGGTAGATGGTGTCCCTACATATTGACTTGCGGTAGAGGACGTGTCTCCAACTATGGTATTCAAACCTCTCGTAGCATGAAGTTTTTGCATTCGTTCTCTTTGTGCTGCCAATACCATATCTCTTTGTGATGGTTGTGGTTCCTCTTCAATTGGCATGTCTTCATTTATCGTGTCCAATTTCCTCTTCTCACGAAGTTCCCTCATAGCCACTACTTTCTTTACATTCTTAGTTTCTATCTCTTCCTATGTTGGTTTAATTCTTGATCGTTTCCTTGGCATGACAGAGAATTTGTCTGTAGCATGATAAAGAGACCAATATTAGTTTCTAAGAAAGGAATACAAGATCATAGTGGGATTGTATTTTTATTATGTTGTAAGGATTTATTCTTGTATAGTTTGACATCATGGTATGTTAAGGTCTGTTTATTATACATAATTATTAAAGAGCCCAAGTGTAGAAAATATACATGGCATCATGTGAGATTGTAGGCTGGTTTCTTGATTGGGAATGTGTCTATTTTAAATATGTATGATAAAACATGATAAAGTAATTCAAATAGAATTAAGGAAAATGTAAAGAACATGCATGTAAAGACTTGACATACCTAAAAAATGAAGATTCGAATGGAGAGAGTACCCAATTATGTAGTGTCTTTTTCTTCTTGCATCAAACTCCTCAACAATTTGAGTTTTTCACCACTTGCTTCCTTTTCAATGTTAAATTGAATAACACTCAAATATAATTACTAACAACAATACTATTAACCAATCTATAATGTTAATTTCCTAAAATTGAATCACAATTAAAATTGCAAAACTACAAAAATTGAAACTTGAATAGATATATATCAAACTTGGTGTGAAAACTATGTTATTTCCTCCTCAAGTTGGCAAAGCAGAAAAGGTGGTGGAAAGATCATGCAAAGGTGGTAGAATGTGTAAATTGTGCATGTGAACTTCCCAACAGCATGAAAGCACTTCTTTTTTGTCAGAGCACGCATAGAATTAGTATAAAAATAGACCATGTGGGCCTGGATCACGGGGGTCAACACTTTTTTACCATTTCTATAGCAGGGCAAAATGCAAGTGCATTATAACGCGCTCGCATTCTATCCTGCTATAGATTGATCCATAAATATTTTACCTATCTCACCTTCGATGGCACCTTTACAATATCTCACCTCTAGTTCCATTAGCTCATGTTTTATATCTCACTTATCTCTCCCCCTCACATCTCTACCTCTCCCCTCTCTATGTCTCTCAATCGCTCCTTGTCTACCTTAACCCTAATCCCTCGACCCTCAACCCTATCCCTAAACCCTTGACCCTTGAACCTCAACCCTCAACGTCAAAACCTAATCCCTCAACCCTCAACGTCAATTCCTAATCCCTCAACCCTTCACTCTAATCCTTCAACCCTAAACCCTATCCCCAAACATTCAACACTATACCTTAAACCCTAATCCCTCAACCCTCAACTCTAAACCCTAATCCCTCAACCCTCAACCCTAATCCATCATCTGTCAACTCTAATCCCTCATCCCTAAACCATAAACACTATCCCTATTCGTAAACCCTAATCCCTAACCCTCAATGGGCTCGATACTATACTTTAAACCCTAATCCCTTATCCCTAAACCCTCCAACCCTATCCCTAATCCTTATACCCTCCACACTCTACTTTAACCCTAATCCCTTGACCCTCAACCCTATCCCTAAACCCTTGACCCTCAAACCTCAACCCTCAACCCTTAACATTAAACCCTAATCCCTTAACCCTTAACTTTGAACCCTCGACCCTCAACCCTATCCCTAAACCCTAAACCCTAAAGCCTCAACCCTCAAACCTTAATGTCAAATCCTAATCCCTCAACCCTAAACCCTATCCCTAAACCCTCAACACTATACCTTAAACCCTAATCCCTCAACCCTCAACCCTAAACCTTATCCCTAAACCCTAATCCCTCAACCCTCAACCCTAATCCATCATCCCTCAACTCTAATCCCTCATCCCTAAACCCTAAATACTATCCCTATTCCTAAACTTCAGTGGGCTCGATACTATACCTTAAACCCTAAACCCTCCAACCCTATCCCTAATCCTTATACCCTTAACACTCTACTTTAACCTTAATCCCTCGACCCTCAACCCTATCCTGAAACCCTTAAACCTCAATGTACTCAACCCTCAACGTCAAACCCTAATCCTTCAACCCTTAACTTTGATCCCTCGACCCTCAACCCTATCCCTAAACCCTAAACCCTAAAGCCTCAACCCTCAACACTCAATGTCAAATCCTATTCCCTCAACCCTTCACTCTAATCGCTCAACCCTAAACCCTATCCCTAAACCCTAAACCCTAAAGCCTCAACCCTCAACGTCAAATCCTTTTCCCTTAACCCTTCACTCTAATCCCTCAACCCTAAACCCTATTCCTAAACCCTCAACACTATACCTTAAACCCTAATCCCTCAACCCTCAACCCTAATCCATCATCCCTCAACTCTAATCCCTCATCCCTAAACCCTAAATGATATTCCCATTCCTAAACCCTCAACGGACTCAATATTATACCTTAAACCCTAATCCCTTATCCCTAAACCCTCCAACCCTATCCCTAATCCGTATACCCTCCACACTCTACTTTAACCCTAATCCCTCGACCCTCAACCCTATCCCTCAACCCTTAACCCTCAAACTTTAATGTACTCAACCCTCAATGTCAAACCCTAATCCCTCAACCCTTAACTTTGATCCCTCGACCCTCAACCCTATCCCTACACCCTAAACCCTAAAGCCTCAACCCTCAACCCTCAACATTAAATCCTAATCCCTCAACCCTTCACTCTAATCCCTCAACCCTAAACCCTATCCCTAAACCCTCAACACTATACCTTAAACCCTAATCCCTCAACCCTCAACCCTAAACCTTATCCCTAAACCCTAATCCCTCAACCCTCAACCCTAATCTGTCATCTCTCAACTCTAATCCCTCATCCCTAAACCCTAAATGCTATCCCTATTCCTAGACCCTCAACGGGCTCGATACTATACCTTAAACCCTAATCCCTTATCCCTAAACCCTCCAATCCTATCCCTAATCCTTATACCCTTGACACTCTACTTTAACACTAATCCCTCGACCCTCAACCCTATCCTGAAACCCTTAACCCTCGAACCTCAATGTACTCAACCCTTAACATCAAACCCTAATCCCTCAACCCTTAACTCTGATCCCTCAACCCTTAACCCTTAAAACTTAAACCCTAAAACCTATCCCTACATGCTCAACACTCGACACTATATCTTAAACCCTAATCCCTTAACCCTCATCCCTAAAGCCTCAACCCTAAATCCTTAAACCTTCAACCCTAAACCCTATCCCTAATCCCTCTACCCTCAACACTCTTATTTAACACTAATCCCTTGACCATTAACCCTATCCCTCAACCCTCAACCCTCAACCCTCAACTCTCAACATTAAACCCTAATTCATTAACCCTAAACCCTAATCCCTCAAACCTAAACCCTATTACTAAACCATCAACCCTCAACACTATACCTTAAACCCTAATCCCTATTCCTCAACCCTTAACCCTTAAAACTTAAACCCTATCCCTACACCCTCAACACTTGACACTATATCTTAAGCCTTAAACCCTCATCCCTAAAGCCTCAACCCTCAATCCTTAAACCTTCAACCCTAAACCCTATCCCTAATCCCTCTACCGTTGACACTTTAACCCTAACCTTGAGATTAAATGCTAATCCATCAACCCTAAACCCTCAACCCTCAATACTATACCTTAAACCCTAATCCATCAACCCTAAAACCTAATCCCTCAACCCTCAACCCTAAACACTATCAATAAAGCCTCAACCCTGGACACTATACCTTAAACACTAATCCCTCAATCCTCAACCCTAATCCCTCATCCCTAAACCCTAAACGCTATCCTTATTCCTAAACCCTCAACTCTTGACACTATACCTTAAACCCTAATCCCTTATCCCTAAACCCTAAACCCTATCCCTCAACCCTTAACCCTTAAAAATTAAACCCTAAAACCTATCCATAAACCCTTGATGCTCAACACTATATTTTAAACCCCAATCCCTTAAACCTCAGTCCTAAAGCCTCAACCCTCAATCATTAAACCTTCAACCCTAAACCCTATCCCTAATCCCTCTACCCTCAACACTCTACTTTAACCCTAATCCCTTGACCATCAACCCTATCCCTAAACCCTCAACCCTCAACCCTCAACTCTCAACATTAAACCCTAATCCGTCAACCCTAAACCCTAATCCGTCAACCCTAAACCCTATCCCTAAATGCTCAACCCTCAACACTATACCTTAAACCATAATCCCTCAACCCTAAACCCTAATCCCTCAACCCTAAACCCTAAACCCTATCCCTAAACCCAATAAAACTACTTTGCCTTATGTTAGGTTGTTAAACCCATCATTTTTGCCACTCTTCTGTTAAAGATATTTGAGTTGCAAGAATATGTCAGAAAAATGGCTATGAACTTTTTTAATGTTAGTAATGTTATATGGCATGTTTTTCTGGCCCATTTGGGGTTCATTATGCAAATAGGTGTACACACTATGAGAAAAGCTTTGTGTATGGTACATCCACAATGAGTAATTAACAATTGAAATCAGAAGGATGATCATTATGAGAAAAGCTTTGCATTGGGGTACATCTATGTTTCTTTCTATCCACCCCACACTTAGGGGAGGTATATTGTTATGAAATAGGCAAATAATCTCCCATTGTTTACTGGCTCTATCCACAAGAACTACTAAACTATACCTTAAACCCTAATCCCTCAACCCTAAACTTTCAACCCTAAACCCTATCCCTAATCCCTCTACCCTCAACACTCTACCTTAACCCTAATCCATCGACCCTTAACCCTAAATGCTATCCCTAAAGCCTCAACCCTAAACCCTAATCCCTCAAGGTCCTAAACTCTAATCCCTTATCCCTAAACTCTAAATCCTATCCCTAAATGCTCAACCCTCAACCTTAAACCTTAATCACTCAATCCTTATCCACCCCGCTCCTCCCCTATTTGGCTCACTCCCATCTCTACCCTCCTCTACCCTCGACACTATACATACATACATATAGGCATACATAGATACATACATACATATAGGCATACATACATACATACATGATTAATAGCCTTGAACATTAAAAAATTTAAGGGGAACATAACGTGAGCGCCTTCTAATGCGCTCGTGTTATTTCAAACATGACAAACAACACAAACTTTTGCGGAAAAGGAAAAATGCAAAGCAAAAACTAACGCAAGCGTGTTATAACGCACTCACTTTATGTTTTACTTTGGGAATCCCAAGCCTTGGGCTTGGGATTTGCTTTGGATTTCCAACCCAAAGGCTTGGAGTACATTTTCAACATCCACAGACGTGTTTTTCCATATTCTTCAAGATTTCACATAATTTCGTTCGTGCTAACCCTCAGATTTGCACGTGTTTGAAGGTCAAACAAATTGAACACCTGGGTAATGTTAGGCTTTCTCTTAGCTATTTGACAATGTGATTTTTTTCACATTTTAACAATGTTAAGCCTTTCATCTTTAATTTCTTTTGCTTGTGTGTCCATTTTTGGGCAAAAACCACTGTTTGGTCTTTTTTTCATTGTAAATTAACTATTCATTGAAATTTCAAAAAAATTACATATTTAGAAACTAGAATCCATTCTACAAATATTAAAAAAAGAAAAAAATGATTTTCAATTAGTTTTCAAAATTTATAGGGGTAGCACGGCCAAAATTCTATTTTTTAGGATGTGTCCACTTTGAAAATTAGTAAAAAATAAAATATTCATCAAAAATTTATCAGAAAAATCAGGCATAAACTACATGCTATTAGCTAATTTCTCACTGAAGTGATTTTAAAAATACCAAAAAAAAGTTGACCTTTTGAGGGAGCGACAAAACATGCTATGTTATGTTTTTTTGACAGAAACAACACCAATTTCTATGGCTCCCTCTTTTGAACCCCTTAATCTATGCCATTTTTTTTAAAAAAATAGTAGTTTAGAAAGTAGACTCAGAGCACTACAAACATTGTTTTGGTTGCATCTCCAAATTTTGAGTGTAACTATGCTCAATTTCTCATCAAGGCTAGCATTTCCTGATTTCAGAAATAAAGTGGCGACTTAAGACCCCTTTTTGGCCCCCCATCTTCTTGCACTTACCCGCATACAATCTAATAGAGCTTCTACATCATTCGACTTAACAACATGTGGTACAATCACCTTTTGTAAAGATTATTGGAGAATTCCATGGTATGTAGGTGATGTTTGTATTAAATCCCAAAGAGAGATCTTAGTTGTAGTAGCATGGAGATGCTCAACAAGATCATATTCTTGACCATTTTTAATAGTAAGATGAGGTGGTGGAGGGAGCATAGGTTGAGAACATGGAATAGAGACAAGCACGTGAGTTGCTTTCTTACTTTGTTTATTATAATTGGTGTTGTATGTGTGAGCAATCACATTGTAGTGTGGTTGCTGTGACACATTTTGAACACCTTGATTTCTTTGAGTGATTTTTCTTACATTATTTAGAATGTAATCTGGGGGACTAGGTGGTTTTTGATCACCTTGAACTGTAATCACGAGTTTTAAGAAAGAAGGTGCACTAGGTGCCCCATTCACAATCACCTTAGGAACATTAGTATACTTATTCACTATCCCCTTAGTAGGTTGAAGAAGTTTATTAGTGATGATTGAATTAGCATTATTTTTACTATGATTAAGCTCAACGTCCATCCCTAAAGGATTTAATGTGGTGAACCTTTCTTCATCTACAAATGCTTCATCCTGGCTAGGGAGAGTATTTGAATGAAGGGAAGGTAAGGTGTTGTGAAGAGAATTTTTGATGATTGTATCTTTAGTGATGTCTAAGGGACTTAAAGTAGAGCTATCCACAATCTTCTCATCCAAGGTTCTTGAAACTATAGAAGGAATAGGATAACTTATAGAATCATCATCATCATCATATATTTTAACTATTAGTTCCAAAGCATTAAGAGAAGAAGAAATTTCATACTCATCATTCTCAATGTTTTTTGTTAGATCTTTGACTACCGAAGGGTATGCATTCATGAGAGCTATGAAGTATTCAAATTAGATACATAATCAAGGATTTCAAATAAAGAGCATTTAAATATATCCTTATGACACATAGCTTGTATATAAGTGAGAACATGAGGGTTCATATTAATGAATTTGTAGAAATTTTCAAAGTTTTTGATATATGCATGTAAATATACCAAAGAACAATGAGATGAAGATGCCATACTAAAATGCTATGAAACATAAGTGTGCAATGCAAAGTTTTATGATACTTAAGACACCCTAGATGTGAGACTATTTCGCACCCAAGCACTTGTTTGAGGGAAATGATTTCTTAAAGATACATAGAGTCCACAACAAACTAAGTGGATAAGAAGAAAGAGTACAACACAACATTGCCTAGTTGATAATTTCAAAGGTTTTGATAAAAAAGATGTGAGCAAATTGTATAAACACCTAGTGTTGAAATACACAATGTGTATTTAAGAATATGCCAATTTTCACATAATGCTATGAATTTATGCAAAATTTTCAAATTACCAATGGATGTATGCTTTAAGATGAGTGTAATATCTGAAATTCAAGATGGTTGAGATGAATGCAATGAAACAACACCAATTTAAGCTTGTTTATGCACTAAAAATGCTCATTTTTTTCACTTTTTTCAATGCAAATGTACAAAATATGTAATGAAATTAGGAGAATGATGATGGAAAAAAAATTAAAACCTTTTAATCAGTCCAATGATGCAGAAAAATCCATCACAACACACCAATCTTGCAATGCTAGATGAAATATTAACCAAAATGTAGTGAAAATGCAAGGATTTTTTAAAACCTAATACCGAAATTAAGGCATGAAAATATGCAAAATATTGAATGAATGGAATCTAATCAGCTTTAATATGTAAAGTAACTCAGATCAGATTTGAAAATGGTGCAAAAATCTTGCAATGTTTAATGCAAAGTAAAAATTAAGGAAATATGAATGAATATGCCTCTTTTTGTTGAAATACACAATGTGTAAATGCAAAATTTGAGATGTAAATACAAAAGCACACTATGATGAAACACTACAGTCCAAAATCAGATTTTAATGAGTGTGGAAATGAGTAATAAAATCTGAAACAAGATTTTAATTACAAACCCTAGTTTTTGAAATTACTAGGTTATATGAAAAAAATGCAAAATTTCAAGCAAACCCTAGCAAATGAGAGATACAAATGCAAGGTAATGATTTTGAAATGATGAATTTCTAAAATTTATATCATATCTGATGTAAAAAATAGAGATTAGATGAAATGCAATGAAATTGATGCAAACTATGCTCTAATGCAAGCGTAGGATGCAAATGTTTTTCAAAATTTTACAAGATTTATGAATATAAAATGATGTAAATGATATGTATGAATGAAAATCTGAAGTATAACACTTAGCAAGGTGCAAAATGTAAAAAAAAATATGGGTTCACCAAAATTTTATGTAGAAAAAGGCGGAAGATGGGATTGATGGATAGTTTAGATAGATCCTCCTTTCACTACACACATTCAAGGACATTTAACTGAGTTGAATCACAACTTCTACAATAGGATTCACCTACAAGTTGGTTGTCACTTGTAATGATAGGGAAATTTCTAAATTGATGATTAATGTGTTACTTTAAATCCAATTATGCTCAAAACCATAATTATACAAAATCGTGAATAAACAGACGAATTCTGACAAATGCTCGCACACAGAGATACTAAATAAAGATCAAATACATACTAGACTTTGAAGTTCAGGGTCTTGAACAATAAGAGGCAAAGGGACTTGCATCAAAGCCCAAGGTATTATTTTTATTGAGGGTTTCTCAACTCCTTCTGCTACTGATTATCCCTGTTCTAGAGATTTTAGGCTCTGCAAAATCAGAGGGCAAAGGGACTAGCACCCAAGTGTTGAGAGTGCTCTTCTCTACCTTTTTCTATTAGATCTAGGATCCTTATGTTGTGCAATAATCCTTTGCAACTCCACTCTTCGCGATCCGACACTTGTCACCTACAATCACAAGAAGAGGGGTTGGGGGTTATGGTGTTTAGGAGCTTTCCTCGCTCAAGCCCTAGAATGGCATTCAAGCCTTCCAATACTGTTATTAGATAGAGAGTGTGTGTCCTTGTAGGACAGAGGCAAAAACAAATTGATAAATAATTGATTGAAGTACAAATAGATATCACCTCAGAGGTGTAGCTCACATATAGATGAAGATCTTTCACAACATGAGAAGATGAATCCAAATTTGTAATAACAAACACAACAACAACACAAGTTTGCTCTACAACACAATGAATGCCTTGAATTCTCTAAAATCATAAGTTCACTAATATATCATAATCATCTTCTCTATTTACAAATGAAGTCCTAAACATGCTTATATATGCATTCCTGCTACAAATTTCATAATACAAACTTAATATGTTGGCAAGGAACACCTTTAACAGTCACTTTATTGACATTCAAATTTGGGACCCCCCCAAAATAGGGTAGGACAAGGGCATGAGCATCCAAGCCCTGGGACCTATTTTGGGGTAGGGTTAAACTCTAGAATGTCCCTCAAGCCCCATTTGACATGGGTTTCAAGCCATTTTGTTCCAGGAGTCAAATTAAACATGCAAGATCAAATTCAAGGGACGCAAGAGCTAAACTTAGGAGGTAAAAGTCCCAAGGGGACATTTTACAATGTAACAAATAGATAATTATTATTGATTTTCTACATACATTATGACTAAAGTCCTGATTGATAGGCTGATTGAAAAACTTCTATAATTTTCAAACTATTTCACATTTTTCAAATCTAAAATATGTGTCACATTCTATGCTTCGCATACTATAGGATAAATAAATTGAATTTCATAAATTTTTGACCAAGTTATGGTGGTTAGACAAACACGTTTTAATAATTTTGAAATATTCTAATAAAAAAATCATAATTAATTATTTACATGCAAAAAAATTACAAAAAAAATACGGCACATATGGGCATGTGTCCTCTACTTAGGTTGGTCAGACATACACCTGTTTTTGTCTTTTTCCTAAAAATTTAGTACTACTGTATTGAAATTTTAAATTTTCACAAAATAGATATATTTTTTTCTAAAAAAGGACTAGTGGTCTAGAAACTACATTCAATTTTCTATAAATTATGTTGTTACATATTTTTCAAATTATGTTAATAACCTATTCAAAATTTTATGTCAAGTTGCCTAACTCTATTTTTTTGAATTTTCATTGCCACTTAGGGGCCTAGTTTGGACCCCCATGATCCTGCACTGACCCGCCAACTATGAAGGAATTAACATTGGGACCAACACAAGAACGAGAATGAAGGCACGACTCAAGACTTTGAGGAAGAGTTGGGGAATCAGCAAGTTCTAAAACTTTGAAACCCACAGACAAAGGTTTTGAGAAACATGAAATCACTGACTACAAAGGGAAAACACTTAAGTAAAAGGTCATGAGTTAGCTTAAAGAATAAAAGAATAAAGAATAAGGGAGGGAACAAAAAATAATAAAGAATAAAAATTTTGGTAACAACTTACAATTTACATCGATGTACTTATAATATTCTAATAATTTTTTATCATTAGATGATCGTAGATCCATGGCATAAGTTCTATTTTGGGCCAAAGTACTGACACACCCAAATTTATACGTAAAGTCTTCAGAATAGAAACAAGTGGACTATTTTGTATGTTATGTGGCTCATCATGATTTCATTGTGATGTTTCATGTACATCACAAAATTAACAGGTGGGCCCATCTTCACAATTGAGGGCTTCTACTCTACTGCCACCTTGACCTTTATTTTATTTAAATAATTCATATTATATACAATATAGTATACAATAAGCAATATAAATATATTATATAATTTATATATGTAACGTCACAAAATCTCCCCTTGGGGGCTTTTCCCTCATAAGGTTTAGCTCTCAGGTCTTTAGTGTGCATTTAGGACATCTAGCATCATATTTTGGCATCCCGATGAAATGATCCCTAAGTTTCATAACAAATGTGACCTAGGGGGATCCCTTGAACCTAACCCTACCTAAAATAGGGGGGAGGACTTGGACACACGTACCCTAGTCTTTCCCTATTTCGGACCAGTCCCAAATTTTGGGTGTCAGCTTGTGACTATTATTTGGGTCCTATGCCGACATGGTAAGTTTGAATTATGAAATTCTTGGCGGGAGTGTTTGTAGTTTCATATAGAAGCATGTTTAGGTATTCATTTGTAAACTAGATGATTACAAGATTTCAACTAGAACATTACTAGATGGTTATTGTGAATTTTATGCATTCTAAAGGTGATTCAAGGCTTTCATTGTGTTGCAAGAGCATATTTGTGTTGTCAATGTGTTTATATTTACATATTTGAGCAATCATCTCTTCATGGAATGAAGAGCTTCTTCCTCCCATGAGATATTCACTACAAGGTGACATCATTTGTGTTTTTGAGAATTTATCATTTGATTTTTGCCTTTGCCTCACAAGGGCACACACTCTCTATCTGATAACTATGTTCGAAAGACTTGAATGTCTCTCCAAGGCTTGACTGAGGCAAGCCTCTAAACACCACAACCCCCTCCCAAAGTTTTCATGATTACAGGTTACAAGTTGGAGCTACAGACAAAGTGAAGTTACAGGAGGGTACAATAGAGTGTCAGAATTGCAAATCAGAGAAGAAAATAGCTCCCTAGACTAGGGCACCCGCTCATTAGTTCTCAAAGTTTCGCAACGGGAAAACCTTTAGTACAAAAAGAGCAGGTTACAGATCTTGTTTGCAAATCCCAACAAAAAGCAGGGCATTGGACTTGGGTGCCCACTCTTTATTCCCTGACTATTCTACTTTCAAACCCTAAAAATAGGTGCACAATTATTTGCTATTTTGCATATTTCTATAGCAGTATTTTCTAATATTCATTCATTTGCTGTCGTATTTGCATAATTAGGGTTTTAATGTATAATTGAGCATAAGAGAAGATAATTGACAATCAAATCATAAAAATCTAAGTTTTCCTACATCTCATAGTGACCTAAGGTAGGATAGTACATTGCAACTCAACCCTAGGTCCTTGAATAAAAGGGTGAAAGGAGGATATACACACAAAAACTATCAAAACTCAACTATCCAAATTTTACCCTTTACATTTTGGTGAGCCCATGTTATTGGACTTGTGTGCACCTTGCTGAGTGTTTTTCTTTAGATTTGCAGTGATTTAATTCACTCATATATTCATTCATCTTATTGCATTGGAAAATTTACAAAAAAATTGAAAATTTGGAAAATTTGGGAAAAAAAAATTACATGCTAGGGTTTTTATTTTGCATCAATTAATTTGAATTTCATCAAATTTCTAATTTTTGCATTAGATCTAAGTTAAATTGCAGAAATTTACAAAAATTCATTAGTTTGCATTGCATTTTCATCATAAAATTGCTAGGGTTTTGTTGAAAATTGTGAATTTTGCATATAACCTAGTAATTCCAAAATCTAGGGTTTGTAGGTAAAATCTTGTTTCAGATTTTTCTACTGATTTTAGAGGCTCATTCAAATTTATATTTAGTTGTATTCTTGTATTTTATAACAAATTTTCATTTAGATTTCAAATATTTGCATTTTTACATAGAAAATTTCAACAAAAAAACTAGCATTTCATTGATTTTTCACTAGATTTGCACTACTATTTTGCATGTTAGGGCTTGGAAATCATTTTCAGATCTTAGAGCATTTAATTTTCATTACATATCATCTTGCAAAACATTTATATAGCATTTTACATCAAGATCTCAAACCTTGGGCTTGAAAAATAGTGATTTTCACTAGATTTGGCCTTATCGACTCTCTAAATTTGCACTATAGGCGTGTTGTAAAGAATATTTTTGCACTAATTGACTGATAGCAGGGGTATCATCTACTGCCCCTCCTAAAATTCTTTACAACAAAACATTCCACCTCGACAAATGAGATTTGATCCCGATGCTTCCACTTCTAAAATGAAAAAACCCATGAAAGAACAAAGCCCTATCTTACAAGAGATAAGTGCTAAGATAAAAAGAAAGAGAAAAGCAAGAGAAAGAAGAAGAAGAAGACAAGCTTATGCTATAAACCTTGCATCTCAACAAGAAAACATTAATCCAAACATTGAACCAAACAAAGATGATCCTAACAATGAACAACCTTGGGCTATGGTACCTTATGTCCCACTTTCCTCTAGCATTCAAGAGTGGGAGGATGACGATGATTTACTTGATCACTACTAGCCTAGGAGATCCTACAAGTAAGTATTTCTAACCCTTTATCTCTCTCATGATGTGCTTCTCCCGTGAAGTGTTATGTGTTGTTTAGGCCTCCTAGGATGACCCCTGATTCTCTTGTAAGGGTCTGGGATACCAAGAGACCACCTGTATTGTAACCTTCTTCTATTTGTATCATCATTCTTCTATATTGCTTCTCTCTCTGATTTCATTGTTGTGTGTTGTGTCTTACAGACATAGTGTTATAGTTGGTTACTTGGGGGCACCCTCCTACGTGATTGTCCCTAAGACACTTATTTCTCCTCTCTTATTTATTGTTTCCCTTCCTCTAGTGTTTTTATCTAGCGGGCGGATGATGAAAAACATTTACAGTGATGCGAACCTAGTGTCCCTTTAGCAAGAAATAAAAAATTGGACTTAGTTCCTAATATGACGATGGGGTTGCATATCATATCTGACGCTTGGCTAGTAGAAGCACTCGTGCTCTTTGTGTAGTGATTTTGATAGTGTTCTATCTCATTTACAAATCATAACAATACTACTGCTCCATGCACTTTGTCTATCTTGAATCTTGCATGCCTCATATTTCATATGCATTATCATGATTATGTAGACACTAACATGTTTCTTGCAGGGATGTCTTTATGGGAACATTTGGTGATCGTAAAGTACATGTCACCTCTGGGAGGCATGGGCTTGCGAAAGTCTATGTGCCCTTGTGTATTTCCTTCCTACCTTAACATGCTTGATATCGATACTTGATATCAACCACCTTAAGATGGGGTCATATATAAGGTAAGCTATCTGTTGTAGATGTTAGCAACGTGCTTGTCCTTGGGTACAGTTTAAAGACTAGTGCGATGAGTATTTCCTGCACTATGAGTTTTTTTGCAATCAATCAATCAATCATTTAAGCCATCTGTAGAGGCAGGATATCACGTATATCCTTTTTACCATAAGCCCTCTGTGGAGGCAGGGATGGTGTATTTCTCAGAGCAGATTACACCATCCTATCATTTTCAAAAGTCCTCTACGGAGGCAAGGAGCAGTTCTGTGACTAACTCAACCCTTAAGCGTGTCTTCGGCAATTCTTGTGGTGAAGCCCAATCATTGGTGTGTGCATGTAATGTGCCTAAGATGGTGATGAACCTAGAGATAGGAACACTCCATCGCTTGTCTGCCGTGTTTTCTCTGTATCTTCAAAGTGTGTGTGTTTGGCATGCTTGCTTTGTTTGGCATGTCTGTTGCCCCATATGCAGTCTAAAGACATGCACAATGAGTGCATCCTGCATTATGGGAGATTTGGTGTGTGTTGCCCCATATATAGTTCAAAGACCTGCGCGATGAGTGCATCCTATATTATGGGAGATGTGTTTACTTTCTTGTACTTGCATCTGTATTTCATATATATATGAGAAAAAGAAAAGAAAAAAAATTATTCTTTTCTTATATGCATTAATGTGTTTTCTATGCATTTACTATATTCTCCATGTTTTGCATGATTGTAACTATCTTCTCCATGTTTAATGTGATTGTAACTATCTTCTCCATGTTTTGTGTGCCTGTCATTGTCTTCAATGTGTCTGGCGTGTCTTCTCTGTGCTTGGTGTGTTTGTTGACCGTACTTTAATGAATGTATTGGCCTCGCATTTATACATACATTAAAGTGGGGGCTAAATGTAACATCATAAAATGTCCCCTTGGGGGCTTTTCCCTCATAAGGTTTAGCTCCTAGGTCTTTAGTGTGCATTAGGACATCTAGCATCATATTTTGACATCCCGATGAAATGATCACTAAGTTTCATGACAAATGGGACCTAGGGGGATCCCTTGAACCTAACCCTGCCTAGAATAGGTGGGAGGACTTGGGTGCCCACGCCCTAGTCCTGCCCTATTTTGGGTTAGTCCCAAATTTTGGGTGTCGACTTGTGACCATTATTTGGGTCCTATGCTGATACGGTAAGTTTGAATTACAAAATTCTTGGCAGGAGTGTTTGTAGTTACATATAAAAGCATGTTTAGGCATTCATTGTAAACTAGATGATTACAAGATTTCAACTAGAGCATTACTAGATGGTTATTGTGAATTTTATGCATTCTAAAGATGATTCAAGGCTTTCATTATGTTGCAAAGAGCATATTTGTGTTGTCTATGTGTTTCTATTTGCATATTTGAGAAATCATCTCCTCATGGCATGAAGAGCTTCTTCCTCCAATGAGATCTTCACTACAAGGTGACATCATTTGTGTTTTTGAGCATTTATCATTTGGTTTTTGTCTCTGCCTCATAAGGGCATGCACTCTCTATCTGACAACGATGTTTGGAAGACTTGAATGTCTCTCCAGGGCTTGACTGAGGCAAGCCTCTAAACACCACAACCCCTTCCCAAAGTTTTCATGATTGCAGGTTACAGGTTGGAGCTATAGATAAAGTAAAGTTGCAGGAGGGTACAACAGAGTGTCAAAATTACTAATCAGAGAAGAAAATAGCTCCCTGGACTAGGGCACCCACTCTTTAGTCCTCAAAGTTCTACAATGGGAAAACCTTTGGTACAACAAGAACAGGTTATAGATCTTGTTTGTAGATCCCAACAAAAAGCATGGCATTGGACTTGGTCGCCCGCTCTTTAGTCCTGGACTATTCCGCTTCCGAACCCTAAAAATAGGTGCACAGTTATTTGTTATTTTACATCTTTCTATAGCAGCATTTTCTGATATTCATTTGTTTTCTATCATATTTGCATAATTAGGGTTTTAATGTATAATTCAATATAAGAGAAGATAATTGACAATCAAATCACAAAAATCCAAGTTTCCCTACATCTCGTAGTGACCTAGGGTAGGATAATACATTGCAACTCAACCCTAGGTCCTTGAATGAAAGGGTGAAAGGAGGATATACACACAAAAACTATCAAAACTCAACTATCCAAATTTTACCCTTTACAATATATATCTAAACTGTTGATCTAATAATATCTCACAGCTCTTAGTTGATTCTGGAGGATTTTGTTAGTAATGTGTAGCATTGGAGAGCTACCTTCTGAAATTGAACAACAGCCATTCATCATTTGTTCATCAAATAATGGAACAATTTTCTTTGATGGCTGATGTTTTTTTGGTCACATCAGTCACCGAAGGTGATCAAGTGGATGCAAAATTTAATCTTTGTAAAGGGATCCAAGGTACATTTCTATGCAATATGTCAAGTCCATATGAGTAAGATGTCAAGTCCATATGAGGATTTCTTGAATTGGAAGCCCAAATGCTCTCAGAGCATGGTATGAAGTGACATTTTGGCGCTAAAAATCTATTTGTAGGGTTAGTAAGATAGACTGATGGATAGGTAATGATTTTTTGAATTCCCAATTTCCCTGCAGTCATGGCTATTAAGAGATGGAAAAATTTTCTTTCAACAATCAATTTCAACTTTTGGTTGTTCCTTGTTAGCTAATTTTGGGAATTATTCAGTTAGAATGTAGTCTTTTTCGGTAGAGGAAGGGGTTAGAATGGTTACATAGTTGGGTTGTTATCCTTACCTTGAAGGACCTAGTTCTTGTAAGATGATAAAAATGAGTCATGGGAACTCCATGTATGACATGGGAGGATATGGAAAGATAACAACCAGCTACTTGGGGAATAAAGTGGAAGGAGAATGGTGCATTTTGGCATCAATATTCTTTCAGTGTAGTTGGAAAGTGCCTTGGCTCCACAGCCAAATGCATCTAGCAGCATTGTATGATAGATGGTCTTGCATCTATCTGATGGGTTGTGGTTAGTGTTCACTCCCAATCCACTATCACATCTTTCTGGCAGCCTAGTGATGGATTTTGGATAGTGGTCTCTCCCAATCCATTGGTTCATCTTTCTGGTAACCAGCTTGGTATGTCGATTCTTTTGGCTTCCTTCTAGATAGTCTAGATTGCAGAAGGCTTCTTCTTTCTCCATGTTAGACTTTCTTCTTAAATTTGGTTCCCAATTTCATTCACATAGTCTTCCCGTTCCAGTGGTCAGGGCTCAAGCAAAGGCTTTTTCTTCATTATGTTGTAAGGAAAATATGAGGGAAATACACAATGTTCTGTCAACTAGAAATATTCATCCAGCGAGGGGCCAAGAGCTTCGTCTTTCGCCATGTAACCTTTATTATAAAGGGATGTCATCTTTTTGTAACAGTTGTTTAAGTTTTCTAACTCAATAAAATGAGAGATGACTCTAATTCTAATTTGTTAATTTCATTAATTAAACACATTGTTAATCTCTTTTCTAGAAGGATTCAAGGAATGATTTTGATTAAACTTATTTTTTACATATATTCTAAATTATAATACTTCCAGAATCAACCAATCAATCTAACCATAAATAATAAAAGTTCCAGAATTATGTTATTGTCAAAAAATAATAGAAAATAAGACAAAAAAATTTAAAATGTTGACAACAATTGTAATCTATATGAATAACCAATTTTATATTAAACAAAAGAGTTTGAGTTTACAATCTATAGAGGATTTTTTACATAGTCCTAATCCAAGGTGCCCTAACATGAACCTTAGATAAAGGTATAAGCAAAAAAGGGAAAATTCAAAATAGCTTAAAATTTCAAAAACTCAAAATAAAGTTGTTAGTGGCCACCATTCATTTGTCTTCTAACAATTTCCATGTGAAGAAGAAAATCTATAGCATAGACAATAGACCTGGCCCTTCTTAAGTAACAGTTAGATAAATCATTATGTATAATAAGGGCCATGTTAAAGTGCTCCAATGAGCTTCTAACAATTGCCCTCCTTTCCTCCTTAAAAATGTGTTTAGTTGTAGCCGAGTGCTCTAACAAATGTAAAGGGAAAATTCTAGCCTTATCCCATGGTTCGTCATCACAATTGAAATCATTTAAAGTTAAATCAAGGGTATCCCTAGGGATAAGCAATTCTTGAATCATTGCCTTTCCGATCATCTTCACCAGACTTGGATCATCAAGCAGGTCTATTAAATTTGACAGAAATGCATAGATGATGCCACTGAAAAGATTTTGTTGAGGATATTGTGAAAGAATATCATAGCCAATAATATCCAAGACAACATCATCAACCAGGACAGAGTCAATCAGAAACACCTTCCACAATTTTTTCTCATCATATCTATAGAAATCTGTCATTTCCCACTTGTAAGGCAAGAGAGAAATACGACGAGAAATCAAATGACTCATCTTGAATCTCAATGATAGAAATTCACCACAAAATTGTGAAAACAGAAACAATCAAAAAAGAAGGAAGATGCCTAATAAACTTATAGAAGAGGCTTAGGGCTATATTTATTGTGTTGCCTATGAAAAAGTACAATAACCATGTGACACGCCACATTATACATAACAATCACATCTGGTGCCAACATTTATTTCTATTTACAGTGGGTTAATTATGATCTCAATTGGGATAGATTAAAATAGTGTCACACCATTGATAGGACAAACTGCACTCGCAGTACCTTTATCATTAATTAGAGTCGTACGATTGATTTGATTGAAAGCACTTACCTAGCTAGATTAGCCATTAGCCATTAGCCAATGCCAATTGAGTTCATTAATGGCCAGTGACAAACCACATAGATTAGCCAATGCTAATTTACAAGGTATGGTAGAGTCAATTAAATGGAGTTGTTTGTTATTACCCATTTTTCATGGCAGTACTAAGTTTCAACCTTATAGTGCATTACCAAGTTTCAAATAGTAGAATAATCGATAAACTATAAAAGTTCAAAGCAATAGCTTTCATTACAACAACTATGTGAAGAAAGTAAGTTATCAAGTACTTATTTTGTGTTCATTCATGGTTTTAAATTTAATTGTGTGATAGAGTTCATAGATGTCGAATAGTAATAAGTATGAAAGACAATTTTATTTATCCATGGCTATGCAGAATGTTATTGCTTTGCAGTTCTGAGAATGATGAAATAGAAGTCTTCATCAAGTGGAATAAATCATGTCAAGAATCAACACTTTTAACATTTTCAAATGACGCATTCTATTTTGGGTGGTCGGTTCAATTTCCCACACACACATGCATGTATGAGAAACTAGAAATTTGAATGAACACATGGAATTTGTATTACAACTCGATTGCTAGTGACCTAGAGAAAATCAATTTAATTCTCTTTTATTGGCCTTATTGTTACCCATACCTAGTGATTTCTTGTACATATAATGCAAGGTTCCATAGAAAATCATTTAATGACATTGTGAATGAGTACATAATTGAATTTATAATAGAGATATTGCCTATTAATATGATAGTTATGGACTACAGTGAAATATTCATTAAGCATCATCGAAAAGAGGAACCAAAAAGATTTTGGAGGACCAAAGCAAGAATTCAAGGTGGAAGGATAAAAATTTTGTTTCAAACTTTGATGTTGGTTAGATGTTTATGTATGATGTAATTCCCCAATGTTTTTGATGGTGATGTTAAATTTAATAAAACTATAGAAGTAATTATGATTTGAAACTAACATGAGTTCAATGGCAAATTGCAATGTATATAGATGGTTCAAATTTTCAATATTAAATAACATTCATCACATGGAAAAGATAAATGAGTTTAATGGCAATGTATAGTGATGTATAATACTATAAAAAGGGAAAAGATAAATGGATGTGTTAGGTCAATTCAAAATTTTATGGTTTTAATATTATCACATTTCACTCTGCAAAATCCCCAAGTAAAAACACTGTGGTTGGTGTTGTCTAAGGGGTTTTAATGTTATCATGACTCTAATTGATCGTTGACCCGTGTATCCAGTTTCCCCAACTTAATTTGTACTTTTATCGACCCCTTTGTTCTAAGTTATCAGTCTCGAGCGCCTTTATTTTATTCTAAGTCTAATTTTGTCATGAGCATCATATCCTCCATTTAAACCTATATTTCTAAAGTTGCGATGGTGCATGAAGACACCACGTGTCCCCTGTGGGTCCTTGTTTTTAATCTCCTCGATCTAGTTTAATATTATTTTTAATCTTGATATATGTTTATTGAGCGTATCCCCTCTAGGCCTCCTAACATGTGGCGGTCATCTATTATCTTGTCGTGAGGATTTGCCTCACCGCGGCCTTGCTTTAAGCTGAAAACTTGAAGGTGTGACGGTGCAATAAGGTGGCATGTATCACTTTGGGCGTAGTGGGAATTCCATGGTCCCACCAAAGGTACTTTCCCGAATCCTGACATGTGGGATTTTATCATTTGCTGTGAATATTCTAATGATGACATGAATGCCAATGGTTGAATAATTATTATATATTATGTTATATAATATACTAATAGTTATATTATATAATTATTATCATATATTATATTATTATCAGATAATAATATAACATATGATAATAATATAATAATATATTATAATTATATTATATAATGTGATATTATTATATATTATATAATTATTATTATAATATATACAATAATTATATTATATAATAATAATTTGCCTCATCGCACTTCACAGTCTTGCTTTAAGCCAAAAACGTAAAGCTGTGATGGTGTGATAAGGTGCCATGTGTCCCTTAAACCTTTGAGTGTAGAATGAATTCCATTGTCCTACCAAAGGTACTTTTGTGATGTGGCATTTTATCATAATTTGGTACATAAATAAAAGATTAAATGTGATGCTAGTGAGATTTATAAAGTACAAACATAACCATAACCCTAATTAGATTAAAAGTTAAAACCTTATTCTAAACCTAATTTAAGTGACTTTAAAAATATAAGTTATTAGAAATAATTAAAGCTGCTAGTGAGATTCATCATGAGAGAAGTAATAATTTATAAATCCTTGATTGTATTAATTCTCAATTTCTTAATCGTCACTTACAAAAAACACAAATGGAGATAAGATGTGTTGGGACCTAAAATTGCCTACCATTTTTCGCAAAAAAAATTAGGTTCCCATGATGAAAAAATTGACTGCAGCACTCAGAAATGCACCTGCACAATATGCTCAAGTGGCCTACTTTGAAGCATTATAATTCAAAGCATGTTCATCTTCATGCAAAATTACTTTACAAACATGTTTATCTATCATATGTGAGTATGCATGACTAATTTTAGCTTCCTATGATGAGATTTGACTAGGTTTTGAAGTGCCAAGTTAAGGGGTTTTAGTATAGTTTTGTTGTTTGCATAGTGTTTAATCTGCTCGAGAGGTCAACTTTGGAGGCTAAAATCTAGCAACTGAATGATATTCATGGAGAACCAATTGATGTCTTAGATTTACATTATGATAATCTACTTCCATGCTAGTTTTTAGAACCCTAGCATCTCATTTGGTATTTTTTCAAAATCAAAAGAAAATACAATTTATCCTGATTTCATAAGTTGCACTTCCAGAGAGGTCAACTTTGGCTCTAAATATTTGGTGAAGAAAGATAATTGGTGAAAATTCCTTCTGCACACATTCTCATGGAGCCTAAATGAACTAATTCCCCCAATTGCAACTTCCTAGGAAGAGATTTGATGATTTTTTGAAATAGCAAGTTGGTGAGCCCTAATTAGGTTTTCACATGAGCAGTTTCAGAAAAGGATGAGTGACCCACTTTGAATGATTATATCTTGCACATAGGGATGCATCTTTCTGAACCATTTGTTGCACTATGTTCTTGTGTCAAAAGTCTACATGCCATTGCATTTTCATAGCTTCAAGAGATGATTTGACCAGTTTTTCAGGGCAATTCCAGAGGCTACCTGGCTTGTTTTGTCCACAATACAAAATGCCAGGAAGCAAATTTTGATGACAACACATTGTAATTTTTTCACTTTAGAAACACATTGGAATGGTCCTAGAGCAATTCAAGACTAAAAACTTATTTCAAAATGAAATGTTTTTAGGCTAGACCTACAAGGAGACTCGGCATACATCACACAATTATGAAGTTATGAAGGTTGCAGTGTAGATGAGGTTGGAAATACAAAGCATGAGTTAATAAGTCTCTCTCTCCTTGGCAAGCACATCCAATGATCCAAATTGTTTGCCATTCTAGGTGTTTGCTACCTTATGATTGCAGGCAATCTAGCATTTCATACAAAGAATTGAAGGAAGAAGCAACTAAAATGGGTGGATATTTTATTTGCAATGGATTGGAATAGCTTATACATTTACTAATCATGCCAAAATAGAACCATCCATTAAGGGTGCAGCAAAATTTATATCAAAATCAAGGTCCCGAATTTACTGATAAGCTATAGTCATACAATGTACAAAGGCAGATTAATCTTCTATGACAAACTGACTTTATTATCTCCACAATGGCAGTAGAGGGTTTCATATGTTAAGAATTCTCATGACCAGTTTCCTCTCAAAAGGACCTATCTTACACCTCGATAGCAATCAAATGACTCAACGTGTAGCTTTGCAAATGAGAGCAGTCACAACCTTGTTGAGCTGCGGCCTGGTTCATTTCAAACAAACATTGAAGGGGAAAACACCCAAAGCAAAATACACAATTAGATAAACTGTTTAAACTTTATAGCATTCTATTAGTTTGTGCCGATAACCTCCTGAAATAGTTTATAGGACTGAAGGAAGCCGGTATCGAAATTTGGGATGACACATTTGATACAATCCTGCAAGCATTGTAATTACTTAGAAGGGTGTAACATAAAGAAGTATGGCATCCAGGAAGAAAAAACTGACAAAAATAGTAGTGGTACGAGGATCCCTCCTACTTAAGAGGGACTACAGTTTCTCTCCTTGTGTTGTTATATCTCCAACAACAGTCTGTATCCTTCTAGCAACACTTCTCAAGCGATCATATCACATCTTCACAACATCAACACCTCTTGAACTAGGAAATGTATCAACTCTTCATCAAGTTCATTAGGGTGCATTGAGTCGGCATGAGAGAGATGAGTATCCATATGTGATGGATGACGTGATCGAAAACAAAAATTCCATATCCCAGTAAAGAATATATAAAGGAAGATGGTGGGCATTATCAGCTCAAGATACCAGATCAATATAAGGAACAAAATATGGACCAGTCATGTTGTGATGGGATTCTTCCAATTGCAAACATCACCAGCCCATTTGTTGATTGCTATAAGTGGAGAAAAGTATAGACATGATGTGGAAAAAATTAGCTTTACTATGATGGATGCTCCACTTGTGAAAATATGAGTCTACCATATATTCCACCACCTCCTTTCTTAAAGGTGGCTCAACTTAGCTGAGCCTAAGTGCTACTACATTGATGGGTTGGTATCTAAGACTATCAAGTTGAGTCACCGTGTATAATGCATCTTAGGCAGCAAGGGCCTTGAATAAGTGCACATCATATTCAACAGAGATGAACATGAGAAACGAACTACCAACTCAAGGTCACCTATACAATTTGCATGTCTACAATGAAGGAAGAGACATCAACTATTTGTGGTCACATATTTTGTGCATCACAAATGTTGTCCAAGTTCAGAAGAAATGTCCCACCTATAGGAAAAGACTTACAATGAAGAATATGTCTAGATGGAAGTGTAATCTCATTAAACACCATCATTGCAAAATATGTATAAAATGGATCTGCTGAAAAGGCTTTAGAAAATTATCAAGCAAATATAGTGGGCAGGTCTAAAGCCAAATTCAACATCTTCACATAGCAGTTATGTTGTTTTACCGAATGCAATGAACAGGTATCTAGTCCGCAGCTTACACCAACATTTTCTCTGCTTAAGCTAAAATGAAGGATTGATTATTGGGATAAAGGAAAAACCTAACAAGACTCGACATATCGACGGGACTAGATTTAGGGTCCCATCGATCAGACGATGTCCACCAAGTACAAACAACATAAAAAAGAGGCAATGTAATAGGATTATGTCATGAGCTATTTTAGAGTTCCTACTTGTCATAAGCTGAGAGGGTACGGGTGAATATAATGGCATTTAGCTTACATCTGCCAGGCGCATTAAAAATTGAATCCATTTTGTGCAACAGTTCCGTGGTGGCTATAAAATATTTCGTGGGTTCTATTAAGCAATTTGAGTGCCTCATGCAATTTGAGTACTTCCATGTTTTGTATATAATATCTACCAGAGTATCTACAACTGTAACATTTGAGTAGATTCAAATGCAACTCCAAAGCTACCATCTTAGCATGCCCAGATAGATAAGGAATACAAATCTTGTCTTAATACAGCTAACCTGCCTTTTCCTACAATATCTACTGAAGAAGTCTTATGACAAGATGGTAAAATAGAAGCAACATTCTCAACTCTGGAGTAAAACATGGTGGGATACACTAGTGAATAGCTTTGTCAATATACTCCTGTGAACAAGAGGGAAATTGCAGATCAAACTAAGAATTCAATCAATGATTATATGGAAGGTATTCATTATGTCTAGTGATACTTAATGCATAGAGGAGAAACCCTAAAATCAGTGGGACTTCTCCATATCGGAGTGATGAGTTTTCGAGTCCCACTGATCTGTCGATGAAGTGGGCCCCCAAAATTTATTGAGAGACATTTTCTTGAAGTTTTCCATTCGATAAAATACAAATATGGCATGGAAGAAATAAAACAAAATAGGATTTATTGAGATAATGGTAAAGCATAAATGATGAAACTTTACACTCAATAGTGTAAGATGCAATTACACTTTTAAGGAGGGGAAATTATTTTCACCCAAAATGTATACTTTTGTCAAACAAAGGTGA
Source organism: Cunninghamia lanceolata (assembly GCA_027924645.1). Classification (NCBI taxonomy): domain Eukaryota; kingdom Viridiplantae; phylum Streptophyta; class Pinopsida; order Cupressales; family Cupressaceae; genus Cunninghamia; species Cunninghamia lanceolata. The sequence continues at coordinate 3,390,550 of BSBN01001291.1, read as the reverse complement.
AAACACACAAAGGAAAATATAATCAAGGAATGGAACAAAGATTAAAGTATTGGAAGATACTTTATTTTTCCAGAATGTGGAGACAAGTTGAGTTAATTAATTATTCTATATATGGAAGATAATTAATTAAATAAAGAGATGCACTGGAATGAATGAAGGGACATAACCCTAAAGTTACAAAGTATTTATCAAAGGTGAAAATCAAGCAATGAATCATCGAAGGAAGCAGTAACAAGCAATAGAACAACAAGCATTAGGGTTAAAAATAAAATATCATAATGGAGACTTTATATACATTATAAAAATATTTTGGAGCAATTGGAGAAGAAGTATTTTAATCTAATGTTTCAACCTCTAATGTTCAATTATCTTTTTATTATCATTCACATGTGTTATCTATGTTGTCTCTAAAATGGTCTCCCATGTTATTTAAATTAATATATCAAGGATATATTAATTTATCTGATCACATTTGCTGATTTTGTGTGTGCTACTTGATTGGTTTTGCAGAGAAGTTGATTTAAGTCTTCTTAAGTGACTCAGTTTACTAGTTTCTGCTCAGAATTAAAATCCTTTAAATAGATCATCTTTATTGGTTTCCTTCTTGTTTGAATTAAAATTCCTTTTAGTTTTTCCAGTAACTTGGGAGAATATCATTGGGATTGGGTAAGAAGAGTACAAATAGCCTACAACCTTGCATGTTTATAGAAGGTATAAACATCTCAAAAGTGCTAAATAATTTGAGTTAAGCTAAGAGGGAATAAAAATTAATCATACATATCCTAATTCCATTTGCCCAAAATAGATAAAACACTGATCATCATAAATACCATTTCAAAATCTTATTCATAATTTTCAAACCTCAAACATTAGCATTAGAAATCATTCACAAACATTACAACTACTTCACACCTATTTTCCACCGTGAAGGTTACACAAAAGTATGCTTCAACCGTTTAGGTATACCCACCTAGGTCTGGTAGAACCTAAAGAGAAGAGGGTTTAACCATACTAACCCTGTACCTATTAGCCAAAAGAGTGAAGAGATCTTGGCAACCTCTTAGGGTTAAAGACCTGCATTTTTGAGACCTAATAGAAATGGCGACTCTACTGGGGAGTAATTCAGAATCTGGTTAAAGACCGTCTCATCACAGAGTCAATACATTTTTGAATTCCAACACAAATTGGTAACTCTGCTAACAAGAAGGACCCAGAAAAATAATATATATTCCTCTTTTTGACAAGAGGTGGTGATTCTAAATAAAAATCCTAGACAAGATGACTATTCGCATATTCAAAGGGGACAAGGTCTCAGAATTAAAAACTATCTCATACCCCCTGTTGGTTCCCAAAAATGCAGGTTGCTAACCCTAAGAGGATGCCAAACTCTATGTTTGGATTTGCAACATTTTTGGACCAATTGACAGAGCTATCAGCTCCCTACACTTTAGGTCCTGCTAACCTAGGCGGGTATACCTTTGTAACTAAAGTAGACTTCACACTATATGACTTGATTGGATTAGTAAATCTATCACAATGGCATAAAATGTAATAGATACAAGCTTCTAAACTACTCCTACTCCTAATACTAAGATCTGAGATGTAATTGTTTGAATGAGATTTTATGGAATCGTAAAATGGAATTGGTATGACCAGTGCCTATTTCTGTTGGGCTAATGGAGTCAAGGTGTATATGATATATGATTTACTTATTGGTTACAATCCTAATTGTTTGGCACTTGTGTTTGTTTATAGCTTGTATAAACATGCAAGAATGTGACTGACAGACTCTACTTAGTGATCCACTCGAATCTTACCAGGTTACTGTGACTTATTGAAAGGATTTTTTAATCCTTGCTTGAAGGAACCGATCAAAAGAATCACACAATGACAGCAAATGTGTATTGACAAATGGAGTTGATGCTCAATTTGAATAACAAGACAATATTGAGTTGGAGATAGTATGGCAATCTTGATAATTATAGGGCTGCTCTTATCTATCCAAATTCTACCTCCAGGTTACTGTAATCAATCAAAAGGATTTTATATCTGTAATGGAAACCAATTAATTTGATTACACGAAAACAGCAAGTGTGTTTCGATGAAACTGAAATATCAACTTGGAAACTCAAGTTCAAATAACAAAGAAATAATAGTATGGAGACAACCAAATAATTGCTCAGCTCAACAAACAATAGACACCAATATTAAATCATTAATTTATGCATTTTCTCCACTATACAATTTTGAAAGATTTTACAATGTACAACATAATATTTTATTTTGGCAACTGGTCAATCCATCCAGTTATCTAACTGATGTTTTTCCTAATCTACTCTTGATCCTAATCTACTGATGATTCCTCTAATCTTTGATTTCATCTGGCATATATAGTTTGAGATTTTAGGGTTACAACCCTTTATTTCTTCCGTTGCAACTTTTGGTATCTCTTTTCTTTTAGTTAATTGCCTTTAGCAAATTAAAATATTTTAATTTTCACCTTTGTATCTCAGCAAAATTAATTACAATTAATTATAATCCTTCTTTAGCTGGCAACTTTGTTTCAACCCAATCAGAAAATGCTCTCCGAATAAAATGATTATTCATTTTATAACCCCTCAGTGAAAATGTTTCACTTGTATTTTCACACATTGAAAATATTCATCAAGTAGAACACTTACCTATTCAGTTAATTCTTCAAAAATATTTCATCTCCATTATACGAAATCTTTACCTTGTAGGTTCATTATGTCTTTCTATGAGAATATTTTATTATTCCTTATTGTTAATGAAAACCTATTTTCCCTTCTCCAAATAATTTACTCTTTAGGAAAATAACTTTCGTGCCTTGATAGATTTTGCAATAACTCACTCCATATTGAAAAACTCCTCTCGATAATTATTTTAATATTTTTTTTACTTTCTTTTTGACCTTGGCAATATGCAGTTTTCGGACCCACTTCATAACACTGTGAAATTTACCCGATGTCAAAATGGCCTTTTATCACCATCGGCATAACACAGGCCTTCATTGTGAAATTAACATGTCATCCCGATGCTTTTGGTTTCTCTGATATGTTTCACCCATCATTCTATTTATCGGCAAGACTCTTCCCGCAATGCCTCTCATGGTTTTCTTCATCGCGATGACCCTTGTAGTCGCAGAGATTTAAAAAACTTACTCCTATATAGTAAGTCTCTCCAATAATGACTTTAGGGTTTCTGTGTGATTTGCATAGTTTAACCAAAATCCTTTTTCGAAGCTATTATCTCATTTCAGGATGCGAAGATTCTGGTGAAGGTTGTGGAATTCGGCTATATATCTTTAGCAATATATATTAAATTTAGCTTTTGCCCACCCATCGACATATCGGAAGACTTATTTTTAGTCATTCTGATATGCTAGCTCTCACCGATTAGGTTTTTATTTTGCAGTGTTTACGGTGACATCATCTTCCTCCATAATTTTGCCAATATTAAGCTCTTGGGGTAACTTTGACTCTTGCAATTGTAATATATGTAATTTTCCTGTAAAATATTCACAATAACCAACCATCATGGCAATGCTCCCTTAATTTTTGGAATAGAGATATTTTACTCATGGGAGTAAAATTATGAAGTATTAAAATAATACCCTTGTTAGGGTTTGCCTTCATTTTGCATGCATTTTGATTCTTTATTTAATTAATCTTCCTGGCATTCGTATTCTCGTGAAAATAATTTCCCAATGTGAATATAACTATTTGTCATATCCTTTTGTTCATATTTTCACCCAATCGAAAAAACATATTTTACTCTTCAGGTAGGAAACAATTACCACTCATAAAATCAACCTTGCGAAAATATTTCACATCTTGGTGAAAATATGTTACAATATCAAGAGGTGATTAAATTTAATAAATGTTTACCTCCTCGTGAATGTATTCACCTTGTTTTAATTAAAAGATATTTGATATACTTTTCCATGAAGAATAAAGTATTTCATAATACTTTAATTTTAATCCCTTTGTTGGCCAATATAAACCTATATGCCTTTTCACCTTTGTTTGGAAAAATATACATTTTAGGTGAAAATGATTTCCCTGTTCTCTATTCCTCGGTGAAAATATTTCACTGCAAAATATTTTCTAGGTAAAAGAATTACTCATTCAATCAATTCTCTTTGTCTATGTATATTTATATCCCTTAGTGAAAATATCTCTCTGGTCATTATATACCCTCTTAACTCTTCCTGAATAATATTTTACTTTCCAAAAATATTCAATGATTGTTCACTTTTATCTCCTTCCACAAAATATGAGGTTTATATTTTATTTTATAATAGTCTCATGTCATTTAATTTTTTATATGTACCTTCTTTATTTTATTTACACCTTTTTGTAAATATTTATTCTCCTTTGAATAAACCTTTCATCTCACGGGATTCCATCGGCAAGACTTTTTAGATCGGTATGACTTGAGATTTTCACTCCGATGGTATATCTCTTGTTGATGAGTTTTCCATCGGTGAGACCTATATGATGTCTTGCCGATGAAATTTTTTCTATAGCTCTTGTTCATCGGTGAGACTTTTGCTGAAACTGTGTCCATCGTAGCAAATTGTTATATCATGAAAAAAGATTAAAAAGTATTCCCAGTTCTTTTAATTCCTTTTCACGACACCTTGCATAGTGATCAAAATAGGCCAACTAGCCTTCGGAATTAGCTTGAAAAACTAATCAAGACTTCTCCCAGAGCTATGAAAATGCATAAACTTGTAGATTTTGACCTAAGAATTCAATGCAACAAATGATTTGGCATGAAATTATTAGGATTAAAAGCTGCTCGCAATCAAAGTAGCCCATTCTACATGTTCTTGTGCCTATTAAAACTCAACTGAAACCTGTCATTTTGCCTCTTTGGAAAAATATTAAATCTGATATTGAGAAGCTACCATCCTGGGGATTAGTTCATTTAGGTCACGTGAACATGTAGACAAAATGGTTTTTCTTCACTCTTCTTCCTTTGCAAAATATCAAGTGCCAAAGTTGACCTTTCTAAAGCTGCCTAGGAATGCAGTCACAGAACTGTGTAAAACCCATCTGGATCTGATCTTGAAAAAATATCAAACGGAGTGCTAGGCTCTTGAGAATTGGCATGAAGGTACATTAATATGGGAAGAATTCAAGACATCAATTAGTTTTTTATGAACACGATCTGATTGCTAGATATTACCTTCCAAATTAACCTCCTTGAAAACTGCCCCTGTCAAAACCTGATTCGAGCTCACCAACTTGCAATTTTAAAAACCCACTAAATCTCTTCCTGGGAAGTTGTAACTGGAAAGTTGAGTTCATTTAGGCTTGATGAGTGTGTGTGTAAGAGGATTCTTTAGCATCCATCTTCTGTCATGAAATGTTAAGAGCCAAAGTTGACCTCTCCGCAACTTTCTAGAAATGCAGATATGGAAACTGAACTTTTTACATTTGCTTTTGATTTTGAAAAAATAGCAAACGAGATGTTGGGGTCCCAAAAACTGGTATGAAAGTACATTATCACGAGAAAAATATGGAACACTAATTATTTTGTCAGGATCATCATTTAGCTGCTAGATGTCAACCTCCAAAGTTGGCCTTTTGGGCTGATTTCACATTGTGCAAGTAACAAACCTTACCAGAATCCTTCAGCTCAACTTCTCAAAACTCAGTTAAATCATGTCACAGGAAGCTGTAATCAGATATGTGTGTTCACATATGATAAGTAATCATGCTTGCAAAGTGATTTTGCAAGAAAATGAACAGGCTTCAAATTACAATGCTTCAAAGTTGGCCACTTGAGCACATTGTGCAGGTGCATTTCTGAGTGTTGAAATTGATTTTTCACATATGGGAACCTAAAATTTTGCAAAAAATGGTATGAAATTTTAGGTCCCAACAACCCCCTTAGATGCATTCTTTAGCCTAAGGAGACATGAAGGAGAATCGAAATGCTCTCTGTTTAGCAAAATGGTGGATATCCATATGCAGATACCTTTTAATCTTAAATCGGATGAATCCATATGCATTAAGACATTCATGTTAGCATATGAGCCTATGTTAATTTATTGGCCTAAGTCATTGAATCCAGTTACTCTAAACTAGGTGGGTGAATTGATTACTATCATAGATAAGAAAAGGTATGAGGATGTTGTCAATTGGGAATCTAATGATGACATTAATGATGAATATGAAGAGACTAATCAAACAATTCATCCAATAGACGAGACATGTACAAGTAAAGTTTTTAGTGATGATATTTCATATTTAAATGAGGAAGAAGTTTTAAAAGACCAATCCTCCACCTGGGATCAAGATTACAATTATGAGGATTTTTCACAAGACTTGGAGCCCTGGCATATTCCAAAAGATGAGAGCAGTCTTCAAAATGTGGATGTTCATTTTGTCCCAGCCCACCCACCTCAATACCTGAATCAGCAGTTTGACAAAGAAGAGGTGTGCACATCTGAAAACAATTTTCTGATCCATTCAAACCCCTTGTATGATGATATAACAGAAGATGATGGGATGATACTTTTCCAAGATATGTCAGAACAAAAATTTCATGTATGTTTGAATCCAGTTTATGAAGAGGATGAAGTGTTTTTAGATAATTAGAGTGATATGTCAGTTTGTGAAAGAAATGATTATGCTAATGAAGTGGTTATATCTGATTGTAATAAACTTGAGTATTGTGGTAATAATGAAAAAGATGAAGAAAATGTCAGCGATGTGGTGGATGAAGAAATGTGTTCATTCAGCAGTGAGCAGACTTCACAAATACAGTTTGATTTGCTCAGTTTTCCAGCTCAAATGGAGAGCAGTCATTTGGTGGATGATAGAAAATTTAATAAAGTGAAATATCATATGGAGATTCAGTCTGGCTTGTCACATGAGAAAACCTTTTGGATTTTGCCCAATTTTCAGATGCAAAACAAGGAAGAATGCACTGGCATGAAAGATAATCATATCCTCCAACTAGATTTTAGTGATATTTCCAAATTGGATTCCATACAGTCAAATGAAAATAAGGTCTATGATAGAGGTAAATAAGGGTTTTTCTTTTCTGGTGGCCTTGTGCTATCAGCCATGATGTAGTTTTTCAAATCACATTAGTTTGGGGCAGAAATAACATTTGGACTCTAATGCCCAATGGGGTAGGCACTAGTTTGCTCCCCAAAGATCTAGGATCTTGATATGCCCACAAGGGGCATATATCCCTAGACAGAGCCACTATTGGGACCTAAAATTTCCTACCATTTTTTGCAAAAAATTTTAGGTTCCCATGATGAAAAATTTGGCTGCAACACTCAGAAATGCACCTGCACAATATGCTCAAGTGGCCTACTTTGAAGCGTTATAATTCAAATCTTGTTCATCTTCATGCAAAATCACTTTACAAACATGTTTATATGTCATATGTGTGTATGCATGATTGATTTCAGCTTCCTATGATGAGATTTGACTAGGTTTTGAAGTGCCAAGTTAAGGCATTTTGGTATAGTTTTGTTGTTTGCACAGTGTTTAATTTGCCCGAGAGGTCAACTTTGGAAGCTAAAATCTAGCAACTAGATGATATTCATGGAGAACCAATTGATGACTCAGATTTACATTATGATAATCTACTTCCATGCTAGTTTTTAGAACCCTAGCATATCATTTGGTATTGTTTCAAAATCAAAAGCAAATAAAATTTATCCTGATTTCACAAGTTGCACTTCCAAAGAGGTTAACTTTGGATCTAAATATTTGGTGAAGAAAGATAACTGGTGAAAATTCCTTCTACACACGTTCTCATGAAGCCTAAATGAACTAATTCCCCCAGTTGCAACCTCCCAGGAAGAGATCTGATGATTTTTTGAAATAGCAAGTTGGTGAGCCCTAATTAGGTTTTCACATGAGCAGTTTTAGAAAAGGAAGAGTGACCCACTTTGAATGATTATATCTTGCACATCGAGATGCATCTTTCCAAACCGTTTGTTGCACTATGTTCTTGGGTCAAAAGTCTACATGACATTGCATTTTCATAGCTTCAGAAGATTATTTGACCAATTTTTTAGGGCAATTCAGGTAGCCCACAATATAAAATGCCAAGAAGCAAATTTTGATGACAACACATTGCATTTTTTCACTTTAGAAACACATTGGAATGGTCCCAGAGCAATTCAAGACTAAAAACTTGTTTCAAAATGAAAAAAAAAATAGGCCGGGCCTACAAGGAGACCCAACATACATCACACAATTATGAAGTTATGAAGGTTGCAGTGTAGATGAGGTTGGAATACAAAACACAAGTTAATGAGTCTCTCTCTCCTTGGCAAGCACTTCCAATGATCCAAATTGTTCACCATTCCAGGTGTTTGCTACATTATGATTGCAGGCAATCTGGCATTTCATACAAAGAATTGAAGGAAGAAGCAACTGAAATGGGTGGATATTACAATGGATTGGAACATCTTATACGTTTACTAATCATGCCAGAAAAGAACCATCCATTAGGGGGGTAGCAAAATTTGTATCAAAATTGAGGTCCCAAATTTACTAATAAGATGTAGTCATACAATGTACAAAGGCAGATTAATCTTCTATGACAAACTGACTTTATTATCTCCACAATGGTAGCAGAGGGTTTCATATGTTAAGAATTCCCATGACCAATTTCCTCTCAAAAGGACCTATCTTACACCTCGATAGCAATCAAATGACTCAACGTGTAGCTTTGCAAATGAGAGCAGTCACAACCTTGTTGAGCTGTGGCCTGGTTCATTTCAAACAAACATTGAAGGGGAAAATGCCCAAAGAAAAATACACAATCAAATAAACTGTTTAAACTTTATAGCATACTATCAGTCTGTGTCAGTAACCTCCTAAAATAGTTTACAAGAACTAAAGGAAGCCGGTATCAAAATTTGGGATGACACATTTGATACAATCCTGCAAGCACTGCAATTACTTGGAAGGGTGTAACATAAAGAAGTATGGCAGCCAGGAAGAAAAAATTGACAAAAATAGTAGTGGCACGAGGATCCCTCCAACTTAAGAGGGACTACAGTCTCTCTCCTTGTGTCTTTATATCTCCAACAATAGTATGTATCCTTCCAGCAACACTTCTCAAGTGATCATATCGCAGCTTCACAACATCAACACCTCTTGAACTAGGAAATGTATCAACTCTTCATCAAGTTCATCAAGGTGCATTGAGTCATCATGAGAGATACGAGTATCCATATGTGGTGGATGATGAGATCAAAAACCAAAATTCCATATCCCAATCAAGAATATATAAAGGAAGATGGTGGGCAATATCAGCTCAAGATACCAGATCAATATAAGGAACAAAATATGGACCAGTCATCTTGTGATGGGATTCTTCCAATTGTAAACATCACTAGCCCATTTGCTAATTGATATAAGTCGAGAAAAGCATAGACATGATGTGGAAAAAATTACCTTTACTACGACAGATGCTCCACTTGTGAAAATCTGAGCCTACCATATATTCCACCACCTCCTTTCTCAAAGGTGGCTCAGCTTAGCTGAGCCTAAGTGCTACTACATTGATGGCTTGGTATATAAGACTCTCAAGCTGAGTCACCGAGCTGATGTGTATAATGCATCTTAGGCAGCAGGGGCCTTGAATAAGTGCACATCATATTCAACAAAGATGAACATGAGAAATAGACTGCCAACTCAAGATCACATGTACAATTTGCATGTCTACAATGAAGGAAGAGACATCGACTATTTGTGGTCACATATTTTGTGCATCACAAATGTTGTCAAAGTTCAGAAGAAATGTCCCACCTGCAAGAAAAGATGTATAATGAAGAATACGTCTAGATGGAAGTGTAATCTCATTAAACACCATCATTACAAAATATGTAGAAAATTGATCTGCTAAAAAGGCTTTAGGAAATTATCAAGCAAATATAGTGGGCATGTGTAAAGCCAAATTCAACATCTTCACATAGCAGTTATGTTGTTTCACCGAATGCAATGAACAAGTATCTAGTCTACAGCTTACACCAGCATTTTCTCTACTTAAGCTAAAATGAAGGATTGATTATTGGAAAAAGGCAAAACCTAGCAAGACTCAGAATATTGGCAGGACTAGATTTAGGGTCCCACCGATAGGCCGATGTCCACAAACTACAAACAACATAAAAAAGAGACAATGTAATAGGATTATGTCATGAGCTATTTCATAGTTCCTACTTGTCATAGGCTGAGAGAGTGCGGGCGAATATAATGGCATTTAGCTTACATCTGCCAAGTGCATTAAAAATTGAATCCATTTTGTGCAGCAGTTCTATGGTGGCTATAAAATCTTTCATGGGTTCTATTAAGAAATTTAAGTGCCTCATGCAATTTGAGTACTTCCACATTTTGTATATAATATCTACCAGAGTATCTACAACTGTAACATTTGAGTAGATTCAAACGCAACTCCAAAGCTTCCATCTTGGCATGCATAGACATATAAAGAATAAGAATCTTCTCCTAATACGGCCAATCCGCCTTTGCCTACAATATCTACTGAAGAAGTCTTATGACAAGATGGTAAAAGAGAAGCAACATATTCAACTCCAGTAAAACATAGTGGCATACACTGGTGAATAGCTTTGTCTATATACTCCTATGAACAAGAAGGAAATTACAGATCAAACTAAGATTTCAATCAATGATTATACTGAAGGTATTCATTATGTTTAGTGATACTTAATGTACAAAGGAGAAACCCTAAAATTGGTGGGGCTTCTCCATATCGAAGTGATGAGTTTTCGAGTCCCACTAATCTGTCGATGAAGTGGGCCCCCAAAATTTATTGAGAGACATTTGCTTATAGTTTTCCATTTGATAAAATACAATATGGAATGGAAGAAATAAAACAAAATAGGATTTATTGAGATAATGGTAAAGTATAAATGATGAAACTTTACACTCAATAGTGTAAGATGCAATTACACTTTTAAGGAGGGGAAATTATTTTCACCCAAAATGTATACTTTTGTCAAACAAAGGTGAAAACACACAAAGAAAATATAATCAAGGAATGGAACAAAGATTAAAGTATTGGAAGATACTTTATTTTTCCATAATGTGGAGACAAGTTGAGTTAATTAATTATTCTATATATGGAAGATAATTATTTAAATAAAGAGATGCACTGGAATGAATGAAGGGACATAACCCTAAAGTTACAAAGTATTTATCAAAGGTGAAAATCAAGCAATGAATCATCGAAGGATGTAGTAACATGCAACAGAGCAGCAAGCATTAGGGTTAAAAATAAAATATCACAATGGAGACTTTATATACATTATAAAAATATTTTGGAGCAATTGGAGAAGTATTTTTATCTAATGTTTCAACCTCTGGTGTTCAATTATTTTTTGATTATCATTCACATTTGTTATCTGTGTTGTCTCCAAAATGGTCTCCCGTGTTATTTAAATTAATATATCAAGGATATATTTAATTTATCTGATCACATTTGTTGATTCTATGTGTGCTACTTGATTGGTTTCATAGAGAAGTTGATTTAATGTCCTCTTAAGTGACTCAGTTTACTAATTTTTGTCCAGAATTAAAATCCTTTAAATGGATCATCTTAATTGGTTTCCTTCCTGTTTGAATTAAAATTCCTTTCATTTGTTCACAGTAACTTGTGAGAATATCATTGGGATTAGGTAAGAAGAGTATACATAACCTACAACCTTGCATGTTTATACAAGGTATAAACATCTCCAAAGTGTCAAATAATTTGAGTTAAGACAAGAGGGAATAAACATTAGTCATACACATCCTAACTTCATTTGCCCAAAATAGATAAAACACTGGTCATCATAAATACCATTTCAAAATCTTATTCATAATTTTTAAATCTCAAACATTAGCATTAGAAATCATTCACAAACATTATAGCTACTTCACACCTATTTGCCACCATGAAGGTTACACAAAAGTATTCTTTAGCCATTTAGGTATACCCACCTAGGTCTGGCAGAACCTAAAGAGAAGAGGGTTTAACCATACTAACCCTGTGCCTGTTAGCCAAAAGCGTGAAGAGAGCCTAGCAACCTCTCAAGGTTAAAGACCTACATTTTTGAGACCTAACAAGATGCATAAAAATTCTGCATTCTATCATTTAATTCAATTGGGGAGAATACATCATAGAAAAGTACTCACATTGCATAGACCAAAATCACCTAAAATTTATTTCTCCTAAACATAGACTAGACATAAAATTACAGATGGTGATTATATCACATACTTCTGCACCCAAGTATTATATTCCTCCTTTGCTAGTCAGTTGTACTTCAAAATTTTATCAACTCTTTGCATATAAGTTATGTACCTGGCGTCTAACAATATTTTAGTTTATTTTATGAAGATACTCAAGCTGAATTCTAAATTCAGTAGCCTATCCATTTGAGCATTACATTGCACTTGATCAATCTTGCTCCCAATGATGATTGATTTGATGGAGATAGGAACTATGCTACCAAATTCTGCTTTCCAATATGATAGAGACTTTTCAGTGCCATTTTTAGTACACATTGGCTGTAGGAAGTACTTTTCAAGAGGCTTAAAGCTATTAAATCTGTCCTTTAGAATTATATCAAGTTTGTCATGAAAATTAGAGACTTCGTTCAAAAGTCCTATGAATTCATGTGTGCCGATCACTCCATCTAGCACATCAGAACCTATGCTGGCATTATTATAAAAATGATTCATCACATGCACATAGGGAATATAAGTACCTAGAATATCCCTTAATGCTGGCTCATTCATAGTGTGGCTTTCAATTGCCTTTTTCAAATTAATTAGACAAACACATGGATCATCTAGTTTATTCAACACTTTACTCATCTGATGATCGAAGAAATTTTTAATCAGAGCTACCTGTTCACTTTTGTGCTCTTCTTTGAGTTTCTCAATCAGACTTTTACTCCTTAAATTTTCTTGTAATTCAGTAACATCAATAGAATCTCCTTCATATCCTAATGAACTCTTTGGACTAGACACAAAAGGTGTTGATAAGACTTCAATTCCAATGGAAGGAACAAGTGATTTGAGTTTGTTGTATTCATGTAATAGCTTCACATAATCCTCCCTTTGTTTGTCTAGTCCTTCTTGTAGAGTCTTTGTTGCAGCTTCACTGAATTTTGTTGTAGCTACCACCAACAATGCATCCTGAGGGGTAGTGGTGTCAGTTAATCTTCTCACAATTAACTGGCCTATGAGCTCATTTATATCCCTTGCCACTTGTGGTTTATTATCACATGGAGCCATAGCCCAAATTGCTAAAGTCTCATGACTGGAATTAAAACCTAATCCAAATAATTGTTCTGCTTGCTCATATACTTCATCATCAAATTGGTCTTGCCTTCTAATAGTATCCATAGCAATAGTGGATGAGATATCCCATCCTGGCAAGAGCAAAAAAACACTTTCCTTACTAACCTTCTTCCTTCCTCAAGGGTAATGCTACTAACATCCATGTCAACTTCCTTCAAAACCCTTTGATCAATTGCCACCTTATTTACATTTTCTGCTTTACCATGTTCCTAATTCAACTTCTTCAAGTACATCTTAGATTTCCTCTGCATAAGTAAAGCTCTAAATTCCTTTGATTTAATGAATTCATCATTAGATAGAAACTCCTTGCAAGCTAATGCCCTGACATCTTTTACAGTTGTACTGCTTTCTTGTAGGTTCAATAAAGTTCTTGATGGGGGAGGAAAATGTATTTCATTCCTAGGAAGTGACCTTAACACTTGTTGCACCTCATCAAAGTCAATTTGGTTTTCCTTAACCTCCTCTATCAAGGAGTAAGCAACTAAAGGTTGATTTTCAATAGTTTGTTCAAGGGGAGGAAGTGAACTCTATGCCTCTCCTGCAACCTCCTCAACCATAGATTGAGCAGGTTCTTCAATATTTTCCTCAAGTAGCTGCTGCTTCTTGTAATGTCAAAAAATTTCCCCTTGGGGGCTTTTCCCTCAAAAGGTTTAGCTCCCAGGTCTATTAACTACATCTAGGACATATTACTTCATAATTTGACATCCTGATGGAATGAACCTTGTGTACCATGACAAATGGGGCCTAGGGGGGGCTTGAGCTTAACCCTACCCAAAATAGGGGGGGAGGACTTGGGTGCCTGCTCCCTAGTCCTACCCTATTTTGGGTTAGGCCCAAATTTCTAGTGTCAGTTTATGACAGTTATTTGGTCCTTAGGCCGACATGGTAAGTTTGAATTTATGAAATCTTGGTGAGAGTGTTTGTAGTTGCATATATAAGCATGTTTAGGCATTCATTTGTAAACTAGATGGCTATTGTAAACTTTATGCATCCTAAAGGTGATTCAAGGCATTCATTGTGTAGCAAGAGTAGATTTATGTTGTCTATGTGTTTGTGTTTACAAATTTGAGCATCCATCTCCTCATGGAATGAAGAGCTTCTTCCTCCCATGAGATCTTCACTATAAGATGATATCTATTGTGATTATTGAGCATTTATCATTTGGTTTTTGCCTCTGCCTCCCTAGGCATGCACTCTCTATCTAACAACGGTGTTCAGAAGGCTTGAATGTCTCTCTAGGGCTTGACTGAGGCAAGCCTCTAAACACCACAACCCCCTCCCAAATTTTTCATGATTGCAGGTTATAGGTTGATGATGCAAACAAAGTGAAGTTGCAGGAGGGCATGTTGGAGTGTTGGGATTACAAATCAATGAAAGAAATAGCCACCTTGACTAGGGCTCCCTCTCATTAGTCCTCAAAGTTTCGTGACAAGAAAACCTTCGGTGCAGCAGATATAGGTTGCAGACCTTGTTTCCAGATCTTGACAAAAAGTAGGGCCTTGGACTTGGGTGCCCGCTCTTTAGTCCCTAAATTTTCTTCCTTGGAACCCTGAAAATAGGTGCACAGTTATTTGATATTTTACATCTTTCTCCAGAGGCATTTTCTGTAATTCATTTGTTTACTGTCATATTTGTATAATTAGGGTTTTAAGGTACAATTGAGCATAAGAGAAGGAAATTCTCTATCAAAACATAAAATTCCAAGCTTCCCTACATATTAATAGTGACCTAGGGTATCATAGTACATTGCAACTCGACCCTAGGTCCTTGAATATAAGGGTGAAAGGAGGATACACACCAAAAACTAGTCAAACATCAACTATCCAAAAATCTCCCTTTACATTTTGGTGAACGTATGTTATTGGACTTGTTTGCACCTTGCTGAGTGTTGTGCTTCAGATTTTCATTGATTTTATTCATCCATAGTATCAATCATCTTATTACATTGGAAAACTTACAAAAATATTGAAAATTTAGAAAAATTGGAAAAAATTGCATGCTAATGTTTTGCATGTTGCATTAATTAAATTTAATTTCATCAAATTTCTGATTTTTGCATTAGATCTGATTTAAATTACAGAAAATTAAAAAAAAAATTAGTAATTTGCATTGCATTTTTATCATAAAATTGCTAGGGTTTTGTTGAAAATTGTAAATTTTGCATATAACCTAGTAATTCCAAAATCTAGGTTTTGTAGGTAAAATCTTATTTTAGATTTTTCTACTAATTTTAGAGGCTCATTCAAATTTTAATTTGGTTGTAGTCTTGCATTTTAGAACAAATTTGCATTCACATTTCAAAAATTTGCATTTTTGCATAGAAAAATTCAACAAAAACTAGCATTTTCATTGATTTTTCATTAGATTTGCACTTGCATTTTGCATGTTAGGGTTTGGAAATCATTTTTATATCTAAGTATAAATCATCTTTCAAAACATTTATATAGCATTTTTGTCAAGATCTCAAACCTAGGGCTTCAAAAACATTGATTTTCACTAGATTTGGCCTTATCGACTCTCTGAATTTGCACCATAGGCATGTTGTGAAGGATATTATTGTACTAATTGGTTGTTATCAGGGTAATCATTTTATACCCCTTCTAAAAATCTTCACAACACCTTTTTATTGGCCTCTTGTATTGAAAATTCGATGAAAAACTACACATTTTTGCTATTTTGCCCTAAGGTTTGGCCTAGTTTGCACTCCAAGTGTGTTGTAACAAATTTTATGAATTGAGGTGACTAATTTCATCATTATTATTTTCTGCACCTCCTAAAATTCCTTACAACATCCCTTTTTCTAGGTCTTGGAATTGAAAAACCGTGAAAAATTACATATTTTTGCTATATTTTCACTAGGGGTTGACCTTGAGTGGCATTATAAGTGTGTTGTGATGAATATTTTGACACTAGGTGGTTGTTATTACTAATATAATTTTCTTTCCATTATCATTCTCCTCACAACACCCTTTGTCATGCTCTTTTACATTGAGATTTGGTGAAAATCACATTTTTTAGTGCATTTTCACTATATTTTGACTTGTCATCCTCTTAGATTTGCATCAAGAGTGTGTTGTGAAGGATCTTATTGCTGTATTGGACTGATATCAGATATATAATTTTCTTCCCCTAATCAAAATCCTTACAAAACCTTTCCTTTCATACCTTTGCATTGAAAAAGTACAAAAAAATCAAGCATTTAGGTCATTGTTGCATGCAACTTTGCACTTGTCTTTTGCATCAATTTTGACAAGATTTCAAAATATGATTTTGCATTGAATGGAGCACATACATATGGCCTCTAATCTCAAAAACAACAATAGGTTCCCTCATAGACCTTACATGAAGAGAAAGGTCCCTAAACCTGAAATTGTGTTTACACCTCATGATAGAACAATCGGAAACACTAATGGACCTCTTTACATCACTATGAAAATAATGGGAAACCCCATGGATGGAACTCTTGTTGATCCTAATTGCATGACTAATTTCACCATGTAAGAGCTCCTCTTTGAGCATAATTTAATGCAATGATCTTATGACCCTTCGGATAAAATGATCAAAACACATAAGGGAACCTTCATAAATCCTTTGGGTAAGATATCATTGTTAGTAACGGTATTTGAGAAGCATGTAGAACAATGGTTTGATGTTATCCCTAATTCTGACATATTTCAAATAAAACTTGGACATCCATGGTTAAAAGCTATGAAAGTTGTCCCTTCAACAATCTATAAAAGTGTAAAATTTCCTTTGAACAGACAACTACATGCTATTCATCAAAATACATACAAACCTTTGATTACACAACAATACTTTACATTGGATTACTTTTGGGACAAATCTAGATGGAAACCTAAACCACAAACAGACTTTAACTTGTTGGGCTATAGAAATTACAAAGAAAAACTATTACATCCGATGGTCGGACCCTCTATGCAAGAAATGACGAAAGACAAACAACCCACATTTGAAGAGAACCATAGACCAAAAGGACAAGGTCCCTATGCTGAGGTTCCTCCCTAATCATCCTTACAAGGATCGAGAGGTAATAGTCGACAACAAAATATGCCACCTAGATAAATGAGATTTGATCTTGGTGCTTCCTCTTCTAAATTCCAAAAACCTATGAAAGAGAAAAGCCCTACCTTACAAGAGATAAGTGGTAGAACAAAGAGAAATAGAAAAGCAAGAGAAAGAAGATGAAGCAGACAAGCTTATACCATAAACGTTGCCTCTCAACAAGAAAACATTAAATAAAACAAAGATGACCCTAACAATGATGAGAATGGGGCTATGGTTCCCTATGTCCCACTTTCCTCTAATATCTGGGAGTGGGAAGATGACGATGATTTACTTGACAATGAGACTTAGCACGGAGGACCCTACAGGTAAGTATCTCTAACCCTTTATCTCTCTCGTGATGTTCTCCCCCCATTATGTGTTATGTGTTGTTTAGGCCTCCTGGGATGACCCTTGATTCTCCCATAAGGTCCGGGATACCAGGAGACTACCTCTGTTGTGACCTTCTTCTATCTATATCATAATTCTTCTACATTGCCTCTCTCTGATTTCATTGTTGTGTGTTGTGTCTTGCGGACATAGCATTGCAGTTGGTGACCTGGGGGCACCCTCCTACGTGATTGTCCCTAAGACACTTGTTTCTCCTCTCTGATTTATTTTCCCCTTCCTCTAGTGTTTCTATCTAGCAAGTGAAAGACGAAAAACATTTATATTGATGCAGACCTAGCATCCCTTTTGTGAGAAATCAAAAATTGGACTTAGTTCCTAATATGACGATGGGGTTGTATATCTTATCTGACGCTTGGCTAGTGGAAGTACTCATGCTTTCTGCGTAGTGATTTTGATGGTGTTCTATCTCATATACAAATCATAACAATACTATTACTCTATGCACTTTGTCTCTCTTGAATCTTGCATACCTCAGATTTCATATGCATTGATGTTGTTGTTTATCATGATTATGGACACTAACATGTTTCTTGCAGGGATGTGTTTGTGGGAACATTTGGCGATCATAAAGTACATGTCACCTCTGGGAGGCATGGGCTTTGTGAAAGTCTGTGTTCCCTTGTGTATTTTCTTCCTACCTAAACATGCTTGATATCGATGCATGATATCAACCACCTTAAGGTGGGGGCATATATAAGGTAAGCTATCTGTTGTAGATGTTAGCAATGTGTTTGTCCTCAGGTGCAATTTAAAGACCTGCACGATGAGTGCATCCTACATCCTGAGTTTGTTTACAATCAATCAATCAATCAATCATATAAACCCTCTATAGAGACGAGATATCATGCGCATATCATTTTTATCTTAAGCCCTCTGCAGAGGTGGGGATGGTGTACTTCTCATGCATAGATTGCATCATCTTGTCATTTTCAAAAGTCCTCATCAAGAGGCAGGGAGTGGTTCTGTGACTAACTCAACCCTTAAGCGTGTCTATGGCGATTGTTGTGGCGAAGCTTAATCATCGTTGTGTGCCTAAGATGGTGCTAAACCTAGAAATAGGGACACTCCATCACTTATCTGTCGTGTTTTCTCCGTGTCTTCAAAGTGTGTGTTTTGGTGTGCTTTATTTGTGTGGCATGCTTATTTCCCCATATACAGTTTAAAGACCTGTACGATGAGTGCATCCTACATTTTGGGAGGTTTTATGTGTCTTGTGTGTGTGTTGCCCCATATACAGTTTAAAGACCTGCACGAATGAGTGCATCCTGTATGATGGGAGGTTTGTTTATTTTCTTGTACTTGCATATGCATTTCATATATATGAGAAAAAGAAAAGAAAATAAATCATTCTTGTCTTCCATGCATTAATGTATCTTCTATGCATTCAATGTATTCTCTATGTTTTGCGTGACTGTAACTGTCTTCTCTATGTTTTGTGTGCCTGTCATTGTCTTCAATGTGTTTGGCATGTCTTCTCCATGCTTGGCGTGTTGTGCTTATTGACCATACTTTAATGCATGTATTGGCCTCGCGTTTATACATACATTAAAGTCAAGGCTAAATGTAATGTCAGAAAATGTCCCCTTGGGGCTTTTCCCTCAAAAGGTTTAGCTCCTGGGTCTCTTAACTACATTTAGGACATATTACTTCATAATTCAACATCCCAATGGAATTAACCCTGGGTACCATGACAAATGGGGCCTAGGGGGACCCCTTGAGCTTAACCCTGCCCAAAATAGGGGGGGAGGACTTGGGTGCCCATGCCCTAGTCTTGCCCTATTTTGGGTAAGGCCCAAATTTCTAGTGTCAGTTTATGACCATTATTTGGTCCCTAGGCCAACACAGTAAGTTTGAATTTACGAAATCTTGGCGGGAGTGTTTGTAGTTGCATATATAAGCATGTTTAGGCATTCATTTGTAAACTAGATGGCTATTGTGAACTCTATGCATCCTAAAGGTGATTCAAAGCATCCATTATGTAGCAAGAGCAAATTTATGTTGTCTATGTGTTTGTGTTTGCATATTTGAGCATCCATCTCCTCATGGAATGAAGAGCTTCTTCCTTCCATGAGATCTTCACTACAAGGTGATATCTATTGTGATTATTGAGCATTTATCATTTGGTTTTTTCCTCTGCCTCCCTAGGCACACACTTTCTATCTGACAACAGTGTTCGGAAGGCTTGAATGTCTCTCTAGGGCTTGACTGAGGCAAGCCTCTAAACACCACAACCCCCTCCCAAAGTTTTCATGATTACAGCTTACAGGTTGATGATGCTGACAAAGTGAAGTTGCAAGAGGGCATGTTGGAGTGTCATGATTACAGATCAGTGAAAGAAATAGCCACCTAGACTAGGGCACTTGCTTATTAGTCCTCAAAGTTTCATGACAGGAAAACCTTTGGTGCAGCAGATACAGGTTGCAGACCTTGTTTATAGATCTTGACAAAAAATAGGGCCTTGGATTTGGGCGCTCGGTCTTTAGTCCTTGACTTTTCCACCTCGGAACCCTGAAAATAGGTGCACAATTATATTGAAATTTTACATCTTTCTACAGTGGCATTTTCTGTAATTCATATGTTTACTATCATATTTGTATAATTAGGGTTTTAAGGTACAATTGAGCATATGAGAAGGAAATTGTCTATCAAAACATAAAAATCCAAGTTTCCCTACATATCAATAGTGACCTAGGGTATGATAGTACATTGCAACTCAACCCTAGGTCCTTGAATGTAAGGGTGAAAGGAGGATACACACCAAAAACTAGTCAAACATCACCTATCCAAAAATCTCCCTTTACACTTCTCATGAGACACTAGATTCCTTTTGGCTACAAACTTGAGTTCCTCGACATGTTCCAACATTACTTGCACCCTAAGAATAGGATCAACAATTTCACTGAATGCACCATTATAAGCAGGGTTCTTCAAGTTCATCTACCTTTCTCCAAGGAGAATGAGATCCCAATTTTCTCTTCTCAATATAATCTTTGCCTCTAAAACACAATTTCTAAGCAAATCCTCCTGCTCATCGAAACAATGTTGGAACTTTCTCTCTCCTTACCTTGTCAATAAAGTGCTCAGGGTCATAATTCCTATGGTCTATTGTGGGCAGTCTGTATTGTTGCAATTTTTCTAGGCAGGCCTCCAAACCTTCTTTAGCAGTAATAAAGAAACCAGGTAACTTGATTTTTGAAGTAAGGAAAGTCCCCTTTTTACTATTTCTCAAGTGAAACTTATCAGATTCATTTAGCACATAATCTCCAAAAATGCAACCCTATTTGGCACATTCTTGAGCAATAAGTGAGGTCTAACATTTTCCCCATAAAGCCTGATTATGATTACATTCCTATAAATGAACCAATCACCCCAATTGTGATCAATCACACCATCTAGTTTTCTCTCCAAAGGCCTTAGCAAGTCCATTATCTCCTTAGAGAATCTAGGCCTGTCCTGTCCTAATAGTCCCAACACCTTTTGTGCAAAATGTTCCTCAAACACCAGGTAATTTTCATTGCTGCAAAATCAGTCCCATAAGTGAACTCTGTCCTGAATTGGCATAGGCTCTTCATCCTTGATCTGATGTTGGATTTTCAATTCACTTCCCTAGAATCTTCTCCCATGGTGCAATAAAATATGGCATAACAAAGAATACCTAGAAAATGTGGGGGCATGATCTCCCCATTTACATCCTACCAACTTCTTATGGATATGTTTAACCAAATATGTAGCATAATCAAACCTTCTATACTAGTATTTATCTTGTATATCAACAATCATGATCAATAAATGATCTGGTATCATGGGATTATAATCAATCCCAAAAACTTGATAGAGGGCAAAGTAAGTGTTCACAAAGTAGTCTTCAAACATGTCAATGATGAAAGGTTTTATTTCATGTTTAGATATTTTCAAATGCTTGCCCATGCTTCTTGGCCTGTGAAGAGGTAACTTCTATGTTCTATAAGCCTTCATGTTTTTGTTGCATTCATTCTTTAGCTCCTCAACATCAATTCTTTCATGGGCTAGGGGGTTTAGACCAAACACTTCAATTATCAATTCTCTGTTTAGATTTAAAAGTTGCTTACCCTCATAATTAGATAGCACCCAAGTGTTTGAATGGTAACTTCAACTAATTGCTCAAATGAGGTCCACATTTACAAATACATTGGGGAGAACTAATTTACCTAAATCCAATTCCCAAATGTGTGAAATGGCTTTTTCCGGGGCTCGACAATTATATCCAAACTCAAATAGCTCCCACCCTCGTATTGGTAGAATTGCATCCTTAATGCATATATGATAATCATTAAACCTATCTATCAATTCCCCAACCTACCCGAGGCATGTTTATATTTTTTAGAAGATCACAGGAGCTAGTTTATAAGGTCTTGGGATAAATCCCTCTTCATTTTACCCCCATGTCCAGACCTCTGACTCATGATTACAGGAAAAAAGAGTAGGACAGGCTACAAGGAAAAAGGGGGGTGAGGGCTTGATAGCTATAACAACTTGGGAGGGGAGTCAATTTGGTTTTCCTCAATGTTCAATGTAATTATGTAGGTCAAAGATATCCCTATTGATCAACATACCAGTTTATGGAGTCACCCTGCACCTGAAATTTGAAGTCGTAATAACCAGCTACTCAGTCAAAACTTGCTTCAACTCACATAAGTCTTCAATCTTCAGTATGCTCAAAATTGCAATGTACATAATATTGAGTGAAGAATAGACGATAAAAATAAAAGCAAACAAACTAAACACACACATAGACAATAGCAAAGAGAAGAACAAAGGTTTTTTAACGTGGTTCACCAAATGGTTACATCCACATAGAGCAGAGGATAGCTCTTTTTCTATTCAACCCAGAATAATACCAGTTACAATATATCTGTGACAACTAAAAATACATACAAAAGCTTACTCTAATCTTAACCTCCAAAAGACCCATCTATGTTTGAATCCCAACGAAGGAATATCTGAGAATAACTACATCAGAGAATATCAGAGTATCAATGAATCTCAGAGACATTATAATGAGAAAGAGGTGTCAAGCATTGGTAGTCCCAAGATTGGGCTTCAGAGATGTTACACTAACAATCTCCCACTTGAAGTGCAATCATGGCTACAAGAGAGCTGCGCAGAGTTATCCCCCACTCTAGGCTTATTGTCATAACTTGACAATGCCAAGAGAATTCCTACAGAACTTGAACTTCTCCCTTGGAACAATCTTTGTCAAGGCATCCTCTGGATTCATTTTTGTGTCAATCTTCTTTACCTGTAACTTACCCTTTTCAAGTACATGCAGAATAAAATGATATTGCAACTCTATATGTTTGGTTCAATTATAGGTGTGTAGAAATCGCTTCCTACACTAATCTAAAGATGAGAGAAGAGTGTAAATTCTTTTTAATCTTTACAGTTACAACAATGTTAACCCAACAACAGAGATATTATAGAAAACACATACACAAGAATGTAAGACAGAAGAGAGAGACACAAGATATACGTGGGGAAAACCCTTACAGGTGAAAAACCCCACACTCCAAAACACAACTCAAATGTATTCTGTAAACAATGAAGGTTACAATACAGTCACAGAGCCAATGCTCTTGCAGGAGTCTTCAACACTCGTATCTAGAGACAAACTGGCAGCATAACAGTACCTATCAATCACATAATACATCTCCTCTCCAAAGCACCTGTTTATATAGAAAATGCAAGGCAAAATGCCTATATCTTGAGATGGGCGTCCAACATGGCCTCATGGCCCAAAACCCACGCCTATGGACACTTGTCCAACACTGTAGGATGTTCCTAACACTTTTCAAGTCACCCCATCCCAAAGAGGTAGCCTATTCCCAAGATGGGAAATGACAGATGCTCTTATGACTCTTACAACTATCATAGAATCTGTCGTAGCAATCAAATTCTATGACAGGTGAGGACATGTGTCGAGAAGATTCTCAGAAATCCAATCAACAACACAAAGACATCAAATTTCATATACCACATCCTAGGAGACTGCTTCAAACCATACAAAGAATTTTTCAACTTGCAAACCAAATTTTCTTTGCCTTTCTCTATGTAATGCTCTGGCTGTGACATGTAAATCTCTTCCTCCAAATCACCATGAAGGAAAGTTGTCTTCACATCCATCTGTTCAACCTCTAAGTCATAAGTAGATGCAAGAGATAATAGGAACTGAATGGATGTCAGCTTTGCAATGAGAGAGAAAATTTCACCATAATCAATTCCCTCCACTTGTGAGTACCCCTTCGCAACCAATCTAGCCTTGTACTTTTCAACACTTCCATCTGCACCGAATTTCTTCTTGAACACCCATTTGCATCCAATGGGATTCCGTCCTTCAGGAAAAGGCACCAAGTCCCATGTTTTATTCTTCTCCAAAGAAGCCATCTCATCTTCCATGGCCTCCATCCAGGAACCTGCATCTTTCATGCCCATAGCCTCTTTCACAGTTCTAGGCTCATCAGTGTTAGTAAGTAAAGAAAAAGCACAACTAGAATCAAGTAACGAATAACCAAACCTATCAGGTTGCTTTCGTGTTCATGTAGACCTCCTTAATGGCTGAGGTTGAGGTTATGCTTCTTCTTCTGAGATTTTAGAGCTGCTAGAGCTCTCCTCATCATCAGGTCTCACAGGGTCTATCAATTTAGTCTTCTCAGGGTAGAAGGAAACTAAACCACATCTTCTTCATTTTTTGTCTATTCTGGCTGTAGAATAATGGAAGAAGGTGTTGTCTCTCTAAAGATAACACTTCTGCTTTACAACACTTTTTTAGCCATAGGATCCCAAAGCTTGTATCCTTTCACACCGACACCATAACCAATAAAAATACACTTAATAGCCTTGTTCTCCAATTTAGACCAATTCTCCCTAGGCACATGTACATATGCCTCACAACCAAAAACATGAAGATGTCTAACTGAAGGATTCTTACCAAACCACACCTCCATAGGTGTCTTAACAACAAGAGTTGGTGTAGGAGACCTGTTTACCATGTAGCAAGCAGTGGCAACAGCTTCAGCCCAAAACTTTTGTTTGAGGCTTTCTCCACTAAGCATACTCCTAGCCTTCTCCATCAGTGTCTTGTTCATCCTCTCTACAACTCTATTTTGTTGTGGGGTGTATGGAGTTGTCTTATGTCTTTTAATCCCTTGCTCTTTATAGAACTTATCGAACTCTGCCGAACAAAACTCACCACCGTTATTAGTTCTCAAACACTTTATCTTTTTATTAGTCTGATTTTCAGCAAAAGCTTTAAACTCTTTAAATCGACTAAAGACTTCAGTCTTGCTTCTAATAAAATAAACCCAAGTCATTCTATTGTAATCATCTATGAAAGATACAAAATATATAGATTTGGAAATCAAAGGAACATTAACAAGACCAAACACATCTGAATGAATAAGATCCTATACACCAGAAGACTTGTGAGAACTAGAGTAAAACTAAACACGGTTTTGCTTTCCATATACACAATGTTTGTAAAAGTTAAACTCAAGATTACAATCATTTAACCCCTCAATGAGGTTTTTATTTTTTAGGGTTCTAAGACCCTTCTCACCAATGTGGCCATACCATAGTCTTTTCAGCAGGAAGTTTAACTTCCATAGCATGTGCACTACCATTAGAACTAGTTACAATAGATTTCTTCATTGCTCGTTCAGATGGTGGGGATGAAGTGAATGTGGCTCTTTTCTTTGAGTTAGAAGAACTATTGCACTATGAAATGCATGCCTCCAGCTAAAACAGAGTACCTCTCCGAGTACCCTTCGCAAGCACCATAGATCCTCTAGTCATCTTGCATCCATCCTTCGAAAAGATAACCTGCACACTTGCATCATTCAACATACTTACAGAAAGAAGGTTCCATGTCAAGCTTGGGATGTGCATAACCCCAGTGATCCCCTTCACTCATCCATTAGGGAATCAAATTAAGACTCTTCCACGACCAACAATCTTCAGATAAGAATCGTCACCCAGGTACACTCTTCCACCATCAAACTCTTCATACTTTGTGAACTAGCTTCAATGCAAGGTCATGTGGAATGATGCACCAGAATCTATCAACCACACATCATCAGATGCATGGGTGGCCAGGGCTGCGATGAAGGCATCACCATCATCTTGTGACTTGTTAGAATCTAAATCTGGGGCATTCTTCTTCTTCATTTTCTTTTCCTCTTTGCATTCCTTTCACAAATGCCCAGGTTTGCCATAGTTCCAACAGAGAACCTTGGACTTTCTAGAAGATTTGGATCTCCCATGGGATTTGCATCTACCCTTTTCACCTTTCTTGTCCTTCTTCTTCCCTTTCTCTTTGGGTCTTCCATGAACCGCAAGAGCTTCTTTAGCTGACTCAGTTTTCTTTCTCCACATTTCTTCAGATAAAAATGAAGACACTACCTCATCCATCTTGAAGGTGGTTGTATTTCTTCCAATGGCCATGATAAGATGATCCCACGAACCTGACAAAGAACAAAGCAGGGTCATACATCGATCCGCCTCCTCCATTTTCACATCCATAGATGTCAATTGTGCAACAATCATGTTGAAAGCATTCATATGGTCTGTAACAAATCCTTCGTCTTCCATCTTCAAAGCAAACAACTTCTTTTTCAGAAAGAGCTTGTTCACCAAGGACTTAGCCTGATAAACATCTCCTAGATTCTTCCAAAGAGTTTTCGTGGTCTTCTCCTCATGGATATTCAATAGGACAGAGTCAATTAGATAGAGTCTTATGAGACCCTTAGACTTCTGATCTTTGAGGTCCCAATCAGCTTATGACATTGTCATAGGTTTTGTTCCATCAACAGTTTCCCATAGGTCATGATCAACAAGTCAGTCTTCCATCTTGAGTTTCCACAACTTGAAATTTGTGACATTGAACTTATCCACCTCTACTCTTTTGGATGTGGTTGCCATCTCCTTCCTACAACAAGAAATAGAATACTCTGCACAGACTCCCACTCAACCTAAGATTAGCTCAAAAAAGCCCTACGCAGTAGCTAGAACCAAAAATGGCTAGGCTCTGATACCAATTAAAAGGAAGCTAGGTGTGCAGAAATCGCTTCCTACACTAATCTAAAGAGGAGAAAAGAGTACAAATTATTTTTAATCTTTACAGTTACAACAATGTTAACCCAACAACATAGATATTGTAGAAAACACATACATAAGAATGTAAGACAGAAGAGAGAGACACAAGATAAATGTGGGGAAAACCCTTATGGGTGAAAAACCCCACACTTCAAAACACAGCTCAAATGTATTTCGTAAACAATGAAGGTTACAATATAGTCATAGAGCCAATGCTCTTTCAGGAGTCTTTGACACTTGTATCTAGAGACAAACCAGTAGCATAACAGTACCTATCAATCACATAATACATCTCTCCAAAGCACCTGTTTATATAGAAAATACAAGGCAAAAATGGCTCTATCTTGAGATGGGCATCCAACATGGCCTCATGGCCCAAAACCCATGCCTATGGACACTTGTCCAACACTGTAGAATGTTCCTAACACTTTTCAAGTCACCCCATCCCAAAGAGGTCACCTATTCCTAAGATCGGCAATGACAGATGCTCTTACAACTCTTACAACCGTCATAGAATCTGTCATAGTTGTCATAAATTACAAGCTGTAAGAGAATCTATCATACATAGGCTATAAATAGCATATTCTCTTACAACATATCATAACCCACCTTGGGGCACCCAAAGATGCCTTCTTCCAAGATGCTTCTCAACACATGTCCTCACCTGTCATAGAATCTTCTATTTCTGACTCTTACATGTCATAGAATTGTCATAGGAATCTGTCATGACCATTTTGGTCAATATTCCCTTACACACTATCCAAGATGCCAACACATGGCAAAATATTCCTACCACACAAAAGGGATGCCTATCTCCACATAGAGTGTGTTGACCATCCTAGTCATATTACAAGTGGAGTGACAACTCATCGTGCCACTTCACACTAAATGACAAAACAAGATGTGCAACAAAATACAACATAGGCTAAGTAAATAAATTATATTACAATAATAAATGCAAGGAATTACCAAGGTTGAGAGACTTTAATTCTCAACACTTTGCCAAGTGAATAGCGATGTTGCTATCACAGAACAAAGTGAAAATAGATTGTTTACACCACAAATCTCTCAATAATCGTTGTAACCATATCATCTCCTTTGCTCCTTCGGTAAGAGCAATGTATTTAGCCTTAGTTGAAGAGAGTGCAACTACCTATTGCAAATGTGAAACCCAACTAGTTGCAGCCCTAGAAAATGTAAACACGTAACCTGTGGTAGACCTCTGTTTATCCAAGTCTTCGGCCATATCGGAGTCAACATACCCTCGCAGCTAAGTATCTTGTCCTTCAAAACACAAAACATGATCAGAAGTACCTCTGAGATACCAGAATATCCACTATACCGCCAGCTAATGAGATTTACCTAGATTGCTCATAAATGTGCTCACAACTCCCACTGCATGGGCAATGTCTAGATGGGTACAAACCATGGCATACATGAGACTGCCAACTGCAGATGAATAAGGAACACCCTTGATGTGTTCTAGATTTTCTTGAGTTTGAGGACACATAGCTGATGATAGACAAAAGTGATCAGCCAATGGAGTACTAATAGGCTTGGCATTCTTCATGTTGAACTTGTCCAAGATTTTGGCAATATACTTCTCTTGAGACAATCTGATTTGTCTCTTCTATCTATTCTTGATTATTATCATGCAAGAATCCTCTTGGCTGCCCCTAAATATTTCATTGCAAAGCAGTGAGCTAAATGTTGCTTCAATTCCTTAACAACCCTCATGTTGTTACCAGTTACCAACATGTCATCAACATAAAGTAAAAGTATGACAAACTCACCATTTGCAAGCCTCTTGAAGTAAAGACATGGATCAGATTCACAGTGAATGAATTGATGCTTAGCCATGAAGCTATCAAACTTGTGATACCATTGCCTAGGGGCTTGCTTGAGCCCATATAAACTACACTTCAACTTGCAAAATAAGTTCTCTTGCCCCTGTTTTGTAAAACCTTCACACTGCTCCATATACAAATCTTCTTCAACATCTCCATGTAGAAAGTTAGTCTTGACATCGAGTTGTTCAAGCTCAAGATCCCATATAGCTGCCATACCTAAGACTACACGAATTGTGGTCATTTTGATGACATGTGACAAGATTTCATTGAAGTCAATCCCCCTTTTTTTTTATCAAAACCTTTCACTACCAACCTGGCCTAGTAGTGTTGTGTGCCTCCATCTTCCTCTTTCAACCGATACACCCACTTATTCTTCAATGGTTTTCAAATAGATGGAAGATTCATCAAATCCCAAGTATCATTGGCCTGTAAAGAGGCCATTTCTTCTTGCATAGCCTCTATCCATTTGTCACATTTGTTACCACTGCAAGCTTCTTGGAAACTTGTTGGTTCTGCTTGATCAGAGACCAATAACTCTGGATGATCAAAAAATAACAATTCTTAGTCATGAAATTTTGCCAGAAAACTCTTCTACTAGGTAGACCTCCTCAATTGAGGTGCTTGCTCCCTCAAGTTACCATGTTCTAGTAAAATAGTATGTTTAGGAAATGTGCTCTGTTCCTTATTACCCTGTGCTAAGCTAGAATCTACACATTTATTGGTCTGTGCTATAGTTTGCAAAGATTTTATAGACGTTTCTACTGGCTACAATGAAGTCTCAAAAGCCAATGATGAAGTTGTAGAAGCCTGCATAGAGAACATTGGTCCCACAGACCGTGGGTAAGAAGAGTTCATAAGAGGTGATTGAGTAAGCAACAAAACATTGTGTAAAGGCTGCGAAGACTTGTCAACAAGTATTGAATTGTCTATATTCTACGGTTCATACTATGGCTGCCTTTCATTTCTAACAGGTAGCATTATGTCTCCAATAGGCATCGTGGTATTACCAAACAACTCTGTTGAACTTTGTACGCCCATGCCTTGTGACGTGGAGGCTCCTGGAGTAGTGATTTGGTTGTCGTCATGTGACATAGAAGAGGAGCTTGTAAGAGGAGGCATCTGCAGTACGTCTAGCAGCCCCCTCATTACTTGTGTGGGTAGTGTTGAAATAGGGGACAACATATGGATATTAGATGCTAGACTTGATGAATTTCCCAAATCATCAATCTGGATATATTCCTTTTCTGGTTGTATTTGCTTTGGCAAACTAGGGAAGACTTTTTCATTAAAAACAACATCCCAACTATGAATAAGCTACTTGTCAATAGGATCCTACAATTGAAAACCATATTGTTCTTCACCGTAGCCAACAAATATGCATCATTTTGACTTGGAGTCCAACTTTGTTCACTTTTCCTTGGGGAAATGAGCAAATGCTTCACAACTGAAAACTCATAGATGAGAGTAAGAAATTCTTTTGCCCATCCATACTTCTTCCAGAATATCAAAATCCAATCTAGATGAGGGGCTTCTGTTAATTAGATATATAGGTGTGTTAACCACCTCTACCCAAAATTCCTTTATTAGGCTTGCATTAGACAACATACATCGAGCCCTCTCTAAAATCATTCTATTCATCCTCTCAGTTGTACTATTTTCTTAAGGAGTGAAAGGAACTATTTTGATCTGTCTAATGCCATTATCTACATAAAAACCATCAAACTCCAAGGAACAAAACTCTCCCCCATTATTAGTTTGTAAACATCTAATTTTATGCCCAGTTTGATTCTCAACCATGGCTTTAAAAATTTTGAATTTAGAGAAAACTTTTGATTTTTAATTCATCATGTATACCCACACTTTACAAGTACAATCATCAATAAAGGAGACAAAGTAAATAGCACCTCCAAAAGATGTTACCTCCGTAGGTCTGAAGACATCAGAATGCACAGGCTCCAAGGGTGATGATTTCTTGTCATGACCGGTCTTCAAGAAGCTGATCCACTTTTGTTTCCCATAGAGACAATGCTCACATAACTCCAAATCAATGCATTTCAGACTAGAAAGTTGATCCCTCCTTAACATAACTTCAAGTCCTCTTTTTCTCATGTGTCTGAGCCTTTTATGCCAAAGTTCGGAACTGTTGTCCACAACTGTCATTACAGCTCCCACTTCAACCTTATTCTCTAACATGTATAGGTTGCCTAATTTGTTTCCTTTGGCAATCACCAAGGATCCCTTGGTTACCTTCCAAGAATCTAACAAGAAATTAATGTTATACCCTTGAGCATAAAGCTGACTTACGAATATCATATTTCGTTTCAGTGTGGGAACATGTCTTACATCCCTCAAAATCCATTTGTTTCCATTTTCCTGTTGTAACATTACATCACCTTTGCCTATTATTTCACATTCTTTATTATCACCAAGAAAAACTCTACCGAACTTAACTTCTTGGTAGTTTGTGAAAGCCTCTCGACATGGAGTAGCATGGAAAGAGGCACCGAAATCGAGCACCCACGAGTCTGCAATATTGTCACTCGCTGATAAAACCAAAATACCATTATCTTTATCATATGCAATGTTTACTTCATTACTGGTCACCTTTTCTTGTGTTTTTTTATAATTCCAATAATTTTTTTTTGTGTGACCTGGTTTGCCACAAAACCAACAATCACCATTTCTGCCCCTAGACTTTGATCTTGGAGTAGATTTGGAACTTCTTATGTTATTATTTCTACTTCTATCTTGACCCCTTCCTCTATTTCCAGTGCTTACAGCGGTCAAGGTGTCACGAGAAGAAGGTTCTTGATTTTTCCTCCTCATGTCTTCACTGAGAAGTGTAGCTGCAACATCATCAAATTTTAGTTTACTCTTGGCAACCACCAAAGTGCTAATTGCCATCACAACCCCTTCCCAGCTATTTGGTAAAGAACATAATAACAAAATTGCTTTAATTTCATCATCTAAATTTATACCCACTGAAATCAATTGAGTGACCAAAGTATTAAATTCATTTAGGTGATTGGATATGATCCCACCTTCTTTCATTTTCAAATTGTATAACTTCTTCATGATAAAAACCTTGTTTGATGTTGACGCCATCTCATACATGTCTGAATGTTTGTCCCATAGCTCTTTCAAAGTTTTCTTAGTAGATACATTTAAGAGAATGTTGCTTGACAGTGAAAGAAAAATAGTGGCCCTTGCTTTCTTGCTTTCTTATCCAATTTCTCCCACTGTTCGTCAGACATCAAACCTTTTCCTTTGGTTTTCCCTACCAATGCGAGTGAGAGATCTTGCTTAATCAGTAGCAATTCCATCTGAACCTTCCACAATCCAAAGTTCTGCCCCATAAACTTCTCTATCTTCCATTTATCTTTCTTTGTCCATAATTCTAGAAATTCCTCACCGATTTCCAAAGAACCACTTCACCACTAAGGTTCTTCACCAAACTCTAATACCAATTGTTGAGTGAAGAATAGTAGATAAAACTAAAAGCAAACAAACTAAACACACACATAGATAGAAACAAAGAGAAGAACAAAGCTTTTTTAGTGTGGTTCACCAAATGGTTACGTCCACATAGAGCAGGGGATAGCTCTATTTCTATTCAACCTAGAATAATACTAGTTACAATATATCTGCAACAACTAAAAAACTCATATAGTATCTTACTCTAATCTTAACCTCCAAAAGACCCATCTACGTTTGAATCCCAACGAAGGAATATTTAAGAATATCAACATCAGAGTATTAGAGAATCTCAAAGATGTTACAATGAGAAAGAGGTGTCAGGCATCAGGAGTCCCAAGATTGGACTTCAGAGATGTTACACTAACACATAATATACTTCAAAATAGAGGATGAAATCCATTTATTTCCTGCCATCGCCTCATTAATTTCTCAATTAAACATAGCCTGGCAACCTGTGTTCGCATGTCATGAATGGTCACTTCATTTGAATATCAATAGTTCGATGAAGACTAGACCTTGATCCTTAAATCAACAATCATCACATGTTATGGCCATATCACAACCTCAAACAAAGGACCAACACTTTAAAGTTGCATGGTACATTGGACCGTTATATCTTTATTAGTTGAGCACCTTCAAACACCACCGTCGATATTATTTATTATATAATATATTATAATAATATATATAATATAATTATATAATAATATAATTATATAACAATAATATATATAATTATATATCTAATAGTTATCCAATATATCAATGGACGGTTGTAGTTGAATTCTAAAATGAAATGTCCAGAGCACTAGACTTGCAAACTCAAACCTCCAGAATCAATCTAGAGCTATTAGATTTACAAAGATCAATGGTTGAATATTTTTTTTGGGTGAACGCTTTTGACTGGAGCTATGAACTATTGAGGGCACAACATGAGGGACCTCATCCCCTGGCATTAACACCTAACATGAATGCCTGCATCAATGCTAGAGGTTCAAATCCGTGAGCTTGTTGACCTAGTGAAGGCCCATAGCCTATGAGCACAATAGCCTAGCGAAGGCATAAGACCTGCGAGCACGTTACCTAGTGAAGGCACAAGCCTACAAGATCTTTGGCCTAGCGAGGGTTTGAACCTTAGTGGCAGCCACTACAACCGAGCGACTTGACCACCGAACTACGCCCTTAACATGACAATCAACGGTTGAATAATTATTATATAATATATTATAATAATATATCTAACCTATATTATAATATTTTATATAATATTAATTATAATTATTATATAATATTAATTATAATTGTTATATAATATCTAACCTATATTATATCATCAAAGTGGGCCTGACTTCATATAAAGGGAGCTTCAGACTTTAGCGTGTTGTTTCACTGTTCAATGAATGTTTCAATGGACAGTTGTAGTTGAATTCTAGAATGAAATGTTTGGAGTGCTAGACTTGCAAACCGAAACCTTTGGAATCAATCAAGAGTCGTTAGATTTACAAAGATCAATGATTGAGGTTATACAATAGTTTTCAATTCCACCGCTTGATGTACATGTTGTATTAAATTATTAATTCCGGCTGCAAACTTGCAGGCCATCCTTAAATTTTGTTTGAATTGGGAGTACTCTGTACAACTACAACTACAAACTTGTACTGAAAGTGAAGAATAGAATAGAATGGAATAACTTTTAAAAAATTAACTTCCTCGAGAATAAAATAAAATTTATAACTTTAATAAAAGAATGTAACATGTTTCACTCACTTTACTTCACAGTTGGCACTTAGCAATTTTAATTGATACTATTTGGAAGCGAGAGGGTCAAGGACTCAAGGAGATTGCAATGCACCAAAAATTTTAATATCAATTATGTGATGTCATGGAGTCACTCAGTGTCAGTCTTTGTATTCATCTTTCCTGGGTAAGTGAAAAATACATAAATACTTCATTCATATTATTATTTCTATTACTATTTTTCTTGAGACTTCAATTTTTTCAATCTTGGGGTTTAGGGTTAAGTGTTTACAAGCATGTCTACGAGCACTACCAGACCAAAAATTGGGAAAAACAAAGAAAGAGATAAAATAGACTATGTCGGACTTCTTAAAACCCTAGTTTTTAAAGATGAATACCATGATATTTATGACCCTGTAATCTTTGGAAGGTTTACCTCAACACTTAGATTCTCATGTGAGAATAAGGTACGTCAAGTGCAACCTGAACCAAAAAAACCAATACTAATTAATAAGGTGACTACACCATAGGTGGTTGGATTAGGACGCATGATGTTCCTTGAGGTTTTCCCTTGCCTTGAATTTATCATGGTTTGTGCCTAGAATTATGGTGAAAATAGAAAAGCAATAGTTATAAAATATAGCCAAGAAGTAATGTTACCCATTAATGTAGAATATTTTGGCCAATTGTTGGGTTTTACCATTGAAGATTGTGGAAAAGTCCACATAAACCCAAAAAAACTTGCTAGTACTTATGAAGTAGTTAGTGAAAATGATAAAAATATTTTTCTCAAATTTGTAACATTTGATGCTACCATACTCAATCAAAATCATAAGCCTCCTTATAAAAATGATATTTTTAAACCATGGGTTTAGGATACTATTGAACCATGCTAGTGTTTTTCCTTGGATTGGATAATAATAGTCAAGTGGATGCAAGCCTCCTTGAAATGGTATACAATATCCATAAATGCACTCCACCTGCTAAATACAGATTTCTTGAGTACATTACAGAATCCATGCATGATCAGTTTTTAATGATTAAATGAAGTAAAAGTGAAGCTCCCACTTCCTATTCCAATAAAAAGACATATAGGTTCACAACCTACTTGTGCTATTTATTTCTAGTGTGGTTTGCTAGGATGTTTTGGGACAACAAGCTTCAGATTCAACAAAATAAAAATGGACTACATGATTGGACCCATAAGATAAAGATGCATCATAATCAAAAGAACTACAATCATTTTGTGGACTACTTTTTGGGTCCATTGTATCAAGCCATTACAAATACTCCAATACCTAGATTTCCCGAGTCTTGTAGAAATTGCATTCAATTGGGAAAAGAAATACAATTGGATAACTAGTAATGCATGGAGGAATACACCATCCTAAGATTTTATGCATTAGGAGTAGAGCCCCACAAACTTCCAATACATGTAATAGAGAGGCTTTTTGCATTGGAATACATACGACAAATGAAGAGTACAAATCAACTGTACTTTGTTAGTTAGCAAAAGAAGAGCATATTTCCTTCCTTACCTTTTTCATGTGGAGGGTTCACATTCGAGAGAAAAGCATTCACTGTGGCACATGAAATTTTACAACTTTTTAAATTTGATGTTGACTCTCATTGGCAGTATGACCCATGTGACATGATTAAAACAAGGCTTGTGGCCATAAGAATTCTCCAACTAGAATTCAACATGAAAATAAGCCCCTACTAGAAATGTTGAGAAACAAGAATTCTTGGATGAGGTCAGAAAAGTCATGGAAGAAACTACTGCTCAAAGAGTTATTACTTTTGAAATATTGTCATCATAAATAATGGGATTGTATCCAATTCCACAAACACAAAGAGAGGCATATGTGGCACTGGCAATCAAGAGATACAACAATTTCTATACAAGAGTTGCTCAAACATCTACGTATACAAAAATTCCAAAGACTCTAAGAGATGCTTATACAGAGGAACATTAGTCACAATAAAAAAAAATACCTTTTGGTCTATGAGGAAGGATCTCGATGATCCAAAAGCTAGTATAGACTTCAAAGAAATCTCAGAAGATAAAGAATTAAACAAATTGTGGGATATAGAGCATCCCACTGGCACTGAAGCAACTAATGTTGAAAGTGATGATGAGGATGAAGAGCAACCCACAGATCTTAGTGCCTATGCATTCAAACCTCATATGAGTGAGACCACAAGAGAAACACATACTACAGGGGCATCAATAGCCCAAAACTTTGGTTATGAAGGTGGTGGTTTGGGGCCCACAAGACAAGGCATTTGGATGGTACCAGAGGTAAACCCTAGAAAACCTAATGATCTTCCACTCAACATTGGAGATGATAAACAAGACAAAGGGATTACACATATATAGATCAAGAGATTAGATTTATTCCAGCTTTAAATACTCAAAGTGAGATACAATCACAAATAGTACCACAAGGGTCTTCTGATCTGCATGTTTCTCATTCCTTTCCTGCAGAAGATGGTGGACATTCTAGTGCTACTAGTGGTAAATCTGGTGATGGTACAGGTAATAGTAGTAGTGGTGGTCAGCAAGAACCACAATAACAAACTCAGAAGAGGACAACAATAATATTAGATGATACTATAGACATGTTGCAAGTATGTGCCTAATCGGTGTTGTCATTAATGTCAACATATTAGTGTTGTCATTGGTGTCAATTGTACTCTTGTTTTGATGCTTGTTAGATGCTTTGTACTTGCCTATGTAATGTTGGAGATAATGAGTAAGTGAACCTGAGATTGAGTTTCCAAGTGCTTTTGAGAAAATTTGCTTCTCTAGTTGAAACAGTAGGTAGAAGAGTATCTTTGTTTACACCAGAACAGTTCAGTAGATTGCTCTTCATTTCTTGTAGAATGAATATCCTTGTCTATGGATTGGAATCTATTTAGATGCATGTCTGAAGATGCTATGTTTCAAGTTTGAGCCTCCGGTCTAAAGATTTGAGTGGGTTGTGTTCACTAGAGTGAAAACTACTTTTTATGTATACTTGGTGGTGACAGGGAGAATGTATTATGCTCCGCATTCCTCCGCATTTAAGTATTTCAGTCTGCAGTTTTGGAATCAAGTTTGTAGTGATGTTATGTGCCTTCAAATCAAATGGTTCATGATCTGGTGGTCCGCAAGTGATCTTTTCTTTATGATAGTGATGATATTTATGTTCAAGTGCTCTAGATTGAAGAATCTTGTTGATAGAGTGGTTAGAGATTATGCAGTTGTTTTTCGTGATTACAATGTGCTTGTGGATGTCTCCTGATCATGTTCGTACCTTTGGATTGGTCCGTAAAGAGAAATTTGGTTCGTAGAAGAAGATTGTTCTTAGAAGACTCAATGTTAACACTAGTCTTGGCTGACCTGGTTGTTTTCACTACCTGCGGAGATGCATTGAAGATTTTAGAAGCATGTTGTGGCGTGGAAGATTGCTTTTGAGTTCCAGCTAAGGTGTAACATGATCCACATACATCTTTCCCTTAGCTAATCTTGTTTAGGTCTAGACATATTTCTATGTATGTTTGTAACACCGACCTTGGAGATTGCTCCAATGGTTGATGAATGTAATACCGACCTTGATGTACATTCCAAGGTTGATGAGTTGTATAAAAACATGTAATGTAGTTGTGAAAAAGATGTCCTTGTGCGAAAATGAAAAGATAGGTGTAAAGGTGTAAGAAGAGTAGAGAAGAGGTGTTATATTGTGCTTCAATGGAACTAAACTCAAGCATGAAGTAGATGCTATCAAATTAGTTCACCAATATTGGAAATGAGCCACCCCTAGGTAGTGAGCCGATCTTGGCAGTGAGCCCTAACATTTGCAGTGAGCATTTTGGGCAATGAGCCTCTAATTTTTAGTACTGCTATAACTTATTTATTTTTGTGGGATAACACCCACTGTGGTTTTTCCCTTATAGGGTTTTCCACGTAAAAATTTTGGTGTCTCGTGTGTTATTGTGTTGAGCTTCTTGTTTTATGCTTTCATGGTTAATCTTAATAACAATGATTAAGAAGTCAATGTGTTGATATTCATAAATGGTTAAAGTTTTGTGACAACTAATTCACCCCCTCTCAGTTGTCCTGTACATTTCAACAATTGGTATCAGAGCTGATTCCTCAAAAGAAAGCCTAACCGCTTGAGGAAGATCTAGGATGTCTTACAGGAAGGAAGCTCCACAATTTGATGGAATGAATTATGCTCTCTGGAAGGTGTGAATTAAAATCCACCTCCTTTTTCTTGGTTATAAAGTATGGAAAGCGACAGAGACAAAGTATACCTTGCCTTAGAAAGGTTTGTAAATTGAAGATGAAATCAAAGAATATGAATTAAATATAAAATCTAGAGATGCTCTGTTGAGTGCCTTGTCTAACACTGAGTTAATAAAAGTCATGGATATGGAATCTACTCATGAAGTCTAGGAAAAGATGGAAAAATTGTATGAAGGAGGTGATTCTATAAAGAGTACCAAATTGCAGGGGTTGAAAGCGAAATAAGAAGGTTTAAAAATGAACGAAGATGAAAACATAGCTGCCTTCATGCAAAAGGTTGATGAAATTGTCAATGGAATAAAAGGTATGGGAGGAACTATTAATGAGAAGGAAGTTGTGATGAAAATTCTTAGGTCACTACCCAAGTCCTATAGTCACAAGGTAGCTGCAATTGAAGAAGTAATGATAGCACAATATGTCACTAAGGATATGCTGCTTGGAAAGCTTACAGCATTTGAGATGAGATAGTTTGGTGATGCCCTACCATAGGTTGAAACTGCTTTCAAAGCTAGTACATCAGAGAAGATTTCCAAAGCTAAAAAATACAAGGTGGAACCTGATGATGAGTTTGATTAAATTGAAGCTAACTTTGTTGATAGACTGTAGAGAGGTTCTGGTAAGTTCAAAGGCAAATTACCTTTCAAATGTTTTTCATGTGGTAAGATTGGTCACTATGCTTGGAGATGTCCTGAGAGAATTGAAAGAAATAGAAAAATATTTGAGAGTAAACCTAGGGTTCCAAAGAAATGCTACTATGTTAGAGATCTTAATGATGAAGGTGTGATAGATGATGAATTTGATGATGCTAGTACTAGTGCCAATGAGTGCTTGTTTATTGCAATTAAAGAAGAACTTGTATCTACTAATCCTGCTAGCTATATGAAGGAAGAAAAACTAGTGGAAGAAAGTGCTTTGGTTGTTCAGGTTGAGAAAGCTAAGGATGAATGGATTATTGACAGTAGATGCTCTCATCACATGACTGGCGACAAAAGTAAGTTTGTGAGTTTGGAAAAGTATGATGGAGGACTGGTTAGGTTTGGAGATAATGCAACTGGTAAGATTTTTGGAAAAGGATCTATTTCTTTTAATGGAAACCAAAATACTGATAATGTCCTATATGTGAAGGGTTTGAAGCATAATCTTTTGAATGTTGGTCAGATGTGTGACAAAGGTTATGATCTGATATTCAAAGACAATGGGTGCAAGACCATGGAAAGCTTTGAAATAGTGATTTCTATCGGTAAGAAGACCAGAGGTAGCATTTACCAATTAAGAGGAACTAATGATTATTGTTTATTGGCTCAGACATATGAGAGTTAGTTGTGGGATAGAAGGATGTGTCATATCAATTTTGACAATTTGGTGAAAATAAGTTCTATACAGGCTGTAAGAGATCTACCTAAACTTGTGGAGCCATCCAACACCATTTGCAAGGTGTGTCAATTTGGGAAACAAACACAAACAAGTTTCAAAAGAAAAGAACAATTCTCTGCTAGATTGCTAGAGCTAGTACATATAGATTTGTGTGGTCCTACAAGAACAAGAAGTCTGCAAGGAGACATGTATTTTATGTTGCTTATTGATGACTATTCTAGAATGACTTGGGTCACTTTTCCAAAAGGAATATCTGAAGCTCTAGACAAGTTCAAAGTTTTCAAAGCAATGGTTGAGAATGAGTTAGAATTGAGGATCAAATGCTTGAGATCTAATAGAGGAGGTGAGTTCACATCAAATGAATTCAATATTTTCTCTAAAGAACAAGGGATAAAGAGATAGTTGTCTACACCTAGGACTCCTCAGCAGAATGGAGTTGTTGAAAGAAAAAATAAGATAGTTCAAGAAGCTGCCATGACTATGATAAAGAAAGCTGACCTAT
Organism: Cunninghamia lanceolata; assembly: GCA_027924645.1. Classification (NCBI taxonomy): domain Eukaryota; kingdom Viridiplantae; phylum Streptophyta; class Pinopsida; order Cupressales; family Cupressaceae; genus Cunninghamia; species Cunninghamia lanceolata. The sequence continues at coordinate 3,350,344 of BSBN01001291.1, read as the reverse complement.
CAGAAGTATACTGGAGAGAAGCCATACATACTATTGTGCACATCCTAAACAGAGTTCAAGTCAATGGTAACAGCTCTAAAACTCCTTTTTAATTATGGTATGGAAGAGTTCCTGCAATGAAGTATTTCAAGGTTTTTGGAAGCAAATGTTATATCAGAAGAGATGAAGAATTAGGAAAGTTTGATGCTAGATGCGATGAAGGAATTTTTCTTGGTTGCTCTACCAAGAGTAAGGCCTATTGGTGCTACAATAAGAGACTGAATAAGATTGTTGAGAGTGCTAAAGGGAAGGTGTATGAAGGCAAGGAAAGAATATTAGAACTGAGATGCTATGAACTAGATAAACCTGTGATTATAGCAAATGAAGAAAAAGTTGAGCAAGAACACAGTCAGGATGAAGAAGAGACTCTAGAAAATGTTGTTAAGACTCCTAGGTATGTAAGGATTAATCATTCTAAAGATTAGATTATAGGTGACAAAAACAAAGGTGTGCTAACAAGAAAAGGAGTTGCAGAAGAATAGGTGAATTATTGTTTGCTTTCAAAAGTTGAATCTAAAACTGTGGATGAAGCGTACAATGATGAAAATTGGGTAAAAGCTATGGAAGAGGAGTTGATGCAGATAGAAAAGAATCAAACCCGGGAATTGATTCCTAGACCTGCTGATAAGAATGTGATTGACACCAAATGGGTTTGGAGAAATAAGATGAATGAGAATGGAGAAGTAGTAAGGAACAAAGAAAGATTGGTATGCAAAGGATACTCTTAGGTTGAAGGGATAGATTTTGAGGAGACCTATGCTCCTGTGGCAAGACTTGAAGCAATTAGAATGTTTTTGGTATTTGCAACATTCAAAGATTTTAAGGTGTATTAGATGGATGTTAAGTCTGCATTCTTGAATGGTGAGTTAGAAGAAGAGGTCTACCTTGAGCAACTAGAAGGGTTTCAATTATCAAAACAAGGTGATATGGTGTGCATATTGAAGAAGGCATTGTATGGACTAAAGCAAGCCCCCAAAGCCTGGTATGCAAGACTAGACAAGTATTTGTTGCAATTAGGGTTTAGTAAAGGCACTACAGACAACAATCTCTATTTCAAAATCAATGATAATCAAATCCTGATTGTTGTAGTCTTTGTTGATGACATTGTCTTTGGAGGCAATGAAGGTATGTGCATGAAATTTGCTGGGGAAATGCAAAAAGAGTTTGAGATGTCTATGTTTGGTGAAATAAATTTCTTTCTAGGTCTACAAATTACTCAATCAGATAAAGGAATCTTCATTTCTCAGTCAAAGTATGTGAAAGAGTTGTTGAAGAAATTTGGGATGGAGGACTCTAAACTGGTATGTACTCCCATGGTGACTAGCTACAAGTTGAGAAAAACCAATGAATCACCTAAGGCTTATCAGAAAAGGTACATATCTATGATTGGAGGATTACTTTATCTAACACAAACTAGACCTGACATAATGTATGTAGTTTGTCTTGTGGATATATTTCAAGCAAATCCAAGAGAGTCACATGTGATGGCAATTAAGAGAATCTTGAGATATTTAAAAGGCACATCAGATCATGGCTTATGGTATCCAAAGGACAATGATTTCACTCGGTGCTTATACAGATGTAGATTGGGCCAGAGATGTTGATGACATAAAAAGTACAAGTGGAGGTGCTTTTTTCTTGGGAAATAGATTGGTTTCATGGCTAAGCAAAAAGAAAGATTCAATCTCCTTGTCTACTACAGAAGCAAAGTATATTGTAGTAGCATGATGTTGAACTCAAGTGTTATGGATGAAGCAAGCATTGAAGTACATAAGAGTTGTGTATGAAGATCTAATTACAATCATCTGTGATAATACAAGTGCTATAAACATTTCAAAGAATCCAGTGATGCACTCAAGAACAAAACATATATCACTAAAGTATTACTTTTTGAGAGAGACGGTGACAGAGAATGAAGTTAAGACGGAATATATGTCTACAAAGGATCAAATTGCAAATATTTTCACTAAACCTCTACCTAAGGATACTTTTGAGTATCTTAGAGAAAAGTTAGGGGTTATTAGCCCTCTTGTTCTGAACTAAGATGCATAGGAATGCATTAATCCAGTGGTGCTTGGAGCTTCATTCATTGATTTGGATTGATGTTTTGAGGGCTACCTCTTAGGGGGAGTAGCTATATGTTACCAGTATGTGCTCCTGATATAGAAAGTGTTGATAGCAATGAAAGTTTAGATGAATCAAAGCAGCAGAGAGCAAGTATGTGCCCTTTACCATTGATGTCAAAGGGGGAGAGAAATCATGTGAAAAACTCAGAGAAGAAAGAGTGCAGGTGTGTAAAGAGAAAGGGGGAGAATCTTGTCTTGATGGTCTTTATAGTTTTTCACATCATATGTTGCCATCAATGATAAAAGGGGAGATTGTTGCAAGTATGTGCCTAACTGGTGTTGTCATTGATGTCAACATATTAGTGTTGTCATTGGTGTCAATTGTGCTCTTATTTTGATGCTTGTTAGATGATTTGTAATTGCCTATGTAATGTTGGAGATAATGAGTAAGTGATCTTGAGATTGAGTTTCCAAGTGCTTTTAAGAAAATTTGCTTCTCCGGTAGAAATAATATATAGAAGAGTATCTTTGTTTACAGCAGAACAGTTTAGTAGATTGCTCCGCATTTATTGTAGAATGAATATCCTTGTCTGTGGATTGGAAGCTATTTAGATGCATGTCTAAAGATGCTATGTTTCAAGTTTGAGCCTCTGGTATGAAGATTTGAATGAGTTATGTTCACCAGAGTGAAAACTACTTTTTTTGTATACTTGGTGGTGACATGTAGAATGTATTATGCTCTGCATTCCTCTGCATTTAAGTATTTCAGTCTATGGTTCTGGAATCAAGTTTGTAGTGATGTTATGTGCCTTAAAATCAAATGGTTCATGATCTGGTGGTCCGCAAGTGATCTTTTCTTTATGATAGTGGATGACAGTTATGTTCAAGTGCTCCAGATTGAAGAATCTTTTTGACAGAGTGGTTAGAGATTGTGTGGTTGTTCCTAGTGATTGCAACGTGCTTTTGGATGTCTCCTGATCATGTTCCTACATTTGGATTGGTTTGTAAAGAGAAATTTGGATCGTAGAATAAGACTATTCTTAGAAGACTCAATGTTAACACTAGTCTTGGCCAACCTAGTTGTTTTCACTACCTACGAAGATGCATTGAAGATTGTGGAAGCATGTTGTGGTGTGGAAGATTGCTTTTGAGTCCCAACTAAGGTGTAACATGATCCGTATACATCTTTCCCTTAGCTAATCTTGTTTAGGTCTAGACCTATTTCTATGTATGTTTGTAATACCAACCTTGGAGATTGCTCCAACGGTTGATGAATTTAATGCCGAGCTTGATGTACATTCCAAGGTTGATGAGTTATATAAAAACATGTAATTTAGTTACAAAAAAAGATGTCCTTGTGCGAAAATGAAAAGATAGGTGTGAAGGTGTAAGAAGAGCAGAGCAAAGGTGTTATATTGTGCTTCAATGGAACTAAACTCAGGCATGAAGTAGATGCTATCAAATTAGTTCACCAATCTTAGTAGTGAGCCACCCCTTGGTAGTAAGCCTATCTTGGTAGTGAGCCCTAATATTTGTAGTGAGCATTTTGGGCAGTGAGCCTCTAGATTTTCGGTATTGCTATAACTTGTTTAATTTTGTGGGCTAACACCCACCGTGGTTTTTCCCTTATAGGGTTTTCCACATAGAAATTATGGTGTCTCATGTGTTATTGTGTTGAGCTTCTTGTTTTTTGCTTTCATGGTTAATCTTAATAATAGTGATTAAGAAGTGGATGTGTTGATATTCATAAATGGTTAAAGTTTGTGACAACTGATTCACCCCCCCTCTTAGTTTTCTTGTGCATTTCAACAAGACAAACTTAGAGAACAAGGCCTTGTGAAGACTAAGAAGCAAAAGATTATGACAAGTTTTGATTCCACATCCACATCAAAGAAATTATTTCTAGAAGGCACCCCCCTCCTATCATTAGTGTGGCTGGGACAAGAATGGCTAATCCTCAACCTCAATTAATTAGAGATGCCCCCAACACTACAACTACTCCTTCGCCATTCAAAGTTATGTCAAGTCTCACAGTTTCTGATTACAAAGTTGAGTTTGAAAAGAAAACAAATATATCTAATAAACACAAGAAGCAAGTGCTAGAGATAGAGACTACTGCATCTTTAGAGCTTGCAACAACTAGGGTATTATCTACATTTGACCCAGAAACCAGAAAAAATGGATTACATGATTGTTGTTCCCAAAGGTCAAGATAAACCAGAGGACTAGATGCAACGCTCTGACTATGAGGTGAACACCATTCAAGTGGATTTTTTTGGAATGAAAAATTTTGACAAAATTAATGTATAAAAAGGGAACAATGAAGTGGTGTACACATCATTGCTAAAGCAAGAGAGAGAGAGAGAGAGAGAGAGAGAGAGAGAGAAGGTATGGATGTTTTAAATTTTCTACTAACCTTGTTGAATATATTATCTAAAAATTAAAGTTGTACTATAGACAAGTCACATGTTCTAGTAATTGAGTTACAATAGAAGGAAAATATATTGAATGATGTTATTTCCATTCATATTGCTCATTTTCATTTGACTTTGTGATTTATGTAACAGGTTGCAGACTCAAATAGAAAAGTTACAGGTAGACATAGCAAATGAAAAAGCCAATAGGAAAGCAACAGAGAGCAAGACCAGAGAATTAGAGAAAAGGATAAAAAAACTCTGACTCTACATCTACAAGTGAAGAGAATAAATAGACAGATGTGGAAGTAAATAAACTGAAGAAAAGGTTAAGTAAAAGTGTAAAAAATTATGATATTGAAAAAGCCAATTCAGGAAAATTACAACAGTCCATGAATGAAGCCAATGTCTAATTGCAGGAAGCAAAAAAAGCAAGATAATTGTGGAAGAAAATGTGGAGAGAGAGAGAGAGAGAGAACTCTAAAAATTTGCAAATAAAACTGAAGAATGCAGAAAATAAAATAAAATCCTCCCAAAAAAAGTATCTAAATTTTAAGAAACACAATGGTTTATATAAAACATAACATTTGGGAGAAAATAATGAAGAGGATTGATTATTTGTCTAAAATGTTTGAATACATTGATGATCTACTAGTATGTAGTAATAGACTCAAACAATACATTGCTAAAAAATGGAGACATGACAACTTCAAGACAGTCAGATGCAAACAAAATTTTGCAAGATTCAATCTATAGAACTAGTGGAAAAGAATAGGAATCCAAACGAATTCAGAACTGTATTAATGCCACCATAAAGGCTTCATCTATCATTGAAAAATGTATGAAGCTGGAAGAAGCACATGATCTTTTGAAACAAGCCGCATTATTGACAAAGAGGCTGAAAACAAAGGAAGAGTACTTCAAAAAGCTTGGTTTGTTGGTGGATTTTGACCCATCATACCGATACATTGGAAAGGTTGCTTTCAAAAAGAATATGGAGGATAAAATGAAGTTGGATAAGGACTAGTTTCCTCAAAATATTTGTGGCGAAAACTTTTTAGATTCTATCAAACCAATGATAACCTTGAATGCAACTTTGAGTGATACATTCAAGTTAAGTAACAATATCAATTATGATTTATGTTAACACGCTTACAACTCGATAACCATGAGTTAAGACAAATTGCACTTCCATCAGATGAAGAGTGGAGCACTCTACAAAAGATGATAAAATGATAAGTAATATGTGTTTCTAACAGAGCATTATGCAGAGTTGGTTTTGAGCAAGTTATTGTACATTCTAAATGTAATACTTCAATGTATTCCTTCATTTGAAAAATCAATATAACACTGAAATCCATTTATGTGTTCAAATTATTTGTATTATTTAATTGCCTACTCCAGGAAAGCTTCGGTTTCTACATACACATTAAATATTTTCTAATGTTGTATATTAATATGCTGCTATTGTTGATTACTATGCAATGCAATAAAGGAAAACATATGAAACACTATTGTGGTTATAGAGAAGAAAAATTACTTTGCATTTAATTGAATGCTTGTAAAACTTATTAGTATCACGCAATAATAATATGAAAATATTAATTTTTTAAATCAAAAATGAAAAATGAAAAATGTACATCACTGATAGACAAATAAAATGTCATCAACAAAGTTTTGGAGTTTGGAATATGAAATACAGTATAAATACCTAGTAACTACTAAACCCCTTCAAATTGCGAAATCATCTCGTCATCCTGATTCTTCTCCCTCTGACCATGATATCCAGTGTCATCCTAATCATGTTCTTCATTTTCTTCTATCTCCATATTAAATCTCCACTTAAGAGTGTCTCATCAACACCATTGGTATTCATTGTGTCATTGTCATGTGTGCTATTATTGTTTGAAGTGTTGAACAACCTTCTTCTTTCACATAAGGACCTCCAGATTACGAGTCCCCTATCAAAAGGAAAACTCTAGATATCATGTCTATTTGTATACATTCTCAAGAAATTTTCCAAATTCTTGTCAAGTTTATTTCTTATCTTTGATTTTAAGAACCCCAATGCACCGAAAACTCTCTCATCCTCTACAACCCCAATATCATGGTTTGACATAAATCAGCAAGTTTGAAATGTTCTGATAATGCATCACACAATATTTTTCTTTGACTTAAGGTTGTTCGAAGCTTTGTTATCTATCCATCTTGGTAGGGAGCCTCCATGAGTTTAAACCATTCCTTCATTGAACTTGCAAATTGAGTGGATTTCTCTGTAAGCTTAATTTTATTTAAAATTATTTCTATTTGTTGTCCATTGAATTCTATACTTTTGCAAAAGTGATTTATTAAGGTCTTTATCTTGCTGTGAAAATCATTTGGCTGACAGTTGACCCAATATTGAGGATACACTATAGACGTGGCTTCAAGTAGTTCAACATGAGGAAATCAATCTCTAGTCTCTGAGGAAAGAGATTTCACAATATTCTTTAAAATAGTACTTACAGAATTAACAATCTTGTCAAAAGATTCCCTTGTAATAGGTTCTTCTTTGATAGTGCACTTGACCTTGTTAAAATAGTGCATTAGTATCTCAAATCCCTTTACAGAAACACATAAATCCCCACTACCATTAAACTGTGAAAAATTAGTAGAATTGGTCACATTTGCTATGAAGTGCCAACTGATAAATTTTGGACTTATGAAGGATTGGTCTAATAGATATAGATTATCGAGGGTCATGCATATCATTCTACGTAGTCTAGTATATTTTGAAATATACATAGTTCTATCTTGGACTTTTTTCACAAGCATGTTCATTTCCTCTAGCATGGGAAGAATACCAACTAAAATGAGGAGTGTCTCTATGTCACTTAACCTATGTAAGAGGTCAGGAGCCCTATCAACTGTGAAGTGATGGTTGTACATTACACCAATCAAGGATTGATATTCTGTTTAAACTCTTTTCGCTAGTTCATGCAAGGAGATCCATCTGGTATCAACATCCTTAAGAAGCATGTTTCCTACAGTTACTCCCTCAAAAAAAATTGAAATTCCAAAACCATTTGAGACTTCGATAGAAGTATGAGTAGAGCTCGCAGACTAGATCTTCAACTTTTGATATTATAGGAAACTTGCTCACCATTTTAAATGTTAAATTCATTTTGTGGGCAATGCAATGAATGCCAATCATGTATGGTGAAATAGAAGTTTGTATCTTTACATACAAACCGTTCCTATGATCTTGCATAACTAAAGCTCCATCCACCCCTACACACACCAACTTTCTGGCAATTGTGCAGTCATCCATACCTCTAATTTCATTCAAAGATTTCTTAACTAGCTCAAATAGATTTTGTGATGTTGCGTTCTCCTTAATTTTATAAATAGAGAGTAGATGAGGTTGGTGGACATGATTTTCCACAATATACACATGCATACATACCCAAGAAGTATTATCTATTGTTGTAACTTCATGTAGAGATAATGCAATAAAAGTTGACTCTTTTATTTTTCCTATAAATCATATTTTTCCACCTCAGCAAGACAACTTGACCATTCCATCCATTGTTTATTGACCAATGTGTGTTAGGAAAATTAGAAACGCCCATAAAAGATAATAAACTATTATATTATGGGTAGTCTTTCATAGGACACCCTCTGGTCAAAATATGAAAAACAACACCCAACTAAACAACTTTTGCCATTTGTAATTCTCTCATCATCTTTCCAAATTAAGCTTCAATTGAACCTCCACCTACATGAATCCTTGCCTTTCTTTGCATATGCACATCATATTCCAGGGCATTCTTTACATGAAGACATTCTTCCTTTGTTTTCCATCTTATCACTAATTTTTCATGTCCATCTATGATTTATTTTTCATAAACTTTACCAATATGTTTTTCTATGGTGTCAAGTTTTAGCTACAACCTCTTGTCTCTATGATATTTTCAACTACAAATCTTACACTTGCATTCTATGGGATTTTCATCTTTGTTTGCATTCTCCACTGGTTTAATGAATGGGTATTTTGACACCTAATCAATCTAAAAATTCCTTGACATATCCCACTCACGCCCCTTTTTTTATTTATCTTTTCTTTTCCCCTTGTGTGTACTTGCAAGATCTTCATCTTCATTGATTTCTATAACTTCATTATCATTTGTTGAGTTTGATTTATTCATATTATCATTCATGCTACCTTGGGTATTCCCTAAAACATCATATGTGGCATTGTCATCATTCCCACTACCTTGGGTATTCCCTAAAACATCATATGTGGCATTGTCATCATTCCCACTACCTTGGGTATTCCCTAGAACATCATATGTGGCATTCTCATCATTCTCAATACATTGGGTATTCCCTAGAACATCATTTGTGGCATTGTCATCATTCCTGCTACCTTGGATATTCCTTAGAATATCATTTGTGGCATTGTGATCCAAGTCAATAGATCCTATAGTTTCTGATGTTGTATCTCCATCGGATGGATCGCCAACATTGCCAAAGTGATGCACGAACATACCTGGTTCAAGAGCAATCTTGCATCAACCAAAAATATTCGCATTCATTTTGTTTTCTTTTCATTTTCCAATTGAGTATAGTCAGTTCAGTCAGTAGTAGTTCTATATTTTGGTCCGCATTCTACCGCAGTATCATTTTAGACCTTGCAAGGTTGGACTTGTTGAAATACACTGAAGAACTGAGAGGGAGGGGGTGAATCACTTGTCACAAAAACATAGCTTCATATGAATATCAAACCATTAACAACTTAATTATTGATAATCAGATTTAACCATGAAATCATGAAACCATAGACTTAATCACAATCACACATCCAACACAATAGACACCAAATTTTTATGTGGAAAACCCTAAAAGGGAAAAGCCATAGTGGGTGTTAGCCCACAGAAATATATGAGTTATAACAATACCGAAAGATAGAGGCTCACTACCTATAAGGCTCACTGCAAAGAATGGCTCACTACCAAAGGGTGGCTCACTGCCAAGGGGTGGCTCACTGCCAAAGTGGTGAACTGATTAAGTAGTATCTACTCCATGCTAGGATTCAGCTCCATTGAAGCACAATATAACTTCTCTACTCTGCTCTTTCATACCTTCGCACTTATCTCTTCATATTTGCTCACTACACACTTTTCTACAACTCTATTACATGCTTTTATACAATTCATCAAACTTGGAATGTACATCAAGGTCGGCATTACATTCATCAACCATTGGAACATTCTCCAAGGTTGGCATTACAATAATACAAAGAAATAGGTCTAGACCTATTACAAAATTTAGCTAAGGAAAGATGTAGAGAAGTATGATGCACACGCCATGCCTTAGCTAGGACTCAAATGCAATCCTCCATGCCACAACATGCTTCTGCAATCTTCAATGCATCTCTGTAAATAGTGAAAACAACCAAGTCATCCAATACTGGAGTTAACACTAGGTCTTCTAAGAACAGTCTTCTTTCACAATCCAAACTTCTCTTTGCAGACCAATTCAGAAGTAGGAACACGATCAGGAGACATCCACAAGCACATTGTAATCACCAGAAACAACTGCATGATCTCTAATCACTTTGTCAAGAAGATTCTTCAAATCAGAGCATAAGAACAACATTGTCAACTATTGTTATAAGAAAAAGATCACTTGTGGACCACAAAATCACGAACCACTTGAGTTGAAAGCACATAACATCATCTCAGACTTAACTCTAGAACCACATACCAAAATACTTCAATGCGAAGGAATGCGGAGCATAATACTTTCTCCCTCTCACCACCAAACATACAGGAAAAGAAGTTTTCACTCTAGTGAACACAACTCAATCAAATCTTCATATTGGAGGCTCAATCTTGGAATATAACATCTTCAGATAGACTTCTAAATAACTTCCAATCTGCAGACAAAAATATTCATCCTACAGGAAGTTAGGAGTAATCTCTTGGACTGTTCTTCTATATGTAATACACTATTTCCACTGCAACTCATTGTTTCTACCGGAGGAGCTAATTTTCTTAATATCCTCAACATCAAGACCACTTAAATAAGTAAATACAAAGCATCTTACTCATTACAAGCAAGCAACAAGATAGGAGCATAGTTGACACCAATGACAACACATATATGTTGACATCAATGACAACATCGATTAGGCACATACTTGCAACAATCTCCCCCTTTGTCATTGATGGTAACATATGATGTGAAAAACTGTAAAGACCATCAAGACACGATTCTCCCCCTTTCTCTTTACACATCTATACTCTTTTCTTTTTTAAGTTTTTCACATGATTTCTCTCCCCCTTTTTCATCAATGGCAAAGGGTGCATACTTGCACTCTGTTACTCTGATCAAATTGAACTTCTACAACCAACTCTTTTGTCATCATTCAGCTACTCCCCCTAAGAGGTAGCTCTCAGAACATCAATCCAAATCAAAGAGTGAACCTTTAAGCGCCACTAGACTAATGCATTCCTTTGCATCTTAGTTCAGAGCTGGCAAGGTAATGACCCCTAATTTTTTCCTGAGATACTCAAAAGTATCTTTAGGCAGAGGCTTAGTGAAAATATTTGCAATCTGATCCTTTATGGACACATATTCCAACTTAAGTTCATTCTCTGTCACCTTTTCCCTCAAAAAGTGATACCTTATAGATATATGCTTTGTTCTTGAGTGAATCACTGGATTCTTGGAAATATTTATGGCACTTGTATTGTCACACAAGATTGCAATTGGATTTTCATAAACAACTCTTATATCCTTCAAAGTCTACTTCATCCATAACACTTGAATACAACAACATGCTACTGCAATATACTCTACTTCTACTGTTGATAAAGAGATTGAATCTTACTTCTTGCTCAGCCATGAAACCAATCTATTTCCCAAAAAGAAAGCACCTCCACTTGTACTTTTTATGTCATCAACATCTCCTGCCCAATCAGCATCTATCTAAGCATTGAGAGTAAAATCATTATCCTTTGGATACCATAAGCCATGATCCGAAGTGCCTTTTAAATACCTCAGGATTCTCTTTACTACCATCACATGTGATTCTCTTGGATCAGCTTGAAATCTTGCAACAAGACAAATTGCATGCATAATATTAGGTCTAGTTTGAGTTAGATAAAGTAATCCTCCAATCATGGACTTGTACTTTTTCTATCAGTCTTGGGTGATTCATCAGTTTTACTCAATTTGCAACCAATCACCATGGGAGTACATACCGGTTTAGAGTCTTCCATCCCAAACTTCTTTAACAACTCTTTCACATACTTAGACTAAGATATGAAGATTCCTTTATCTGATTGATTGATTTGCAGACCTTGAAAGAAATTCATCTCACCAAACATAGACATCTCAAACTCTTTTTACATTTCACCAGCAAATTTCATACACATACCTTCATTTCCACCAAAGATGATATCATCAACAAAGACTTTAACAACTAAAATTTGATCACCATTAATCTTGAAATAAAGATTACTATCAGTAATGCCTTTACTAAAACCTAACTACAATAAGTACTTATCCAACCTTGCATACCATTCCCTAGGAGCTTGTTTGAGTCCATACAATGCTTTCTTCAATTTCCATACCATATCACCTTGATTTGATAGTTGGAATCCTTTTGGTTGCTCAATGTAGACTTCTTCTTCTAACTCCCCATTCAAGAATGCAGACTTCACATCCATCTGATACACTTTAAAATCTTTGTGAGCTGCAAATGCTAGAAACATTCTGATTGCTTCAATCTGAGCTACTGGAGCAAAATTCTCTTTAAAATCTATCCCTTCAATTTGAGAATATCCTTTGCACACAAGCCTTGCTTTATTCCTTACAACTTCTCCATTTTCATTCAGCTTATTCCTGAAGACCCATTTGGTTCCAATAACATTTTTGTTAGCAAGTCTAGGAACTAATTCCCAAGTTTCATTCTTCTCTATCTATATTAGTTCTTCTTCCATTGCCTTAACCCAATTTTTATCATTGTAGGCTTCATTCATAGTTTTTGGTTCAACTGTAGAGACCAGACTATAATTCACTTGTTCTTCTACAACTCTTTTCCTTATCAGTACTCCTTTCTCTTTGTCTCCAATAATTTGATCTTCAGAGTGATTGATTCTTACATACCTGGGAGTCTTAGCAATTTTTGGAGCCTTTTCTTCTTCACTTTGATTGTCTTCTAGTTTAACTTTTTCTTCATAAGTTATATCAGTAGGTTCATCTGACTCATAGACATTCTGATTTGATGTTTTTCCTTTGCCTTCATCCACCTTCACATTTGCACTCTTCATGCAATCTTTTTCAACCTTTTGTTGTAGCACCAGTAGGCCTTACTCTTGGTAGAGTATCCAAGGAAGATTCCTTCATCACATCTTGCATCAAATTTCCCTAGGTTTTCATCTCTTCTCATATAGCACTTGCTTCCAGAGGCTTTGAAGTATCTTACTGTTGGAATTCTTCCATACCACAATTCATAGGGGGTTTTAGTGTCATTACCTTTCACTTGAACTTTGTTTTAAATGTAGACAACAATATGAATAGCTTATTTCCAGAAGACTTCCGGCAAGCCTCCTTCCTTCATCATTGTTCTAGCAGCTCCTTGAACTATCTTGTTCTTTCTTTCCACAACTCCATTTTGCTGAGGAGTTCTAGGTGCAGACAAATGTCTTTTTATTCCTTGCTCTTCACAGAAAATATTGAATTCATTTGATGTAAACTCATCTCGTCTATCAGACCTCAAGCATTTGATTTTCAACTCTATTTCATTTTCAACCATTGCCTTGAAGGATTTGAACTTCTCTAGTGCTTCAGATTTGTCTCTTAGAAAAGTAACCCAAGTCATTCTAGAATAATCATCAATAAGCAACATGAAGTACCTATCACCTTGTAGACTTCTTATCCTTGTAGGACCACACAAATCTTTATGAACTAGATCCAACAAACCAACAAAAAAATGCTCTTTACTCTTGAAACGTGTTCTTGTCTACTTCCCCAACTACATTCTTTGCAAATAGTATTGGTGGGTTTCACAAGTTTTGGTAAATCTCTTACAGTTTGATCTAAACTTATCTTTACCAAATTATCAAAATTTATATGACACAACCTTCTATGCCACAACCAACTTTCATCTACTTGAGCTAATAAACAATAATCATTAGTTTCACTTAATTGATAGATGTTACCTCTGGTCTTCTTACTAGTAGCAATCACAGTTCCAGAGCTTTCCATTATCTTGCATCCATTATCTTTGAATCTCAGATCATAACCTTTATCACATATTTGACCAACACTCAAAAGATTGTGCTTCAAGCCTCTCACATAGAGGACACTGTCAATATTATGCTTTCCATCAAATGAAATAGATCCTTTTCCACAAATCTTACTAGCTGCATTGTCTCCAAACCTAACTAGTCCTCCATCATATTTTTTCAAACTTACAAACTTACTTTTGTCACTGGTCATGTCATGTGAGCATCCACTATCAATAATACATTCATCCTTATCTTTCTCAACCCGAATAGCCAAAGTACTTTCTTCCACTAGTTTTTCTTCCTTCACATAGCTAGTAAGATTAGTAGACACAGGTTCTTCTTTAATAGCAATAAACAAATATTCATTTGCACTAGTACTAGCATCATCATATTCATCATCACTCACACCTTCATCATCAAAATCTCTAACATAGTAGCATTTATTTGGAGCTCTAGGCCTGTTCTCAAATCTTTTTCTGTTCCTTTCAATTCTTTCAGGACATCTGGAAGCATAATGACCTACTTTACCACATGAAAAACATTTGAAAGGTAGTTTGCCTTTGAACTTACTAGAACCTCTTTACAGTCTATCAACAAAGTTGGCTTCAATTTCATCAAGCTTGTCATCAGGCTCTACCTTGTACTTTTCTACTCTAGAGATCTTTTCTGAAGTACTGGCTTTGAAAGTAGTTTCAACTTTTGGCAGAACATCACCAAACTCTCTCATTTCAAAAGCAGTAATCTTACCAAGCAACTGATCCTTATTAATCTTTTTCATAGTCATTATTTCTTCAATTACAACTACCTTGTAAGCATAAGATTTAGTTAATGACCTAAGAATTTTCATCACAACTTCAGTTTCATCAACAATTCCTCCCATACCTTTGATTCTAGTAACAAGTTCATCAACCTTTTGCATGAAGGATGTTATGTTTTCATCTTCTCCCATCTTAAGACCTTCATATTTGGCTTTCAATCCCTGCAATTTGGCACTCTTGACAAATTCATCTCCTTCATACAGATTACTTAGCTTATCCCATACTTCTTTAGTAGACTCATAATCCATGACCTTTATTAAATCAGAGACAGTTAGTGCACTCAGCAGAGCATCTCTAGATTTTATATTTATCTCATATTCTTTGATTTCATCTTCAGTTGTCAGACCATTCTCTGGCATGGTATAATCAGTCTATGTCGCTCGCCATACTTTATAACCAATACAAAGTAGATGGTTTTTCATGTGAATCTTCCAAGTTGCATAATTCATCCCATCAAACTGCGGAGCCTCCTTCTTGTAAGACATCCTAGTTCTACCTCAAGCTATTAAGCTTACCACTAAGGAACCTTGCTTTGATACCAATTGTTGAAATACACTGGACAACTAAGAGGGGGGGTGAATCAGTTGTCACAAAACATAGCTTTGTATGAATATCAAACCATTAACAACTTAATTATTGATAATCAAATTTAACCATGAAACCGTCGACCGTACATGTTTGATCTACCCTCTAATAACATCATTGTCTTTCTCGTATGACTAGCAAAGTGACCCAACTCAATTCCTCTAAGACACCATCGAGAAAGTCAAGCCCTCTAATAACATCATTGTCTCGCGCACAACTTTAAGTTGAAAACCCTAAAAGAGAAAAACCATGGTGGGTGTTAGCCCACAGAAATATATGAGTTATAACAATACCAAAAAATAGAGGCTCACTGCCCAAATTGCTCACTACAAAGAATGGCTCACTACCAAAGGGTGGCTCACTGCCAAGGGGTGGCTCACTGCCAAAGTGGTGAACTGATTAAGTAGCATTTACTACATGCTAGGATTCAGTTCCATTGAAGCACAATATAACTTATTTGCTTTGTTCTTTCACACCTTCGCACTTATCTCTTCATATTCGCTCACTACACACTTTTCTACAACTCTATTACATGCTTTTATACAATTCATCAACCTTGGAATGTACATCAAGGTCGGCATTACATTCATCAACCATTGGAACATTCTCCAAGGTCAGCATTACAATAATACAAAGAAATAGGTCTAGACCTATTACAAACTTTAGCTAAGGAAATATGTAGAGAAGTATGATACACACGCCATGCCTTAGCTAGGACTCAAACGCAATCCTCCACGCCACAACATGCTTCTACAATCTTCAATGCATCTCTGCAAATAGTGAAAACAACCAAGTCAGCCAAGACTAGAGTTAACACTAGGTATTCTAAGAACATTCTTCTCTCATGATCTAAACTTCTCTTTGTGGAACAATCCAGAAGTAGGAACATGATCAGGAGACATCCACAAGCACATTGTAATCACCACAAACAACTGCAAGATCTCTAATCAGTCTGTCAAGAAGATTCTTCAAATCAGAGTATAAGAACAACACTATCAGCTACTGTTATAAGAAAAAGATCACTTGCAGACCACCAAATCATGAACCATTTGAGTTGAAGGCACATAACATCATCTCAGACTTAACTCTAGAACCGCATACCAAAATACTTCAATGTGGAGGAATGCAGAGAATACTTTCTCCCTGCCACCAATAAATATACAGGAAAAGTATTTTTCACTTTGGTGAACACAACTCACTCAAATCTTCATACCGGAGGCTCAAACTTGGAATATAACATCTTTAAACAGACTTCTAAATAACTTCCAATCCATAGACAATGATATTCATCCTACAGGAAATGCAGAGCAATCTCTTGGATTGTTCTTCTGTATGCAATACATTGTTTCCACTGCAACTCATTTTTTCTACCGGAGGAGCTAATTTTCTCAATATCCTCAACATCAAGATCACTTAAATAAGTAAATACAAAGCATCCTATTCATTACAAGCAAGCAATAAGATAGGACCACAGTTGACACCAATGACAACACAGATATGTTGACATCAATGACAACATCAATTAGGCACATACTTGCAATAGGACTTAGCATCTAGACATCATCTTACACATTATATCCAAATCTAGATCATTTGGATTAGTTTCTGGAAAGATATCACTATTAGAAGATTGATTATTTTCTCAGATCAGAGCATCTAGAGAGTTTCAGACAACCAGCTAAAGGAGAAGACTTGCGAAGCACTTCCACAACTTGTAGAGCTAAATGACACATCATTTAAGATAGTTTGGAACCTAGTCAACCGTCCCTGAGATTCGCACATTGTTTCATTCACTTGCGGAGGATTTCCACATGTTTTGGGCTGACCTATCCATGTACACATGTTACATCTTTTTCATTGGAGTTTGTAATCATCCTTGGCTAATGCGAAGGATTCTTGTGATCTGGAGATGATATATAATCATGTAATAGATACCTAGGAAAGTAGTTAGCATAATTCACAAGTTAGATAGTTTGAATTCTTTTGGTATCAGGCACTTCAAGGCTATATCTTGCACATATTTTGTAATTGGAGAATTAGGCCTGTGAGTCCTATTTTGTACACCTACATGTTCTCGCCATGATTGTATTTTGAATCTATAATATACTGAATGAATGAATCAACATTTGTATTGTATAATTGAGTTTCTTCCGTAGAGTTTACTCTTGCTGCATAGTCTGGACTGTTCACTTCATGGACCCTCCTAATCGTGACTGCACCAAGTGGTATCAAAGCGAAGTTTGAATCCTTTGGGAGTGAAGTGAGTGAAGTTTGTAAAGGCATTCTGTAAGATCTTGTTGTGAATAGATTTTTGAATTTGAGGAAGACTACTTGTGTTGTTAACCGATCGCCAATTGTGAGGCAGTTCTCACCTTGTAGCGTGATCACCAAATTTGAGGTAGTTACACTTGATCCTAGGAAGAGATGCCACTAAGGAGAATACCTGCTATTGGTACTATGGCTGGAAGAATGGATGAGATGATGGAGATGTTGAAAATAATGTGAGTTCAATTTGATGTTGTTGAAGAAGATCGAAGAAGAGGACTCACACCTCAACCTAATGTTGAAAGTGATGATGAAGAATTTCAATCCACTAATCAAAATGAAGAAACCCTAGAAGAAGAGGAAGAATTAGATCAAGTAAAGATGTTGAGAGTTATTTCAAATATTGGGAAAAGACCTAGAGTGGATGTACCGAACTATACTGGCAATTTGAATCCTGAGGAATTGATTGATTGGATAAATGACCTAGAAGAATACTTTGAATATGAAGAAATTGAAGACCCAGAGAAGGTGAGATTTGCAAAGACTAAGTTGAAAGGACATGTTACTATTTGGTGAAAAGAAGTTCAGTTGGATAGAAATAAAAGAGGAAAAGAGAAGATCATAAAATGGGATAGAATGGTGACAAAGTTGAAGAATCAATTTATACCTATTGACTATGAGTTGGAATTATTGAAAAGATTGCAAAACTTGAGACAAAAGGAGAAATATGTGAAGGAGTATACTAAAGAATTTCATAAGATGATTATAAGGGCATGACATAGTGAATCAAGCAAGGAGAAAATGGCAAGATACATCAATGGATTGAGATTGAACATTCAAGAAGAACTGAGTTTAATGAGGATGACAACATTGGAAGAAGCATATCGGTTTTCCCTTAAAGTTAGAGAAAAGTTGAACAAGAAGCATGAAAAGAGACAAAGAGGTAGAGGAGGTAAATTTAAAAGAGGTAGAACATTTTTCAAAGGAGAAAGATCATATGTAGAGCAAAACAAACAAGATAGCACATTTAAGAAGGAAGACAGAGATAGCAGTTCATATCAGAGAGATGACAAAACTTTCTACCGCAGAGGAAACCCTAATTCTTACCGGAGTGAAGAATACAAAAGAGATGGAAGAGGACTTGATAGGAGAACATTCAGAGGAATTTGTTTTAAGTGTGGAGGTGAAGGACACATAGCATTTGAATGTCATCAAGGAAGTACAAGTAAGAAAATAGAGAATAGTGCAAGAACAGCTTATGTGGAAGAAGAACATGTTGGATCACCCAGTTTAGTTGGTAAACCTAATAAAGGAGAATCAATTGCCATGAGGAGAGAACTATTTCAAGAAAAGACAAATGAGGGACCATCGCAGAGGAAAAGTTTGTTCCAGACTAGATGCAAATAAGGAGGTAAATGTTGTAAGGTTGTAATTGATATTGGTAGTTCAGATAATTTGGTTTCAGAGGAGATGGTGACTAAGCTAAAGTTGTAAATATTGAAACACCCTAAGCCATATTAGATAGCACGGATCCAGGATGATCATAAGGTACTAGTGAGTGAACAATGTTTGGTGAAATTTCATATTGGATCTTATCATGATGAAGTATCATGTGATATTATGCCTATGGATGTATGTCATATATTGTTGGGTAGACCATGGCAGTATGATAGAAAAGCTATACATGATGGGAGAAAGAACACCTATACTATAACAGGTAATGGAAAATGAATTACATTGATTCCTTTGGAAGATGATCCTAAGAGTGAACTATGTGGGAATGCTAGAATCTATTTGGTAGATGGAATTAAATTCCTGGATGGTTTGAGACATGAGAACATGTTTTATGCTTTGATTCCTAAGAAGCCTGAAAACCTAAAGATAGAGACTAAAGAATCACAATTGGAGGAGATAACTGAGTTACTAATAGAGTATGAAGACATCATATCAGATAATGTACCTAAAGGATTGCCACCTATTAGGAGAATCAGTCATCACATGGATCTTATACCTGGAGCTAGTTTACCTAACAAAGCAACACACAGAATGACACCAGCAGAGAATGAAAAATTGAATAGATAGATACAAGAGATGCTAAGGAAAGGTTAGATTAGAGAAAGCTTGAGTCCTTGTGCAGTACCTGTAGTGATAGAACCAAAGAAAGATGGAGAATGGTTGATGTGTATGGACTCTAGAGCAATCAACAAGATCACAGTTAAGTATAGATTTCCATTGCCTAGGATGGATGACATTATGGATTGTTTGAGTGGAGCAAAGTATTTTACAAAGATAGATTTGAAGAGTGGATACCATCAAATCAAAATCAGAGAAGGAGATGAATGGAAGACTGCTTTTAAGACAAATGAAGGATTGTATGAATGGTTGGTCATGCCTTTTGGATTGACAAATGCATCGAGTACTTTCATGAGATTGATGAATGAAGTTTTGAAGAATTTATTGGGTAATTTTGTTATTGTATATTTGGATGATATTATGATTTTCAGTAAGACAAAAGAAGAACATTTGTGGCACCCGAGACAAGTATTGTAGAGATTGAGAGAAGATAAATTGTTGATAAACATCAAGAAGTGTAGTTTCATGAAGGAAGAATTGGTATACTTGGGATTTGTGATTTCTGTGGAAAGATTGAAGATGGACCCTGAGAAAGTTAGAGCAATTGTTGAGTGGCCTACACCTGAGAGCATTGGAGAAGTCATATCATTTCATGGATTAGCTAGTTTCTACCGAAAGTTCATCAAAAATTTTAATTTAGTATGTAACCCTATGACAGAGACAATGAGAGGTGACAGAAAGGACTTTAAGTGGACATCAAGAGTAGATAAGAGTTTTGAATTATTGAAGTAGAAAGTGACAGAGCAACCGATGTTGGCATTACTAGATTTCAATAAGGAATTTCAAGTAGACTATGATGCAAGTGGAAATGCAATGGGAGTAGTGTTAAGTCAAGAAGGTAGACCTGTAGCATATTTCAGTGAGAAGTTGAATGATGCAAGGATAAGATATTCATTTTATCATCATGAGTTCTATGCCATAATTCAAGCTTTGAAGAAGTGGAGACATTATTTGTTGCCTAAGGAGTTTTTGTTGTATACAGATCATCAAGCTTTATAGTATTTGAACACTCAAGGAAAGTTGAATCAGAGACATATGAGATGGGTAGAGTTCATGCAGAGTTATACTTTTGTGCTTAAGCATAGGAGTGGAAAATTGAACAAGGTTGCAGATGCATTAAGTAGAAGAAGGAACTTGTTGACAGAGATGAGAGTTGAAGTGTTAGGTTTTGAGGAGTTGAAGAACATGTATGAAGAAGATCTTGATTTTGTAGAACCATGGAAAGCATGTAAGGAACCTGTTGTGATAGATATGAGTAAGTGGTTGGACTATTTCATTCAGAAAGATATGTTGTTCAAAGGAAATTAGTTATGCATACCTAGGATTTCAATGAGAGACAATTTGATCAAGGAGAAATATAGTGGTGGATTGACAAGACATTTTGGAATTGATAAGATACTGGATTTGGTAAGTGAAAACTACTTTTGAGGTAAGTGCAAAAAGATGGGGGGCCAAAAAGTGGCCAAAATAATTTGAAAAAAAATAAAGGCATAACGCGAGCGCGTTATAATGCGCTCGCGTTATGGCTTGGTAATGACAAGCCACAGGCTCGTCATTACCGAGCCATAACGCGAGCGCGTTATAACGCGCTCGCGTTATGTGCTTCTATAAATAAAAAAAAAAGCAACTCAATTTCATTTCTCCCATTTTCTCCTCTGCCCGCGGCCTCCAAACCCTCAAAAACGCGCTCGCATTCTGCAAAACGCCAATCAACGCAAAAATCTTGTCAATTCATCGCCAAAATGCCGCCGCGACGTCGAGCACGCCAAAGAGGTGAGTTATCTTTATTTTTTTCTTTGAATTTCTTTCTATATAGGTAGGTTTTTGTTGATTTTTAATGTATATTTCGTTAATTGTCAGGAAATGTTAATGCACCTCCTCCTCCTCCTCCTCCTCCTCAAAATCCACAAAATCCTGAGGAGGAAATACCTGCAGAACAACAACCTCCTCCATTCATTCCTCGACATGCCCCTGGAACACAAGATAATATAATAGGGCAAATTGAAAACAACAAAAAACAAATTGAAGATATAATTGCAAGGTTGAAAGATCCTTCCACTTCAACCTTGCATAGGTCCACGCTTGCCGAATCTCTTGAGTCTATGTTAACAAATGTAAATTCAATTAGCAAGCAAATAACTAGTTGGACCGATAAAAAGAGAGAGTTTAGAGATTACTATGCAGATAAATTATCATACCAAGATGTCAAAAAATTACAAATTACAAAAGTAGACTTGTGTTCAATTTTCACAAACCCACAAACAAATCAACCTCCACCCATTACATGCAAGAGGTTCCCTATCCATTGGTGCAACAACCAAGCGATAAGGGACAATTTCGGGTAGAGGTGGTGGATGGTTTTTGACCATCCTCCAAGCAATAACAATGAGGTCCCGCAATACTTTTTGAGGAAACTCTACTCCGAGTTTGTCCTTAATAAAGTGCCAAACTATTTTGATATGCGGGACTTCCAGGGTAGAGGTGGGGGCTCAGCACAGGATAGACCAGGGGCACGTCTTGACCCACAGCGGGTAGTGAGACGAGTAATCAGCAGACCAGCCCACGAGCATGTTTCTATCCCTTCCATTATGAAGGAGAGTGTTGAGGTCGATACACTGAGGTCGATTAGTGCCTTGACCCAGAGCATCATAGAGCATGCCGATCCTGCAACACAGAGTGGGTTGGGAGATAGTGCGAGGAGTAGGGTCCCACCGCATACTTGCCAGGCTTGCGGGTCAGCCTGTGGTTATGACCCCATGGACAGTCAGGACGCAGGTGCACGGGCTACATCTGTAGCTGAGCAGATGGTGATGACAGATACCCTCCTGAGTGAGACTTTCGGCCTTGATACTCAGGTAAATATTAGCAAGTTTATTGAATTTAATTTATTAAATTTTATTTTTGAAATACAAGATTAACTAATTTAAATTGATGATTTTAATAAAATTTTAGGGTCATAGCGTCGATGCAGTTTTCAGTGGTTCTCCACCTACATTTTTCACTAGATCATCTACTGTTGAGGTATGTAACTAGTAAACAATTATAAATATTACATGTGAATAGCATCGTTATATGAATGGTATTCTAATTTCTGATTTTGGATGTTGAATAGGTTAACACTGTAGATTTCATGGCAACACCTGCCAGCGGTGGTAGACTTCAAAGCTTTACGGAGGTAATAAAATAAATAGTTTAATGAATGAATTGTACTTACTAAATTTTTGTATGTGATTTGTGTGTTTTATTGTGTGTACTTCCATGTTTAGATGAGCGTGTGTGTATGTTAGGAGCCATGATTTGCATCACTATTATAGTTTTCGTAATTGAATAATGTTGTTTTATTTCCAGATGATGCAGGCTGCGGATACACCTCGCCATGTTCATAGGGCAATGGAGCAGGGTGTGGCCTCTGCGATTCATAGCTCTATGGCATTGACAGGGGTATGAGGCAGATTAGTAAATTTCAATTTACATTCATTGTTATAGTTGTCTATTTTTGAAAAATCAAAAGATTATTGATTTGAAGTTTAATTTCTATCTGGATGGTTTCTATAGGACATGACATCACCAGGGCCTTTTCCTGCTACTGAGGCAAGCGAGCAGACAGATTATATGTTAGCGGTAAGTGATTATTTTGTTAAATGTTTCATTTTTTTATAACATGTAATTTCTATATATTAATATCTATACTTTTTTTTGTAACAGGTAAAGGTGCAGGAAGAACTAAATAGGAGAAGTAGCCCTCGAGTTCGTAGTAGACCACCCACATGCATGTCTCCATCCCCTAGAAGATCAAAGGCTGCTTGTGATTTATTCTCTTCACCAGCTAGAGGGGAATGACTTTTTATTGTGTTCCTCTGTTGTATGCCTATATGGCATTTGTGGACATATATTTTGTATTGTACATAGTTGACATTGTATGCCTATATGGCATTCTTGTAAGCCTATATGGCTATTTTGTATATATGTTATACTTATATCGACAGATATTGATGTATGCGTATATGGATATTTGGTTAATACAAATCTTTTTTATTGATGACGTCCATACTTGCATTATAAATCCACTTTTGAATGGATATTTGTAGATGGCTACTTCAAATATTTAAAGTCTGATTGTATTACATAGGATGTTTGCATTTTCTTTGATAGGCTTGATAGGCCATGGATTACATGATGGTGTTTGATGGAAAAGTATGGTACTAGAAGACTCTAGTTCATTCTTAATAGGCTTGTGATTGATAATATCTTTGCATGATTGCAATTGATCTTGGATCATGGGCATGTTGTTAGGATTTTGATTGCATTGTGATGTTTGATGGATAGGCATGGTGTAAGTGTAAGATACCCAACTAGTTCTACGAAAAATTTTCCTTACTTAAACACTTTTACTTGCTAACAATTCATCAACTACTTCAATAACATAAAGATATACATCAAGATAACTATTTGAATGAAACAACATTAGAGTTGGGTACTTGTCTTGTTACTTGATTCAATCAACTTGCAATGTCTTATTACATGGAAAATGCTTTCAATAGCATGAAGTACAACTCATTCAATGGAAATACAAGGACAGGCCTTGAAGCCTTGATGTTACAATGTCTTCCTTATTTGAGCAACATTTGAAGATTTGGAATGTTCAACTCATCACCTCACAAGGTAGGCGCATATTTGAAGGATTTACAGGTTTTTCTGACTTGGGCGCCAAGTTGAGGTGACCTCCTCCTGAAGTTGCGCCTTGTCAACATTAGGTGCCAATTAGAGTTTATGGATGCTCTGGATTGTTTCCAAGAGTAGGCGCCAAAACATCATCATTATGAAAGTGTTTTAAATGCTAGGCGCCCAAATAAGCCCTCTGGAGTCTAGGCGCTCCTTTCATGCATTCTGTGTTCTAGGCGCCAATTGAAAGGAGTGGAGAACAGGGCAAGCGCCTTCCAAACTAGGTGTTTCCTTGAGGTGACAAGGACTTAGAAAGTGCGCCTAAGGTGAGTGCCTTGAGTGAAAAGGTCTAACAAACATCTTTGAACCCCCTTTCAAGGTTAGGCGCATTCTGGAGGTGGAAACAAGTAGAAGGTGCGCCTTAGCTTCCTTTGTCAATTCTTGCAAGTCTTTGTTGATTAGGAAGGTGGAATGCTTCATTGTAGAATGAGCGCCTATCTTCTAATGTCCAAACTACTTCTTCTGGCTCACTCTGTGGCTAGGCGCCAGAGCTAAACTGTTCACACAAGGGAGTGCGCCTAGACTCACTTGATGTTTTCTTACTACTTCAACCCCTGGAAGATGTTCCAAGGTGTTCCCTTTTACAAGCACCTGACCTCCCAAGTTCCTTCATGTACTATTCCTTGAAGGCGCCAAAACTGAGCTCCAGTGCCATGGGATTGTGCCTAACATCTTTGAAGAGTTTCTAAGCCTTTTGCAAGTTGATATCCCAAACTCATCTTCTAGGCGCAATAGGAGCTTTCCAAAGGAGTTTCCAAGTTTTAGACACCAAGCGAGGTCATGGGTGAATGGAACTGCGCCTTAGGAGATGACTGGATCCTAAGCGTCAGTCTGGAGTTACAGTGGAATTGATATGCGCCTCAACTAGCTTAGGCGCCCATTTGAAGTGATTCCTTTAACACTTCTCTGTCAATCTCAACTGCAAGGATGATCTCCTAATCCAATTTTGATCCTCTGGAGATGCAAATAGCTTTACATTTCACTAGGCTCCATCAATGATGATCATCAACCAAAGCGCATTTCAAAGGTGAGATAGGCAAGTGAGGCGCCAAACTAGTCCTTAAGACGTATCTCCTTCTATCAAGTCAATTTCAACTATGTGAGAGAGTTCTATTCTAGGCGCAAAATGGAAATGTTTCATCAATTGGTGCATCTTACAAAGCTCCCAATTCTAGGCGCCAGAGCCAAAGAGTTTTTCCCAACACATGCACCTGGGCTAGGAATTCACGTAAGAGACATCACTTAGCTTTAAAACTTTCAATCTATAGCCATCTGGGCTAGGCGCTCCAATGGAGGATCCTTGAACTCATGCATTAGCGCCTTCTAGTTCTAGGCACCCATTTTGGATGATTCATCCTGATACTAACGCCCAAAATGACTAGACTCTCTTCATTATCCAATTCACTTAGAAGACTCAAGTTGGAGATTTAGTTGTCTATCCATGTTCTCCGGAAGATTCATTGTACCTCTATGCACTATCTCCTTCAAGGCGCTCCTTAAAATCATTGGAAGTGCTTAGGACTTACCTTAGTCCAAAGCGCCACAATCCATTCCTTAAAGCACAAAGAATTCTCAAAGGCGCCCCTATTTACCTCTAAGCACTCAAATATCATTTAGATTCAAGGTGCACATTTAGCTCCAAAACGCAAATTTCCATCATCAACCCATCAAGGTGCATCATCTTCCCTTTGTATCCCCTTCAAGGCGCAGACATTCACTTCTTCACACTCAAACTCACTCTCTGGCGCCAGAATAGGTGTATAACTTCAAATAAGGCGCTAATCTTAGGTTTCTAAGTACTTAGTTTGATCTTAAGGCTATCCTTCCTCTAAGCACTCTCTTCAACTCCCTCACTGAAGGCCCTCTATAAGTTTGGGCACATTTCATCCCAAGGCGCTTCAACATCATCCAAGGCGCAAATTCACTCTCCAAGACAAGGTGCAAAAAACCCTATCCTAAGGCGCTCAAATCTTGCTTCTAGACCTAGGCGCACAAACATGAGATTAAGGATCATTCTGGCCACCATCACTTCCCTAAAGGCGCAAAATTGGTGTAGATACATTCCATTTATTAAGGATCATTCTGGTGCCCAAATCTTGTCAAAGCAAAGGATCAATAGGTTCTCTCTAAGGCGCACTCTAGGGTTTGATCTTGCAAGACTTCTCACGTCAAAATTTTGACCAAGACACTCAAGGCACTAGTCTTTATCATCTAACCCTACAGTGCGCTTACTCATTATGATATACTCCTCAACTTTGTATTCAACCTTGCCCAAGGCGCATATTCACTATAAGGCATTCTCACGTTGTCAAGGCTCAGAGGGCTTCAACTTGCTAAAGGGTAGAGGTCTAGGCGCATATCTGACTTGAAGCTCAAGGCGCTCCAACCCTCTTGCTCTGGAATTCCTTCTAGGCACTAAGTGACTTCTCCAATTCCTTGAAAACATTTGAAGTGTTTTACCTTCTCAAGGTGCTCCTTCGAACTTGACTCCAAGGTGTTATAATCTCAAAGGTGCTGACATCATCTCAACCAAAGGCGCTCAATGATTCATCCCATATCTAGGCGCTAAAACACTTAATCAACCAAGTCATTCAAGGCGCCATTCAGTAAACTCATCTTCCATGATATTCCTATCAAGGCGCATATCACTTCTCTCATGGGCTTTAGGCGCTCAGTTGAGTGTTTCAATACTATTTAGGTGCCAAATTCATTTTAATGCACCAAACACAAAGAGCTTTCAAACACTGGGCGCTCACAAAGAGTCTTCCAACCTTGGGCGCTAAATTAGGTCTTTGCAACTATCCAAGGCGCATATCTTCGTTTGAACAACTTATGGTGCCAAGACAACTTCTCATTAGGGCGCTCAAAACACTTGTGTTTACATTTGAAGTGCTTTACCTTCTTAAGGTGCTCCAGACTAACCTGACTCCAAGGCGCTCCATCATCATCCTTAAGGCGCTAAAAACATCATCTCCACTCTAGGCAAAAACATCATCCAACTCCTTAAGGCACTTCACTGTCAAAGTCTGAAGGCGCTCTACCTAGACCTTTCCCCTAGGCGCCAGAACTCCTAAGCACTCACCAGATAACTCTCTTCTTCAAGGCGCAAATCTTCCTATACTATGATTGCCTCTAAAACGTCGATTAACGTGATGTGAGGGTGCAAAGGCTACTCCAATCCTCAGTGAGCGCCTAGTTTAAACAAGGAGAAATAAAGCATTCAAAACTATCCAAACGATCATCCCCTTCCTAATGTCTTCACTGCTCCAGAAAACCTTGGCCAAAATGACACATAACAACTCCTATGAGCGCCCTTATGCCCTAGGATCATCTGGTTTGTGCGTCTTGTAATGAGGAGTTCATGTAAGTTTGGAATGAGCGCCTTGAATAAGTGTAAACTAGCCTAGAGAAGGGTATATGCGCCTTGAGCATTCCAGAGATAACTGTGCGCCTAGAACAATATGAGTGCTCATGATGATGATTAACGCCCTGATGAGACTATGAGCGCCTTGTTCAGGAGATACCTTGTTTGATCATAAAATGCACCTTGAGTCTTGAAGGTTTTGAGCGCCTAGGTGATTTGGATGTTGGGATGTTGGTATGCGCCCAAGATTGAGGTAAGTGAGCGCTTGTAATGGAGGAGAGCAATGAGATGAGGTTTAGCACCTCCAAGTAAGGTCAGAGGTGAGGTTAGAGGTGAAATGCGCCTTTGGACCATTCTGGCGCCTTGGATGAAGAACCTATATCTTGAGCCCAAGAGGTAAAATTTGCGCCTTAGTGGATTTGGAGAGTTACAGAGATTAGAGAAAAGCGCCTTGAAGACAGAGTTGTTCAAGGCGCATGTGTGATTTGGTCAAAAACAGGCGCCTAGAGTGAATAGGCTTTCATCCTGACTTAATACACTGCCTCCTTCTGACGATTTTTGGGGCAGCAAAAAACCTTTCACCACGGGCAAATGCCTCAGAGCTATAAAAAATCGAGAGAGGTTATTGTAGAGGCACTCTACGTGATCCCGTTGCCTTAGACAGAATGTTTCTAAGTGACACGGTTTTCGAGTAACATCTCGTCAAAGATTGCTGCCTTTTTGCACTTTGGACTCTTCAGGGATATTGTCAGTACAATGTAGCTCCGACTGTTTCGACATGTTTGGGTGAGAAATAGGACCATGCCTAGCATAAATGTACCCATTCGGACGCGTTGGAACAGTCAGTTTGGTCGCATCAGGAGCAGGACGAAAGTTACACCCCTTTGCAACTTTACACTGCCTCCTTCTGACGATTTTTGGGGCAATAGAAAACCTTTCACCACGGGCAAATGCCTAAGAGCTATAAAAAAACCGAGAGAGGTTATTGTAGAGGCACTCTACATGATCTCGTTGCCTCAGACAGAATGTTTCTAAGTGACACAACTTTCGAGTAACATCTCGTCAAAGATTGCTACCTTTTTGCACTTTGGACTCTTCAGGGATATCGTCGGTACAATGTAGCTCTGACTGTTTCGACATGTTTGGGTGAGAAATAGGACCATGCCTAGCATAAATGTACCCATTCGGACGCGTTGGAACAGTCAGTTTGGTCGCATCAGGAGCAGGACGAAAGTTACACCCCTTTGCAACTTTACACTGCCTCCTTCTGACGATTTTTGGGGCAACAAAAAACCTTTCACCACGGGCAAATGCCTAAGAGCTATAAAAAACTGAGAGAGGTTATTGTAGAGGCACTCTACGTGATCCCGTTGCCTTAGACGGAATGTTTCTAAGTGACACGATTTTCGAGTAACATCTCGTCAAAGATTGCTGCCTTTTTGCACTTTGGACTCTTTAGGGATATCGTCGGTACAATGTAGCTCCGACTGTTTCGACATGTTTGGGTGAGAAATAGGACCATGCCTAGCATAAATGTACCCATTCAGACGCGTTGGAACAGTCAGTTTGGTCGCATCAGGAGCAGGACGAAAGTTACACCCCTTTGCAACTTTACACTGCCTCCTTCTGACGATTTTTGGGGCAACAGAAAACCTTTCACCATGGGCAAATGCCTCAGAGCTATAAAAAACCGAGAGAGGTTATTGTAGAGGCACTCTACGTGATCCCGTTGCCTCAGACAGAATGTTTCTAAGTGACACGGTTTTCGAGTAACATCTCGTCAAAGATTGCTGCCTTTTTGCACTTTGGACTCTTCAGGGATATCGTCGGTACAATGTAGCTCCGACTGTTTCGACATGTTTGGGTGAGAAATAGGACCATGCCTAGCATAAATGTACCCATTCGGACGCGTTGGAACAGTCAGTTTGGTCGCATCAGGAGCAGGACGAAAGTTACACCCCTTTGCAACTTTACACTGCCTCCTTCTGACGATTTTTGGGGCAACAGAAAACCTTTCACCACGGGCAAATGCCTAAGAGCTATAAAAAACTGAGAGAGGTTATTGTAGAAGCAATCTACGTGATCCCGTTGCCTCAGACGGAATGTTTCTAAGTGACATGATTTTTGAGTAACATCTCGTCAAAGATTGCTGCCTTTTTGCACTTTGGACTCTTCAGGGATATCGTCGGTACAATGTAGCTCCAACTGTTTCGACATGTTTGGGTGAGAAATAGGACCATGCCTAGCATAAATGTACCCATTCGGATGCGTTGGAATAGTCAGTTTGGTCGCATCAGGAGCAGGACGAAAGTTACACCCCTTTGCAACTTTACACTGCCTCCTTCTGATGATTTTTGGGGCAACAGAAAACCTTTCACCACGGGCAAATGCCTAAGAGCTATAAAAAACCGAGAGAGGTTATTGTAGAGGCACTCTACGTGATCCCGTTGCCTCAGACGGAATGTTTCTAAGTGACACAATTTTTGAGTAACATCTCGTCAAAGATTGCTGCCTTTTTGCACTTTGGACTCTTCAGGGATATCGTCGGTACAATGTAGCTCCGACTGTTTCGACATGTTTGGATGAGAAATAGGACCATGCCTAGCATAAATGTACCCATTTAGACGCGTTGGAACAGTCAATTTGGTCGCATCAGGAGTAGGACGAAAGTTACACCCCTTTGCAACTTTACACTGCCTCCTTCTGACGATTTTTAGGGCAACAGAAAACCTTTCACCACGGGCAAATGCCTCAGAGCTATAAAAAACCGAGAGAGGTTATTGTAGAGGCACTCTACATGATCCCGTTGCCTCAGACGGAATGTTTCTAAGTGACACGATTTTTGAGTAACATCTCGTCAAAGATTGCTACCTTTTTGCACTTTGGACTCTTCAGGGATATCGTCGGTACAATGTAGCTCTGACTGTTTCGACATGTTTGGGTGAGAAATAGGACCATGCCTACCATAAATGTACCCATTCAGACGCGTTGGAATAGTCAGTTTGGTCGCATCAGGAGCAGGACGAAAGTTACACCCCTTTGCAACTTTACACTGCCTCCTTCTGACGATTTTTGGGGCAACAGAAAACCTTTCACCACGGGCAAATGCCTCAGAGCTATAAAAAACTGAGAGAGGTTATTGTAGAGGCACTCTACGTGATCCCGTTGCCTCAGATGGAATGTTTCTAAGTGACATGATTTTCGAGTAACATCTCGTCAAAGATTGCTGCCTTTTTGCACTTTAGACTCTTCAGGGATATCGTTGGTACAATGTAGCTCAGACTGTTTCGACATGTTTGGGTGAAAAATAGGACCATGCCTAGCATAAATGTACCCATCTGAATGCGTTGGAATAGTCAGTTTGGTCACATCACGAGCAAGACACCAAAAATGCAAAGGTTGCTTTGTGCAACTTGACAACATTGACACTTTTTTGCAACATGACTCAAAGACTCAAACTGACCCCAAATGACTCAAAGTGACTTAAAATCACCTTGATTATAGAGGTCAAGGCACTCCTTATCATTCATTCATTATGAGCGCCTTGGGAGAATGGTATATAGGTCATCATCATGATTGGGCACCCTGGATCCAGAGTGTTGGAGAGATCATCAAATGGTGTCTAGTAGGGTGAGTTATGAGTTTGGTCGCATCAGGAGCAGGACACCAAAAATGCATAACATGATGATGTAAAAATGTGTACATATGTGTAAAAATGCAGGAGGAAATAAAAAAAGACAAACCTTACAAATTAATGTGCATACTTACAACTCAATGTAACATAACTTTACAAAATCAATGTGAATACTTACAAATTAATCCAATGAACCATCTGGATCTGCTCTACTCTTTATTGTGTCAAGTATTGCTTCATGGTCAGACTCACGCACCTTCCACAATATTTTGTTCAAAGGTCTACCTCGATACTTTATCAAATGAACATTGGATGCCACGACAAGGTTCGAGTAATGAAGAATCTTTCGATGCATGTCAAAGTCCTGAAATAGCCAAATATTAACACTCTTATGTGGGTACCTTCTAAGCCATGTTCCAGTAATAACCACTGATCCTGTAGGGTATTCAATGTTTTCTCCATCTGTAACAGGGGCCTCCAATTTCTTTTTGGCCTCAACACAACGACATAAATAATAATCTGTTCCCTCTTCATTATCTTCATCTGCAATAACTGCATATACGTGTCCTACATTGATATGTGTAGCAAATTAGATGAAATTAGTCAACATTACAAAAACACTACAAAGTAAGATGACATTACCTGGTTGAACTAGATGAAATTAGATGCATATATGTGCCCTATATTACCTGGTTGAACTAAATCTGATATGTGGTCAAAGTCAACTGACGATTCCATCTGTGTTAGTTCCAGTGCCGCCGGGGGTCGATACGTGTCAAGTGGGCTAAGATAACTTAACTGCCATTCGTCAACCCACTCCTTTGACTCGCACTCATCCCAGACTTGAATTGTACAGGAAGAACAAAAGCATGACATCTTTCGTGTATGGATACTCCATGAACCTGCAATTGAACTTCTGAAAGAGTGCATCTCATTTGATCCTGTCAGTGTACAACAATCCTCATATGGTGCAATGTTAGTATCATCTATCAACCAAAAAAATCTACGAACTAAAGACTTACCTTCATTACCTGGACCCATGGAAGCATTACACCACTCGACAATCGATTTTGCATCTATCAACTTTGCATTGTCTTTATACTTTAACTCTTCTCGTGCTATGGCTCTTTTGATACATGCTCCTGCACCATCATGCTCCCCCTTTCCATGCCCGGCCTCACAAAAGTTCCACATATGTTGAATACCTGTAAAATTATGCCTCCTACTCAGCCAATAGAAATTCCGTGAGTTCTTGAATTGTGATGCACAATTATCCGACCATATGATATGCTGACTGAACGATATGCCCCTTCTAGCCAAATCATTATAGAACACCTGAAAGCAACCTTGCACGAACTCCGTAGAATGCGTGCGATCATCACTAATATAGAAATGATACTCCCTTATGATCTTTCTGTCATCCTCTGTACTATCATTCGCATGAATGAATGCGATGTGCACAAATATAGAAACCTGTGTGGAGTTGTAATATTGTGATTGCACCTCACGCTGTGGCTGTAGACTATAGTTCTCTGCAAAGTCGATGACTGAAACAATGCTACCAACTGGAAATGTGTCCTTGCATAACTTGAATTGCAAGTCCAACCATCGAGCTCTATGGGCATGTCTTGCATACTCATACACTATGCTGTCACGAAATATAGGCATAAACTGATACACTGGAATCTTTTCAATAACTAATTCACACCTCTTTGCTTCTTTACCATCTTTTGTATTGTATGCCACTGTTTTATACTTGCCAAACTCTACTAGTTCATTTCCAACCGCATGTGTTATTTCCATATGTTCACATATTGGCAAATGTTGCAAGCCACCGCAACGATGACATGTGCCATCCAAGCATAATTTCTTGTAGAATATTTGACCTTCCTCTCTTTCACATAAAATTCTTGATATGAAGTCTCTTGAAGATGTTGGTGGGGCACATATGGCACAACCCTGTAAATCATTGTTAGTATGCATATCTAAACATATAGACCTATAAGCATCAAAATGGTTAGAAAATTCAATATGTAATCTACAACAACAAGTAGTGCGTGTGTGATTTATCTTAACATAGAAAGGTTTTAGCATTTCAAAATATCTTTGACAAATTTTAATTTGAGGATACTTCTCTAGAAATTTACCATAAAACTGTGTTTGAGTCTCATCCAAAAAATGCTTTGGATGTGGCTCGCGGTTCTGACTACCAATTCTCCTTCTTACCACATCCCTTTGATTCGGAGATACCCTTGTGTAATTCTTCCAAAAGTCTTCAATTAGTGACCTCAATGCTTCAACAATTGGTTTATCTTTTCATGGTAGTCTCCCCGAGAATGCCCATAATTCATTGGCATTAATGTCCTCAATTCTTTGGCGTCTTCCAACGGCTCTTGATAAAGTTTTCCTATTAATTCTCAATTTTTGACTTGTCTTTCTAATAAGACGAGCTTTCCTCGTTTGACTACTTACTATAGTCGATGTAATCACACGCCATGTTGCATTACTATCTTTTGTGCGTGAGGTGTTACCCACACTCTCATACGCACTCATTAGATTCTTGACAATAGATTTTTCACTTGAAGCCTCTGATGTTCTCAACCCAAGAATCTTCATGATAGACCTATACTTTATACTTCACATCATTTCAATGAATAGTTGACATCTTGCAGTCTCATTTAACTTTTCAAAGAACAATCTCCAAATCTTATTAGCATATCTTCTACAAGTGCGTTTTGGAATCTTACCTTCCATTGGCTGCAAAATATTCTCATCAATATCAATCAAATACTTTGGCTTTCTATGCAAAATTCTAGGTGGTGTCAAGTTAGGTAAATTCATCTCAACATTAGGAATTTCATCAATATTTAAATGAGATGGGTTAGATGGCATACCTTCGATCGAAGATGGAATAGATGACATACCTTGAGGTTGAGGTGGGAACGATGGCGTACCTCCTTCATCACATGTGAGTGATGATGTACTCTCAACTTGAGATGTGGTAGATGGTGTCCCTACATGTTGTCTTGCGATAAAGGATGTGTCTCCAACTATGGTATTTAAATCTCTCGTACCACGAAGTTTTTGCATTCGTTCTCTTTGTGCCGCCAATACCATATCTCTTTGTGATGGTTGTGGTTCCTCTTCAATTGGTATGTCTTCATTTATCGTGTCCAATTTCCTCTTCTCACGAAGTTCCCTCATAGCCATTGCTTTCTTTGCATTCTTAGCTTCTATCTCTTCCTGTGTTGGTTTAATTCTTGATCGTTTCCTCGGCATGACAGAGAATTTGTCTGTAGCATGATAAAGAGACCAATATTAGTTCCTAAGAAATGAATACATGATAATAGTGGGATTGTATTTTTTTTATGTTGTAAGGATTTATTCTTGTATAGTTTGACATCATGGTATGAACTAAGGTTTGTTTATTACACATAATTATTAAAGAGCCCAAGTGTAGAAAATATACATGGCATCATGTGAGATTGTAGGTTGCTTTCTTGATTGGAAATGTGTCTATTTTAAACATGTATGATAATGCATGATAAAGTAATTCAATCCGAAATAAGGAAAATGTAAAGAACATGCATGTAAAGACTTGACATACCTAAAAAACAAAGATTTGAATAGAGAGAGTACCCAATTATGTAGTGTTTTTATCTTCTTGCATCAAACTCCTCAACAATTTGAGTTTTTCACCACTTGCTTCCTTTTCAATGTTAAATTCTTAAAATTGAATCAAAATTAACATTGCAATACTACAAAAATTGAAACTTGTATAGATATATATCAAATTTGGTTTGAAAACTATGTTATTTCCTCCTTCTCAAGTTGGCAAAGCAGAAAAGGTGGTGGAAAGATCATGCAAAGGTGGTACAATGTGTCAAATGTGCATGTGAACTTCCCAATAGCATGAAAGCACTTCTTTTTTGTCGGAGCACGCGCAGAATCAGTAAGAAAATAGAGCATGTGGGCCTGGATCACGGGGGTAACCACTTTTGTACCGTTTCAGTAGAAATACAAAACGCGAGCGCGTTATAACGCGAGCGCGTTATAACGCGCTCGCGTTTTGTCCTGCTATAGATCTCTAAACCCTAAACCCTCAACTCTGATCCCTTGACCCTCAACCCTCAATGTCAAATCCTAATCCCTCAACCCTATCCCTAAACCCTCAACCCTCAATGTCAAATCCTAATCCCTCAACCTCAACCTTGTCCCTAAACCCTAATCCCTTCAACCTCAACCCTATCCCTAAACCCTTGACCCTCGAACCTCAGCCCTCGACGTCAAACCCTAATCCCTTGATGCAGAGCGAAACAAGTTGAACATTAACACAGGTGAAAAAATCCTTGAAAGTCCACAAAATAACCTTTACAGTGTATATCGGCAAGACAATTTAAATGTCACACCGAAATGTACCTATTCTTGCCTATCGACAAGACAATGGCTATCGGCAACCACCTTTCTCTCATCGGCTGATGAGGTAACTCATGCCGACATATGTTACATCGGCCGCACTTTCCCGTCGTCTTCCCGATCGGAGAGAACATAACTGTCGGGAACTCTTTAAGTCTCCTGTCGATGCTATCGGTTACGCCGATAGACTTACCATCGGCAAGACTTCTTGAATCTCACCCCGATCGGTGAGAGATCCTACCATCGGTCCAAACCAACTTTCTTATGCCGATGGCATTACTCACACCGATATACTTCGCTTCTCTTTCGTCGGTCTGACTTAGACTATCGGCGTAACTTAATCCTCGTCGTCCGATATCAAACTTTACGCCGATGCACATCCTCCGCTTTACCTTTGTCGATGTGACTAAGACCATCGGTGGGACTCTTCGCCCATCTTCCGACAATACAACTCTTACCGATAACTCAACATAATGCTTCATCTTCGGTAAGACATTACCATTTGTCACCTCGACACAAACACGATCGGCAAGATTAATGTTATCGGTTCAATGCACCTTTGTCTACCCGATAGACATAGTCAATCCGATGACTTCTCCATACATTGCTCGACTTATTCTTCCGGTCCTCCTTACTGTTTCCACCGGTCATTTCTTGCATCGTTCAGAATGCTTATTCTAAAAACCTCACATACAACAATGATATTCAAATGGAAGATACGAACTGTCCTCACAAACATTCATTGTATACACATAAAGTGCTAATTCCTTCTCTGCACATTGTAACCGAACAGAACACACAGAAACACTAAAACTACATAACAGAAATAAATCTAACTACATGGAGGTCATTCCACTGATTTCAAAGAAATCCACCAGTGGAATGACTCCAATCGGTATCACTGTAGTTTGACCAGAAAACAAAAAATTTCTTTATTCCTTCTGCTTCAGAATAAAATACAATTTCTCTCTCTGTTCGTTCACTCCCCTCTACATGAACAGAGACCAACAATATAAAGACTCTTAATTGACAGTTACACACGGTGGAAGGTGAATCACCTATAACCACCCTGCCAATCGGTTACAAACCTTTCAGACATTCAGTTCGGTTACAAATGGTAATGACACGTACACAAACTACTCAACATTATGCCGTTACTTGGCCAAATTCTAATCCCTCAACCCTTCACTCTAATCCCTCAACCCTAAACCCTATCCCTAAACCCTCAACACTATACCTTAAACCCTAATCCCTCAACCCTAACCCTAAACCTTGTCCCTAAACCCTAATCCCTTCAACCTCAACCCTATCCCTAAACCCTTGACCCTCGAACCTCAGCCCTCGACGTTAAACCCTAATCCCTCAACCCTTAACTCTGATCCCTCATCTCTCAACCCTAACCCTCAACCCTCAACCCTCAACATCAAACCCTAATCCCTCAACCCTCAACCCTAATCTGTCATCTGTCATCCCTCCACACTCTACTTTAACCCTAATTCCTCGACCCTCGACCCTCGAACCTCAACCCTCAACCCTCAACATCAAACCCTAATCCCTCAACCCTTAACTCTAATCCCTCGACCTTCAACCCTGATCCTAAACCCTAAACCCTCAACGCCAAATTCTAATCCCTCAACCCTTCACTCTAATCCCTCAACCCTAAACCCTATCCCTAAACCCTCAACACTATACCTTAAACCCTAATCCCTCAACCCTAACCCTAAACCTTGTCCCTAAACCCTAATCCCTTCAACCTCAACCCTATCCCTAAACCCTTGACCCTCGAACCTCAGTCCTCGACGTCAAACCCTAATCCCT
Organism: Cunninghamia lanceolata; assembly: GCA_027924645.1. Classification (NCBI taxonomy): domain Eukaryota; kingdom Viridiplantae; phylum Streptophyta; class Pinopsida; order Cupressales; family Cupressaceae; genus Cunninghamia; species Cunninghamia lanceolata. The sequence goes on along the minus strand of BSBN01001291.1, from coordinate 3,312,789 downwards.
CAACCCTTAACTCTGATCCCTCATCTCTCAACCCTAACCCTAAACCCTCAACCCTCAACATCAAACCCTAATCCCTCAACCCTCAACCCTAATCTATCATCCGTCATCCCTCCACACTCTACTTTAACCCTAATTCCTCGACCCTCAACCCTATCCCTAAACCCTTGACCCTCGAACCTCAACCCTTAACCCTCAACATCAAACCCTAATCCCTCAACCCTTAACTCTAATCCCTCGACCTTCAACCCTGATCCTAAACCCTAAACCCTCAATGCCAAATTCTAATCCCTCAACCCTTCACTCTAATCCCTCAACCCTAAACCCTATCCCTAAACCCTCAACACTATACCTTAAACCCTAATCCCTCAACCCTAACCCTAAACCTTATCCCTAAACCCTAATCCCTTCAACCTCAACCCTATCCCTAAACCCTTGACCCTCGAACCTCAGCCCTCGACGTCAAACCCTAATCCCTCAACCCTTAACTCTGATCCCTCATCTCTCAACCCTAACCCTAAACCCTCAACCCTCAACATCAAACCCTAATCCCTCAACCCTTAACCCTAATCTATCATCCGTCATCCCTCCACACTCTACTTTAACCCTAATTCCTTGACCCTCAACCCTATCCCTAAACCCTTGACCCTCGAACCTCAACCCTTAACCCTCAACATCAAACCCTAATCCCTTAACCCTTAACTCTAATCCCTCGACCTTCAACCCTGATCCTAAACCCTAAACCCTCAACGCCAAATTCTAATCCCTCAACCCTTCACTCTAATCCCTCAACCCTAAACCCTATCCCTAAACCCTCAACACTATACCTTAAACCCTAATCCCTCAACCCTAACCCTAAACCTTGTCCCTAAACCCTAATCCCTTCAACCTCAACCCTATCCCTAAACCCTTGACCCTCGAACCTCAGCCCTCGACGTCAAACCCTAATCCCTCAACCCTTAACTCTGATCCCTCATCTCTCAACCCTAACCCTAAACCCTCAACCCTCAACATCAAACCCTAATCCCTCAACCCTCAACCCTAATCTATCATCCGTCATCCCTCCACACTCTACTTTAACCCTAATTCCTCGACCCTCAACCCTATCCCTAAACCCTTGACCCTCGAACCTCAACCCTCAACCCTCAACATCAAACCCTAATCCCTCAACCCTTAACTCTAATCCCTCGACCTTCAACCCTGATCCTAAACCCTAAACCCTCAACGCCAAATTCTAATCCCTCAACCCTTCACTCTAATCCCTCAACCCTAAACCCTATCCCTAAACCCTCAACACTATACCTTAAACCCTAATCCCTCAACCCTAACCCTAAACCTTGTCCCTAAACCCTAATCCCTTCAACCTCAACCCTATCCCTAAACCCTTGACCCTCGAACCTCAGCCCTCGACATCAAACCCTAATCCCTCAACCCTTAACTCTGATCCCTCATCTCTCAACCCTAACCCTCAACCCTCAACATCAAACCCTAATCCCTCAACCCTCAACCCTAATCTGTCATCTGTCATCCCTCCACACTCTACTTTAACCCTAATTCCTCGACCCTCGACCCTCGAACCTCAACCCTCAACCCTCAACATCAAACCCTAATCCCTCAACCCTTAACTCTAATCCCTTGACCTTCAACCCTGATCCTAAACCCTAAACCCTCAACGCCAAATTCTAATCCCTCAACCCTTCACTCTAATCCCTCAACCCTAAACCCTATCCCTAAACCCTCAACACTATACCTTAGATCCTAATCCCTCAACCCTAACCCTAAACCTTGTCCCTAAACCCTAATCCCTTCAACCTCAACCCTATCCCTAAACCCTTGACCCTCGAACCTCAGCCCTCGACGTCAAACCCTAATCCCTCAACCCTTAACTCTGATCCCTCATCTCTCAACCCTAACCCTAAACCCTCAACCCTCAACATCAAACCCTAATCCCTCAACCCTCAACCCTAATCTATCATCCGTCATCCCTCCACACTCTACTTTAACCCTAATTCCTCGACCCTCAACCCTATCCCTAAACCCTTGACCCTCGAACCTCAACCCTCAACCCTCAACATCAAACCCTAATCCCTCAACCCTTAACTCTAATCCCTCGACCTTCAACCCTGATCCTAAACCCTAAACCCTCAACACCAAATTCTAATCCCTCAACCCTTCACTCTAATCCCTCAACCCTAAACCCTATCCCTAAACCCTCAACACTATACCTTAAACCCTAATCCCTCAACCCTAACCCTAAACCTTGTCCCTAAACCCTAATCCCTTCAACCTCAACCCTATCCCTAAACCCTTGACCCTCGAACCTCAGCCCTCGACGTCAAACCCTAATCCCTCAACCCTTAACTCTGATCCCTCATCTCTCAACCCTAACCCTAAACCCTCAACCCTCAACATCAAACCCTAATCCCTCAACCCTCAACCCTAATCTGTCATCTGTCATCCCTCCACACTCTACTTTAACCCTAATTCCTCGACCCTCGACCCTCGAACCTCAACCCTCAACCCTCAACATCAAACCCTAATCCCTCAACCCTTAACTCTAATCCCCCGACCTTCAACCCTGATCCTAAACCCTAAACCCTCAATGCTAAATTCTAATCCCTCAACCCTTCACTCTAATCCCTCAACCCTAAACCCTATCCCTAAACCCTCAACACTATACCTTAAACCCTAATCCCTCAACCCTAACCCTAAACCTTGTCCCTAAACCCTAATCCCTTCAACCTCAACCCTATCCCTAAACCCTTGACCCTCGAACCTCAGCCCTCGACGTCAAACCCTAATCCCTCAACCCTTAACTCTGATCCCTCATCTCTCAACCCTAACCCTAAACCCTCAACCCTCAACATCAAACCCTAATCCCTCAACTCTCAACCCTAATCTATCATCCGTCATCCCTCCACACTCTACTTTAACCCTAATTCCTCGACCCTCAACCCTATCCCTAAACCCTTGACCCTCGAACCTCAACCCTCAACCCTCAACATCAAACCCTAATCCCTCAACCCTTAACTCTAATCCCTCGACCTTCAACCCTGATCCTAAACCCTAAACCCTCAACGCCAAATTCTAATCCCTCAACCCTTCACTCTAATCCCTCAACCCTAAACCCTATCCCTAAACCCTCAACACTATACCTTAAACCCTAACCCTAAACCTTGTCCCTAAACCCTAATCCCTCAACCCTCAACCCTAATCTGTCATCCGTCATCCCTCAACTCTAATCCCTCATTCCTAAACCCTAAACGCTATCCCTATTCCTAGACCCTCAACAGGCTCGATACTATACCTTAAACCCTAATCCCTCTACCATCGACACTCTTATTTAACCCTAATCCCTTGACCATTAACCCTATCCCTCAACCTCAACCCTCAACCCTCAACCCTCAACTCTCAACATTAAACCCTAATTCATCAACCCTAAACCCTAATCCCTCAAACCTAAACCCTATCCCTAAACCATCAACCCTCAACCCTAATCCCTCATCCCTCAACTCTAATCCCTCATCCCTAAACCCTAAATGCTATCCCTATTCCTAAACCCTCAATAGACTCGATACTATACCTTAAACTCTAATCCCTTATCCCTAAACCCTCCAACCCTATCCCTAATCCTTACACCCTCCACACTCTACTTTAACCCTAATCCCTTCAACCTCAACCCTATCCCTAAACCCTTGACCCTCGAACCTTAACCCTCAACCCTCGACGTTAAACCCTATTCCCTCAACCCTTAACTCTGATCCCTAATCTCTCAACCCTAACCCTAAACCCTAAACCCTCAACCCTCAACGTCAAATCCTAATCCCTCAACCCTAAACCCTATCCCTAAACCTTCAACACTATACCTTAAAACATAATCCCACATCCCTCAACCCTAAACCTTATCCCTAAACCCTAATCCCTCAACCCTCAACCCTAATCTGTCATCCCCCAACTCTAATCCTTCATCCCTAAACCCTAAATGCTATCCCTATTCCTACACCCTCAACAGAATCGATACTATACCTTAAACCCTAATCCCTTATCCCTAAACCCTCCAACCCTATCCCTAATCCTTATACCCTCCACACTCTACTTTAACCCTAATTCCTCGACCCTCAACCCTATCCCTAAACCCTTGACCCTCGAACCTCAACCCTCAACCCTCAACGTCAAACCCTAATCCCTCAACCCTTAACTCTGATCCCTCGACCCTCAACACTATACCTTAAACCCTAATCCATATCCCTCAACCCTTAACCCTTAAAACTTAAACCCTATCCCTACACCCTCAACACTTGACACTATATCTTAAGCCTTAAACCCTCATCCCTAAAGCCTCAACCCTCAATCCTTAAACCTTAAACCCTAAACCCTATCCCTAATCCCTCTACCCTCAACACTCTAACCCTAACCTCGACATTAAATGCTAATCCGTCAACCCTAAACCCTAATCCTAAACCCTCAACCCTAAACCTTATCCCTAAACCCTAATCCCTCAACCCTCAACCCTAATCCATCATCCCTCAACTATAATCCCTCATCCCTAATCCCTAAATGCTATCCCTATTCCTAAACTCTCAACAGACTTGATACTATACCTTAAACCATAATCCCTTATCCCTAAACCCTCCAACCCTATCCCTAATCCTTACACCCTCCACACTCTACTTTAACCCTAATCCCTCGACCCTAAACCCTATCCTAAACCCTTGACCCTTGAACCTCAACCCTCAACCCTTAATGTCAAACCCTAATCCCTCAACCCTTAACTTTGATCCCTCGACCCTCAACCGTAATCTGTCATCCCTCATCCCTAAACCTTAAACGCTATCCCTATTCCTAGACCCTCAATGGGCTCGATACTATACCTTAAACGCTAATCCCTTATCCGTAAACCTTTCAACTGTATCCTTTATGCCTTAACCCTCATGATGAATAGCCTTGAATGTAAAAAAATTTGAGTGGGACATAACGCGAGTGCGTTATAACGCGCTCGCGTTATGTCAAACATAGCAAAAGACAGACTTGCGGGAAAAAATGTAAGGCAAGAAATAACGCGAGCGCGTTATTTCTTGCTTTGGGAATCCCAAGCCTTGGGCTTGGGATTTGCTTTGGATTTCCAACCCAAAGGCTTGGAGTGCCTTATGAACAGTCACAGACGTGTTTTTCTGTATTCTTCAAAATTTCACATAATTTCGTTCGTGCTAACCCTCAGATTTGCACGTGTTTCAAGGTTGAACAAATCGAACACATGGGTAATGTTAGGCTTTCTCTTAGCTATTTGACGATGTGATTTTTTTCACATTTTAACAATGTTAAGCCTTTCCTCTTTAATTTCTTTTGTTTGTGTGTCTATTTTTATGCAAAAACCACTGTTTGGTCTTTTTTTATTGTAAAATAACTATTCATTCAAATTTCAAAAAAATTACATATTTAGAAACTAGAATCCATTCTACAAATATTAAAAAAATAAAAAATGATTTTCAATTAGTTTTCAAAATTTATAGGGGTAGCACGGCCAAAATTTTGTTTTTTAGGATGTGTCCACTTTAAAAATTAGTAAAAAATCAAATATTCATCAAAAAATTATTAGAAAAATCGGGCATAAACTACATGCTATTAGCTAATTTCTCACTGAAGCGATTTTAAAAATACCAAAAAAAAGTTGACCTTTTGAGGGAGCCACAAAACATGCTATGTTATGTTTTTTTGACAGAAACAACACCAATTTCTGTGGCTCCCTCTTTTGAACCCCTTAATCTATGCCATTTTCAAAACAAAATAGTAGTTTAGAAAGTAGACTCGGAGCACTACGAACATTGTTTTGGTTGCATCTCTAAATTTTGAGTGTAACTATGCTCAATTTCTCATCCAAGGCCAGTATTTCCTGATTTCAGAAAAAAAGTGGCCACTTAAGACCCCTTTTTGGCCCCCCATCTTCTTGCACTTACCCTTTGTCCTCAAATATGTAAGGATGTAAGGAAATTTGTGCAGAGTTGTAGAGTATGCCAAGTTGCAAAAGGAAGTAGACAAAATACTAGATTGTATAAGTCTTTGACAGTACCAGAGAGAGGACATGATTCTATATTTGTAGTGGTGGATAGATTTTCAAAGATGGCATATTTCATACCCTGTAAGAAGAAAACTGATGCAGTTCATGTTGCTGACCTATTTTTCAAGGAGATTGTGAGATTGCATGGATTACCTGTGAGCATAGTTTCAGACAGAGATACAAGATTTATTGGATACTTTTGGAGGACACTTTGGAAGAAGATGAAGACAGATTTAAAGTTCAATTCAACATTTCATCCACAGATTGATGGACAGACAGAGGTAGTAAATAAGAGTTTAGGAAAGTTGTTGAGATGTTTAGTTGGAGAGAAGACGGGAAATTGGGACTTGATTCTATCACAAGTAGAGTTTGCATACAATAATTTAGTGAACAGGAGTACCAGATGAACACCTTTTGAGATTGTGACAGGAACTAACCCTAGAGGAGTAGCAGAGTTGAGAGATATCAGTATGGATAATAAGAGGAGTGCGGAGGTAAAAGAATTTGCAAGACACATGGAGATAGTGCATAATCATGTGAAGAAGCATTTGGAGGAGATGAACATCAAGTATAAAGAGCAAGAAGATGAGAAGAGAAGACACAAGGAGTTTGAAGTTGGAGATGAAGTAATGGTATATCTGAGAAAAGAAAGATTTCCAATAGGGACATATAACAAGTTGAAGATGAACAAGTTTGGACCATGTAGGATACTCATAAAGTTTGATTTAGGAAATGTATATGAAGTGGAGCTACCGGAGACATTGAGTATATCACCTATTTTCAACATTATAGACCTATATCAGTATCATCAAGCAAAATCCAGTGACAACATAGAAGAAGACTTGAAGAAGCAGTTACCATAGCAAGCACCAGAGCATGTTGAAGACATTTTGGATAGCATAATTGGACGCAACACCAGAGGCAAGCAATACAAGGAATATTTGGTAAAGTGGAAAGGCAGACCGGAAGAAGAGTCAACTTGGATTTCTTAGGTTGAGTTGGACCGTCTTGGTTTTCCTCTAGCCCCGACAATGTGAGGGACTCAATTTTTCAACAATCTCGGATGTCTGATACAAGAGCATCCATGGTTCAAGAGAAATCTTGCATCGACCAAATATATTTGCATTCATTTTGTTTTCTTTTCATTTTCCAGTTCAGTACAGTTAGTTTAGTCAGTAGCAGTTTCTGTATTTTGGTCCGCATTCTACCATAGTTTCATTTTAGACCTTACAGAGCTAGAGTTAGCATCTAGACATCATCTTGCATATCATATCCAAAATCTAGATCATTTGGATCAGTTTCCAAAATGATATCACTATCAAAAGATCGACTGTTTTCTCAGAGCAGAGCATCTAGATAGTTTCAGACAACCAGCTAAAGGAGAAGACTTGCAGAGCACTTCCACAACTTACAGAGCTAAATGACACATCATTCAAGATAGTTTAGAACCTAGCTAACCTTCCTTGAGATCTCCACATTGTTTCATTCACTTGCAGAGGATTTCCACATGTTTTGGGCTGACCTATGCATGTACACACGTCACATCTCTTTCATTAGAGTTTGTAATTATCCTTGGGTGATGCAGAGGATTCTTGTGATCTAGAGATGATATATAATCATGTAATAGATACCTAGGAAAGTAGTTAGCATAATTCACAAGTTAGATAGTTCCAATTCTTTTGGTATCAGGCACTTCAAGGCTATATCTCGCACATATTTTGTAACTAGAGAATCAGGCCTATGAGCCCTATTTTGTACGCCTACATGTTCTCATCATGATTGTATTTTGAATCTATGATATACTAAATGACTGAATTAGCATTTGCATTCTATAGTTGAGTTGTTTTCGTAGTGTTTACTCTTGTTGCACGGTCTAGACTATTCACTCCATGGACCCTCCTAATCGTGACTGCACCACAAAGTATGACTTTATCTTTCTCCATTTTGATGAACTCCCTTCACCACCCTCAGACAACTTCTTCTTTCTTCACATCTCTCACGAAACAAAAGCTATAGAAAAAATGTCATTTTGTTCAAGAAGGAATCATAGATGATAGAATATAGATCCTTGGGTCCTAGATTAAGATATCTCCCTAGTGCTGACTCCTACTCAATCAATATCATCTATAACAATGAAACCAAACAAGGACATAAATAATCAACATGAATCTTATATTATTACATAGTAAAGAAATGATCACTTACCTTTCAGTGAGTTGCCAATGCCTGGAGCTGTAACTTCTCTATGATGTGAAATGAATCGATGATTCGAGAGCTCAAAGCTGAACAAAATATGTAAAGGATTAATTAGAGTTTCAAATGTTTATATCAATACATATTTGGCGAATACCATAGGATTTTTAAATGGTAGTATAATAATTTGGCCAATCCTACATACTATTAATAGGACACTTATAAATGTTAGCCAAAATTGACCTCCATCAAACACATATGTTATAATTTTCTAGGTGAATATGGCCATGGGATTAGCATGGAGTTATAATGGTATTGGTGAAATTGGTCCTCATACACGTTAATCATTTAATGATATTGGTGAAATTGGTCCTCATGCACATCAACCGTTTAATGATATTGGCAAATATGTGGGTGAATTAAAACATGCCTTCAAAATTCCAAGTAAATCATTGCTAGAACCGTGTAGTATACCATGGCAAAAATACTAACTATAAATGACTCAAATATTAATTGGGTGGAAAATTGAAACACATTTGATTGAAAGTTTGAAAAATCTAGGCAAATTGGCCCCCTGCCAGTGGCAATGTATTCACTAATTTCCAATTCGCGGTTATGAACTATTCGCCAATTGGTGAAGATTCACCACTAAAAAATTCCTTGGAGGAGTTATCATGTATTTTAGTAAGATGAGCATCATGGGTAGTTAGGATGGTTGAAGAGGCCTTATTATCCCATGAGAAATCCATGATGTTGATGAATGTAATAATAGGATGGTAGTTAGGAAGGTTGAAGATGCCTTATTATCCCTTAAGAAATCCCTAATATTTATGAACACATTAATGGGAGGAATGGAAGTGGTATAGGAGGATCTAGCATTAACAACCAATGGTGGTACCATGAGACTAGAAGGGAATGTGGTTGATCTATATAAACTAAGAAGGCATATGAGGTTTTTGAACAACAAGTGGGGATGAACATAAATAAGACATTTAAGAAATGTGACCATCTAAGTTTTCCACATTAGAGATGTCACATGGGAGGAAGGGAAATACTTAATAGAAAAACATCACTATTAATAAGAGAAGAATCATCAACAAGAAGTGAATCACTAGCCCAATTAGAGTCATCAACATTATTTGTGGGAGTAGTATGGTAAATAGGAAGTGTATGGATTAAGGAAATGAAGGAATCTAGGAGGGAAGAGAAGGAAATGACAATCTCCATGAAAGAATAGAAATCACATACATGATAAAAGAGAGTAGTCATGGAACAAGCACAACTACCCATATGGTAAGATACTCAAGAAAAGCATGAAGGATTGATGGATTAGATGTAGCAAGTTGTAAAAATAGTAGTAGTAGTAGGCATGAGTTTTCCATATTCCATGAAGTTAATAGAAAGTGCTTTTAGATTAAACTATGTATATTTTTGCATTAATGTTTTAGATCACACTTAGTGATTCATCATTAAGAAGAGAAGAGCTATAAAAATAGACCAAAATCTTGAATGCAAGTGTGAATGGACACTAGAGAGAAGGGTTGGCAAAAATCCATGGTAAAAGGTGGAGAAACAAGGAAAGACAATTGGTATCTAGAAGGAAATGAGTTTCAAATTAGAAAGGAAGAGAAAAGCAATTGAGAATATCGAAAATAAAAAAGTTAAAATCCTACTTGGGAAAAACTTTAAGGATGGGCTAGGGAAGGCTAAAGTCTTGGGAAGATTTAAAACCTTAAATGAGATCCAAAATAAACAACCTAAATAACTAGAAAATTAGGAAGGATTTTTGTGAAGAAAGGACCTGAATTGGTAAAGATTCATAATAGTACAATTGGAGAATGGGTTGATTGAAGGCTACCTATAAGTTACACCTTTGATAAAGGGCTTATTGTATTTTTCTTTTAAGAAAAATTGCTAGTAAAGAAAGATCCTACAATCTAAAATAGAAAATAAATTACCAACGGTTAATCTAAACTAATTTATGTTTTAAAGTATAATTTTTCTTTTAAAATCTCAAAATTAAAGCATATTAAAACATTTTAAATATATTTCAGATTTTAAAATATTAAAACTACAAGTCAAGATTGTTCGTGAACAAGAAATGAAATGAAAGGAGAAAGGGGAAAGAAGGCTTGTTTAATTCAATAGTTAGTATGGATGTAGATAGATGAAGGACATCTGAAGGGGGAACATGACTACTATTCTTGGGATCTACACTCTATGTTAAGGTTTGATGTTAATTAGGACAATACCACTAGAAATAAATTGCATGATCTAGCACGGTCCTATCTCTCTTGCATGCTCTTAAACTGTATGACTATGATGACATCTCTTTTGTGTGTTGACGTCCTATACCATTGCCCTAATGTCCGATTAGCACTCAGGTGTCATGTATAGTTGTAACTTGACATCCCCTATAACTTCTAATAGAGTTGCCTACACATGCACCTATGTTTGGAATGCTTATTTTTGATAAAAATAGTGTTTGTGACACATTTAGGGACCTACCTTTGTCAAATCCTTCGGCTGATTCAACAGTTTTATGAAAGAATATGTTTTAGATGTATAAATAATCATAGATGCAAGGTGTGGTTGATACAACAATAGTGGTTTATCAATGAGAATATTATTGTATAAACTTGATGGTACCTCTATTTGTAAGTGCTCTTTTAGATACCTTGAATATTAAATGTGTACCTTAAATGTTAATTTAGATACCTTGGATATTAAATGTGTGCCTTAAATATTCATATTCTTGTGATTCTTTTCCAATTAATCCTTTTTATAAGTAATATCTAACTCATTTTAATGAATTAAAAATTTGAGGTATGAAAATACAGGGATTTAAATAAAAAAGGTTGTTTTAGTATGGCAATGAAAACACGCAAGATCCTGTCCAAAAGATACGAATGCGATGCACTAACATGAAAGATAAAAAAAATTAAAAAGAAAGAAAGATATATAAATGTAATTGAAATACTGTTTAAATGCAGAAGTTAAAAGACAGTTAACACTCCACAAGATTTTTTTATTTTAAAACTGTCAAAATCGTACTAAATAAATACAAAACAAGAAGAAAAAAAGTGAGTGCGTCTATACCATATCATTGCTTGTTTTCAAGCAATTGACCAAAAAGACTAAACTAATAAAGAAATGGACAAAAACATCCTCATCCTCGCTGTTTGTTTGAGGGGACGGTTGTTGACGTATTGGATTATTGTACGTCTCATTTCAATATTAAAAACTTAAAACATCTTTAAAAAAAGGGGCCAAATATCCTTATCATCGTCTATCTGCTTTCTCTACCATATATATGCTCTCACGCTACTAAAACAAAGCAGCAAATAAGAGAAAAAAAAATATCACGGATGACCTTTTGATATTATATTGGTTTTATAAGTTTTTAAGTATAAAGAATGAGGTTGGAATCATATTACGATGATTTTTTAATATTAGGTTGGTTTTATAAGTTTTTAGTTATAAAAGATGAAGTTGGAATAATATTACGGACATTTTGACATTAGACTGATTTTATAAATTTTTAGTTATGAAGGATGAGGTTGGAATCATATTAGGGATGACTTTTTAACCCTAGGTCTGTTCTATCAGTTTTTAGTTGTAAAGGATAAGGTTGAAATCATATTAGAGATGACTTTTTGACAGTGGGTTGTTTCTCTATACTTTTAGTTGTAAAGGATGAGGATGGAATCATATTAGGGTTGACTTTTTAACGTTAGGTTGATTCTATAAATTTTTAGTTGTAAAGGATGAGACTGGAATCATATAGGGATGACTTTTTAACATTAGGCTGGTTCTATAAATATTTAGTTGTAAAGGATGATGTTGGAATCATATTAAGGATGACTTTTTAACATTAAGTTGGTTCTATAAATTGTTAGTTGCAAAAGATGAGACTGGAATCATATTAGAGATGACTTTTTAACATTAGGCTGGTTCTATAAAAAAAAAATTATATATTGAAAAAATACAGTAAATTACAAAGTAGGCAGCCATAAGACTGCCATGAAAAATACAGACCGAAAAACTAACATTATACAACAGTAACATGAACAGCACAAAACCAAAAACTTGGAACAAGCCTGGAAAATCCCTTAAATTTTTAGTTGTGAAAGATGAAGCTGGAATCATATTACAGAATACAACACCTACAAGATAAATGCTTCTTAATTCTTGAGAATAAATACGGCTTTAAGTCTAAACTAAAAAGATTGACTATTATTACACCCATGATTGCCAACAGTTACTTTTAAAAAATTGATATTTATCCTTCCAACCGAAAAAAACAATGTTTGTTTTAATATAATGAAATTAAGAGAGCGGCTGATGACATTATTTTCTAAGGAAAATCTGCAGAATTTTGAAATTTCATCTATAATTTGAGAAAAAAGAATGATGCTTCTTTACAATAATGGCATGGTTGCAGGAATCTGTTGTTCATCGATCTAGAATACAATATTTTCAGAAAAGGAAAAAAGTCCAATGCATTGTTTCCTTTAGCAGCTTTATGCTTTAAAAACCAGCGACGTCTCATCAAGCGTAACTGGACAACAAACAAACAATACTCTCTCTCGCCAATCCGTAAACGAACAACCATCATCTGCCAACATTTCCCAAACGCCTGTGGAGAAATCAAATAAGCAAACGCGCCTTTTGCTCACATACCTCGATTTGCTGAATACATACACCAAATCGCCCGCGCCCCTGCAATCGATGTGCTCTGCATATGATGAAAAATCTTCTTCTTCTTCCTCTTCCTCCCCAGTTTCTCTGCCTGTAATCAATTTCAACATTTCACCAGGCATTCGTAATTCCGTGCCCTCCTTACACTCCATCTTATTCTCCTCGACAATACACATCTGGAAACTCATTTCTCCATTCTCCATCATCAATCCTGCAAAAATCAGTCCAACCTTGCACGCTAAAGAGAAGTATTTAACACATTGAGAAGACGACGACGCCGCAAACGGTCTCACACTCATCACCTTTCCCCACCGCTTGCTCTGCAACTCATAACAACAGCAATCTCCCTCATAATTTTTCAAGACATAAATTTTTCCATTAAAGAGAGCCGAAGAAAGCCAGGTGGACGAAGCACTTAGTCTGAATTCCCCTGGCAATGGATCACACATTTCCCACTCTCCCGATTTCAAGTCAAGCATTTCCACGCTCAAATTATTTTCTTCCAACTCATGAACTCCCCCAATCACAATCACTTTCCCTTGATCCTGGCAAATGAGCGGATTCTGTCGCCACACTCGCATAGCCGCGGCACTTTCTCGCCATTTCCGCGGATTTAAGAAACTATCCGTGAATTTTAAGCGGTTGCCGGAAATGGAAAACAGAAATCCGTTGCCTTCCATAATGACCGCGTCTTGTTCGTTGGGATTAAGGCTCAAGGGCGGAAGACGGATCCATCTGCGGGCCACGGGATCGAACCCCAAACCTCGTCTTTTCTTGGCTCCCAAAAGAAAAAGCCAGGGTTTGCATTTGTGAAGGGAATGTGAGAGCGCTCTTCGAATGGGACTGGATGCGATGAAAGAATACCATTGCTTGCAAACGAGAGCCGCTTTGGGAACATCTGAGATAGAAAGGAAGGCCACTATCATTTCCATCACATCATCGTGCAATGAGAGAGAGATCGATTCTTCGCCATTTTCCTCTGTTGCCATTATTTGTTATGGATTCTCAAAGAAATTCCTCACAGAGATTCGTTAACAACTGATCTTCTTACAAAACCACCTTCAAATAGAGACTATTCCCCAATAATAAAAATTTTATCCACCAACAATGGATAATATAGCAATATTCCTACTTCATTTCAGACCATGAGCACATAATGTAAAGCTATAACAGAGCTGAAGGACGTGTAAAGGCAGGTGGAGCGAAGCTACTTGCACGTCTCGGTCAGAAACAACTTGTAGCTTACCGACCGAAAGTTGTTGGAATAGGTAGGCGGACTATCATTTTTAACTTTTGTGGAATCAAAAGACATGATTAAAGATGACATGATTTAATAGACCACATGATTAAAGATGACATAATTAAATACGAATTTGGTTTATTGGTAAAGTTGAATATTTCGGTGAGGGTAAAGGATCGTGCATTTTGACTGAATAGTCTTTAATTTTCAGTTGAAGAGATTTCAACCTTATACTCAATACTATAAGAAATAAGGATACGAAATAGACGGAACAGATATCCCCTAGTCTTTAATTCTTAATCGAAGAGATTTCAATCTTATTCTCAATACTATAAGAAATAGGGGAAAAGACCCAATAGGTGAGATAGTTCCAATCGCTGTATATGTGCATTTAAGACCCAATATTTTTAAAAGTTTAGTACTAGTAGTCGTGACTTTTAGGTTGCTACTGTTACTATAAGTACTAATAATTGAATGAAATGTGTCCTTTAAATTTAAAAAGCAACCAATCATGTGATGTCACATCAGCCCACCAACAAAACCTGACTTAATGCACACCTATTGGTCCACCCTTTTTTTTGTGGGTACTATTTGACACCTCCCCTAAATGGTGTATGATTGAGAGGCCTGAAATTAGGGTGTTCCACTAGTGGGTTCTCTCCCCGAAAGATTGAAATAGATATTCCTTAGTCTTTAATTCTCAGCCCAAGAAATTTCAACAAAAATAAGATTTATCCAAAAAAAAAAAAAAAAAAGAAGCAAACACCGTGCACAGTCTGATAATCCAAAGCCACGTGGAATGCCTTCAAACAATTTGGTATACACTTATTAAATACAATCGCTTACAATCTGTTTTAATGGAAAAATTTAATAGTCATGTATAAAAAACCACGTGTATTTAATGAGTGTAAAGCACTCCTTAATATATTTGGATAAGGGAAATGGGGTGTTCGTTGAGACGTTATTTCAAGTGCTGATGTGAGCTCCACTCGCTCGCACCTACTTTTAGTTGGATAAGTGCAACTCCTCACCTGTTCATTAGTTTATTTATTTGGCCTGGTTTTGGGCGTGCTCTTATAGTGAGGAATTTGTTATATGTTTCGATATATGGTATTTTATTAAAAAATAGTTTTTTAATTATAAAATTTGTGTATCATGTTATTTTTATTTAGTTTGTATTTATTTTGAGGAGAGTATCTTGATACATAGACATATCAACAAATGGTTTAATTTTATACTAAGTTAGGTCTTTTGTCTTATGTCACTATCCATTCATTATATAGATGTCTATACACTTACTACATACCTCATTTATTTGTTTGAATATCTCTATACATTCACCCTATCTACTTATTTATCATGCCTATGTACATAAACATTTCTATACACACATTAAACAATTTGATTTTGCCTTCTATGCCAAGTTCATGATTGCAAGGACATCCTTGCGATCGAGACTTGTCCTTCCGAAAATTTAAACTTGGTCGACTCCTACCTAGACTCTTCTTCCCTATGTTGGGATAAGGTGCCATTAACCTTGTAAATCCCATTATTGTATTATTCCATTTTTTTTTTGTAATTACCCATAAAGGATGTACTAGTTTCATTGGCAGTGGTAAAAATTATTTACTGTCCACGGTAATTACAGAGTTACTGCATCGGTAAGTTCTGGAGTTACCGGCGGTAGTTACAAGATGTCATTTACGATGGTAAATGGTAATTGGTCAAAGTGGGGTGCCCATGTGGAGGAATCACCTATTTTTAGTGTTATGACGCGCATCATAGATGTTGTAAGAAGGTGTAAGATTCTATGACAACTGTAAGTTGCCATAAGAATCTATGACATTTATGATAGCATATGACACGTCATAAGATGTTGTAAGTGGCTATTTTTGGCCCCTAGGCATTCAAGCTTGCATGGGCATCTTTTGCCAAGTGTAGGATGCATGTATGACAACTTTTATGACCCTTTAAGAGCCTATTTTTGTCCATGGACACCCAAGGTTGTATTGTTAACTCTTGACAAGTGTTATGAGCTTGTAAGAAGTCACTGAATGCTACATGGGTGAAGATTCCAAGGTGGACACCCATCTTGAGGTTGTGTAAATTCTATATAAACCATGGCATAGCAGATGAGATGCATAACAGGTTTACAGGTACCCAGTTTCTATTGGAGTGAAGGTTGAAGGATAGAGGAAGTGAATGTATTCAAGTAATCTCCTTTTGTGGAGATAATACAACTTGGCCTCTTGTCTTGGTGGAGTTTTTTACCTGCAAGGGTTTTCTCCATGTTAAACATTTGTGTTATGTGCTTCATTTTGCTTCTGGTATATTTATGCATTGTGGGTTTATTTTCTGTAATGCAATCTCCATATCTAATACTTTGTTAAAGATCATTAAACATTCATTTGAATTAGATTTCTGTTGAGTAGTTGTGCTTTCATTTCTAACACCCTAGGGCTGACTAAACACAAATTTGTGTGATTGTTATGTCCTTGTGTTTAAAGGTATTCAATGCATTCATTTTGGATCATCAAAACATCCAAAATTTGAGAGCTATATTGGCATATCATTCACATTTCACATATCAATTGGAGCACTAAAAAGAATCTAGATCTACACAAGCATTCACAGGAGCATATGCATGACCAAAGATTGTTGCTTTCGATCATTTGTACACATTTCCAAAAGTTGACCTAGGAGAACATGTATGTGCCCTTGTGACATACCAACAACCTTACCAAGGTATTCTTAAATACTACTAGCCCTCAAATATCCAAAAGAAATAGAAGATATAGAAACACATCAAGTAAAGTGGAATAGAAATATGTAGATTTCATAGTACACGTTCATAGGTATGGGATAGATTTGTGACCATAGACTTGTCCCTAATCCCTAGATTCATCCATGCACGAAGTGAACAAAAATTTTAGATTTTAAGGTGAATACTAGATTTTCATTTGTTGTTCCTAATCTCAAGGCACATTGGATTCAAATCTACATTAGATTTAGTGCCATCTTTGGCTATAGAGCTAAGTGCCATTGTTTATATTTACATTCCCACGTTTTAATTAGGCATGTGTTTCTTTTGTCCCCAAATGATATTAGACTCTCCTTTATATAGGCAGATGTAAAATGATATGCACCTCATGAAAATGTATTACATTGACCTAGGGGAATGCAATAAGGATTGAAATTATCATAATAATGAATGTTCTAATTATCATTTACCTCTAGCATTGGGGGCATCACCCTATGTAGTATGAAGGTTCAATGGTAATGTGATGACTCATCTTGATCTATGCACCTCAAGCTAGGAGTCTTCACATGTGATGTAATTATATATAATAACCCCTTTTGGGTCTCAAATTCAAATTAGGAACCTTGGGAATTGGCACAAAATTCAAAATTTCCCTACAAGTCTAAAATAAGGTTCTATCATCTAATGCATAGTCTAGTCTAGGTCCTCAAGGATTTTAAAAGCTTATGTTCCAAACCATATCTCAATATGTTCAAAACAAATTGCCATAAAGCTTTCTAAATGTTGATTGTGCTTGTGGTGATAATATGAAGCTAGACTAAAAGAAAAATAATGCAGTGGAGTGTGGTATTAGGAATCTACCACACTCTATTGAAAAACAACTAGAAAACATAGGAAATACATAGAAACTAAAATGTTAAAAGAAAATATTGTGTGTAATACAAGATTGCATTTGGACCTAGTGTTGGTGAAAGTATTGAAGATTTGGACATATGCTCTTTAAAGTTGTATTTACACCTCAATCTTAAGGGGTAGAAGAAGGTTAGAACTTGGGTAGTGGATTACAAATTAGTGTGGTGAAATAAAAACCAAATAAATCAAAATATACACATATATACATTCATCACAGTCAAATAATATATAGTATGAACCATTAGATATCCACTGGATTAATTTGCAATGTACAAACATTAGTATCTCAATACTTCTCTTTCTTATATAGTATTATCTCAATTAGATATCATATCTCTAACTCATATATATTCCATCTATGTTGTCTCTTATCTCTCTTACATTTTATTCTATATTCTCCTATATCTCTTCTTCTATGTATCTCATATATATGTTCTATACATGCAATACATATATGTACATTGTTATACTTAGGGATGTGTCCCTCTTCTTTGATGTGCCCCTTTGGTCTTGCCACAAGTTGACTATATGTGCCACATTTGTCTTGCAGTGACTTTATCTACCTGAAACTTACTTGGTGTAACATACGACTATATGTACATTATTATACTTAGGCAAGAACTTGGAGCATAAATTGAGAAGTTGCAAGATTGAAGCAGAGATTACAGCAGGCATCTAGACTACAATTGAAAAATCCCTTAGATCAAGGAAAGTGGATTTTTCTCCTCAAGTGAAATAATCCTTTACCCTCTGGGTTCATCTTGAGGCGATTTGTTTTATTCTTTTGTCTTCTCATTTTTGAGCGGTTGGGTGTGTTGTCTCCAAGACTTCATGTCATCGATAAAGTGAGTCCCATTGTACTCCTCTTTTTAAGCTTCTTTTTAGTGAGGGTGGTTTCTTTGGGAATTGGTGAGGGGGTAGGAATGTTTCCCCTAGTGGAAGGTGAGGACACACTCCCCTTCTTCAGACTATTGTTTCGCCACCCATGTTTCTTTCGGGTGGTTGTTTACTTGTCCTACCTTTGGCCCATTGGATCTCTCTAGTTGGAACCCCCACTCTTATGTTCTTCCTTTAGCTGCTTTGTGAGGCTTTCGTGGCATTGGCGATGGTGTTCAAGGTGGTGGAAACACCCTAAGTGGTTGTTTTTCTTTTTTGGTTACACTCATGGTGGTAGTTCTGCTAGTGGCTGGTTGTTGGTTGGAGATAGTCCTGGTTGGTTGTTCGTTGGTGGTCATCCTAGTGTTGGTTGTGTGGAAACCCAAGAACTACTGTGGAAGATTATGAACTTACCAGCACAAGGATTCACAAGATATCAAACAATCACACACTCAACATTGTCAAAGACATAAGCAACATGCAAAGAAAAACCAGATAATAAATTAGCTAAATGATCAAGTACATATACACATCTAGTCTCTAAGAATAGATGTGCCTAAATAGGAAAAACAAGCCTAAGAATAGTAGTGGCCCAAAGATAGGCATGTAACTACTTAACTTAGGATAAGCTAATTTAGACACCTAGCTAATCATAGACGTGCTAATAAAAGCATAAGAACACATAATTTTAGCATGTGCCCAATTAAGGAGCATAGCTAAATATAGTCATACCTAAGTGAGCTTAATTTACACTAACACCCCCCTTAAGCAAAGCTTAGGTAAGGAAATGAAGATGGATCCCAACAACTAGCCTTGATCAGGTACCCATGCACAATGCAATACCATGCAACCTCTCATAAAGCGGAGAAAGGGAGAAAACCTCATGGGAAAAAACTCCCCCCCCAAAAAAAGAGATAAAAAAGAAAGTGGAGAAGCTAGAAAGCCCCCATGGAGGATGATGCTACTGATGAAGTGGACCATAACCCAAGTAGAGCTTGCAAATGAATGAGCTTGCTTTCAATGAAGGGTTTGGTTAAGATGTCAGCAACCTGCTTCAATGGTTGGAAAAAGACTAAGTCAATGATCTCTGCATGAATAAGCTCTCAAATGAAATGCATTTGAATCTTGATGTGCTTAGTCCACTGATGCTAGACTGGATTCTTGCATATCTAAATGGTGCTTTGGTTGTCACAATAGATGACTGTGGATTGTCGGAATGGAATGCCAAACTTAGTGAGAATTCCCTGAAGCCAAAGACCCTTAGTAGCTGCATTAACAGTTCCCCTATACTCTACCTCTGTGGATGATAAAGCAATAACATTCTTCTTTTTTCTAGAGACCAACTAATAGTGTAACATGCCTTCTCATATTACTTGGAATTACATACGTAAATTACTAGGAAAGTAAAAGAAAATGATATACAAGAGGGAATTTTTTTTTATCATTATATTTACTAAACATCAATAAATAAAAGTACATATTTTTTGAATATTTTCCATCCTTGAAATTCAATATATTCAAAAGATAACTTATAGTGAAAACATTCCACTTTACATTTACAATCATATTACACATGGCAAAATAATAGTTTTACATCATAATCATAACATGAAATTTTACATAAAAAGTACTGTCTCTGGAATCTTGACATCTGTCATTTAAATCTTGGTGAGTCTTTTGCTACAGAGGGAGAGCATCATCCATGTGCTTTACCTCCAACCACAGCCTAGTGGTCTCCCGCACATCTTCCTTCCTGGAAGTGGCCCTACCCTTCACGAAGAGTATAGACATATGGATATAACAAGTTGTCATCTAAGTCCTAGTGATGTGTCCTATGTAACACAATCGACCATACCACTGTAGACAATCTTCTAGCTAAGTATGATCATACTAACCAGTTACATTAACTAGACATTGTGAACCAACTAATGCATGTAGAGACAAATGCATCACTTTGGCCAAAGTTTTAATATAAATAGCTGTTGCAATAAACGTAGTCATACATTCACATACCTCTAACTTGAATTAAAGACTATCTCATCCCACAGTTTGATTCAATACATAATTGTCTAAATTTTACTCAATCCCTTAGTCTCTCTGACTTAGAAATATTCCTTATCTAGGATATACATGGGTGCTACCACAATAATGGGTTACACTTTCTGAGACATCCTAATTTTTGTTGAAATCACATATTTTTAGAAAATATAATAATTTAAGCCTTGAAAGGTTCCATTTAAAAGATTTTAATTGAAGAGGGTTTGATCAAATCCCCTTAGATTCAAACCCCCTTGCATAGAACTCCGCTAGTTTTAAACCATACCTATAACAGAGTCTCCTCTACACCTATCAAAATGCTGATAAAAAACCACTTTTGATTTACCTTTTGGGGGATCAAATGAATTCATTTATAATTTATGTTTTGTAAGTATGTATTCCTTATTATAATCTTTCCAAAAAATATAATTTTAAATATATTTAATTTGATTATTATATTTATTTTTTATTACTTGTGAATGTAGGTTTTTCATCGAACATCAAGTTCTCTGTTCTACACACATGGAAAATTAGTAAATTAGTGAAAAAAATTCTAAAAAATATCTATGCCCTAGATATTAATGTCCTTATTTTAACAAAAAAAGAAAAATTGAATTTTGATACATACAGAAAAAGTTATGTTTTACGGAATATGCCTATGTCTAAATTATAATTAATTTGACTTCAAAACTTAATTAAAAAATATATTAAACAAAACATTATGAAACCAAATGCATGCCCTATATATCAGTTTTACCAATCTAAATTCAAAATAATCAAAATTTTATTCTTTGTAGAAAAAAAGTTATGTGCTACAAAATACACATCACTTTAAAAAATGTGTTTACTATTAAAAACTAGTTATCAAAGGAGACACAAAAAAAATTACAATTTAACTCCAAATTTTTTAAAAAAAATATATTTAGAATCTACAAACAAAATTTCACAAATCATTAGTTCGCGTCGTCTTCAAACTCTTAACGGTTTAGTAGCTATAGGTGTTAGAAAGTGAAGATTTAGTTCAAAATATTGATTTCAATGTCAAGTTTGGCCAAAAAGTGTAACCTATTATTGTGGGATGACCCACATACAATATGCAATTTTGAATAATTCAATCTTTTCTAAGAGTCCCTTTTTGCATATATCCACAATTTATCGAGGTCTATGACTTCTATCATTTACTCTCTGCTCAAATGAAATCATACTTGATTAAGTATTGACTGTCTAACAACAAGGTGGTCTAGTCTTTTGTGATTTATCGACTTAATATTGTTGACCAAGATATTCAATGGACATACCCATTATCATATTTAACTTAAGAGTTAAAGATTTCTAAACTCTTAGGGGTAAAATCTAGGATTCTTACTTTTCTATTGCAATACCTTGCAATATCAAAATACCCTTTAAAAACTAATAAAATTATATCCATAATCTAATATGAATAATTTAACCTCTTGTCAAATATTGACTATTTGGCCTCTGATCAAATTCACCATTTATAAAAAATCATACTATATAAAGTTTATCCTCTTCTATATCTAGTCTCAAAAGATACTGATAAGAGTACAAAATAATTGACTAAGTTCTATCTTTATCTGATAAAGGATTCAAGTTTAAATGGATAGTAAAGTAATGATGTCTTTGAACTTAATTGTCATTTCTCATTCATCGATTAAAAGATTAAGAATGATAAGACATCATCTAAGCATAATGGTAATACATAATCTAGTTAAATATACACATATATGCTAATATAAAAAGATAACATAGTTTCAAGTTCTCGTAATGATATTCCAATAAGATTGAACTCTTTTTAGAATAAGAGAGAACCTTCCTCAAAATCTAGTGTTAAAAACATTGAAACTAATAAGGGTTAAAAGATAAAGAAAATATCTTTGTCAAACTTCTAGTCTTGATCTCGAAGACGTAGAACAACAATCCCAAGAGGCTTAAAATTTCTATCGAGTCTTATGCCACAATAATGGGTTACACTTTCTGGGACATCCTAATTTTTGCTAAAATAAGATATTTTTATAAAATATAATGATTTAAGCCTTGAAAGGTTCCATTTAAAGGATTGTAATTGAATAGGCTTAGATCAAACCCCCTTAGATCAAACCCCCTTGGATAGAACCCCACTAGTTTTAAACCATACCTGTCATGGAGTCTCCTCTACACCTATCAAAATGTTGATAAAAAACCACCTTTGGTTTACCTTTTGGGGGATCAAATGAATTAATTTAAAATTTTATGTTTTGTAAGTATGTAGTCCTTATTATAAGCTTCCCAAAAAGTATAATTTTAAATATATTTAATTTGATTATTATATTCATTTTTTATTTCTTATGAATGTAGGTTTTTTAATGAACATCAAGGTCTTTGTTTCATACATACAAAAAAATAGGAAAATATAGAAAAAAAATTTCTAAAAAATATGTGTCCTCTAGGTATTGATGTCCTTATTCCAACAAAAAAAAACTGAATTCTGATACATACAAAAAAAGTTATGGTTTACACAGTACACTTATGTCTAAATTGTAATTGGTTTGACTTCAAAAGTTAATTAAAAGAAAAATATTCAATAAAACATTATGCATCCAAATGCATCCTCTAGATATTATAGTTAAAAATCTAAATTTGAAAAAATTAGAATTTTATCTTGCATAGAAAAAAGTTATGTTTTACACAGTACATGTCACTCTTTAAAAATGGTGTTTACTGTTAGAAACTAGTTATTGAAGGAGATGGAAAAGGAAATACAATTTGATTCCAAAAAAATTAAAAAATATATATTTAGAATCTACAGACAAAATGTGACAAATCATTAGTTTACATCATCTTCAAATCCTCACGATTTAGCAATAATAGGTGTCCAAAAGTGAAGATTTTTTTCAAAATGTTCATTTCAATGTCAACTTTGGCCAAAAAGTGTAACCCAGTATTGTGGGATCACAACTCAAAATGATATCTAAGGGAGGTTCCACTAGGTTTAAAAAGAAATAGAACATCATTTGTATCCCTCATTATTCTGAGTACAAGATAAATATGGACAACCAGATTATTTGAATCTTATGGAGTATAATCATGGTCTGGTTACTTCCCTAACTTGTCTACAAGTTATACTTGACAGGGTTACATCAACTTTGGAATAAAACATACTTCTACTTTGCAAACTGATGTTTGAATTATAAAAGTTAACTGACTGTGTTTTGAAAAAACTACTGTGACTTATTGCCTTTCGTCCTG
This sequence comes from Cunninghamia lanceolata, assembly GCA_027924645.1. NCBI lineage: Eukaryota > Viridiplantae > Streptophyta > Pinopsida > Cupressales > Cupressaceae > Cunninghamia > Cunninghamia lanceolata. The sequence goes on along the minus strand of BSBN01001291.1, from coordinate 3,288,771 downwards.
CACAGGTAATGCATCAATATCCTAATAGCATGCACTCATCTAGCATGTTTAAAATGATAATTTCTTATCATAAAGAATTCTCGTTCTCCATAAATAGAGTTTTGACTAAACTAAAAACATCCAAGAATAAACAATAGAATGACCATTCAGCCTTTAACTCTCCACCGAGAAGTTTTAAACCAAACACTCAAGTATACACTAGATACTACAGTTTAAAGGCTTCTCATAGGAAAACATAGTGAAGACTACCAGATTCATATTATAGACAAATATATAGACGACAAGCTAGGGTTTTCTAACACAGAGATAGCTAAAAACTTCAACTACAAAAATACAGATGAATATAAGAAAGTATTATCTATATAGATCAAATAGTTCGTAGGAAACTTACGGCTTCACTGCACAAAGCTTTACTAACTTCTTAATGTCTACAAACACAAATATAGCTATATGTTGTCGACTAAACTGAAACAACAATATAAATATATCTCTTGATTATGAAACCATAACTATATATATATATATATATCGAGTACTTAAATCATAGAAGATATAAATAAGTATCGAATACTTAAATCACATAAGATATAAATAAGTATCAAATACTTAAAAATCAAAGGTTATGATATAATTTTGACTGTTCTAAAACTGAGATACCTATATCAACAGAACTAACATCAATCAAGGAATTATCATCTCAAAATAATATTTACAAGAAAAGAACCTAAAAGTACGATTGGCAATCGATCTCCTCTAACATATCTTCACAAGTCCTTCCTCTTAGTAGTTCATATGTCTCCATAGCTCAATAGAGAAGACTCCACAGTGCTATATGGAGTCTCTGCCCTTAACTGCGTTCCACTATTTACTATAAATGCTTGTCATAAATCTCTTCGACAACATGTAAACTTCATGGATATGATGGTCTTTATGACCACTCATTACTCGGTCAAAACTTATCCACTAACTTCAATTAGTTGAGAAAATAAAAGGGTCAAACAACCACACCCTTTATTGGCCTTAACACAAAAAGGTAACATACAAATATCTATCTTATTATATATTCAAATATTTATATATATAATATATATGCATAACATTGAAAAATGAGACATGCACAATGTATTCTTACGTTGTTTAATTACACATTAAACAATATTGCAAGAATGGGGTTGAGACATTCTCCCCCTTCTCTGTCTTGCAAATATAACACAATTGGCAACATAAAATAACCAAACAGGATACCATAAAGGAATCATTATATCGAAAAAAGAGATAGTTAACCATAATCACAAGTATATATATCTACTCCTGAATATTTACTCTATATTGTCTTCATATAGAAATAACAACTATCAACTACATCTTGATGTTGGTCATAACTGTAAGAGTCAATGTGACTCAGCAAGCCAGGATCACCTGCAATCAAGACAACCTTCCACACAAAGATGACAAGAGAAGATGCTAAAACAATGGAGCAAGAATCTATACAAAGATCATATGAAATTGTATCAAATACAATGAGTGAGCCTTGCTTATAAAGGCAAGGTGAGAGCTAGAAGGGTGGAGTGAAAGGTTGAGTGGAAAGTGGAGATATTCCTACAACATGTGTCAATTAGAGGATGATAACTAATTGCACATGTGGAGGATAAGACAACTCACTCCAACTATCAACAACTCAACACACAACTAGACTCAACTAGACATCTAGAAGACTCACTAAGTCAACTTAACATGTGTGAATTATGTGTTCACACCAACACCCCCCCTTAAGTACAACTTAGGGAGTAGCTGACTAAAACAAAGATACAATGATGGATGGGTCCCAGCTACTAGGCCATGTTAGGTACCCATGTACAACAAATCTCAAGTGGAGAAAAGGAGAAAACCTCATGGGAAAAAACTCCTCTCCAAAAGTGAGAATGCATGAAACATGAAAGATGTGATGGAAGGAGGACTCAAGACCCCCCAAGAAGTACAGCCAACACATATATACAATCAAGTACCCCCCATAGGAGAGCAAGTGTGAGACTATAGGTTCCCCCCACAATGAAGTAGCTCCTGTGCCAATGGTGAACGCCCGAAGAAGAATGCTAAAGAGAATCCAAGGCATGCAAACAACATTCTTCCCCTTAAGAAGAAACAAGTCCAAAGGCTGATGAAGAAACTCCATCTCAAGGTATGAGGGAAAAAGCCTCATGATGTATGATGTCTCTGAAAATTGCTCGAGTGTCCACATGTCATAACCAAAAGATGGCACATGATCAGGTGCTACATGCCTAATCAAAGACAGTGACAATCCAAGACAAGATGAAAACTCAAGATCATCAATCTCCAAAGACAAAGAATCCTCTAAATGATGCTCTAGACACTCCAACTTAGAGCCAAACTGTGACAAGTGAAGAGGAGAAGAAGCATGCACATCCGAAGTAGAAGAATTAACTCCTTCAAAGAGGAGATGAATGTCATCAATGATGTCCTCCAAGTCATCAAGATAGGACTCACGAAACAAGTCTGCAATACCTGTCAAGTACTCATCCCAAAAACCTATATCTGGAAGACAAATAATATCCTGCTCAACTGAAGTGGATGAAGCTATGTCAATGCCAATGTCTAAAGAAGTAAGAGAAGGAGGAAGCTCAAAACTAGTCTCAGGAACCGAAGTAGATGCAAGAACACCAAGGTTCAAGTGACCAAACTTCTCCTTAGAAACATGATTCACACTTGGTGCATGAGTGTGAATAGAAAACAATGGATCTACGTCATCATCAGAAACAAAATGGGAGAAGGTGTACAAGCGAGATGCATGATCAACCATCCCAACAACAATGATATCTCTACTTTCCCAGTCATGTATAATCACAAAATCAGGAGTGAACTCAACTGTCTTCTCTACACCACAATGAGTAATCTGATAGATGGAAAGGAGATTGGTTGTCAAGGAAGGTACACACAACACATTGTTGAATGTATTCTGACCAACATCAATATTTCCTTTTCCAATTGCATGCATGCATGTATTGTTACCCATCAAAATAGGTGGCGAAGTACATGACTGAAATAAAGAGAACATCCCCTATGAAGATGCCATATGATGAGAAGCTCCTGAATCAAGAAGCCATCTCTCTGATTGTAGACTTGTTGAAGAAAAGAGTGCTTTTCCTTTTCCTTTATCTGTCCAATTTGCAATGCCATTTGTCCCTGTAGATGTAGATGATAATGGTGGTGAAGAAGAAGACTTGGGTAAAACTGTTGTTGATGGAGAATACTCAATGTTATGTTTTTGAAGAAGTTGTGACATCTCTTCAAACTTTTTCTCATAACATTTAGTCTCATCATGACCCAATTTCTTACAATAAGAACACTTTGGCTTCTTCTTCTTATTGGACTCCTCTTTGGAAGAAGAGTTGGGGGTTTTCTTTGATTCTTTCTCTTGCTCATTAGACTTTGAATCCTTTTGTTTATTTCCCTTATTATGTGAAGCCTTTGGATCTTTTGTGCTTTGTGTTGCAACGAGAGCCTGTTTTCTAGAAGACTTCAATGTGCCCATGTGTAGTAGCTTGGCTTGTTCTCTTGTGAGTTGTGTAGCAAACTCCTTAAGTGAAGGCATAGTAAACTGACTACCAAAGGCATCCATTGTAGCATAAAAGGTAGAAACATAAATTGAATATGCAGGACCCAATTTTGCAAGAATAGATAGAATCAATTGTTCATCTTCTTTCTCAAGACCACTTTGTTTGAGTTGCAACCTGAGAGACTTAAACTTGGTAAAGAAATCTTCAATTTGATCAAAATCTTGAGGATTAAGTGCAATTAGCTCACTTTCCAATTTGAACCTTCTTATTTTTATCTTATTTACCAAATAGATTGTCCAGTGTTGTCCATATCTCATTTGGTGTAGTACAAGACTCAACATGAAATCTCAAATCTAGAGAAATAGCAAGACAAAGTGTGCCAAAAGCCTCATCTCTTCTATCTAACCATTTTCTTCTCTTAGTAGCACCTGTGGGTTCAGGATCTGTGCCTAAAGTTATTCTATGTAACTTTTGTTTATACAACACAAACTCCATGTTTTTCTTCCATTCAAGATAATTATATGGAGTTAAAAGTGGAAATTGAGGCACATCCATGATGAAAAAGAAAGACAACAAGACAACAACACCCCTTTATTATGTAAGAGAGCCCCCTCAATTTGTTGTGACACTTTATACTTAGTACGATTTACAATTGTCCTCAAGGGACCAAAATTGGGAAAACAATCAAAATCTCTTAAAAAAGAGATCTGAGTGAGATTACAATCATTCACAATAATGTATTACAACAAACAAATCCTCTCAAAACAAATTTCACCTTCTCAAGTTTCAAAATGTCCAAGTTATAACTCAAATGCCAACAAATCGACAAATTGAATAAAATACACCTGGAGAAAAATCTAAGAAAAGTGCATGGATGGCTATGTAGAGCTCCTAAATACCTTTCGAATGCCACTTGAATCACAAAAAAAAGAGATCATGGCAAAAAGTTATGAGCTTGGGAGCTAAAAAAGAAGATCTTCCTTCAACTTGCAATAAATTCTATCAAATAGCAAAATCAATGAAAATGAATGATACCACTATGAAGTGCTCTCTGTTAGCTTTTCGTCAATATCTCATTTGCCCGATTTTGACACCGTGGGCAAAAGTTGTGCAAAAAGCAAAAAAAAACCCTACTTTAGGACTTTGAGGGGCAAAACATGGCCCCCTATGGAATATTCTCTCTATGGACGGAATATGCTGCAGTCGTCAAAAAACCACCACTGAGGCAAAAAAAACAATTTGAGAGAAAACACCCTATTTTGCAAAAAACCACCTTACAAAGGCTGAATCCACCGTTTGGAGAAAAGACTGCCTAAAAACAGTCAATTGTTTGGCCAACTGGCAAAAACAATCAATAGACTCCACAGCCATCACTGATTGCAAAACTGCGAACTGCAAAATGTTCATTGTGAAGACTTATATCTAAAGGCCGTCAACTAAACACTTAGTGGTTGGCAGAAAACACTGTCCGTATATATCAAACACTAACTAGGATATATATACAGGCTGCCGTGGGTTTGTAAATGTAGCCATCAAAAGACTGTTATACCGCCAAACTAGGCAAAAACTGCCAAGTAAGGAAAGACCACCATATGTGGATATTGACTGTTGATATTGTTTGAAAGGCCGCCAATGAAGATGTAGACCATCGAGTGAAAAGACAACCGTCGAATAATATTTGCTGACCATGGAGGGCGGATCTAAGATAGCCGAGGTATAGACTCCCAAAAAGATCTGACTATGAGATGGTCGAATGGCCTGTGATCTAAGCCAACAAAATCAGATCCGATACCAAGGGGTGGCGGGCAATTTGGAGGGACCACTGCTAAACAAAAAACCGCCAAAGATGATTGGATCAAACTTTAAGTCTGCAGATCTGCACGATGCCAAAAAACTGTCGACGATGAAATTTGATTAGAACCGCTGAAACACTCGCTGAGCTTAGAGAAGTTTTTGGCATGAGACAAAAAACCTGTGGATAAAACTTCAACACTGTCAACTGAGATCTGACTGCCAAATGGAGATGGTCGAGGAATTAAGACTCCCCTGCCAAGATTTTAAAACAGATGCCACTGAGGTCGAAAAGAGGCTCATCGACTATGAAACAAAGCCTGCCGATGAATACAGATGACTGCCCTGGCGATTTGACAAATGATCGCCAGATAATTACGCTGCCGATTGTTGGTTATAATGGCAATCGGTGATCAATGACAGCGGATGAGTTTAAACTATCGACAAATAAATAATGCCAATCTAAATTCCAAAGGCCACCAAATCCATTTTGATCGCCAGACACAAAGAATGCCTGTAATAACACAGGCCGCTGTGATCTTAAGAATGAAGACCACCGGTGTTAGAGATCTGCAAAGACCATGAATAACAAAGTGACCGGTTGACAGTGGTCGAGCCACTGGCTAGCCACCAATAGGGTTTAACCTGGCTCCGAGGTATCCGCCAATTGCTGGATCTAAACCGCCATTGAAGACTGAAAAATTTGACGGTTGAGCATGCAAATTTATTTTATGGACTGCAGGATATTAAAAATAAAGCTTGAAGGCCTGTGTAGTGGCCACTACCTGTGAGGATATCCCCAGCCACAAAGGAAGTGACAGACCTTTAGGGTTCCGCTATGGGGATCGACAGTGCTGTAAGGCTTGCTGGTACCCTGTACCACTAAATATATATTTATTATTTGTTTTGCTTTGCAAAATTAATAAATATATCCGCAATAAACGATTGAACCAACAAAAGATAAACTATTACCTGGAGAATGTAATAGACCAACGACGCTCAGATCTGACGATAACCACAGTAGACAGCAGATCTTATGATGATGATGCAGACAGGCCGTACGCTTGCGCAGAGCTGTACAGATTTTTCGCCAAAGGCCCAAAGGCAAAAAAATTTTGCCAAAATTTTTAATGATGAAATTCAATGATTTGACAGTCGATCTATATAGATTTGGACCTCTTGATTGCAACCGTGATGTCGAATTTGCTCCAGGATGCTCCTAAGATGTTGCTCCCAGCAAAACCTCTCCAATGAGGGAAGGAAATTGTAGATTAGGCTTTAATACCATGTAAGAGTCAATGTGACTTAGCAAGCCAGGATCACCTGCAATCAAGACAACCTTCCACACAAAGATGACAAGAGAAGATGCTAAAACAATGGAGCAAGAATCTATACAAAGATCATATGAAGCTGTATCAAATACAATGAGTGAGCCTTGCTTATAAAGGCAAGGTGAGAGCTAGAAGGGTGGAGTGAAAGGTGGAGTGGAAAGTGGAGATATTCCTACAACATGTGTCAATTAGAGGATGGTAACTAATTGCACATGTGGAGGATAAGACAACTCACTCCAACTATCAACAACTCAACACACAACTAAACTCAAATAGACATCTAGAAGACTCACTAAGTCAACTTAACATGTGTGAATTATGTGTTCACACCAACAATAACATCCTTTCTAGGTTATATGACAAAACCTATCCTTGAGGAATTTGATGTCAAATCGACTACTATTGAATCGAAAACCATCCAAGGTCAATAAAGTCAAACTTAACTTACCAATCTCATAGGTTAACAAAACTGAACAAACATGAGAATTAAATGGCAACAAACTGTTCTTTCCATATGTCTATTCACTTCTCTCTGATGATACTCTCCCTCTCTTTTCTTGGAGGGTGAAAAACTTATTTTCCTAGTTACACTTACAATCAACCAAACTGGGATTAGTGCATCATTAGTTACTTCATATACATCATGAATGAATAATCAAGATAACATATAATCAATTGTCTATTTCTAAACATTTAAATTCAAACTCATGAAATCATTTGATTTATCCTAACATCTTCTCAAAATGTCAAATCATTAAATCATGCAAAAATTACCTACTAATTACTTATAAGTAAAAAGTAAAACATAGTCATAAATTAGGGATGTGATAGATAGGACTAGAACCAAGTGAAAAAAACTATAACCAGAAGTAGACTTGCGATTCTAAGTATCACCAACCCAATTTGAATCTATGTATCCAACTAAGTTAACCTCAGTGCCATATGTGTAATGAATCCCAAAGCTAAGAGTCCCCTGAAGATAGTGAAGGATCCTCTTAGCTACTTTCCAGTGCATCTCATAAGCTCCTGCATGAATCTTGAAACCATGCCAACTGCATATGAAATATCTACCCTGGTATGGGTCAAATAGATGAGACTGTCAACTAGTTGCCGATATAAGGTAGCATCGACCAATGGTGTAGTACTATCAGCCTCAAGCTTAACTCCAGATAGAAAAGGAGTAGTGGATGGCTTACAATTAGTCATTTGAAACCAAAAAAGAAGATTGAGAGTGTACTTAGGCTATGCTAAAGTGATCCCTGAGTCTGTCTGTGAAATCTCAATGCTAAGTAATGTAGTAAGCCTAAGTATATCATGTCAAACTTGTCCTGAAGAGCCATCTTCACTACTTCAATAGCTGATGTAGAGCTCCCAGTGATCAAAAATATCATCAGCATAAAGTACCAGTATCAATAATGAATCATCCTATCGCAGAAGATAAATGTTGGGATTTGAGTGGCACCTAGTAAACCTAAAGACAGGAGGAAGAAATCCATCTTGGCATACCAAGCCCAAGGGGCCTGTTTGAGGCCATAGAGAGATTTCCTAAGTCTACATACTAAAGAGGAATCCTGAAGTTACCCTAGTGGGTATTCCATGTAGATATCCTCCTTAAGGTCTCCATGAGGAAAAGTACTCTTCACATCCATCTGGTGCATATGTTCCTATCAAGAATGGGAAGATTACTTGCACACTTCTATGGTTCGATTTCTTCCTAAGGGGAGAAATTTGGTTCAGTGTTCATGGATTCTCTTCAACATACTTCATCGAGCATCTACACATACTACATCATATCTTATGAGGGGCTTCCAAGTCTCTCTTTGTATCTCCTATTTTGGGGAAATTTATTGTACACATGTGATAGAAGTTGTCCTAGGGGGTCATGATATAAGTCCTCCTTCTTCTTCACTTATTTTTATTTTTCATGCATTCTGTTTCTCTTTTTGGAGAGGAGTTTTGTTCCCATAGGGTTTTCTCCTTTACTCCACTTTATGAGAAACTTTGCACATGGGTACCTAACATGACCTAGTATTCGGGACCCATATTTATGTATCTTTTGCAATTTTATGATCTCCCCAAGTATCACTTAAGGGGGCTATTAGAGAGAATAATTTATCTATTCACTATAGGTTAAGTGTACTTAGGTTGATGAGGTTAGACAACATATTGTTTAACTGAATGTGCAACCTTTTAGGCCTTTAGAGGTTACCTAGTTGTTTGGTAAAGCTCATGTGCATACCTTTTGAGGTTGGAAGACTTTCATCTCACCTCAAAAGACACATTGTAGTCATCCAACACTTGTCACACAAGGTTGTTGGTTTGCACATTCCAAGTGATCCAAAGGTTGACACCTATAGGACACTTGTCTACATACATGTGCCACATCATGGGACACTTGTCAATTCACATGCAAGGTAGATTGCCTCATCAATGCCTATATAATAAGGCATTCCTATGTAAATTATAAAGTGAGATTAATATATGTTTATGCTCAAATTAGGTTCATCAATATCATTGATTTCTTATATTTATTTGTCAATTTCCATATTGTGTGAATGAATATCAAGTGTTGCAGAGAATCCTTGGCTATTCCAACAATTATTACATTAAATAAGCTTTATTCCTGATTTATTAATTTTTTTGCAACCTTATTTAAAGATCATAAATGATATATTTTATTTCTTTTAGAAAATGAGGAGTGGTTTTCTAGTTACGTTTTTGCATTAGACTTAGTTATTTTATTAAATTGTTATTTGTTTTTAGTTTATAATCTTAGTTAGTTGTTAGGTTTTCCCTCCTTAAGGGAGACCACTTTTCCATCCTCATCTATAAAACCCTAGGGGTAACCTTCTAGAAAGGGATTCACCCCTTATAGCATTGCATGTTGCGATGCTTAACCCTTTTTAGTTTACTTCCATTATCGAAGGGGTGTGAAAGGAGTTTTGCATTACCCGTAATCTAGATTGGCTTTTCCCTGCCTTAGTGTGGCGTCCCTAACGTGCATTGCATATGCAAAGACGTTAAGTGCGTATGTTTTTAATCATCTTTATAATGTGCTAGTGTGTTTTCTGTCATGAATTAGAATTTTTTTTGTTAGTTCAGTTTTCATGTCCATGTGTAAAATGTGGGCATGACAATGTAATTCTCCCTAAATTAAGTATAGGTTAATGAGTTCAACATCAATCTATTCTTTTCTTGATTTGGACTTTCTTGTGAGAATTCTTTAGTTGATAGTAGTTGTGCTACATCATTCAACTTTTCTGGTACTACATCTACCCTAAATAGGTTTGCATTTGGTAATTCATCTTTAATTGGTCCTTGATCTTCACTATTATCAATCTTGGACAAGTAATTGAGGACCTAATTAGATTTTCCTATGTTTAGATCATGATCTTGAATTCATTTTCTTAGAATAGTAGTAGCCAATGACATATTCTCCCTTGTGTAACTGGTATATTCATTAGGCATTTGAGGGGTCTATTGTTCAAGAATATAAAAGGTGTCGATAGAATATAATTTCTAAACTTGTCTAAGGCATACACCATCACCAAAGCCTCCCCCTTTATATTCATGTAATTTATTTTATCTTGTCTTAGTTTTCTATTAGCGAACATGATAGGGTGGTATTTACTTCCTCTAGATTGCACCAATACCACCCCCATAATGGTACCTAGTGTGTCCACATGGACATGGAATGAGAGGTTCTAGTCTAGGAAGAACAATATTGGTGCCTTTGTAATTTTTTATTTAGTGTATCAAAGGATTTTTGGCATTCTTCAATCTAGTCAAAGTTTATCTTATACTTCTTCTTCAGTAGCTTTTCAATTAGCCTTGCAATTGTCAAATAACTCCTAATGAATTTATGGTAATAACTAGTGTATCTCAAGAATATTTTCACATTAGTAACTATCTGGAGGGATAGAAGATTCAAGATTATTGTAAATTTTAATGGATCCACCATCATGCCTACTTTACATATAATGTGGCCAAGTAATGTATTGAAGGTGCCGCAAATGTGTACATTTTTTCAAGTTTAAAGCTATTTGGAGGCTTCGACATCTCTCTAATATTAGCCACAAAACCTAGACATGATCTTTCATTAGTTCATATATTGTCCATTCATTAAAGTGGACTTCTAAGAAATCATCCAGATAAACTCATAATACTTGAAATATGTGGGTGTGCTAGCATCTAGATCATAGTGTGGGTGCACTAGTTTCCATGATTGTACCCACTAAAACTAATAATACAAACTATATAGGTGTCATTTCAACATCTAATAATATTGATCTACACCTAAGTGATGCAGAGCGCACAGTGGAAGTGGGAAAAGAACAACAAACTAATCAGTGAGATGTGGCCTATGTCTTGGTGATCTCCACTTATCAGCCAAACATACTCCATCGGCCACCTTGCAACTTCTCTTACCGATCCCCCAACTCTTCCTGATAGTCTAACTCCACTTCACTGTTCGGAGAGACTTCTCTTATCAGCGGTATCTTCTTATCTCTTGCCGATACCCCAATGACAGTTAACTTCCACTCGCCTCGATCATGAACTTGTTATCACCGGTGGACTATAGTTCATATGCATTGGTTCATCATTATACCCGGTCACCAGTTGTTTGTTTCGCCACATACAATCTAAATATACATTGCCGATATACATTTGGTGGGACCTCCTTTCCTTGGCATGACTTCAACTGTCGATGAGCTCCTTGTAAGTCCTTCCGATATGTCGATACAACCAATTTGTATATGCAAGACTTGACTTGCTACTGCCAGTTTTCTTTACCGTTGCTACCAGTCACCCTTTGTATCATATGAAATGTATATTCTCTACATACAATCTCGACATACAATTGTGAGATGCACACGAAATGATTCTTGATATGCTTTTGCAATATACTCATGAAATGGTCTCAGCATGCTCTTGCAATATACACACAAAATGTATATTCGGTGAAACAATATGAAACTTACGTTAATGGCACTTCAGTTACTCTGCGACTACACTGACATCAAATAAATGCACAGAAACAAAACTCAACAAGACGGAAAGGGGGTCTATACTCTTCTATAGACACTCAACCACCATCAATTTGGCCACTCCACTCACTATTCACATAACAACACTTTTCCTATCACTCCTACGACTAGTCACATAGAGATACCTAGTCAACTTAGACCAAACTCCTTGGATCTTTGGGTGTCAGATCCAGAACAATAGAAAACAAAAAATACACACTGTATTCCTCCATCACACTAAACATGAGAATCTTACATCCAGTGGATAGAGGAATAACACTCCATTTGTTTACCAAACCCTAGTTTCTAGGTTTTCAAACCAGTCTCTGTACAAGAAACAATTTCTCACAAACTACAACACTTTAAGACACTAGATCAATTCCAAATGAATGCTACTTCAATACATGAACACTTCCAGTCTGTTTAAGACAATCACAGAGAAATACTCAAAAAGAAAATTGTTCAACACCTAAAAATCTAGATCTTCATTCATTCATTCTTCTCTTCATGCATGCCTTGTTACATCATACTTCTCACCTATAAAAGGCTTGAGATAGTAGTTTACATCCCCCCAACCATACAAACTAATTTGAAAATCAGTTTAGCGGTTGGATTTCTCCTTTCACAAGAAAACTACATGTTTCCCTTGTGTGATTACATCAAACTTGACTAAAACATGGTCTACATAGGTCTAGTGACCAAATTGACACAAAACCTTATTACAAATATGAAGTGGCTTAAAAAGCCTTATTGAAACCAAAAACAAAACATGACTCTTGCACCATAGAGATGGTGCTCCTGCACCATACTCCCCCTACAGGAAAAACTCAAGTCCCTTGAGTTGCTAACTGTTGGAGTGTCTTCCCATGCTTCAAAATGTCTGCCTCAGTCATCCATGTAGCTTCTAAATCAGGAAGATCCTGGCACTTGACCAAGTACTCCTTGTACACACCTTTCCTTGTCTTTTTGACAACTTTGGAATCTAAGATGCATTCCAACTGTAAAGGCTTACTTGGGGGTAGATCTTTGAGCCAATCTTCATCTTCAATCACAACATTTGATCCATCTTCAGCATTCAATGGAGGTCTGAATGGAAATAGGTCTGAAACATTGAATATGGGAGAAATTCCAAGACTAGATGGTAATTCTATTTCATATGCATTTGGACCAAACTTATGCACTACCTTGCATGGTCCTATTTTCTTCATCAGAAGTTTGGTTGGTTGTCCTTTAGGCAACCTTTCCTTCCTTAGATATGCCATCACCAAATCTCCCACCTTGAATTGTACATCTCTTCTTTTGAGATCTACCCTATCCTTGTATTTGGAGACTATTTTCTTCAACTGAACTTTGACTTGATCATGAACTACTTTCATGGTGGCAGCAAAATCTTCTCCTAGAGCACTCGTCTTATCCCAACCATGCAGATCCTTGAGTTCAAGTGGTCCTCTTGGATGGAAACCATAAACAATTTCAAATGGACTCTTCCCAGTACTTCTATTCCTTGAATCATTGTAAGCATACTCAACTTGACTGATCACCAAGTCCCATGCCAACCCATGCTATTTGGTAAGGCATCTAAGAAGGTTTCCTAAGGACCTATTAACAACCTTCGTCTGACCATCAGTTTGGGGATGGTAGTCTGATGAGAAAGACAATTGTGTCCCCAATTTTCTCCATAAGGTCCTCCAAAAATGACCAACAAACTTGGAGTCTCTATTAGTGACAATTGAAAGGGGAAAACCATGGATTCTAACCACTTCTCTGAAAAAGAGACCAGCAATGTGAGATGCATCATTTGTGCATTTACATGGCACAAAATGAGCCATCTTACTAAATCTGTCCACAATGACAAAAACACTATCCACATCCCTTGCTGTTTTAGGAAGACCAAGTACAAAATCCATACTAATGCTCTCCCAAGGCCTGTTGGGAATCGGAAGGGGTTGGTATAAACCAGCATTAGAAGACATACCTTTGGCCTTTTGACATATGGTACAACTTGCAACATATCTCCTGACATCTGATTGTACCTTTGGCCAATAGTAGAATCTAGTGACTTGTTCCAAAGTCTTGTCCAACCCAAAGTGTCCTCATAAAGTTCCATTGTGATTCTCTTTGACGATGTTACCCCTCATTAAATATTTAGGAACACATAGAAAACTACCTTTGAATAGGAGACCTTCCTGCAACACAAAATTTGAATATTCACCATGAAAAGTGTTAGCCAAATTAACACAAACTTCATAAGCAGCCTTGAAATCTGCATCCTCCTTGTATAACTCCTTCAAACAATCTATCCCCATGCTTTCCATCTACACTTCATTTATGACCAACATCCTTCTACTTAAAGCATCAGCCACTTTGTTGGCAACACCCTTTTTATGCTTAATAGTTAAGGTATAGGCCTGCAATTGTTCCATCCACTTAACATGCCTATGATTCAACTTTTCCTGACTATTTAGAAAACTAAGGGCATGGTTATCAGTAAAAACAATGAACTCTTTGGGCAGCAAATAGTGTCTCCACTTTTTGAGAGCTTGCACCATTGCATAAAGCTCTAGGTCTAGGTAGAATACCTTTGTTTAGCTTCATTCAACTTCTCTAAAAAAAATGCCATTGGATGTCCATCCTAACTAAGAACAACACCTATTTCTTGCTAACTTGCATCACATTCTACTATAAAAACTTTGTCAAAATCAGGGAGCACCAATGTAGGTAATTCAACCACTTTCTTCTTCAACAATTCAAAGCTATCATCTACTTGCTTTGTCCATTGAAATTTGCACTTTATTCCACCCTTGATGGTGTTGAGAATAGGAGCACTTATGTGACTGAATCCTCTAATGAATTTCCTATAAAAAGTTGCCAATCCATGGAAACTTCTAACATCTCCCACTGTCTTAGGAGTAGGCCAATTGAGAATGGCCTCAACCTTTGTGGGGTCCATCTTTAAACAACCATTTGAAATCACAAAACCTAAGTACACAAGTTTAGTTTTCATGAACTCACACTTATCCAAGTCTATCATCAACTTATTCTCATGCGACTTCTTCATCACTTGTCCAAGATGCTTCACATGTTCTTCTTTTGTCCTGCTGAAAATAAGAATGTCATCGAGATAAACAATTACAAATTTGCCAATGAATTCAACAAGTAACTCATTCATCAAGCGCATGAATGTGCTTGGAGCATTGCTAAGGCTGAATGGCATGACAAGCCACTCATAGGGACCTTCATTTGTCTTGAAGGAAGTCTTCCACTCATCTCCCTGCCTAATTCTGATCTGATGATAACCAGATTTCAAATCAATCTTTGAATAGTAACACGACCCACCAAGATAGTCCAAAAGATCCTCAATCCTTGGCATAGGGAATCTATACCTTATTGTGATCTTATTTATGGCTCTTGAGTCCATACATAGTCTCCACTTCCCATCTTTCTTTGGAGCAAGTACACTAGGGACTGCACATGGACTAAGACTCTTTCTACTCAGGCCTTTCTCTAAGAGTTCTTGAATTTGTCTACTCACCTCTTCATTTTGCTTTGGTGTCAACTTATAGGCAGCCTTATTGGGCAATGTGGCATTTGGGATCAAGTCAATTTGATGACTTATATCTCTCGTGGGTGGTAAGGAGTTAGGAGTATCCTGTACCACAAGATCTTGGTACTTATCCAACAATTGTTGTACTTCCAGTGGGATCTCTTTCTACTTTTTATCTTGCTGACCTGTTTCATCCTTAGGCTTCATTATCAAGGCATACCCTTGGGTATCCTTCTCCTTCATGAGGTGTAAGAACTCTTTGCCACTAACCATCATGACATTGTTGCCATTACTCTTCTCTCCAATCTGCTCTGGCATAGGATCCATCCTAAACATCCTTCCATTCTTGGTGATGAGGTATGTGTTCTTCTCACCATCATGTTGTGCCTTCACATCATACTGCCATGGACATCCAAGAAGAAGGTGACAAGCATCCATAGGGATAATCTCACATAGTACCTTGTCCTTATAATCACCTATCTCTAATTCAACCTAGGTTTGTTCTTCTACCATGTAATTTTGATTTTTATTCAACCAAGAGATCTTATGAGGACTAACATGGGGCAGCCTTTTCAACTTACATTTCTCTACCATTTCAGTAGACACTACATTCTTAGTAGAACCTGAATCAACAATGATTTTACAAAGTTTACCATATGCTTTACCTTGAGTTCTGAAGAGAGTCTTCCGTTGTGAGGGCTCTTGCTTCAATGGCATCTTCATCAAGGTTCTCTTGATCATCATGCTCTCTCCTTCAAGGACTGGTGCAGCACTACTAATGGGTGAATTCACACTTTGGCAATTATCATCTTTCAACAAATGATTCCTTCTTCCAACATCATGGGAACTAGATGCCTTCTCAGGGCATTTGCTTATAGGATGGCCTACTTGATTGTAGCCATAGCATCTACCAATGAAAACTTTGGGTTCTCTACCTGCACCACCACTTCTACCTCTGCCATTGGTCTTCTCCAACCTCTGAAACCACCTATATGTTCTACATCAGAATGAGACTCTGGTTGGCTTGAATTTTCATTTCTACTTGACTGTCCTCTACCAAAATTGCCTATTCTCCTATTATTTCTGCCACCTCTTCCTCTGGTGTTTTGATCACCCTTTCTTTTCAACTTTTCTTCAGCCCTAGAGGCTAATAGAAAAAACTCATCCACTATTTTGCGAACCACCATACTGAATTCATCTTGTATGTTTTACCTCAAACCATCGAGATATCTGGCCACCATCTCTTTCTCCTCCTCTTTGTGATTGGCTCTCATGCTCAATCTATGAAATTCTTCAGTATATCTAGCCACATCCATATGCTTTTGTCTGAGATGATTAAACTTTCTAATGGTCTGCAATTCATAATCACATGGCATGAACTTGTCTCTTAGCATGGCCACCATTCTACTCCATTTGGTGATAGGGTTCTTTCCAACTTTCTCCCTTTCACATTATGTATAGTTCCACCAAACTAGGGGAGAACCTCTTAGTCTGGTCTTAGCAAACTTGACTTTCTTGCTGTCATTATACTCCTTGAAGTCAAAATAATTGCACATGGCTTCAATCCAATCCATGAGGGCATCTCCACCTAGTTTCCCATTGAATGTAGGAACATCCATCTTTGGATCGCCAATATCTCCATGAGCACCTTTGAGTGCTTTCAAGAATGCCTTTTGATCTGTAGACATACCTTGCTCTCGAGGGCTTTCCTCTTCCTCTTCTTCTTCTTCTATATCAGAAGCACTTCCATCCTCTTTACCCTTATCCTTGGGCCTTTCTTCTTTCAACTTTGCTTCAAGCATCTCCTCTACCATCTTCTTGATGGCTTCTTTGCTCATAGACTTGGGAGGCATTGTGCTAGCCTCAATTTCTATCTTCGGGTCTAACATACACTGCTCCAATTAAAAAATTGGTTCAAATATGGGCTTTGATACCAATATGATGCAGAGCGCACAGTGGAAGCAGGAAAATAAAAACAAACTAATTGGTGAGATGTGGCCTATGTCTTGGCGATCTCCACTTATCAGCCAAACATACTCCGTCAGCCACCTTGCAACTTCTCTTACCGATCCCCCAACTCTTCCCGATAGTCTAACTCCACTTCACTTTTCGGAGAGACTTCTCTTATTGGCGGTATCTTCTTATCTCTTGCTGATACCCCAATGACAGTTAACTTCCACTCACCTCGATCATGAACTTGTTGTCGCCGGTGGACTACAGTTCATATGCATCAGTTCATCATTATACCCGGTCACCAGTTGTATGTTTCGCCACATACAATCTGAATATACATTGCCGATATACATTTGGTGGGACCTCCTTTCCTTGGCATGACTTCAATCGTCGATGAGCTCCTTGTAAGTCCTTCCGATATGTTGATACAACTAATTTGTATATGCAAGACTTGACTTGCTACTGCTGGTTCTCTTTACCGTTGCTACCAGTCACCCTTTGTATCATACGAAATGTATATTCTCTACATACAATCTCAACATACAATTGTGAGATGCACATGAAATGATTCTTGATATGCTTTTGCAATATACTCATGAAATGGTCTCAGCATGCTCTTGTGATATACACACAAAATATATATTCGGTGAAACAATATGAAACTTATGCTGATGGTACTTCAGTTACTCTGTGACTACACCAACATCAAATAAATGCACAGAAACAAAACTCAACAAGACAGAAAGGGGGTCTATACTCTTCTATAGACACTTGACCACCATCAATTTGGCCACTCCACTCACTGTTCACATAACAACACTTTTCCTATCACTCCTACAACTAGTCACATAGAGATGCCTAGTCGACTTAGACCAAACTCCTTGGATCTTTGGGTGTCAGATCCAGAACAACAGAAAACACAAAATACACACTATATTCCTCCATCACACTGAACATGAGAATCTTACTTTTAGTGGACAGAGGGATAACACTCCATTTGTTTACCAAACCCTAGGTTCTAGGTTTTTAGACCAGTCTCTGTACAAGAAACAATTTCTCACAAACTACAACACTTTAAGACACCAGATCAATTCCAAATGAAAGCTACTTTAATACATGAACACTTCTAGTCTGTTTAAGACAATCATAGAGAAATACTTAGAAAGAACAATGTTCAACACCCAAAAATCTAGATCTTCATTCATTCATTCTTCTCTTCATGCATGCCTCATTACATCATACATCTTGCCTATAAAAGGCTTGAGACAACAGTTTACATCCCTCCAACCATACAAACTAATTTGAAAATTAGTTTAGCCGTTGGCTTTCTCCTATCACAAGAAAACTACATGTTTCCCTTGTGTGATTACATCAAACTTGACCAAAACATGGTCTACATAGGTCTAGTGACCAAATTGACACAAAACCCTATTACAAACATAAAGTGGCTTAAAAAGCCTTATTGAAACCAGAAACAAAACATGACTCCTGCACCATAGAGAAGGTGTTCCTGCACCACTAAGGCCTGGGAAACTCAACTCTATATTAGAAAATCTACAAATAATTCTTGTATAGAAGCATTGGGATCATTGATAGCTATAGAATTTGGGAATTATTATATGTTCTATTCTTGTAAGAGAAATACATAGAAGTATAAGGTAAGATTGTCCACTTACTATATTTATATCTTTGAAAAGTAATATTTAAAGGAGGGTAGCAAGGCACATTGCCACTACCAAAACTAGGTTTTCATCCATATTAGGGGTTTCTTACAATAAAATTAGTGTGTTGTGAGTTGTTTCATGTTTGATTTTTTTACATCACAATAATTACTTCTTTAAACAATCTAAACTTTTCATTTACAAAGCAATAGGAGATTATTGAAAATTTTAATTGATTTCTAAATTCCAAAGAAGAGTTTATAGATTAGGGGATCTTAACTGGAATGTGAATATTGTCTGATGTGGGAAAGTTGTGGCTACTACCATAATGGATATAGAAAAGGCATTCATGTGCTAGTTAAGATTAGCCCAAAAGAAATAGCTGGTGCTTGCATTTATGAAGGGAAAAAAATTGCTCTTTGAATGGGACTTGAAGTAATTAAGGAATGTCATTGCTTACAAATTATAGTCACTTTAGGCACATCTAAGATAGAGGGGAAGGCCACAATCATTTTTATGATATCATCATCTAATGAGGGGGAGATCAATCTCTTTCCCTTCTGTGTTGCCATTGTTCACTAAAGATTCTACATTGTATAGTGGTCGATGCTCCTTACAATATTTTGGGGGAAAAGCTCACAAGGTACAAAAAAATATCAATGACTTCTTTCAAGGTAACATTAGGCGCGACAATGATTCTAGCAAAATCTTGTCTCAAGATATTCAGGTATATGTTTTAGATTAATATGTTAGATCCCAAAAGAGAAAGGTTTATTGGAGAACCCTTAAGCTCACTCAATTTGTACCTTTAGCCATATTTTGGTGTGTATGATAACTCTATGGTATAAATTGAAAAAAAAAAACTTTCTTAGGGGGATATGGTTTGGTGTGAAAGGTAAGACAAGAAGATGTATAGGCCATATGAATAATAGGGACAGAGTGTGGACTACTTGAAGATGAGAAAAGATATGAAGACAAGATAACAAGAAAGGAAACTAAAACAAGTAGATTTATACCTTTCACAAGCTCCAAATCTCCCTCACTCCTTGATAAGGTTGAGGAGAGTGCACCCAAGAGCTCTCCTACCTTTACCCAAGAGGATGATTGTGTGTATGTGTAATATATGTGGATTGCTCAATGCATTTCAACATAATGTGGATTTGGTAGAGGATTTAGGCTAAAGATTGGAATGAGATTTGATGAGGATGAGAGATGGATAGAGATGAGATAAGGATGGATTATGATTTTGGCATGGTGAGGGTATGAAAGAGATGAGAAGATAGGGATTTGGACAACATAAGGATGTAATGGAGAAGTTGTTCAAATGGATTAGGATGATGTATTTATAGGCAAATTTGGAGGGATTTGAATCCAATGGCTAGGATTCAAAGTTAGAATCAATGGTTGAGATGAGAGGATAAGATAAAGGGCTAAGATCTCATCAACAAAGATGGAGGGTTGGTATTAAATGTGAATTTTAAATTCACCTTAGGAAGGATGAGGAGGATTAAAAATGAATTAAAAATTCATCTTGGGAAGAGTTGGATAATGACATGTCAATGAATTAAAAATTCATTTCATGGGGGAGTGTTGAATTAAAAATTCAAATTTAGTGATAGAAGAGATGACATGTGGCACATGTGTTCTTTTGGAAATCACATGTGTGAGCTCTTTGCATAAAAAAGAGCTCTTACATGGAAATGGAAAGGTGAGTTGGAAGGGTAATGTAACCCATTTTATTTAAAGGTAATTTTTTATTTGTGGGATGTGGGAGAAGGTGTTAAGTGAGATTTGGCCAAGATAATCAAGGGATTAACTTAATTAATGTGGCTTGAGAAAATTAGTTAGTGGGATAATGGAGAATTAAAATTAATTAAATAATGATTTATTTAATTAATTTAGGTCTAGGGGTCATGTAGGCTAGGGTAGCTAATTAAATAATTGCTATTTAATCAACTAGGCTAGGTTTAGGCTATAGGATAGGGTAGATTAATTAAATAAACATGATTTATCTAATTAATCATGATTAGGGAGATAGACAAATTAACTAAATAAATATATAACATATTTATTTAATTAATTGGGATGAAGTTTTAAGGTCTAACTATAAATTAGATGAATTAATTTATTACAAGGGATGAATTAGGGATAAATGGATAAGGGTAGATAATTAGGGATAAATTAATTAAATAAAATTAATTTATTTAATTAATTGGAAGGGATAGTTAGTGATGTGAAGATGTGGGAAAGTGGCTTGCAAGGTAAGTTAGTTTCAGGTGTCTACATTTTGCCCCTCTTTGAAATGGTGTTGTGGCTAAGTAACATTATTTCAAAGAAGTTTAAATATAGAGTTGGATTGGATAGAAAAATATTTTGGTTTAGAAGAATAGGGTAAGGTTTAGGGATGACTGGTAAGGGTGATGCCCCCTCAAGAGGACAGATGGGTTGCAAGAACTTAGGTGTGCTCTCAAAATGGATGAAACAAATTGGTTGAAGTCATTGGAGGATAAGGGATGAGATAAAAGATTGATGATTTTGGGTAGATTGGTTGATGGATGATTATTGTACTGATATGATAGAGAAATCCTAGGTTTGTTATAGCAAAGGGGATATTTTCACCAAGGTATAGAAGACCAGGGTGATGATGTACATCCGCCATTTACATGGACTAGACATGTAGACAAGAGGGTGATCCCATGCATGCCCAAGATAGTACAACCTTGTCTAGACAAGGGAAGGGGACTCATAGCATAAGCCCTTAATACACAAAAGGTATGATGAACCTTAGATGCACAAGGAGATCAATATGCTAGAACCAACCCTACGATTCACTAGATATGAATACTAGCTTGGAGTAATGAGATCAACCCACAGGCACAACATAAAAAAATAATGACTATGCCCCATTCTAGATGTTTTTGCCGCATACCATGATATAGTGAGATCGAGGTAGTTTTGTTGTGATCTTTGAATAGGACAAAAGATAAAAATCAATAACCAAAAGACCAACTAATGCAACAAACAACGATTGTATCTCTTGCCAAGATGGATGATGATTGATAGATTTTGCCTATTGTTGGAACGACATATATGTTAAGGCAGGAATAGATGGATGATGGGATCATTCCCATTGTAGGAATGATATATCCTAGGGCATGATTTTGATGGTTGATGTTGTAAGATTGGCACAAGATATGATGGTTACAACTTGTGGTTGATGGTGATTTGTTAGTTGATGATTTTTGATAAGGGATGATTACTTTGATAGGTGATGCGATGCTTTGGATATTGTGTTTGGATCTAGTGTAAGCTCAGGGGATAGGGACCATCCAAGTGGGTTGGATGGGTGCATCTTATGTACTTGAGTACTGGAAACTTCCTTCATATTCCAGACTACCTACATACCCTGCATCCATGGGATCAAGGCACATTAAGATGCGAGTGGTGATGATATGTAGTGATGATGTAAGGATGGTTTAGGATGGGTTGGATAATGTTGAGGTAGGATGGAATGTTGATTTAGGATGATGTTGTTTTTGGATTGGATTTGGATTTTGAATGTTTTGGATAGGGTGGATTATTTAATGGTATGACATTGTATTACATTTAGATAATCTTTGTGCTAGATACCAATGACAAGGGAACACCAAGTCTAGAGGTGGAGCTGATGGGTTGGATAGGGGGATTGGTGATGAAAGAGGATGGATAGGCAATTCATGATAGATGGATGGAAGATAGAGATAAGGGATAGGATATGGATGCATGACAGATAGATTGGGGTTTTAGGATTTTCTCCAAAGACTAGGTTACAAGGAATCATATGCCCCATTCTAGGTACAATGCTTAGGATTTTTCATTATGGGTGAATGCTTAGAAGGGATAGATGGACTTTGTAGTGGATGGATGTGTGGAGGATATGCTTGGAAAGGGACGTAGGCCAAAAGGTGTCCAAACCATGTTTTGATATTTTTCCCCTTATCTTTATCAAGATCTAAGGAGGAATATATAGTGGATGAGATGGATGTGATGAGGAGCCAAGACTTTAACATACATTCACCGATGTATGTCTTCACGTTACTCGCCTATCAGCAAGACCATTTGCATTGGTGAACACTTATAAACTTTAACTGATGTGCCGATACTTCAACATTTGTATCTGCCGAGAGATACATTCTTCAATGTACATTTCCACATGCATTTGTGATATACATTCAACCACACTCGTCGGCGGGACTCTCTTCATTGGCGAATGCCTACAGACTCAGGCCGATGCACCAACTCTTCCTGATGACATGCATTGTCGGTGTGACCTTCCTCGTCGGTGAGCGCTTTGTATGTGCTCCTGATACACCGATAGAATAGTTTGTATATACTTTCGTTGACTTGCGATCACCGGTTTCCTTCACCGTCGCTGCCAGTCACCTCTTGCATCTAACAAAATGTATGTGCACAATGTATATTCTCAATATACATTCAGAAGATACATTCAAAACATGCATTCAGAACATGCATTCAGAATATGCATTCGATGAGATTGACCGTTGACTTTCCTTGTATCATATGAAATGCACATTCACCACATACAACCGTAATATTCACTTGCGAGATACACATGAACATACAACTGCGAGATACACATGAAATGACCCCTGACATACATTAGCGATATACACACAGAATGTATACCCAATGAAACAATACGAATCTTCACTGATCTGAACCTCTGCAAACCCTGTAGCTTCGCAGACCTATTTCTCCAACAATCTAGCACATGACAAATGCTAGGATCTATTAATGCATCTTGTACGCGATCCTGCAAACACAAACGAACAAAACGAAAAACACAAAAATGAACTGTACAACCATTCCACCAATTTCAAAGAAATCTAACCAATGGAATGGATTAAGAATCCATCTCAGCCACAAAATAGTAAATCAATTGCACAGAGAAAACCTAACGAAATCGAATGACAGAAAGATACATGGAACAGGACTTGTTTATTATGCCTTTCAGAAATGTACACACAGATGCTCTGTTTCTCAATTACAAATCACACTGATCTCTGATCTCTATTACCTCTCAACTGATTACATTCGATGATCTTGGGCATTTATCTACTTGCCCTCAGTAGTACTGAATTGACTCCAAGCAGCTGGGAGATCTAACAACCTCCTAACTGCCTAACAACCTTTGTGATTATAGATCGACAAGTGTCCTTGGGACTTACAACATAAACCTAGATACAAACTAAAATGACATGCATTGGTCAAACATACCTTATTACATGAATGGTCTTATAGGACCTTATTGGAAATAGAGAAATGTACATCAAATAGTTGAATGCCTCATGGAGGCCACTGTGGATTAGGTGCTCTTGCACCATACACCCCACTGAGAAAAGAACTCATGCCCCATGAGTTAAGTCTTTGTTTTGCTCTACCTTTATCCTCTGCTGCCTCATGTCGTTCCCATGATCTCTGGACTACAACCTACTTCCATGGAATCAAAGACTCATGCCCAGCTTTGTATGCTCTACTCACACCTTGCCATGAGTGACTGCTTGCCACCAGACCTACCCTTTGCTTGCCATTCTTGCTTACTGTCATCTCTATCTGAACACCTGTAGGGGAAACCTTGGTTAATGCTTCTTGTATTGCTGTTATGGCAGAATATGTTTGCCTTTCAACTCTTGTTGGTTCTAGAGGACAAACAATTGTCCCTACTATGATAGCATCCTTGTATTTCCAATCAACTTGTGGCTACTTGTAAACCTACTCTTTGACCTTCTACTAATCCATCAGATCTCCATCACCAAAAAATGAAATCACCTTCATACTTTGTTCCTTAGCAACCCCACTCCTTGAGGTATCCTCAACTATCCTTGTCCCTTCTACATTGATTTGCACAAACTCTTTCTTTCCCATCGAGATGACCTTGGCTGCCTTCTTTGCTTTAGCATCCTCCTACAATGGTGTCATCACAAAAGTTCTCCCATCCTTCGTGAAGGTGTAGATGTTAGCATATCCATCATACAATGCTCTCCTATCAAATTGCCATGGACTACCTAAAAGTAGGTGACAACATTCCATGGGCAAAATATCGCATAAAACCCTATCTTGATACTCTCCAATCTAAAAATCAACATATGCTTGTTCATATACCAAAAGTGATTGATTATCACTCACCCAACATGCTTTGTAAGGAGTTGGATGGGGAATCCTTTCTATGTTCAATTTATCCACCATTTCTTGAGAGACCATATTATCTGTTGAACCAGAATCTATTACTACCTTGCATACCTTACCTCTACATTTGCATGTAGTCTTGAACAAGTTACTCCTTTGGCTCAAATCTATCTGCTTAGATGTTTGCAACACTGTCCTTCTAATCATCAAACTTTCTCCTACCTCTAAATCAAGATTCATCATAGGTGAGGTCACACTCCGTGTATCCTCTTGCACAATTTGAACTCTCTTTTCACTTCTTCTTTCATTACCACTTGAAGTAGCACCAAACTTTTTAGGACACTTGAAGGATGGATGACCAAACTCACCACAAGTGTAGCACTTTCCTGAAAATGTATTAAAACCTCTTCCACCATCAAATCTACCTCTTGTGCCTTTCCATCCACCCCTGAAATCAGACTGCTCTTGTCCTTTACTAGTCTCTTCTTGATTCTCATTGACTTGTCTTGTTGTAGGGGCTGATCCTCTCCCCCTTATATTGCTGCCTCTTCCCCTCATGGACTTATCCTATCTCCTTTTCATCTTCTCCTCAATCCTGATTGCCATTTTCTAATTCATCTTGTATGTTCAATCTCAAACTAGCCAAGCATCTAGCAACCTTTTCAACCTCATTCTCATGATGACCAGACCTCATACTCAATTTATAAAATTCCTCAGTATATGCCTTCACATCCATTTCCTTTTGTCTTAAAAATTGAAGCTTTTTAAACATTTGAATTTCAAAATCCTTAGGTAAGAATTTACCTTTGATTCTTGCTACCATCTTGTCCCATGAAGAAATATTTGACTTACCCTACTTTCTCCTCTCTAATTGTATGTAATCCCACCATACCAACATGACCTGCCAATTTGGTCTTTGCAATCTTTACTTTTTGCTCCTCAGGAACCTCCTCACATTCAAAATGATTATCTAATGCAGCAATCCAATCAAGTAACTGTTCCTCATTTAAACTTCCACCATACCTTGGAACATCAATATTTACCTTAGGTTTGTCATTCTTGACTGCCCTTAATAGTTTTGCAAATCTCTGATCTTCAGGATCCAGATATTCATCTACATCTTCATACTCTTCACCATCCCCTTCTTCTTCTGGTTCACTTTCTTCCACTTCCCTTCTTTTGTTTGTCTCCAAGGTTGCAAGCCTGGCTTGAAGGGCTTCTACAAGCTCTTTCATCTCCGTCATCTCTCTAGCATGCTTTTCCTTCATTTCTTGCAACTCTCTAGTAGTACCAGCATTTTTCGGAGGCATCTTGCTAACTCCCAGTTCTTCTACTTCTGCCTTCTCAATGACAGAATCAAACACAGAACTGCCCAGACCTTTTTCTAAGCTCTGATACCAATATGATGAGGAGCCAAGACTTTAACATACATTCACTGATGTATGTCTTCACGTTACTCGCCTATCGGCAAGACCATTCGCATCGGCGAACACTTATAAACTTTAGCTGATGTGTTGATACTTCAACATTTGTATCTGCCAAGAGATACATTCTTCAATGTACATTCCCACATGCATTTGTGATATACATTCACAGTATACATTCAACCACACTAGTTGGCGGGACTCTCTTCATCGGTGAATGTATGTTAAAGTCTTGGCTCCTCATCAAGATGGAAGATGATAGGACAGAGGATGGCGGATATGAATATGATAGGATAAGGATACATGGATAGGATATGCAAAAGGATGTTGTGGATGTGGGTGGAGGATATAATTTTTCCCCCAAGTGTAGGGTACAAATATATGGGAAAGGGATTACGCATGATGCCCACAAGGGGTTTTCATCATGGTACTTGCCCAAGGAGCCACAAGGAGTAGTTTTCACCATTGGATGGATTTTTTCTCTTTACTACTTTCTTGATTTTTTTTATTTTTTTTCTTTTTTGGATGGAAGGGGGACTCTAGCATCTATTTCCTTAGCAAGCAGGATGGTCCCATGTTGGATAGAATTATGGATGATGATTGCATGGATGTTGGTAGTTAGGAGTGTTGAAATGCACCAGACAACTGAGAGGGGGTGGGTGAATCAGTTGTCTCCAAAACTTTAACCTCTTATGAACATTAATTCATCAAACACTTGATTACCGTTATTCAGATTTAACAATGAAAGAATGAATTGAAAAACTTAGCACAATAATACAATCAACACATGAGACACTAGATTTTTACGTGGAAAGCCCTATAAGGGAAAAACCATGGTGGGTGTTAGCCCACAGGAATATATAAGTTATAGCAATACCAAAAACTAGAGGCTCACTACCTTAGGTCTCACTGCCCAAAATACTCACTGCAAATGTTTAGGCTCACTGCCAAGATCAGCTCACTACTAATGGGTGGCTCACTACCAAGGGTTGGCTTGGTAAACTAATTTGATAGCATCTACTCCATGCATGAGTTTAGTTCCATTGAAGTGTAGTATATCTCCTCTGCTCTGCTCTTTTACACCTTAGCATTTATCTTTTCATTTTTGCACTTGCATACTCCTTTCACAACTACATTACATGTTTTTATGAAAATCATCAACCTTGGAATGTACATCAAGGTCGGCATTACATTCATCAATCGTTGGAGCAATCTCCAAGGTCGACATTACAAACATACATAGAAAATAGGTCTAGACCTAAAACAAAAGTTTGCAAGGGAAGGATGTAATGATGTATATGGATCACACAATGCCTTAGCTGGGACTCAAATACAATCTTCCATGCCACAACACACTACTACAATCTTCAATGCATCTCCACAATTAGTGAAAGTAACCAAGTTAGCCAAGACTAGTGTTCACATTAGGATTTTCAAGAACAGTCTTTATCTTCGATCCAAATTTCTCTTTGCGGACCAATCCAAAGGTAGGAAAATGATCAGGAGACATCCAGAAGCACATTGAAATCATCAAGAATAACTACACAACCTCTAACCACTCTATCAAATAGAGTCTTCAAACTGGAGCTCATAAACAACACTGTCAGCTACTATCATAAGGAAAATATCACTTGCGGACCACCAAATCACAAACCATTAAAGTCGAAGGCACATAACATCATCTTAGACTTAACTCTAGAACTGAAAATCAAAATACTTCAATGCAGAGGAATGTGGAGCATAATACATTCTCCCTGTCACCAATGAATACTCAAAAAAAGCAGCTTTTTACTCTGGTGAACATGACTCACTCAAATCTTCATACCGAAGGCTCAAACTTGGAATATAGCATCTTCAAACATGCCTATAAATAACTTCCAATCCATAGACAAAGATATTCATTCTACAAGAAATGCGGAGCAATCTGTTGGATTGTTCTTCTATAGACAAAGATATTCTACAACATACTGTTTCTACCGAAGGAGCAAATTTTCTCAATATCAGGATCTCCAATACTTACATAGGTAAATACAAAGCATCTAACTCATTACAAGAAAGCATCAAAACAAGAGCACAGTTGGAACCATTGACAACACTGATATGTTGACATCAATGCCAACACCGGTTAGGCACATACTTGCAACAATCTCCCCCTTTGTCATTGATGGAAACATATGATGTGAAAAACTGTAAAGACCATCAAGACAAGATTCTCCCCCTTTCTCTTTACACATATACACTCTTTCTTCTCTATGTTTTTCACATGATTTCTCTCCCCCTTTGACATCAATGGCAAAGGGCACATACTTGCATTCTGTTGCTCTGATCCAACTGAACTTTCTCTGTTATCAATACTTTCTTTATCAGGAACTTATACCGATAACATCTAGCTACTCCCCCTGAGAGGTAGCTCTCAAAACATCAATCCAGATAAAAAATGAGACTTTGAGCACTTCTAGATTGATGCATTCCTATGCGTCTTAGTTCAAACCAGGAGGGGTAATGACCCCTAACTTTTCTCTGAGATACTCAAAAGTATCCTTAGGTAGAGGCTTAATGAAAATATCAACAATCTGATCCTTTGTGGACACATTCCAATTTTACTTCATTCTCTCACTTTTTCTCTTAGACAGTGATATGTTATAGATATATGCTTTGTTCTTGAATGCATCATTAGATTCTTTGAAATGTTTATAGCATTTGTATTGTCACAGAAGATTGTAACTGAAACTCCTATGTCCTTCAATGTCTATTTCATTTATAAAACTTGAGTACAACAACACGTTGTTACAATATACTCTACTTCTGCAGTTGACAAAGAGATTGAATCTTGCTTCTTGCTCAGCCATGAAACCAATTTATTACCCAAAAAGAAAGTGCCTCCACTTGTACTCTTCCAGAATCTGGGTGCTTGTTTCAGTCCATACAAGGCCTTCTTCAATTTGCACACCATATCACCTTGTTTTGATAATTGAAATCCTTTCGGTTGCTCAATGTAGACCTCTTCTTCCAATTCACCATTCAAGAATGCAGACTTAACATCCATCTGATACACTTTGAAGTCTTTGAATGATGCAAATGCCAAAAAAATTCTAATTGCTTCAATTCTTGCCACAGGAGCATAGGTCTCTTCAAAATCTATTCCTTCAACTTGAGAGTATCCTTTGCATACCAATCTTGCTTTGTTTCTTACAACTTCTCCATTTTCATTCATCTTGATTGTGAAAACCCATTTAGTTCCAATGACATTCTTATTAGTAGGTCTAGGAACCAATTCCCAAGTTTGATTCTTCTTAATCTACATCAGTTCTTCTTGTATGGATTTTACCCAATTTTCATCATTGCAAGCTTCATTCACAGTTTTTGGTTTAGCTTTTGAAAGTGAACAATAATTCACTTGTTCTTCTGCAACTCTTTTCTTGTCAGTGTTGGCACCCATTTATGTCTAGGGTTGTGAGCTTGAGCATTTGCAGGATTTTTCATTCAAATACTAAAATTTCTGGGGCATGGTGTTATGACATGTCAAGATTTCTGTCTATGCTGCATCTTTCAGTGTGTATGAGCATCATGTCAAATATGTTTGTGATCTTGAGGTCTGAAATCTGAAAAACTCAAAGTCTGAATCTTTCTTTAAGAAGCCTGCCGTGTGGTGGAGTGTAAAATTCCAAGCAGGATTGCCTTTTATACCACCTTGAAATTCAGCCTGGTGAGGGAGTTATGCCTGTCAAAGTTTTAAGTCTTTTTGCCTCATCATCATATTCTGGCATGACCCTATATTTTGTGGAAGGGGGTCATCATCATGTTTCAAATATCTGGTGACCTTAGTCAAGATCACCTTGATGTTCTTTTATCGCCCTATGCTGCTGACATCAGTTTTATGCAGGGGGTGATATTTGTTTCTTTAACGGCTGCATCATTTTTCTGAAGGAGGGGGTTGATATCCCAAATATCAGTCATATTCTAAATGTCACCCCGATATTATAGCAAAGCTATAGTGCAGCCAGATATTTTGCGGAAGGGGTTATGTTTCAAATATTGGGTGATCTTTCGATTATCCCCTATTTTGTCAATATGACGGTGACGTCATTAGGAGCCAATAGGATTTCATGTGGGAGGATTTTTCTACAATACGTCAAGGTGATGTTTCCCACAGGGTGATATGTGAATATGATGGTGATGTCATTAGGACATTAGTCAACATAAGCATGAGGATCATTGGCAAGACATGGATATCGGTAGGGCAGGAGGATTTTCCTCCGATGCATCAGGTGGTGCCGATGAGGTTGACGTCAGGATGATATCGAGCATCAGAGCATCATGCGGTAGGATCATGATGAGGTATATGTTGATGCTATTAGGAACAAAAGCACTGACATTATGTATTCTTTCGGCCCAGTTTATATTGTATTGAGGAGGTTGCCGTGGGGTGCATGTGGGATAATTAGTTCCCTCATATTTTGAAATATCAGGATCATGATTCTTGGTGGGAAAAGCTTCCAAGGAATCATGCGACCGCTGCATTCTCAGGACCATGAGTAGGTGGACATTAATGGCGAATGTTATAGGGTATGGGCAATGATATGGATAGATTTTAGTACCTGATTAAAGTTGAGGATACCTAGATGGCGGTGCGTGGCTCGAAACCCCTTCCTGTCTCCTCTTCCACCTACTGCATTCAATGTTTGAGCACTATTTCCTCTGAATGAACTGTATTTGGCAGACTTTTGACTTTTTCCATGTAATTAGTGTTGGGTACACCCTCCTTCTATATAAAGGAGGCCGTGTTACTCGTTTTGGTTGTTGAAAAATTAGACAAATTTTGGGCATTGTGACACAATACAACTTCTTTGGTGGCCCTTTTTTGGATATCTTGTGAGTTTATGAGTCTCATGTTGTATGTTTTTCTGCATTAATCCACTGATATCATGTTAATCTAAATGAGTAATGCTATATTGCATGTGTTCTAGCATCTATCTCCAAACTGAGTATGTTCTTCTTCTGAGTCTAAGCATCTAAGGGGTGTTTAGGATTCTAGAATACAGGCTTGTTGTATTGAATGCTTGACTTCTTACTTCTACTCAAGGAGTAGATTAAATGTTTTAGATCAAGGGTTGGGAACAATATATTGCAGTGAGGATATTGTAAGTAGAGATAACAGGATACCCTATCTTGGGAAGTATCTGTAAGGCAGATACTACAAAACCCCTTGATATCCAGTCTTTGGTATATGTTCATGTAGGCCATTCACATGTGTACATCTACTGACTCCGAGCCCTAGATAGGCACCAATCTAGTCTTGTATTGAGGTTATACCTAAGGTCCTATTTTTGCATCCACTTAAAATCAAACTCAAACTTCATAAACAAACCTTTTAGGACATTATAAGTAGTTTTAGGATCCAAAATCCTCTGTCTACAACTAAACATAGGCCCAAAGCTAGCCCCTTTGCACTTATCTCATAGTTTTGGTCTGCTTAATAGAGGATTTATCTGCTTTGTGTCAACATCCCAACAAATACATAGATGCATTTTATAGATGTTGAATAGGGAATGCCCCCCTTGGTTCTGCAGAGCCTAAAGAAGAAGAGGAAATATTTGTAGAGTCTATCTCCTATACTGTTGGCCCCTGGCCCAGGAATTCTGTTGATCAATGATGGCTATTTTGTAGGGATTACTGGGAATAAGCATCCAGTTTGGGAAAATAACCAACAGAAATTGGTGACTCCGCTAGGGATGCTTTATGAAAGAGCCTTGATTCTAAAAGAAAATAATTCCTAGTAATAGGTGGCAACTCCGGACCAATCTCCCAACTGGTAAAGTAAAAATTTATATGCAAGGGAGAAGATCCCAGCGTAATACTCTATTTGAAGAGTTAGCCATAAAAATGATGTATAGGAAAAAAGGGACTGTTTGAGCCAGTCAAGATGGTTCTCCTAGCCCCAGAAAAAATGAATTTATTCAGGACAATCCAGGATCCTCAGAGCAAACAATACCTTATTTTTCAAACACTGAGGCTAAAATCCAGAATGTATATGAAAGACAGCAGGGTGGTGCTCTGAGAATAATGTCAGAAGTTTTTCAGGAACGCCCTTTCTTGGATCCCAGTGATAGATTTGAAGAGGTTGAGTCTCCAAGGGATGAAGATAATGATGATCAGAATGTGATAAAACCATCCTCTTCTATGCCCAAAGAGGAGGAACTAGCTGATGAAATTAAGAGCTTAAGGGCTGAGTTAGAGTATCTGCAAGCAGTAAAAATCAGAGATGATATGAGACAGAAAGTGCAAGCTCTGAGGGTTGCTCAGAATGATTCAATTCCTACCCTTGAAAATATAAATATGCAGAGAAATCAACATAGAAATGAGGCCCAGGATCAGCACGATAATCAAAGACAGAATGCAAATAACATAAGAGCTCCATTAAATAATGTAAGAAATCAGAATGCAAATAGAAATGCAAATGCTAATCAATTTGGTAGATAGCCAATGCAGTTGGATAGATTTAGACAACTAGTTTTTGATGGCATTCCTGGTTACCCCAATCCTATTGACAAACATGTGAGGCTGCAAGTGCCTAAATTTTTAGGAAATAATACTGTATCAGGTGAAGACCATTTGAAAGCTTTTCAGAATATCATGGACAACTTTGACATTGAGCATGAGGATGTATTTATGAAATCATTCATGCAATCCTTAGTTGATGAAGCCAAGGAATGGTATAAAGGTCTACCTGACAGAAGCATTTCATCATGGGATGACTTCAGGAGAATATTCAAGGAACAATATGGTGACAAAACTGATCCTAGTTTCTTCATTGATGAATTCACTGGCATTGCCAAAGGATCAAATGAACAAGTTGCTGATTTCAATGCTAGATTCACTAAGGTATTGAATAAATTGCCACAGGACTTGAGGCCTAATGAACCTATGTGCATAGTGTTGTACATAAATGCTTTTGATGCCAAGACAACTTATGGATTGAGAGATAAGGGACCTCATAGCCTCAGAGATGCCTTCACGATTGCAACAAATATTGAAAATAACAGAAAAGCATCTAGTAAGACAAACACAAGAGATGATGTAAAAATTCTGCAAAATCCAAATACTAAATCTCAAAGTGTTCAAGGAAATACATCTACTTCTGAGGATAAAATAGATAAGTTGACAACTATTGTCAAGGACCTAGGCTATAGAATAGCTCAAAATGAAAAGGGAGTAGGTCCTGACAGATAGGTTTACCCAAGGCAAGAAAGAAAACCATCATTACATGACATGCCATATCATACCAATTGGCATAATGGTAAGACTATTCTTCCAAACAACAACTCAAGTCAAAGGACTCAAAATACAAAGGAAACTCCTGATCCTTTGAAGAAAGCTATAAATATTGTTAATGACACCCCATGGTGTATAATCTTCCAAATGCCTCACTCACAGTCACAATGTCTGATTTCTAAGTCTTTATACAATAATGCTATTGCCTATGATGAGTGTAATGAGCCGCATTGCATGGAGGTGTTGATAACTGAGAGAGGGGGGTGAATCAGTTATCCTAATTATTTCTGCTTTGTGAACTTTATTAGCAATCAATGTAATATTAATCCAAATGAGCAAACATAATCATGAAATGGAAATACACATGACACGGTATTTTTGATGTGGAAACCCTATTAAGGGAGAAAACCACAGGGTGATTAACCCAAGATTGTATTCTCTGTTAGAAGAATGGAAATACAAAATGGCACTTACCAATTAGGGCTCACTGCCTGAGCACATTGCTCACAAGGAGGCACACTGCCTACAAGAGACACACTGTCTACAAAAGAGTGTTATACAATACTTGAACTAATTGGTAGCATCCACATATGCTAGAGTTCAGTTCCGGTTAGGCTCAGCATAGTGATCTGCTGCACTTCATCTTTCCTTTTCTCTTATGCTGCTTTCCTTTCACATACTGGACCTTCCTTACTACTTCTACTCTTCTCTGCTTTTATTCACACATCAATAACAACCACAACACTTCTCACAACTAAATCCATCGTGTATATATATCCGCACAAGTGATTTCATCAACTTTCTAGTCGGCACCCGGAATAGTCAATCTTTTCACAAACTTTGATCTGTCGGCTGAATCCTTGCACACCAAGTAATGCGGATCAATGCTATACTTGTGGAAATCATTAATTATGTCGGCCAAACATAATTCATGCCTTCATAACCTTTACCAACATCAGTAACACATCTGGAATAATGTTTGATGTTCTGCCAGTTGGTTCTTCCTCTGTTCACACTGTCACATGAGAACCTGACACTCAAACATTCATATCTCTTTATCCTTTTCACACCGGAGGCTCAAACCTTGGAATCTATCAGTCAAGATACTCCTCTTGATTTTCCCAAATCCGTACTTCACCAAGATGCTTCCTCTGAGAGATCCAGACCTGTCTGTCGGACCTCGCCACATGCTCTGTTCTTGTTTACCGGACCACAACATTCTTCACTCTGACTTCCGGTAGAGACATACCATGTCCTACGGATGTGTGGGATGAACTTTGTTGCCATCAATGACAACATTCATGAATCCATATAGCATCTCTTGCCAACAATCTCCCCCTTTGGTATTGATGGCAACACTTAGTGAAAAATGACTAGGTGTTTACACTATGCTCCCCCTTGGTTGATGTTTTGTTTTTATATACATTTTCCAGAGCTCCCCCTTAGTTGGATTCCTCATTTTTCACTGCTCTTCACTCCCCCTTTGACATCAATGGCAAAGGGTAGAGTCCACATATCAAAACTTTCAAAAAATTCAACTATACTTAGCCGCATAAGTATATACATATGGCATACTTACATATACTTAAGTATGTCTGCACAAGTTGTCTTCAATTGAATAAGTTCTGTAGCCCAACTTTGCTTCATTTTGTCCAAAATTGAAATATGACCGCTCAACAGGAATGCAAACGCATCTGCCCTTTTTAGATCTGTTGGATCATTTGTCTAGGCTGTGATTTGAGCTTCACTTATGGCCTCATGCATGGCCTCTAACTTAGGGACAATGATCCTTCTAAGTTCACCCATCCGGCTGATTATGTTCTTCCTTTCCTTCTCAAAATTCTTTATTGCATTTGTGATTGCAATAGTCTGACACTCTTGATTTGCTATAGAGGATGAGAGAGGATTAAAACTTTGAGACAGACTTAGTAGTTTATCCTCATGTTCTTTTACATTCTTCTCAATATCTTTGGTCACTGTGGGCCAAGATAAGCAAAATTTGTACATATTTCTACCATCTTTAAGAGCATTTTCCAAGCTCTTTATCCCGATATCCATTACTTTCCTATCATTTGTTATCAGACCTTGTACTTCAGAGAGTCTCTTATCCAAAAACTCCTTCCGGACCTTTTCTTCAGCTGACTTCTCTAGAGAACCAAAATGTGTGCTAACACTGTTGACTAGAGTTTTAAGATTACCAGAAGAGGAGGCTGTGGGATCCTTCTGAAATGATGGCATAATCTTTTCTAGCACTCTGGAAGTAGCTTCTATCAACTCACAGTCTTCCATGTGAGACTTTAGGAGTTTTTCTTTGGCCTTTGCATTAGTGAATGAGGCTGTCTTCATTGTCTGTACCGAAGAAAGTGAATCAAAATTAAATGGTCCTTGTAGAAGCTCCAGTTCATCAATCTCCATTGTTTCTTTATTTAGGAATTCTTGGATAGTTTTTGTAGTGTCTCTTGCCAGAGACAGATGTTTCTTCTCTTTTGCATTCTTAGGGTTGTCCCTTGGAGCTTTCTCTCCTTCTACATTCTTACCACTATCAATTGTGGTTTTCTCTGTTGGGGTCTTCTCTTCCTCTGCAACCTTGGTACTGTCAAATTCTTTTTCCTTCACTCCTGCTTCTTTCTCCTATATTCTGTCTTCTCCTTTAGATCCAGAAGCTGTAGGGGAAACCGGAGGAGAGATATTTGTATGTCCATGAGCCACCTCTTCCGGAATAGAGGATTTTGAGCCCTTGTCTTTACCAGAGTCCTCTGTGATGGGAATGTTGAACTTTTTAAGAGTATTCTAGAGAATCTCTTCAGTCTCTTTTGCCACTTTGTCAGTTTCACCAAGCATGAGCTGATTCATCCTAGCTTTGCTCCAGAACTCATCCTTGCACTCTTTAAAGATCATATTCATTTGCTGCAGAGTGATTGAAGGGAAGAGCTGAATGGCAACCTGTTCCCGGATCTCAAGATCTTTTGCTTGAGCATTGTTCTTCCTCATTTCAAGCCTTTTCTCTAAGCTTTTGGGAATTAGAGAGATAATTTCAATAAAATCTTTGTTGTAAGTGTTCAAAAACTGAACTGTGGCTTCCTCCAGAATCTATTTATCTGCTTCATTATAATCATCATAGAATTCTGTTAAGGGTTGCAGGTTTCCATCCACAGTGACTACTTTTACTACAATGTCTAAGGATAGAGTGGGTTTTTCAACAAATTCCTCTTCCTTCTCTTCTTCTCCTTGACCAATAGAATGTTCACCAGATAATTTCTTCTTCTTCTTCAGTTTCCTTATCTCCTCATCTGATTCGGTTTCCTCATCATCCTTTAGGCTAACATAGGACCTTGTTGCCTTTTTCTTTGTTCTCTTTTCTCCTTTTTCAGATGATTGTGCTTCCAGTTTAGATGCCCTTGAGCTTTTGGCAGTGGTAGGTGCAGATCTCTTTGATGATCTAGTCCGGGTGGAGGTTTCTACCGGAGCACTTTCCTTGCTTTTCTTTTCTACCTCTTTCTTCTCTTCCTCAGCCCTTTCCATCCCTTTCTTGTGGGCATCAAATGCCTCCTTTGAGATGCCAAGGCCTTGGGCAATATTTTCTACCTCTTTTCTCACCTTCCTCTTGATTTCAGGTTCTCTGAGTTGCACATGAATCTTTACACTTAGCTCCTCAAAGGTTCCAAATCTTTCTACTTTTGAGTCCTTTGGCTGAGTGAGCATGTGTTGAACATGCAGCTCTACAATTTGTTTATCAATTTCATACCCCATTGGCATGATCCAGACTGTCCTTGGCTCTACTGCCTCCATTAGGCATTGATCAGTGTCTACCATGAAGCACATTGTATCCTTGTATTTCTCAACTACTGATTTGGGGATTCTTTCTCTGATTTGCATTGTATTTTGAAATTGCTTGAAGTAACCCCACAGAGCTGTATTCCTTGCCTTAGCATCCCCAAGTTCATGCAAGTAGTCTCTAATCTGAATTGCTACCGGTTTGTCATTTTGCCATACCCATCCATTTGATTCGGGCAGCTCATTCATGAAGTAGAAAAATAGACATAGTATTAGTCCACCATATTTAAAGGAATTCTTCTTGTCCTTTTTGATTTTATGTATGTTTTCCATTAGTTGGCTCAAAAGAAGTTCACAGAGATCATATTCTGCATTCTTTCTCAGCATCTCATAAGTAGTATATACTGTAGTTTCAGATACTGAATTCTCCCTACTGGAGTGATATATCTTGTATCATATTATCATAGATGCAAACTTGACATCCGGGTCAGTAATATCTTCAATGGTCATTGCCCTCTTATCAAATTTTGATCTAGTGGCCTCAGTTACAATGTTATTTTTGACAGATTTGAGGACAGGTATCCCTCCGGAGGAGTATAAACCAGTTACTACCCTAATTGCCTCCTTTGTGATCTTGCAAGGTTTATTCAGCCATAGGAAGTTATCATGCACCCTACTCAATACATACCAGACCCATTCATCTTCTTCAAAATAGGGGAAATGAATGAACTAATCAAAATGTTTCTCCTGGATGCCGTTATATTTTGGTTTAAGCTCAAAAGTATCATCTATGAATTGTTTGTGATAGATGTCTCTCAGTTTGAATTCCCCAAACTCTTCAATATTTGCATGTATGTAAACCCTAATGTCTTCTGTGTGCAAAATGCCATGCAGAACACTAGAGAATGCTCCTAGGGGATCTACCTCCAATGATTTGTATGGATGTTTCTTGAATTCAGGGTGGGGCCTATCAGAGATCTTTACTATATTCAAAGTATGCATCTTTCAAAGCTTTGCAGAGAGATATTTAGAATGGAAAATACGTTTTGCACCTTTCGGTTTGATGTAGTTGGCCGGATTGATTTCTGGATGAATTGACTTCTGCAAATGATCTTTGATGAAGTTGTGGAATTTTGTTGTAGAGCTTCACTTTTCGTTTCTTCTTGAATGCAGAATGAACAAGTGATTAATGAGAAAAACCCTTATATTGCTCCGCAAACCCTAATGTCAGGTTGCAATAAATGCTCGACCTAAGTTATTCCGATTTGCCTTATTTAGATGACTTGGAGAACCAGATCAATCCTGATCTTTAAACATCATGCAGATCTTCCAAATCTTTACCATAGTTTGTTTGGATGTTGCCCTTATGAACCCTTCAATCCACAATTCTTCTTGTGTCAGTTCCAGCACCAATTGACTGGCTGGGGGAACAAGGTCTTCTTTGTGTCTCCCCCTGAGCCAGAGCTCACTTTTTAATTTCCAGAAGGAATATCAGCACCAGAGTCTAGTGCGGATCCAACCTCTACATGCTCTGTACTTTTCTTTACCCAAATCTTGTTCATCTCACTTTTCACTTCATCCACATTCACTTTTTGTTTCCTCTTATCTTGATTCTGATTATGATATACCAGACCTCTTTTGTCTTGCTTCTTGCTTCTACAGAATTTTGCAATATGACCGGATCTATTGTAAATTTGGCAAACAACATTTCTTTGCATATTTGATTGATATCCTCTTGATCTGCATTGATTAGCCATATGACCTATTCTATTGCATGTAAAACATCTACCATTGAATGATTTGTTCATTTGCATATTTCTACATTCATGAGATTTGTGACCATACCTTTTGCAGTTAAAACACTGTCCGGAGAAGGATGAATTAGTCTAATTCATTCTCTTTCTGCACTGATTAGCTTTGTGACCAAAGTGATTGCAGTTGTGGCAGTATCCATTGAAGGATGGATATCTTTGAGCATTAGGTTGTCTTATTGGATGTCTTCTAGACCTATTCCTTGGATTTTCTGATCCAAAATTCTTCTGACCGGATCTGGAGCTTTCTCCTTTCTCATATCCCAAACCACACTTGTCATCTACCTTTTTTGACTTCCAAGAAGAACTTCAAGTTGAGTAGAACTTATCTTGAATTTCTTTTTATACTCATTTGCTGTTTGAAGATCTCTTTTGAGAGAGACAATTCGATCCTCAAGTTTTTCTTCATTATCTTTAGCATCTTCAAGATCATATTCAAGATGTCTGATAATTCTATCCATCTGGTGGTAATCTTCTGATTTCTCATTGAGAGATTGTCTTAGATTATCTTCAATTTTTCTTTTCTCTTCAACTTCTTGGGTAAACTTCATGACTCTTGATTCCATTTCATGTCTTACCATAATGATTTCTTTTGATAACTTTTCACACAACTCGATTTTTTCCTTCAGCTCTTCATTTGCATTATTTGCTTCACCTTGTCTTGCCAATTGCTGAAGCAGCTCCTTTCTCTTTTTCATAGAGAGACTTAATTTGTCTTTTAGTTCTCTCATGAAATCATCAGCCTATTTAAGTCTTTCCTTTAATTCATTGACTTCAGAGTTTGACTATTCAAGATCATCAAGGGCAGTCTCGAGTTGTTCCCTTAAACCATATGCATCCATTTGAATTCCCAGATCTTCCTCAAGCTGTTAGGCTTTGTTAGGAGGAACTTAGCTCTGATACCAATTGTTGATAACTGAGAGGGGGGGTGAATCAGTTATCCTAATTATTTCTGCTTTGTGA
Source organism: Cunninghamia lanceolata (assembly GCA_027924645.1). NCBI lineage: Eukaryota > Viridiplantae > Streptophyta > Pinopsida > Cupressales > Cupressaceae > Cunninghamia > Cunninghamia lanceolata. The sequence continues at coordinate 3,248,459 of BSBN01001291.1, read as the reverse complement.
ACTTTATTAGCAATCAATGTAATATTAATCCAAATGAGCAAACATAATCATGAAATGGAAATACACATGACACAGTATTTTTGACGTGGAAACCCTGTTAAGGGAGAAAACCACGGGGTGATTAACCCAAGATTGTATTCTCTATTAGAAGAATGGAAATACAAAATGGCACTTGCCAATTAGGGCTCACTGCCCGAGCACACTGCTCACAAGGAGGCACACTGCCTACAAGAGACACACTATCTACAAAAGAGTGTTATACAATACTTAAACTGATTGGTAGCATCCACATATGCTAGAGTTCAGTTCCGGTTAGGCTCAGCACACTGATCTACTGCACTTCATCTTTCCTTTTCTCTTATTCTGCTTTCCTTTCACATACTGGACCTTCCTTACTGCTTCTACTCTGCTCTGCTTTTATTCGCACATCAATAACAACCACAAAACTTCTCACAACTAAATCCATCATGTATATATATCCGCACAAGTGATTTCATCAACTTTCTAGTCGGCACCCGGAATAGTCAATCTTTTCACAAACTTTGATCTGTCGGCTGAATCCTTGCACACCAAGTAATGCGGATCAATGATATACTTGTGGAAATCATTAATTATGTCAGCCAAACATAATTCCTGCCTTCATAACCTTTACCAACATCAGTAACACATCTGGAATAATGTCTGATGTTCTGCCAGTCAGTTCTTCCTTTGTTCACACTATCACATGAGAACCCGACACTCAAACATTCATATCTCTTTATCCTTTTCACACCGGAGGCTCAAACCTTGGAATCTATCAGTCAAGATACTCCTCTTGACTTTCCCAAATCCACAATTCACCAAGATGCTTCCTCTGAGACATCCGGACCTGTCTGTCGGACCTCGCCACATGCTCTATTCTTGTTTACCAGACCACAACATTCTTCACTCTGACTTTCGGTAGAGACATACCATGTCCTGCGGATGTGTGAGATGAACTTTGTTGCCATCAATGACAACATTCATGAATCCATATAGTGTCTCTTGCCAACAGGAGGATGATAATGTCAATATGCTGTCTACAAACAAAGGATACTCTTTTCATGATGCTAATGCAAGTGTAGATAATGAAATTCAGGTCTGCCAATAGTTCCCATATGACGAGGATGAAGAGGGCAATTATGCCTGTGCTCAGGATTCACATAATTTCCTAAGTAATTTAAGGAGACCTTCAGATGAAGAAATTAGAGCCCTCACAGTAGCAGCAGTAGCTCAAGTCAAGAGCAATTACAATCTCAGAGGTAAGGCTCAGGTAGGCAGCTCACTTCAACCAGAGAACACTTTTGTGGGCCAACCTGTGCATAGTCATAAGGGGACGGAAACATATAAGAAACAATGGAACAATAATAAACAAGGTTTTAAGAAAAAAATAGGCTATGATTCTCAAAAAGCAGAGAATATAGTTCCCCATGCTGAGGATCAAAATACACATCTTCAGATCAAAGATGACAGTCAAGGAGCCGTAAAAGCTAAAGCTAGATCAACTCAGGATGGAAGTAAAACCGTGGAGCAAGCTACAACTGTCATACAGAATTATGCTCCATTTGATATCACTCAAATCTTATCGCAGATAAAAGTCTCTGTTCTACTGATGGAGCTAATGAAAGTGGAAGAATTCAAAAATAAAGCAGTATCTTTGATCTCAGGAACACCATGTCAAGCCAAGCAGATTGATCAACCTCAGGGTAAGAAATAAGCCCTATATATTGATGAAGATGAAGTTCCTGAGGTATATTTGGGGATGACCATGACAAAGTGCCCTTCACAAGTGGATCCATTTTATGTCTCCCTTGTCATAAATAGAAAAACAATTAAGAACTGTATGCTTGACTCAGGAGCATCAACGAACAACATGCCTTTGGCCATCATGCAGTAAGCTGGATTAAAGATAGATAAGGCATGTGAGAAATGCTATGCCATGGATGCTAGGGAGGTACCTGTCATCAGAATTATGAAAGATGTTGATTTTAGACTGGTAGCATATCCTGAAAAGACCTACAAAATAAACATAACAGTTGTTGATATCAAGCCACAGTATGGCATGTTGTTGTCAAGAAGGTGGGCAGCATTGATTGGTGGAAGTATGCAATTAGATCTGTCATACGCTATGATCCCTATGAATGGTAGGAATGCCAAACTAATCAGGGAGGAAAGATCATCAGAGATAGTGGAGAATCAAGAATCAGAGGAGCATATATGTTTTGTGGATACTGACTGTGATAATTTTAGAGTTGTCTCAGACTATAAAGGAGATAAAGAGGGAAATATTTGCATTCAAGAATTGGATCAACAGGGTCTATGGACTATGTATTTTGATGGAGCTTGTTCAAAGGAAGGCTCTAGTGCTGGAATTGTATTTCTGTCTCCAGCTGGTAAGCTTCTAAAATTCTCTTTCTTACTAAGGTTTGCCTGTACAAATAATATTGCAGAGTATGAGGCTCTATTATTAGGATTGAATGTAGCTTTGAAGCATGGAATTAAGATGTTAAGAGTATTTGGTGATTTAGAGTTAGTAGTTTCCCAAGTGAGAGATAAGTATGCATAAAAAAATAAAAGATTAAAATAATATAAGCATGCTATTTGGGATACACTTGAATTGTTTGATGCTTTTTCAATAAACTGGATAGAGAGATCAAAAAATGTCATGGCAGATTTTCTAGCTAATGTAGCCATAAGGCTAGATGATATAACTCTATCAGATGTTACAAATGTTGAAGTCAAGCTTAGACCTGCAGTGCCAGATAATGTATACAGCTGGTAGGTATTTGATGATGATAAAGATTTATTGAGATTTTTACATTACATTGATGAGTATGAGAACTAAGAAATGGACTTTTAGAACATTGTAGAGGTTGTAGATGGAAAAGAAACTCTCTTAGGGAAAGAAATAATTCAATTAAAGACAGATAAGATCCCTAGAGGGCTGGATTCTCTAGAGAGAGCTTTTGACAATAGGGACCAACTTGTTACAAAGTCATCTCCAACAAATAAGAATGATCTAGAGGAGATAAACTTGGGGACATATCGTGCCCCTAAAAAAGTATATATTGGCAAACAACTCAAGCCACATATCAGAGCTATGCTGATTGCATTGCTGAGAAAGTATAAGCATGTCTTTGCCTGGTCATATGAGGACTTGAAAGCTTATAGAGAGGATTTATTTCAGCATGAAATCCCTTTGAAGCCTAGAGCTAAACCATTTAGACAAAAACAGAGGCCTATCAATCCAACCTTAGCTCCAAAAATGCAAGAACTTATGAAGCTTAGGGAGGCTAGAATAATTATGCCTATTAGACACTCAACTTGGGTGTCTAACCTTGTCCCAGTTAGAAAAAAGAATGGTGACATAAGACTGTGTGTGGACTTTAGGAATCTGAATGTATCCTCTTTGAAGGATAATTATCCATTGCCAAACATGGAAGCCATGTTGCAAAAGGTGACTGGCTGTGAACTTCTATCTATGATGGATGGATTTTCAGGGTTCAATCAAGTGAAAGTAAAGGAATCAGAGCAATTCAAGACTACTTTCACTACTCCATGGGGAACATATGTATATGTGAGAATGCCATTCGGACTGACCAATGGAGGTGCCACATTTCAAAGGGCAATGGATGTTGCTTTTGCAGGATTGATTGATTCAATCTTGGCTATGTATCAGGATGATTTGACAGCTTATTCGAAAAGGGAGGAGCAGCATTGCATGCACCTGGAGCAAATTTTTATTAGAGCATTGGAATATGGTATCTCACTCAACCCAAAGAAATGTGCTTTTGGGGTTGTAGAAGGAAAACTACTTGGACACATTGTTTCCAAGGATGGAGTCAGGATTGATCCTGAAAGGGTAGCTGCAATTGACAAAATCCAGATGCCTAAAATGGTAAAAGGTGTTCAGTCCTTCTTTGGGCAAATTTTTTTTTTTAGGAGATTTGTTCCTAATTTTGCAGAGACCACCAAGGAGATCTCTAAAATGCTGAAGAAGGATGCAATTGTCAAATGGGAAGATGAAACAACCAAATCATTTCAAGACATAAAGGAGGCAATAAAGATGGCTCCTATTTTAAAATCTCCAGATTTTTCTAGGCCATTTCAATTGTTTTCATTTGCTTCTTTCCATACTATTGCTGCATGCCTATTACAAAAAAATGAAGAAGGGTTTGAAGAGCCTATATCTTTCTTTAGTAGGTCATTGCAGGCTATTGAATTAAAGTACGACATCATGGAGAATCAGGCATATGCATTGGTTAGAGCAGTCAAGAGCTTTAGGCCATATTTAGTGGGCTCTCACATAGTTGCTTATGTACCTCATGCAGCAGCGAAAGATATATTTACTCAGCAAGAGGTAACTGGAAGGAGATGCAGATGGATAAACAAGTTGCAGGAATTCAACATAGAGATACAGATCACAAAGTTGGTAAGAGGACAAGGTTTGGCAAAATTGATGACACAGTCAAACCTAGAGGCATGCCAAGTGAATGCACTACATAATGAAGATATAAACATGTCAGATTCTGAATGGTATAAGGATGTAGTACATTATTTGCAGAATTTTAACTGTCCTTCCCACTTCAGTGATAGTCAGAAGAGGACATTGAAGCTACATGCAATTAGATACATTGTTGTACAAGGAAAACTATATTGAAAAAATCCTGATGGTGTACTACTTAGATGTGTGGATGAAAATCAGGCTATTGATATCTTAGGTGATCTACACAAAGGAATGTGTGGTGGACATTACACTGCCAGGACAACAGCCCACAAAATTCTTAGAGCAGGCTACTGGTGGCCAACTCTTTTCTTAGATGCACAGAAGTTGGTGAGAAGATGTGATCCTTGCCAAAGGTTCTTAGGAAGGCTAAGATATGAGGGTGCATTACCCCTTAGGACTGTAATTGTAGAATCTCCATTTCAGCAATGGGGAATTGATTTTATAAGGGAAATCCCAGAAAAATCAAGTGGATGACATAGTTGGATTTTGGTTGCTACTGATTACTTTACTAAATGGATTGAGGCAATTCCAACTAAAAGGGCTACAAGCCAAGTGGTGATAGATTTCATCCTAGAAAATATTATTATTAGATTTGGAGTACCAGTCAAATTGGTCATAGATAATGCAATGTGCTTCAGGTTTGGTGAGTTTGTTGATTTCTACAATAACTATAGGATTAGTTTGTCACATACATCACCATACCACCTACAAGGAAATGGTTAGGCAAAGTCAAGAAATAGAAGCCTCATGAAAATCATCAAGAGGGTGATAGATAAAAATAAGAGGGCATGGGATTCAAAGTTAAGGTTGGCATTATGGACTGACAGGGTGACAGTGAAAAGAGCAACTGGAAGGTCACCTTTTGAATTGGTATATGGTGCAGCAGCTAGATTGCCTATAAATAACCTCCTACCAGTTTATAAATTTGTACAAGAAAATGATGAGGAAATTGAAGATCCAATGACAGAGAGGATAAATCAACTGGTTGCACTAGATGAGATCAGAAGGGAGGCATACAGGACAAATATCATGAAACAACAAAAGGTGAAGTATCTATTTGACAAAAGAACTACAGAAAGAAGGTTTCAGATAGGTGACCTGGTCCTTATGTGGAATGCAAGGAATCAGGATAGGGGCAAGCATGGTAAATTTGAGCCCTTGTGGGTGGGCCCATATCAAATCAGTAAAACCCATGAGGATGATGCCTACTTCCTCCAGACCCTGGATGGTGAACTACTGGAATTGCCTGTGCACAGTAAATTCCTTAAGGCCTTTTTCTCATGAATGAGGCATCTTTGTGCACACTGTAAACTAGATGTAAATGTTTTGTACATGCCTTGTATAGTCGGTGTTGTCTTGCATTTTGGATTTTGTCTGGTCTACCCTGGAGTAGTTTGGTCGTCACTGCAGTCTTGCGCCTGCACGTCCCCAATCGGAGCCTGTGTTGGTACCCATTTATGTCTAGGGTTGTGAGCTTGAGCATTTGTAGGATTTTTTATTCAAATCCTAAAATTTATGGGGCATGATGTTATGACATGTCAAGATTTCTGTCTATGCTGCATCTTTCAGTGTGCATGAGCATCATGTCAAATATGTTTGTGATCCTGAGGTCTGAAATCTGAAAAACTCAAAGTCTAAATCTTTCTTTAAGAAGCCTACCATGTGGGGGAGTGTAAAATTCCAAGCAGGATTGCCTTTTATACCACCCTGAAATTCGGCCTAGTGAGGGAGTTATGCCTGTCAAAGTTTTAAGTCTTTTTGCCTCATCATCATATTCTGGCATGACCCTATATTTTGCAGAAGGGAGTCATCATCATGTTTCAAATATCGGGTGACCTTAGTCAAGATCACCCCGATGTTCTTTTATCACCCTATGCTGCTGACATCAGTTTTATGCAAGGGGTGACATTTGTTTCTCTAACGGCTACATCATTTTTCTGAAGGAGGGGGGTGATATCCCAAATATTAGTCATATTCTAAATGTCACCCCAATATTATAGCAAAGCTACAGTGCAGCCAAATATTTTACGGAAGGGGTGATGTTTCAAATATCGGGTGATCTTCCGATTATCCCTTATTTTGTCAATATGATGGTGATGTCATCAGGAGCCGATAGGATTTCATGCAGGAGGATTTTTCTACAATACGTCAAGGTGATGTTTCCCACAGGGTGATATGTGAATATGATGGTGATGTCATCAGGACATCACTAGACATAATCATGAGGATCACCGGTGAGACATATGGATATCGACAGGGCAGGAGGATTTTCCTCCGATGCATCAGGTGGTGCCGATGAGGTTGACGTCAGGATGATATCGAGCATCGGAGCATCATGCGGTAGGATCATGATGAGGTATATGTTGATGCCATTGGGAACAAAAGTACCGACATTATGTATGCTCTCAGCCCAGTTTATATTGTATTGAGGAGGTTGCCACGGGGTGCATGTGGGATAATTAGTTCCCTCATATTTTGAAATATCAGGATCATGATTCTTGGTGGGAAAAGCTTCCAAGGAATCATGCGACCACTGCATTCTCAGGACCGCGAGTAGGTGGACATTAATGCCGAATGTTACAGGGTATGGGCAATGATATGGATAGATTTTAGTACCCGATTGAAGTTGAGGATGCCCAAATGGCAGCGCGTGGCTCAAAACCCCTTCCTGTCTCCTCTTCCACCTACTGCATTCAATGTTTGAGTGCCACTTCCTCTGAATGAACTGTATTTGGCAGACTTTTGACTTTTGCCATGTAATTAGTGTTGGGTGCACCCTCCTACTATATAAAGGAGGCCATGTTACTCATTTTGGTTGTTGAAAAACTAGACAAATTTTGGGTGCTGTGACACAATACAACTTCTTTGGTGGCCCTTTTTTGGATATCTTGTGAGTTTATGAGTCTCATGTTGTATGTTTTTCTGCATTAATCCACTGATATCATGTTAATCTAAATGAGTAATGCTATATTGCATGTGTTCAGTCATTTGTCTCCAAACTGAGTATGTTCTTCTTCTGAGTCTAAGCATCTAAGGGGTGTTTAGGATTCTAGAATACAGGTTTGTTGTATTGAATGCTTGACTTCTTACTTCTACTCAAGGAGTAGATTAAATGTTTTAGATCAAGGGTTGGGAATAATATATTGCAGTGAGGATATTGTAAGTAGAGATAACAGGATACCCTATCTTGGGAAGTATCTGTAAGGCAGATACTGCAAAACCCCTTGATATCCAGTCTTTGGTATATGTTCATGTAGGCCATTCACATGTGTACATCTACTGACTCCGAGCCTTGGATAGGCACCAATCTAGTCTTGTATTGAGGTTATACCCAAGGTCCTAGTTTTGCATCCACTTAAAATCAAACCTGAACTTCATAAACAAACCTTTTAGGACATTAGAAGTAGTTTTAGGATCCAAAATCCTCTGTCTACAACTGAATATAGGCCCAAAGCTAGCCCCTTTGCACTTATCTCACAGTTTTGGTCTACTTAATAGAGGATTTATCTGCTTTGTGTCAACATCCCATCAAATACATAGATGCATTTTATAGATGTTGAATAGGGAATACCCCCCTTGGTTTTGTATAGCCTAAAGAAGAAGAGATATTTATAGAGTCTATCTCCTATACTGTTGGCCCCTGGCCTGGGAATTCTGTTGATCAATGATGGCTATTTTGTAGGGATTACTGGGAATAAGCATCCAGTCTGGGAAAATAACCAACAGTCATCACACCTTTGTTTTTGTCACCTATAATTTGATCTTCAGAATGATTAACCTTACATACCTGAGAGTCTTAACAACATTTTCTGGAGCCTCTTCTTCATCCTGACTGTATTCTTTCTCAACTTTTTCTTCATTTTCTATAGTCACAGATTCATCTAGTTCATAGCAACTTAGATATGATATTCTTTCCTTGCTTTCATCTAACTTCACATTGGCACTCTCAACAATCTTATTCAGTCTCTTATTGTAGCACTGGTAAGCCTTGCTCTTGGTAGAGTAACCAAGAAAAATTCCTTCATTGCATCTAGTATCAAACTTGCCTAGTTCTTCATCTCTTTTGATATAACATTTGCTTCCAAAAACTTTGAAATACTTCACTATAGGAGCCCTTCCATACCATAATTCAAAAGGAGTTTTAGAACTATTACCTTTCACTTAAACTCTATTTAGGATGTACATAGTAGTATGTATGGCTTCTCTCCAATACACTTCCGGTAGGTCAGCGTCCTTTAGCATAGTATTGGTAGCTTCTTGAACTGTCCTATTTTTCCTTTCAACAACTCCATTTTGTTGAGGAGTCCTACGTGCAGACAATTGTCTTTTTATCCCTTATTCTTCACAAAAAATATTGAATTCATTTGATGTGAACTCACCTCCTCTATCAGACCTTAAGCATTTGATTCTCAACTCTAACTCATTCTCAACCATTGCCTTGAAAACTTTGAACTTGTCTAGAGCTCCATATTTTTCTTTTAGAAAAGTGACCCAAGTCATTCTAGAATAGTCATCAATAAGCAACATAAAATACCTATCTCCTTGCAGACTTCTTGTCCTTGTGGGACCACACAAGTCTATATGTACTAGCTCCAACAATCTAGCAGAGAATTGTTCTTTGCTTTTGAAACTTGTTTTTGTTTGTTTCCCAAATTGACACTCCTTACAAATAGTGTTGGTTGGCTTCACAAGTTTAGGCAGATCTCTTACAACCCGTGCAAAACTTATCTTCACCAAATTGTCAAAATTGATATGACACATCCTTCTATGCCACAACCAACTCTCATCTATCTGGGCCAATAAACAATAATCATTGTTTCCTCTTAATTGGTAAATGTTACCTCTGGTCTTCTTACCAGTAGCAATCATAGTTCTAGAGATTTCCATGATCTTGCACCCATTGTCTTTGAATCTTAGATCATAACCCTTGTCACACATTTGATCAACACTCAAAAGATTATGCTTCAAACCCTTCACATATAGGACATTATCAGTATTATTCTTTCCATCAAATGAAATAGATCGTTTTCCACAAATCTTACTAGCTGCATTGTTTCCAAATCTATCGAGTCCTCCATCATACTTTTACAAACTTAAAAACTTACTTTTGTCACCAGTCATGTGGTGTGAGTATCCACTATCAATAATCCATTCATCCTTATCCTTCTTAACCTGAACAGGCAAAGCACTTTCTTCCACTGGTTTTTCTTCCTTCACAAAGCTAGTAGGATTAGTAGACACATGTTCTTATTTTAATAGCAATAAACAAGCATTCATTTGCACTAGTACTAGCATCATAAGATTCATCATCAGTCACACCTTCATCATCAAAATCTCTAACATAATAGTATTTCTTTGGAGCTCTAGGCCTGTTCTAAAATTTTTTTCTATTCCTTTCAATTCTTTCAAGACATCTAGAAGCATAATGACCAACTTTACCACATAAAAAACATTTGAAAGGTAATTTGCCTTTGAACTTATTGGAACCTCTTTGCAATCTATCAACAAAGTTAGCTTCAATTTCATCAAAGTCATCAATAGGCTCCACTTTTTATTTTTCAACTATGGAGACCTTTTTAAAAGTACTAGCTTTGAAAGCAATCTAAACTTTTGGTAGAGCATCACCAAGTTATCTCATCTCAAAGGTTGTAAGATTTTCAAGTAATTGATCCTTGTCGACAGTTTTTATAGTCATTAATTCTTCAATTGCAGTTACCTTGTGACTATAGGATTTTGGTAGTGACCTAAGAATTTTCATCACAACTTCCTTCTCACCAATGATTCCTCCCATACCTTTTATTCCATTGACAAGTTCATCAACCTTTTGCATGAAGGTTGTTATGTTTTCATCTTCTTTCATCTTTAAACCCTCATATTTTACTTTCAGACCTTGCAACTTGGCTTCTTTTATAGAATCATCTCCTTCATATAAATTTTTCAACTTTTCCCAAACTTCATTTGTAAATTCTAGATCCATGACTTTTATCAACTTAGTGTCAGTCAAGGTGCTTAATAGGGCATCTCTAGCTTTTGTATTCAACTCATATTCTTTGATTTCATCTTCAGTTGTCAAACCATTTTCAGGCATGGTATATTTTGTTTCTATAGCTTTCCACACTTTATAACCAAGACAAAGGAGATGGCTTTTCATTCGTACCTTTCATAGAGCATAATTTGTCCCATCAAACTGTGGAGCTTCCTTCTTAAAAGATATCCTAGATCTTCCTCAAGCTGTTAGGCTTTCTTCTAAGGAACATGATTTGATACCAATTGTTGAAATGCACCAGACAACTAAGAGGGGGGGTGAATCAGTTGTCTCCAAAAATTTAACCTCTTATGAACATTAACTCATCAAACACTTGATTACTATTATTCAGATTTAACAATGAAAGCATGAATTGAAAAACTTAACACAATAATAGAATCAACACATGAGACACCAAATTTTTATGTGGAAAACCCTATAAGGGAAAAACCACGATGGGTGTTAGCCCACAAGAATATATAAGTTATAGCAATACTGAAAACTAGAGGCTCACTACCTTAGGGCTCACTGTCCAAAATGGTCACTGCAAATGTTTAGGCTCACTGCCAAGATTGGTGAACTGATTTGATAGCATCTACTCCATGTCTAATTCATTTCCATTGAAGCATAGTATATCTCTTTTGCTTTTCTCATTTACACCTTCGCACTTATCTTTTCATTTTTGCACTTGCACACTCTTTTTGCAACTACATTACATGTTTTTATAAAACTCATCAACCTTGGAATGTACATAAAGGTCGTCATTACATTCATCAATTGTTGGAGCAATCTCCAAGGTTGGCATTACAAACATACATAGAAAATAGGTCTAGACCTAATACAAAAGTTTGCTAAGGGAAGGATGTAATGATGTATGTAGATCACACAACACATTAGTTGGGACTCAAATACAATCTTCCATGCCACAACACGCTACTACAATCTTCAATGCAACTCCACAATTAGTGAAAGTAACCAAGTCGGCCAAGACAGCTGTTCACATTAAGACTTTCAAGAACAGTCTTTATCTTTGATCCAAGTTTCTCTTTACAGACCAATCCAAAGGTAGGAACACAATTAGGAGACATCCACAAGCACATTGAAATCATCAAGAACAACTACACAACCTCTAACCACTCTATCAAACAGATTCTTCAAACTGGAGCTCATAAATGACACTGTCAGGTACTGTCATAAGGAAAAGATCGCTTTTGGACCACCAAGTCACGAACCATTAAAGTTGAAGGCACATAACATCATCTCAGACTTAACTCTAGAACCACAAATCAAAATACTTTAATGCGGGGAATGCAGAGCATAATACATTCTCCCTATCACCAATGAATACTAAAAAAAAACAACTTTTGCTCTGGTGAACATGACTCACTCAAATCTTCATACCAAGGGCTAAAACTTGGAATATAGCATCTTCAAACATGCCTATAAATAACTTCCAATCTACAGACAAAGATATTCATTCTATAGGAAATGCAGAGCAATCTATTGGACTGTTCTTTTGTAGACAAAGATATTCTGCAACATATTGTTTCTACCAAAGGAGCAAATTTTCTCAATATCCTCAATATCAGGATATCCAACACTTACATAGGTAAATACAAAGCATCTAACTCATTACAAGCAAGCATCAAAGCAAGAGCATAGTTGGCACCAATGACAACACTAATATGTTGACATCAATGACAACACCAGTTAGGCACATACTTGCAACAAGGAGAAGATGGAATGGATGATGGATAGTGTATTATGATGTGGATTATGTAAAATCATGGACCATAGGGATGTGATGGGGGAGATATGTAGGATAGTGGATGAAAGATGGAGAGATGAAGGTATATGGGAATGTTTTAGGGTTGAGGGGAACCAAGACCAATGGGTGCACACACCATGATGCATTTGGAAGCTTATATTTTGAGTGGGGTGGGTAGTAATGGTGATCAAGATAGGGGATTTTTGGATGGCCGATATGGGGTTTTAGGGACCCAAATGGAGTTAGGAATTATGGGATTTTTAGATGGGGAGCGGGATGTTTGGGATTTTTGAGAGTTGGAGGTGGATGCCTCATTTGGATTGTTTTCTTTGTTCTTAAGGACCCACAACATTTTTTTTTCTTTTCCTTTTGATGGTGTGGGCTTTGGTAGCCTTTTGGATATTTGATTTTGCTTGGGAGGGATAGCATCTTTAGACTTTTGTGGATGTTTTTCTTTATGTAGAGAGGCATCCAAATTTTTATTTTTGAATCTCGTGGGTGTGTTGGTAGCTTCTATTTTGGATGATGTGTGCTTTTGTTGGTCTTGATTTGGGATTTTAGGGGATTTATGGATAGAGGGGTTAAAACTGGATTTATGGATGAATGGATGAGGGGATTTGAGGATGGGGATGTTAGGCATTGGGAGGATGGGAGGATAAGGGGATTTGATTTTAGGAGTTGGGAGGATGGGAGGATAAGAGGATTTGAGGATGGGGATGTTAGGAGTTGGTAGAAGTGGAGGTAAAGTTGATGGGGGCATGTGTTTGGTCACATGCTTTTTCAAATGATATGAGGATGGATGAGGGATGGCAACATATGATTTGGAGGTGCGATAAGGTGCACCAGATTTGGGATTGGATGAATGGGTTTTGGAAGGTGTGTGGATGGTACCAACATGTTTATATTGTTTTCCTTGGGATGTATAGCCAAGGCCATATGAGTATGGATGGGCTCCAAAATGCCTTGTTTGTGAGGGTTTAAACCTTTTCCTTGATAGTTCACATGTTGGAGCATGCGATATGCAATGGGATGTTTAGTGCTTTGGAAACAAGACGCGAGTCCATTATTTATTGGAGAAGGATAGGTGGTGGATGGAATTTGTTCACCTCCTATGAGGGAGCCAACATAGATGAAGGTGTTTTTTCCAAGTGGATAAGAGGATAGATTTGGGATGGGATTGATGGGTGGATATAAAGGATTAATGGGGGATGATAAAGGGGTGATAGAAGATGGTGTGGGATTAATAGATTGATCACTAGATGGGAGGGGATCGAGGATGGGATTAGATGGGATGCTTAGATCTTGATTATGATAGGAGATTGATGCTTCATCATGCTTTGGATTTGATTCTAGGCATAGCTCATGTGTTTGCATGGAGGTGGAAGTGATTTGGATAGATGTGGTAGGTTATTGGATGGGTGGGATGGGCTCTTGTCGTATAGGCTCTTCAATATAGCTAGGTGTTGGATTAGATGAGGGTGTTTGATTTGTGATTAAATGGTAGGAGATGATGGGAAATGATTCCTTGCTAATAGCCAATGGATGACATCCTTCATGAGTGTATGGGTTGAAGAACAATATAATGGATGGATAGTAAGGGTGGATGGTGTAGGATTAGGATTGGGATTGGATAGGTGGGTGATGGGATTAGGTAGTGATGGTTCTTGGATGGGTTCAAGGATAGGCATTGGATTAGATGGTGGTGTTAAAGGGGTGGGGGATTTGGGGGATTCCATAGCTTTGTTTTCATTTTTTGCTAATGTTCTTTGGAGGAAATCCCTCAAAGATTCTTTGGATGTTGTTGGCTTAGGATTTGGAAGATTTGATAGTGGATTAGATAGTGTATTAGATGGTGGATGGGTGATAGAGATTGATGTATTGGGAGATGGATAGGTTGATGGATTAATGTTGATAAGGTTGGAGGGACATTGTTTTGGGGGGATTGAGACTAATGGATTGTAAGGTAGATATGGTGAGGGATTAAGGTTGATAGGATTGGAGGGATATTGTGATGGAGGGATTGGAGGATAGGGATTAGATGATGGAGGATTCACATAGGATAATGATTGTGTATGTAGGATTTGGATTTCCACTATAAGGTGTGCTAGGTTGGTGTTCCCTTGATCAAAGCTAGGATAACAAAGGTTGGGGGATGGATAAGTTTGAGGTATTGATTGGTTGGGTAGGTATGATGGCATGGATGTATAAGGGGATGAAGATTGATATGAGGTTGAAGGTTGATATGATGAAGGTTATATGAGGTTGATGGGGTGGATATGTAGGGTGTTGATGGGGATGAAATAGGAGCTTGATAATCTACAATGATGAGGTGTGCTAAGGGTATATCGCTAATGATATTTTGCATTTTTCCTTAATGATAGGATTAAAATCCTCATAGGCATATTTAAGTCTTTGTAAATGTTGCATTTCCACATAAGGATCCATTTTGTTGAGATCAAATTTAAAGACCTTAGGATAATTTGTTTTGATTTATTTTGATGGATGATTGATGATTATGTATGCTTAAGGTAGACTAATGACACTTACTAGCAATAGAGTTGATTGGGTTGGTTTGATTGGATGACTTACTTAAGATAGACTAATGATCTCAAGCAAGTTTTGATAAAAAGTTGATGATGATTCACTAAGGTCTTGATTTTTGATTGGGTTGCTTTGTATTTGGATTTTGATAATGATGTTGGGAGATTTTGATAATGATTGTGATTAGGATTTTGATTTTGATTTTGATTGTGGATGGGGGAGGAAGGAAACTAAGTCCTTAACAAAAGTTTGATTTGTAAATGATGATTATTGATCAAGGATTAGGGGTTGGGATGTTTGATTTTGAAGATAGATTTTGGATGGTTGATGATGTTGATTTTGGATTTGGATTATGATTTGGAAGATTGTGGATTGATGTTTGGGTGATGTTTTGGAGATTGATTTTTGGATGAAATTGATCAAACAGATAAAGGAATTGGATTAAGATGATGGTGATGAATTGGATTAAGGATGATTAGGATGAATAGGATATGATGGGTGAGATATTATTTGGATAAGTTGGATGATTGGGAAATGAATAAGATAGGTGGTTAGGATTAGGACCTTGTCTTGACTTAGCAAATTGATTCAGATTAGGGTCCAATGATGGTGGACTAGGAGAATGATTTGGGTGACTAGGATAATGATTAGGATGAAATTGAGTTGATTAAGATTAGATAAATGGATTAGGATATGGATTGGGAAGATAATGGATATCAGATTGGAAATTGATTAGGATGATAATATGGGATTAAGATCAAACATGGGGATTAATCAAGATCAAATGATAGGATATGATAAGTGGGGGAGGGTTTAGCAGTATTCGGAGGAGACCCAACCTGACGTTAGGGGGTTGTGGAGGGACATTTGATTTTTGGACATGGAGGGAAGAGGCACTAAAATAGATGTAGAAGGTGCTAAAAGATGAACTAAAGGCACTGAAATAGTCACCAATGGTGCTAAAATAGTCACTAAAGGTGCTAATAGATAAGCCAATGGCACTAAAGGATGAAGCATTGAAGGATGAACAAATAGCATTGATAGATAAGCGGATGGCACTGAAAGGCTGTGAAGTTTTGAAAATTGTTGGATTGATGGATGAATTTGATTTTTCTTGGCTCAAAGATCTTGGCAAGAGATAATGCAAACAAGAAAGACACAATGGTTGGCTTTAATGCATAAAAGTGATGTTTTGATTTCATAGGTTCTCACATGGAAGACACACCATTCACTCGAACATTCTTAGATTTATTCAAGTGGGTGTATATGTTGATGTATAAATTTGCACAGGTTCTAACACTAACATGGGAAGTTTCAAGATTGTGAGACTTGATACTTGAAACAACCTCTAGATTTTATAGAAGCTGGCTCTTCCTATTTCAATAGGGTTTTGAGTAAAGGGGAGAGGAAGAAACAAGATTAAAAATACAATAAGTAAAATCCTAACTCTATGGCAATGTGCCTGAATGAAATATTTTTCCTTAACTAGCACAGTGAATAAATTCTCAAAATTTAGCTATATTAAAGAGCAAATGTTGCATGATCAATATAGATAGATTGTAAATGAATTAAAAAGATCAAAGGCTAAACTCAAATGATTTATGCAAAGACACAGATAATATCACCAATAACACAGAACAGAGCTCCTTCCATTAATAATTTAGCAAATATAAAAGGCACAGAGACATGCACAACTATAATAGCTTCCTTATTAGAAACAACAAAATTAAGGCAAATGATAATCTGATCACAGTCAAAAGTTTTGAATTCTCAATCGATAACTCCCTTTCATGTTACAATATCTCCTGTATATATAACCATAAAATTTGATTCAAGATCACCACCAACTACCAGGATCCAAATGGTTGAAACAAAACTGTCACTTGAATCGACACTGAGAATCTCCTCAAATCCGCAACTGCCTTTTCCTACATGCTCATTGGTTGAGCGATAAAATATGTGGCACATCAACTGTAGTTTTGTTAAGACACATGGCAGCACCTGCGGGTCTTCAAATGGCTTCAAAATATACCACGCGGCAACTTCCGCTTAACATTCAGCTTCCTTCCCTTTGAAACAAGACACACAGAAAATTGACACTTGTTGCCATCCGCCAGACTTAAAACATGATACGCAGTAACCTTGGAGAAACAAAACTGAGACACTTGGCATCTTCCCTATATCTCAAAACTTCTTTATCTTTATACCTCAAACATCTATGGCTATGACACTTGGTGCCTTCCGCACCATTTAGAAACTATGACATTATATGGGACCCACCATATATCTCCTTAATTCCTGTACACAGACATAATATTGTGACACATGGCATCTCCTGCTTAAAGAAAAAATAGAAACATGGCACCCTCTGGCTATATCAATAGATTTATAAAAGAGTACCTTGTAATCCTATGAAGATGACACTTGTGCTCCAGCAACAACTAGAAATTACAAGAGAATATATGTGTCAATGCCCGAGAGAATCAAAATGAGAGTAGTTTGACTCTCTGCTTACGCCATGTGGCACACTCTGGTACAAGCTATGAAGCTGTGTTGTAATAAATAGGACCCACCATATATGTCAGTACTAATAAATCTTATCAAAAGAGATACACAAGGCAGCTTCCAACAACATCAATATGAGGACACTCGGCAACACCCATGGCTTACTGTATCAAAAGAAACTTTTCATCAAGGCCTCCGACATCAACATGTGGCACACTCTGGAGCAAGCAAGAAATTTCAATAAAAGAAATAATGCCATAGATACGTGGCGCATTTCAGCAACAACTAGAAAAGAAGCATAATTGAAAGAAACACGTGGCAACTTCCACGGAACACTAAACATTTTCCCCTATTACTCCATATTGACACATGGCGTGATCTGTGCACAAGAAACATAAAGCCACAGAGAGAGAAACAACAACTGTAGAAACACTGAGACAGAAACCAAGCTGAAACAAAATGTAGAGTTTTAGCTCTACAGTTCATGGTGACTACGAGGACTTCTGGGCCTACTCAAAAAGAACTCCAAAAAGAAACAAAAATGTACTGTCACTGTCAATAAAAGCTCAATCATAAATTTTGCATTACAGCTTGATATACAGACCACTCTAAATCTGACAATCCCTGTCTTCTCTGTAAATCCTAGAAAACAAAATCTAAATTGATGATATCTTTGTGGGAAAAAGATTGCAAAATTTGAAGTACATGTAATTGAAATTCAAGCTAAGCCATTGGAACCAAGATAGCTTCCACTTCTGCCACACTGGAGGAATCATTCAGACCCTAAAAAATAGTCTGATCATTTTGTTTTGTTAATAGCAAAGCTTTTATTTCATCAATCATTAATACTATATTACTATCAGGAAAAGGTGAAGGCAAACCCAACTGCACTAAATCCTCAATATGTTTCTTCATATTCTTAACTCCTTTGACTATATCCAAAAATTCCTTACAATTCATGGCAGCAGAGTTACAACTCAAAACTTCATTCACCTTTTTGGCAGCAACCATTCTATCACTTATACCAGCTACAGACAGAGTCTCATTAGATGTGTCATAAAGTTTCTATAACAAAAGCTGAGAATCTGAAACCCTCAATGAAACAATAGACAAAGTTGCTTGCACAGAAGACTCTACTTTCTCACATAATTGTTGGGCATTTAACAAGAAAGTAAGGGTTGGCTTCAGTTGTACAATCTCCTTAGAGATTCTTCTCCACATAGATGCATATAGCTCCTTTACCAAATTCAAAACCCCTGTAGTTTGTGGCCTCTGTGACAACTCAATTATTAGTTGCTTTGCCTTTTCCTGTTCTTCCATAAGCTATGCTTGAGCTACACTATTCAGATTTTGCTCTTTCAAAAGGGTCTGCTGCAGTTGTGATGCCTCTTATAATTTGTCTTGATACCTTTTTTTCCACAGTGGCCTTCTCTTGTCTTAAGGTAGTAGCAACAACTTTCACCTGTGATAATTTAACTTTCAAGGCTACAAATTGAGCCTGTGCTTCTTGATGAATCTATAGAGAAACAGTAGATTGCAACTCCTTGTTCAAGATGTCAATTTCTTTAACCTTGGCTTGTATCTCCCAAGTTAAGCTACTGCTAGTAGCCTTCACTTGTGTCAAATCAGCTTCTTCTGTAACCTTTTGAATACCTTCAAGTAATCAGTGGCAACTGCTAAAGTAGTTTCATTCATCAATTCAACTTGGTCTTGTGGACTTAAAAGAGACAGATCCATAGCCACTACATTCATTGAATAATCTTGTGGCTACATTTGCTCATTAGGTTTGATCACATTAGGAGCCAAATGTGTGACAATCAAAGACTATTGAATAGGATCAAACAAAGATTTTATGTGAGCTACAACAGGGCTCTTATTCTCTTTCTTTCTTTTCTTCTCCATCTGAGCCTCTCTTGCTTTTCTTGTTGTGTCAACCTGGGCTTGGAAGGTAGGAGGTGATGCAATATAGCCTCCAGCAAATGGATGACCTTGAGGTAGACCATAAGGGATGGTAGTTGTTTGTTGGGTAGGATCAAAATGTGGCAAGGCCTGCTTGGGCACAGATGGGGAAAATAGAGGTAAGGAAATGTCTTGTGAAGACATGGCCGGTGAACTGGCAACTGGGGAAAAGGTTTGCAAAGGCACAACAGAAGTGGCAGGAGACGTGGAAAATTTGTTGGGAATTAAGGTGCCTCAACCTTGGTAATTCCTTGTATCATTTTCATTGTATTTACTTATTTATTGCCTATGTTGTAAATTCATATTGTCATCTTGTGGGATGTGGCACGGTGATGTGTCATCCTACATGGAAGATGACAACTTGTAATTTTGTCCTCACATGAGGAGATAGGCATCCGACTTTGTAGTAGGAATATTTTTCCATGTGTTAGCATCTTGGATGTTGTGTAAGGGAATATTGACTGAAACAGTCATGACAGATTCCTATGACAAAGTTATGACATGTAAGAGTCAGAAATAGGAGATTCTATGATAGGTAAAGACATGTGTCGAAGAGCATCTTTGAAAAAGGCATCTTTGGGTGCCCCAAGGTGGACTATGACATGTTGTAAGAGAATATTCTATTTATAGCCTATGTATGACAGATTCTCTTATAGATGTAAGTTATGACAGCTATGATAGATTCTATGATGGTTGTAAGAGTCGTAAGAGCATCTGTCATAGCCCATTTTGGAAATAGGTGACCTCTTTGGGATGGGGTGTGTGGACAAGTGTTAGAAGCATCTTACAATGTTGACCAAGTGTCCATAGGCATGGGTTTTGGGACATGAGGCCAAGTTGGACGCCCATTCCAAGATAGAGGCAATTTTGCCTTGTATTTTCTATATAAACAGGTGCTTTGAGGAGGAGTTGAATTATGTGATTGATAGGTACTGTTATGTTGCTAGAATACCTCCAAATATGAGTGTTGAAGACTCCTGAGAGCTTGCATTGCAAGTGTATTGTAAACAACATTTATATTTGTTAATACATTGTGCAAGTTTTGGAGTGTGGGGTTTTTCTCCCGAAAGGGTTTTCCCCACGTTAAATCTTGTCTCTCTTCTTTTGTGTCATTCTATATGTATGTTGTTTTCTACAATATCTCTATTATTGGGTTGATAACACTGTAATTGTAAGGATTTAAAAGAATTTACACTCTACTTCCCTCATTATATTAGCATAGGAAGTGTGTTCTGTGTACCTTGCTTCCTTTCAGTTGGTATCAGAGCTTTGGTCCTAGTTGTTGGGTAGGGGTTTTTTGAGCTGATCTTAGTTTGAGTGAGAGTCCTGTGCAGAGTATTCTGTAATCTTGTTGTAGGAAAGAGATGGCAGGCACATTCAGAAGAATCAAGGTGGAGAAATTTAATGGCACTAATTTTGAGTTGTGGAAAATCAAGATGGAAGACCTACTTGTTGATCGTGACCTATGGGAAATTGTATCCGGTGTAAAACTAGTTGCTCTGGCACAAGCTGATTGGGATCTCAAAGATCAAAAGGCTAAGGGTCTCATAAGACTTAGTTTAGCTAATTCTATCCTATTAAATGTCCATGAGGAGAAAAGCACAAAAGACCTATGGAAGAAGTTGGGTGATGTTTATCAGGCTAAATCCCTGGTGAACAAACTTTTCCTAAGAAAGAAGTTGTATTCTCTGAAGATGGAGGATGGAGGATCTGTTGCAAATCATCTGAATGCCTTTAACATGTTAATTGCTTAATTGACATCAGTTGGTGTGAAGATGGAGGAGGAGAATCGTTGTATGACCTTGCTTTGTTCTTTGCCAGACTTGTGGGATCATCTTGTGATGGCTATTGGAAGCACCACATTCACTTTCACAATGGATGAAGTGGTATCTTCGCTGTTATCTGAAGAGATGTGGAGAAAGTCTTCTGAAGTAGCCAAAGAGGCTCTTGTAGTTCATGGAAGACCCAAGGAGAAAGGGAAAAAGAAAGACAAGAAAGATGAGAAGGGCAGATCCAA
Organism: Cunninghamia lanceolata; assembly: GCA_027924645.1. Taxonomy (NCBI): domain Eukaryota; kingdom Viridiplantae; phylum Streptophyta; class Pinopsida; order Cupressales; family Cupressaceae; genus Cunninghamia; species Cunninghamia lanceolata. The sequence goes on along the minus strand of BSBN01001291.1, from coordinate 3,227,119 downwards.
ATCCCATGGGAGATCCAAATCTCCTAGAAAGTCCAAGGCTCTTTGTTGGAACTGTGGCAAAATCAAGCATTTTCGAAAGGAGTGCAAAGAGGAGAAGAAAAAGAAGAAGAAAGCTCCTAATTCAAATTCTAACAAGTCACAAGATGATGGTGATTCCTTTATCACAACCCTGGCCACCCATGCATCTAATGATGTGTGGTTGATTGATTCTAGTGCATCATTCCACATGACCTTGCATCAAAGTTGGTTTACAAAGTATGAAGAGTTTGATGGTGGAAGGGTGTACCTAGGTGACGATTCTCATCTGAGGATTCTTGGTCATGGAAGAGTCTCAATCTGATTCCCTGATGGACAAGTGAAGGGGAACACTGAGGTTATGCACATCCCAGGTCTAGCACGAAACCTACTTTCTGTAAGTATGTTGAATGATGCAGGTGTGCAAGTTGTCTTTTTGAAGGATGGATGCAAGTTGACTAGAGGATCTATGGTGCTTGCTAAGGGTACTCAGAGAGGTACTCTGTTTTAGCTAGAGGCATGCACTTCACAATGCAATAGTTCCTCTGACTTGAAGAAAAGAGATGCAGTCACTTCATCCCCACCATCTGAACTAGCAGTGAAGAAATCTATTGTAACTAGTTCTGATGGTAGTGCGCATGCTTTGGAAGTTAAGCTTCCTACTGAAAAGACTATATTATGGCATTTGAGATATGGCCACATTGGTGAGAAGGGTTTGCATACCCTAAAGAATAAAAACTTCGTTGAGCCGTTAAATGATTGTAATCTCAAGTTTGACTTTTGCGAACATTGCATTTATGGAAAGTAAAATCGTGTTCAGTTTTACTCTAGTTCTCACAAGTCTTCTGGTTTATTGGATCTTATTCATTTTGATGTGTTTGGTCTTGTTAATGTTCCTTCAATTTCTAAATCTACATATTTTGTATCTTTCATAGATGACTACAGTAGAAGGACATGGGTTTATTTTCTTAGAAGCAAATCTGAAGTCTTTAGTTGGTTCAAAGAGTTTAAAGTTTTTGTTGAGAATCAGACTAGTAAAATGATCAAGTGTTTGAGAACTGATAACGGTGTTGAGTTTTGTTCGACAAAGTTCAAGAAGTTCTGTAAAGAGCAAGGGATTGAAATACATAAGATAACTCCTTATACCCCGCAGCAAAATCAAGTTGCAGAGAGGATGAATAGGACACTGATGGAGAAGGCTAGGAGTATGCTTAGTGGAGCAAGTCTCGAACAAAAGTTTTGGGATGAAGCTGTAGCCACTACTTGCTATCTGGTAAATAAATCTCCTACATTAGCTCTTGTTGGTAAAACACCTATGGAGGTGTGGTTTGGTAAGAAGCCTTCAGTTAGACATCTTTGTGTTTTTGGTTGTGAGGCATATGCACATGTGCCTAGGGAGAAAAGGTCTAAATTGGAGAACGAGGCTGTTAAGTGTATCTTCATTGGCTATGGTGTAGGTGTGAAAGGATACAAGCTTTGGGATCATGTGGCTAAAAAGGTGTTGTATAGCAGAAGTGTTATCTTCAGAGAGCTAACAACATCTTTCATTGTTCTATAGCTAGAACAGACAGAAAAGAAAGAGGATGCGGTTCAATTTCATTCTACCCCTGAGAAGATTGAACAAACAAACCCATTAAGACCTGATGATGAGGAGAGCTCTAGCAGCTCTAAAAGCTTAGAAGAAGAAGTAGAACCTCAACCTCAGCTATTGAGGAGGTCTACACAAATAAGAAAGCAACCTAATAGGTTTGGTTATTCATTACTTGATTCTAGTTGTGCTTTTGCTTTACTTACTAACATTGATGAGCCTAGAACCTTGAAAGAGGCTATGGGCATGAAAGATACAGGTTCCTAGAAGGAGGCCATGGAAGATGAGATGGCTTCTTTAGAAAAGAATAGAACATGGGACTTGGTGCCTTTGCCTGATGGATAGAAACCCATTGGATGCAAATGGGTATTCAAGAAGAAATTTAGTGTAGATGGCAGTGTTGAAAAGTACAAGGCTAGATTGGTTGCGAAGGGGTACTCACAAGTGGAGGGAATTGATTATGGTGAAATTTTCTCTCCTGTTGTAAAGCTGACATCCATTTAATTTTGGTTATCTCTTGCAACTGCTTATGACTTAGAGGTGGAACAGATGGATGTGAAGACAACTTTCCTTCATGGTGATTTGGAGGAAGAGATTTACATGTCACAGCCAGAGCATTACATAGTGCAAGGTAAAGAAAATTTGGTTTGCAAATTGAAAAAGTCTTTGTATGGTTTGAAGCAGTCTCCTAGGATGTGTTACTTGAAGTTTGATGCCTTTGTGTTGTCAATTGGTTTCCTGAGATCGAAATCGGATCATTGTGTGTACTACAAGTTAGACAATGATCATATTCTCATTGTTGCATTATACGTTGATGATATGTTGCTGATTAGGAAGGGTAAGAATATGATTTCTGATTTTAAGTCTCAGTTGGCAGCACAATTTGAAATGAAAGATTTAGGGGCATCCAGGTACATTCTAGGAATGGAAATCAGAAGAGACAGAGCTAACAAAAAAATTTGGTTAAGCCAAAGTAAGCATGTGAAGACTGTGTTGGATAGGTTCAACATGGCAGATTGTAGACCATTGTGTGTTCCTGTTTCATTGGAGACAAAGTTGTTTATTAATGATTGTCCAAAATCTCCTAGTGAGGTGGAGGACATGAGAAAAGTACCTTATGCTAGTGTTGTTGGCATTTTGATGTATTCTATGGTCTACACAAGACCCGACATTGCCCAAGCAATGGGAGTCCTTAGTTGATTTATGGCTAATCCTGGATGGGTACATTGGGATGCAGTTAAGAGAGCGTTCAGATATTTCAGGGGTACTTCCGAGTATTCCATTTGCTATCATGGCAATGCTACAGGACCTCCAAATTCAATTTTTAATCATGGATTTATGGATTCTGATTAGGCAGGTGACATTGACAATAGATCCACTAGTGAATATGTGTTCACAATGTTTGGTGGTGTAATTAGTTGGATGAGTAAGCGACAACATGTGGTTGATTTGTCCATGACAAGAGCTAAGTACATGGCAGCAACTCATGCTTATAAGGAAGCCATTTGGCTTAAGAGATTGTGTTTAGATATTGGTGTTGATGCAGGACAGATTACGATTTCTTGTGATAGTTAGAGTGCGATTTGGCTTATGAAGAATCCAACTTTCCATGCCAAAACAAAGCATATTGATGTATAGTTTCACTTCATGTGAGACATGGTAGAGGATGGGAAGGTAAATTTGGAGAAGGTAGATACTTTGAAGAATGTTGCAGATGCATTGATGAAGCCAGTGGACATAAAGAAGTTCAGATGGTGTTTGGAGTCTATGGGCCTCTCGAATCCTGTTAATTCTATTGGCTCTTACAAGGTGTTTGACAGGTGGGAGAATGTTGGGAATTAAGGTGTCTCAACCTTGGTAATTCTTTGTATCATTTTCATTGTATTTATTTATTTATTTATTGCCTATGTTGTAAATTAAATTGTAAATTCATATTGTCATCTTGTGGGATGTGGCACGGTGATGTATCATCCTACATGGAAGATGACAACTTGTAATTTTGTCCTCACATGAGGAGATAGGCATCACACTTTGTGGTAGGAATATTTTACCATGTGTCAGCATCTTGGATGTTGTGTAAGGGAATATTAACTGAAACGATCATGAAAAATTCCTATGACAAAGTTATGACATGTAAGAGTCAGAAATAGGAGATTCTATCATAAGTGAAGATATGTGTCAAAGAGCATCTTTAAAAAAGGCATCTTTGGGCACCCCAGGGTGGACTATGACATGTTGTAAGAAAATATGCTATTTATAGCCTGTGTATGATAGATTCTCTTACAACTGTAAGTTATGACAGCTATGACAGATTCTATGACAGTCGTAAGAGTCGTAAGAGCAGCTGTCATAGCCCATTTTGGAAATAGGCAACCTCTTTGGGATGGGGTGTGTGGGAAAGTGTTAGAAGCATCTTACAATGTTGACCAAGTGTCCATATGTGTGGGTTTTGGGCCATGAGGCCAATTTGGACGCCCATTCCAAGATAGAGGTAATTTTGCCTTGTATTTTCTATATAAACAGGTGCTTTGAGGAGGAGTTGCATTATGTGATTGACAGGTACTGTTATGCTGCTGGAATACCTCCAGATATGAGTGTTGAAGACTCTTGAGAGATTGCATCGCAAGTGTATTGTAAACAACATTTAGATTTGTTAATACATTGTGCAGGTTTTGGAGTGTGGGGTTTTTCTCCCGAAAGGGGTTTCCCCACATTAAATCTTGTCTCTCTCTTCTTCTGTGTCATTCTATGTGTATGTTGTTTGCTATAATATCTCTGTTATTAGGTTGATAACACTATAATTGTAAGGATTTAAAAGAATTTGCACTCTACTTCCCTCATTAGATTAGTATAGGAAGTGTGTTTTGCGTACCTCGCTTCCTTTCAAAATTGGGTAAACTAGGTTGCCACTCCTAAATGAGAAGAAATAGAAGTAGGGGAAAAGAGAGAAGTACTTACCTAAGCCACCGAAGAGATGCTAGGAGCTTGTTGTTTCTGTGGCACTAATATTTGTTGTTCTGTGTCCTCCTCTTCTAATACCAACTTTCATATTTTCTTCCGAGGCCTATCTTATGCCTCTTCCAGGTCTTCTTCATCAATATTGATCAATGTTTGTTGCAAAGGTGCTGCTAAGAGACCCCCAAATGCTAAAGCTATTTGGATCTTGAGAGATGGTGATGATACAATTTCCTTTTGTTTTTGTAATGCACTAAGAGATGGAGGCCATGGGGCTCTTGGAGCTGAAGCTGACACTTGCCTTGTCTCTTGAACATTTTGTTCCTTCTCTACTCTTCCTTCCATTTCTACTACTTTTGGAGAGTCTCTCTGAATGTTACTCGTGTCAAGACTAGAAACTAGGGTCATATGAAAATCATCCCATATAGTTTCCCATTCTTCATCAGTTTCAACATTCTCAAAAGTATGAGTAATTTTAGATATTTCTTGTCTAGATTTCCCGTAAGCTGCAATTTTCTCTGCACTCCAATCCTTCTTCCTCAATGTAGCTCTAAGGCCTATAGTGATTAACTTTTTAGGGTCATATTCTTGTACCTTCCTATAAAAGGTTTCCCATGGCCTGGGACCTTTATCTAGCAAGTCCTTAATTCAACATAAATTGTAGGATCATCCTACTTAGGTGATCTTCTCTTCTCCCAAAAAGGATGTTTCTCATGAATGAACTTTGCAGAAACCTGATTACTGACAATCCAAGAAGCTAAGAAGTTATTTGGATCATATTTCTATTTAGCTTCAACAATCAAGAAACCATAAGCAGCCAACTTTCTCAATAGAAGATTTTTAGTTCCTCTAATTTCAATTGTTATTTTCTCCCTAGTCTAGGGGACATCATACATTTTCTTTTTCCTCTTCTTATGCCCAAAATTGTTATCAATAATAGATACTTGATGAGCCACTTCTAAAAATGTAACCCTAGGGGTCAAGACTTTTGGCAACAAAATAGGCTCCCTAGCAAAGCCATGGAGTCTAATGATAGTTGTATGGGCTCCAAAGAAATAATCACAAGAGATTGGTAATTTGGTTAAGAAACCTCTAAGGCTCTATGTTATTCTATTTTCTACAAGCTCAGGACTTAACTAACCAAAAGCGGGAGAAACAAAACATTCTACAAACTCATATGAGTCTAAGGTATCTGAGAGAACATGGGTCAATGCAAACACCAAATTGTTCTATTGCTACCAAACTCAGGGTCATACATATTTAAAGGCATGTGTTGTTGAAAGAGACCAAAATTTTGATACAGGATTAAATGAAACAGGTATGCTGAGTACCTGAAAACATGATTTTGATGAAAGTTTGCAAGTTGGTCCACCATAGCCATAGAGATTTGTTCTACAAAGTCAAGTCGGTACTCCTGGGACTTGTCCACAGCTTTCAATCTAAAGATCATTGCAAGTTGCCAATCATTTATCGTAGAATCATCATATTGACCAAAGATAAAAGTTAGCATGGCGAGGGCATCTTGAACATCAGGATTGAACTGGGCTCGACCTGTTGGCAGTGAAGGCAACAGGGTATTTTCATCCCCTAGCCACATCTTAGTGTTTAGAAACTTCACCTTAGTGTGGACATTTGCCTAGGTGGTCTGCAACTTAGGAATAGTAGGAAATGTGGCCATCCTGTCATGCTGTAAAGCCAACATATCCCTAATTGCCTTAGGGGTTATCTAACCCATGAAGGGGCCGCGTTGAATAGAAAAAGATGGAGGGTGAAACAATTCTGCACATAGGTCAATCAATTCTAGACACGGGTGAACATTAGGAACTACAAACTATGCCAATTGGGACGTCCATACTCTCATCCCAAAAGTTTTAGAATGCCCTTTTGATGCATGAACGAGGCACCTTTGGGGAGCTGCCTCCTGGAGATTCTTGGTGTTCTTCTGCATATGTGTGTCGAAGATGCCATCTGCATAATCCTTCACCTGTGTTGGATCCATACACACCCCTATTTCTAGGACCCTTGTCCTTGGATAGCTTGCTTTTGGTTGCCCTGGTGTAGACTCATAAGACTTGCTACTCATTAATTTATCAGATTGTTCAAAGAGCCCTAGCTCTTCCTATGGCAATTGTGGCTTTGACATTTTGGTATCTATTGTAAAAATCCTTGGAAACTTTTGACATAGAAATAAGACACTGGAACGAAACTGAACCTAGCTGGAATTACAGGCAAGAAACGAAGCCTTGATGAAAACAACAACTCAGAAAATGCAGAATGATAATAGCAAATGCAACACTCTAAGGGACTCAAAACTTGACTTGGTGAGGCATAATGAAACAATTAATGACACATCATGTCTTATTAATGGAATTAATGCCAAAAGACAGTTAGTGTATCTTTTAAAAATTTGTATTGGACGGAGTGTCAAATATGTATTAAAAGTGGTGATCCTTTGAAAAGATAGGTACTTTCTTGAAGCTTAAGGAACCGTCGAACAACTTTAATAAATGCAACTGCTAATGAAAGGGACCTCTGTGCTGCAGACATGTGTTCTTGGAACACTTATTTTAAAAGGGAAAAAAAGTGCGAAAGCAAGACAAAAGTGGGAAAAGAATTAAAGGACCTAACTAACTATATTACATGGTGAGTCCCAAGACTTATGTAAAATGTTTCAAGAAGATCCCATTTACTAGATTCTCTTCAAGTTCTCCATCCATAGTCTCTAGCTCAAATGCATTTTGTTTCTTATGAGAATAGATCTTAAAAGGACCTATCCATAATGAATCAAACTTACTATGCCAGCCTGGTTTAGCAGCTCTCTCATCCCATTTGAGAACAAGTGACCCAACTTCAAATTTTGGATTGGAAGTCTTTCTATCAAACCAATTCTTCACAATCTATTGATGCTTTAATAGTGACTCATGTGTCTTTTCTCTCTTCTCCTAAACCTCCAATAACTCGACAAGTCTGACTTGCATCAAGCCACTTTCCTTTATCTCCAACTATTTCAACAACTGTAAGGCAGGAACTTCTATACTTAGTGGCATCATTGCATGCTTACCATAGACTAATTCATATGGAGACACCTTAGTCACTTTTTTTGGTGTGATTCTATCTACCCATAGTGTTGCATTGAGAGATTTGTGCCAATCTCTCCGATGTTCAGCTCCCATTCTCTTTATGAGTCTAATCAGATTCTTATTGGTAGACTCTGCCAAATCATTGCCTTGTGGATAGTAATTAGAAGAAGTCTTCAGATATATTCCATTTTTTAAGGTAAACTTAGACAATCTAGTCCCTAAAAATGCATTAGCATTGTCTGATGTGATAGTACGAGGAGGGCCAAACTGGGTAGTTATCCCTTCTAGAAATTCTAAGATTACCTTTTTAATAGCTTCCTTGAGTGGCACTGCTTCACTTCACCTTGTAAAGTAATCTGTTACAGTGAGGATCCACTTGTATCCCATATTTGACATTGGATTGATCATGCCAATAAATCCAAACCCCATTGAGGAAAGGGTTCATCCACTATTATGGGACTTAGAGGCAATGCTACATTTCTCCTCTTCCCAGTATAGAACTGGCAAGCTTGACACTCTTTGACCATCTGATAGCAATCTACAAATAGTGTAGGCTAGTAATAGCCAACTTATGTCACTTTAATTGTAGTAGTCGTTGAAAAAGTCCCCCTGAGGTTCCATGATGAAACTCATGCAGTATCCTTTGGGCTTCATCCTTCTCTAAACATCTTAACAGTATTCCATCAATATTCTTTCTAAACAAAACATGATCAATCAATACAAAATGAACTCTCTGCTACCTGTAGTATCTTTTCTTATTAGGGGAGAGTTCATTTGGGAAAATACCAGTTCTCATGAACTGTATTCTATCACTTACCCAAGAGTCTTGGTCAATCTCTTGGAGTCTCAACACTATTTCAATTTCTACTTCTTCAAGCATTGATTCTTCTATGTCTTGAGTCATATATTGGCATAGTCCCTTGCCTCTGACCAATTTGGTAGGCCTTACCTCTACATCATATTCTAAAATCTTAGTTATCTAATTGGCCCTCTTTTCAGTAATCTCACCCTCCATGATATATTCCCTTACACTAGGGTGGGCTACTAATATTAGGATCTTATTCCCTGTTACTAAATGCCTAAATTTCTTAAGAGCTTTTACCATAGCATAAGCTTGCTTTTCAACAAAATTATACCTTGATTCATACTCCCTTAGTGTTCTGGAAAAGAATGCAATTGGATGTTCTCCTTCTTCTTTGTCATCTTTCTGGGTCAGAACAGGTACCACACTATGTTCTCCTCCATATACATACATTATAAAGGGCTTAGAGAAATTTGGATTCCCTAGTACAAGTGCAGTGGAAATGGCTTTCTTGACTTCTTCAAAAGTTTGTATTCCTTTAGTAGTCCATTTAAAAGCTAAATCTTTCTTCAGCAACAGAGTAATAGGTCTAACTAGCCCTACAAAATCAGATATGAAGTGACTGACAAAATTGATCTTTCCCAAAAAGGACTGAACTGCCTTCTTGTTGATTGGCAAAGATAGATTCAATATGGATGTAACTCGCTTTGGGTCTATGGAGATTCCATCTTTTGAAATGATGTGTCCCAGAAGTTTCCCTTGGGGCATAGCAAAGATACAATTCTTAGGATTTAGGGAAATCCCAAACTCCTGACATTTCTGAAAAACAACCTCTAGGTGCACAAAGTGATCTTTGGAATCTTTGGTAAATATAGTAAGGTCATCCAAATAAATCAGAATAATCTTATTTATAGGGTCTCCAAATGCTATGACCATGGCATGCTGAAAAGTAGCTCTAGCATTTGAAAGACCAAATGGCATTTTGGCATATGCGAAGGTTCCCCACTTTGTAGTGAATGTTGTATTATGTTGGTCTTCATCAACCAACCAGATCTGGTTGTATCCTAAGAAACCATCAAGTAATGAGAACCTTTCTGATCTAACTACTGTTTGCAAAATTTGTTCCATGGATGGTAGGGGGTAATGATCTTTCAATGATGCTTTATTCAGGTCTCTAAAGTCTACACAAAGTCTTATGTCTCCATTCCTTTTCCTTACTAGCACCAAGTTAGACACCCAAGTCAAGTGTTTAATTGGGAAAATAATCTTAGATTCTAAAAGCTTTTGTAGTTCATCTACCATTAAAGGTTCAATTATGAGATTCACTGGTCTTTATTTATGATGGATTGGTTTTGACCCTCCAACAAGTTCTATAGTGTGTTGAATGATGTCCCTATTGTAGCCATAAAGATCATCATAAGTCCAAGCAATCTCTCTATCATACTTATTGCACAAAGAGATCAGTTTATCCTTTTCCTCTTGGGTAGTAGCATTGCCTACCTTTAGCTTTCTTCCTTCACTGACTTGAATTTCATAATAATCATCTTTACTTTCCTTAAACTTCCTCTTGTCTAGGATTACATCATCAGGGTCAAAAAGATTTTCTAATGTGATCAATCCCTTCGAGAGCTTATTAGACTTTAGTTGGATAATTTGATCACCATAAGCCTCTTCAATCTTAGGCTGTAATTGGTCAGCAAACTCTCTTGATTGTTGTAGAAACAACAGTACCTGGAGATCATTATCAAAGACTTGCTAGTTCTAGTCATTGTCTAGGATTGCAGGTCTCACTATCACTTTTACTGCCTCACTGTTTATGAGCAGGTCACTTGCTGGATCAAATTGGGAACCAATTTGTGCCATTCTGTCTGCTTCAGTGTTTTGGGTTCTAGGGACAACTTCTAAATTAAAAGCATCAAAACCATCTATTAGATCCCAAATTCTATGATGGTAAGATCTCGTTCTTACATTCTTTGCCACAACTTTCTCTCTGATTTGTTTCACAATCAGTTCTGAATCTCCCTTGGCTACCAAATTCTTGATCCCTTTCTTCCTGGCCAACATAAGACCATGGACCAAAGACTCATACTCAACATCATTATTAGTGCAAGCAAATTGAAAGTGTATGACCCTAAGAATCTTCTTACCCTTTTCAGAAATGAGACATATACCCGCTCCGGCACCACTTTTGCTCTTGGCCCCATCAAAATTTAAGGTCTAGATTTCTGATCTTTTGTTGGGTTCTTTTTTTTAGATACTTCTTTTCTCATAACGTTTGGTATTTCTTGGCCTTCTTCAAAAATAACATAAGTACCCAAACTAGTGGAGTCATAGTTTCCATAAGGGTAATTTTGCATCATGGTCATCAGTTGACTATTTTCTTCTTTTTGTTGATCAAGTTTAGTCCAGTCACCTAATTCTTCAACAAAGACTCTCTCCTCCTTATTCATCATGGCATGAGATGCTTCAATTCTTGGGGCTGGTTCATCAGTGATATGATCTTTGGACAAAGGTTTAGACAATACCTTCATCTTTGTTCCATACTTGGTTCTCAAAATCAGATGTGACCAATCTAGTGACATATATCCTCCTATCTTAGCTGTGAAATCTCTAGATAGGCATAAACCAAAGACAGGGGGAATATCTATGACCACTACATCCTGTTTGACAATTATGTTTGGGCAGGTATACAGCTGCAATGGGAGTTGTTTAATCCTTCCTATGGTTTGGATAGATTTCCCATCTAATTGCATGACTCCTCTAGTAAGCAACTCATATTTTATCTTTAAAGCATCTGCTATCTGTTTCGGCATGATTGTAGTACTTGCCCCAAAATCTATCATTGAGTTATGCAATAATTTCTTTCCCACTATTAAAGTCAGATAAAATGGATCTATCTTAAATTTACTTACCTCTAGTGTAGTATTCAATAGAGCTACTATCTACAAGGGTGGAGTGTCCTTATTTTGAGCCTTTCCTTTGTTAGCAACTCCCTCTTTTGTACTGACAGGTTTAGGGTCAACATGAATCTACAGTGCTTCTTGTAACAATATCTTTTTCTCAGGAATGGCCAACATATTCCATATTGATACATGAGCATGGGTCTTCTTTAGCTGTTCTACCATGTTCATGGGTCCTAGTGTCTGTGTCTTTGGGTAGTAAGGATACCTCACTCTTTCTAGCACTTGGCTAGAGGCTACTTGATTCTAGATTGGCTGAGGCACTTCTTTCCTTGAAGCTAGATTATAATGAGTTTGGAAAGGAGGAACTCCAGTAGTCTCATTGTTGGTAACTTCAGGCTACTCCATCATCCTTCTCTTTGATCTAGAATAATAATTAGATTATATTAAAGGCTTCTTGGAAGTAGATGCTTCATTCAAGAACACTGAATCTTCATCTTCAATCCATTAAAACAAAGCATGCTCAGGGGCAATTTCTTCTTCTTGTTGAATAGACATTTCTTGCATTTGAGCCACCATTACTGCATTCTAGACACTGGGTGACTGGTATGGAGGAGCATTAGACACCATAACTTGACCTTCTACCCTTCTCTATTTTGCTATCTTTTGTTGTAAATTGTCTCTAGAACAATCTTTGGGCATATGGGCATTGTTGCAAGGAAAGCACCAAGCATTGATATCTTCTGCTAAATTATTTTGCCCAGGGACTATTTCTCTATTTGGGTTATGAGGGATACCCTGTAAAGGTGTGGGAACCATGACCAATTGATTTGAAGGTTGAGGATTATTTGGTCTTTGAGAATATTGATACTGATTTGGTTGTTATGGGGGTCTATTTCCTTGGAAACCTTTATAAAGAGGATTTGGATAAGAAGTTTGTTGCCTTTTGAGATTAATAATCTCATTTGAAAAGTTCCTAAGAATGTTTTTCATATCATCCATTTCAGATGGAGGGGCAGAGGGTGTTGACACAGTAGGTTGTTGAGATGCTAGGAAGGTATACATGGACACAGGTGTAGCTGTAGGATTAGGGGTTTCCTGTGGCAAGGGAATAGAAATTTCTGGGAACATGGGCATGGGAGGACTTGGAGGCAATTTTCCATCATCTATCAAGTTGTTCTCAGCCCTAACAGCCAACTCATATGCTTCTTGTAGAATCTGTCCACCTAGGGACTGAATCATTACAGATATATCAGAAATGAAAGCTTTGAGGTAGAAAACAATAGTCATACCTAATGGTGGCCTCGCTATAGCAGGAATTCTGTCCCAGGTATTTTGAAACCTAGTGTTGAAATTTGTTGTAGCCTCTTGTGGTGCCCTTTTTATGGTGATTAATTGTTGCAGCAGGGAAGATTTGTCACCCTTTTCACTGAATCTTGCAAAGAAAGCGTCACCAAACTGATCCTAGGTAGATATTGTATTCAGGGTCAAATATCTATACCAATCTAGAGCCTTCCCTTTGAAAGAAGCCACCAACAATTTGATTGCTACATTTTGTACAATAATGACATGTACCACACACACATTTGATACATCTTGAAGGTGCTCCCCTGGTGTCTTGGAATCTTCTCCACTGAACTTGGGTAAAGCTTTCAAAGCATTAGCTGGAATTGGATCCCAAGTAGCTGGTGGTGTTGGGAGAATGAGAGGACTGCCAGTGTTCCAATTTGCATAATTTATTGGAGGTACAGGTGCTCCCATGTTTGCTATTGATGCTATTGCAACTTGATTTACTCTTCTTCTTGGAGTAACAACTAACGGTGGCAATAAAATCCCCAGATTAGCAGTAGAGTGAGCTCTTGTTGTCGGTCCACAGATCTAACTCCTTGTTGCTCTCTGCTTCATACAATCTTGATCAGAATTTCAAGAAAGGTCCCACTGGGCATGCCAAAAACTATTGATGTATAAATTTGTGCAGGTTCTAACACCAACATGGGAAGTTTCAAGAATGTAGGACTTGAAACTTGAAACAACCTCTAGATTTTATAGAAGCTGGCTCTTCCTATTTTAATAGGGTTTTGAGTAAAGGCGAGAGGAATAAACAAGATTATAGATACAATAAGTAAAATCCTAACTCTATGGCGATGCGCCTGAATGAAATATTTTTCCTTAACTAGCACAGTGAACAAATTCTCAAGATTTAGCTATTTTAAAGAGCAAATGTTGCATGATCAATATAGATAGATTGTAAATGAATTAAAAAGAGCAAAGGCTAAACTCAGAAGATTTATGCAAAGACACAAATAATAACACCAATAGCACATAACAGAGCTCCTTCCATTAATAATTCAGCAAATACAAAAGGCACAGAGACATGCACAGGTATAATAGCTTCCTTATTAGAAACAACAAAATTAAGGCAAATGATAATCTGATCACAGTCAAAAGTTCTAAATTCTCAATCGATAACTCCCTTTCATGTTACAATATCTCCTATATATATAACCATAAAATTTGATTCAAGATTGCCACCAACTGCCAGGATCCAAACGACTGAAATAGAACTATCACTTGAATTGACACTAAGAATCTCCTCAAATCCACAACCACCTTTTCCTACATGCTCATTGGTTGAGTGATAAAAGATGTGGCACATCAACTGTAGTTCTATTGAGACACATGGAAGCACACATGGTTCTTCAAATAGTTTCAAAATATACCACGCGCCAACTTCCGCTTAACACTCAGCTTCCTTCCCTTTGAAACAAGACACTGAAAATTGACACTTGTCGCCATCTGCCAGACTTAAAACATGATACGTAGTAGCCTCGGAGAAACAAAATTGAGACACTTGGTAGCTTCCGTATATCTCAAAACTTATTTATCTTTATACCCCGAACATCTATGGCTATGACACTTGTCGCCTTCTGCACCATTTAGAAACTGTGACATTATATGGGACCCACCATATATCTCCTTAATTCCTGCATAGAGACAATATTGTGACACATGGCACCTCTTGCTTAAAGAAAAAATAGGAACATAGTGCCCTCTGGCTATATCAATAGATTTATAAAAGAGTACCTTGGAATCCTGCAAAGATGACACTTGTCATGCTCTGGTAGCAACTAGGAATTATAAGAGAATATATGTGTCGATGCCTAAGAGCATCAAAATGAGAGTAGTTTGACTCTCCTCTTACGCCATGTGGTACACTCTAGTACAAGCTATGAAATTGTGTTGTAATATATAAGACCCACCATATACGTCGGTACTAATAAATCTTATCAAAAGAGATACACGCGACAACTTCCAGCAACATCAATATGAGGACACTCGACAACACCTGCGACTTGCTATATCAAAAGAAACTTTTCGTCATGGCCTCCAACATCAACACATGGTACACTCCAGAGCAAGCAAGAAATTTCAATAAAAGAAACAATGCCATAGATATGTGGCACATTCCGGCAACAACTAGAAAAGAAGCATAATTGAAAGAAACACACGGTAGCTTCCACGGAGCACTGAACATTTTCTCCTGTTACTCCATATTGACACATGGCATGATCCACACACAAGAAACATAAAGCCACAGTGAGAGAAACAACAACTGCAGACACACTGAAATAGAAACCAAGCTAAAACAAAATGTAGAGTTTTAGCTCTACAATATACAAGATTATGAGCTCATTTCACTGCCTTTATGTAGGTGTGACATGCAAGTCCCATGAGGAGGAGCTAACCATTTTTTATCACTCAAGATCTCTCTTACATCACGAGGGGAGAGAATACATGACATACATGTTTGTTTCTAGAGGGTATATGCACTTGGCGATAAAGTCAATGTGGTTTATGCGATGAGTAACTTCCTGGTCCCTATAGGTATTTGGTGCATCACAACCTCATATAGCCAAGAGGTCTTAAGCTAAGATTGTACAAGCTTCTAGGGACTCCTCAATATATGCAATGTATGTGAGGCCCAAAACCATGAACACTAGTCCATTGTGAAAGGAAGCAAGGTATGAGGAAAACACTTCCTACACTGATCTAATGAGGAAAGATTTATGCAAAAAAAATTTCTTTTATAGTTACAAATTAAGATGCACATTAACAAAAAGATAATAACAAATTCCAAATGCAAACACAAAACTCACAACACAAGATATACGTAGGGAAAACCCTTTCAGGTAAAAAACCCCACTCCAAAACTGCCCAATATATTATTCAAGAATCACAAAGATTACAATATACTTGCATAACAAGCTTTTACAGGAGTATATCCAACCAGAGATCTAGGAGGTAATTCAACATCTATAAGATTCTTACACACAACCTCCATCTCAAGTTCCTAATATATAGGAGATACAATACAGTACACCGCCAACGGTAATTACAAAACCATGAGCCAAAACCACCTAAAAGTGGCACCCAAATTATCTCTAATAAAAGATGCCTTGTGATGTGCCAAACCACACACCAACATGTGTAACTCTCCCCTTTACAACTCTTTTATGTGTCCAACACGTTTTTACATTTCCCAAAAGTAGAAGGTGCAACTTTCGGAGGCCATAACTTTTAATCTGGGTATTTGATTGACAAACCATTTGATGTGTCAAAAATATCATGAAGAGATCTATCACGCTATAAGCTTCTATTCTAGTTATGACAATTTTTGGGATGTTTAAAGAAGTTTTGATTTTTGTAATTGAGTTCAAAACTTTTTTTCTGGCAGTTTCAAAAAATAGAAACATTAATATCTCGTGATCTAGATATGATCTTGAGAACAAAACTGACCCGAGATGTTCACTTAGTTGTTCCACACCTTTTGGAAAAAAATTTAGGTCAATCCAAGTTCAACTGAAGGACTTACTAAAAATAGTAAATCTCACTATTTTTATCTCTTTTGGAAATTTTGAAAGTTCTAGACCATTCTCCAAGATAAAGGGTATTCAAAAAGACCAAAAATGGAAAGAATAGTAACCTTTCGAGATTGCAAGGTTGAGACACTTTTCCTAACATTCTCCCACTTGTTGAACACCTTACAAGAGTAAAGGGAGTATCAACACCATGATTTAATTTCTAGGGGCCATGAGGCCCATAGACTCTGAACACCATCTAAACTTCTCTGTGCTCATAGGTTTTGTCAAGGAATCTGCAACATTCATCAAAGTTTCAAATTTTTCCAAGTTTACCTTCGTATCTTCTACCATGTCATGAACAAAATGGTACTGGACATCAATATGCTTAGTCCTTGCATGGAAAGTAGGATTCTTCACCAAACATATGGCACTCTGACTATCACAACAAATAGTAATCTTCCCTGCATCAAATCCAACATCAAAACACAATCTCTTAAGCCAAATGGATTCTTTACAAGCATGAGTTGCTACCATGTACTTAGCTTTAGTAGTGGACAAAGAGACCACATGTTGCCGCTTACTCATCCAACTAATAGCACCACCAAACATAGTGAACACAAAAGGATCGGTGGATCTCCTACTTTCAATGTCACCTACCCAATCTAAATCCACAAATCCACGAATACAAAGTGAATGCCGAGGTTCTGTAGGATAACCATGATAACATAAGGAATACTCAGAAGTACCCCACAAATATCTAAACACTCTCTTCACTACATCCCAATGTACTCGTCTAAGATTAGCCATAAATTAATTAAGGATTCACACTGCTTAGGAAATGTCTGGTCTTGTATAGACCATCACATATATCAAACTGCCAAACACACTAGCATAAGGAACTCTGCTCATATCCTCTATTTCAGAAGGAGGCTTTGGATAATCTTCAATAGATAACTTTGTCCCCATTGTAACAGGAACAATCAAAGGTTTGCAATCCATCATGTTGAATTTCTCCAACACAGTGTTAACATACTTAATCTGGCCTAACCAAAGTTTCCTATTTTCTCTATCTCTTTTGATTTCCATTCCCAGAATGTACCGAGCTGCCCCTAGATTTTTCATCTCAAACTATGCTGACAACTGACACTTCAAATCAGAAATCAAACTTTTACCATTCCTAATGAGTAACATATCATCAACATATAATGCAATAATGAGAATGTGATCATTGTCAAACTTGTAGTAAACACAATGATTTAATTTCAATCTCTGAAATTCAATACTCAACACAAAGGCATCAAACTTCTAGTACCACATCCTAGGAGACTGTTTCAAACCATACAAAGACTTTTTCAACTTGCAAACCAAATTTTTTTTACCTTTCACCACGTAGTACTCTAGCTATGACATATAGATTTCCTCCTCCAAGTCACCATGAAGGAATGTTGTCTTCACATCCATTTGTTCCACTTCTAGATCATACACTAATGCAAGAGATAACAAGAATTGAATAGATGTCATCTTTGCAATAGGAGAGAAAATCTCACCATAGTCAATTCCCTCCACTTGAGAATACCCCTTTGCAACTAATCTAGCCTTATATTTGTCAACACTGCCATCTACACCGAGTTTCTTTTTGAACACCGATTTGCATCCAACAGGTTTTCTTCCTTCAATCAAAGGCACCAAGTCCCAAGTATTATTCTTTTCTAAAGAAGCCATCTCCTCTTCCATGGCCTCCTTCCAGGAACCTGCATCTTCAATACTCATAGCCTCTTTCACAGTTCTAGGCTCATCAATGTTAGAAATCAAAGCAAAAATACAACTGGAATCATGCAATGAATAAGCAAACCTATCAGGTTACTGCCTTATCCACATGGACCTCCTCAAAGGTTGAGGTCAAGGTTCTTCATCTTCTTCTAAACTTTTAGAGCTACTAGAGCTCTCCTCATTATCAGGTCCAATAGATGTTTTTGGTTCAACTTTCTTAGGGGTGGAAGGAAGCTGAACCACATCATCTTTCTTCTCTTCTTTCTTTGCTACAAGACAACATAAGAAGGATTGAGCTCTTTGAAGATCATGCTTCTACTATATAGAACTGTCTCAGCTACTGGATCCCAAAGCTTGTACCCTTTCAGACCAATGCCATAACCGATGAAGATACACTTTACAACCTTGTTCTCCAACTTAGACCTGTTCTCCTTAGGCACATGTGCATATGCCTCACAACCAAATACTCAAATGTGTCTTAATGAAGGATTTTTACTAGACCATACCTCCATCTAGGTGTCTTATCAATGAGCGCTAATGTAGGAGACTTGTTAACCAGGTAACAAGCGGTAGCAACAGCTTCAGCCCAGAAATTTTGTTCAAGACTAGCACCACTTAGCATACTCCTTGCCCTCTCCATAAAAATTCTATTCATCCTCTGCAACTCCATTCTGCTAAGGGGTATACGGAGTTGTCTTGTGCCTCTCAATCCCTTGTTCTTTACAGAACTTGTCGAAATCTACTGAACATAACTCACCACCATTGTCAGTCCTCAAATACTTAATATTTCTATCCTTTTGATTATCTACAAGAGATTTGAACTCTTTGAATCTATTAAAGACTTCAGATTTACTTCTAAAGAAATACACCCATGTCCTTCTACTGTAATCATCAATGAATGAAACAAAGTAAATAGATTTTGAAATCAAAGGAACATCAATAGGACCAAACACATTAAAATGAATCAAGTCCAACACCTCAGAAGATTTGTGAGAACTAGAATTAAACTAAACACAGTTTTGTTTTCCATAAATGCAATGCTCACAGAAATTGAACTCAAGATTACAATCATTCATACCCTCAACGAGATTTTTATTCTTCAGGGTCCTCAAACCCTTTTCACCAATGTGACCAAGGGTTTCACTAATGTGACCAAGCCTTTGATGCCATAACATTGTCTTCTCAGCTGGAAGTTTCATCTCCATAGAATGAGCACCCTTAGGTACCCAGAAAGCATGACCATTGAAAGTATATGCAATAGTCTTTTTTGCTACTGGTTCCAATGGTGAGGATGAAGACTGTAAATCTCTCTTCTTCAAAACAGAGGTACTATTGCACTAAACTGTGCATGCATCAAGTTGAAATAGAGTGCCAATTTGAACACCCTTAGCCAACACCATATATCCTCTACTCATCTTGCATCCTCCATTTGAGAAAACAACCTGCACACCCACATCATTCAATTTACTTACAGAAAGAAGGTTCTGTGTCAAACCAGGGATATGCAGAACACCATTGATTCCCTTTACTCGTTCATCAGGGAATCAAATCAAGACTCTTCCATGGCCAACAATATCCAAGTGAGAATCATCACCCAAGTACACCTTTCCACCATCGTATTCTTCATACTTTGAAAACTAGCCCCGATGCAAGGTCATGTGAAAAGATGCACCAGAGTCAATAAGCCACACATCCTCATATGCATGCTTTGCCAAGGAAGTGACAAATGCTTCTCCTTCATCCTAAGAGGACTTGTCAAAATCTGAATCATAATTCTTCTTCTTTTTCTTTTTCTCCTCCTTGTACTCCTTGCAGAAGTGACCAGGTTTGCCACAGTTCCAACACAAGGCCTTGGACTTTTTGGGAGACTTAGATCTCCCATGGGATTTGGGTATTCCTTTTTCTTCCTTCTTCTTATCCTTTTTCTTTTCCTTCTCTTTAGATCTACCACGAACCATGAGAGCCTCCTTAGCTAATTCGGAAGCCTTTCTCTGCATCTCTTCAGACAAAAGTGAAGAAACCACTTCATCCATCTTGAAGGTGGTAGTGGTACTCCCAATGGCCATAACAAGGTGGTCCCATGGATTTGGTAAGGAACACAATAATGACATACATCGATCCTCCTCCTCCATCTTCACATCATTAGAAGTCAACTAGGCAAGAAGCATATTGAATGTATTCAGGTGATCAGTGACAGATCCTTCATCTTCCATCCTCAGAGAATATAATTTCTTTCATAGGAATAACTTGTTCACCAAGCATTTAGCCCGATAAACATCTCTAAGCTTCTTCCAAAGTTCCTTTGCAGTCTTCTATTCATGGATATTTAGGAGCACTGAATCAACCAAACAGAGTCTTATCAAACCCTTAGCTTTTAGATCTTTGAGATCCCAGTCTTCTTGAGACATTGCTATTGGTTTTGTACCAGATACAGCTTCCCACAAATCTTGATCTACAAGCATGTCCTCCATTTTGAGTCTTCACAAATTGAAATTACTGCCATTAAACTTCTCTATCTCAAACCTCCTAGATGTGTTCGCCATCTCTTACCTACAACAAAGATTTCAAAATCCTCTGCACAAGCTCCCACTCAAATGAAGATCAGCTCAAAAAACCCTCTACCCAACAACTAGAATCAAAGGTGATCAGGCTCTGATACCAACTAAAAGGAAGCAAGGTACGTGGAAAATGCTTCCTACACTGATCTAATGAGGAAATTTATGCAATTTTTTTCTTTTATAGTTACAAATTAAGATGCACATTAACAAGAAGATAATAACAACTTCCAAATGTAAATACAAAACTCACAACACAAGATATATGTGGGGAAAACCCTTTCAGGTAAAAAACCCCACACTCCAAAGCTACCCAATATATTATTCAGGTTTCACAAGGATTACAATATACTTGCAGAGCAAGCTTTTATAGGAGTATATCCAACTAGAGATCGAGGAGGTAATTCAACATCTATAAGATTCTTACACACAACCTCCATCTCAAGTTCTTGATATATAGGAGATACAATATAGTACACCGCCAACGGTAATTACAAAACCATGAGCCAAAACCACCCAAAAGTGGTGCCCAAATTATCTCCAATCAAAGATGCCTTGTGATGTGCCAAACCACACACCAACATGTGTAACTCTCCCCTTTACATCTCTTTTATGTGTTTGACACGTTTTTCACATTTCCCAAAAACAGAAGGTCCCACTTTCAAAGGCCATAACTTTTGATCCGGGTGTTCGATTGAAGAATTGTTTGATGCGTCAAAAAGCTTGTGAAGAGAGCTATCACCCTATAACCTGCTATGCCAATTATGACAATTTTGAGGATGTTTAGAGAAGTTTTGATTCTGGTAATTAAGTTTAAAACTTTTTTCTGGCAGTTTCAACAAACAAAAACTTTAATATCTCACGATCCAAATATGATCTTGAGACGAAACTCACCCGAGATGCTCACTTAGCAGTTCCGCACCTTCTGGAAAAAATTTTAGGTCAATCTAAGCTCAATCAAAGGACTTACTAAAAATAGTAAGTCTCACTATTTTTAGTTCTTTTGGAAACTTTTGGAAACTTTGAAAGTTCTAGACCATTCTCCAAGATAAAGGGTATTCAAAAAGACCAAAACTAGAAAGAATAGTAACCTTTCAAGGTTGTAAGGTTGAGACACTTTTCCTAACACATTGAAGGGATGTGGCACAAGTGGTCAAGCAAGCACCATGTCACCATGTTTCTGGAATCACTTGGGGCCCCAAGGTTGTCCCAATGACAATGCAACTAGATTGGAATACAAGTTTCCTTCTCCCCCTTTTGATATACCCCATCGGTACACGTGGTTGAGGTCATCCCTTGGGGTGATTAAATCCCCAAGCAGGCCTCCTAAGAAGAAACCACCCTTGCTTTTGATCACCCAAGATTGCACGAGGTGCAAGGGGAGAGCATACACAAAAGGTGACCCCTTCGGGATACAATGATAAATAGAGGTGGTTTGCAAGTAGACTTTTGATCACCCATGATCACCCTAAGGTGTGAGGAGAGAGCATACATCTACAAGAAAACCCAAGTATGACAAACAAGATTCATTTACCACTAAGCTGACTTTAGTGCAACTAAGATTTAGTGATAAAAAAGATAACTTGGACAAACAAATCTGCACGATATGTTAGATTCTTGCAAAAAGTTGTTAGGTCCTGTCAAAAAAATAGCACTAAAACATAAGAAAATGACATGAACAGACAGAAATATAGCGCTGATCAGACAACAAATAGCACTAAAACAAAGAGATATGGCATTGGAATAGAGATTTGACTGTACAAAATAGAGGATGAAGATGGCGCTAATGTAGAGGATGGCACTAAACTAGGAACAAAAAGTACTAAAGCAGAGGATGGTGCTAAAGTGGATGAAGATGGTGTTCAGGCTAATAAAGATGGCACTAGTGTAGAGGATGGTGTTCTTTAACTAGGATAGATGTAGATGGCGCTAAAGACATGGATGGTACTACAACATAAGATGGTGCTAAGGCAGAGGATGGTACTAGGAAAGATGAAGATAGCACTAAAACAAAGATATACCTGCAACCTCTGTGTCACAGGCACAGATGGTATTATTCTGGGTCTGTATGGTGCTAATCTACAAAAAAAGAAATAAAACTTCACAGAACAAACACTTCACTTGCATAAAATGAGGATGTGAGTTGTTAAAACCATCATAATTTTTTTGAAGCCTAATAAAGTCAGTTTTGTTGTGCTAAAATAGCGCTATTTTAGACAAGGATAGTGCTATTTCAGAGCCAGATGGTGCTACAACAAGCAGAAATGACACTACTTTGTGGGAAGATAGCGCAACTGTGAGAGGTTTTAGCATTGAACATACCTATCCACCAAAATACTTCACAAAACACTCAAAAAAGGAGTTAGCTTGGACCAAGTGGTCCCACCAGGCATGCCAAATGAAGATGAGAAAATATATGAAGACAAGATAACAAGAAAGGAAATTAAAACAAGTAGATTTATACCTTTTACAAGCTCCAAATCTCCCTCACTCCTTGATAAGGTTGACGAGAGTGTACCCAAGAGTTCTCCTAGCTTTACCCAAGAGGATGATTGTGTGTATGTGTAATATATGTGGATTGCTCAATGCATTTCAACACAATGTGGATTTGGTAGAGGATTTAGGCTAAAGATTGGAATGAGATTTCATGAGGATGATAGATGGATAGAAATGAGATAAGGATGGATTATAGTTTTGGCATGGTGAGGGTATGAAAGAGATAAGAGGATAGGAATTTGGACATCATAAGGATGTAATGGAGAAGTTGTTCAAATGGCTTAGGATGGCCTTGTTTTTATAGGCAAATTTGGAGAGATTTGAATCCAATGGCTAGAATTCAAAGTTGGAATCAATGGTTGAAATGAGAAGATGAGATCAAGGGCTAAGATCTCATCAACTGTTACATCCCTAACCAATATTAGCTTAATCTTACTCTTAGTTGGTAATCAAGAGGACAAGTTAAGAGTTTGATGATTTTATATTATGGAAATATCTGATTTAACCTTTGATTATGCGGTTAATGACTGATGATAATTAGTTATAAATATTAATTAATTTGAATTATGGGATATGATAATGATGTACTGATCATGGTTTTGTGGTCCTGAGTGTGAACAAGAAAATGTAAAGTCCTTCGAAGAAGGAGAGCATCATCCTGGAGGGAGGGTTAGATGTTGTGAAAACAAGATTGATTAGCCATCTGGGTGTCAGTTCTCCATGTCCTCCTGAATCCTTTGTAAGTTGTCATGAGTTATGTCTCTTTTCTTAACAACTAAATTCTTTGTGAGTTGTCTTGTCAATGATGCTATCTCAAGAAGATATGACGACTAGACGACATTGTGGAACAATGTTATAAGTCATTTGATTGTTGAATTATGAGTCGATGAGATCTCTCATTATCCTATTCTTAAATAGGGATCTTATCTCTTATTTTCTAGTCTTTCAATTTAGAAGGTTTATTGTCAATGTTGGGGGAGTATTATTCGACCCTGAACATCCTAAAATGAGGATGTGAGTTGTTAAAACCACCATATTTTTTTTGAAGCCTAACAAAGTCAGTTTTGTTGTGCTAAAATATCACTATTTTAGACAAGGATAGTGCTATTTCAAAACTGGATGATGCTACAATAGGTGGAAATGGTGCTACTTTGTGGGAAGATAGAGTGACTGCAAGAGGTTTTAGTGTTGAACATACCTGTCCACCAAAATACTTCACAAAACACTCAAAAAAGGAGTTAGCTTGGACCAAGTGATCCCACTGGGCATGCCAAATGAAGATGAGAAAAGATATGAAGACAAGATAACAAGAAAGGAAACTAAAACAAGTAGATTTATACCTTTTACAAGCTCCAAATCTCCCTCACTACTTGATAAGGTTGATGAGAGTGTACCCAAGAGCTCTCCTAGTTTTACCGAAGAGGATGATTATGTGTATGTGTAATATATGTGAATTGCTCAACGCATTTCAACACAATGTGGATTTGGTAGAGGATTTAGGTTAAAGATTGGAATGAGATTTGATGAGGATGGGAGATGGATAGAGATGAGATAAGGATGGATTATGATTTTGGCATGGTGAGGGTATGAAAGAGATGAGAAGATAGGAATTTGCACATCATAAGGATGTAATGGAGAAGTTGTTCAAATGGCTTAGGATGGCCTTGTATTTATAGGAAAATTTGGAGAGATTTGAATCCAATGGCGAGGATTCAAAGTTGGAATCAATGGTTGAAATGAGAGGATGAGATCAAGGGCTAAGATATTATCAATTGTTACATCCCTAACCAAGATTAGCTTAATATTACTCTTGGTAATCAGGAGGATAAGTTAAGAGTTTGATGATTTGATATTGTGGAAATATCTAATTTAACCTTTGATTATGCAGTTAATGACCAATGATAATTAGTTATGAATATTAATTAATTTGAATTATGGGATATGATAATGATACACTAATCATGGTTTTGTGGTCCTGAGTGTGAACAGGAAAATGTAATGTCCTTTGAAGAAGGAAGGAGAGCAGCATCCTGGAGGAAGGGTTAGGTGTTGTGAAAACAATATTGATTAGCCATCTGGGTGTCAGTTCTCCATGTCCTCCCGAATCCCTTGTAAGTTGTCATGAGTTATGTCTCTTTTCTTAGAAACCAAATTCTTTGTGAGTCATCTTGTTGATGATGCTATCTTGAGAAGATATGGTGACTAGATGACATTGTGGAACAATGTTATAAGTCATTTGATTGTTGAATTATGAGTCGATGAGATCTCTCATTATCCTATTCTTAAATAGGGATCTTATCTCTTATTTTCTAGTCTTTCAACTTAGAAGGTTTATCATCGATGTTGGGGGAGTATTATTCGACCTCGAACATCCTAAGCTTTTAATGTGATACCTTTTGTTTTCATTATTATGATGAACTTTAATAGTATAAAAGTTCTTTAACCCTTATTATTAGTCAAGGGTGTTCATATATATATATATATACAAACCTCTTTAGAGGTCAATGATAATAGTTTTGACTATACTTATAACTAACCTGTCTTATCTTTTTACTTGCAACCTTGATATCCTTAAACCCACAAGGAGTGGGAAAGGAGAAATGTTAGGCTAAGTGGACTACATGGATCAAATATCCCACAAGGTGGCAAGCCCTCAATGTATGCTAAGAACATGCTTTAGTTATTTATCGAAATGCTATCTTGAGAGACTTAGTGGATGACATAGAGGGTCTGGTTTTGGGGTTTTTATTTATTTTTGGTTGAGGAGACTTCAAAAGAGAGGTGTGGGTGTGCATGTGGTGTATACCAATGATGTGTTAGGACCCTTCCAAAATCTAAAAGATTCCATTCTATTCATAAATCCATCTCATGGTCCACATTATTGTCAAATTGTTTTGTCATTTATCTCCCATGGCCTCATATTATAACCATTCTGAGAAAAAATTGATTGTTCCTGACTATATGTGTGTTTTTGTCTCTTACCACAATCCCGCAGGTCATTGACAATGCTTTGGCAGTTATGCAGGAATAAGTGGAGCATAAATCATGACTACCACAACCCCGTGAAGCACACACAATTGAATGGCGGCTTGGTGGTATGAAAGGTTTAACTTGAGAAGGCTACCACACTCCTGCAAAGTTTTCATCATATGATTGTGGCATTGTAGTAAACTAAGACATGTAATAAGGATTCATACTACAGTCCTGTGGTAGCTTGGAAGGATACTGGTGGTGTTGCGGTAATAAGGAGAAAAGATAGTGTCAGTCACCGCAGTCCCGTAACAGTTCCAAGAGGTATCTATAGTAAGGCGGTAGACTGTGAGAGTGGCAACATATTTCTATTGCAGTCCCATGATAGCCAGATTAAATCTTAGTGGGGTAGTGGTAAAAGGAAATGGACTAACCAGATGTTTCCCGTGATCCCACAACAGTTAGCTCATGCACCTATGGGTCAGCAGTAAACTATGAAATCTAATGCAAGGGGATATAATCCTCGCAATGCCATGATAGTTGAGTCATGTGATGGCGAGGTGGTGGTAAATTGAAAACTTGAGTGTAAAGGTATCAACAGTTCCCGTGATCCCACAACTAGTATGGGCAAGTCATGTGGCAATGTGGTTAAAGAATAAATGGGTGAGTCAACTCATTATGGGGCCGTAGTTATCGATAAATAGATTAAATCTTTGTCATCTCATTTGGTTGTTGGATCCAGTTCAATCAGGGGCCTATATTTGAAATGAATTGAATGATAAGATTTTAATATCTCATGGCATGAACCAGAGTAATGGTGATATGATGAATTTCTTGGCGCAATAAAATTTGAGGATTTCTTGACAGTTTCTCATTCCAATGATTGTAGACTTGACTTGGAGAAGGCGCTATCCAACTCAGTGTGCTCTCTATAAGCTTCAAATTGATCAGGTAAGTTCATCTTTGCACTCCTTACAAGAAGTTGGTGAAGATTTTGTGCTCTATTTTTTAGTTATTGGTGTTGTAATTTGGATTTCAAAGCCCTAGTTTGTATAAGTAACTAAAATGGCACCCAAGAAGTTTGAGTCTGCCAGCAAGAGTAATGAACCATTGGCCCCCAAAAAGAGACCACTTCAAAAGTCCCTGTTAGAATTATTGCTCAAATCCATAGACAAGGGTCAAAAGAAAATATTTAAGGATGTAGTAGAAGGGTGTCGAGATGCCGCAATCCCTATCTCTGGGTGGAACTTATTTTGGTACTTCTGCGAAAAGAAAGATGGTGTAGGACCAGTAGGCAAACCATGGATACTAGAGTTGGTAAAATTGGTGGTCCCTAATGTATTTGTAGATGAAGAACTAATTAGGAGGATCCTGACATAGAATTACCATTCTGCCATAAAAACAGTCAAGTTTCCAGATGGACAACCATTGGTAGCAGTAGATAGAAATGCCATTGTGGACTGTTTTATGATAAACAAATAAGCTCTCACTCAAGTGGACCTACAGAAGAGCGAGAAAGAATATACAAGCTTGAGGAAAACATTGAGGAGAGATGAATTGCCAATATACATGAGAAGGGGGGACCAACAATAGAAAGACTAACATCCCATCTAGTGCTATTGAGCCTTTCCCTATGGAGGAGTTTGTTGTTTATTTCAAGAGAACCTACTTTGAATTATGCCAAGTTTTGGGAATTGATGCTCATGAATGAATGCCAATTGGTTTAATGATGATGGCTATGAAAATATAGAATCTAGAAGAAAATACTGAGTATGATTTTGCATCATACATTAAGAAGAAACTACATGAAGGGTTCTTGCATGTAAGGGAGGGTAAGAAACCCTTGGAATTCAGGTTCTATTCTTAGTTAGGCCACCTAATTTTGTATCAGAACATAAGGAAATGGTCAAGTAGAATGGACATATGCATGGTTGATAAAGCAAGGAAGAGGATGCCTATTCATTGATGTTGGTGTTATAAGTGGGACTCATGTTGTTAGACTAGTGACTACATTGTATTTCATGATGAATTTATTGTTAAGATAATCAACTCTCTTAGAGATTGGTCTCCCAAGTTAACCAAGGAGGTCATGGTAATGCTGAGGCCACTTGCACACAAACCAAAACAAGGCCATAAACATAATTATGTTGATTGGTTCTTTTTGCCAGATCACACTATCATCAGAGTGTATGGCTGTCCCCAACCGACCCATAAATTGCCAAAGTTTGTGTCAGATAGAATATTGTTATTGGAATTCATGCAGCAAATGATGTGGATGGAAAAAAAGGTGATGAAAAAGTAGAAAAAGGGCACATTTTTGCATGATGCCATAGTATTTGGTGATTGGTCAATTGGTACAGACACTCTTGAGGACCTACATGCCTATTTCAAGGCAAAATATTCTTTGAAATATGGAATTGATAGAGTTTGTGACCCTGAGGGTAACATGAATTTTGTAAGGCAAATAATTTTGACAAAGATGGGGATATCTGATCAAATTCTTTTTGATGAGGATGTGATAAGAAATTTGGTGACTTTTGAAGAAGTTTATACAAGGAAAAGAAAATGGGAAATCTTAAAGAAGACTAAAGATGATAAGAAGAAGCAAAATCCCCATTGCTATGGATTTTTTGCTGAAGAAAAGGATCCTCTGAAGGGGATTGATATGATGATTGATAATTTTGAGAGTATCTATGGAAAGTCTAAGAAGAAGCCTCATAAGGCTACAAAGCTTCCCGTGAAGAGGTCTACAGAAGTTGAAATTCATGAACTTGCCCCTGATGCTATGTCAGTACAAGATCCATAGGATCCTTAATCCCCTGCATCAAAAAGGTAGAGAACTGATGAAGAACCTCCCCTTGTTCCTTATGAAATGACTAAAGAAGTTGGGGATACTAAAGATGTGGCCAATATTCTCAAGAACTTGGGTGATGAAGAGGAAGTTGACTAGCCATTGGTTGTCCAAGAGATAGATGCACACAAGCCTGAAGCCAGGATGGGTGAACAAACCCAAGATGAACCAAAATTGGAAGAAGATGAAAGAATTGTAGCATCAATGAGGTTTATAGAAGATGATGATTTCATCAAAACTCCAAAATTGAAGGACTTTTGGTTAAAAATGAAAATGAAGGAGTTTGATCAAAAGGTGGAGATAAATAAGATTGGTGTTGATGAATCACAACATGATGAAATTATCACCCAGACTTTCAAAGACTTGAAGATTGATGATATTGATGTGACTCCAGAAGAAGCAAGGCAAATGGTCCTGAATAGTAATATGCTAATTATTTCTAGCCTTGAGTGGGAAAAGGTATTTTTGATTGATCAAGTCAAAAGCCAAGAGGATCCAAAAATTATTTCTAAATTTGATCATGAAGATGGTATTAGTGGGTGTGGTTTCAACCCAAAAATAGAAACTCTTGCAATCTGGACTACACAAAAGAACACAAGCAAACCAAGGTTGCTTGATATTGTGTAGGAGATGAGGGGATCATCTATGGTAAAGACTCTCCAAGATAAATCAGCAACAGAAACATCTATACCCACTGTCCATACTATCATGTTCATTGATGCTGTTGTGAAAAGATTAGAACAAAGGGTACATGATTATGAGAAAACTCAGAAGGAAATGAACGATGAAGTAAATAGATTGTTCCTTGAGAATGTAAATTTGAGAAAGCAATTGCAATGTGTGAGTTCTTCTCAGAATCAAGCTATTGTACCATATCAAACCCCTATGCCACAAGAAACAAGTGATGCTATAGTGACAATAGAACAAATTGATGCATTGAAATTGAAATTTGAAAAAGAAATTGAGGATTTGAGAAAACAAAATGAAATGATCAAGGATGAGGTGAAGTTGAAAGTTCTTGAAGTTTATGAAAAGATATTGGAATACATAGTGAAATTGGTTGTTGATAAGTCAAGGAATGTGCATGAATGTTATTCTTCCTTATCTCAGGCCATGGAGTAGCTCAAAGTGATTTTTTCTATTTTGGATCCATTGTATCAAAGATGGCAACCATCACACAACACTCTAATTATTCTTTGTAAAGTCTTGCAAAGAAATCCTGATGTCCCTACAACTTTGAAGCCTA
This sequence comes from Cunninghamia lanceolata, assembly GCA_027924645.1. Taxonomy (NCBI): domain Eukaryota; kingdom Viridiplantae; phylum Streptophyta; class Pinopsida; order Cupressales; family Cupressaceae; genus Cunninghamia; species Cunninghamia lanceolata. Next base: position 3,197,029 of record BSBN01001291.1, on the reverse strand, counting down.
TAGAAAGGATGATCAGATTGATCTTGGAGGAGTACCAGTATGCCAATGGTGAAGGCCAGAAGATGCAAGCCAAAATTGATTCTTTTGCCACATTTAAGCATTAGTTCATCCCCTCAATTCTATCAAAAGATAAGAAAATCAAGAGCCTTGATGCATGGAGAGTGGAGTTTGGTCAAACAATATGTCAAATCATGGACTTTTTGAAGAATGATGGAGATGTCAGCATCATTAGCTTCAACATGATCTTGGACAGAGTGATTGCCTTGGATGTTGGGTATGGTAAATTTTTTATGGATGTCAAAGCTCTGCTGGATAAAAGATGGAAGGATCACCAGGCTAACTTGCTTGAGATTCAAAACTACAAATGGCCTAGTGATTTTGCAATTTTTCAATGGAAGAGCATGTATCTTGCCAAATGATAAGCAACATAGGTATTGGTGTAGAGGAGCTACAAGCTATATGATGGTGTCAAATAGCACCACCACATCTTAGACGCTCTCCTTCTTGTCTCTTTATGTTTTTCATGTTTTTATAATATATTCAAAATATGTTTGAAAGTCTAATTTAGACTTATCAAAATGAAAATATTACAATGAATGATAAGGGTTGGGAATACAAAGAGCTATTTTGAATGTGAAAGGTCTGAAGCTTGTTGCTTCCCTTGAATCTATAAAAGGGAAACCAAGACCTTATGGGCTCTCTCTAGAATTTTGATTTTTGAAAGAGACATTCAACAGCCTGTTCTTTTAAGCTAAACAATACAAAAGCTGCTTTTCTCTAGTGCTAATCTTTTAGTTCTCATTTGTTTGTTGATTTCAATTGTTAACAATTTATCTGGTTGTCTCCAACTTAGTTTTCCTTTGTTATTCAAATCAATATATCATGTATATCTTTGATTTGTCAGAACACATTTGATGTTTCTTGTGTGATTTATTTATTGGGCTCCTTCAAGGAAGGATTAAACTCCTCCAGGTGAATCACAGTAACCTAGGAAAGTTAATTGGATAATTGAAGAATTAGATAATTTACATATTTGCATGTCTATGCAAGTCATAGACCTAGAATTTGCCAAACAAATCGAGTTGTGGCTAAAAGGGAAGCACAAATATTTTCTAAATAAAGACTCCATAACCCAAGAGCAATCACTAGTCGGTCTTTTCTAAAAATCATTTCCTTGTATATATTTTCAAGAAATCCAATTTTAATTTTTTGTTTTAGGAATAGGGTTTAAATATTTATAAAAGAAACTAATCCAAATCATATGCCAAATTGGATTAAGTGAAGTGGATGATCTAATTGATAAATTATATAAATTCATTAATTTGTTTTGAAGTCACCAACATATTTGAAGTTCAATAGTTATCTGGTGAATATAAGGTATACCCACCTAGGCCAAATAGAGCCTAACGTGCAGAGAATTTTAATCAATTTGATTAATTATATTAGTTGGCCAAATTCACATATAAAACCTTATCATAAGACTTGACATATCTTTAGGGTTTTATAATTTGTTGATTTGAGAACCAACAAATTGGTGATTCTACTAGGGATTTGTTTGAAGAATCATGTATTTCATTGTTAAAAAGTTTTTTTCCCATCATAGCTAGCGACAAATTGGCAACTCTGCTGGGGAGTCAAAAGGAATTTAGGTTCCTAGAGCACTCGAAGACAAAGAGTCAAGTTTTTCATTTTTCCTCTTTTTATAAAAGGAGGTGGTGGCTCTAGATAAAAATCTTTGAAGGATTTGAATTGCATTATAGCAACTCTCCCTCATGGATGGCCAAAGGTCTCAACAAAATTTGAAAAATAAGAACCTGAAGTTTGTTGAGAAGAATAAAGAAAGTTTGAAGCCTATGACTACTGTAGGTATTTCTAATGGGGATGGTTTGAACATTGTGAATGAGCTTGTTATCTCACAAATCTATGAAAATACCTAGGATAATCAAGTGAATGTTTCAAAACAATCATGTGACAGCCCCATGATTGAAACACATGTGGGGAGGACTGAACGATTTCAACCCAGGGATCTTTTCAATACTAATGAGTCTCAACAAGAATTTGAAGATCGCTTGGTAGCATGTATGAGACAAAATGAAGCAATAAGAGATTGTGAGAAGCGAATGAAACATTAGTATGCTGAGAGTTCCCAACAAGGGTTTGTTGAAGAAACCCCAAAGACAGTAAGATTCATAGATGCCAATGTTGTTTCAACTTCCAAAGGAAAATTCACTGACAAAGAGTTGAAAGAAAATGTGGAGCGATTGCAAGAACAGCTTGGCAGGATGAAATTGTTGAAAATGCAAGAAGATTTGGAATGATAAATATTCCAATTGAATGCTCAATCTATTACAAATACCTTGCAGAACATACCTAGCAATAATCTAGTTACCTCTGGAAATACATTTGGATCTTTGGTCTCACAGGCAACCCACAATGTAGTTAGGGGATAGGGCAATGTAGGTAATGTTCCACATGTGCAACCCAATGTTCATACAAGGCTAGCATCAATCCTACATATGTTCCTATGGTATCTCAAGGTAATGCTCACCCTTTTCCTCTAGGCCACAATCCATATGCAACACAATATCAGTATTCATATTCACCTCCATATCATAATGTATATGGCAACATGTATCATCCTGGAGGGATGCATCACAATGTTCAAGGTAATGTGAACCCTAATGCAGAGGTTAATTACAATGTGCATCCAGGAATACATTGGCAGCCTCAATAGTAGGGACCTCATCACAATCAATATTAGCCTAATCAGAGGCAGAATCCATTTGCAAGAGGCCTAATGAATGTGGATAGATTTAGATAGTTGGACTTCTTTGGAATCCAGGGATATCTGAATGATATTAATAATAAGGTGAGAAAATCAATCCCTAAATACTTTGGTAACAATGCTATATCTGTAGAAGACCATATAAGATCATTTGAAACTGTCACGGATAATTTTGATGTTGTACATGAAGATGTATTTATGAAATTATTCATGTAATCACTAGTTGATGATGCAAGGGATTGGTATAAGAATTTGCCAGATGCTTCAATTAGCTCATGGGCTGAATTCAAAAGGCTTCATTTTCCTAAGTATCTCTTTTCAATTTGTCTTGCATGAGCTAACTAATATTCAAAAAAATTATAATGAGGCTGTGGTAGATTTCAATGCCAGGTTCATGAAGGTATTCAATAAGATCCCACATAATTTGAAGCCAATAGATCTAATGTGCCTTGTCTTCTATTTAAATTCTTCTGATCCTAAAATAGTATATAAGCTTAGAATAAAAAATCCACCAAGTCTTATAGATGCATTCAAAGTTTCTCTAAATATTGAAAATAATAGGAGAGCTTCAAGAAAAATTGGCAAAAGAGATGAAGTCAGAATCTTACAGAATCCTAAACCTCATCAAAGTAGGTAGCCTAAAGAAGAAGACAAATTGGAAAAGGTTTGGAGTGCAGTCAAGGATTTGTCATATAAGGTAACTAGAAATGAAAAAGAAATATTATATGATAGGCCAAACTACCCTAGAAATGATAGGTCAAAGCTGCAAGATATTGCATACAGAACAAATTGGAAGGATGGAAGGCCTTTGGTTGAGGGCCAAAAGAAAAATGTCAACAGAGAGATGCATGATCCACTAAAGAGACATGGGGTGAACATGGTGGATGATACTCCTTGGTGTGTGCCTTGCAATTTACCTCACTCCCCTGATTATTGTGTGGTGGCATAGTCAATTCAGGAAAATGAAGTACCATAAAATCAGGAGAGAGATGAACATACCATAAATATGTTGGCAGTTAGGCTATGTGAGGTGGAGAGAGATTACTCTTCTTCAGAGGAAGATGAATCAGAGTATGATGTGAATCATCAAAGGTACAACAGTCATGTTGGATAGTAAGAAATATTCTCTGATCAAGAGGATAATGACATAAGAGATACTCAAGTTTGCTCTACAAGGACTTAGTCAAATCAAACACAATTTAGGAGGCCTACTAAAGAATAAATGAAGGCACTCATGATTGCTTCTATAGCATAGGCCAAGAGCAACTATAATCTCAAAAACAGGACTATCAATGTTGATCAAGGTGTGCCAGGAAGTGTGTTCATGAAGGATCCACAAGGTGATAAAAAGATTGGCCCTGAATCACAAAGAGATTGTGAAAATAGGAATGCTCAAAAATCTACTCAGAGATATGTTCCCAAAAATACTACAAAGGCTGATCACAACAAGACAAGGACTAATCCCAAGCAATACACAATTGAGGAGAAGAAATCTGTAAAAGAAGTAAGTAAAGCAGAAACCATAACAGGTATGCCCTCTTTTGACATAACTTAGGTCAAATTGTCTATCCCATTACTAGAAATGATGAAAATTGATGAGTATAGGGATAATGCCATGAAATTGATTTTAAATGTGCAAATCAAGCCTGAGATTTCTGGAAAAAATTAGAATGATTTAGAGAAGAATAAGAATCAAGTGAATAGTGTCAAAGGGGAAGCCATGAAAACTCCCGAGATCTATGTGGGGACTACTTTGACAAAAAGACCATCTCAAGTTGATCCCATTTATGTCACATTGTTGATAAATAATAAATTGGTAAAAAATTGCATGATTGACTTAGGAGCTGCAATAAACATCATGTCAATGGCAGTCATGAAGGAATTAGGTATGTGGGTGGACTCCACATATGGAAAATGCTATGCAATGGCTAACAGATCAATTCCTATCATTGGTATCATGATAGATGTGGAGATAAAGCTTGTTGCATATCCAGAAGCCACATACAAAAATGATATAACTGAGGTTGACATTCCACCATATTATGGTATGTTATTATCAAGACAATGGACTGCTATTGTTGGTGGGAATATCCAGTTAGATCTCTCATATGCAACCATACCTATGAATGGAAAAGAAGTCAAGCTATGTAGAGAACCTAGATCAAAGAAAGTGATAGAAAAGATTGATCCAAGCCAAATGAATTTTTTTTGTGATGTTGATTTGGGAAATTTCAAGGTAGAGCAATCTCAACCTCATCTATAAAGCAGTAATATAATTAGCAATACTGTTCAAGTAGATAAAGATGGTGTCTGGCAGATGTACTTTGATGGAGCCTATGGCAAAGAAGGAAATGGAGCTGGTGTAGTTTTTATTGTACCTAATGGTAAGACCTTCAAATATTCCTTTTTGTTATCATTTGAATGCACAAACAATATAGCAGAGTAGGAAGCATTGTTGTTAGGACTTAACTTTGTTGTTAAAAATGGAATCAAAATGTTGTCTATATATCAAGATTCTGAGTTAGTGGTATCACAAGTCAGATCAAGATGTGCCACTAAAAACAAGAGGCTCAAACAACACAAGCATTGAGTATGGGATACAATTGAGTTATTCGATGCATTTTCAATAGATTGGTTAGATAGGTCAAAGAACTTGATGGACAATTTCCTTGCCAATGTTGCTCTGAGGAGAAATGATATAACATTAAGTGATGTATCAGAGGTGGAGTTCAAAACTAGACCTTATATTCCTAAAAATATATATAGTTGGAAAGTTTTTAATGATGAGAAAGATTTGCTAAATTTTTTATAGTGTGTAGATAAATATGAAGCTCAAGAAATAGATTTCAATGCTTTTGTTGAAAAGGTAGATAGAAAAGACTCTATATTCAGTCAGGAAGTTGTGCAACTGAAGATAAATAAAATTCCAAAGGGTCTAGTGGCTTTGGAGCAAGTTTTTGATGGAAGTGATAGATCAACTCTGAAACAAACACAAGTTTACCATGATGATCTTGAAGAAGTAAATTTGAGTACTAGTAATGCTCCAAAGAAAGTTTACATTGGCAAGAAAATAAGTCCAAAAATCAAGGACATGCTTATAAGCTTGCTCAGAAAATACAAACATGTATTTGCATGGTCTTATGAGGATTTAAAAGATTATAAAGAGGACCTGTTCTGGCATGAAATCCCACTTAAGGTAGATGTCGGGCATTTTAGACAGAGACAAAGGCCTATAAACCCTGTTTTGGAACCAAAAATGTAGGAAGAACTGATGAAACTTAGAGATTCTGGTATTGTTAAGCCTATTAGGCACTCTTCTTGGGTCTCTAACCTGGTACCTGTTAGAAAGAAGAATGGGGATATAAGGCTATGTGTGGATTTTTGTAATCGGAATGTCTCATCTCTAAAGGATAACTACCCACTTCCAAATATGGAAGCAATGTTGCAAAGAGTTGTAGGGTGTGAACTTCTTTCTATGATGGATGGATTCTCTAGTTATAACCAGGTAAAAGTAAAGGAATCAGAGCAATATAAAACTGAATTTACCACACCTTGGGGAACATATGTATATGTTAGAATGCCCTTTGATCTCACAAAAGTGGGTGGAACATTTCAAAGCGATATGGATGTTGCATTTGCAGACTTAATCAATGTGATAATGGTTGTCTACCAAGATGACATGACAACATATTCTAATAGAGCAAAAGATCATTGTTTACATCTAGAGAAGATATTCATAAAGGAACTGGGGTATGGTATTCATTGAACCCAAAAAAGTGTCAATTTATTGTCACAGAGGGTAAACTCCTTAGGCATATTGTTTCTAAGGAAGGAGTGAGAATAGATCCAGAAAGAGTTGCTGCAATTGATAAGATTCTCGTTCCAAAAATAGTGAAGGCCATCCAATCATTTTTTGGCTAGATAAATTTTGTAAGGAGATTTATATCTAACTTTGTTGAGATTGTCAAACCTATTGCTAAGATGCTGAAAAAAGGAGCCAAAATTGATTGGATTCTAGAAACAATTGATGCATTTGCATCTATCAAAAAGGCAATCAAAGAAGCCCCAGTTCTAAAGTCTCCAGATTTTCATATGCCATTTCAAAAAATTTCATTTGCTTCCTTTCATTCCATTGATGCTTTCATGTTGCAGAAAAATGAAGACAGATATGAACAACCTATATCTTTCTTTAGCAAATCACTCCAAGGAGTAGAGCTAAAGTATGATGCTACAGAGAAGCACACCTATGCTCTTGTAAAGGTAGTTAAGCTATTCAAACCCTACTTGGTAGGAACCCAAGTAACTGCTTATGTACCTAATGCAGTAGTCAAAGATGTCCTTACACAAATAGAAGTCATAGGAAGAAGGTATAGATGGATAAATAGAATTCAGGAATTCAATATTGATATCCAGATCACCAAACTTGTAAGAGGATAGGGACTAACAAAGTTGATGGATGAATCAAATTTGGAAGTTACAGAAGTGTGTGAAATTAATGAAGAGGAAAGTATGGTACTTAGCATTGAATACACACCATGGTATACTAATATTGTTGACTACCTTAAGCACCTAAAATATCAAGAACAATTGAGTGAAAATCAGAAGAGAACTCTGAAATTACAAGCTTTGAGGTATGTGTTCATAGAAGGTGAATTGTATTCGAAAAATAAAGATGGTGATCTACTTTTCTGTTTGGATCAAGGACAAATAGAAAAGATCCTAAGAGAAATGCATGATGGAATTTGTGGTGGGCATTTCTGTGCTAAAACTATTGCTCATAAAATTTTGAGAGTAGGCTATTATTGGCCTACTATATTTTCTCATGCTCACAAGTATGTGAGAAAGTGTGAATCATGCCAGAAGTTTTCTAGTAAATTAAAATATCAAGGAGCTTTGCCTTTAAGGCCCATACAGATTGATGCACCATTCCATTAATGGGGTCTTGATTTTATAGGGGAGATAACAGAAAAATCTAGTGTCTTTCATAGGTGGATTCTTACTGCCACTGATTACTTTACTAAATGGATTGAAGCAATCCCTACAGAACAAGCTACTAGTAAAGTGGTCATAGATTTTTTGTTGCAAAATATTATCACCAGGTTTGGAGTCCCAATGAGGATTGTCACAGATAATGCTATGTGCTTCAGATCTAAAAGTTCAAAATTTTTTGTGATTCCTATGGAATAATCATATCATATGCTTCTCCCTATCATCCCCAAGCAAATAGTCAAGTAGAATCTAGTAATAAAAGTATCATGAAGATAATTAAGAGGATGCTTGAAAACAATAAAAGATCATGGGATTCAAAGTTGAGGCTAGCTCTTTGGGCTAACAGAATCACAGTGAAGAAAGCCATTGGTAGATCACCTTTTGAGTTGGTTTATGGGACACAAGCAAGAATGTCAATACATAATCTTCTCCCTATACACAAGTTCATATTGCAAGAAGATTTAGATGTGTCTGAATCAATGGAGGAAAGAATGGAACAATTAGCAGAGCTGGATGAAGTGATAAATCAAGCTCAGAAGCAGATGAAATACTTGTTTGATAAGAAGGCCAAGGACAAGAAGTTTCAAATTGGTGATATGGTCCTCATGTGGAATGCCAAGGGCCAAGATAAAGGACAAAATGGGAAGTTTGAAACCCTATGGATGGGTCCATTTGTCATTATTGACAAGTATGGTGAGGACTCCTATTTTCTGCAGAATTTTTTGGGTGAAAATTAGGAATTGCCAGTACATGGACAATTTTTGAAACTCTTATTTTCATAAAGAATATTTAATTCCATGCACAGTAGATTAGGTCTTCCTTTTTTCCCTTTTCCCTTTTATTTGTTTCCTTTCCTTTTCCTTATCTCCTTGTTTTAACAAAATTTTCATTTCTGAGTGTTGGTTTGCTCCACTAGAGAATTGTATCGAGACCCTTGCAATGACTAGTAAGCCATTCATCCTCAACAAAAGCCACTGTTAGGACCCTTCCAAAATCTATAAGATTCCATTCTGTTCATAAATCCATCTCATGGTCCACATTATTGTCAAACTATTTTGTCATTTACCTCCCATGGCCTCATATTATAACCATTCTAAGAAAATTTTGATTGTTCCTGACTATATGTGTGTTTTTGTCTCTTACTGCAATCTTGCAAGTCATTCACAATGCTTGGGCAGTTGTGTAGGAATAAGTGGAGTGTAAATCATGACTACCGCAACCCCGTGAAGCACACATAATAAAATGGTGGCTTGGTGGTATGAAAGGTTTAACTTGAGAAGGCTATTGTACCCCCACGAAGGTTTCATCATATGATTACGGCATCATGGTAACTTGAGACATGTAGTAAGGATTAATACCATGATACTGTAGTGGCTTGGAAGGATACCAGTGGTGTTGTGGTAATAAGGAGTGAAGATAGTGTCACTCACCATAGTCCCACAATAGTTCCAAGAGGTATCTAAGGTAAGGCGGTAGACTGTGAGAGTGATAGAATATTTCCACTACAGTGGACCGCGATAGCCAGATCAAATCTCGGCGGGGTACCTGTAAAAGGAAATGGACTAACCAGATGCTTCCCGCGATCCTGCAACAGTTAGCTCATACACCTGTGGGTTGGCAGTAAACTGTGAAATCTAATGCAAGGGGCTATAAGCCCCACAATACCATGATGGTTGAGTCATGTGACAACAGGGTGGTGGTAAATTGAAAACTTGAGTCTAAAGGTGTCAACGATTCCCGTGATCCCGCAACGGATATGGGCAAGTCCTGTGGCAATGCGGTAAAAGAATAAATGGGTGAGTCAACTCATTGTGGGGCCATAATTATCAAGAAATACATTAAATCTTTGTCATCTCATCTAGCCATTGGATCCAGTTCAATCAAGGGCCTATATTTGAAATGAATTGAATGCTGAGATTTTACAATCTCATGGTACGAACCAAGATAATGGTGATATGATGAATTTCTTGGTGCAATAAAATTTGAGGATTTCTCAATAGTCCCTCATTCTAGTGATTGCAAACTTGATTTGGAGAAGTTATTATCCAGCTCAGTGTGCTCATTGTAAGCTTCAAATTGACTGGGCAAGTTCATCTTTGCACTCCTTGCAAGAAGTTGGTGAAGATTTTGTGCTCTATTTTTTAGTTATTGGTGCTATAATTTGGATTTCAAAGCCCTAGTTTGCATAAGTAGCTAAAATGGCACCCAAGAAGTTTGAGTCTGCCAGCAAGAGTAATGAACCACCGGCCCCTGAAAAGAGACCACTTTAATAGTCCATGTTAGAATTATTGCCCAAATCCATAGACAAGGGTCAGAAGAAAATATTTAAGGATGCAGTAGAAGGGTGTCGGGATGCCGCAATCCCTATCTCTGGGTGGCACTTGTTTTGGTACTTCTGTGACAAGAAAGATAGTGTAGGACCAATAGGCAACCAATGGGAACTAGACTTGGCAAAATTGGTGGTCCTAAATGTATTTTTAGATGTAGAACTAATTAGAACCCTGACATAGAATTACCACTCGAGCACATAAATAGTCAGGTTTCCAAACGGACAACCATTGGTAGCAGTAGACAAAAATGCCATTGTGGACTGTTTTATGATTAAAAAACAAGCTCTCACTCAATTGGACCTATAGAAGAGTGAGCAAGAATATACAAGCTTAAGGAAAACACTAAGGAGAGATGAACTGCCAATATACATGAGAAGGGGGCCAACAATAGAAAGATTGACATCCCATCAAGTGCTATTGAGCCTTTCCTTGTGGAGGAGTTTGCTGTGTATTTCAAGAGAACCTACTTTGCATTATGTAAAGTTTTGGGAATTGATGCTCATGAAAGAATGCTAATTGGTTTAATGATGATGGCCATGAAAATACAGAATCTAGAAGAAAATACTGAGTATGATTTTGCATCATACATTAAGAAGAAACTACATGAAGGGTTCTTGCATGTAAGGGAGGGTAAGAAACCCTTGGAATTCAGGTTCTATTCTTTGTTGTGCCACCTAATTTTGTATCAGAACATAAGGAAATGGTCAAGAAGAATGTAGATATGCATGGTTGATAAAGTAGGATAGAGGATGCCTACTTAGTGTTGGTGTTATAAATGGGACTCATGTTGTCAGACTGATGACTACATTGTATTTCATGATGAATTTACTTTTAAGATAATCAACTCTCTTGGAGATTGGTCTCCCAGGTTAAAAAAGGAGGACATGGTAATGCTAAGGTCACTTGCAAACAAACCAAAACAAGGCCATAAACATAATTATGTTGATCAATTCTTTTGGTCTAGACACACTATCATCAGAGTGTATAGCTGTCCCCAACCACCCCATAAATTGCCAAAGTTTGTGTCAGATAGAATATTGTTCTTGGAATTCATGTGGCAAATGATGTGGATGGAAAAAGAGGTGATGAAAAAGAAGAAAAAGGGCACATTTTTGTCTAATGCCACAATATTTTGTGATTGGTCAATTGGTTCAGACACTCTTGAGGACTTGCAGGCCTATTTCAAGGCAAAATATTCTTTGAAATCTAGAATTGATAGAGTTTGTGACCCTGAGGGTCACATGAATTTTGTAAGGAAAATAATTTTGACAAAGATGGGGATATCCCATCAAATTCTTTTTGATGAGGATGTGATAAGAAATTTTGTGACTTTTGAAGAAGTTTATACATGGAAAAGAAAGTGGGAAATCTTGAAGAACATTGAAGATGATAAGAAGAAGTAGAATCTCCATTTCTTTGGATTTTTTGCTAAAGAAAATGATCCTCTGAAGAGGATTAATATGATGATTGATAATTTTGAGAGTTTCTATGGAAAGTCTGAGAAGCAGCCTCATAAGGCTACAAAGCTTCCAGTGAAGAGGTCTGTAGGCGTTGAAATTCATGAACTTGCCCCTGATGTTGTTTCAGTACAAAATCCACAGGTTCTTGAATCCCCTGCATCAAAAAGGTAGAGAACTGATGATGAACCTCCCCTTGTTCCTTATGAAATGACTGAAGAAGTTGGGGATACTGAAGATGTGGCTAATATTCTCAACCACTTGGGTGATGAAGAGGAAGTTGATTAGCCATTAGTTGGCCAAGAGATAGATGCACACAAACCTGAAGCTAGGATGGGTGAACAAACCCAAGATGAACCAAAATTGGAAGAAGATGAAAGAATTGTAGCATCAATGAGGTTTATAGAAGATGATGATTTCATCAAAACTCCAGAATTGAAGGACTTTTGGTTAAAAATGAAAATGAAGGAGTTTGATCAAAAGGTGGAGATAAATAAGATTGGTGTTGATGAATCACAACATGATCAAATTATCACCTAGACTTTCAAAGACTTGAAGATTGATGATATTGATGTGACTCTAGAAAAGCAAGGCAAATGGTCCTGAATAGTAATATGCTAATTATTCCTGGCCTTGAGTTGGAAAAGGTATTTTTGATTGATCAAGTTAGAAGCCAAGAGGATCCAAAACTTATTTCTGAATTTGATCATGAAGATGGCATTAGTGGGTGTGGTTTCAACCCGAAAACAAAAACTCTTGCAATCTAGACTACACAAAAGAACACAAGCAAACCAAGGTTGTTTGATGTTGTGTAGGAGATGAGGGCTTCAGCTATCATGAAGACTCTCCAAGATACATCAGCAATAGAAGCATCTTCCCTCACTATCCATACTGTCATGTTCACTCATGCTATTGTGAAAATATTAGAATAAAGGATACATGATTATGAGAAAACTTAGAAGGAAATGAACGATGAAGTAAATAGATTGTTCCTTGAGAATGTAAATTTGAGAAAGCAATTGCAACATGTGAGTTCTTCTCAGAAATAAGCTATTGTACCATATCAAACCCCTGTGCCACAAGAAACAAGCGATGCTACAGTGACAATAGAACAAATTGATGCATTGAAATTGAAACTTGAAAAAGCAATTGAGGATTTGAGAAAATAAAATGAAATGATCAAGGATGAGGTGAAGTTGAAAGTTCTTGAATTTTTTGAAAAGATATTGGAATACATAGTGAAACTAGTTATTGATAAGTCAGGGAATGTGCATGAATGCTATTCTTCCTTATATCAGGCCTTGGAGTAGCTCAAAGTGAAAATTTCTATTTTGGATCCATTGTAGCAAAGATGGTAACCTTCACACCACACTCTGACTATTCTCTATAAAGTCTTGCAAATAAATCTTGATGCCCCTGCAGCTTTGAAGCCTACAGAAAGGATGATTAGATTGATCTTAGAGGAGCACTAGTATGCCAATGGTGAATGCCAGAAGATGCAGGCCAAAATTGATTCTTTTGCCACATTTAAGTATTAGTTCATCCCCTCAATTCTATAAGAAGACAAGCAAATCAAGAGCCTTGATGCATGGAGAGTGGAGTTTGGCCAAACAATATGTCATATCATGGACTTTTTGAAGAAGGATGGATATGTCAGCATCATCAGGTTCAACATGATCTTGGACAAAGTGATTGCCTTGGATGTTGGGTATGGGAAATTTGTGATGGATGTCAAAGCTCTATTGGATAAAGGATGGAAGGATCACTAGGCTAACTTGCTCAAGATTCAAAACTACATATGGCCTAGTGATTTTGCAATTTTTCAATGGAAGAGCATGTATCTTGCAAAATGATAAGAAGCATAGGTATTGGTGTAGAGGAGAAACAAGCTATATGCTGGTGTCAAATAACACCACCACATCTTGGATGCTCTCCTTCTTATCTCTTTATGTTTTTCATGTTGTTATAATGTATTCAAAATATGTTTGAAAGTCTAATTTAGACTTATCAAAATGAAAATATTACAATGAATGATAAGGGTTGGGAATACAAAGAACCATTTTGAATGTGAAAGGTCTGAAGCTTGTTGCTTTCCTTGAATCTATAAAGGGAAACCAAGACCTTATGGGCTCTCTCTAGAATTTTGATTTTTGAAAGAGACATTGCACAATGTTAGAAATGAAAGCAACACTACTTCAATGGAAATCTGATTCGAGATAAATTTCAGCAAACTTTAACTGTGTGTTATTAATGGAGATTGTAACAAAACATAAACCCACAATACAAAAATATACCAGAAGCAGAATGAAGCACATAACACAAGTGTTTAACATGGAGAAAGCCCTTGCGGGTAAAAAACTCCACCAAGAAAAGAGGCCAAGTTGTATTATCTTCACAAAAGGAGATTACAAATACATTCACTTCCTCTGTCCTCTAGCCTTCACTCCGGCAAAACCTGGGTACCTTATCCTACTCTGTTATAAGTCATTTGATAGTTAAATTATGACTTGATGAGATCTCTCATTATCCTATTCTCAAATAGGGATCTTATCTCTTATTTTCTAGTCTTTCGACTTAGAAGGTTTATCATCGATGTTGGGGGAGTATTACTCGACCTCGAACATCCTAAGCTTTTAATGTGATACCTTTTGTTTTCATTATTATGATGAAATCTAATAGTATAAAAGTTCTTTAACCCTTATTATTAGTCAAGGGTGTTCATATATATATATATACAAACCTCTTTAGAGGTTGATGATAATAGTTTTGACTATACTTATAACTAACCTATCTTATCTTTTTACTTGTCACCCCGATATCCTTAAACTCACAAGGAGTGAGAAAGGAGAAATGATAGGCCGAGTGGACTACGTGGATCAAAGATCCCAAAAGGTGGTAAGCCCTCAAGGCATGCTAAGAACATGCTTTAGTTAGTTATCAAAATGCTATCTTGATAGACTTAGCAGATGGCATAGAGGATCTAGTTTTGGGGGTTTTGTTTTTTTGTTGAGGAGACTTCAAAAGAGAGGTGTGGGTGTGCCTGTGGTGTATACCAAGAATGATAACCTCTTATAACAGGGACCTATATATGGTCTTAACCATGAGAGAAGGTGAGGAGGCTCAGGCTCAGTGAGTTAAATTCTTATCTCCATGTTATAAATATGGGTATGGCTATCTTAGAGCTCTCAGCTCATATGTTTGATAGACTTCAATACAATTTTAAATTTTTCATTTGAACAAACATCGATACTGTAGACTTAAGAGATTGAGTTATGCATTTCTTACAATGTGTGAAAACTATTGTTCTCTAGTGGCGTTTGACCAATTTGAGGCTGTAAAGCCTTCATGGGAGTGCATGCATGAGCACCCGTGAGATACAGTTATTCCTTACATCTTTTAATGATGTTTTTTGTATATGATTACCAGTTGATAATACATATGAACCTATATTTACTAATGATCCTGATAGGGCAATAACCTTTAATGAATGGCTGGTCAATAGTATTGCCCTGTGGTATATATAACACAGAGTAGTCCTTACCATTATAGCTAAGGTCGTAGCCATAATTTATTTGAATACAATAGAATAGAGATAATACCAAGTTGTACTATTACACTTGGCACCATATTTGCCAATTCGATAGTAAATGATGACAGGAATCGAATGGTTGCCATTATTATGTATTTTGTGAACTTAATGACTCTTTGAGGAGAGTAATAGAGTTCTATTGTTATACTACTATAGTAAGGATTTCATGACAGCCGAGACTGAAGTCTTATTTTCATTATGAAGTAGAATCTTAAAATAACCTTTGGTATAAGAATCTATCGTAGCACTGTTATAAGCTAGTGGTTTTATATAGGATAAATGTCGACTATATAAGTGGTAGTTATGTTTTATATTTGACTTTATTAAAGTATTCCGAAGGAGAATCTAGAGGTATTCGACTCTATGAGTCTTTATGAACCTTTGAAAGATATTATGATAAGAGTCTTTTCTTTTTATTATGAAATGGTTTTTAACCTTGCAATTAGGTAAACAAAGAAAACATTGACTAAGTAAGGTGAATGTTGAAAACAAGAATGTACTCATTATTCAAGAAAATGAGATAATATGACGTGGAGTCATTAGTAACTGTATCAATATGAAACCAAGAACCTAAGTATGATGTACAAAATAACATTCAAAGTGTCCAAGGATTGGACTTAAATACATTAAATCCTACTTATACTAGACCAGGAATGCTTGAAGTTGATATGATTTGCATAGTGGAACAAGGTGATGAGGAGTCACAAGTTCCATGTTAGGAAATAAACTATTTTTATAATTAAACCATGATGGGAGTCGAGTGTCCTGATATGGACAATGAATTGAATTGATCCCATGTATACTAGACATAGGGTGGTGAATATGCTTTGACTTTTGACATGATTAGAAAGTGGAATAAGGTGACGTGGAGTCACAAATTCCCTATAATAGAACTTGACTAGTAATGATAGTTTTATTATAACTATGATGCTTCTAATGTATTTAAAAGATATGTTGATTCTTGATTGAAGAAGGAGAAATTGAATAAGAACTAAGTTGTATTGCCTTGTAGGAAGTAGTAAATGCTTACCAAGTTTGTTGGAGGTACTATTTCTCCTAGATAATTATATACTTATGAGAATGAATACTAAGATTAGTATGAAACTCTTGTTTTTCAACGTAAATGGAAGCCATCTTTTACGAATGGCCATACTTCACAAATGAGGTATAAGATATTTAAATCCATGAGGATTCTTGAGATAGAGTCTTTTTAGTAAGATCGTCATTATAGACTATTACGATATAAGTCTCAAATGTCATGATCTTGAATGTAAACCTTGAGATAGATCAACAAGAAAAATGTGAACCTAGGAAGGTCAGAAGTTGGAAAACTTGTTTTGGCTATTGAGGTTTTGGAAAATGAATAGGGTGATGAGGAGTCATAGGTTCCTTGTTGTGAAAGAAACCTACTTGTTTTGACTTTTTGTCATAATGGAAAATGGAACAGGGTGACAAGGAGTCACAGGTTTCTTGGGTGCAAAAGTAACCTATTACGATTGATGAACTCCTAGATAGGAGTTGATTGTCCTAGTACAAGACTATGAATTGAACTGAATTCACATTTTACTAGACCCTGAGAGGTCGCATTAAACATACTGTAGGACATGAGAACTTCTAAGTTGAGTAAGGGTGGTGAATATATGACTACATTCATTGTAAAACGTATATGTATGTAAATCTTTGGCCAAAGTAATGCATCCATCTCTGCATGCATTGTCAGTCCACAGTGCTCCAGATGGCCTAATGTCTCTAGTAGTGTCATATATAGTTAGAGTGGATCTATAGTTGTGTGACCGTAAGACATTAGGAAGGACACAACACCAGATACTCAGATGACTAACCTTATGGTTTCTAATATCTAATCTTTCCATGAAGGGTAGGGCCACTTCCAGTTAGGAAGTTGAGTGGGGGACTGCGGGTTTGTGGTTGGTGGAAAAGCACCAGGATGATCACTAGTAGAAAAATAGAAATAAATGACTAAAAAAACTACCAAAAATTGGTCATGTGACCAGTAGTTTGGTCACATGACCATTGGTAGTTTATTGCCGGTCATTTATCTCATGACCAAATTTATGACTAAACAAATTTTAGTCATTAATTTGGTAGTATATTTAGTCATCAATTTGGTAGTATATTTAGTCATTAATTTAGTCATTGATTGTTGTTAACTGGTCATTTATTTAGTCATTGTAATCATTAATTTGGTAGTATATTTAGTCACTAATTTGGTAGTATATTTAGTCATCAATTTGGTAGTATATTTAGTCATCAATTTGGTAATATATTTAGTAATTAATTTAGTCATTGATTGTTGTTAACTGCTCATTTATTTAGTCATGGTAGTCATTTTTATTTACTGGTTTCCATTAATTGGTAGTAAATTTAGTCATGATATGAATAATTTATTAAATACCATAAATTTTATAATGCAGAAAAAACATATTATTAAATTTGAATTAGAACATAAAAGCAAATAAATTTGGAAAACTAGATATTTTATGATGCTGCCAAGTAAAGATTGACAAATTTGAGCCAACAGTTTCTATTTGAGAATCGACCAATAAGAAAATGAAACAAGACAAAGCAAAGTGGTAATAAATATTTTTTTGTATTGGACCAATGCAGGAAAAGAATTACAAATCATAAAAAAGTAGCACAAGGCTGCCATGAGAAAACACCAGTTCAACTCTGTCATGTACAACAAAGTACAAGGACTGGCTAAAGAAAAAACCAGTTTAGTAGCCACATTAGATACAATAGAAAAATAATGGAAAGGCAAGTCAGACCGATGAAGCCCTTCACATCTTTTGACACTTAGAAAAGAGATGTTGCCACTGAGCATTCCATGAGACATCATTTCTTTTGGCATTCTGTTAACTAGTTCAGATGCTTTGACTGTAGCCTTAGTGCATTCCATATTCTCCATCACACAAGTCATTGAGGTGTTACCTATGTATGCAAACAACCCTAAACCATTGTGAACAATATCTAAATAACAACCTGAGAATGCTACTTAGAGGCCCCTATAGCAGTGACCCTGTAGCTACAACAAAACACACCATTCCCTGTAACCTTCCATAACATGGTCCCAGACAGCTGAAGCAAAAGCGATACTTGAAACAGTGAAATCTAGCCAGTCAACAACATGCTGAAGATGACAATATGGAAATGTTTTTGGTTTCGTACAATTGTAGTAAAATATGAATTTATTTAAAACAATGTTTTCATGATATTTTCTTCATTACCTCAAGAAATCATAAAATAGATCATTACACAAAATCTCTACTCTTGGAATCAATCTCTTCCCTTTCTCACATGGTAATACCGCACTTTCCCATTCAGACTATTAAATTTTAGAAAATGAGCTAAACAACAGACATTCAAATGACCTCCTGCATAGATAGGATCTAAAGTTCACTACTGTCTTATTGTAGCTAGAGGTGCAGCACGTACACCACATAGCAAAACATATAGAAGAAGCTTATGATGCAGAAGCCATTGTTCTGGTATCAACAAAGTTCACCATTTGTTATCCTATTTGTGGTGTTTGTAATGTTGTAGGGTGCATTTTCTCATTTTCATCAGAAGGTTTTGATCCAATCCAAAGTTCTATTGCACAATGCATCATTAGTAGTAGCTCAAGGAATTTTTAATAGGTTTTTCAATTTCACCACATGTTTCCAATCATCATTGGACAAATCATCTTGAAAAAATAAGAAGAATATTCCATTTTAGACATTAAAAAGTTGTTTTATCAGCCAAAAATGAAAAGCACAAATGTTCAATTAGTATAAAATGCATAATAGTAAATACATTGTAAAATTACGTAATGTGGATATCAAATAGCCTTACCCTATAGTTTTGTTTCTATATATCTATGGATCTTCTAGTGAGATGACTCAAAAATTCATCCTTCATTTCAAAATGCCTACCAAACATTACAAAAACACAATAGCATTCTCCACAATTTCATGCTACAGATATTACATAAACACAATAGTGGTCGATAAATATCAATATCTTGCATATTAAGGATCCATGAGAAATGGATATCTTACAATAAAGTGATACACAAAAAAAAACTCCATCACATTCCTAAATAGCTTAACTAAATCTTGCACTGACAACAAAGATTCTTGGATTAATGATCACACTTTTGGTGCAATTGTCAGTCTTATATGTGCCAATTAATCTATCTGCCAATTCAAAAATATTATTCCTCAAGCTACATGAGCAACAAATATTTGTCAAGAGATCTGTCAAGCTACAGTCCATCAATCAAAAAGATATAAATGCAGTTTAACATATAAGCAACACGTCTCCCGATAAACTACACTACTATTTACTCATTTGAGACAAAAAGAAAATTAAAACTTACCTTATGATTATAAACTGGGCATCTTTAGTCTTGTCTTTAATGTAGTGACTGACTATTGAGACATTTTTAAAATCTGAACAATTTATCATTCCAAATAGTAATTTCATCCATCCATTAGTGTGATATCCCTAAGCTACACAAACCCCTCCCCCCATATCATTGAAGCTACTTACTCTTGAAAAAAGTAAGCCTAAAGACAAGGTCTTTGGAAAAGTAATCGAAGGTATCAGTGTCTAGCACAACAAGATTCCCTACAAATAATTTATTAATTGATGATTATTGCAATTTCACTTATTTTTCTTAAACATGAACATGCTCTCACTTTCTATATTAATAGCCTTATGAATCCAAACTATCAACATCATAGAAACTTTGACAACACCCAAAAAAAACACAGAAACACAAATTTTTAAAAGTAAAGGACCATAGCTTACCTAACGTTGCATCGATTTCATCCATGACATAGAGAGGAGTAGGTTTGTAATGGTGAAGCGCAAAAATCAAAGCTAATGAACTTAATGTCTATAAAAATAATAGTGCTCAGACATAAGAAGCTAGCAAAGGAGCCTACAAATTCTCAAATAGATCTACGAACACTTTATCCTTTTTAATAAAACATGGATGCTATTTTTTTTAATTTTTTATTAGGACCAGCTCTATATAGCATATCTAGATTAATATTCAACTAAATAGTAAATTATTTGCATTTGTTGGAGTCCTTGCAAATCAAGTAAAATGGTCTTTTCTGGTAACTACATTAATCAGTATTGGGTGACATATTCTACCACTTGAAGTAAACATACAACTCAATGAGACACTTGAAATATACCTTTTCACCACCAGATAGGTTAGCAATATTTTTCCAGCTCTTTTTGGGAGGCTATACACTAAAAACGACACCTTCAACAAAAGGTTCCAATGAATCGACAAGCTCCATCTCAGCATCACCACCTAGAGTTATCATCTACATATATTTTCAATTCCTTAACACCTTGATATGTACATTATTCATAAATTTAACACATTATTAATACAACCAAATCAACAATTTTTGACCTAATACATTTCCTTCAACTTTAGAGATATAGTATTGAATCCAAGCATGAATTCATCCAACCTAAACATTAGACAATGTAAAAATTAGAGGAATATAAAGAAGTTACTGACCTGGTTGTACAAGAACACAAACTAAAGAAAATTTCTAGACTAAGAATTGTATAAAAGACCTAGAGTTAAATTTTAGTGCATAAAAATCAAGACTAATTGTGTGGCAAAAGTTTATCCTTGAATTATCATACATGTTCATGGTTGAATTTTATTAGTCTTCAAGTACTCACCATTTTTTCCTCGATTCATCATATTGTCTCTTTCTTTCATCACACTCCAAAGTTATGGTATTGAGTTCTTCAACCCGTTCACTATATAAAGTAGCCTTCCTCCAATACCTAAGAGATTGTAAAGCTTCTTAATAATACATATGGACATCATAACTAACTCAAAAGATTTTATAATTTTTTATTTTTTCAATAAAAAGATGGTAAAGACTCTACTCTTGCATTGAGGGTGGAATTGGATTTTACAGCCTCAGCTAAGCTTCCAACTATCTTTCAAATTATTCACAACCTAAAACTTTAGAATTAATAAACTACATATGGAATAACAGATGGAACAAGAGTTTACTCTTGTATGGATTCCAAGCTTGGATTTAACTCCTTTAATTGGGCTTGATGCAAGGCTACCTTCTCCAATACTATTTCGAGGCAACTATGTTCAAGCAATTGTTCATTTGCTAGGGTTGTCTAGAGCAGGGCAGGATCAATTCCTTCAATTTGAATTATGCAAGGACAATAACACAAAACAAAACATTTGTCAGCATAACTAAAGAATTGAAATGGGGAATCAATGTCCAAGGGATTCTGATATATTGGTGAAGTAGTGAATTCATAAAGGGAGTGCTTCAAGTTTCAATCCCCACATCAGAATATAGGGCAACCCACAACTTGGCAGGCATGCACGTGTAACAACATGCCCCAAACTAGGGCTTGTTTGAGTAATATTAGTTGTGGTCATCGACAAGACTAGGGCTCATCTCTGTTCAAATTCAAATATGTGCTTAATATGCTTTTGGTGGGATAAGAGAACATTGGCTAGAGACTTCATTATCAGCATGAACCCTTTTGGTGTCCCTTCAATGCTGCAAAAGTTCTCATTTCGGCGTGACCTGTTGAGATCGGCCAGACCCTTAAGAGTCTCCTTGATGGCATTAGCATTCTAAATAGTTGGTGGGACTGTACAACTTTGGAGTGACTACTTTGTTGGTCACTACAACATCCTGAATTCCTTTGACATGCGCTGGTCGATGTATCAACCAGACCCAATAATCTGTCTCTTCGACATAGTGAAGTTCGACGAGACAAGGTGATATCAACGTGAGGGGTTAGGGAGTCTCTTCAACATCCCAAATATACTCTATGGTGGGGCCTGCTATGCACTTTTCGGTAAGACATGCTTATAGGTATGACCCTGAACACCATCTCTTCAACTTTCTGAAATGGCTTGGCGGTGGGGACCACTATACTGGACGTAGCCCTCGTCAATGAGACTATGCCATATCGGTGTGAGCCAAATCGTGTTCTCTTCGACACGGAAATATTACTCTTGTCTATTTGTTGACTCGTCTTCCTTGGTGGGACCCAAATTGAACCATGTGGCCTGTACTGATTTGCCTGTGAACGTGAAGGTTAACTTGGCTTCAGTATGGGATATCCAAATAGGCTGAGTTAGTAAAATTGATGGCAACTATGTCTGTAATGTTGTGATGTTCTAAATCCCAGTAGTGCTTAATGAATTCTAATGAGAACATGGGGAAACACATGCATAGATGTAACCGAAGCTAGTGTGAAGCGTATGACCATTATCTGTAGATTCTGAAGGGAGTTTTTTTAGAGTGGAGGGAAGAATTGAGAAGGGGAGCCCAAGGAAGGGGAATTGGTCTAAAAAATAATCCTTTGTATTGACCTCTTTGTAATGTAATATTTTGTATGAACTCTATAATGTACTAAGAATTTTGATATCAATAATGTACTTAGAGTTTTACGGTGTGAACAACACATTCCATTAAATGTAGTTGGAAGAGTTAGGAAATAAAGGTATCCCACATCTACAGAGGCCACTTCATTGAGAAAAATTGGTGCATGTTAAGAGATGATTCAATATGATTCACTTTAGTACCTGATTCAGATATACCATTGAAGAAGCACGTATCATTCTGAGAGTATGCAAATAGTAGAAAGAAAAAGGAAAAAAAATTGGAAACTGATTTCAATTTTTGAAAACAATATTTCATTTTATAGAAATAGTTGCTCATAAAAAAGAAATAACCAATGGTTCCATTATCAATATGTAAATTAAATGTCAGGGGGACAACATTGCAAATGATAACTATATGCAGATATACCTACATATACATTCATTAATTTCTCATTATAATCCTCTCTAGAGTATAAACTGATAGATAGGTGTTGTATTCATCAAAACAAATTATTGTTTGTAAAACATAGACTAAGCCTCAAAACATTTTTTAAGAAATAACAAATTATGATCTTGCAACAGACAAACTCAAGAAATAGCTATGCAAATATGGAAGAAACTACCTAAGAAAAAACACACATCAAATAGATTTCCAACTAAATATTCATAGTTTTTGAAGGAAAAAAAGAACCAATTATGTAGCATAGGGGTCCTAAAATTTCATGCTTTTAAGAAACACTTAGTACATGGAACAAACAATATCCCTTTAGAACTCTCTATCATATTCAATAGGAAACTGTAAGATACAACAGAGTTCAATAGAAATGAGATAAAACAAATAAATATGGTTCCATTACATCTAAAACATTGACTTTTCAATGGTTTTTATTGTTTAACGAGTATCACCATGGATAAAAAGTAGATTCCACATGGTTAAATACATAAGATGATACTTAGTCCCACAAAAACAATGTGAGCATTTCCATCTAAGACTGACTCAAATCATGTTTGTAGCAAAGGGCATACCAATATCATAAATGTTGCAATATTGAGGTTTTTACTCCACAATAATTCTACACATGCATGTGCAGCAAATGTTTCCACCACAATAATGTCAATCCCTCCACAAGCAGTGGATACAACAATGTCATATTTTGCTGCAAACAAGAATGTGTTTATTAATCTATCATTCCTATAGTGTCATACAAAAAATTATTTGTGAACCAAATTTAAACAACATTGGAAATAAAAAATCAGCTGCATTTTTTCAAAATAGACCAAAAAATGGCCAACCATTGCAATAGAAACAAAAACATCATATTTTGCTGTAAACTAGCACTCATGTTTGTCGATCTAGAATTCTTGTAGTTGTCAAACAAAAAAGGGTTCATGAACCAACTGACAAATGACATGGAAAGAAAAGGGGATTTGACAAAATTGCTACCATATAAATGTTGCAAAACACATCTTTTGCCCACTTCTAATGAGGATTAGCACCATAAGACCAAAGGAGCTGATTCCTCAAGGAATCCTCCAATGAGAAGGTGGAATTGAACTTCAATGAAGCATCGAAGGGCATTTGGGAAATGTGCATCCAGGATGCCTCCTCAAGGATTAGAAAGGGAAAATGTAGTGGGCTAAAGCCCCTTCTACCTGAGGGAAAATGTAGATGGAACTAACAGCAAAGCCTAAGTTATTAGCCTAGTCAATGGAATCAAATTCACAGCCATTAAGCATCTTAATGTTTTCAAATAAAGGAGACTCCATTATCAGAGCTTTCATCTCAAGAGGGCCTCTCTTGCTAGAGATTGTGGAGCAATTTCAAAGAAGTTTTCCTTCTCCTGAGATTTGACCATATGACCTTCAATTACTACTACTAGGAGGCTAAAAGGCTCATCAACCTAGCCATACTGTTAAACCTTAATAACAATGACTTTGAGATCATTGATGATGTAGAGAGATGGAATGGGCTAAAGAACCTTCTACCTGATGACTCCTATAAAATTAAACTTGATGTCTGTTTGTATAGCTTGTGGCATGTTGGATGTTTTCCCTTTATTATTTCATAGAAGAGTTGTGATATTGATGATCCTTGGGTACCCCACTTTATGTGGTCAACGATGTAAAAGTGCATCAATGTTTTAGGCATATCTTATTAATTTTGTGTAGCCAAAGCCAACACAATGAATGATTGTCCTCTTAAATCTTTAAATTCTATAAAGCAAGGTTAATCCTTTAGTGGGAAGCTTTTGTGTTTCTCTACTCCTATCTGGTGGGTATATCTAACATTGGTGCCATTATGTTCAATTTGCAAGTTCTAATGGCACCAACAGGTAGGACTGGAAGAGTCCACAGTGTAGAAGAGTAACTGACCTATAGTTTTAGGCTCTAGGGTTACCATGAGAGGCAGAGGAATAGGAAGGGGCTGAAAATTTGTAAACCCTTTCTACCTGAAGAATTGTAAAGCCTTACTACCTGAGGAATTGAAGATAATATTTTTGAAGGAACTTCCCTAATACATAAGGGTTAAATGTGCTCTTTTATAGCTATGAGAAGTATTCAACATATTTTTAAGAAATACTAGAGCAATGAAATATAGAAGTACTAAGAAAATAACAACTACAAATTACCAAAATGAGATTACTTCGACTTTCTCAATGTCACACAAATACGAATGAAGGATTTATAAGAAATAACCATGAATCCATTCAATCATACCTGACTCCTATTGGGTCACCAATATTCTTCCCTTTTCACACCACTATTGAAGATACAACTCTTGTAATAGAATAACAATTTGGAAATTCTTCCACGTATGACTGGATTATTAATCATATACAGTAACACTTGATGTTCCACAAGCAATATAAATAAACTTGCTAAGAGATAGTGCCAAAATTTCTAAATTGAATATAGCATTTCTAGGACGTCTCTTTCAGTCATAATGTGATTCTTTTTTGCATTATGAAACAATCCAATTGCAAAATATAGTGGATGGTTTTTGCTTCCTACACCAAGCTGCACCCTATAGTATACTTTGACACATATGTGGAACTCCTTATCCCAATTGGGATATCACAAAATCGGAGCACAAATCAACATTACTCTTAGCTTTTCAAAAGCCTCTTGTTTTGGTGCTTCCTTAACAAATAGACTAGTGGATGTAAAAATAGCACGAGATTCTTTATAAACCTAAAGTACAATCCAATATGTCCTAAAAATACATCTTATATGTACTGCAT
Organism: Cunninghamia lanceolata; assembly: GCA_027924645.1. Taxonomy (NCBI): domain Eukaryota; kingdom Viridiplantae; phylum Streptophyta; class Pinopsida; order Cupressales; family Cupressaceae; genus Cunninghamia; species Cunninghamia lanceolata. Next base: position 3,171,229 of record BSBN01001291.1, on the reverse strand, counting down.
CTTTAGGGACTTGCAATTCATTTATTACCTTAATTTTATCTTAATCTACGTTCATCCCTGATTTACAAACTACATGTCCTAACAATTTAATATATACAAGCAACTAACTTTTTTTGAATTTAATGACAACATCATTTTCCAACACAAGCCTATAGATAGCTATCCTTCACCCATGGATGCACCAGTCATCTATAGAGATTTTCAAAGCTTTCATGAACATTTCTCTAAATATGAACAAAATTGTGTATTGAAACATTCTTAGAGAATTGCACAAATCACAGGCATTTTGTTATAGAGGTATGTTCCATACTCTAATATGATTACACTTTTCAATATGTCTTCTAACATGATCCATAAGGACCTGGAAATGAAATTTCTTGATCTGTTTTGAGGTTTCCAGAAAATGACCAGCAGCAAAAAATACCCAGTTTTGTGGGTAGAATGTAATTGCCAATCCCTACAGGAGGCAATTTCAAAATCATGGATTCCTTTGAAGGAGCATTTTGGAAACTGCTGTGTCAATTTTGTAACAACTGTGGTGAATACAAAATTGTTGCTCTGCACAAAGGGGCAGTTTCATCCCAATACATGAAATACAAAATTTGATGCAAACAATTCTCATTTCAATTCTATTTTTGGGTCCTTCTAGTGGACAAGGAGGGCATCCCAGCAACTATATAAATGCGTGAGGAAGATGGATTGCATCATTAGAGACTTGTGTGAGTGTTGTAGTGATCGAATTGAGGAGAACTTGGCTGCAGAAAACATTCAAGACTTGACAGTGAGCAAAAGGGGCAGCTATAAGTTGTATATACTCTCTGTACTTATTCTTTTGTGATTAATAATATTTGGAAGACAAGAAATTGCCACTACTAGGTACTTTTTCCCCTTCTTGGGTTTTCCAGGGTAAATTACTAAGTTTGTGTGGTGAATTCTTCTTAGTTTTGCACTTAATTTTTAGAATTGCACAACATCCTATCCTCTAAGGCTATCTAATTGCTTAAATAAGTAGGACAGTAGATTGAAATCATTTTCTAGTATTTTCTACAAGTGTTTTCTTACAAATTACAAATCATTCCACAATACTTATTTAGTTGTACCCTAAAAATCTATCTAAAAAGTATACTGCCCATCTTCTCATATTCTGCCATTAGACAAAGTAGGAAACATTAGTCTATATAACTAATCTTTCAAACCTTAACCACATGCAACACTCTTTTGTCAAGTTCAAACTATGTTTCCAATTGAGAACCGCCACTTGAACTGGATTACTCTCCTCTAATCTTTTGTCCCTTAGTGTATCCATTGTTAATTGACATCTACCAATTTTTAAAGCAGTCCTCTTAAGTTCCCAATAATGGATTGCTCTCAACTATCGCAACCATGGAATGGCAAGAAGTGCATAATAATGTTGCAATACAGTCTTCCTTATTTAAACCACAAATGTGATGATTAGCTTCTTTCTAAACATCACAATATATTGATCCCATAAAATACCTATTGGAGGTATTCCCTCTTGGCTTTTCATTTTGAGTCAAACATTTGTTGGAACCAACATTAGCTTTCTCAATTTCCTCCACACTTTCTTTGATGGCAAATGTTCTCCACATCCTTCATCTATCAAAGCATTAGAAAATCTACACTCCCAATTTCAAAGGAAATTTTGGTGGCACTTGTCTTTGTGCTATCACTTTTAAATACTTGATCACTAGTTTTATTGAAATAGATACCATTGTACCATTTATGAAGGACACCAACTACATTAATGGATTTATTTTATTTCCTACTACAACTATTTATTTTCTTCATCCATGGTCTACCCTTACTTAGACTGCATATTACTTGTGATGGTGTGGCCTCTTGGACCCACCACACATCACTATATTAATTTGATGAAGGGGGTAAATCACAAAACACACAACAAAAATTGGACACAGAAAATAGAACTTTCTTTTATTGATCTAGGCAACTCATTACATTACATAATCTTAATTACGATCAGAGGATGAATCCTGTACTGGCTACAACACATTACATCTTTCCCAACCTCAAGACTCTAGAATCTTCAGCCTTCTGTAACCCCAAATCAGCTAGGGTTTATGTTTTCCCGCCTATTCTTGACTCCACACTTGCCCCCTTAACTCTACTACCTCCCAGGGTTCCTAAAAATGGTTATTAATAGCCTTTTTGGCAGCCAACAACCTAATTTCAAAATTTGCATCTCCCTCCAAAAATAGGTCAACTTCCTGGAGCCATAACTTTTGATCCGGGTGTTTGATTGACGAACTGTTTTATGCGTCAGAAAGCTTGCGGAGTGCTCTATGCACTAAGAACTCACTTTTTTGGGCCCGTACAAGGCCGTTTAGTGCCTCAAACCTGAGTTTGAATAATTTTCAGGCATTTTTTAGGAAACAGAAACTTTAATATCCTTCAGCTCACAAACGATCTTTGCGTGATTCCTTCACCAAAGGTCTTATATTTATGTTATGTAACTTCTTATAAATTTTCACTTCAATCCGTGCCCAAATGCAAACTTTCTAAAAATAGCAAGTTACTATTTTTAGCAGCTTGGAAAAACTAAAAGTTCTACATTATTCAAGTGATTATGGAACCAGAACCACAAATTTTGAAAAGAAATGGAAAGAACATCAACAATTTTGAAACACATATTTTTTTGGGTGATGCAAGATTGTCCTTACACCACTGGATGCTCCTGTGTTAGACACCCAGGGTAATTTGAGAAGTGACCCTGTCATGTCTCATGTGTTTGTGTGAGGAAAACCCAAACGGTCAACCTCTACCTTAGACAACCAAGAAGAATCTTCAACAGGCCTTCCTTTCCATTTCACTAGATATTCTTCATATTGCCTATTCTAAGTACTTCTTCCCACACGGCTATCCAAGATCTCTTCTATCTTCTCTGTCGAAGTAGATGCCGGAATACTCCACTGTTCTTCTATTGTTCCATCCTCTGTGCCACCCTCATGATATTTTGTTAAATCAGCAACGTTGAACATAGGGGAAATATTAATCCCACTCGGTAGCTCTACCTCATATGCATTTCCTAAATCATGCTTCTTCAGGATTCTACACGGTCCAAATTTCTTCATTTTCAACTTATTGTATGTTCCAATTGGGAACCTTTCTTGTCTCAAGTGAACCATGACTTCATCTCCTACCTAGAACTCCTTATACCTCCTCTTCTGATCTGCCTTAGCCTTATACTGAATATTCATCTTATTAATGTGCTTTCTCACCTCTTCATGCAAATTCTTCAAATGTTCTGCAAAGTCTTTAGCTTCAGCACTTGTCTTTTCTCCTTTGTCTAGCTTCCTTAACTCTGAAGCATTTCTTGGACTATTCCCATATACAATCTGGAATGGTGATTTACCAGTACTCCTATTGACATAATTGTTGTAAGCAAATTCTGCTTGTGGTAAAATCAAATCCCATCCCTTGGGCTTATCTCCTACTAAGCATCGTAGCAGGTTACCCAAACTCCTATTCACCACTTCAGTCTGTCCATCAGTCTGTGGGTGGTGTACAGAACTAAACTTCAAATCTATCTTCAATTTCTTCCACAATGTCCTCCAGAAATAACCAACAAACTTGGTATCTCGATCTAAAACTATGCTCTTTGGTAGACCGTGTGATCTCACCACCTCTCTGAAAAATAATTCAGCAATATGAATAGCATCATTAGTCTTCTTGCAAGGAATGAAATGTGCCATCTTCGAGAATCTATCCACCACCACAAAAATGGAATCATGTCCTCTCTATGTCCTTGGTAATCCAAGAACAAAATCCATACTGATATCATCCCATGGCTTCTCTGGTACAAATAATGGCTGATATAGACTTGTATTCTGACTTGTTCCTTTTGCCATCTGACACACTCTGCAACTCTGTACAATTTTTCTCACATCCTACTGCAACTGTGGCCAATAATAATTTTCACCAACAATAGCAATGGTCTTATCTCGACCAAAGTGTCCAGGCAATCCTCCACTATGCTTCTCCTTAATCAGGTTCTCTCTCATGGAACTCCTTGGAATGCACAACTGGCTTCCTCTAAACAACATGCCATCTTGGATTATGAAATCCAACCATTTTGTCATGTCCAAAGTAATAGGTTCCAAACAAGCTTTCCAGGCCTCTACAAAATCTGGATCCTTAGGATACAAACTTTTGAGCTCATTGAACCCAACAACCTCTATCTTCATTTCTGTCAATAAATTTTGCCTTCTGCTCAAAGCATCTACAACTCTGTTGGACTTCCCACTCCTGTGCTTCAAAACAAAAGTATAGCTCTGCAAAAACTCAACCCATTTTAAGTGCCTTTGGTTCAACTTCCATTGACTATTAAGATACTACAAAGCCTGATGATCAGTATATAAAACAAACTCTTTTGGCAACAAATAATGTCTCCATCTCTTCAAAGCCTGAACTATCACATAAAATTCATAATCATAAATAAAATACTTTTTCTTGGCATCATTAAGCTTCTCACTAAAATAGGCAATGGGCTTACCTTCTTGGCTCAAAACAGCTCCTATACCACTACCACTAGCATCACAATCTACCTGAAATACCTTATTGAAATCTGGAAGTGCTAAAACAAGTTGTTCTATGACTTTCTGCTTTAATGTATCGAAGCTCTTGTCTGGTCCTTTAGCCCATCTAAACTCTTTTCTATCCCCTCTCATTGTCTCAGTTAGGGATGCACAAATGCTACTAAAATTCCTAATAAACTTTCCATAAAAATTTGCCAAACCATGAAAAGATCTTACCTCCGTTGCACTCCTTGGCATAGGCCATTCAATGATAGCCCTTACTTTTTTTGGGTCCATCTTAAGACCTTCCTCTGAGACAACAAATCCTAGGTATACCAACTCCTTCTTTGCAAAACTACATTTCTTCAGGTTAATCGGCAACTTCTCCTCCCTCAGGTTCTCTAGAACTCTTCTGATATGCATCAGATGCTCATCCCAAGTCTTACTGAAAATTAAAATATCATCCAAATAAACAATAACAAAACTTCCCAAAAATTTGTTTAGTACCTCATTCATGAGCTGCATGAATGTGCTTGGCGCATTGGTTAGCTCAAATGGCATGACTAACCACTCATACAAACCTTCCTTTGTCTTGAAGGCTATCTTCCATTCATCTCCTTCTCTAATACGGATCTGGTGATACCCACTCTTCAGGTCAATTTTCATAAAGTACTTGGCTCCACTCAAATAATCCATGATATCATCCATTCTTGGCAATGGAAATCTATACTTGATCGTTATCTTATTGATGGCTCGAGAGTCTGTACACTTCCTCCATTCTCCATCCTTCTTTGGTGCTAGTATTGTAGGTACCGCACATGGACTTAGGCTCTCCCTTATCAGTCCCTTCCTCAACAACTCCTGAACTTGTCTGTTCAACTCTTCATTTTCTGCAGGGATCATTCTATGGGCTGCCTTATTCGGCAAACTGGCTCCTGGTATCAAATCCATTTGATGACTTATTTTCCTTACTGATGGTAAACCTTCTGGTACATTATCAAAGACAATATCTTGAAATTCTTCCAACATATCTGAAACTTCTGTTGGTACATCTTCATAGTTCTCTTGACTAATCTTAGGAATCAATGCAAAGCAATGATGCTCATGCTTCATACCCTCCAAAAATTTCCTACCATCTACCAAGCAAATTCTGGCAGTACTACATACCTTTTCTTCCACCTCCTTCAAGGGCTTTAACTTATGACAAACTCCATCCTTTGTTAGGGAATATGTGTTTGCACAACCATCATGGACAGCGCTCCTATCATACTACCATGGCCTCCCCAACAACATATGACATACATCCATCGGTATGATATCACATAACACCTCATCATGGTAGTCCCCAATCTTGAACTTCACTAAACACTGCTCATTGACCAAAGCTCTGTGGTCCTTCTGCAACCATGCAATCCGATATGGATGTGGATACTTTCTTCTTGTCAACTTTAACTTATCAACCATCTCCTCTGAAACAAGATTGTCAGTACTTCCACTGTCAATAATAATATCACAACACTTACCTTCACATTTACACCTTGTGCAGAATAAACTCTTCCTCTGATTTGGTTCTTTCTCCTCATTCAACAAAGTTCTTCTGACAACTAAGGTTTCTCCCCTTTCAGCATCTTCAGAATGATCAAAATGTGCATCTTCATCTACATGTACAACTCATGCATTACCTTCAGGTCTTCTATTTGTCCTTCCTTGATGTTGCAGACACTCATATGCTCGATGACCTTCTTCTCCACATTGGAAATAGGTTCCTTTGAAACCTCCTCTTCTGGGTCCTTGCCTAGGTCAACCTCTTCCTCTTTTGTCACCATTGTTCTGGTCACAAGGGCGGTAGGTGTTGTCCCCTCTTTGATTTCAACTGGTACCCACTTCTTCACTTTTCTTTTGATCTTCATTATGGCCTCCATATGGTCTTCCACCAGTCCTTCTGCCTTGACCTCTTCCCCTTTTCTTTCTATCAAATCTTTTATTTAGCTTCTCTTCCACCTTCAGGGAAAACTAGTACGCATCTTCTGTGGTGGTCATTCTAACCAGGCTTAGCTCCTCTTGAATACTCAGCCTCAACCCATTAATGTAATGGGCTACCTTCTCCTTGTTGGGCTCTGTATGACCTGTCCTGATAGTAATTTTATAAAACTCTTTTGTATACTCCTTAACAGACTTGTTACCTTGTTTCAATCCTTGCAGCTTTTTTAGCAACTCCATCTCATAGTCCACAGGAATGAACTGCTTCTTCAATTTCTCCACCATTCAATCCCATCTGGTGATCTTTCCTCTTCTATTCCTCTCTAACTGGACCTCCTTCCACCAAATACTGGCATGGCCCTTCAATTTTGTTTTTGCAAACTTGACCCGATCTGGGTCTTCCACATCTTCATACTCAAAATACTCCTCCATGTCATTGATCCAATCAATAAGCTATTCCAGATTTAAATCTCTAGAATATGTAGAAACTTTGATCCTGGGCCTCTTTCTAATCTTCAAAATGGCCCTCAATAACCTAACTTCTGCAGGTTCTCCTACAGCTTCTTGTTCATCCTCAGATATCTCTTCTTCAACTTCATCTTCACTTTCTTCTCTTGTTCTCAGCTCAAACCCTCTTCACAGCTCCTCTTACAATGCATCAATTTGCCTTTGTAGGGCTCTAAAACCCTCTTCCATCAAAGTATTCCTCCCAATACATTTTCTTTGTGGAGGCATCTTGATCTCCGTAGCAAACCCACAACCTTAGGTCCTAGTGCAAACTGCCTCATGGTCGGTAATCTGTCTACACACTCAGGAACCCTTGCTCTGATACCACTTGATGAAGGGGGTAAATCACAAAACACACAACAATAGAAATTGAACACAGAAAATAGAACTTTCTTTTATTGGTCTGGGCAACTCATTACATTACAGAAGCTTAATTACAATCAGAGGATGAATCCTCTACTGGCTGCAACACATTACAACTTTCCCAACCTCAAGACTCTAGAATCATCAGCCTTCTGTAACCCCAAATCAGCTAGGGTTTCTATTTTCCCACCTATTCTTGACTCCACACTTGCCCCCTTAACTCTACTACCTCCCAGGGTTCCCAAAAATGGTTATTAATAGCCTTTTTGGCGGCCAACAACCTAATTTTGAAATTTGCATCTCCCTCCAAAAATAGGTCAACTTCTAGGAGCCATAACTTTTGATCCAGGTGTCTGATTGACAAACTATTTTATGCATCAGAAAGATCACAGAGTTCTCTACGTGATAAGAACCCGCTCTGTCAATTCTGGCCATTTTCGGGCCTGTACGGGGCCATTTAGTGCCTCAAACCTGAGTTTGAATAATTTTCAGGCATTTTTTGAGAAACAAAAACTTTAATATCTTTCAGCTCGCAAATGATCTTTGTGTGATTCCTTCACCAAAGGTCTTATATTTCTATTATGTAACTTCTTGTAAATTTTTACTTCAATCCGTGCCCAAATGCAAACTTTCTAAAAATAGCAGGTTACTATTTTTAGCAGTTTGGAAATACTGAAAGTTCTACATCATTATTCAAGCGATTATGGAACCAGAACCACAAATTTTGAAAAGAAATGGAAATAACATCAACAATTTTGAAACACATCTTTTTTTGAGTGATGCAAGATTGCCCTTACACCACTGGATGCTCCTGCATCATGATTTTAATATCTTGAACAACCTAATTTGTGTCATTCATCTACTAGCAATCTACTAACATATCTACCTCCTCTTTTGGCTACTTTGTTACTACCAAAAACTATTATGATATTATCTTGCTTGTTGCTCTCAATTTATGCCATATTAGTCAATTTCATCTTGGGGCAATCGCCATAGTTGTGATCATTCGGACCACAACCTACACATAACTTTAAAATTCTAGCTAGGGCATAGAAGCATTGTTTTACAAGGTGTTTACTTATTACATATCCTGCATTGTATGGCCTTTCTTATCTCTTGCCATCAATGTCCTTGAAGACCTACTACAACTACTATTACTTCCTAATCTCTAACTTCTTTGATTTCAATATCCTCCACATGAAGGGAATTATTGTTCCAAAATAGAATGCTTATCCTCCCTAGGTTTCTTTTTCACATTGAATTGGCATTCTCTTAAGTCATGTGTTTCGACATTACAAATCACAAAATACTTAAACAAGCATTCATATTCTTTGTGTCCTTCTACACATCACTTTAGACACCATAGAGTAGTCTACTCAGTTTTTTTAGTATTGTTCTTACTCAACCACTTGATAAAGACAACAGGCTCCTTAGTTTATTTTGGTAGGAGCTTTTTTGTTTGGTAGGAACCAAGTTGACACCCAATGCCTGGAAGAGATGTGTTCTCACGGCTGCACGATTGCAGGATAAGTGCAACTTGATTTGTTTAAAAAGACTTTAGAACCCTTTAAGCAAATACCTATGGAAGGTATTAATCCTGAGTCCACAACCCTTGACAGCATCTTCGTTGTCTACCTAGTATGTGAGCTTTGAAACAAGATAAGGACATCCGGCAAAGTATAATGGAAGGGGAATTTTTGTTAGATAATATAGTTGCAAATGCTACGGTAGACGTGTATGGAAACAGGGGAACCATATAGAAGACACATTAATTGTTTGATGAAATGCCTCAAAGAATTAATGTCTCTTGGAATACATTGATTGCAGTGTGTACACAAACGGGTTTGTTGCAAAGGCTTCAAGCACTTACCAGTGAAAGAAAATGGCTGGAGTAAAGTCATAACCCACGACCTTTGACATCATCCACCTTACCTTCCAGCTTCCCTCCTTCCCCTTCAAACCCTAGCTCTCTCTTCCCTTCTTTTCCCCCCAAATCCAGACCATGAGCATTCCCCCCCAAAACCCCAGCATGAGCATGGGTTAGAATGAGAATCAGGAAAATAAGGTATCTTTTTTCTTTCTTCCTTACTAAAGAAATAAACACACATTCCCACCATTAATTCCCTCCAAAACTAAAGTGAACTAAACTCATGCATGACAAGGCAAAAACTTATATTATAATTTTAATTATAAAATTATGAAATTATATTACAATATAATTATTCATTATTATAATATTTAAATAATATGAAATATTATTAAATTATATTTATCTTAAATTATATAATTACTTTGTTATATAAGTTATAAATTATACAACTTAAGTTATTAAATTATATAATTTAAATTAATTTAACTTAAATTATACTTGTGCATACTAGAATTATAAAATTAAATAATTTATCAATATTATAGTATATTTAAAAGTTTTATAATTAATAATTTTGTCTTTATTTTATTTGTATCTAGCTATCTAGTTTGTCTATTTTCTTGTCTTATTTTTAATTTTTTTTGTAAATTTCCTATTGTATGATTTGTCCTTTTTTCTTCTTAACCCTTTGTTCAATCCTTTCTCTCCCTTTATTCCTTTGGTCTAAGTGGACATTTATTGCCTTGCCTTGTATTGTCTTTGAATTCATGGATTATGATCAAATTGGAAAGAAAAAAGAATAGAGGAGTAATAGTCATTTATTCAGTCATTTTTATTTGTCTGACCAATTATTTAGTTGTGTTTTTTTTTCGATGACCAAATTAGTCATTTATTTAGTCATTTCAACTGATGACCAAATTAGTCATTTATTTAGTCATTTATAGTTGTGTTGCAAAAAAAAAAGGTCACATGACTAAAAATTTTAGTCACCTGGTCATTTATTTGCCATATTTCTACTAGTGGATGCTCTCCTTCCCAAGCATGAGACAAGTTGAGGCTTATGGAGACAGATGTCATTGGTTCCAAATATAGTGTTTGCTTTTTATGACCAGTTGGTCTATTGTAATGTATAAATTTATTTATGATGCCTTGGGCATAACTTGTATATGAATAGTGATGGTCACTCACTAAAAATATGCAAATGATTATTGTATTGTAAGCTTTATTATATTTTGTTTAGAATAACATGCTTAATTGATGCAATGATATTGAATCATTATGGTTAAATTTTTTATTTGCATGATCATATTGTTAACTAATCTCTTGATTAAGATGGATGTTTATGTTAAATCTTGAGTATTATGGAAAGTGTTGTTACATCAACAAAGATGGAGGGTTGGTATTAAATGTGAATTTTAAATTCACCTTGGGAAGGATGAGGAGGATTAAAGATGAATTAAAAATTCATCTTGGGAAGAGTTGGATAATGACATGTCAATGAATTAAAAATTCATTTCATTGGGGAGTGTTGAATTAAAAATTCAAATTTATTGATAGAAGAGATGACATGTGACACATGTGTTCTTTTGGGAATCACGTGTGTAAGCTCTTTGCATAAACAAGATCTCTTACATGGAAATGGAAAGGTGAGTTGGAAGGGTCATGTGACCCATTTTATTAAAAGGTAATTTTTTATTTGTGGGATGTGGGAGAAGGTGTTAAGTGAGATTTGACCAAGTTAATTAAGGGGTTAACTTAATTAATGTGGCTGGAGAAAATTAGTTAGTGGGCTAATGGAGGATTAAAATTAATTAAATAATGATTTATTTAATTAATTTAGGTCTAGGGGTTATTAGGATAGGGTAACTAATTAAATAATTGGTATTTAATAAACTAGGCTAGGTTTAGGCTATAGGATAGGGTAGATTAATTAAATAAACATGATTTATCTAATTAATCATGATTAGGGAGATAGACAAATTAACTAAATAAATATATATCATATTTATTTAATTAATTGGGATGAAGTTGTAAAGTCTAGTGATAAATTAGATGAATTAATTTATCACAAGGGATGAATTAGGGATAAATGGATAAGGGTAGTTAATTAGGGATAAATTAATTAAATAAAATGAATTTATTTAATTAATTGGAAGGGATAATTGGTGATGTGAAGATGCGGGTAAGTGGCTTGCGAGACAAGTTAGTTTTAGGTGTCTACATTGCCATCAAAAGATAGATCATGAGAGGGATCAACTAAGTCCATAATATCCCTAAGCACAATAGAAGATGGAAAAAGAGGGGAAAATGGACAATAAAACTATGTAAAATCCATAAATGAATGACAAAACTAAATAAGATGAATCAAACTAGTATAAATTTTTATCACTAAGATGAAGTCTAAACTCACTAGTTAATAAGATATCATCTAAATGTCCATAATTAGCAAGTAAAAATGATTTTAACATGTGAAGGTCTACATCATTAGAACCATCAAAATTATCATGTAATACTCACTAGAATAAGTGAGGTTAACAAAACATATAAAGAAATAAATTTCACTTTAGAAGGATAATCTAGGGTAAACTAAATGATGCAATTAGTAAGCACAAATTAGACTAGATGAAATTAGTTGGGTTGATAAATATCATAAATATTTAGAACTTAAATGCAAGGGTTAAGGCTACTTAGGTCTAGAATTGATGATATAGAAACACTATTGATGTCATGTTGAGTCCATTCACTACTATCAAAAAATTAGTACCCTTGATTGGATGGATGCATCAAAGTCTATGCAATTTTATAATTTTTTATGGTTTAATCTTGAATTCTATGAGGTCAATCTCGAGCAACATTGACTTAATTTGATGCATGCACAAAATTAAACTATATGTGTATAGGGACACCATTGGGGAGATTGCCAACTTGATAAGTGATCATGTTCTCCTATTTCAACCCCTGTGGCAGGTTGAATTAATAATGATGAAGAAAATTGAAGACAACATTCACCAACATGTGGATGGCATATATGCAAATGTGATTCTTTGTTATTTTATAAAATTGAAGTATGCTCTAGATGTTCGTTTTATTCTTAAATCCAACATATAAACTAATCAGACATTGAATGTCTTTAAATACCATAACAACACAACATATCACACAAATGTGTTTTCAAATGGCTCATCATGACTAGTAGAAAGGGGAAAGAAAGTTAAAATTTAAATTTTAGGTTCATTCCCATGCACCATAGGATTGATCCAAATCAATCCTACACCACTAAGAAATGAACCATGTGACTAAAATAGTAATTTTAAATCAAGGAGCAATTATGCATAAGTAAGTGTAATCAAGGATGGATAAATGACAAATAAATAATGAATGCATGAAGATAAGTGTAATTAGGGATAAAATGAGTACATAAAGGGATTAGGCCATGAGTCAAATCTAATATAAAAATATCTCCCTTATCAATATGCTATTACATTTGGGACAATTTTTATATTTAAGGTAGTCCACTAAAGTTGACACAAAACTAAATTCTAGTAATATCCTTTGTATTCAAAGTACACCATTACAACAAGAAATTATCACTAATTACAATAAGAAACTATTAAGAAACTATCACTATTACAATAAGAAACTATTAAAAGACACTTATTTAACATAAGGAAAAGTAATACTCTTCTAAATAAAAATGAAATGATGTTAATTATGTGCATGAAACCAAATGGTATATAAAACCATTGATTACACTAGTTTTTACAACCATTCAAAGATCAAATATTGAAAGACCACTCTTCTCTATGTGGTTTTAATGTCATTTTTTAGTTGTTGGAGGGTTTTATGTTAAACCTATAGAATTATTTAGCTACTTGATATAGGAGCACAAGCCTTAAGCTGAAACCTCTTCAACTAGGAGCGAAGGACTAAGGGATATCCATTCCACTAGAGTCCCCTAGGTCATGATCCTAACCTCATCCCTTATGATTTTAGGGCCTTACACTCAACAAGGCTTGACCCCCTGTGAACCTAAAACTTGCTCCCTAGTGAACCCATTTAGAACCATTCATCCTCATCTCCTTGATTTCCTCCAATATTTAGCCTTCCTTATTTTAGGGTATCAAAATATTACTATGCTTTGAAAATCAACGGCATCTCATCAAATGTTATTGTTAAACATTACTATTAGGCGTTTGATTTGTTTAACGTGTTAAGGAAGACAACAGTGAAAGTCAGTATGTGGGCGAATCATGTGTTGATTAAGTGGGCATTTGAAGCCAAGTTTTATCATGTAAAGCACTTCGGGAGAAGTGACCCCATTTATCTGGGAAATAGAGTGGTACCTACCCTAGTATGAATGTGTTTAAAATTGTAATTTCAATTATCTTCTCAATAATTATTAACTAATTATGTTTTTCATTTTCTCCAATGATTTTAAATAATTTTGCTTTTAATGTTTTTGATATTATAAGGTGAAAAACTAGGGGCCAATCCCATATTACAAAACAAAACCCAAGAAGGGTAGAAAAGGCTCAGAAAACAAAAAGAGCCAAAACAACCACCAACAGCTTACATATGGCCAATAGACAGCAAAAAGTTATTAGTAGTAAAAAGCCAACAAACAGAAAGCAAAGAAAGACTAGGAAGAGATGTCCTCTCCCTTCAAAAGAAACTCTAGCATTTTTTCTAGTTCTTTAACCCTGTCATTAACAACTCCATGAATGAGAGCCTCCTGATCCTGAAGAAGAGAGATACTGTCCATAGCAGCCTTACATAACATGTAAAAAATGAAATTACCAAGAGAAGAGACATTGTTTTCTAGAGACTCCACCCATTTCTTAAGCTAAGACAAATCATCAGCATCATTGACTTCCTCAGTACTATCTTCTTCCCCACCATCTTGAGTAGTATTATCTGGATCAATAGGAACAGAAGTGGGAATAGAGTAAATCCCTTTCCCAGTGTCCTCAATATTAGTCATTTTCACCTAGGTAGTAATATCACCAACATCCTCACGTTCACCAATGGGGATAGGATTATGAACCCCAACAATGTCTTTAGTTTCAAAGACCTCCATAGGAATGCCCTGCCCATCAATTTCTTCTTCACCACTAGAGTCCTCAATAGCAATTTCCTGAACATCAGTCTTGACACCTTCCTCCTCATGGGTGGAGGCCTCCAAATTGCTTTTCGAATAGTCAATCAGCTTCAGTTTGGGAGCTCATGTGCTAGTAATTCTACTAGACCACCTAATGATAGCAAATTTACCCTTCGTTTTAGCTTTTTTGAGCTTCTGTAAGGGTCCCTCCCCTCCTTGACTTTGCTCAATCTGGGTCCCAAAAACCCCAATATCATCCTTCAAAAGGTCAGCCTCTGTGTCCACTTTTGAGAGGCATCTTTTAGCTTTCAATTTAAATCTGGAGGGAGGGTTTTGAACACTCTTGGTCAAAGACTTAGAAATACTAGAGCAGGGATCACCAACAGGGAGTTGACTAGGAGTAGCAAGACTCAATTTCACAGAGGTAGGGGTATCCTGACTAGAGGGCTGAAGAGGAGGAGACAGGGCTAAGTGAAACTGGTATGAATGATGAATGAACCCTTGGTGTAAAGGAATGGGCTTTTCATTGGGTTTCTTCAGTGGAGTCTTTTTAACATGTTGCACAGAATGTTCAAGAGAGGAAAGCAAATAGAAAGGGAAAGTAATTGTGGCATTCCCAATTTACACCTTGTAGTTGTCCCAAGACTGAGCAAATTGAATAGATAGATTTTCATCGTGTCCATTCAAACATTCAAGGAAAGGGTTGTCTCCTCCTTCCTTACAGTAATGCCAGACCAAGGCATTCTCTTTAAATTCTCCACAATTGTTGGGTTCAGTTCAAATCCTATTGCCACCCATGATAATAAACCAGTGAAGCTAAAAGAGCCTGGGAAAAGAGTAGAGAGAATTGTATTCTAGGCAACTTCTATCAAGACTGTGAGAAAATCAAGAGACTTTACACACAGTGCAATGAGTATAAATGACATAAAGAAGATACGATCAGAATTAGGGCAATCATTAAAATGATAACCCGATGTCCTAATATAATCTTTCCAAATTAATCAGCTATCTTTCCCACGCATGCAAGACTATCTAGGCACACTCCCATCATTATTAGAGTGTCTAATTAGCATGCCCTGAATTAAAGAACTGGCCATGTAGATAAGCTAGGTGAAATGATGAGTAATCTTCATGTGAGCATTTGTTCTTTTTGAATGATATCCCAAATATGACGTGGGATATTATGAAGTTGGCGCCAACATCGCCAGTTTTGAAATTCATGTCCAAAATTTGCCAGGCCGTCAACAACAATGTTTCCCTCTCTATAAATGTGAGAGAAAGAAATGATAGGAATAGCCTGAGAGAGAGTTTAAATATCAAGCACAATATCCTTAAGCTACCATCCACACTCTGAAACTTTAGAAACAACCTCAATAATAATTTTTGAATCACCCTGAACATGAAGCTGATGGATTCCAAGAGAAATGGTCAACTTAAGGCCCCATAAAAGAGCAGAAGCTTCAGCAAAATTATTAGTTTGTTTACCAATTCCTCTAGCATAAGTAGCAATAAGAGCTCCTTTGTCATTCCTTATAACTCCTCCAGCACTAGCCTTACCATTAGACTTAGCATCTCCATCAAAATTTAATTTGGACCAGCCTTTATCAGGGGGAGTCCAAATAGTGTTAAGTCTTTTAATGCATTTAGAATCATCAAAAGCAGGAATTTGATTCCCAATCCCCCAGTTAGAAGCCACAAGGACTTCATACTGAGTAAGAGGTTTATCAACAATTTTGATGTTTACATTTGACACATTTTCTAGGAGTGCCTTAGAAAAAGAATTGAAAACTTGTGAAGAATTTCTAAAAGTTTCTCTAAAAATTCTTTTATTTCTTTCTTTCCAGAGGAACCAAGCCACAAAAGGAAGGGTTTGAGTCCATAATTCAACTAACCAAGGATGGATTAGAGGAGGGATCCAATTAAGAATAAGATCTTTTATTTCCTTGTTGTAGACCCATTATAACCCAAAATTCAAAAAGACTTTACTCCATATCTCGGTTGCAAATTCACAATGCATGATAAGATGGGAGACAAATTTTGCTTCTTTCAAACACAAAACACATCTATTAACCAGTTGCATACCCCTTCATTGGAGATTGTCCTGTGTCAGAATTTTGTTATGAACAGCAGTCCACCAGTAAAAGTTACTTAGGAAGGAGTTTACAATTCCAGACCTTCCTCCAGATATCATCTTTAGGTTCCTCAATTAACAAATGGTAAGTAGATTTAACTGAGAAAACTCCTTCTTGTAAGCTGACCAAAAAAATTGATCACTTCTAGAGAAAAGAGGAATCCTAGTATTTAGAAGAACTTGTTGTATTTTATTAGCCCTATGTAGGAGATTAGGATTATTATTACAGCATTCCAGAAGATTTTTCCAACTTCTAACACCATGATCTTGATGAATGTAGTGACTAACTTTGTTGCCAAAAAACTATTTAGCAAGAATACTAATAGTTTCATTACCCATCTATTTAGAAAGAGGCCCATCAACCAACCAAGGATCTTTCAAAAAATTTATAAGAAAACCATCACCAAGTTTCCATTTGATACCCTTGTTAACAAGAATTCTGGCTTTTATAGTTTTGTTCCAAATAACAGATCCTTGAGGGAGGCCCTCCTGATTGAGGAAAGAGAATCTATCAGTATCCCTTAAGTACTTGGCCTTTATGATAATACCCCAATCTGTATCTCTGTTTAAGAAGTTCCAAACAATCTTTGACAGTAGAGCCTTATTCATTTTTTGAATTGTTCTAATGTTAAGTCCACCATGAGACTTAGGTAGGCAGACTTTATCCCATTTGACCAAAGAAATTCTCTCTTTTTCTTCTGTTCCTATCCATAAGAAAGTTCTCTGGATTTTCTCTAGTTTATTAGCCAAATATTTGGGCATTTTAAATAGGGATAAAAAGTAGGTAGGAATGCCCTGATGAGAGGCCCTTAGAAGATGCAATTTACCCGCACTGCTTAGAAGTTTCCCTTTCCATCCCAATAATTTCTTTTGAGTTCTCTCAAGGATATTATGCGAAAAGCCTGGAGAAACTTCCTTAGTAGTCAAAGGGAGACCAAGATAGACTGAAGGAAGGTCAGCAACTACACAACCAAGGATATTAACAATTTTTCTTTGAAGATCCCCTGGGGTATTGAAGAAGAAAACATTGCTTTTTTGAAAATTAATATGCTGACCAGAAGCCATAGCATAATCTATCAGTAAAGATTTTCATCTAGAGGCTTCCAAGATAGGGGAGATTCCAAAAAGAATGGTATCATCCACAAACTGTTGGATTGACATGGGAGACAGAGAGGAAGCAGGTTTAATCCTAGTTAAAACTTTAGAGTTGATCTTACTGTGAATAGATTTACCAAGTATTTCAGCTATCATAATAAAAAGATATGGGGACAAGGGATCTCCTTATCTTAACCCCCTAGAAGGAGAAAAGAAACCTCTTGGAACTCCATTAACAAGGACTGAGTGTTTAGCAGTAGTAACAGCTTCCTTGAAGAGAAGAGAAACTTTGTCATTGAATCCAAGCTTCTAAATGATTTTAAATAAAAATTGCCATGACACCCTATCATAAGCTTTAGAGATATCAAGTTTGAAAACCATACCTGGGATACAACTCTTTTCCATTGAATGAATAGTTTCATGAGTAGTAATCACAACATCTAATATCTGTCTCCCAGGAACAAAACCCTTTTGTGAGGGAGAAATAATTTTGTCAAGAAGGGGTTGAATTCTAACCACCAGAAGCTTGGTACAAATTTTGTAAATAGTATTACAAAGGCTGATAGGCCTGAAGTCAATGAGCATCTTTGGGTTGATCTTCTTAGGAACAAGGGCAATGAAGGTATTGTTGAGCTATTTCAAAAGTTTACTAGTTCTGAAAAAGTCTCTGACAGCAGCTGTGACATCATATCCAATAATGTCCCAAAACTCTTGGAAGAAATAGGGGGGAAAGTCATCCAGTCCCATAGCCTTAAAAGGCCCCATAGTAAAGACCACTATATGAACCTCTTCCTTAGAAATGGACTTTAAGATTTCAGCATTATCTTCCTCAGAAATCAAAGAAGGGATATTGTTTAGAAGTTGATTCACAACCTATGAGTTATCAACACTTGGACCTTGTTCAGACATCAAATTGTGGAAGAAGCTAACAACATGATCTCTAATCTCCTCATTTGTAATCATATTCCCATTCTCCAATCTTATTTGAGAAATAGAGTTAGATTTTTTATGCCTTAAAGCAGAGACATGAAAGAAAGCAATATTACGGTCACCTTCTTTAAGCCATTGAACTCTAGATTTTTGCTTCCAAAATAACTCTTCTCTACTCATTAGATTCTTCCAATCTCTGATTAAGTCATTTTCTAATTAGAGAGAGATATCTAAAGTATCCCCTTGAGCAATCCTATATTGAATATCAACCAGTTTATTGGATAATATCTTTTTCTGAGAAAAAATGTTATCAAAACTATATTTATTCCAACCATAAACTTCTCTCTTGACATGCATTAGTTTTTTATATAGTCTAAACATAGGAGTACCCACAACCTAAAGTGGCCACCATCCAGAAAGAAGATTCCTAAAATCATGGTGTTTAGTCTACATAGACTCAAATCTCAAGGCAAAATGACCCTTTCTCTTTTGATTAGCCCATTCCAAAATGAGAGGATTATGATCAGAAACACTTCTAGGCAAAGAAAACAATTTAAGGGCGGCTATGTTTGGCCAATTATTAGAGATAAGAAAACGATCCAGTTTCACTTGAATCATTTGGTCTCCTTTCCTCCTATTAGTCCAGGTAAAATTTTGGTTCATCAAATCAATATCAATAAGCCCAAAAGTGTTAATCATCTTAGCCAAGTCCAACATACTATCAAAGTAGTCCACAATTCCCCCAGACTTTTCAGAGGGGTAAAGAGGAGTATTAAAATCACCCGCCAGCATCCAATGTGAATCAAGATAAGAAGAGAGTTGGTTAGCCAAATCTTCCCAAAGATTTTTCCTTGAAACCCTAGTGTTAGGGGCATAAACATTAACCAGACTCCATCAGAATGAAGGCAATGAGAAATCAACCACCAAGCAATTTTTACTAAAGAAAGAAAGTTTACCAAGAAATTTGGAAGCATTCTACATAGTCACAATTCCCCCAGAGGCACCAACAACAGGACTTATGTAGAAAGAAGCATTAGGCCAAATCCTATCAACAATCTTTTTGAAGCCTTCTTCAGACATTTTAACTTCTTGAAGTAAAAGAATATCCACTTTGTGGTCAAAAATAGAATTTTTGACCTCAAATTGATTTGAGGGGTTATTAAGACCCCTCATATTCCATGAGAGAATCTTCATTTAAATAACTTTTTGGAGTGAGTCTCCAGTGTCTTCTACTTTCCACTGGAAATCTCCCTAGCTGCTTCTCTTTGCCTAGTTTCTTGCAAAGAAGGTCTACCCTTCAAAGGATCTAAAACTACATCAGCCGACTTTTTTGGTTTACGGCTCTTTTTCTTTTGAGATGTCCACTCTTCATGATCACTCATAGAAGCATTAGCTACTCCCAAAGGAGCTAAAGATTGATTAGAATGCTTCTTTGGTGAAGTAGGAAAAAACCCCTCTTTGAGAAAACCCAATGTGAGTTTCCCTAGAGAAGGGTGAAGCTTTTTTTGATCTAAAGACAAAGGCACAAACTTTGTCTCATTATCCTAAGTCTCCATCACTCTTTTAGGACTCATCTGGGTCTCTTTCATTTGTTCATCTCCCACCTGAGACTCTACCTCTCTTTCAAAACTCATTTGGGTTTCCTTAGTATTGTCATCTCCTAATTGGGTCTCCTCAAGGTTGACAAAACCCATCTGGGTCTCCTCAACTCTGTCATATCTCATCTGGGTCCCCTCAACTCTGTCATATCTCATCTGGGTCCCCTCAACTCTGTCAAATCCCAACTGGGTCTCCTCAACTTGATCATGTTCCATCTATGCCTTCTCAACCTTATCAAAACCCATCTGGGTCTCCTTAATTTTATCAGTTTCAATCTAGGGCTCTTCTAAGTTACCAACCTGTAACTGAATATTCTTAACTTGATTCAAAATCTCACCTTCTTCCAAGGTTGGTTGAGGAATCTCTTGAGAGTGAATGTTCTGATCCTTCTCTGAAGTAGAAGCTTGTTTTGGGTGCTTAGCATTAACCAAGGTCACCTCATTATTCTCCATAATAATTTTCTTATTCATATTTTCCTCAGCTTTCTTGAACTTACAATACGAGATGAGATGCCCTTTCCTTTTACAATTTGACAGTAAGTTGTGGAATTCTCATATGAAATAGGTTGTCCCCAGATGCCAAATTTTGAACTAATGTCAATAAACATGGGCAAAGTCTTATTGATTTCCACATTAACACAGAATCTTGCATAAACAAAGCAAGATTTGGTGTGTGTGGAGTTGTCAAGGGGAACAAAATTACCAAAGGTATTAGTAATAGAGCTAAAAATAGATTCATCCCAATATTCTAAGGGAAAGCCAGGCAGACATACCCAACTGGGGCATTTTTATTGAGATTAGTGCTAGGATCAAACCCTGGTTTCCAACAGCCCAAAGAAAGCGAATGTGTATTGTAAAGCCATGGTCCTCTAGATAAGATATCCAGCATGTCCTCTTTGCTGGTAAAGCAAAAAAGGAATAACCCTCGTGCCATACCCACTATAGTCACACTACCCTTAACACACCAATGATTGGAGACCCATTAGCAGACCATCTCGATGTTGGGATGAAGGGAGAAAAACTTGCCGACCAGGGAAAGATCCATTGAAGCAACAATTGAATCTACTAGATTGTCAAGAACCAGAAGGGAAGACCCTTCTTTATGGTGACAAACCATTGTCTGACCATGCTTAGGCGATTCCACCTATCCCATCAGAACTGATTTCCAATTTGCAGGCCTGGCAGTATCTGAAACAGGTAGGGGAATAGAGGTACTACCTCCTACATCACCATCCATCCACAAATAGCACATAGAAAGCAAAAGAGCAAAACCCTAGAAAATTCAAAAACCCTAGCAAAGCTCAATAGCCTAAAATGTTAATCCTTTGCTTTTAATGTTAAATTAAATTTTTAAAGGTTAATTTTTATTTTTTTCTAATATTTTGGTGATGCAATTTTATAGTGGTTATTCTTCATACGAAAATGTATGTTTAAGATATCATATCATGATTTTAATATATGTTGGACATAGCATACCATGTCATGATGAACTGTTACCTATGTTGATAGAACTCACAACAATCATTAACTTTCACGTTTCAACCTTAACCTTATTGTTTTCCATCCTCTTCTATCAACAAATCACATAGTCAAATCCTTTCTTTAAAATATATTTGTGTCACCCAATCAACTAAAAGCACCAATTTTCTTTTGAAAACATAGTTTCTCCATGAAGCCTCCACAATGGGTAAAAGTTGAGTAAATATTTCAAACAATTTCTAGCTGGTAGCCAAGACATGGCCAATTTTGATACAGACATCAATGGAAGCAGTATGTGAAAACATGAGTGGAACTTTGTTATCTAATGTAGTATGACAAGGTAAATTATATCTGGAAAGGATAACCATTCAAATCTTATTTAATGAAGAATATGTAAAGTAGGTTACATGACCAAATTATATAGTGGGAAGGCATCACACTAAAAGAGAAATGGGTCATCTATAATGGTCATGACAAAAGTATATTTTATGTAGATTTTGAATTTAACTCAATGTTCCTTCAATCAATCTGAAAAATAATTATAACAACAAGGAAAAGAAAGACAAAAATAATACCACTTACAACAGAGAGCAAAACAAATAAAACCTTCATTCAACACTACTCAGAATTGAGTGATCAACATATGCAAAAATAATATTATGTACTACTTCTGAATGGACTAGTTACACAATAGTTTCAAGGTATCATTTTATAGAGATTACAATAGTGGATTGACGTTAAAAAACTAAAAATGATATAGAAAAAGCAACATATTGTTTCCTCTAAAAATAGCTTTTTAAAGCACTATAAAAACGTGCTAAAGATAGTAGTAACTAGAGTATAATAAGAAACTTCTAAATAAAACTACAACAAACTAAAAGTTGCATGATCAACATCAATTTTCAACATACTCTCACTTAATATTGAGTGGGCTTAAAAGATGATCTTGGAGCTTCAAAAAATGAACTTTTACAACCACCTTTGTAAAGATATCTACAAGTTGTTCATAAGTGTTTATAATACCCCAATTCTACTTCTTTCTTCTCAATTAAACCTTGAATGAAATCATGTTTCAAATGAGAATTTTTTGTCCTACTATGATGGACAAGACTCTTGGCCAACTTAATTGCACTCACATTATCACAAAAAATATTATTGGCTAAATTTATTTCTCCCCAATTTCTTCTAGAACTTGTTAGAGCCATAATGCTTGTGTACTTATGAAAGTGACTACAATATACTCTCCTTTTGTAGGTGAAAGAGAAACCAAAAACATTTCTTCATTGTACTCCATGGAACCAAACCTAAACCAAGTGAAAAATAATTACTAGATGTGGACTTCTGGTCATCCAAACTACCTCTCGAATCAGAATCACTAAATCCAACAAGTTCAAACCTTTTAGAAGCATAATAATGAATACTAAAATTTGTAGTACCTTTTGCATACCCCAATATCCTCTTAGTTTCTTTCATATAAATTTTAAATGGATTAAAGTCATATACCTTGAAATAATAGAAATTGAATAAGCAATATCTGGTCTTGTGTGAGTTAGAAACATCAAACTTCAAACAATGCTTTTGTAAGTTGTCTCATCAACTATTTTAATACCATCTTCTCTGCATAACACAACTCCATGAGTTGTTGGGTTGAAATCTAGTTTATAATCAACCACATTGAATTTCTTCAACATATCCTTTACATACTTTGTTTCACAAATGAAGATTTCATCCTCACTTTGATGAATCTCCATTCCTAAGAAATATTCCATGAGACCTAAATGTTTCATTTAAAATTCATTCATCATAACAATTTTGAATTCATCCTTCATCTTAGAATTACTACCCATATATAACAAATCATAAACTTAAAAACTTACAATAAGGATATCATTACCATCTTTCTTGTAGTAAAGAGTACGCTCATTCTTGCTTCTTTAAAAGCCATTCTATAGAAAATACCCACCAATCCTATCATAACATCCTCTTGGTGCTTGATTAAGGCCATAAAAATCCTTTTTCAACTTATAGATTTGGTGTTCTTTAGCTTGCACTTCAAAACCCTATGGTTGTTGTACATAAACTTCCTCTTCTAAGTACCCATTCAAGAAGGCATTTTTAACATCCATGTGATGTATGCTCCATTTATTTTGTGCTACTAGTGAAATCACTATTCTAATCATCTCTTATCTTGCTACTGCTGTAAATGTCTCTTCATAATCTATCCCATACCTTTGTGTGAATCCTTTTACAACTAATTGTGTCTTGTGTCTTTCGACACTACCATCACTGTTGTACTTAGTCTTATATACCCACTTAGCATTGATACTTTTCTTGTCATGTGAAAGTTTTGTAATCTCCCAAGTATCATTCATTTGAATGAAATCTACCCAAACCTCATTAGTACATGCATTTTCAAAACATGATGATTCAAAATTATCTTGTTTAGTATTCACCTCCATAGATCCTTTTGTGGCAACCTCCTAGGAATTGTCATCACCAAGCTTGATCTTGGATTTGAAACTTTCATCCATTGTAGAAGAAAGGTCATTATTCCAAAACATCTAATTAGAACAACTTGAATCTAAATACCGAACCTCTTTAGGAATATTTTTATCTTTGTCATAAGATAAAAATAAATTACTTGGAGAAACCTGCTCATCCTCATTAGCATAATTAACACTTTTATTTCCATTACCTTTTTTAATTTACATTCCCTTTCAAAGTGACCATACCTATTACAATGATAACATTGAATGTTTCTCTTCTCAAATCAGCCTCTATCTCTTCCTCTTGCACCACAACCTCTTCTACCTTTGTTTCCTCTTGAATAATTTTGATTCCTATCTTTGCCTTGTTCTTAGTTGCTTTTACTACTGGCACCTTCATTCTTTGTGATCTACAGTTTTTAGGAAAAAAAAATCTCATCACTTTCTCCAAATGTATCTCTAAGTCTTTCATCATGAGATATAAGTGATCCAACTAAGTGATCAAACTAAATAGAGTAGTCAAATCTTTACTTTACTCAATAATTATTACAACATGATTCCACCTTGGTGTTGGAGACCTGAACACATTTTTAATTAGAATCCCTTTGTTTATAATTTCTCCAAGAGTAGCCATCTTATTGACCACATCCTTTACTCTTATGGTAACCACTCACACTCTTAGCTTCTTGCATCTTCAAATTCTCAAATTATCTCTTCAATGTCTACATATTGACAAATTTAACTTGACCATTGCCTTGGTAAGCTTCTTGTAGAGACTTCCAAGGATCCATGGTTGTCTTTTCACCTACATTTTTAGAAATATGATCTTATCTAGATCTATTTGTATATGAAATATGGCTTGAGAGTTATTTTTATTAACCTCCTTCATAGTTATTCTTCCATTAGCTTTAAGAATGTTATAATTCGTTGACTCTTCATAACCTATTTCTACAATCTCCATAAGGCTTTCCCCATCAAAAGAGTCCTCATCTTGAAGCTCCAATAATCATAGTCATTTTCATTAAATTTTGGAATGGGAAAAGAGTTCACATTTAACATAATCAATTGTTAGAGAAATCTCAATGCAAAATCTATAAGCCAAAATAATTACTTGCTCTGATACCAAATGTAGATTCTAAATTTAACTCACCGTTCCCTCAATCAATCTGAAAAATAATTATAAGAATAGGGAAAAGAAAGAGTAAACTAATACCACTTACAATAGAGACAAAAGTAAATAAATCTTCATTTAACACTACTCAAAATTGAGCGGTCAATATATGCAAAACTAATATTGTGTATTACTTTTGAATGGACTAGTTACACAATATTTTCAAGGCATCACTTTATAGAGATTGTAATAGTAGATTGGGATTAAAAAACTAAAAAGGATATAGAAAGAACAACATATTGTTTCCTCTAAAAATGGTTTTTAAATCACTAGAAATACATGCTAAAAATAGCATTAATTGGAGTAAAATAAGAAACTTCTAAATGAAGGTCTAGTGAATTGAAAGTTGCATGTGTAATGTAGAAAATTGTGTACTCTCACAATTTCATGGTGTGTTTTTACTTTCTTTGGTGTCCACTCCCATAGCATGTTTTAGGGCCATTCAATCTTAACCTTGGCCTATTTTCCCACACACCAAGGTTTACCAAGTTCTATGTCATATTAAAAACATTATTTCTATTCTAGGGACACGTGTTGAAATCTTGAGAATCTTCCAAAGATATGAGCATGATGCACAAACATCCGCATGATGCGCTAGTGTCTTGATGATTCTAGAAATTCAAAATGTTGCTTTCCCACCTTGTCACTTGATTCTATAAATGGTAACATTCATTTGGTAATAAAACAACCTCTATAAACATACCTAACCCTTTTGATTCTCCCATCCTCCAATATAAAAGCTCACTTTTGAAATCCTTTCACTTCTTCTACTCGCTTTTAGGAAAACTCTAGATTCATGAAAGCAACTCTTGGCTCTATATTGATGATTTTTACATGCTCTCTTAGAGCTAAAGCATCTCTCTTCCTTGGGTTCTATTGCATTTATTCCTACAATTTGGTCATTGTGGAGGATCTCATAAGGAATTGACACCAATTACACTTCAATTTGATCCTCGAGGAGTTTTCAACCTCCTCCATTATTTCAAGCTTGGTAACATTGTTTTATGATGAAGAGATAACACTATTTTTATATTTGTTTCATCTTTCATAATCTCTATTTTAGAAAACTTGTGGTGTAGACCACCACCTTATATTCCTTTACACACACTAGGGTATTCTTCCCCATATAGCAAGGTTGGTACTAATAGTTTTTAATTGTTGTCAGTGTTGTTATTTTCCTAGACACACTTAGAAAATAGGAGCACACACTTTTTATCCATTATTTTTCAATCTTAGCTATTTGTGGAGGTCAAAAGACTAACATAGGGGCTTGACCTGAAGGCAAGATCCCAAAGAGCCCCAACAAATTTTCCTTTTTATTTGTAGTTGCAGGTATTTTGAGAGACTCTACACAGAGGTTTTGTTGGTTTCACCTCTTTCATTTACTCTGTCATTCCTTGATTTTCATTGTTCAAATTGTTCATTTTAATATGTTAAATGCAATATATTTTGTTATTTGGTATGCTATTGGGCCTCTTTTATGGTTTTTTGTGTAGGCTAGGTAAACTATTGGATTGGAATAGAGGAACCTGTGAAATCTGTCTTTATTTTTTTGTCATATGGATGACTGTGTTACTCAAAATGTGACTTACAAGCGAGTTAGCCTCAATTTGCACATGAATCTTCTCCTTGCCATGGGTGACCTCCAAGTCACTCCCGCTCTCGTGGAAAAAACTAGTTGAGTGGAGGTGAGACTTGGGGATGGTTCCATTCTTGTGGGAGCAAAATGTCACAGAGAGCAATTAGCCTATTCTCAGGCCTTGTTTGTTTTGGTAGTTGACGATCCCTTTCTATGGTTGTGGTTTTTGAGATAATTGTATGACCCGAAGGGTCACTTGTGATGTGTCTCTTGTTTGGTTTTCTTAGATTTCAACATGCCTAGTAGATAAACTATTATGTTTGTTGATGGATATAGCATGTTGTAATCTTTCTTTGTGGGCTTGAAGTAATTATTGTATTTGATTGTCTTGTTGCACAACCCTAAGGATATATTGTTGTTCTTTGTTAAGTTTTGGTCTAGGGTTGATTTCTTCTAATCCCTCAAGAATATCTCTAACCCACTCCAATCTAATTCTTCGGCACATTCGTATACTTGTAGAGTGTTGACCAAAGTTGACCTAGAGTTCATCTAGGGTTTGACTTGTGATGTTTTATGTGGGATTTACCTTGTGATGAAACCAAGGGTTTACTTTTGTATATGAACATTTAGCAATACCTTGTGATGAAACTAAGGGTTTAGTTTTTCTAAGTTTTCCTAATTTTTTTGGTGTTTTTGAATGTATGTAGCTATATGGATGCAAGCAAGTTTTTTTGTTCTTTTTTCAACTTAGAAAATTAAAAATCATCTAATTACTACAAAAGGAAATATGAGTGCAAATCTATATGAGTATTTTTGTTGCAATTTATCTATGTTTTTGTGTTTTTCCAAAATTGTTTTTGAATCTTACTCTAAGGAAAGCAAATGATGGTCTAATCTAATGAAAGAATTTAATCTATTGAAAGAAAATAAAAACTAATCTAACAAAAATGAAAACATTCTATGCTAACAATATCCTATCAAGAGTAAAAAAATAAATTACTTCCCTCAAGAGCAATTTTGTGATCTAATTACTACAAAAAACATTAAAAGAACCTGGAATAAGGTTGACACATGAGTCTTCACACTACCCTCAAGAATATTTTGTATTTGGTAACCTCTTCATTCTCTTATAGCAGCAGGGTCAGCCTCTTTACGACAGGGATGAAGAGAGCAAATGTTGATATTGATTGAGCTTGAGAAATCTATGAGCACTATGTGAGCATGCTAATTGAGCATAATGGAATTGGCTTGAGAAAATGAGAGCATAGAAAGCTTGGGCATTTATACTAAGTAAAAAGAAAAGGTGCTTTCTTCTTGCATTGAGTATCAAGCATGCTAATGAAGGTAAACAACAAGCTTATGAATGGCTACAACTATGAAATTTGCCTCCCCTAATGCTTAGATGGAGGAGGTATTTATAGGATGGAATGGCTCATGATAGGTGGGAATGATTGGGGAGTTAACTCTCTTGATTGGAGAGTTAATAGGTTTGATTGAATAGAAGACTGGGCTAATTGGGGAGTGATGAAGCCATGAAAGCTTATCATTGGTTGAGAAAATGGAGTTAGCATAAGTTGAAGAGATGATAAGAATAGATCAAAAGAGTTAATTATGCATGATTGAGGATGATGGATGGGCTAAGAATAGTTCAGTCTATGTTAGGGTCAAAATTACATGCAAACTAGAGCAAAAACATAGCTTTTTGGGGCCCAGATTGGAGAGTAACTCACACATGAAAACACTATAGCTCACCCATGGGTTGCCCCTTTTACTAGCAGGGTTTCCCAAGGGTTGTCTGAGGGAGACCCATGGGTGACCCAGAAAGGAAGGCTTTGGGTGAAAACTAAGGGTTGGAGAATGGTCTTGGAAGGACAAATATGCCATCTGGTTTTTAAATTAGATCAAATATATGAATTAAAGAGGATATCCCCTTTTACTACTAGGGTCACTTGAGGGAGATCTATAAATAATAGGGGATCTAGAAAAGACAAAAGCTATGTCAATTCTAAAATTTGGGTTTCATCTAGGAGGTCATTCAGAGACCTATAAAGGGTGGACACACATCAAATATCTATAGGAAATGTGAAATTACTATGTTATGATGAAATTTATCTATGTAGGTAGGGTTGGGAATGAAAAAGAAGCAATGTCAACAAGGGGAGAGTGAATACAAATTAGCATTATGAAGAATTGGTGAAGCAAGAAATTGACATCCACGTGTTGCCAAGAAGAACACTATAGAGATGGCATTTTATTGCATGCTTCCATGTACATGATTAGGATTACAACTTGTTGGGTGAATATTTTGTCTTTAGCTAACTAAAGGAAAAATGATTATATCAACCACAGTGTGATGAGATATTATCTCTCCTCTCAGCAAGGGGAGGTTCTCTTTTATTGTCAAATATAGACTAATAACTATTACAAACTTATTTACACTAAACACTAACTTCAGGGTGATTCCATATCATCCATTTCTCTTTTTTAAGAAATGAGGTTTATAATTCTCAATATAAAACTCAACACAAAAGTAGAACTAAAACAATACCAGTATATCTTAACCACAAAGAAACCCATGAAAACACAAAGTTTTCTGTTGCTTCTTATGTCGAATGTAAAATAAGAATTCTAGAATATGATGCAGCCCAAAGTCTTCAATGTATTCCACAATATAACAAAATGATTGAAAGAATCAACTCATAGCTCAAAGTCTTCAAGTTCACTCTAAACTCACAAATATAAACTAACTTCCACAATGACAATTACAGCTCAAAGTCTACCAAAATCAAATTTGGAATATCTCTCAATCACTTGACACACACTTTCACCTTTCAATCACTTATTAGTTATAAGGTAATAAAAAAATCATAAGAACAATTCTATCACTTGACAAATTATATCCAACACAAATATTGGGTACCAACTTGCTCTTCTTATAGTGATTTTGCTTAAAAATTGATTTACAACAAAAGCTCAAAGTCTTAATATTGCTTCTCAAATCCGGCAGAGTTTTGCTTCAATAGACAAAAGATAAAAAATACAATACATGCCCTCTTTATTTATAGCGAGAGGCCATGAGATAATCTAGTAAAATCTAACTACTTTGACTTATTCAACAAAGGAGTCATTATTGATTTAGGACTTACTATGTTTTTACATGTAATTACATATGGAAAACTTACATGTAAAAGTGTACAAAACTACTAACAAAGTACATATGAAAATATAGACAATAAACTAAGGCATTGACAACTTGCATCTCCATTCTTCTTCAGATGAGCATCATACATAGTGAATGCTACTTGCATTTCATAGCTATTAGGACTAATAGTGTTTTCAAAGATTACTCAAGCTCTGATCACTGCATCTTTCACTGTTGTGGTCACTTTAGAATGACTGGTCAACTTGGATTTCAGGTTATCCAGTGTTAACTGATTATCCAGAATATTGTCTAGAGAGGCAATTGAGAAAAGTTTGTCTTCAAACTTTCTTTGAAACATATTCTTAAACTCTTGAATCATTTCATCAATGGGAAGAAAATGATGATCTTCAGATGTCATCTTGCATGGGAGCTCCTCCAATTTGTACAGAAGATCAACATCACTTTCTTCACTGAGTTCCCTAACACTCTCCAAGTCTTTGATCAACTATTTTAAAACATTACTTTGATAAATCAATGACTCTTTAGTCTCCATATAAGAGTCACAATTTGTAATAATACCGATTGATATTAGAGTTTTTATCTTCAACTTTTTCATCTCAATCCTCTTCTCAAAACTGTTATCTATATACTCAATGTCTTGAGAAATTAAATCCACTAAATCATCCAACTTAGCTATTGTCTTTTCCATTATACTTGTCTTCTTAGCTGTACTAGTAAGAAAAGACACTCCTTGTGAATGCATTTTGTCAAGGTATTCTTCAACCACTTTCCCTTTGATCTGAGTCTTCTCCACTCTCTGAACAACAGGATCTTCCATAGTGATTACCTCGGGTGTTATTGATTCAGTTGTCAAAGTAATTTTTCTCACCACCATGGCCAACTACTCCACCATTGCTTTGTATTGCTCCTTCATCTCCCTTTCATGATCAAACTTCTAAATCAATGAATTGAGCATAGACTGTACATCAACTTTTATACTTTCATGTGTGATCTTCCCAAGTTCAATCCTGGAAATGGAATGGTCACTCATGTTGAAGTTATCAATAGTTGCATCAAGCGGTGGCTAAGAAATCTACACATACTTGTGGCCTTTGTCTTCTAGTATCCGAGAAAGAATCTTTGGCTTCTTTTATGTCTTTGCCTTCACTAGCATTAGCTTTCCAAAGTTAAAATCATCTAGGGAGATGGCCTGCTTTTTCCTCTTAGAAGTTTAGGCTAAGAGCCATGGAGGAAGCACTAATGTACTAACATTTGGATCTGACTCCATTGCAAGTATAGAGGAAACTGTACTCACACTTGTGGTAGTGATGATGGGAGGAGTATTTGTGATTATGGCACCTAGTATATTCACATTAACAGCTTGCTCAGAACCCAACATAAATTGATCAAATATAGAAGAATCACCAATATCATATGAGGGAGAAGATAAACTAGGAATTGATCCTAAGGAATGAAGAACATTATCAAAGGCAACTTTAGGGCTATCAAAAATTGTTCTTAAGGATGATGGTGATGACTCAGATGACTGAATAACAATGGGTGAAACTAGGGTTATAGGAGGAATGGCTAAAGAAACTGAAATAGATATAGTAGGTTGAGGGGAAGGGACTTTAGTTTCTTGTGACACATCTCTATGCAGAGACATGGCTATGTCCTGTAGATTTTCTTGATCATCTCCCTCATCTTTCTCCTATAAGGATGATGGTGATGACTCAGATGACTGAATAACAATGGGTGAAACTAGGGTTATAGGAGGAATGGCTAAAGAAACTGAAATAGATATAGTAGGTTGAGGGGAAGAGACTTTAGTTTCTTGTGACACATCTCTATGCAGATACATGGCTACGTCCTGTAGATTTTCTTGATCATCTCCCTCGTCTTTCTCCTATTCATCTTCTTTTTCTCCTAAAGACTAGTCCTCAATATCCATTTCCTCTGTGACAGGTTCTTCAACATCCTATTCTTCAACCTCCATTTCTTTAGAAATAGATTTCTCTTCTGTCACCTTGGCCTTATCTCCTTTAGACACAAATTTAATCCTAGGCTTGGGAGCCTTGGATGTACTGGGAGTATCACTTCTGTTCTTGGTCCTTAACTTGGTTTTCTTCCATGTTTGCTCTAAGGCATCCTCTTCAGAACCAGTTATGAAGTCCTTCAAGGGTATACCCTTGCTTTGAAGCCACAGATTGGTGTTAGCTAGAACCAATTCAAACCTCTTTCTCAAAGAAGTTAACTCCTTCTTTGACCATTGCACAATAGGCAAGGGAGAATTTGTAATTTGTTCATTGACATATTTTGGACTAACAACATCCTCGTTAGCCACCATCCCCTCTGGAATATCAGTCAAGCCCAAATATTCAATTTGACTTAAAGTCAACTTGCTATAATCTGGCTTCTTGATATCCTCTTTTGTTCTCAAGTCAACCTAAATATCCTCCACCATCGGCTCATGAAATTGAGTTTTCCTCCTAATCTTATCTTTCACTCCCCAATAATCAAATTTGGGTCTTCTCTTGAATTGTTTCATGGTAACCATCTGCATCTCAATTTCTATTGCCTTATCTTTTGAAGTAGTTGCTACAGAATACCTACCAATTTCAATAGGAAACCTGAATCCAATCTTCTTTAGTTCCATTTGTTTATTATGAATGACAATCATTTGTTGACACAACTCCATCAGGACAATTTTATCAAAAGGAAACTTTGGCAACATATAGGGATACCCTTGATAATAGCCAACTCTTAGATATGTGAAGGTTGAAAACTGAAGAAACAAGCAACCAAAACCATTCACCACTATCCAGGCATCATCAGAAATCCTCCTCTACTCCAATTGGGGGTCAAAGAGGCACAAAAAAATAGAAAAGAAGGCATCATTCACCCTTCTGAAATGATGAATTGAGTCTTTCAAGGTTGGTTGGGGATAATCCTGATAAACTAGTACAACCCTCCTATCTCCATCAGATGTCAAACCTAGAAAGCTTCTCATCGAAGTTGCTTCATATACAAGGTATGAGGTCATATAGAACTTGGAGGTAGTTGACACCTTAATCAGTTGCTCATGAAGAGCATTGCTAATCTATTCACCCCAGAAAATATTTTGTTTGCCCTGAAGTATGATCTTGATGTAAGGATACATCCATTCATGGAAGGTAGAAGACAAAGGTAGACCTCTAACTCTGTCGAGAAGAGTTATCAAGTCACTAACCTTCTCTACAAAGTCACTCCTAGAAAAACTCTTAGGCCATCTAGATAAATTAGGCCTCGTAGTTTTCAACCATTTAGTATTGATCACCCTTTTGGCTTTTTCAACATCTTTATCATATTCCCTCTGGGCAATTGAGAAATCTAGCTCTACAATATCTTCTACACTAGGACACATGAAAACCTTATCCATGAACTCTGCATCTAATCTCATAATCACATTACCATGAGCATCCACCACTATCCTGTTATCCTTATTATAAAAATGAGTAACTTGGAGAAAAAATTTAGTATTATGTGTAGCAATAGGAAAAGAAGAAACCAAATGGATGTTTCTCTTGATAATTCTTTGCATGTGGTGGCTAGGTTTATCTAACTTTGTCCTTTCCACAAATTCAACCATATCAACATGGCCAATCTCTATGTCCCATATTTCATCCACATTTGACATGACTGAAGTGACAGGAAAAACACCCTAATACTTGTACTTCATTGCTTTCGCCTTCTTTGGTGATAGGTCAGTCATTTGAAAGATAGACTCCTTCAGATGATGTGATGACCTCAGTAGCTCGCAGAAGAAACTGCAACAAAAAGTCATGATCTTGCAGTTAGGGGAAAAAATGGCAATTTGGGAAACTGCATGTCGATGATCATGATCACAACGATGAGCTTGAAGGGGCTAAAGAGTGAGCAAGGTGAAGAAATGGATGAAAGCAGGCTAAACATAGCAACTTGGAAAATTTCCCAGAGATAGAAAATTTCAAGGGAGTGAATGCATGGGCGGCAAAAATCACTGCCCTTGCAGGTAGGAGGGAATTGCTTTTCATGTTAGGGTGGCAAATTTTGCCGCTCCTGCATGTAGGAGTAAGCATTTTTCAAATGTATGTTTGGGTGGCAAAAAGGGACACTATTGCATTTGGTAGAAACTTTTATTCATGCTCAGGCAGTGATTTTTGCTGCCCTTGCATTTTTAAGATAGGTCTATAGCTTGTGTAGGAGCAACGAAAGGGACCGCTTATGCATGTAAGGATAAACTTGACACATTTCACAATTTACAAAAACAAATGTGTATGGGCGGCAAATTTTTCCACCCCTACACTTTGGACAAACAACAAAAGGTAACAACATGGGCAGTGATTTTCATCGCTCATTTACTTGGTATAAAAAGCCATATGCATCGGTGGTGAAAATCATCACCCATGCACTTGGGAACTTATTGGAAAGTCGTGTATGGGTGGAAAATTCTTTCACCCTTACACGTAGGACAAAACAAAAGTGTGAAAGTATGAAACGAAAAGAAAGAGTGTTTGAACTCTAACACAAAAGATGGAAGGTAGGATGAAATTCACTGACGGCTCAGGTGGATTTCAAACGACAAAAAATGAAAATAAATCTTTCAAACCAAAACAATAATAAAAACTAAACCCTAAAGATAACATGATGAGAATGAAGAATCAAATCAAAGAAACACTTACTAAAAATATGTCTAAACAAACTGATTATGCAAACCCTAATGTATGAGACAGAGAACAAAGTGAGGAAATAAAGAACTTACCCAATATAAGAAGTCAAAAAATAATCAAAAACCTGAATCAAAGGTGTTCAAAATCTGGCTGCACACGTCCAATCTTTTCGAATAGGAGTTTGTGAATGTTTAGGTGAGTCTCAAGGACAAAAATACAAGATAAAATGAGAAATAAAAGGATTTAAAACATATAAAGAGTCTTATTAAAAATTCACATGTAGTGCATTAAATGCACTCAATGTGAACTTGAGATGCACGGGCGGTGATTTTTACCGCCCCTGCACTTAGGGAAAAAAACAAAAAAGACATGCAATAGCAGCAAAAATTGCCACTCTTGCATGTAAAGATTTAAAATAAAAAATGCAACAGCAATTAAAATCACCACCCTTACATGTAAAACACAAAAAAAAATTCTAACTCCTTGAAACTGTCAAACTCAAGTATAGTGAGTTCACCACTTGACCTGTTTGCGCAAAATTCAAGAAACCAAGATGAGAAGATGCTCGAATGCATTCTTAGGAGCTAGAGGACCACGCATGAGGACAAGATGATTTGCCTCAAAAAATGTGCTTAGAGTTGTAGGCTACAAAACAAACAAGTTTCGTAGGGATCATCCTACAAAATCGAGTGCAGCTGATTTTGAGGATAACAGCTGGCTCTAACTGGGGAGCTTCCTTCGATTGTTCTTTGAAATGATCAAATGGAGAAGAACTCCAGTCTCTAAGTGCTTTCATCGATTCCATTGGGCTATAGATTCAGGTGAAAACAAAAGACACAAAAAGACTAAAATGAAAAAGACACAAAAAGACTAAAATGAAAAAGACACAAAAACTATACAAAAATCCACGAACTTATTTGTCACTTTATTGGGTGAAAAGTTTTAGATGTTGTCCACTGTGTGGCAGAAAGAAAGGCGTGCCATCTTGATATTCTAGAATGAAGCTATTTTCACCATAACATTGATGAATGACGAAAGGGCCTCTCCATAGGGAATCAAACTTCTCACGCATTCCTTTTGGCTCTCTCCTTTTGTCCCATAACAAGACTTAATCCCCAACTTGAAAATCTCTGAATTTAGCCTTCTTGTCAAATAGATTTTTTACTTAACTTTGGTGTTCCGCAATGTGATCCACCACTTTGAATCACTTTTCCTCAAGCTCTTAGAGGTAAATTATGCGCTTGTCAATAGAACTTTCAAAAGTTCCGTCTTCAACTGCCTTTGCCAACTTCAAAGCTAACAGCTCTAAAGTAATTGGCATTTTAGCATTTAATCCATATAATAATTGAAAAGGAGACATACCAATTGCTCTCTTTGGAGTAATACGGTATGCCCACAAAGCATCAAACAATGCCTTGTGCCAGGTTCTCTGATTTTCATCTACCAACTTTATGATGATAGTGACCAGATTCTTGTTACTAGATTTAGCTTGACCATTCCCTTGGGGATAATAGTCAGATGAGTGAGATAAGGTGATCCCATATTCAAAACAAAAACTAGTAATTTCATGAGAAGAAAAACATGTAGCATTATCTGCTACAAACTTGTTTGGAACCCCAAACCTGGATATTATGTTCTCCTTGAGGAAACTGCAAACCACTTCGGAAGTGGCATGCTTAACCGGAATAGCCTCCACCCACTTTGTGAAGTAGTCAATAGTTGTAAGTACAAAACTGTGTCCTACACTTGATGTTGGATTCACTACACCAATGAAGTCAATACCCCATTGCTGAAATGGTTCTCAATGATGACTGGTTTAAGAGGTAGAGCAGCCAACTTGGGTTTCCCCACAAATTATTGGCAAAGTTCACACTTACGCACCCAATTGTATGCATCTTGGAACAAGGTCGACCAATAATACCTGGCTCTTAGAATTTTATGAGCTGTGACAGGTGCTGAAAAATGTCCACCACATGCTAGACTATGGAAAGATTCCAAATGTTTGCTTTGTTGCGCGTTATCAACACAATGGAGGAAAACCCCATCTATGTTCTTCTTGTACAAACCATTGTCCCATAAGACAAAATTTGCAGCTTTAAGCTTAATGGTCCTTTTCTCTTTGTAATACAAATGTTCAGGACATTCGCCATATGTGAGAAAGTAAGCAAGATTTGAATACTATTCATCTGTGGTGCTCATAAAAGGAACAGTGGGAACTTCTTCAACTTCTGCCTCTTTATCACCAATTTCCTTGGTTACATTATTAGCAATGAGCTGACACAATCCTTTTCCTTGTACAAGCTTGGTAGGTTTAATGTCAAGGTAATTGTTGTCATATTTTTCCTAGCCCCAAAATATTCCTATTTCCCTCCTTCTATCAAAGAAATCTGATCAGAGAAAGCCTGAATAGAAGGAGAGAAAGCTTAAATTCTTCAAAAAACCTATGTTGTGCCTTACAAAAATGCCAAAATCTTTCCTGGAGAATCCTTGCAAAAAACTCAGAAAAACTCAGAAACCCTTTGTCTTCAAGTGCCTTCCATTGCAAATAATTCTCAATTTTATACTTAGTCATTTTCATATGCATATATAATTGTATGTTTCATTATATGTATATCGATTGTATCTCATATACAAATGCATATACAATTGTATATACAAAGGGGAAGATGCAAAGGCAATATGTAAGGCGGGATACAAAAGAGAATGTACATCGGGTTATCCTTGTATATATAAAGCAACATTCAAGGGTCAGATACAAAGGGTGGGGTCCACCAATTGTATGTATATGTGATTGTATCTTTGCACATACAATCGCATATACATAGGCATATACAATCCTGACATACAAATCTCGAGCCCGAAAGGAGTATGCAATTTGATTTATAAAGGCAGATAGCGATTATATGCATCTTTGTGTGTATGTTCACATTGTATATGTGAATATACAATGGGCAGATACAAGGCAATATACAAAGGGCATATACAAGGGAGAGATGCGAGGTTAGATGCAATGTTTGTATGCAAGCAATTGTATGCAAGCAATTGTATGCAGTTTTGTTTGTATATTCGCATTGTATATGCGATATACAAAGGGAGATGCAAAGGGGAATGCATACAATCTGGACGCAAATGAAAAATCAAATGTGGCAGACAATCATTTGGGGTCCGTAGTTGTATATTGCATATACAAGCTCTGAAAGGTGCAACATACAAGAAGGTAAGATACAAAGGCTGGACTTGATGTTATTTTTATTTTTCTTTATAAAAAGTTAGGGTCCGCCTATTGTATGTATATGCGATTGTATCTCATATACAATCACATATACAAGGGTCACATACAATGGCTTTTCGGTGAGACTTAGTGCATCGGTAGCATAGTTTGTGGTTTTTTTGACGGCCGATAAGGAGGATTCAGTAGTGGGTCCTAGGTTCAACTTAGCGACAATCAGATAGTGCCACATGTCAAGGGCGATTTAAAGGCCGATTCAAATGGAGATTCAAGACATGCAAAGCGAATTGAATATGCAAAAGGTGAAAGGAAGGAAGTTGCATGAATGCATAAAGTAAACCTAGTAGTATACAAGTGTAGATGCAAAGTGATATACAATTGCAAGATATAGTTGACCGCAACTTTGACCGGCCATATCTCCCTCATTCTAGCGAATTTCAACATGCTTCAAAAGGAAAAAGTGCTTATTTTTGCCTCCTCTTTCATCTAGCTAGTTTTTAGGAGGATATTTTCACTTTTAAAATTTGATGTAAATTTGCATGCTCGATTGACTGGACATTTCAGCGACCAATTTGGCATATGCAGATGTAGATATTTGTTGCATTTATGGGTGCAAGTCAATGATTTAGTAGTTCACATTGAAGATTCAAAATATCTTCCATCTACCCCGGTTCTAGATATTTTATGCCATGAATTCTTGCAGGTGGACGTCCCTTCAGATGCAGATATTTTTCTAACAGAGCCCATGGGTGATTTCATTGTAACTGACTCAGGTCAAATGCAAAAAAATGCTATATATGCATAAACATGAGATGTAAAACTGGAGGATAGTTTTATTTTAGAGCTGTTATGCTACCATTTTTCTGTAGTCAGACCTCTTAGTGTAATTATAGGGTATGGGAATGTGACTCACTATCCCTAAATCTAGCCTCTATTGTCTTCCTTTTATCCACCAATGAATGTGATTAGCTATGCTAACTATACTTCTACTACTGAATATTCTATATTGTAATGGTTTTTGACATTCATGATCAATATATGCATGATTCCTTGCCTCTCTTATGTCCCAATTTCTGTGTTTCCACTCGAAGCTATAATCTATTCTGTGAGTAAAATGGCTCCTCTATAGGTTAGATCTTCATATTGAAGCCTTAATCAACCCTATAAGTCTGTGTGAACTCCCTTCATGATTGAGATCATTGTTGTGTCTCTCTTCCAAAATCACTATTGCTCACTAAATCTAGTGTACCACCCCTTTCATTTCAGTTTCCTTCTACCCCTTTTCCCAGTACGCATTAGCACTCGATTTAGTTACATTTCTCTAAGTAATAGGCTGAGAAAGAGGAAGCCGGCCTTCTCTGGAGGTTTGATCTCAGTTCACAAGGTCCCACACTTTGAGATCATTCCCATGTTTCTCCAGATTGCCAAGTTTTTTACAACTTAGCAAGGGTACAAATCTGGGTGATAACAGTAATATTTGTAGATCTTGGCAATCTAGTTACCTCTTTTGCTTCCAAACTCCTATTGAGTTAGAATAGATTTGACTGTTGAGTCTAGAACCAACGCAACAGTATTTGAATTCAAAATGTAGAAACAGAAATGCTTAACAACTTTCACTACGGCATATGCATGTTTCTCCATAGAAAAATATTTAAGTTCATGAGATTTTAGAGGACAACTCATGAATGTAATAGGAGATTCAATACCCTCCTCATTTTGTTGAACCAAGATTGCTGATAGTGTATGCTCGAAAGCATAACTGTACATAATGAAATCCTTGGTATAATTAGGACACACCAAAATTAGAGCATGGGCAATGGCTCTTTTAATGTCCTCAAATACTTCTTTATCTTCCGCACTCCAACAGAAAGTGGACTTACCTTTCATCATATTACCAATATGACGAGTTTTTTCTGCGAACTCAGGAACAAATCTCCATAGAAAATTTACTTTTCTGAAGAAAGAGTGAACATTTGTCTTACTTGAAGGTAGAGTAAGACCTTGAATGGATTTGACCCTTTCTGGATCAATATTGGTACCTTCCTTAGACACCACATGTCCAAGAAGTTTACCTTCAGTTACCCCAAAAATGGACTTTTTGGGATTGAGTGAAATTCCATGCTGACGACACCTTTCTAGAACTTGCCACAAATGGTAGGCATGATCTTGACGCTTCTTTGAAAAGATAGTTAAATCATCAAGATATACAATAATAAACGTACCCATTTCATCACGTAATGCCAGGTCCATTGCTCATTGGAAAGTCACACCAGCATTGATTAAATTGAATGGCATCCTGCGCTAAGCAAAAGTACCCTAGGGAGTTGTGAAAGTAGTTTTGTGCTAATCCACTTTGCTCACCTCCACTTGGTTATAACCTGAGAAACCATCTAGCATGGACAACATCTCCAAACCAGTCACCGTTTGTAACACTTGATCCATTACTAGAAGAGGGTAATTATCCTTGAGAGATGACTGATTCAAGTTTCAGAAATCCACACAAATGTGAATTTCACAGTTCTTTTTTCTTACTGGTACTATGTTAGTAATCCATGTGGAATGATGAATTGGGAAAATAATTCTTGCATTCAACATCTTTTGATTTTCTGCTAAGATCATACCTAAAATTTTGGGGTTATACTGCATCTGCTTCTGCTTGTGGGGCATAGATCCCAACTTGAGTGGAATCTCATGTTGGACTTCTTTAGGTTGGAAAGATTTCAAGTTGTCGTAAGAATATGCAAGGACATCAATATAATGATGCAAAAATGTCACAAACTTGAAACTTTCATCGACAGTGCAACATTTCCTGATGTTGACCATCTTAGGATCAGCTTCTATACCCAGGTTCACATGTTCAACCTCTGACGAAGAACCCATTCCAATCTGCTATTGTTGCCTGATGTACTGGTCATGTTTATCAAATAGTTTCTTGAGAGAAACTAAACCTTTGGGAATTTTGTTCCCCTTTAGTTGTAGAAATTCTTCACCGATCTCTAAATCAATTTCAGAAATAGATTCCCAAGGAGGAGAATCACTACCTTCAAAATAAAGCTCATTGAAGTTATCTACCTTTTCTAGAAAAGCAATGATTTGATCATCCCCATTAAAAACCTGCTAGTGGTCAGAATTATCTGGGACACTTGGCTAAAAGACCAACTCAATTGTATATTTATTACCCTTAAAATCCTTGTGAGGAACCATAAGGGTGGCTAAAACGGCCAATGAATTTGCACGATCGTTGAACTCTCTTGGTACTGCTGAGATGTCAAAAGCATCAAAATCCTCAATGCAATCCTAGACACGATTGTAGTAATGCCTCAGCCTTTCATTTTTGGTTTGGTATAGATTCCTTACCTAGAAAATGATGAGCTCTGCATCTCCCTATGCATGGAGATTCTTGATTCCTTTAGCACGAGCAACTTCCATTCCTAGTAACAAGGACTCATACTCAGTAGTATTATAGGTATTATCAAATTGTAGCTTGTAGGAAAAAGGAAAAATGTCTCCTTGAGGAGATATAAGAGTCCAAACATCATTTGAACTCTTAGGTTTGACATTATGATGACTAGGAGATTCTTCATTTGAAAAAGAAAAATCCTCCATTGTCATGCTTTCATTTGAACTATCATCAGATGTATCAGCACAATCCTCTGTTGTCAAAAAGATTCCCCATACTTGAAGATTCAAAAAGGATTTGTGCTTTTGCATTCTCAGATGTGGTTACAATATATTTTGCTTCCCTTTCAGGAAGCAACTTTTGCATGACACCCTTAATAGGTATCCTTGCTTCAGATAAGTCCATGTTAATCTCTCCACCAACATCTTTATAGAAATTGTATCCCAACAAAATCCCGTATGAAGTAGGAACATCTGCTACCAAAATGGTCATTTTTATCCTCTTCTCTGGAAAGGCAATGAATGCAAACTGTGCATCCTTAATCTGCCCTATCAAGGGTACTTGTTTAGTTTCCATGGAAAAACACCTACCAAAAGTCTTGGTTAAGGTTAAACCTAGATCATCTGCTACCTTAGCAGGCATGACGTTATTAGGAGCTCTGGAATCTATAACACAATTATTTAATTTGTGACCATTCACTAACAAAGAAACATGTAGAAAGGTTTAATTTTCCT
This sequence comes from Cunninghamia lanceolata, assembly GCA_027924645.1. Classification (NCBI taxonomy): domain Eukaryota; kingdom Viridiplantae; phylum Streptophyta; class Pinopsida; order Cupressales; family Cupressaceae; genus Cunninghamia; species Cunninghamia lanceolata. The sequence goes on along the minus strand of BSBN01001291.1, from coordinate 3,129,196 downwards.
AGTGGAAGTGGAAGGGGTAACAACTAGATTGTTCTGTGGAGATCTTGTGTGAGAGATGACAGGACTATTTTTGGAAGAATCTTGCCCTCCAAAGGCAGTTTTTTTTTTACAAACCTAGCTAACCGATCAAACTGATCAAGGTTAGCTTTCAAGTATTCAACCTCAGACATCTAAATTTTGGTCTTCTTGGCGTGGTCTATTATATCAAACAGTTGATATGATGGAGACATGGCAAAAGGATTATTTTCATATTGAGGTTTTAGAATAGAGGCACTAGTCTGAGGAACAAAAGAAGAAGACAGAGTATTTGAAGTACTTACTTGTTTTTCACCAACTAGGTCTCTAGGTTGAAAAGGAAGAGGCATTCCCCTCTTAGAAATAGAGATTGTGGGATGAGGATCCTCCTTTGACTTTCCTTTATCAGGTACTTGTTGATTCAACTGATTTTGAGATCGCATGAAAACAACATATGACTCACCATATACATCTTCTCTTTGTTCAACTTCATCCTGAAAATTTAGGAAGCCAATATTTGAGTTGCCAGTTAACTCTTCTTCTCCTTCTGTGAAGAGATTAATGCTATCATCCTAAGCTAAATTAGGCTAAAAGTAATTATCTTGTTCGGCTTCATAGTAGCTGACTGCAGCATTGACCAGTGGAGATTCTAATGCAAGTCTCCCTTGTGCAGGAGGAAGCATGTTTTGCCCTTGGTTTCTAGCAGCATTACCTTGGTATGGAGTATTTGGAAAAGTTATCCTTGGTATATCCCTATAGGAAGGAGTGGACATACTTTGAGACATTTGCTTTTTCAAAGCAAAAAATTCGTTAGCCAACTTTTGCACCATAGGATTAGTGGTGCTAGTGGAAGAAATATCAATAGAGTACTGTCCCCTACTTCTGCTTGTATCCTTTCTTATTTTACCAGCAAGGATAAGGTCATCCTCAATCTTAGTAGCTAGGGCTTGAGTTGCTACCAAGTCAGCCAGATTAGTCTACCACAGAAGAAAACTCACTTCTAGTAGTTGAGTGTTTATGAAGAAACACTTTAGATTTTCAATTGTGGGCTGAGCAATGGTCAAAATTTTGTTGGTTAGTTTAATGAACTTTGCAATGAACTCACACATGGGTTCTTGTGGTTCTTTTTTCATTTGAGTAAGCTGGGCCAAAAGAGCATGTGCATCTTCAGCAGGTTTGAACCTAGCCTCAAACTTGTTTCGCAGAATATTCCATCTAGTGATGGTTTGAGTAGGAAGATGATAGAACCAATCTGCCATGACACCTTGAAGTGTCTCAACAAAAAGTCTCACAGATACATCTTCATGTTCTATCCCCAAAACACCACACGCAATGTAAAAAGCTATAATATGTTCATCGAGGTGAACTTTTCCATCACCATAGAACTTTGGAAAATTCTTTCTTGAACTATGGGGTAGATCATACAATGGTGGAGTAAGATTCAAAGGCCCAAAAGCATTTCCCCATGGACCTACAGGTGGAGGATGAGTCATTGTACACCGATTAAAAGGTGGAATTACAAACCTTGAAACTTGTAGAACTGGTAGAGTCTTGTGCACACTTGAGGCTTCACTTGGTATAGGTGACCTTGCGTTGGTAGGAGGAAAAATCTGTGTATGCTGAAGTCAAGATTTCAGAGGCAAAAGACTGAAATTATTTTGCTGCATTAACTTAAAAACTAGATTAATAATTCCTTGAGCTCTCTTACTTCTTGTATACCTTGAGTTTGCCAGAATGTAATATACTTAACAAAGATAAAAATTGGAAAAAATTATTACAAGCAATGAGGCCAGTATGCTTCAACTCAAATCTTGAGGCTCTAAGTTGCACATTTGTTACCCAGTGGAGTCACCAAAAACTATTGGGTGAATATTTTGTCTTTAGCTAACTAAAGGTAAAATGGTTATATCAACCACAGTGTAATGAGATATTATCTCTCTGCTCAGCAAGGGGAGGCTCCCTTTTATTCCCAAATACAGACTAATAACTATTACAAACTTATTTACACTAAACACTAACTTCAAGGTGATTCCATATCATCAATTTCTCTTTTTTCAAAAATATTGTTTACAATTCTCAATATAAAACTCAACACAAAAGTATAACTAAAACAATACCAGTATATCTGAACCACAAAGAAACCCATGAAAACAAAAAGTTTTCCATTGCTTCTTATGTTGAATGTAAAATAAGAATTCTGGAATATGATGCAGCCCAAAGTCTTCAATGTATTCCACAATATAACAAAATGATTAAAAGAATCAACTCGCAGCTCAAAGTCTTCAAGTTCACTCTAAACTCACAAATATAAACTAACTTCCACAAATGACAATTACAGCTCAAAGTCTGCCAAAATCAAAATTGGAATATCTCGCAATCACTTCACACACACTTTCACCTTTCAATCACTTATCAGTTATAAGGTAATAGAAAAGACATAAGAACAATTCTATCACTTGACAAACTATATCCAACACAAAGATTGGGTACCAACTTGCTTTTCTTATATTGATTTTGCTTGAAAATTTATTTACAACAAAAGCTCAAAGTCTTAATATTGCTTCTCAAATCCGGCAGAGTTTTGCTTCAATAGACAAAAGATAAAAATTAGAATAGAGGCCCTCTTTATTTATGGTGAGAGGCCATGAGATAATCTAGGAAAATCTAACTACTTTGACTTATTCAACAAAGGAGTCCTTATTGATTTAGGACTTCCTATGTTTTTACATGTAATTACATATGGAAAAAGTACATGTAAAAGTGTACAAAACTACTAACAAAGTACATATGAAAACATAGAAAATAAACTAAGGCATTGACAACTTGCATCTCCATTCTTCTTTAGATGAGCATCATACATAGTGAATGCTACTTGCATTTCACAGCTGTCAGGACTAACAATGTTTTTAAAGATTACTCAAGCGTTGATCACTATATCTTTCACTATTGTGGTTGCTTTATCATGACTGGTCAACTTGGATTTCAGGTTATCCAGTGTTAACTGATTATCCAGAATATTGTCTAGAGAGGCACCTGAGAAAGGTTTGTCTTCAAACTCCCTTTGAAACATATTCTTAAACTCTTGAATAATTTCATTAGCAGGAAGAAAATGATGATCTTCAGATGTTAGCTTGCATGGGAGCTCCTCCAATTTATGTAGAAGATCAACATCACTTTCTTCACTAAGTTCCCTAGCACTCTCCAAGTCTTTGATCAACTCTTTCAAAACATTACTTCGATAAATCAATGACTCTTTAGTTTCCATATAAGAGTCACAATTTGAAATAATACCGATTGATATTAGATTTCTTTTCTTCAACTTTTTCATCTCAATCCATTTCTCAAAACTATTATCTATATACTCAATGTCTTGAGAAATGACATCCACTAAATAATCCAGCTCAGCTCTTATCTTTTCCATTCTACTTGTCTTCTCAGATGTACTTGTAAGAAGAGACACTCCTTGTGAATGCATTTTGTCAAGGTATTCTTCAACCACTTTCCCTTTTATGTGAGTCTTCTCTACTCTCTAAACAACAGGATCTTCCACAGTGATTGCCTCAGGTGTTATTGATTCATATGTCAAAGTAATTTTTCTCACCACCGTGGCCAACTCTTCCGCCATTGCTGTGTATTGCTCCTTCATCTCCCTTTCATGATCAAAATTATGAATCAAGGAATTGAGCATACACCCTACATCAGCTTTGGCACTTTCATGTGTGATCTTCCCAAGTTCAATCTTGGAAATGGAATAGTCACTCATGCTGAAGTTATCAATAGTTGCATCTAGCAATGGCTGAGTAATCTCCACATACTTGTGGCCTTTGTCTTCTAGTAGCTGAGAAAGAATATTGGGCTTCTTTTGTGTCTTTTCCTTCACTAGCATTAGCTTTCCAAAGTCAAAATTGTCTGGGGAGATGGCCTGCTTTTTCCTCTTAGGAGTGTAGGCTAAGAGCCACGAAAGAAGCATTGATGTACTGACATTTGGATCTAACTCCATTGCAATTGTAGAGGAAAATGTACACACAATTGTGGTAGTGATGATGGGAGGAGTATTTGTAAATATGGAACCTGGTACATTCACATGAACAGCTTGCTCAAAACCTAACATAAATTGATCAAACACAGAAGAATCACCAATATCATATGAGGGAGAAGATAAACTAGGAATTGATCCTGAGGAATGAAGAACATTATCAAAGGCAACTTTAGGGCTATCAAAAAGTGTTCTTGAAGATGATGGTGATGAATCAGATGACTAAATAACAATGGGTGAAACTGGGGTCATAGGAGGAATGGGTAAATAAACTAAATTAGATACAGTAGGTTGAGGGGAAGGGACTTTAGTTTCTTATGACACATCTCTTTGCAGAGACATGGCTATGTCTTGTAGATTTTCTTGATCATCTCCCTCTTCTTTCTCCTATTCATCTTCTTTTTCTCTTGAAGACTTGTCCTTAATATCCATTTCCTCTGTGACAGGTTCTTCAACATCCTATTCTTCAACCTCCATTTCTTTAGCAGTATATTTCTCTTCTATCACCTTGGCCTTATCTCCTTTAGACACAAATTTAATCCTGGGCTTGGGAGCCTTCGATGTACTAGGAGTATCACTTTTGTTCTTGGTCCTTAACTTGGTTTTCTTCCCTATTTGCTCTAAGGTATCCTCTTCATAACCAATTATGAAATCCTTCAAGGGTATACCCTTGCTTTGAATCCACAGATTGGTGTTAGCTAGAACTGGTTCAAACCTCTTTCTCAAAGAAGTTAACTCCTTCTTTGACCATTGCACAGAGGGCAAGGGAGAATTTGTAATTTGTTCATTGACATATCTTGGACTAACAACATTCTTATTATCCACCATCCCCTCTAGAATATCAACCAAGCCTAAATATTTAGTTTGACTTAAAGTCAACTTGCTGTAATCTAACTTCATGATATCCTCTTCTGTTCTGATGTCAGCCCAAATATCCTTCACCATCGGCTCATGAAATTGAGTTTTCCTCCTAATATTATCTTTCACTCCCCGATAATCAAATTTGGGTCTTCTCTTGAATTGTTTCATGGTAACCATTTGCATCTCAATTTCTATTGCCTTAGCTTTTGAAGCAGTTGCTATAGAATACCTACCAATTTCAATAGGAAGCCTGAATCTAGGCTTCTTTAGTTCCATTTGTTTGTTATGAACGACAATCATTTGCTGACACAGCTCCATTAGGACAATTTTATCAGAAGGAAACTTTGGCAACATATAGGGATACCCTTGATAATAGCTAACTCTTAGATATGTGAAGGTTGAAAACTTAAGAAACAAGCATCCAAAACCATTCACCACTGCTTAGGCATAATCAGAAACCCTCCTCTACTCCAATTGGGGGTCAAAGAGGCACAGGAAAATAGTGAAGAAGGCATCATTCACCCTTCTGAAATGATGAATTGAGCCTTTCAAGGTCAGTTCGGGATAATACTGATAAACTGGTACAACCCTCCTATCTCCATCAGATGTCAAACCTGGAAAGTTTCTCATCGAAGCTGTTGCATATACAAGGTATGAGGTCATATAGAACTTGGAGGTAGTTCACTCTTCAATTAGTTGCTCATGAAGAGCATTGCTAATCTGTTCACCTCAGAAAATATTCTATTTACCATGAAGTATGATCTTGATGTAAGGATACATCCATTCATGGAAGGTAGAAGATGAAGGTAGACCTCTACCTCTGTTGAGAAGAGTTATCAAGTCACTAATCTCCTCTACATCACTCCTAAAAAAAATCTTAGGCCATCTGAATAAATTTTGCCTAGCAGTTTTCAACCATTTAGTATTGATCACCCTTTTGGCTTTTTCAACATCTTTATCATATTCCCTCTGGGCAATTAAGAAATCTAGCTCTATAATATCTTCTACATTAGGGCACATGAAAACCTTATCCATGAACTCGGCATCTAATCTCATAATCATGTTGCCATGAGCATCCACCACTGTCCTATTATCCTTATTATAAAAATGAGCAACTTAGAGAACAAATTCAGTATTATGTGCAGCAATGGGAAAAGAAGCAACCAAATGGATTTTGCTCTTGATAATTCTTTGCATGTGGTAGCTAACTTAATTTGACTTTGTCCTTTCCACAAATTCGGCCATATCAACATGGCCAATCTCTTTGTCCCATATTTCATCCACATTTGACATGACTAAAGTGACAGGAAAAACACCCTGATACTTGTACTTCATTGCTTTGGCCTTCTTTGGTGATGGGTCAGTCATTCGAAAGATAGACTCCTTCGAATGATGTGATGACCTTGGCAGCTCGCAGAAGAAACTACAACAAAAAGTCATGATCTTGCAGTTAGGGGAAAAAATGGCAATTTGGGAAATTGCATGTCGATGATCATGATCACAAGGATGAGCTTGAAGGGGCTAAAGAGTAAGCGAGGCAAAGAAATGGACGAAAGAAGGCTAAAAATAGCAACTTGGAAAATTTCCCAGAGATAGAAAATTTAAAGGGAGTGAATGCACGAGCGGCAAAAGTCTCTGCCCTTGCAGGTAGGAGGGAATTGATTTTCATGCCAGGGCAATGAATTTTTCCGTTCCTGCATGTAGGAGTAAGCATTTTTCAAATGTACATTTGGGCAACAATAAGAGGCACTATTGCATTTGGTAGAAACTTTTATTCATGATCAAGTGGTGATTTTTGCTTCCCTTGCATGTTTAAGATAGGTCTAAAGCTTGTGTAGGAGCAGTGAAAAGGATTGCTTATGCATGTAAGGATAAACTCAATACATTTCACAAATTACAAAAACAAATGTGTATGGGTAGAAAATTTTGCCGCCCCTACACTTTAGACAAATAACAAAAGGTAACAGCATGGGTGGTGATTTTCACCACTCATGCACTTGGTATAAAAAGCCATATGCATCGATGGTGAAAATCACCGCCCATGCACCTGGGAACTTATTTGAAAGTCATGTATGGGTGGCAAATTTTGCCACCCTTACACGTAGGGCAAAACATAAGTGTGAAAGCATGAAACGAAAAGAAAAAGCATTTGAACTCTAACATAGAACAATGGAAGGTAGGATGAAATTTGCCGATGGCTTAGGTGGATTTCAAATGACAAAAAACAAACATAAAGCTTTCAAACTGAAACAATAATAAAAACCAAACCCTAAAGACAACACGATGGGAATGAAGAATCAAAGAAAAAGAAATGCTTACTGAAAATACGTCTAAACAAACTGATCATGCAAACCCTAATGTATGAGACAAAGAACAAAGTGAGGAAATAAAGAACTTACCCGATATAAGAAGTTGAAAAATAATCAAAAACCCTAATCAAAGGTGTTCAAAATTTGGCCACACATGCCCAACCTTTTCAAATAGGAGTTTGCAGATGTTTAGGTGAGTCTCAAGGACAAAAAGACAAGATAAAATGAGAAATAAAAGGATTTAAAACATATAAAGATTCTTATTAAACATGACATGTAGTGCATTAAATCCACTCAGTGTGAACTCGAGATGTATGGGTGGTGATTTTCACCGCCCTTGCACTTAGGGAAAAAAACAAAAAAGACATGCAATAGCAACAAATAATGCCTCTCTTGCATGTAAAGATTTAAAAATCAAAATGCAATGGTGGTGAAAATCACCGCCCTTGCATGCAAAACACAAAAAAAAATTCTAACTCCTTAAAACTGTCAAACTCAAGTATAGTGAGTTCACCACTTGAGTTGTTTGCGCAAAATTCAAGAAACCAAGATGAGAAGATGCTTGAATGGATTCTCAGGAGCTAGAGGACCACGCATGAGGACAAGATGATTTGCCTTGAAAAATGTGCTTAGAGTTGTAGGCTACAAAATGAACAAGTTTTGTAGGGGTCATCCTACAAAATTGAGCACAACTAATTTTGAGGATGATAACACAACTCTTCATAGGGTCCTCATGCAAGCCAATGCACATTTTTAGTGCTTATATATTTTCCCCCTCAGGGATAGTAGTCTACATGAAAGGTAGGTACCGTTCCTGAAATAGGCCTTACCTATTGTCGATTTCCTGCAATTGTACCTGTAATAATAAGCATTAGTTCTACAATCAAAATGTTTAAAATGAGTACTAAAATTTAAATAAGTGAACATATTGGGGTAAGGGCACAAAGATGGATGACCAAAAGGGGGTCTTAAGATGCAACTTTTTTTCTAAAATTAGGAAAGACTGATGTTGGATGCGAAATTGAAGATAGTTACCCTCAAAATTTGAAGATACAACAAAAATAAGAGTCGTAGTGCTTCAAATCTAGTTTCTAAACTACTAATTGTTATCAGAAATGGTTGAGATTAAGGGGTTCAAAAAGGGGGAGCACACAAATTGGTCCTATTTTTTTAAAAAAACATAACATAGCGTCTGGTGTGCTCCCCCTAAAATGTTAACTTTTTTTTAGTATTTCAAAAATCACTTTGGTGAGAAATTAGCTAACACCATGTTGTTTATCCCTGGTTTTTCTAATAGTTTTTTCATGAATAATTGATTTTTTACTAATTTTCAAAGTGGACACATCTTGAAAAATAGAAAATTGAGCATGCTCCCCCCTAATTTTTTTGAAAACTAAACAAAAATAAAATTTCTTTTTTGGAATACATGTAAAATGGAGTCTAGTTTCTAAAAATGTAATTTATTTGAAATTTCAATGAATGGTTAAAAAAAGTCAAAAATACCTGACATTAGTTCTTGACAAAATATGGATACACTAACAAAATAAATTAAAGATGAAATCCTTAACATACTCAAAATGTGAAAACAATTATATGGTTAGAAAGCTAAAAGATAGCTTAAAATTATGGTGGTATTTTTTTCAACTTATCATTGAAAAAAGTACAAACCTGATGGGGAGCACGCTCTAGATTATGTGATTTTTGTTACAATCTCGAAAAACATGTCTTTGGACATCCTAAACATAGTCCAAGCCTTTGGGTTGGAATCCCAAAGTAAATCAAATACAAAGGCTTGGAAATTACCAAAGCAAAGCATAATGCGAGCATGTTATATCGTGCTTGCATTATGTGCATTCACATAATGTGAGTGCATTATAACACACTCTCATTATGGTGAAATAAAACATGTCACTCCCTCCCTCCTTACCCCTCTCTCTATGATTCTCTATCTCCCTCCCCTCTCTCTTTCTCACCTCTACTTCCCTCCTCTCTCCTCTCACTCTCTACTTCCCTCCCCTCCTTACTTCCTACCCTCTCTCTCACTATCTACTTCCCTCCCCTCTCTACCTCCTACCCCCTCTCTTTGACCTATCTACCTCCTAGTTTTCCTTTTCCTAGCTTTCCTAGTTGTCCTTTTCCTTTCCAATTTCCCTTTAGATCCCACCAATTTTTCCCTATTTTACTATTTTCCACATCTCCTCTCATCATTATTCCCATCCAGTGAACTTTCATTTTATCTTGTTTCTATTTCATCCTCCCAATTTATATCCTCATCCCTCTTTGCATGTCCTAGATTTCTTGTTTCCATGTTCTTTGTCAATAAGGGAGAGGGAGAGGGAGGAAAAGGGAGAGAGGGTGGAGATGAAGGGGTGAGAGAGAGAGTCCTAGTTTTCTTGTTTTCATTTCCTTCATCAATAAGGGAGAGGGAGAGATAGGGAGATAGAGGAATGATAGGGGAGAGAGAGGCAAGAGATAGGGAGATAGGGAGAGATATATAGGTAGAGAGAGAGGAGACAGATGAGGAGAGATATAGGAGACAAAGGGGGAGAGATAGGGAGATAGAGAGTGAGTGAGATGTCCAGAGAGATAGGGAGAGAGATTGAGAGAGAGAGGGATGATAGGGATATAGGGAGATAAGGGAGAGATAGGGAGATAGAGGTTAATGGTTGTCCAGGTTTAGGGTTTAGGGGTTAGGGGCATTATTTAGGGTTTATGAGTTTAGGGTTGCTCAAGTTTAGGGTTTATGGTTTAGGGGTTAGGGGTTAGGGTTTAAGGAAATTATTTAGGGTTTATGGGTTTAGGGTTGTTTAGGTTTAGGGTTTAGGGTTTATGGTTTAGAGGTTAGGGGTTTAGGGTTTAGGGGTTAGTGTTTAAGGGTTTAGGATTTATGGTTTAGAGAGAGATAGAGAAAGGGGACCGATAGAGATTGGGATAGATAAAGGAGACAAATGGGAGAGATAGGGAGATAGAGCATGAGGGACATGTCCAGAGACATATAGAGAGAGAGAGATCGAAAGGTAGAGGGAAGATATAGATAGGGAGGTAGGGGAGAGATAGGGAGATAGAGGTTTAGGGTTGCTTGGGTTTAGGGTTTAGGGTTTAGGGATTTACAGTTGCTCAGGTTTAGGGTTTATGGGTTAGGGGTTAGGGTTTAGGGGCATTATTTAGGGTTTAGCGTTTAGGTTTTAGGGGTTAGGGGTTAAGGTTTAGAGGTTTAGGGTAACTTAGGGTTTAGAGAGAGAGGATCGATAGGGAGATATAGAGGAGACCGAGGGGAGAGATAGGGAGATAGAGAGTGAGGTACATGACTAGAGACATAGGGAGAGAGATTGAGAGGTAGAGGGATGATAGAGATAGGGAGATAGAGGATTAGGGTTGCTTGGGTTTAGGGTTTATGGGTTAGGGGTTAAGGTTTAGGGGAATTATTTAGGGTTTAGGGTTTATGGTTTAGGGGTTAGGGGTTAAGGTCTAGAGGTATAAGGTTTATGGTTTAGAGAGAGAGGACCGATAGGGAGATATAGAGGAGACTAAGGGGAGAGATAGGGAGATAGAGAGTGAGGGAGATGGCTAGAGATATAGGGAGAGAGATTGAGAGGTAGAGGGATGATAGAGATAGGGAGATAGAGGTTTAGGGTTGCTCAGGTTTAGGGTTTAGAGAGAGAGGAGTGATAGGGAGATATAGAGGAGACCAAGGGGAGAGATAGGGAGATAGGGAGTCAGGGACATGGCCAAAGACATAGAGAGAGAGAGATTAAGAGATTGAGAGGTAGAGGGATGATAGAGACAAGGAGGTAGGGGAGAGATAGGGAGATAGAGGTTTAGGGTTGCTTGGGTTTAGGGTTTAGGGGTTTAGGGTTGCTTGGTTTTAGTGGTTAGGGGTTAGGGGTTAAGGTTTAGGGGCATTATTTAGGGTTTAGGGTTTATAGTTTAGGGGTTAAGGGTTAAGTTCTAGAGGTATAGGGTTTAGAGAGAGAGGACCGATAGGGAGATATAGAGGAGATCGAGCTTGGAAGAGATAGGGGATAGAGAGTGAGGGACATAGCCAGAGACATAGGGAGAGAGATTGAAATGTAGAGGAATGATAGAGATAGAGAGATAGAGGTTTAGGGTTTACGGGTTAGGGTTGCTCAGGTTTAGAGTTGCATGTCAAAAGTACTCTCTCTATCTTTATCTCTCTCCCTTCACTCTTTACCTCATCTCTTATCTCTCTCTATATCTCTCTCTCCCCTCTTTACCTCCTACCCACTCTATCCCCTATGTACCTCCTACCCTCTCTCTCTCACCTTTGTACCTCCCTCCCCACTTTTGATGCACTTAAAACACTTATAAGTTTAAATGCATGACAACACTTAAGACTTTTGATGCATGAAAGATCCTAAAACTTTCCATGCTTGACAAAATGCACTGTGTTATAACACAAGTGCATTTTTGTGAACCAAAAAAATGGACAAAAAGCATGTTGGATCCATGTTTCAGTCCCACATGCTCTATTATTCCCTTCTTTTCATGCACAATCGGACAAAAAAATGCTTTTTTAACTAGTTGACATTTTGACAATCATTTTTTGCTTAATCCACCACCTTTTTTTGGTTTTTCAACATAGAACTAAATTGCATGTTTTTAGATAGAATTTGATTGTTTAAACTAATAGTTTCATATTGTTTCAATGTTAATTTTAATGTATTTAAATTGAATTTGATGATATATGTTTGTTTTTTCTTAATTTTCATTAATCCTATTCGAGTTGTATAGAATTCAACATTGAATACGAAGGAACTTGCCAAAAAGATCAAATTTTTGAGGATTTTGAAGCCAAAGTTTTGAGTATTGGGAAACTCGAATCTCAAAATCTAAGGTATGTTCTTTAAATGTATTAATTTACTTCATTTTATGATTATGTTAAAGCATGAAATCTCATGTTATAGAACAATCATGAGGAAAGTGAGAGGATTATCATTTTGACAAGTTAAATTATCATGAGAAAGTAAAAATTATCACATGTTGCTATTATTCTAATTCAAAAACTAACAACCTAAACAATTAGAAGGATACTAAGGGATCATGTTAGTCAATGAATTATCATCATGCTAAAATCAAAATAAGGATTGTCACTTGAGCATACTCACTTGGAAGAACTATCATATCGGCCTAAAGACTAAATTATACTACAATAGCTATCATGCAACCCTAGGAATAGTTATGACCTCTCACCCATGGGTAGGATAGCAGCTGATACATGAGGTGGCAATCAAGACTAAATAATAAGTCAATTAATCTTAAATCCATGCAAAAAGATATTCGTGATACTCTATAAACATATCTAGATGGTCTTGAAAGGATATTCATATGGTAGGGAAGATTGAAGTCAACTAAAAGATAACCATACATGTCATTGGCATAGTTATTAGGACAATTATAATCACAATGAGGTTGTATTGAATAGATAGTGTCTTGTTAAGGAGTTATTAGATAGTTAAGGAAGATAGAGTATTGATATTAGTGGGTGCATGTACTACAATATAGTCAAGGAGGGTATGATGCTATCAGGACAATCTTGAGTAGAGCCTCCTTGCATGATAATATAATTAGTACTTTGTGATGTACCTAAATCTCTATGAAGGTGGTGAAGTTTTAGGGTGGAAGAAGGATAATATAAGTGTCTTAAGTTGCCCAAGACTATGACAATCTAGAAATATACATATGATCTACACATGTTCCCTTATACATTGCATGTTAAATCTATCAAAGTGGACAACAAGTTCATGGTTTTCACAAAGCTAAGAATCCTTCCACAGTTAGTATAAGCTACCCTAAGTCATTGTCATGATCAAATCCTAGACTATCATAGTTTCATCAAATTGTCACTAGCCTCTTATTGCACATTTTAAGGCTAACGAGATGATTTATGAAGCATCAAAGACACCATTAACAAAATCACAAGAAAATACATCCATTAACAAAGCATCCCACCATTATTCATCCATAAAACTCTCATAAGAACACTAACAATCACTAAAAGTGGAACTACCTAAGTTAAAAAGTCATCATTATGTTCATTAATAGAATTAGAATCATTAAAATGTGGTATACATGAATTTTTTGTATCTTGATTAGTTAACCCTAAAGAAATTTAAACATTGTCAAAATTGTGAGTACACATCCCTGATTCTTCTTCTTGTCAATGTGGAAGTGAACCATGACCTTGAGAAACAACATCATGACATTCAAGACTTTTTTGTACTCTCTCAATATTGAACTATGTCATTGATACCTCCCTATAAAAAAAGTATTATCATCATTCTCTCTAATGTAACCAATTGTATCAACATAAAATTTTGCAAGATTGATGCTACAAATTTGATATAATTGGTCCTCATTTAGTAATGAGTTGTCACTATCATTCTTTTGGCCATTTACCTCTAAAAAATTAGTTCGAGTTTCATTTATTGGACCTATACTAGATAAGTTCTTTGTTGTTTGAGTACCCTCTAATTTTTTTGGACTGCCATCTGTAGGTTTCTCCAAGAAATCAGACTGGTTAGGCTGCAGTAAACTCTATATTTTAGTCTTTTATCATCATAAAACTTAGTCAAAAGGTCACCAACAACTCTGTCATCATAATTAGCCCTAAAATTACTCCTTTCTTGATGATTTCACCCCTTGGCTATCTTGATTATCTAATTCAAACTATAATTGATGCTCTTTGTGTTCACCATGCTTTTCTTCAAGTCTCGTATCATAAAGCTAGTTTCCAATGTTAGTATTTTGTTTCTTAACATTTCAAACATGTCTATTGAAGGTGAGGATTCTTGATTAGTGTCTTACCACTTAGACCAATTGTCACATCATGCTAGAGTCAAATGAAGGATATTATCTAAACTTTTGAAGATAATTCAACACTTTCAGTCCTTATAATGGTAATATACTTAGTTTGTTTATCATAACAATCATCATGCTTATTATTCCTTATGCTTCTAACATCTTCATTGTGTTCCTTGTCAAGAAATCCATTCATTTTTTCTTCATTACCTTTTTGATCATTACTCCCATGACCTTGATTGACAATAGATTACTGATTTGAGATGACTTCATACTTGTCTTTATGAGCTACTCTAACTAATTTACCACCTACAATATAATAATTTGGGTTGTCCTAACATGCTGGTAGGTCTAGTTTTACCTTGTGAGTATCCATTTGGAATGGTTGGTCCATCACAATGTTCTTGTCATAACTCTCCTTAGTGCTAGTGACTTCTTGTATGTTTTCTTGAGTAGGTGTATCCATGGGAGGTTAAGAAAGAACGCTTGAGAAGATATGTTAAGAAAATGTGAAATTAACCTAGAGATTATGCCTACCACCATTTGTAAATTAACCTAGAGATTGTGCCTACCACCCTAGGAAACTTTAAATTTTCATATTTATAATTAGTTAGTATTTTATCTCTTAACATTTCTTTGGACATATCTATTGAAGGCAAGGAGTCTTGATTAGTGTCTTACCACTTAGACCAAGTGTCACATCATTGCTAGTCAAACCAAGGATATTCTCCTAAGTTTTGAAGATTGCACCATAGTTAGGCTTACACAAAAGAGCTGGAACTTTAAGAGTTTGATCATGGTAAAATATGAGATCAACAATCAACATGTGCTCATCTATGTCATCAATAACATCTAGGCCTAGACTTTCATTACACATTTCACTTCTAATCTAATCATGTCAAAATCAACAAGTTTGGAGTCATTTATTAGACAAACCTAATCATAAAATCCCTCTTCATTTCCACCTCAATAGTTACATATAAACCATTCAACTCATGCTCATCATTAGGACTAGGTGTGCCATCATACTCCATATCTTCTTTATTGCCAATTGACTGATTTGTATTCATTGATCGTGGTAATTAAGCAATTTTAGTTCTTATACTTAGTTTGTTTGCCATAACAATCATCATGCTAATTATTCATTATGCTTCTAACATCATCATTGTCTTATTCACGATGTATATAGAAATCATCATCATACCTAGGAAACAAGCAAATACTCTAACACTAGAAGAGCATGAAGCTGAGAATGAGAGGAAAAGAGAAAGAATGAGGCGAATTCAAGAAAGTAGGAAATTGTCAACCATACAAGAAGACATGCCACCATTTCCAATTGAAGAGGAACATGACACATCTCATCAAGCTAAGAGAAAGATGGAATTGGTGGCACAAAGGGAATGAATGAAAAACCTCCATTCAATGAGGAAATTGAATCTCAAAGTTGGAGGCACTCCATCATTCACAGGTCAAGTTGAAGGAACACCATCATTCTCTTCTCAAATTGGAGGCACTCCATCTTTCACAGGTGAACTTGAAGGTACATCTTCATTCTCTTCTCAAGTTGGAGGCATGCCATCATTCACACATCAAGTTGAAGGTACACCATATTCTCCATCTCAACTTCAATCCTTTTCATTTTTTCCATCTCCACTTGAAGGTATGCCATCTATCCCATCTCAAATAAATATTGAAGAAATTTCTACTGTTGAGTCAACTTTACCAATGAAAATTCCTCCTAGAATTTTGCATAGAAAACCTAAGTTTCTAATTGATATCGATGAGAATGTTTTAAATGCCATGCAAGATAAGATTCCCAAGTGTACTTGCCAAAGATATGCCAATAAGATATGGAAATCATTCATTCAGAACTTAAATGAAATTGGAAGATGTCAACTATTTATTGAGTTGATGCAAAATCTAAAATTTAGGCCCATTATGAAGATTCTTTGCCTAAGAACATTGGATGCTTCAAGTGAAAAATCAATTGTAAAAAATCTAATGAGTGCATATGAGAGTATGGGTTCCACCTCATGCACCAAGGATAGTAATGCCACATGACATGTCAAATTACATCGACAATAGTAAGCCAACAAACCAATAAATCTCACCTCATTAGAAAGACTAGTCAAGCATTGGAAATAAGTAGAAAAACTCTAATGAGAGCCATTGGAAGGGTTGAAATAGTTGAGGACCCAAACACCAATGAATTGTGGGCATTCTCTAGGAGACTCCCACGGAAAGACAAAGTTTTTGTTGAAGTCTTGAGATCCCTCATCGAATAATTTTGGAAAAATAACACAAGGGTGTCTCCTAATGCAAGAGATGTAGAATTGGTTGTTGAAACCATGAGCCACATCCAAAGCATTTTTTGGATGTGACTCAAACACAGTTTTGCAAAAAATTTCAAGAGATGTGTTGATGGTGGTTTTAGCACATAGCAACGTAGGTATGATTATTGGGATCACACCTCTCTTGAAAAGTATCCTACCCTAGGTAAGACTACTCCAAGGATAATACAACTAGGTCTTAGCATGCTTGGACTAACTTCAGTTGGAATATACTAGTTGTTATTACAAGGGGTCTTACATGTAGTTTGACAAATTTGTACAATTTGGATAACAATTCATGCAAAACCTTTAAGATTTCAGCCGATAAGGCAATGTAGAGTGTTGCTGGAAACTTAAATCTAACAGTTAATTTTAAAAGAAAATATAAAAGGAGATAGGGTTTAGAAGATTCCTAAGTGACATTCACAATGTAAAGACTATTGTAGGTAGACAAATGTTTAGAAATGAAACTAATTTTCTAAGTAACCAAGCTAACTAGTTGCTACAACACTACCGAAAGTGATGCTATCTTCATTGGAGACTTAAAGATTTTTAGATTACATTCATTTATCAAATACCCAAGTAATGGCACAATTGAACTCATGAAATGCAATTAAACATAGCACAAAATAATTAGCCCAGGCTAACTTTTCACAACCACTTATAGTCAACAAGTAACTAAAAGTATGGACTTAGAACATTCATCAAATACCTTTCAACAAATCATAAACATTGCAAAGCACAAGTCTAACTGATGGAGATCAAGAAGTGAACCATGAAACCAGATAAGTAACAAAATGAACAAATTCTCAGGAAAACTATAGAAACTTGCTATGTATTAACTTCAAATGGCAGAGCATCAACAATTCGGCATCAAGAGTCTTACAAATGAAGGAAAGGGCAGCCCTTTATATAGGAGAGGCGCCATACTAAATTTTTTAATGAACGATGGAGATTAACTCAACACCGATAGTCCAGATTTATCAATATCAAATGCATTTACAACAGCACTTGGCATTCTTGGATTACAATTTGTCTCTTAGGAAAAAGATGAAAAATGACATTCAAATACATTGAACCTAGACAAATTGACTACCCATTTGAATATATATAGTAAAAAGACAATTTTCAAGGCATAATAAGGACAAAATAGTGTCACATGACTTTCCAAATATAGAAATATACATGAGTGATGGGATTACATTTCAAAATGTTCAAAAATATACTATTATTCTTCATATAAATTTATTTTGTCTTCTTTTGCCTTCCTATTGTTGTAGTTGACCCAAGATGACAATGCTGGATTGATGTCGGTGGGGTCTGGATTTTTGATGTGACCCACTCAGTATCTAAACATCTCCAACTCTTCACTATACCAAATAATATTTTCTCTAGCTCTCTCTTGTTCTTCCAAAATATATTGAAGTCAGTCTGAAGATCACTAACTTTATCTAGTTTGTCCATGACATCCAATTCAGTTTCCTCAAAGACTATTTTATGCAACATGTCTTTACACCCCTACACATCATATGGAGCCAAATCATCACAACCCCTACACATCGTATGGAGCAAAGTCAATGGCCTCAAATCCTTCCTGACATACCTTAATCGTCCATTTTTGAGTTCCAGTAGCCAAAGTCTTGACTTCATTGAGCTTTGTTGCCTCGTCCTTTAATAGCAAAGTAAGGACTATCCTAAGCTCACCTTCAGAATCTAGGGGTTTTATTAAGAACTGCAAGCATGCTTTGAATTCTTCATTTTGTCACTTCAGTTCCTTCTTGGTGAGTTCATCCTTGTCTAACTGCTCTAAGATGGAAGAAACAGAGCCTTTAAATTTTTCAACCTTTTGACTTCTTGTAGAAGGTCCCAGGTTAACAGTCATTATGATGTACTCTTCAGCTCTGACATGTTCTTTATCTGCATTAGCTGGTGGGACAGCCACTTCTGCTATCCAGGTTCCTGTCGCATCCTTATAGATTCTGGACTATACCTTAGCCTTTTACTATTTCCTTAGCTTCTCTATCTATGCTAGAATGGCACTTAGATCCAATTTCATGATTTCAACCTGAGGCTCTGGATAGGCAATCCTGCTTTGTATCCAATCAGGTGATGTGGAGGATGTCTCTTTAGAAATATCAGGATTTTCATTGTTTGTGCTGGGTGGTCTCTCAAGGAAATTTTGCTCTTGCTCAATTTCCTTGTCTGTATTCTCTTCTTCTTCTTCAATATTTTCTAGGTTTTTCAACACTTCTTCCTGAGAAATTTCCAAAATTGTATTCTTCTCTAGAGGGCTGTCAGAAACTTGTATCACTTCTATATTCACCTCTGCATAAAGAGGCTTTTCAAATGTATCATTCTCAAGTTCCTATTCTTGAAGGCCTAATTCCACACACACTTTGTCTATCCCTGGAAATAGTGGTACAGACAAAGGAGTTGACTCTGATGTTATTCCATCTTGGGAAATAGGAGTGGAAGATGATGGGATTGTTGCAAATGAAGGCAAGTTGACAAAAGAGGTGAATCCCAAGGTAGGTGGAACAGGTGAGGTTGGCATGATAAATTAAATGATAATAGGTGAAGTAATGGAAAAAGAGGGCATGGGGAAAGATGGTGAAAGAATGGAGGAAATAGGTGGCAAAGAAAAGAAAGTGTAGAGTGAGATGGAAGAAATGGAAGGCATGGACATGGTGGAAATGGAAGAGAGTGAAGAGGTAACAATGGAAGAAATGGGACTACTTAGGGTGTTTGAATATGTTGCCAATGGACATGAGACAGTTGAGATAGTAATTTCCAGTGAGGAAGCAGCAGAGGTATCTTCTTGAATAAGCATAGTAGAGGTAGCAGAAATGGCAGTTGAAACAACTGGAGAAGATGTAACATCACTCACAACTAGGGTAGCAGGGGGTGGAGAAGCTACTGGAAAGTTTGTGTTGTCAAGAGTTGCAGCAGTTGAAGCTTCTATGGTTATGCCAGCGGTCTTCACTTTAGTTTTCTTTGTCTTTGAACCTTCTCCCGGCCCACTAGGCATATCTCTCTTCTTCAATGCCCTTGTTCTTGTGGTAGGAGGCATGTCTTTCCTCTGTGCCTTAGGAGTAGCCTTCTTTACCTTTTTCCCTTTTCCTTTCTCTGCCAAAGGGATATGTTCTTCACTATATGACTTCTTGGCAAGCTATTGAACTGATTTTGCTTCATCTGTTATCTCTATTGGTACATCTTCTTCACCTCCATACTCCTTCTTAGATTCAAGTTCAATGTATGTAAGTTGCTCTCCTTGTTTTTCCAAAACAAAAACTTGGCCTCTAACCCATGCCTTACTTAACCTTATTGGCTCTTTCATTACTTGATCTAAGGAGCTCTCTTCGACATTTACCCAATTTGGCAAGGGAATTGGTTGATGATATTGTGCCTCCCATGGTCCCTTGTGCATTACATTCTCGTCATCTTCTAGCTGATCTGGAACTGCTATGATGTGGAATTTCCTTATAAATCCCAAGGACAATCTTGAATGAGCTCTCTTCATCACTTCATAGTCATCCACACAATTAGCCCAAAAATCTTCTAAGTGCATCTTGTGAAACAACTTCTTTCTCACAAATCTCTCCATTACTCTATTTGGGTCAAAATGATTTCTCTTTATGTGTAGGTGGAGGTTGAGCAATTGGAGCTCTGTATCAGAGTGTTCAGCTACTCCTAGGGAAACACATGCATAATTTCCTCTACCTAATAGTATCGGAAACTAGAC
Source organism: Cunninghamia lanceolata (assembly GCA_027924645.1). Taxonomy (NCBI): domain Eukaryota; kingdom Viridiplantae; phylum Streptophyta; class Pinopsida; order Cupressales; family Cupressaceae; genus Cunninghamia; species Cunninghamia lanceolata. Next base: position 3,109,084 of record BSBN01001291.1, on the reverse strand, counting down.
GTTTGTTCTATGTAGATGTTTAAATTTTTCTGCACAAGTTATTAACTGCTTTGATAGCTCCAAGAGGACTACTTTATCAGTGAGGTAACGAGGTAGTCTGTAGGCTACTCTAGTGAAGCCTTGAATCCTTAGATAAGTGAACTTCTCGAATTGTATGTACCACCTTCCATATCTTGTAACTTCATTCATGGCCTTAAAAGATATTCTAAGGTCCGTGTTTCCTTACAGCAGTCTAGTTATGTACATGGTGAAGGCATCATTTACTCTCTTGAAGTGAATAAGAGATTGGAATAATGTCAATTGGGTATAGCATTCATAAACCTTGACTTGATGCTGCTCATCATTCCCAACTTCTCCTACCTTTGATAATCCAGCATATTCAGTTCTCCTTGCTAATGCATATATCACATAAGAGGTCCATCTAAAAAATTACTTTTCTCTGAAATTGCTGAATGCCTCATGCATATTGTCACCCAAGATCTATGCCAAATGGAATTTGGTATCTTTAGTAATTATCTCTTCTATTACCAGGAACATCCATTCTTCAAATGTTGATGCTGTGGGCAACCCATATATTCTACTAAGTAGGGTTACCAAATCTCCTATCTCATCATGAAAATCACTTCTGTAGAGGACCTGAGGAAGTTTGATAATGCAGACCTTTGCAGACCTTTTGCTTTTCATCCACTTTTCATTGATGTGCTTCTTACTGTTGGAAACAATGTAGATAACTGAGAGGGGGGTGAATCAGTTATCTTAAATTTCTTAACTTTCTTTTCTTCTTTAACAATAGTGCAGTATCAAAACATATAAGCATAAATGAACATGAGAGTAGAAATGAAATCAACACACATAACACAAGGATTTTTACATGGAAAACCCTGTTAAGGGAAAAACTACGGGGTGACTAACCCAAGATTGTATTCTCTGTTAAAAGAATAGAAGTACAAAATGGCACTTCCCAATTAGGGCTCACTGCCCGAGCACACTACTCACAAGAGGCTCACTGCCTACAAGAGACTCACTATCTACAAGGTATATAGAAAGTAACTAGGTATTTGAACTAATCAGGGGCATCCACATATGCTAAGGTTTAGTTCCGGTTAGGCTCAATATACTGATCTGTTGCACTTCATTCTTCCTTTGCTTAGTGCTATTGTTCTGTCACATACCGGATTTGCATAGCTACTTCCACACTGCTCTCTACTTTTTATTACACACTTTATCAAACCACACACATCTTCACATCAAAATCCATCTAGTATATATATCCACACCAAGGATTTCAACATCTTTCTAGTCGACATTCGAAATACTCAAGATTTTCCCAAACTTTGGTCTGTTGGCTGAATCCTTGCTTATTAAGTGATGCGTATCAAAGAGATAGTTATAGAAGTCATTAATCATGTTGGCCAACTATGATTGATCCCTCAAGAATCTTGATCACCATGAATTCCTCATCCAGATTAAGGTCTGATGCTCTGTCGGTTAGTTCTTGCTCAGTCTACTCTGCCTGTCAGGAACCCATCACTTAGGTGCTCATATCTTTTCACTCTTTCATTACCAGAGGCTCAATCTCTGGAATGTGGTAGTCATGGTACTCCTCTTGACTTCCCCAAGTCTATACTTTATTGAGATACATCCTCTGAGAGATCCAGACCTGATTGTCAGACCTTGCTGCATGCTCTGTTCTTGTTCACCAAACCAAAACACTCTTCAATCTGACTTCTGGTATAGACCTACTATACTCTGCAATGTGGGATGGACTTTTTTTCCATCAATGACAACACTCATGAAGCCACATAGTGTCTCTTGCCAACAATCTCCCCCTTTGGCATTGATGGCAACACTTAGTGAAAAATGACTAAGTGTCGTAGCAAACTCCTCCTTGGCTGATGTTCTGTCTTATGTACACTTTTACTGAAGCTCCCCCATAGCTAGATTCCACATTTTTCACTACTCCTCACTCCCCCTTGACATCAATGGAAAAGGTTGAAATCCGCACACCAAAAATTGCAAAAGTCAACCTATACATAGTCGCATAAGTATATACATGTTATACGTACATATACTTAAGTATATCCACAAAAGTGGTTTTCAACTGGACAAATTATGTTGCCCAACTCTGCTTCGTCCTATCCAAAATTGAGATGTGACCACTTATCAAAAATGCAAAAGCTTCTGCCCTCTTTAGATCTGTCAGATCACTAGTCTGGGCTGTGGTCTGGGCATCAGTTAGGGCCTCATGCATTACCTCTAACTTAGGGATAATTATCCCTCTTAGTTCACTCATTCTACTTATTTTATTCTTCTTCTCCTTCTCAAGCCTCTTTATCTCATTTATAGTGGCAATAGCCTGGCACTCTTAATTCATTATGGATGAGGTGAGAGGATCAAAACTCTGAGATAAACTTGATAGTTTACCCTCTTGTTCTTCCACCTTCTTTGCAATCTCTGCTGTCACTGTGGACCAAGATAAACAAAATTTGTATAATTCTCTGCCATCTTTGAGAGCATTTTCTAGGCTCTTTATCCCAATATTCAGATTTCTCCTATCATTTGCTATGAGTCCTTGTACCTCAGAGAATCTCTTACCCAAAAACTCTTTCCGGACTTTCTCTTTTGCTGACTTCTCCAATGAATCAAAATGTGTGTTAATAGAATTAACAAAAGATTTCAAGTTACCAGATGAAGAGACTGAAAGATCCTTCTAGAAGGATGGCATGATCTTCTCAAACACACCAGATGCAATCTCTATCAGCTCACAGTCTTCCATGTGAGACTTCAGAAGCTTTTCTTTTGCTTTGGCTTGAGCAAAAGATGCTACCTTCATTGTCTGGACCGGAGAGAGGGAGTCAAAATTGAGTGGTACTTGGAACAGTTCTGGTTCATCAATCTCCATCATTTCCTTGGTCAAGAAATTCTTCACTACTTCTGCAGTGTCTCTTGCTGGAGACTTCTTTCCTCCTGTAGCCTCAGAGCTATCATCAGAGATCTTCTCTGTTTGTTCTTCTTCTCTTCCCATTTTCCCTTCTTCTTGACTTGCTTTCTCCTCTTGTCTTGCTTCTCCTTCAGTTCCAGAATCTACTGGGGGATCCAAAAGAGAGATATTTACTTCTTCATGGACTTCCTCTTTTGGAATAGAGGAATCCAAGTCCTTAGTCTTTTCCTCACCTGTCTCCTTTGATTCTTCTGCAGTTTTCTCAGTAGAATCTTCCTTTGATGCAATTAATCCTTCGTCATCCATGTCAGAAGGTTCATCACCTATGTCCTCTATAATAGGAAGATTGAATCTTTTAAATGCATTCTGGAGGATGTCCTCTATTTCTTTGGTAACTTGATTCTATCTCTCCAAGAATAAGCTGGTTCATTCTTTCTTTGCTCTGAAACCCATCCTTGCAGTCCTTGAAGATCATGTTCATTTGTTGAGAGGTAATGGAAGGATAGAGTTGAATAGCAATCTATTCCCAGATCTCTAGGTCCTTTGCCTTAGCATTCTCCTTTCTCATTTCAAGTTCCTTCTCTAAATTTTTGGGAATTAGAGAGATGATTTCAATGAATGCTTTATTATAAATGTTATGATACTTGACTGTAGCATGTTCGAAGATTTTCTTATCAGTATCACTAAACTCATCATAGAATTTAGTTAATGGTTGCAGATTTCCATCCACTGTGACTGCCTTGATAACATTATCAATAGAAGGAGTGGACCTTTCAACAAATTCTTCTGCCTCTTCTTCTTTATTTGCACCAGCAGAAGATCCACCTGATGTTTTCTTCTTCTTCTTCATTTTCTTAACCTCCTCATCAGTCTCTGTTTCTTCATCATCCTTTTGGCTTGTGTATGACCTTGTGGCCTTTGTCTTTGTTCTCTTCTCTCCCTTTCTAGATGTCTTGGCTTCCAGTTTTGAGGCTTTTTGGCTCTTAGAAGTGGTAGGTGCAGAGCTTTTGGAGGATCTGGTCTGGGAGGGGACTTGTACCAGATCACTTTCTTTTTCTGCTTCTTGTCTCTCTTTCTCTACTCTTTCTATTTTCTCTCTGTTAGCATCAACTACCTCCTTTGATATCCCATATCTCTTGGCAACTTCTTCTACTTCCCTTCTCACCTTTCTTTTCATCTCTAGTTGTCTTTGTTCAACATGAATTTTCACACTCAATTCTTGAAAGGTTCCAAACCTTTCTGCCTTAGGGTCCTTAGGCTGACTTAGTAGGTGTTGGACATGCAATTCCAAAATTTTCTCATCCACCTCATAGCCCATTGGCATAATCTAGACTATTCTGGACTCTACTACCTCCATTAGGCATTGATCAATGTCCACCATAAAACACACTGTATCTTTATATTTTTCAACTAATGTCTGAGGAATTCTTTCTCTGGCCTGCATCATACCTTGGAAATTCTTGAAATATCCCCAGAGAGCTATGCTTTGAGCCTTGGCATCACCAAGCCCATACATATAATCTTTGATTTGTATGGCAACCGGTCTGTCATTTTGCCATATCCAACCACTGGATTTGGGTAGCTCATTCATATAGTAAAAGAATAGACATAGTATCAAGCCACCGTACTTAAAAGAATTCTTCTTATCCTTCTTTATTTTCTGCAAATTCTCTAACAGTTGGTTCAGGAGAAGCTCACAAAGATCATAATCAGCATTTTCCCTTAGCATCAGATATGCAGTGTATATTGCTATTCCGGATATAGAATTCTCCCTGCTGGAGTGATATATTTTATAACCAATTATCATAGAAGTAAATTTGATATCCAGATCTGTGATATCCTCAATTGTCATTGCTCTTTTATCAAATTTTGATCTAGTAACCTCGCTTACAGTTTGGTTTTTGATTGATTTGAGAGTAGGAAACCCACCGGATGAGTGCAATCCAGTTACCACCCTGATGGCATCTTTTGTGATTTTAAATGGCCTCATCAACCACATGAAGTTGTCATGCATTCTTCTTAGAACATACCGGACCCATTCATCTTCTACAAAATAGGGCAAATGGATGCAATGTCCAAAATGCTTATCCTGGATGGCTTTGTCTTGGGGTTTAAGTTCAAATGTTTCATCTATTAATTCCTTGAAATAGATATATATCAGCTTGGATTCCCCAAATTCCTTAATGTTGGCGTGAATGTATACCCTAACATCTTCTACACGTAGAAACCCATGCAGAATGCTAGAGAATGCATCTAGGGAATCAACTTCTAGGGATTTGTAAGGATGTTTCTTGAACTTAGGGTGTGGCCTATTAGTGATCTTAACAACATTTGGAGTAGCCATCTTTCAAAAGATTGAGAAAGATATTCAAGAATGGAAATACCTTTTTACACTTCTAGGTTCATGATATGAGCCAAAAAGATCACCGATTGAATCAGATTCTGTGGATGATCTTTGAGAGAGTTGAAGCAATCTTGTTGCAGAGCTCCTTCTTTCTTCTTCTTGAATGCAAATGTGCAAATGATGAACAAAAGAACCCTTTTATCCTTGCGTAAACCCTATTTTCATATTGCAATAAATGCACTGCTTAAGTCATTCTGGTTGCCTTGTTCTTCTTGTTCTAAGAGAGATCTTTCCGAATCACTGACATGCACTTAGAATGATAACTTACAATGTATCTCCCTTCCTTGAATCATCTTATTTATCCGCAGATCAAGATATTTCAATTTTGAGTCATACCAAATCTAACTATGAAAATCCTTCTTTTACCCGATGACTATCAAGCCAGATCAATCTTGGATGATTAACCTCTTCAAAACTCCTTGCGGATCTTCCATATTTTTACCAAGGGTTATTTAGATATTTCTCTGAGAACCCTTTAATCTGTAACTTTCCATGTGCCAATTTCAGGCACTGATTGACTGGCTAGGGGAATTTGTTTTCCTTTGTGACTCCCCCTGAGCCAAAGCTCATCTATTCAATTTCTGGAAGGAATATCAGAACCAGATTCTAGTGTAGATCCATCCCCAACATTTTTTGTACTTCTCTTCACCCAAATCTTGTTCATCTCCCTTTGAACTTCATCCGCATTTACTTTTCCTTTTCCTTTGTCTTGATTTTGATTATGATGCACCGAACCCCTTTTATCCTGATTCTTACTTCTGTAGAATTTGGTAATATGACCAGATCTATTGTAGTTGTAGCAAATAACATTTCTTTGTATATTTGGCTGATATCCTCTTGATCTGCATTGATTAGCCATATGTCCTATTCTATTGCATGCAAAGCATCTACCATTGAATGAATTGTTTATTTGCCTATTTCTGCATTCATGAGATTTGTGACCATGCCTTTTGTAGTTGAAACACTGCCCGAAGAAGGATGAATTAGTCTGATTCATTCTTCTTCTACACTGAGTTGCTTTATGACTAAAGTTGTTGCAATTGTAGCAGTATCCATTGAAGGATGGATATCTTTGATCATTTGGTTGCCTTATCGAAGGTCTTCTAGGTCTGTTCCTTGGATTTCCAAATCCAAAGTTCTTCTGACCGGATCTGGAGCTTTCACCTTTCTCATACCCCAAGCCATGCTTGTCATCTACCCTCTTTTAGATTGCAAGAAGAACTTCAAGTTGAGTAGAGTTTATCTTGAATTTCTCTTTGTATTCATTTGTAGTTTGAAGATCCCTTTTAAGAGTGTCTATCTGATTCTCAAGTTGTTCTTCATTATCTCTAGCTTCTTCAAGATCAGATTCCAGATTCCTAATTATTCTATCCATTTTGTGGCAGTCTTCTAACTTCTCCTTGAGAGATTGTTTTAGATTATCTTCAATTTTTCTTTTCTCTTCAATTTCTTGGGTGAATTTCATAACCCCTGATTCCATTTCATGTCTTACCATAATGACCTCTTTTGATAGCTTCTCACATAACTTGTTTTTCTCATTCAGATCTTCATTAGTATCATTGGCTTCACTTTGACTTGCTAATTTTTGAAGTAGTTCCTTTCTTTTCTTCACTGAGATACTTAGTTTTTCTTTGAGTTCATTTATGAAATCATCAGCTTGTTTGAGTGTTTCCCTCAGGTTATTGACTTCAGAGTGAGATTGCTCAAGATCATCTAGGGTAGACTGAAGTTGTTCCCTCATACCATACATATCCATTGAGATTCCCAGATCTTCCTCAAGATGTTAGGCTCTGTTTGGAGAAACTTATCTCTGATACCAATTGTTGGAAACAATGCAGATAACTGAGAGGGGGGGTGAATTAGTTATCTTAAATTTCTTAACTTTCTTTTCTTCTTTAACAATAGTGCAGTATCAAAACATATAAGCATAAATGAACATGAGAGTAGAAATGAAATCAACACACATAACACAAGGATTTTTACGTGGAAAACCCTGTTAAGGGAAAATTCAAGGGGTGACTAACCCAAGATTGTATTCTCTGTTAAAAGAATAGAATTACAAAATGGCACTTACCAATTAGGGCTCACTACCCAAGCACACTGCTCACAAGAGGCTCACTATCTACAAGAGACTCACTGTCTACAAGGTATATAGAAAGTAACAAAGTATTTGAACTGATCAGGGGCATCCACATATGCTAAGGTTTAGTTCTGGTTAGGCTCAATATACTGATCTATTGCACTTCATTCTTCCTCTATTTAGTTCTATTGTTCTATCACATACCAGATTTGTATAGCTGCTTCCACACTGCTCTCTGCTTTTCTTCGTACACTTTATCACACCACACACATCTTCACATCGAAATCCATCTGGTATATATATCCGCATCAAGGATTTCAACATCTTTCTAGTCAGCATCTAGAATACTCAAGATTTTCCCAAACTCTAGTCTATTGGTTGAATCCTTGCTTATTAAGTGATACATATCAAAGAGATAGTTATAGAAGTCATCAATCATGTCAGCCAACCATGAATGATCCCTCAAGAAGCTTGATCACCATCAATTCCTCATCTGGATTAAGGTCTGATGCTCTACCTGTCAAGAACCCATCACTTAGGTGCTCATATCTTTTCACTCTTTCATCACTAGAGGCTCAATCTCTGGAATGTGGTAGTCATGGTACTCCTCTTGACTTCCCCAAGTTTGCACTTTACTGAGATACATCCTCTAAGAGATCCAGACCTGATTGTTAGACCTTGTTGCATGCTCTGTTCTTGGTCACTGGACCAAAACACTCTTCAATCTGACTTCCAGTATAGACCTACTATACTCTACGGATGTGTGGGATGGACTTTGTTCCATCAATGACAACACTCATGAAGCCACACATTTTCTCTTGCCAACACTTACAAGTATCCATATTCTTTTTGTATGTGGCCTCTGCACCCTTTTTGTCTGGCATAGTCATCATCGAGTACCATGGGATGCCAAAGATTTCTACTAGGGATGGTGGACTTAGATCTGCTAGCACATCTCCATTGGGAGTTTGTATTGTCCTAGTCATGATGTCATATCTATCTGCATAGGCAACTATTAGTTCTGCACATTGGGCTAAAGTAGGGAAAGTAGCAGCCTCTGCAATCCCATTGTCTTTCACTTTCTTGGCCTTTGGGGTTGGATTAGGTCCAAATACCTGGAGTCTAAAGTCATCTAAGTCAATGTGACCTAGATTAGTGTGCCCTATGTTCTTCCATCTAGTGGTGATCTTGGTTCCGGGAGGGATTCCCTTGAATTTGTACCTCATGGCTTGGGCTCTTGCAGTCATTAACCTGCATGACTGGACCCTATAAGTCTTGATGAATTTGAATGGTTTTCCTAACTCCTAAGTTTGAAATGCATGATCATCGAGCCAACTGCTGCATCACTAAGTCATGCTATGCTAAATGAGATCAAAACTCTATCCAACTAAATGATAAATGATTACCCATGAAATGCCAAAAATGCACAAGTCTAGAAATTTACTGATTACTGTACTTACTACATGGTAAAAATGATAAATAACATAACATTTGATGCTAATTCATGCAATAAATGCTTTTAAATACTGTATAATTTGAATCAAGACATGTAAAACAACACAATCCCATAAATGCACTTTCCATTTCACTCAAACAGACCATTTATCCTTTGAAATTCCCATCAAAATAGTCATTTTGTAGGTTTTGCGCTAATTTGAGGGTCATCCGACCTATAAGAAACAAAGCGCTAAATCAAGGGTCAACTGACTTTGTGCAGGATTCAGGGTCATCTAACTTACAAGGTATACTGACATTCTGGTCTGTTGGCCACTAAGGTGTTTTGCATGGATTTGAAGACTGATAAACCTTGCGCGATTTCACAGGATGACCGACTAAGTCGGTGAGGTGGTATTTTAGAGCAAATCGGATAGTGTGATTTTTATTGCAAGCCACACAAAATGTTTTGGTGTGGTTTTAGAGACTCACTAACTTGTCAAATTTTTTGATTGTGTCTGACCTAGTCAGAGAAGGTGAAGTTTAGTGCCAAGTCGGACAAGGTGATCTTGAGCGCAAAGTGAGCATTAAGGTTCTACGGGGTTTTGAGTGCCATCATACCAAGTCAGTTAACGAAAGAATTAGCGCCAGATCAGAAGACAATGTTTTTAGTGCAAAGTGAACTTAAGATCTTGGCAAGGATTTTGAAGGTTACCAACCGACTTGATTTGGTTGTAGAAGTTTAAAGGTTGGTTAGACACATTTTCAGCGCTATCTAAAGGGTCAGTTTTTTAACTAAGTAAATCGCTTGCGTTTACCCAAGGATCAACATCACAAATCTAAATAAGGTTTTATCTTGATTTTATGGGTAGTGTTCCGGTCTTGAAACAAAATGGGAAATTTCAAATAAGGTTACCTTTCGACAGTCAATTTCTCCTATCGGTTCTTCAAACTAACATTTTTTAAAAGATGTTAAAATTGACAGATGAACCATATCTTTTCTTACAATGCTAATTCATTCATTTGAAGGAATTTGAAACTTAATTTGGCACAAAACCCCCTATTTTTGTAAACCCTAACTTTGAAATAAGCAACCATAGGCCCGAAAATAGGATACTTACCCGGTTTAGCAGTATTGAAGTGTGATGAAATGCCTAGGAGGTAATGCTCTTGGTTCGAATCGGTGGGTGATTTTGCAATAGAATGGATTCACATTTGGTCAAGAAACTCCTCAATGGTTTATGAATGCAGAATGAGCTTGAAATGCAAGGAAAAACTATTTTATCTTCCCCTATTTGATCGCCATAAATACAGGGGTACGATGTGTCAGTCAGGAGTATTGTAGAGTTAATTCAAAGTTTATGGGGAAATATAGGATTACTGACCTTGCATGACTTTTGAAGGTCACCAACTTAGTCGGATGCATTAAAATTTAGCGCAAGGTCGAGCTTTAACACTTTTAGCACTTTACGGTAGTTTTGAGGTCATCGGACTTGCATGGATTTTGCCATGGTCCAACTTAGTTGGATGAGGAGGATTCTAGTGCTTAGTCAGTGAAAAGGCTCTTTAGCGCAATGATTAGTCAGTTGAAGAATTAGCACTAAGTCAGTGGATGGTGAAAACAACACTAAGTCGGTTAGTCATGAATCTAGTACAAAAGGTAGTTGGAAGGGGTTTTAGCACAAAAGGCCTTCAGACTTGATTTCAATGAAGATGGATGCTTGGACTTAGTGGATAGGATGACTTAAATTAGTGATATGCTTTGTGGTGCAAAGTCAGATGAGGAGGATTCTAGCACTTAGTCGGTGAAAAGGCTCTTTAGCGCAATGATTGGTCGGTTGAAGAATTAGCACTAAGTCAGTGGATGGCAAAAACAACACTAAGTTAGTCATGAATCTAGCCAAAAAGGAAGTTGGAAGGGTTTTTAGTGCAAAAGGCCTTCAGACTTGATTTCAATGAAGATGGATGCTTGGACTTAGTGGATAAGATGACTTAATGACTTTCAATCTCTTTGGCATGGCAAGAAAATGCAATTTGACCACTTTTGACACTCAGGAATAAAGGAACCAAACTGACACTCTAAAACAAAGCTTGAAAAGAGGGGGTCCCCATTTTATGAAATGGGGCATGTGTACAAGGCACAACAAATGGTGACTCTGCTGGGAAATGCTCTGCATCATTTCAAAGATAAACTTTTAGTTTAAACCCATAACTTCTATGTTGCCCACATGCTAGACAAGAAAACATGATATCCTAGATCCTTCACATTAAGCTACGTGATTATTACACACCTTCTGAACTACCTGGACATTCCCCACTACTAGTGAGTGTCTATATCCCCAACAGGTTTGTCTCAGAATTCCACTCAAGCAAAGCCCCACTGCCAGTCAAGCATCCATATCCCCGGTAAAGTTTACTTGATTGTCCATCTAACTGAGTTATAGTGTGTATAAATGTGATTTTATTTGTATTTCTTTCTTTGATTGATTAATATTTCATTGAGCTTAAATTAGGCAGAGTACAATACAATATCACTACCTTTGTGATAACTCAGCTAGCTAGGTGTCGACTCCTGATGGCGGCAAAGGTGGACCTTAGATTTTTCACTTTATGTAAGATCACCAAGACTCACTTAGCTGCTTTAGGATTACTTAAAAGTGTGAGAGATATATGGTTATAAAATACTTCAATTGCACTGAATAATGACTCTTTTCCCCTAAATAGACATCATATCTCCTAATATAACAGCAGAACCCACAACAAAGCCTAAGCAAAAACTTCAGCTTCTCAAAGAAAAACTTTAGATTATTCACCCAACAAAGAAACATTTGCAGGTCCGTATAACTGTAGGAGTCAAGGACAACACTTAGAGGGGGGGTGAATCAGTGTTGTGTGAATTTTCAAATCTTTTTGCAAACTTTAACTTTCAAAAAAACAAGGAGAGAAAGATATTATTCATTTGTCAAACACATATGCACATGACTGAGAAAGAAGAAAGAGAACAAAACCTCATAAGTAAATCATACACACACAGAGAAGTTCAATATACATTATGACACAAGATTTGCACGTGTGGAAAACCCTCCAGGGGTAGAAAAACCACTCCAAAACTTCCTCACTGGCTTTATCAAAAATCTCACTAATTACAATGTTTAGAAGCACCAACTTCAAGGAGCACCAACCCCTAATACAGAACAAACTACAAAGTGTGCAAGAAGTGATTGCCACTCAATCAGATTTGCACCATTACATAACTTGTCTTCTCTTTTGCATATCTCTATTCAATTACAATCTGAATATGAATCTCATTACCAAATCACCTAATACTCAATCAACTGCAAATTGTCTTTATAAATGGCTTCTTTGCACACACATGTGTCTCTGCAAATATTAACCCATCTCTGCAAAACAATTTAAATCATCTCTTCAATCCTGAATGATGAACCACACAATCACTCAATCCAAGCACTTGATTTAGATTATCTCTGCACATTCAATTTCAAACTATGTCATACAAATTGTCTTCATATTAATTCACAATTTTTACAATTGTATCATCCACACATCTTCATCATTGATCTGCATTTTTTTATCCACACTCTCTCAAGGCACACATAAGACATAAAAATCAAGAAGATAAAAATCCTCTCCCAACCTTTCACATAATTTATCTTCTCTAATTTTTTAATTTCACTGTGCATAAAGATTGGACCTTTCATATTCTTTAACATTTCACTTTGGACAATTTTTTGTTTTCAAAATTATCCCTTCAAACTACAAAAATAAACCATGAAAATCTTCTTCAAAAATCTCCAACCCTTTCACCTTCTCTGTACAAATAGTTCATCTAAAATTCATTGATAATCTCCTTTCATTTTCTTTTCATCTTCCTGAAAAAAATCATTTCCAAACAAAATAGGATAATATAAAATTAAATCCCATTCAAAACTTTTCATATTCTCTTTTAATCTGCAAGAAACAACAAAAAAAACTTTCCAAAAAAATTTATTTGAAGCTTCCCACAAAAATCCATCTACAAAATCTTTTCATATTCCTTCAACAATTTATTCTCCTTCTCTGCAAAAAAAACTTGCTGCCATTAAAAAAAAATTGCATTCATGTATATCTTTACATAAAAAGAACCTCTTCAAAACCTTTTCCTTTTAGCCAAGAAAAAAAACTTCTTCAATAGTAGAATGAAAATTCCAAAATATAAAGATCTCATTTTGTCTTCGAGAGGAGAAAATAAAAAGGAAAGAAACTCCTCTTAAGTCTCCAAACAAAACTTTTAATTTTCCAACTTGTTGCCTATCTAAAAACTACTAAAAATAGCCTTAATTGTGCAGTATTCATACTTATGATGCCCTAGGGACCGTCAAAACTGATACTCATAAGGGAGGACTCCATTTTGAACATCAGCCTTTGATTTTGCTTTTGGCGCTCAACACTCTATTTAAACAAAACTGTTGATGCATAATTCCTGCTCGAGCACATTTATATGACCAGTGATCACCGGTTAAATAGGAGGAGGGGCCGGTAAGTATAATGTTTAAGAGTGCCTTTGGTAGGTCACCTTAAGTGACTTTACTTCCTATAGGAAGTCACCATCCAATTAAAACAAAAGTGCAAACTTGAGTGACAGACACTAAACATATGTTGTATGATAAAATAAACCTTTAAGAAATATTAAAAACAACAGTCACTATACACATTTCATATGATATAGTGAAGACCTCTCAACCATGAAGTATTGTATAGTGAAGACAATACACACTGTCACTTTAGTCTACCACTGTAACTAGCAAGCACCTTATATGAAGTATGAAGACTTGTCCATAACTCAACACATATCTTGAACATCTTCCCTAAGCATCAACTCCAAGATTGATCACAAGACATCATAATCAACTCAAACTCTCAATTATGATATGTGACTTTACATACCTCTACCATATAACATTCTCTTGATACAAGATACTAATTACATATATGATCATGAACTTCATACAATGAAACTACAAACATTTCAACCCCCATGCAACTACACTTGTTTGTATGAAGATCAACTCACAACTGCTATCTGCATCTATAAAGATCATGACAAATTGTGAATAGAGATTTCATCACACTGACCAAGCATACTGAACAAGCAGTGATATGACAACTCTTGTCAACAACTTCACACAACTCTTGATGAAGCATGAACACACATATGAAGCAAGTCCTTATCTTTTGAAGTATAACTTCAACTTGCATCAACCTCTTGAACTTACCTCCTGATTAGTGACCTTCAGATGTTCACTAATATCAACCCAAGATCCTACAAGATCTTTTTGACATCAATGACAATCTGACACCATCAATAACTGCCACCACATTTGGGAAACAAAGATCCCCAACAAAGCAAGCACAGTAGGGAAAAGCAAAATAGGAAAGGAAACTAAACTAAATGAAAACAAACACCTAACAACTATGGAAAATAAATTAGGAAAGCAAAGACTAATCTAAATAGCAACCTAACCTAACCAAAGCAAAAAAGAAACCTAACTATATACACTAACAGAAGGCAAGGCTAACTCCTAAGTCTAGAAATAGTGCTTCAGGAACTCTCCATTGATGGGCAATGGAAGCTCCTCACTTGTAAGGCTCTTTAGTTGATACGTGTTGTCACCAAGAATCTCGTAAATCTGATATGGACCTAACCAAAGTTTATCAAACTTACCATGGTCACCCTTCTTCTCATGAGCTTTATCCCAATATAGTACTAAATCAGAAATGTGGAAGGCTTTGACCTTGGCTCTCTTGTCAAACCATCGTTTCACTACCCCTTGGTGTTTGGAAAAAATTTCTATAGTAGTGTCACATTTCTCTTCAAGGTGCAAAAATTGGGCTAATCAAGAAGATAGTTGATCATCTGGTTCAAGACAATCTTGCATAAATCGTAGCACAGGGATTCTCAAATGAATAGGAAAAATAGGCTTGGTACCGTAGACTAAGTGATAGGGTGATGTTCCCAGTGCAGCCTTGTGTCTAATTCTGTCAACCCATAAAGCAAATCTAAGCTGAGTTTGCCAGTCTCTCAGGTTTTTGTCTAACAGTCTCTTGATTACCTCAAGCAAGTTATTGTTTGTGGATTTAGCTACCCCATTCCCCTGAGGATAGTAATTAGATAAAAATTTAAGAATGATCCCATAATCAAATGCCCAGTTAGAAAAATGTAATGAAGAAAAGGTAGGGACATTATCACAAACTAAAGAAAATAGATAGCCAAACCTGGTAATGATATGTTTCTCAACAAACTTAGTGACTACTTCTATGGTACATTATTTGCATGCTATAGCTTCAGACCATCGGGTACAATAATCAATAGTAGTCAGAATATACCTGTGGCCTACAAAGGAAGGTGGGTTGACCATACCAATAAAATCAAGCCCCCATTGCGCGAATGGTCGTACCTCCAGGATTGGTTGCAGTGGCATAGCAGCATTTCATTCTCTTGTGGTGGCAATCTAACACATGTGACAAGTTCTGACATGTGAATAAGCATCTTTGAAAAAAGTGGGCCAATAATACCCTACCCGAAGGATTTGATTGGCAGTTGAATGGGCTGATCCATGGCTCATCCCAAACTTCTCATGAAAACTTATCAGGACATGTTGTACATTAGTTTTATCTAGGCACCTCAAATAAATCCCTTCATGATTTTTCTTGTATAACACAGATCCCTTTATGATGTAGCTATTGCTTTTCAATTTGAGGGCTTTGAACTGAACTGAATTCAAATGAGGTGGATAGCATTGATTAAGAAGATAAAATACAATGTCTCCATACCATTCATCTTTAGAGATGTCCTCTAACATGTACTGCTAGAAGACTAAGCCTGGTCCAACCTCTGCCATTGTTTTGGTTAATGCATGCCCTCGTACCAGTTTCATGGGTTATATCTCTATGTTGAATTCTTGCATAATGGTAACCCATTTTCCTCTTCTTTCACCGAGTTCACTCTGCATCAAAAGTGCTTTAACTACTGCATCTGGCACTATGGTAGTTACTTGACTTCTTAGAATGTATGACAAAACTTCTTAACTGCCTTAACCAGGGCATATGCTTGCTTTTCCACATTCGGCTACCTTAGCTCTACATCTTTCAATGGAGTGCTCATGAAAGTGATGGATCTTTCATCATCAACCACTCTTTTCTATGTCAGCATGGCTGCACAAGTATGCTCAGAAGCAAAAGAATAGATACAGAATGGCAGTGTATAATCTAGACTCACTAGTACTAGAGCATTGGCTATCGCTTGTTTGATCTCTGCAAATGCAGCCTTGGCTTTCGAAGTCCAATCTGTCTTTGCCTCTTTCTTCAACATGGCATTTAGTGGTCGAACAATTTTAGTAAAACCAGTGATGAATTTGTGGACAAAGTTGATCTTACCGAAATATGACTTGAGTTCCTTCTTGCTGGCTGGAGGCGGTATCTTGAGGATTGCCTACACTCGGTCTAGATCGATAGATATGCCTTGCTCAGAGATTACATGTCCTAGCAACTTCCCTTCAATTACTCCAAAGATGTACTTCTTGGGTTTGAGTGAGATTCCATAGTCTTTGCACCACTATAATACTTTTCTTAAGTCAGCCACATGATCTTCTCACCTCTTTGAAAACACCGTAAGGTCATCCATATAGATTATAATGAACTTTCCAACTAGTCCTTGAAGGCTACATCCATTGCACGCTGGAATGTGGCACTAGTGTTTATCATCCCAAATGGCATCCTGCAGTATGCGTAGATTCCCCATTTGCATGTAAAATATGTCTTTAATCTATCCTCATAGTCAACCATCACTTGGTTATAACATGAATATCCATCTATAAAAGACATCATCTAAGAGCCATTGACAATTTGCAGCACTTCGTCTAATGATGGTAGTGGGTAGTTATCCTTCTTGGAGGCTCGGTTTAAATTTTGAAATTCAACACAAAGTCTGATTTCTCCATTTTTCTTTCAGACTAGAACTAAATTTCCCACCCAGGCTGAATGTCTGACATGAAATATAATCCTAGGAGAACAATTTTTGTACTTCGTCCAATGATGGTAGTGGGTAGTTATCCTTCTTGGAGGCTCGGTTTAAATTCTGAAAGTCAACACAAAGTCTGATTTCTCCATTTTTCTTTTAGACTAGAACTAAATTTACCACCCAGGCTGAATGTCTGACATGAAATATAATCCTAGGAGATAGCAATTTCTGTACTTCTTTGAAAATTAATGGTTCTAACAAAGCATTCACCAGCTGCTGCCTCTATTGGAATGGTCTTACACCTGGTTTGAGTGGTATCATGTGGGTTATGATTGAAGTATCATATGTCTTGAGATCTTCATAACTCCATGCTATAATTTCGTGATAATCCCTCAACGCATGAATGATGCCTGCTCTCTCTTCCTCTATTCTTGCTTTTTCGATACACATTCTTAACTTCTTCTGTTGTCCCCAAATTGAAAGGATCGCATTGTCCACCAGGAGATTCTCCTTCTTTCCTCTGTGTTCCAAGCTTGTCTGAGTAGAACAGTCATTCCAATTCTACCATTCCCCGCAGGATCATGTTTGTTTTCAAATTAAGGACTCCTTCCAAGTCCATCTCAGCTGGTTTCGCTTCTTCCTCATCTGTTATCTAGGCAGTGAAAACATCTGATGAGGTGAGGAAATCAATTATATGTTTTTCATCCTTGAAAACCTAAAAGTTTGGTGACATTATCCGGTACTAATAGAGTGGCAACAAACTCGACAGTGAAATTTTTTAAGCCTGACATAGCCGTTGGTTCCAAGGTGCTTGCAACATGGTTTTACCTTCGTGGGATCAGCTAAATATTGAAACCATGAAAGCACTCAATTAAATCCCATACTTGATTTATGTATCTATTTAACCTCTTGTCATTGCAAGAATACTACTTTCTTACTTGTTTGACAACCAGTTCTAAATCACCAAATACCTAAATAACTCTGACTTTCTTCTGAAGAGCCATAAGAAAACCTTGCACTAAAGCTTCATATTCTGTCACATTATTTGTGCAAGGAAACTGTAACCTATGTGATGCCAAATAAGAACTTCCTGTGGGGTTGATTAGTTCAAAGTCAGCTCTAGTTCCTTGTTTGCACCTAGATCCATCAAACCTCAGAGTCCAAAGGTGGAAATCCTTTTTGTTATCATCATGTTTTACTTGACTCTTTTCATTGGGGGGTGGTTCAGAACTTACTTTCTTTGTAACTATTAGATCTCTCTTTGGAACTATCAGAATCTTTAAGTGTTTTTGCACCTGCTCTACTACTTCTTGGCAAAGTAAACATGTAAACTCAGAATGAGATGCATCATGGATGCGGCACTAGTTCAACAGTAGTAATTCTTCCATTTGTACTTTCTTTCTAACATCTACTTGGTCACTTATGAATTTGGCTACAAAGTTTTGAAACCCTTCGAATATTCCAGGTTCTTCATCTTCAAAGGAGGTTCCTAAATCTGATTGTACATATGCTCCTGTACTTTCTTATCTTTCTACAAGCAGAGGATTAGGAAGTCCATTGCAACTTAGCATAAGAATCTCTTCTGCCTGGTCAACATGAGGGAGGTAGACTCCCAAATCTACTTCTGAAAACAAGATTTCATTGATCTGATTGTATTTTGTAATCATGTGTTTCATCTTGGGTTCTCTTTCAATTCAAATCTGGTTTGCTAACCCTTTCCATGGCAGCCACATCTAAGAAAAGTCTATTGCCATGTAGCCATTCAACATCCTGGACCAATCTCTGCTTAGCAGCATGCCATATTAATTTGGAATATCTACTACTTGAATGTCTATGTATTGCTACACTCTAGGATCATAAGCCAATTGCATATGTATTTTGTTCAATTCACCCATTACGTTTTCCTTAGTCTTGTCTAATTGTGTAACCTTCCTGGAAGACTTTGTTGGGGTAAGACCTAGTGCTTTGCAAACTGACAAAGGCATCACGTTTGTAGAAGCACCTAAGTCTACCAAACATTTATGAAGATTCTTTCCAAATATTTTGAGAGTCAAGAGGAAGGGAGGACTTTCTCTCTTATCATTATACAAAGTGACCTTCTGTTCAACATCTATCACATGGACTCTTTCCTTACCTTTATCATTTTTATCCTTCATGGGAGTCTCCTTCTGAGAAGAATCTATTTTAACACTTGCCCCCATATCTTGAAAGAAAGTTGTCCTAACCTCAAGTACTTTTAGTAACTTGTAGATAGACAAACTAACTTTCATTTTCTTAACCTCATCTGCAACATACTATCCCATCTTAGTTATATAAGACGTTTGGGAACTATCAACAACAGCTCCTTGATGCATCAACTGAGGTGTGGCCTTTGGAGGTTCAGGATTGTTGGAGGCCTTTGGGTTAGGTGGGATTTGATAGTTATTCGGAGGGATTGAGGTAGTGTAGGAGCCTTTGGAATTATTACTTCTCAAGTTGTATGGAGTTTTGTTATATTGATTATAAGCATTTACTTCATCTAGCTCTTCTTCCTTAGGCTGATTATCATCTTGAAATGGAAATGTATAACTATCAAGTACCAGGGCAGTATCATACCTTTGAGAGGGCACAAGTTCATATCATGTTGGCAGATTCTCTTGTGTTTCAGCATTCTGGATCTCCATCTAAAAAATACTAAATGCTATTTGAAATTCTAGATAGTCTAACTTAGAATGGGCATTCGTATTGTGCAATCTACACCATGTAGACAGTGCGGCCTCAGCCAACATCATGCGACCAAGTGGATAGGTGTCAGTATTCTGATTCTCTAATGGCGATGGTACTCCTCCGTTGTTGGGTCTAGTGTTCCAAGACCAGTTTGGTCAATGAAATTTCTAATTCTAATAATGATTTTGATTTTGATACTAATTTTGATTTTGATTCATCTACTATAGATATGCATTTTGATTTCTCAAATGGGTGACTTCCACAGTGACCTTCTTCATATGCTCAGCCAACTCCCTAATATCATCTCTTGCCTTAGTTGTTTCAGCAGATTGGAGGAAAGGCATTTGAGCTGGAGGCAATTCAGCTATAGGGTTTCCTAGGTGAACCAGTAAAGACTGTGTTGCTACGGGAGTTGGGATTGGATTCATTACAGGGGTATGATTAGCTAGAGCTTGGTTGATCATGGGTATTTGATTAGGCATTGCCATGGGACCCATGTGGTTCAAAGGACCTATCACTATTTGTCCTAGCTGGGTGTTCACAGTAACAACCTTAGTGTATGCTTGAGCAAGACTAGCCGGAGGTTGGTTGGCTCTTCTTACAAACATTGATGTAAGTCTGTCCAAGGTTGCATAATAGATTGGCAGGGCTATAGCTTGACCAATGGCATAAGGAGCTTGCAAATGACTTAAAGCCTTTTGAAATCTATTATTGAAGGAACTTATTAACTCATCTTCACACTGACAAATCTCCACAAAGGACCGATAGAGGTCTGCTGGAGTAGTAGGCATTCAAAATTGATCTAGAAATGCATCTTTCAGATTCTACCAAGAGTTCATGGATGCGACAGGAGGTTAGTAAACCAATAAAAAGCCTCATCCTACAGTGAATAGGGGAACAACCTGTAGACTACATCTTCGTGTGGCATCTGGTGCATGAAAATATTGCCTTTGAAAATCTTAATGTGCTCATCAGCAGTCTTGTCTGGATCATCCACACGAAACTTGGAACATAACTTGTCAGGATTTTTTGGCATGTCATGATAGTTAGCAAACTGGAGTGGGGACTGGTTATTTCCCATGAAGAAAGCCATGATTGGAGGATTGATTGGGGCTACAGTTGGGTTTCTTGGGACTGATTGAGCTCTTGGCACTCTAGGTATTCCATGATCTCTCCTTGTTCTCCTGAACTCTGCCAAAGACAGCAGCTCCTCCCCAGCTGAGCTAGACCTGCTATGTCTCTGCCTAGTCCCCAAACTTGCTGATTTTGTGGAGGGGAATTTAGCTTGATTCAGGCCCTCCTTCTAGCCCCAATTTTGTTTATGGTCATTTTAGCACATAGCAACATAGGTATGATTGTTGGGATCACACCTCTCTTGAAAAGTATCCTACCCTAGGTAAGACTACTCCAAGGATAATATAACTAGGTCTTAGTGTGTTTGGAATAACTTCAGTTGGAATGTACTAGTTGTTTCTACAAGGGGTTTTACATGCAGTTTGACAGATTTGTACAGTTTAGATAGCAATTCATGCAAAACCTTTATGATTTTAGCTGATAAGGCAATGTAGAGTGTTGCTGGAAAACTTAAATCTAATAGTTGATTTTAAAAGAAAAATATCAAAGGAGATAGGGTTTAGAATATTTCTAAGTGACATTCACAATGTAAAGACTGTTGTAGGTAGACAAATGTTTAGAAATAAAACCAATTTTTGAGTTCCAGTAGCTAGAGTCTTGACTTCATCAAGATTTGTTGCCTTGTCCTTTGATAGAAAAGTAGGGATTGTCCTAATTCCACCTTTAGAATCCAGGGGTTTTATTAAGAACTGCAAGCATGCTTTAAATTCTTCATTTTGTCACTTTAATTCCTTCTTGGTGAGTTCATCCTTATCTAACTGCTCTAAGATGGAAGAAATATAGCCTTTAAATTCATCAACCTTTTGACTTCTTGTAGTAGGTCCTAGGTTAACAATCTTTATGGTGGTCTTCAGCTCTAACCTATTCTTTATCTGCATCAGTCGGTGGGATAGCCACTTCTGCTATACGGGCTCCTGTCGAATCCTTATAGATTCTGGACTGTACCTTAGCCTTTTTCTATTTCCTCAGCTTCTCTGTCTGTGCTAGAATGACACTTAGGTCCAATTTCATAATTTCAACCTGAGGCTTTGGACAGGCAATCCTACTTTGTAGCCAATCAAGTGTTGTGGAGGATGTCTCTTTAGAAATATCAGGATTTTCATTGTTTGTGCTGAGTGGATCTTCAAGCAAATTTTGCTCTTTCTCAATTTCCTTGTTTGTATTCTCTTCTTCTTCTTCAATAATTTCTAGGTTTTCAACAATTCTTCCTGAGGAATTTCCAAAATTATTTCTATTGTATTCTTCTCTAGAGGGATGTCAGAAACTTCTATCACTTCCATATTCACCATTTCAGAAAGAGGCTCTTCAAATGTATCCTTCTCAAGTTCCTATTCTTGAAGGCCTAATTCTGCACACACTTTGTCTATCCATGGCAACAGTGGTACAGATAGAGGAGTTGACTTTGATGTTATTGCATCTTGGGAAATAGGAGTGGAAGATGATAGGATTGTTGCAAATGAAGGCAAGCTAACTTGTGTCAAGTTGACAAAAGAGGTGAATCCCAAGGTAGGTGGAACAAGTGAGGTTGGCATGATAGAGGAAATGATAATAGGTGAAGTAATGGAAAAAGAGGGCATGGGGAAAGATGGTGAAAGAATGGAAGAAATAGGTGGCAAAGAAAAGGAAGTGGAGAGTGAGATGGAAGAAATGGAAGGCATGGACATGGTGGAAATGGAAGAGAGTGAAGAGGTAGCAATGGAAAAAATGGGACTACTTGGGGTGTTTAAATCTATTGCCAATGGACACGGGGTAGTCAAGATAGTAATTGCTGGTGAGGAAGCAGCAGAGGTATCTTCTTGAATGAGCATGGTAGGGGAAGTAGAAATGACAGTTGAAATAGCTGGAGAAGATGTAGTAGCACTCACAATTGGGGCAATATGGGGTGGAGAAGCTATTGGCAAGTTTTTGTTGTTAGGAGTTACAGCAATTGAAGCTTCTATAGTTATGCTAGTGGTTTTTACTTTAGTTTTCTTTGTCTTTGAACCTTGTCCCAGCCCACTAGGCATATCTCTCTTCTTCTATGCCCTTGTTCTTGTGGCAGGAGGCATGTCTTTCTTCTGTGCCTTAGGAGCAGCCTTCTTTACCTTTTTCCCTTTTCCTTTCTCTGCCAAAGGGATATGTTCTTCACTATCTAACTTCTTAGAAAGCTCTTGAACTAGTTCTACTTCATCCATTATCTCTATTGGTACATCTTCTTCACCTCCAGACTCCTTCTTAGATTTAGGTTTAGTGTATGTAAGTTGCACTCCTTGTTTTTCCAAAATAGCAACTTGGCCTCTAACTCGTGCCTTACTTAACCTTATTGGCTCTTTCATTACTTGATCCAAGGAATTCTCTTCGGCATTTTCCCAATTTGGCAAGGGAATTGGTTGATTATATTGTGCCTCCCATGGTCTCTTGTGCATTACATTCTCATCATCTTCTAGCTGAGCTGCGACTGCTATGATGTGGAATTTCCTTATAAATCCCAAGCAGAATCTTGAATGGGCTCTCTTCATCACTTCATAGTAATCCACACAGTTAGCCCAAAAATATTCTAAGTGCATCTTGTGAAATATCTTCTTGCTCACAAATCTCTCCATTACTCTATTTGGGTCAAAATGATTTCTCTTTGTGTAGGTGGGGATTGAGCAATTGGAGCTTTGTATTGGAGTGTTCAACTACTCCTAGGGAAACACATGCATAATTGCCTCTACCTAACAGTATGGGAAACTAGACGTTTGTTCTATGTAGATGTTTTAATTTTTCTGCACAAGTTATTAACTACCTTGATACCTCCAAGAGGACTACTTTATCAGTAGGGTAACAAGGTAGTCTATAGGCTGCTCCAATGAAGCCTTGAATCCTTAGATAAGTGAACTTCTCAAATTGTATGTACCACTTTCCATATCTTGTAACTTCATTCATGGCCTCAATAGATATTCTAAGGGTTGTGTTTCCTTGCAGTAGTCTAGTTATGTACATGGTGACGGCATCATTTACTCTCTTGAAGTGAACAAGAGATTGGGATAATGCCAATTGGGCATATCATTCATAAACCTTGATTTGATGTTGTTCATCATTCACAACTTCTCCTACCTTTGATAATCCAGCATATTCATTTCTCCTTGCTAATGCATATACCAATAAGAGGTCCATCTAAAAATTAACTTTGCTCTGAAATTGTTGAATGATTCATGCATATTGTCACTCAAGATCTGTGCCCAATGGAATTTGGTATCTTTAGTAATTATCTCTTCTATTACTAAGAACATCCATTCTTCAAATGTTGATGCTGTGGGTAACCCATATATTCTACTACGTAGGGTTACCAAATCTCCTATCTCATCATGAAAATCACTTCTGTAGAGGACCTGAGGAAGTTTGATAATGGGAGACCTTTTCCTTTTCATCCACTTTCCATTGATGTGCTTCTTACAAGTATCCATATCCTTTTTGTATGTGGCCTCTGCACCCTTTTTGTCTGGCATAGTCATCACCGAGTACCATGGGATGCCAAAGATTTCTGCTAGGGATGGTGGACTTAGATCTGCTAGTACATCTCCATTGGGAGTTTGTATTGTCCTAGTCATGATGTCATATCTATCTACATAGGCAACTATCAGCTCTGCATATTGGGCTGAAGTACGGAAAGCATCAGCCTCTGTAATCCCACTATCTTTCACTTTCTTGGCCTTTAGGGTTGGATTAGGACCAAATACCCAGAGTCTGAAGTCATCTAAGTCAGTGTGACCTCAATCAGTGTCCCTATGTTCTTCCATCTAGTGGTGATCTTGGTTGCAGGAGGGATGCCTTTGAATTTGTACCTCATGGCTTGCACTCTTATAATTATTTAACCTGCATGACTGGACCCTATAAGTCTTGATGCATTTGAATGGTTTTCCTAACTCCTAAGTTTGAAATGCATGATCATCAAGCCAACTGCTACATTAATAAGTCATGCTATGCTAAATGAGATCAAAACTCTATCCAACTAAATGATAAATGATTACCCATGAAATGCCAAAAATGCACAAGTCTAGAAATTTACTGATTACTACACTTACTACATGATAAAATGATAAATAACATAACATTCCATGCTAATTCAAGCAATAAATGCTTTTAAATACTGTACAATTTGAATCAAGAGATGTAAAACAACACAATCCCAAAAATGTGGTTTCCATTTCACTCAAATAGACCATTTATCCTTTGAAATTTCCATCAAAACAATCATTTTGCAGGTTTTGCGCTAATTTGAGGGTCATCCGACCTGTAAGAAATAAAGCGCTAAATCTGGGGTCAATCGACTTTGCATGGAATTTAGGGTCTTCCAACTTACAAGGTATACTGACATTCTAATCTCTTAGCCACTAAGGTGTTTTGCCTGGATTTGAAGACTAATGGACCTTGCGCGATTTCACAGGATGA
The DNA here is from genome assembly GCA_027924645.1 of Cunninghamia lanceolata. Lineage (NCBI taxonomy): Eukaryota > Viridiplantae > Streptophyta > Pinopsida > Cupressales > Cupressaceae > Cunninghamia > Cunninghamia lanceolata. The sequence goes on along the minus strand of BSBN01001291.1, from coordinate 3,083,955 downwards.
CCGACTAAGTCAGTGAGGAGGTATTTTAGCGCAGATCAGACAGGGTGATTTTTAGCACAAGCCACACAAAATGTTTTGGCATGGTTTTAGAGGCTCACTGACTTGGTGGGTTTTTTTATTGTGTCCGACCTAGTCAAAGAAGGTGAAGTTTAGCGCCAAGTCAGACAAGGCGATCTTGAGCACAAAGTGAGTATTGAGGTTTTGCGGGGTTTTAAGTGCCATCCGACCAAGTCAGGTAAGGCAAGAATTAGCACCAGGTCAGAAGACAATGTTTTTAGCGCAAAGTGAACTTAAGATCTTGGTGGGGATTTTCAAGGTTACCAACCAACTTGATTTGGTTGCAAAAGTTTAAAGGTCAGTTGGACACATTTTTAGCGTTGTCTAAAGGGTCAGTTTTTTAACTAAGTAAATCGCTTGCATTTGCCTGAGGATCAACATCACAAATCTGAATAAGGTTTTATCTGTATTTTATAGGCATTGTTCTGGTCTTGAAACAAAATAGGAAATTTTGAATAAGGTTACCTTTCGACAGTCAATTTCTCCTTTTGGTTCTTCAAACTAGGGTTTTTCAAAAGATGCTAAAATTGACAGATAAACCGTATCTTTTCTTACAATGATAATTCATTCATTTGAAGGAACTTGAAACTTAATTTGGCACAAAACCCACCTTTTTTGCAAACCCTAACTTTGAAATAAGCAACCATAGGCCCGAAAATAGGATACTTACTCAGTTTAGTAGAATTGAAGTGTCATGAAATTCTCAGGAGGTAATGCTCTTGGTTCAAATCGATGGGCAATTTTGCAATAGACTGGCTTCACATTTGGTTAGGGAGCTCCTCAATCATTTATGAATGCAGAATGAGCTTGAAATGTGAGGAAAAACTCTTTTATCTTCCCCTATTAGATCTCCATAAATGCAGGGGTATGAGGCGTCAGTCAGGAGTATTGCAGAGTTAATTCAAAGTTTGCAGGGAAATATGGGATTACTAACCTTGCGTGACTTTTGAAGGTCACCGACTTAGTCAGATGCATTAGAATTTAGCGCAAGGTCAGGCTTTAACACTTTTAGCACTTTGCGGTAGTTTTGGGGTCGTTGGACTTGCGTGGATTTCACCATGGTCCTACTTAGTCAGATGATATGCTTTGTGGTGCAAAGTCAGATGAGGAGGATTCTAGTGCTTAGTCAGTGAAAAGGCTCTTTAGTGCAATGATCAGTTGGTTGAAGAATTAGCGCCAAGTCAATGGATGGAAAAAATAGCGCTAAGTTGGTTAGTCATGAATCTAGCGCAAAAGGCAGTTGGAAGGGGTTTTAGTGCAAAAGGCCTTCAGACTTGATTTCAATGAAGATGGATGCTTGGACTTAGTGGATAGGATGACTTAATGACTTTCAATCTCTTTGGCATGGCAAGAAAATGCAATTTGACCACTGTTGACACTCAGGAATAAAGGAACCAAACTGACACTCTAAACCAAAGCTTGAAAAGAGGGGGTCCCCATTTTGTGAAATGGGTTGTGTGCGTGAGGCACAACAAGATATATCCTCAAGTCAAAATTATTCAATGGTATTTTGAAATGGTAAAGCCTTTTTTATGTCAAAATTAATCACACATGCACAACTTGTAGATTACATATTGATTTTTCTAATCATTATGATGTTTATAGATATATATGTGTAGATTTGCATACTAATGATGTTTTGCAGTAGTGTAATATAAAGTGTCCACCTAGATATTCAAGAGATTTCATATTGAGCATCTTATGTCAAAGAGTGGATGGACAATTATTCCACAATAGCTTATGCTTGGATGACATGTGTGATCATTGTGGTGGGTTGCACCATTTGCCAATTTGTGGACATATGGAGAACACACATGCAATTGGAAATGAGCTAGTAAGTTTTGAAAAATATAAGACAGTGGCATATAGTCTAAAAGATGGCAAAGAAGAAAAAAGGTGTGAATTGGTCATTCAAAAGATTCCAGTGTATCAGTTTATCTCTATTTTCTGAGATAATATAGTTTACGATTATGCAAGGCATACCCATAGAGCTCAATGGTTGGACTTGAAATTCAAGTTATGCAAGGACACGTTTCCAATTGGTACCATTGTTTTAGGTGTTGACTTTGCAGAGAACTACACACTACAGCCACATAATGAGGTGCAATCATAGTATTACAACTCTACGCAGGTTGCTATATTTGTACAAATAGAATTCATTCATGAAGAAGATAGCATAGAGGAGGACGAGAAGATCTCAAGGGAATATCATTTTTATATCAGTGATGATTGCACACATTCTACGGAGTTCATGCAAGGTTGCTTTCAGATGTTCTACCATGATTTGGCTAGCAAGAGCATATCATTTCGTTAACATATGGTTAGATAATTGTGCATCACAATTCAAGAACTCGTGGATGTTCTATTGATTGAGCAAGATGAATAAGATTAATGGTGCTCAACATATGTGGAATTTTTGTCAGGCCGGGCATGGAAAAGGGGAGCATGATGGTGTAGGAGCATGTACCAAAAAAGCATTAGCACGACAAGGGTTGAAGTACAAAGACAATGCAAAGTTGACAAATGTGAGATCTATTGTCCAATGGTGTAATGCTACAATGGGTCTAGGTAATAAAGGTAAGTCTAGAGTTTGTAGATATTTTTGGTTGCTTGATGATACTAACATTACAAAATATGAGGATTGTTGTTCATTGACAGGATCAAGTGAGCTACACTTTTTTAGAATCTCTAATGTAGGTTCATGGAGTATTCATACGTGACAGATGGTATACTTTTGATCTTCATGTATAGATGAATCTTGCTATGATTGTGAGTCAAAGGAGTGGGTTGATGATTGGTGTACAAGAATCCTAAGCCTAATTGACATGTATCAACTACTGACAACACCACAACTCACAACGATTGAATCATCGATTGACTTTGACCATGTTCCAGATCTAGTTCAACCAGGTATTATCATCATTCAAATTTAATAAAATTCATTATTCCATCTTATTTTGTAGTTTTTTTGTATTGTTGACTATAATCGTCGAACTGAATGTACGTATCAATGTAGGGCATGTTTATGCAGTTATTACAACTAAAGACAATGAAGAAGGAATGGATTATTATTTGTGTCATTATGTTTAGGAAAAAAAGAAGTTAGATTCCCCTATTATAGATGGAGAAAACATCAATTACCCTACAAGATCAGTGGTTGTTACTGGAACATGGCTTAGAAGGTACCCAATGAAGAAGTCTGATGTGTGGTTCTTTGAGGGCTTTCACACACATAGGAAGATTCTTCATTATTTTAACCTTGTTGTAGCATCAAACATTCATTTGATCAAATATGGGGGTAGACCATTGAATAAGACCTTGTGGAAGGTTCGTGAGTCTAACCAGGAGGCAATACTCGACATAATAAAGAGTAGAGCAGACACAACTGGTTCATTTGATTAAATCAATGGAATGATAGAAAACTATGTTATTTTTCTTTTCTATCCTTATTTCACCTTCTATATTTTTGACACCTATATTACCTTCTTGTATGTGCTCCTTGGTCTTGGTTGATTAACTTCATTGGTGTACTCATTTTAGCTAAATATTGCAATTGCATTTGCATGCAAGTTTGAGTATGATGGATGTAGGCATAATCCTTATCAAGTTGCCTTTGGAAGGAAATTAAGGTAGGTTTTCATGATTATTTCATGATGATATGTCATTTAGTTACTATTTCATAATGAGTTTTAATGACAAACCTTCATTTGTTTCTTCACAATTAGTGCTAACAATTGATAGTAGTGGTAAGGGAAGCCTTAATTGATGCCCTACAAGACATTGGATCAAGTGAGAACATCTTTATAGTACTAAATTTTCATCTCCTAGAAATGTATTAGGACTAAATTTTCACATTTGGCATCTCCTAGGGCCAAACGGATGGTGTCAACATGTCCGAGTGGGAGAGTAATTGCGAGGGGAGATGTCATTTCAGCAGTGAAGCCTCATGGTCGTTCTTGGCTACATCGAACACATACAATCTCTCAAAAGCCCTAAGACAAAAAAGATGTCAAACTTTGGACCGACTATTCTATCCAATTGTGACATGTAGGAACATCTTCTTTGCATGTATAGGTGGATGTTAGGTCCACCTACAAACACCTATCTCATTTTTTTTTAAATCAATTTTGTTTGCCTATGGTGGCAAAGAACGCATTGTTCCAAAATGCTTCAGTTTCATACAGTGGAAAGGGTCTAGGAGTGACATTTTGCATTCCACAACTCATGGGGCCGAACTAACAATCCCAACACATCAGGGTGGGCCTGTAAATTATCGGGAGGTCTTGTTTTGTGTGCCAAGTGTCCCAATCACTCAAGGCAGTAGGCTACTGGCATAATCACTTAAAATCCCTAAGAGTAAAAAACTGCCAAACTTTGACAAAGCAGTTCTCAGAATTCATGGTAGTTGGGAATGTTTTGTTTTGACCTACAAGTGCAGGTGGGTCTATCCAAAATAACCTCTCTAATTTTTTGTCAACTCCAAACCATTTGACCATGCCAAAATAAAATGCATTCTTGAAAAATGCTTCAGTTTCATGTAGTGGAAAGGTGCTAGAAGTGAAATTTTGCCTTCCATAGATTGTAGGGCCAAACCAACTATGCCAACATGTCAAGGTGGGTGGGTAAATGCTAGGAGAGGTCTCATTTCTTGCATCAAGTGTCCCAGTCGTTTAGGGCAGTAGGCTACCAGCCAAGTCACTTAAGAACACTAAGAGCAAAAAACTACCAAACTTTGATAGAGTAGTTCTCAAAATTCATGGCAGATGGGAATGTTTTGTTTGAACCTACAAGTGCATGTAGGGTCTGTTCATAATAACATCTCTTAGTTTTGGTCAACTCCAATCTGTTTGACAATGCAAAAATCAAATGCATTCTTGCAAAATGCTTTAGTTTCATGCAGTGGAAAGGTGCTAGGAGTGAAATTTTGCATTCCATAGCTCATGGAGCTAAACTGACTGCACCAACGCATCAAGGTGGGTGGGTAAATACTAGGGGAGGTCTCATTTCATGCGGCAAGTGTCTCAGTCATTTGGGATAGCAGGTTATTGACAAAGTCATTTAAGATCCCTAAGAGCAAAAAACTACCAAACATAGATGGAGAAGTTCTTAGAATTTGTGGTCGCTGGGAATGTTATATTTAAACCTATAAGTGCATGTGGGGTCTATCCATAATAACCTCTCTCAATTTTGGTAAACTCCAATCCGTTTGACTATGCCGAAATCAAATGCATTCTTGTAAAATGCTTTTGTTTCATGTAGTGGAAAGTTGCTAGGAGTGAAATTTTAAATTCCATAGCTCGTTGGGCTGAACTGACTATGCCAACATGTTAGAGTGGGTGGGTAAATTCTAGGGGAGGTCTCATTTTGTGCACCAAGTGTCCCATTCGTTCGGGGCATAGGCTACCAATAAAGTCACTTAAGATCCTAAGAGCAAAAAACTACCAAACTTTGATGTAGTAGTTCTCAAAATTCATGGTAGATGGGAATATTTCATTTGGACCTATAGGTGCATGTGGAGTCCATTCACAATTACTCCTCTCAATTTTAGTCAACTCAAATTTAGGTTCTACTCATCGTGGGGCAAAACTGACTATGCCAACACATTGGGGTGGGTGGGTAAATGCTAGGAGAGGTCTTGTTTCATGTGCTAAGTATCTCAGTATCTTCGGGATGCAAGCTACTAACAAAGTTGAAAGGTGCTAGGAGTGAAATTTTGCATTCCACAAGTTGTGGGGTCAAACTGATTATGCCAACATGTCAGGGTGGGTGGGTACATTCTAGGGGAGGTCTCATTTCATATGCAAAGTGTCTCAGTTGTTTCGGGATGCAAGCTACTGACAAAGTTGAAAGGTGCTAGGAATGAAAATTTGCATTCCATAGGTCATGGGGCCAAACTGACTACATCAGTGGGCAGGTAAATGCTAAGGGAGGTCTCATTTCATGTGCCAAGAGTCCTAGTTTTATGGGTTATAAGCTACCAACAAAATCAGTTTGGCCCCATGACAAGAGAACAAAAAATATGGCAGCTAGCAAGGTTTTGCTACATGAAACTGAAGCATTTTGCAAGAATGCATTTGATTTCAGTACGGTCAAATAGATTGGAGTTGACCAAAATTGAGAGAGGTTATTGTAGATGGACCCCACATGCACCTATAGGTCTAAATAGAACATTACTAACTGCCACAAATTCTGAGAATTGCTCCATCAAAGTTTAGTAGTTTTTGCTCTTAGGATCAAAAGTGACTTTGTCGGTAGCTTGTTGCCCCAAATGACTAGGACACTTGGCACATAGAAAAAGACCCCCCTAGCACCTACCCACCCACCCTGACATGTTGGAATAGTCAGTTTAGCCCCATGAGCTATGGAATGTAAAATTTCATTCCTAGCACCTTTCCACTACATGAAACTAAAGCATTTTGCAAGAATGCATTTGATTTCTACAAGGTCAAATGGATTAGAGTTGACAAAAACCAAGAGAGGTTATTATGGAAGGACCCCACCTACACCTGTAGGTTTGAATGGATCATTCCCAGCTGCCACGAATTCTGAGAACTGCTCCATCAAAGTTTGGTAGTTTTTTACTCTTAGGGATCTTAAGTGACTTTGCCAATAGCTTGCTACCTCGAATGACTGGTACACTTGGTGAATGAAATGAGACCTCCCCTAGCATTTACCTTCCCACCCCAATGCATTGGCATAGTTGGTTCAGCCCCACAAGTTGTGGAATGCAAAATGTCACTCCTAGCACCTTTCAACTTACTTGTAGCTTATAGCCTAGAATGACTGAGACACTTGGTGCATGAAAAAAAACCTCCCCTAACATTTACCCACCCACCCCCAACATGTTGGCATGGTTGATTCAAGCCCACAAGCTATGTAATGCAAAATCTCACTCCTAGCACCTTTCCATTGTATGAAACTAAAGCATTTTGCAAGAATGCATTTGATTTCAACATGATCAAACAGATTGGAGTTGACCAAACCTGAAAGAGGTTATTATGGAAGGACCCCACCTACACCTGTAGGTCCAAATGAAACATTCTTAGCTACCATAAATTCTAAGAACTACTCAATCAAAGTTTGGCAGTTTTTTGCTCTTAGGGATCTTAAGTGACTTTGTTGGTAGCATGTTGCCCTAAAGGACTGTGACACTTGGCAAAATGACTATCAGTTTGGCCCCATGAGTTGTGAAATGCAAAATGTCACTCCTAGCACCTTTCCACTACATGAAACTAAAGTATTTTGCAAGAATGCATTTGATTTCGGCATGGTCAAACGGATTGGAGTTAACCAAAACAAAGAGAGGTTTTTATGGATGGACCCCACGTGCACTTGTAGGACTAAACAAAACATTCCCAACTTTCATGAATTCTGAGAACTCCTCTGTCAAAGTTTGGCAGTTTTTTGCTCTTAAGGATCTTAAGTGACTGTTGGTAGCCTGTTGCCTCAAATGACTGAGACACTTGGCACATAAAACGAGACCTCCCCTAGAATTTACCCACCCACTCTAATGCATTTACGTAGTTGGTTCAGCCCCACAAGCTATGGAATGTAAAATTTCACTCCTAGCACCTTTCCACTGCATGAAACTGAAGCATTTTATAAGAATGCATTTGATTTCGGCATTGTCAAACGGATTGGATTTGACTAAAACCAAGAGAGGTTATTGTGGATGGACCCCACCTGCACTTGCAGGTTGAAACAAAACATTCCCAACTACCATGAATTTTGAGAACTGCTCCATCAAAGTTTGGTAGTTTTTTGCTCTTAGGGATCTTAAGTGACTTTGTTGGTAGCTTGTTTCCCCAAATGACTGGGAAACTTGATGCACAAAATGAGACCTCCCCTAGCATTTACCCACCCACCCCAACACATTGGTGTAGTTGGTTTGGTCTCACAAGATGTGGAACAAAATGTCACTCCTAGCACCTTTCAGCTTTGTCAGTAGCTTGTAGCCCGAAATGACTGAGACACTTGGTGTAAGAAACAAGACCTCTCTTAGCATTTACCCACCCACCCAAAAGCATTGGCATAGTTGATTCAGCCCCATGAGCTGTGGAATGCAAAATCTCACTCCTAGCACCTTTCCACTGCATGAAACTAAAGCATTTTGCAAGAATGCATTTGATTTCAGCACGGTCAAATGGATTCAATTTGACCAAAACCAAGAGAGTTTATTATGGATGGACCCCACCTGCACCTGTAGGTCTAAACAAAACATTCCCATCTCCCACGAATTCCAAGAACTACTCCATCAAAGTTTGGCAGTTTTTTGCTATTAGGGATCTTGAGTGACTTTGTTGGTAGTGTGCTGCCTTGAAGGACTGCGACACTTGGTGCACAAGATGAGACCTCCCATAGCATTTACCCACCCACCCTAACGTGTTGGTATTGTCAGTTTGGCACCATGAGCTATGGAATGTGAAATGTCACTCCTAGCACCTTTCCACTGCATGAAACTGAAGCATTTTGCATGAATACATTTGATTTTGGTATGGTCAAATGGATTGGAGTTGACCAAAACTAAGAGAGTTTATTGTGGATGGACCCCACATGCACTTGTAGGTCCAAATGGAACGTTCCTAGCTACCATGAATTCTGAGAACTACTCCGTCAAAGTTTGGTAGTTTTTTGCTCTTAGGGATCTTAAGTGACTTTGTTGATAGCCTGTTGCCCCAAATGACTAAGACACTTGGCGCACAAAACAAGACCTCACCTATCATTTACCTATGGACCCCAATGCATTGGAACTATCGGTTCAGCCCCACAAGCTATGGAATGCAAAATCTCACTCCTGGCACCTTTCCACTACATGAAACTGAAGCATTTTGGAATAAAGTGTTCCTTGCCACCATAGGTAAATGAATTTGATTTTAAAAAATCAAGGTAGGTATGGAATGTGTTCTAATTACATCCATCAAAGCATAAAGTATATGGGAATTTTGTCAAATGTTGTAGTTGCAATTGCCCTTATAGACATGTATGTAAAGTGGCAGGTGTAAAGAAATGTAGAAAGGTGAAATGAGGATATGCAAAGCATAGAAACCATATAGAAGGTTTCTTGTATATGCCAAGCTCTGAAATCTTTCTTGTATCTCTATATATACCTTCATATGGTGGAATTGGGAGAAAATCAAAATTTACTAAAACTACCCCCTTAATGGTCAAGAGTACTCAGTTTGCTATAAAATGCAAAATAAGTTGCTTTAAGGGGTCTAATTTATTGGATTAGGTATGTTCATGTATATTACACCTCATGGAATCATTAGAGTTTTCAAATAGTCCATTTTGGTGGGAAAATGGAAAACCCTTATCTAAATGACTTAAATGGATGTCTTGACCTGCAAGATCACTTGGAAACATGAAAATGTCCTCCTTGCCATCTCCTAAACTCACTTGATTGGTTTTGAGCCTATGTTCCTGCATCAACAATGAAGGTGGACTATTTTACATGATGCCTCAAAGAAATGCTGTCTCATGGAATGCAATTGGCATATGTAAATCCAAATTCCACAACATTATCCACCATCCTCCTTGCCTATGCCAAAATGGGATCTTTGGAACGGGGTATAGACAAACATCAAAGCATAAAGGATATAGGAATTTTGTCACATGTATTTGTAGCTACTCTTTTAGACATGTATACAAAGTGTGAAAGCATAGACAAGGCATGTGAATAGTTTGGAATGCCACCTCAAAGAAATGTTGTCAATGATTGCAAGATATATGCAAAAAATTGATTTTTTGATAAGGCTTTTGAAACTTTCAAGCAAATACAATTGGCAGGTGTGAAGCAAATGTAGAAAGGTGAAATGAGGATATGCAAAGCATCCAAAAACCATATAGAAGGTGAAATGAGGATATACAAATCATGCCAGATATGTCTCTCTCCCTATGTCTCACTCTCTTCCCCTCTTCCTCATTCTACTCTTTCTGTAACCCATATAGATAGTGAAATGAGGATATACTAGACCTATAGAAGATAAAATGAGGATATAATGTCAAACATATCATCTCCCTCTCGGTCTCTCTTAGTCTCCCCCTAATTAAACATCTAATGTCAAACATATATCTAAGGTAAGATGAAGGTAGGAAAATGTTGTCAAACATATGGAAGGTGAAATGAGGATATGTCTAACATGTAAGATGAGAAATTATCTATGATTATCATATCAAATCTAGTAGTTTTAATATCATGATTGTTATGAGACGTATACAAAAAAAGAGTACAACAAATATGTTAAGTAACTCTTAGCATCAATCTAATAATTTAGCATAAACAAATTGTATTTCCTTATATGATTCAAACTATGAATTGTTAGATTCATCTAAAAAAACTTATAAAGACCTAAATGATAAATCCTATGATTGGATGCACCTTTCCTTGTACCCATCATTCCCTTAACAAAAATGCTTTGTTGTATGTTTCATATTCCATATTTTTCTTAACATAAAAGTGTAAAATTTAACTAATAATTTATATACAAAAACTAATTATATGAAAACCATATCATAAGTTGTTGCAAATAGGTTCACAATATATTTATTTGTTAGCCAAATAATAGTTAGCTTTACTATTCATAATGTAAAGTGTCGAAGAATAGACAAGGCATGTGAATTGTTTGACAAAACACCTCAAAGAGATGCCATCTCATGGAATACAATAATTGAAAGATATGCACAAAATGGATTTGTTGATACGGATTTAGAAACTTTCAAGAAAATACAATTGGCAGGTGTAAATCTAAATTCCACAACCTTAACCAATAGCCTCCCTACCTATGCCAAAATGGGATCTTTTTAACACGGTATGGATATCCATCAAAGCATAAAGGATATGGAAATTTTGTTAGATCTATTATAGTTGCAACTACCCTAGTAGACATGTATGCAAAGTGTGGAAGCATAGACAAGGCACGTGAACTATTTGACAGAACACCTCATAGAGATTGTTGGCAAGAAACACTACTAGGCATGTCAGGTGTTGTCATTGATGGAAACTAAATCTATCTTACACATCCGCATTGTATCATTTGATCATAATGGAAGTTAGATTACAGATTTGTCTAAGTCCAGATAGATAGGAACAGAGCATATGACAGGGTTCAACATTTTGGTCTACATTTCTCCACAGGTAATCATATTGTGCTGCAGATCTGAGGGAATGTTAAGGGATGTCAGGGCTACCTAAATCCAAATTTTTAGTCTCTGATGATGAAGGTATTGAAAGTTACAAGCATATGAGTATGGGGTTTTGGTTAGACAGTTCAATCCGGTGAAGAACAGGTCGACTTGGTGTTTGATCCTTGTGTGGATTAAGAGAAGTGGTTGGTTGAGTAATATATGAGATCCAGTGGTATTGGTTGAGATGTGTGGTGACTTGAATACATAGGTTTTGGTCCGCATTGATGTTTGTACATGGATTCAGTTGACAGAACAGTGATCTTGAAAAAGTTTCTAAGTTTTCTTGAGGCCGACTGCAGTTGATGAAATTTCATGTTGTGGATATATATGATCGATGGGTTTGAGCATTTTGAGGCATGGATGAGTGAATATGATATGATAGGTGCAAAGTGTGGTAGTATCAAGTGTGAAGCAAAGAGATCTAAGCTCCAGATCATGGCAGAACAGTGAAACAGGGTAATGAGAGATGAAGCATGTGAAGTCAATATATTGAGCCTAACTGGAACTGTAATCTTGCATTATTAGATGCTATTCTTTAGTTCAAGTATTTCAGAAAACTCTTTGTAATTGATCTTGTAGGTAGTGAGCCTCCTTTGAGCAGTGAGCTCTGGGTAGTGTGCCCAAAGGCATGTGCCTTCCCATTTGTAATACTTTTAACAGAGTATAAAATCTTGTGGGTTAACCCCCACCATGTTTTTTCCCTTAATCAGGTTTCCATGTACAAATCCTGGTGTTCATGTGTGATGATCTTGTTGTTTTTGTTCTTAAGTTCATGCTTCTTTCTCTTGAATGTATGTGGTAAATTAATAAAGAAACATAATAATAAGTTTTGCAGAACACTGATTCACCCCCCTCTTAGTGTTCCTTAATTTCAACAATTGGTATCAGAGCAAGGTTCCTTGGAAGAAGTTTAACAACTTGAGGAAGATCTGGGAAGGTGTTTCAATGGGTCCATTCAGGTATTATGATGGTATCAATGAACAAATTCAAATTGCTTTAGAAGATCTTGATCAGTCCAGAGAAAAAGTCAAAGAACTGCAAGAGAACCTTAAAGATGCTGAGGATTTCATTAAGACTTTAAAAGGGCAACTGAGCAAATCTATGGAAAAGAGGAAGGAGCTACTTCAGCAGTTAGCAAATTAGAAAAAAGATAATGGCATGGATGAGGCTCTGAAGGAGAAGACAAAGGAATGTCAGAAGCTAGAAAAAGAAGTTGTTGTCCTAAAACATGAGATGGAATCTGGGGTGATGAGGCTAACCAAGGAAATTGAGGAAAGGAAGAAGATTGAAGAAAACCTAAATCAATCTCTAAAAGAAAGAACAGAAGAGTGTTGTAGATTGGACAGAATAATTGGCCATCTAGAGTCTGATCTACAAGAAACCAGGTATAATGAGGAACAACTTGAAAGGCAAATTATCATTCTCAAACATGACCTAGAAGCTGCAAATGAATACAAAGAGAAGTTCAAGATAAGCTTAGCTAAACTTGATGTGTTGCTTGATAGTCAGAAGATGGTAGATTATAAGCATGGTCTAGGATATGAGAAAGGTGAAAGCTCTGGATCCAGTCAAAGAAATCCTAAATCAAGGAATTAGAGAAACAGACCTAGAAGACCTCCAGTCAGATAGCCTAATGATCAAAGGTATCCATCCTTCAATGGAAATTGTTTCAATTGAAATAAATTTGGTCATAAAGCTACTCAGTGCAGAAGTAGAGTGAAGCAAAGTGGTCCATCCTTCTATGATCAATGCTTCAATTGTAAAAGGTATGGTCATAGATCTAATGAATGCAGAAGTATGATGATAAATAACTCTAATAACAGAGGAAATGTCAATTTTTTCAATGGCAAATGTTTTGTATGAAATAGATTTGGACACATGGCTAATCAGTGCAGATCAAGAGGAAATCAAGTAAATGAGCAAAGAAATGTTGCATGCTTTAATTACAATAGATCCAGTCATATTACAAGATTATGTAGAAGCAGGAATGATGATAGAAAAGGTCCAGTAAACAGAAACCAAAATGTGCAGAGACAAGATAAAGGCAATGGAAAGGTAGATGTGAATGAGATCTAGAATGAAATGAACAAAATATGGGTGAAGAAAGGTGTAATGAATGATAGTAATGGGTCCACATTGGAATTCGGTGCTGGTAATTCCTCTGGGAATTGAAATAAGAGCTCCATCTCAGGGGGAGCTACATTGAAAATCTAATTCCCCCTACTAGTAAGTGGGTGCCTGAATTTGGCATGATGAGAGAAGATAGAATGGCCTATTACAGATTGTCTGAAAGAATTTTTGGAAGAAAAGAGGTTGATGTGACAACTTGCAGAGCAATCTATGAGAAACTGCATCAAGAAACAGGGTATCCGGAAGAGTTAGGGGAAAAGCATTTATTACATCAAAAAGTAGGTGTGCAGAGATTAAAAAGAAACTCAAGTGACTTCAGAATCACTTTGCATCCAAGAAGGAAGAAGGAAGGTGAGCTATGTGTGAATATTTCCAAGAGACTGAAGTGTGAAGAAGATATCTAATCGAAAACCCTAACTGGTGAAATAAGGTATTCTCTATAAAGCTTTCTGAATTTGCAATCTCTGGATATGGCTACTCCATTGGTTTTTGACATCACCAAAAGGCCCTGACCTAAATTCAAAAAGCATCCATACAAATCTATAGAGGTCAATCTGTTAGGTGCCCTTTCTAATGTTCTGCATGGTGTGTTGCACGTAGAAGATATTAGGGCTAACATTCATGCTAGCATAGATGAGTTTGGTAATTCATAATTACTAGATTTGTTTAAGAATCACCTGAGGGATGAGATTTATGATCTTAAACCTGACTATAAGGTGCTGGAAGACAAACATTTCATTCAAGTTATTGAGTTCTCATCCTTCGATAAGGATGAGTGGGTCTGGTATGTACTGAGTCAGGTGCATGCTAAATTTATGTGGTTGATGAAACCCTTTAAGATCACTAAGGATGCCATCAAGGCTGTAACAGGGTTGAACTCATCTAGTGGACTGCTGATGCTAAAATTAGTGAAGAATCAAACTGTAACTAAAGCTACCAACTCAACATTTGATAAGAGGGCAATGACAATAAATGATATAACTGATTCAGATGTCAAATTTGCATCTATGGTGATTGGGTATAAGATATACCACTCTAGCAGGGAAAACTCAGTGTCTGGTACAACCATTTATGTTGCTTATCAGATGTTAAAAGAAAATACTTACTATGATTTGTGTGAGCTACTGCAAAACCAACTAATGGAGAATCTAAACAAGATCAAGAAGGATAAGAAGAATACATTCAAGTATGGTACATTGGTCTTGTGCTTGTTCTTTTATTTCATGAATGAGTTGCCTAGGATGAAAAGTCTGTATTGGACCAGTTATAAGCCTGTTTCCATACAAATAAGAGAGCACTTACACAATATTAGTGACTCCAATGCCCAAAGGACTGCTCTTTGGGGATATTTCAAGAATTTCCAGATTATGATGCAATCAAGAGAAATAATCCCTAAGTTTGTGGTGGAAAAGTATAAGGATACAATTTGTTTCATGGTGGAAACAGATCAATGCTTGATGGAAGCAGTTGAACCAAGGATTGTATGGATCATGCCCATGGGGTATGAAGTTGATGAACAAATACTGGAAATGTATGCTCAACACCTTCTAAGAAAACCAAAAGATACCTCAGTTGAGAGATTTGGTACATATGATGAGCTTAATTTGAAACTGCATGTTGAGCTTTGAAGACCTGAAACTAAGAAAAAGGTCCAAAGGCAAGTTGAAATGTATGCAGAAAGTATTGGAATAACCAAAGAAGCTGTGAGAGAAGCCAGGAAGAGATCCAAGCAAGTTGAAGAAGAAAAGCTAGACAATGAACAACCCTATGTTTCGGAAGCATCCCCTAGCTAACAAAGAAGAACAAGAAGTTATGCTACTACTTCTAGTCACTCAAAGTCTGCTAGTATAGAGAAACTAGGAGATAAAGCATCTGGTAAAGAAGGAAAGAGAAAGAAGACAAAAGCCTCCAAAATGTACGTGAGCCTAAAAGATGATGAGGAGACAAAATCAAATGAAGCGGTGAAAGAAATAAAATCAAAGAAAGAAAAAGCATCGAGGGTTGCCGAAGACAAGCCCTTCAGAAGTGTAAAGGTGAGCAAAACACAAAAGAGTAAGACTCATGTTGAAAATCCACCTTGTCAGTTGAAGATATTGTGAATGTAGTAACTATTCATGGGAATTTGAAGCCTATAACAGAATATTATGACAACTTTGATAATGCCAACAAGAAAATTTTAGAGGATGCTACTATTAAGTACTTGAATACATTCAACAGAGCACTTGTGGAAATTTTGTCAGAAATCCCTAAGAGTCTGAGTGACATTTCGAAGATGACAAAAGAAACTGCTAAAGCAAAGGATTTGGAGCTAAGATAACATGTGTTGTCCAGTCTATGTCTGATAATCTCTAGGAAGGAAGAAAATAAAAATTTCAAAGAAGTTAATGATGAATTCAGAAGCAAAATTAGGATGAATAAGCTAATGCTTGGAGACATTGATGAAGTGGTTAAAGAAATAGAACAAATTCTGAAGAAAGTCCTGGACAAGAATAAGTTTTATGTGGTCACTGAAGAACCTATTGATGCTGATGATACATCCATTCTGAATGATGAAGAGTTGAAGAAAAATGAGCAACAAGCTGAGGTAGATGATTTCTCTGTTCCAAAAGAGGAAATATTAAATAAAGGAGATGAAGAGATGGTGAAGGAAGATAATGTTGATGGTGCAAAGGATACTCAAATTCCTCTAGACCAATCTGGTGAATAAAATGCAGAGATAAATATGGAAATAAATGCTTCTGCTAAAGGTGATTCTGAGAAGAATAAAGAGCAGAAAGCAAAAGAAGTTAAGGACAAGGAAGATCAAAAAGAAGACACAACTAAGAGTGTTGAAGAACAAAAGAAAGATAATCCTGATGATGATACCAACAAGTATTTGAATTGTGAATCTCAGGAGAAGAAAGATGGAATTGCATGCACGGTAAGAGACACTGCAGATGCAGTGAAGAAATTTCTTGAGAAAGATAAGCTTGAATTTGATGAACCGGATCTAATTCAAGGGCCTATCAGTTTGGATACTCTTTCCCTTGTTCAAAAGTTGAAGTTACCATCATTTGCACAAGCAAAGGCAAGAGAGGAGATCCTAAAATCTCACATTGAGGATAGTGAGTTGCTTAGTCTTGCTTCAAGCATTTTAGAAAAGATTAAGCCAATTTTTCAAAAGGATTCATCTGATTCTCCTTCCAGTCAGTTGAAGAGCTTAATAAATTATGTAAGTCTTTTGAAAAGTCAATGGAAGTCAAAGTCTGGAATAAATTTAATGATAAAAGATTTAGTGAACTAAAAGCAATGATAGAACTATGTTGGATACTAGTGTAAAGAGTATTCAAAATGCCCTCACCGAAGGAGGAGATGTGTACAAATTTTGTTTATCTTGGCCAAAAGTTGTAGACGATATTGAAAAGAAGATAAAGGAGTCCGAGAAAAAATTGTCAAATGTATCTCAATCCTTTGATCCTTTGACAATATCTGCGGCGAGTTAAGAATGTCAAGTAATTAGCTTGATTGATGAAATAAAGAAATTGGTGAAAGAAAAAGACAACATTGTGCCAAGGATGTGTGAACTCTGGGAACTGATTTCCCCTAAGTTAGAAATAATGTTCAATGCATTGACAGAAGCTCAAGTTGTTGCTCTAACAAGTGATTCCATTGATCTATAGAAGGCAGAGTCACAGGCATTTTTATTCAATGGTCATATTTCAGTTTTGGATAGCATGAAGAAAAGTTGGGACAGTGAATTGGCACTATTGAAAAACATTTTTGGTGATGTGTTTAAGTTCATGTAGACAAGACATAAGGATTGTTTGTATATATGCGCCCATGTACAAAGAGTTTTTGCATGAATTTTGGTGTGTGGATCTTAGCCTTTGCCATTGATGTCAAAGGAGTGGAAAGCTGTAAAAAATGAGGAATTCATCTAAGGGGGAGCATTGGAAATCACAAGTGTACATAGTAAGGGGGAGTTGTTCTAACACTTAGTCATTTTTCACTAAGTGTTACCATCAATGCCAAAGTGGGAGATTATTGGCAAGAGACACTACTAAGCATTTCAGGTGTTGTCATTGATGACAACTAAATCTATCTAACATGTCCGCATTGTATCACTTGATCATAACAAAAGTCAGATTGTAGATTTGTCTAAGTCTAGATAGACAGGAATAGAGCATATGACAGGGTCCAACATTTTGGTCTGCATTTCTCCACAAGTAATCATATTGTGATGCGGATCTAAGGGAATGATAAGGGATGTCAGGGCTACCTAAATCCAAATTTTTAGCCTACGGTGATGAAGGGATTGAAAGTTACAAGAATCTGAGTATCGGGTTTTGGTTAGATAGTTCAGTCTGGTGAAGAACAGGCTGACTTGGTGTTTGATCCTTGTGTGGATTAAGAGAAGTGGTTGATTGAGTAATTTATGAAATCTAGTGGTATTGGCTGACATGTGTGGTGACTTGAATACATAGGTTTTGGTCTGCATTGATGTTTGTGCATGGATTAGCTGACAAAACAATGATCTTGAAAAAGTTTCTAAGTTTTCTTGAGGCCGACTGCAGTTGATGAAATTTCATGTTGTGGATATATATGATCAATGGGTTCAATCATTTTGAGGCATAGATGATTAAATATGATGTGATAGGTGTGAAGTGTGGCAGTATCAAGTGCAAAGCAAAGAGATCTAAGATCCAGATTATGGCAGAACAGTGAAACAGGGCAGTGAGAGATGAAGTGTGTGAAGTCAGTATATTGAGCCTAACCGGAACTGTAATCTTGCATTATTAGATGCTATTCTTCAGTTCAAGTATTTCAATGAACTCTTTGTAATTAATCTTATAGGCAGTGAGCCTCCTTTGAGCAGTGAGCTCTAGGTAGTGTGCTCAAAGGCATGTGCCTTCCCATTTGTAATACTTTTAACAGAGTATAAAATCTTGTGGGTTAACCCCCACTGTGGTTTTTCCCTTGACCGGGTTTCCACGTAAAAATCTTGGTGTTCATGTGTGATGATCTTGTTGTTGCTATTCTTAAGTTAATGCTTCTTTCTCTTGAATGTATGTGGTAAATTAATAAAGGAACATAATAATAAGTTTTGCAGAACACTGATTCACCCCCCTCTCAGTGTTCCTTAATTTCAATAGAGATGCAATCTCATGTCCAATGAAATAATTTCAAGCTATGCACAAAATCGATTTGTTCATAAGGCTTTATAAACTTTCAAGAAAATACAATTGGTGGGTGTAAAGCCAAAGTCCATAACCTTAGCCAACATCCTCCCTACCTATGCCAAAATAGGAACTTTTGAATAGGGTATGGACATCCATCAAAGCATAAAGGATATGAGAATTTTGTCAAATCTGTTATAGTTGAAACTACCCTAGTAGACATGTATGCAAAGTGTGGAAGCATAGACAAGGCACATGAACTATTTGATAGAACACCTTAAAGAGATGCCATCTCATGGAATCTAATAATTGAAAGATAGCACAAAATGGATTTGTTAATAAGGCTTTAGAATCTTTCAAGAAAATACAATTGAGTGGTGTAAAGAAAAATTCTACAACCTTATCCAACATCCTCCCTTCATATGCCAAAATGGGATCTTTGGAACATGGTATGGACATCCATCAAAACATAAAGGATATCGGAATTTTGTCAGATCTTGTAGTTGCAACTGCCCTACTAGACATGTATGCAAAGTGTGGAAGCATAGATAAGGTGCATGAACTATTTGACATGATTGGAAGATATGTAAAAAATGGATTTTTTTGATAAGGCTTTATAAGCTTTTAAGAAAATATAATTAGTGGGTGTAAAGACAAATTCCACAACCTTAGCCAGTATCCTCCTTGCCTATGCCAAAATGGGATCTTTAGAACATGGTATGGGCATCCATCAAAGGATAAAAGATATGGTAATTTTGTTAGATGTTGTAGTTGTAACTGCCCTCAAAGACGTGTATGCAAAGTGTGGAAGCATAGACAAGGCATGTGAACTGTTTGACATGATGCCTCAAAGAAATTTCATCTCATGGAATGCAATGATTGCAAGATATGAACAAAATGGATTTTTTGATAAGGCTTTAGAAACTTTCAAGCAAATGCAATTGGTAGGTGTAAAGCAAAATTCCAAAACCTTAGAAATGGTATCTTTGGAACATGGTATGGACATCCATCAAAGCATAAAGGATATAGAAATTTTGTCAAATGTTGTAGTTACAACTATCCTGTGAGACATGTATGCAAAGTGTGGAAGCATATACAAGGCACGTGAACTATTTGACACGATGCCTCAAAGAAATGTTGTCTCATGGAATACAATGATTGTAAGATATGCACAAAATGGATTTTTCATAGGGCTTTAGAAAATTTCAAGCAAATGCACAAAAAAAACTTTCAACCAAATGTAATTGGCATGTCTAAAACCAAATTGAACAACCTTATCCAACATCCTCCTTGCCTATGCCAAAATGGGATGTGGGGAATAAGGTGTGGACAACCATCAAAGCATAAAGTATATAGGAATTTTGTCACATGTATTTGCAATTGCCCTTGTAGACATGTATGCAAAGTGTGGAAGCATAGACAAGGCATGTGAACCATTTGACATGATGCCTCAAAGAAATGCACAGTCTCATGGAATGCAATGATTGCAATATATGCACAAAATGGATTATTTGAAAATGATTTATAAACTTTCAAGCAAATGCAATTGGAATGTGTAAAACCAAATTTTTGTAATGATAATTGATCATCATATTAAATATTTAATGTAAACTGTCATATACATAATGTCATGAACATAACATCTAGTCTATATATAAAGCCATATAGGCATATACAAATATATACATCGGTAACATACAAAATTATGTATACAAAGCTATCTAGGCATACAAAAAATGTTCCAAAATCTAGTTTCCTATGAACTACTATGAAATAATCTACAACCCTTGCTTGGCTGTGAAGATGGAGAGCCAATCAATGAATCATCCTCTCTCTTGTTGACTAGACCTCTTTGAAAACAAATTTTTGCAGCTCTACCTGTTAATACATTCAAACAATATGCACATTAATATAGAAAACATGAAATATATAACATCACATATGTAATTGATCACTTATTGCTAGTTGATGATCCATCTCGATCATCTTTTCTCTCTCTTCATCTGTAGCTAGATGGGTTGGAGTTGTGACCTCCTGTGAGAAGCATCAAGAAGCAAAATTGACTAAACATAAATTTTATTTATGTATATCAAATGACATGAGATAAAACAAGAAGTAGAAAATGGCATTTACATGTTACTATCTCATACCTTGGTCAAAGGATTTGAAGACAACATAGCTACAGCAATGCCTGCCTCCTCTAACTTACGAAGATGAGGAGGAGTCTCCATATTCAACATCTGAAAATAGAGTTCAAGGTTATTTGACCAGAATAAATACATTACATTATTAAAATGCATAATGATTACAAATGGTTAAATTTACCTCCGTAAAAGTGGTTTTGCATCTAGGGGACCAAGGAAATCATGGAGGTGCTGGGGAAGCTCCCTGTTGAAATTATCAAATTGTCACTAAATAAGATTACCACTAATATATGTACTATATTTACAATCATGTGATAACTTACATACCTGCTAACTCAACCTCCTCTTATAACCTACCACTGGATGACTAATAGAGGCAGGATGGAGACTCTGACCTTAGAATTTCATTGTGCAAACAATTACATACATTGATTTTGACTTATAATATAGATAGTCATATAAAATTAATTACAAATTTCAAATAAGAATATATTAAATCAAGATGAAACTTGTAAAAAATTACCTGGAATTCAATACCAAATGTATGTTATAAGACATCATATGTGAGAACAAGATCATCCAATATGGATGTGTCCATCACTGGTTGTTACCCCTACATCACAACATCCTGCCGAGAGTCCTATCGTGAGTCCTGTATCCCATAATCACACAAGTTCCCACATGAACTGCAAAGATGTGGGGACAAACGACACCTTCTACTCTTACCCTCATCGACCTAGGTGAGATCATCATCATGCTATGTTAGAGACTGCATGAGAGAATTCAATGAATGCAGTGTCTCCACCTCAACACTCTCATTCAAAGTCAAAGGGAGTGACACATGTGCTGGCCTCATCAGGGGTCTAGGTACATGGTTTTGGTCTCATTGTGCCCCCTCTCTATCTTGGGAAGAGCCACCACCTCTGCCTTGGAACTCTCGAGTGTCAAAATAATTAAGAATCTTCTTGAGGACAAACTCACAATAGAGTTTCCTCAAAAAATATTGTGCCACCTCATTGTTGTTGCATGGACACTTGTCAAACACCATGTACCATCTATCCCAAAACTTTTGGGATATATCTTCACTCCTACATGAATGAATTGGGAAGCATTTGCAAGTCTCTTCTAATGTTTGGCTAGTTTTAGGATTGATAAATTGTGAACATAATGCAAATTTTGTAATTTTTTGGTCCTTCACTTGTTTGTAAGACAATTTGTCAGCATAGTATTGCGGACACCTCTCCCTATAGTCATGAAATTCAGTGATTTGGTTTGTCACTGATTTAGTGTGAGAAACAATCACATCTAATGACTTGGAAATCACTCTCCTATGATCAATGCTTGCACTTGGACTATTTAACATTTCAGTTAGGGTTTGAAGATGTTTTTTATTTTCTTCTATTTGCCCTAAATAGTTTTCCTGTGTATCTCTTTCATGGTGAGGATGTGAAGTTGGGGGATTTTGAAGGTTTTCAGGGTTGTTTTGACCCTCCTCTATTGGATTTGTGTTTTGTGCTACCTCATTGACTGTAAATTCAATATAAAAAACCAATTAAACATTGCAAAAGTAAGAATCTCTTTTCAAACTCACAAAAATTAGTCAAACCCTACCTTCTTCGACTGCTACACCCTCTACATTTCCTTCATGACATCTTTGGGAGAGGGATTGATGACGTGGCATGGTGAAAATGTCTATTGCTCTTAGAACTTGTTTGATTTCTACTTTCTCCAACATGCTCCCACTCTTGTGATTGGTTTTTCCTTCCAAAACTACAAAAAGGCCGCGGGTGTTTGAGTTTTTTTTTACTTTATGGAACCTATAATATGAGCGCATTATAACACGCTTGTGTTATCTCTTATATGGGACTAAAAAGTCATGTGGTGACTTTTTAGTCCCTGATCTCTTTGCAGTTACCCATTGTTGATTCCATTGTAAGTATACCTAAGTTGTTTCACTTCGTCATGGGGATCTATAAATATGAAAGCATGCAAAATGAGGGTGCAAGATCACTACATAAGTAAAACATATGCTAAGTTAGAGAGAAGAATGAATTCTCCTTTTATTGCAGATTTTGAAGAACATATTCAATTTTTAGGGTTTTTTGAGATTTTACATTTTTTTAGTTTTTTTTTTTTCTAATTTTTATGGTTTTTTCTAAAGATTTTGCAAAGGTTTGACTTGATGTACCTTGATTTCTTTGAGAGACCAATGTTTATTGAAGAGATTTATACCCTTATCCCCTTACATGGGGAGACTTGCATGCTTGATGTCATAGTTTTTCTTTTTGTCTTGTTGGTGGAGTAACTTGTACTGAGACATTACTTTGCACTTATTATTGTGAGACCTGATTGATTAAAGTATATACATAGCTTCAGTCAACATCTTGTACTTCACTTTCCTTCTTATGCATATGGTTGGCTAGAGCTTGTATTTTTCTTATGAGAATGAGTACCTATGATGATCACACATGGATGATGTAATTTATTTTTGTCTTTTTTATGATATGAATGAGATGCAATGTGTTTGGATGTGATTCAAAAATATGAAATGTGAAGTACTATGTTCTAAGTGTTTTGAATGCCACAATTTTATGGCATGAAATTATTGCTTTTGAATGTTTGAAATGTATGCAAGTGGAACAAACAATGTGAATGCTCTTTAGTAGGATTTTTTGTTGATAACTGAGAGGGGGGGTGAATCAGTTGTCTTAATTACTTTAACTTTCTGATCAATTAGTGCAGCATCAAATCATATAAGCAAACATACTCATGAAAACAGAAATAACATCAATACACATGACACAATGATTTTGACGTGGAAAACCCTGTTAAGGGAAAAACTACGAGGTGATTAACCCAAGATTGTATTCTCTGTTAAAAGAATAAGATTGTACAAAATGGCACTTGCCAATTAGGGCTCACTGCCTGAGCACACTGCTCACAAGAGGCTCACTGCCTACAAGAGACTCACTGTCTACAAGTTATAAAGAGAGTAACAAGATACTTGAACTAATGAGAAACATCCACATATGCTGGAGTTCAGTTCCAGTTAGGCTCAGTACAGTGATCTACTGCACTTCATTCTTCCTCTTCTTGGTGCTACTATCCTGTCACATACTAGACCTACCTTACTGTCTTCACTCTGCTCTTCTTCTTTTCTTCTCACAACACAACACACCTTCACATCCAAATCCATCTAGTATATATATCCACACAAATGATTTCAACACCTTTCTAGTCGGCATCCGTAATAGTCAATATTTTCCCAAACTCTGATTTGTCGGCTGAATCCTTACTCATCAAGTGATGTGTATCAAAGAGATGCTTATAGAAGTCATCAATCATGTTGGCCAATCATGAATGATACCTTAAGAAACTTGATCACGATCAATAACTCATCCGGATTAAGGTTTGATGCTCTGCTAGTTAGTTCTTCCTCTGTCAATTCTACCAAACAGGAACCCAACACTTAGGTGCTCATATCTCTTCACTCTTTCATCATTGGAGGCTCAATCTCTAGAATGTATCAGTCAAGGTACACCTCTTGATTTCCCCAAGTCCGCACTTTACTAAGATACTTCCTCTGAGACATCCGGACCTGACTGTTGGACCTTGCCACATGCTCTGTTCTTGCTTACCGGGCTGCAACACTCTTCAATCTGACTTCCGATATAGGCACATCATGTCCTGTGGATGGATGGGATAAACTTTGTTGCCATTAATGACAACACTCATGAAGCTATACTGTGCCTCTTGCCAGCAATCTCCCCCTTTGGCATTGATGGCAACACTTAGTGAAAAATGACTGTCACACTATACTCCCCCTTGGCTGATGCTCTGTTCTAATGTACACTTTACCAGAGCTCCCCCTTAGTTGGATTCCACATTTTTCACTGCTCGTCACTCCCCCTTTGACATCAATGGCAAAGGGTAGGGTCTGCACACCAAAATTTCCAAAAATAGTCTATACATATCCGCATAAGTATATATACAATTAGTACTTACATATACTTAAGTATGTCTGCAAAAGTATTCTTCAACTGTACAACTTATGTCACCCAACTCTGCTTCATCCTATCCAAAATTGAGATGTGACCACTCAACAGGAATGCAAAAGCTTCTGCCTTCTTAAGATCTATCAGATCATTGGTCTGGGTTGTGGCCTGTGCATTAGTTAGGGCCTCATGCATGGCCTCTAACTTAGGGATAATGATCCCTCTAAGTTCACTTAACCTGTTTACTCTATTTTTCTTCTCCTTCTAAAGCTTCTTTATTTCATCTATGACTACAATAGTCTGACACTCTTGATTTACTATGGAGGAGGAGAGAGGATCAAAACTTTGAGGTAAACTTAACAGTTTATCCTCTTTCTCTTTTACTTTCTTCTCAATATCCATGGTCACTTTAGACCAGGATAAACAAAATTTATAAACATCTCCACCATCTTTAAGAGCATTTTCTAATCTCTTTATTCCAATATCCATAACTCTCCTATCATTTTTTATTAGACCTTGTACTTCAGAGAGTCTCTTTTCCAAAAACTCCTTCCGGACCTTTTCTTCTACTGACTTTTCTAAGGAATCAAAATGTGAATGTACAGAATTTACAAGAGACTTTAGATTACCAAATGTGGAGGCCAAAGGATCCTTTTGGAAGGATGGCATGATCTTCTCCAATACTTCGGATGCAGTTTCTATGAGCTTGCAGTCTTCCATGTGAGACTTCAGAAGTTTTTCTTTTGCCTTTGCTTGAGTAAAGGATGCTAGCTTCATGGTTTGAATCAGGGAGAGGGAGTCAAAATTGAATGGTCCTTGAAGAATTTCCAATTCATCAAATTCCATCATCTCTTTGGTTAAGAAATCTTTGACTGCTTCTGCTATGTCTCTTGCCAGTGATAGGGTTTTCTCCCCTTCTGCAGCCTTAGCACTGTCATCTGAGGTTTTCTCTATTTGACCTTTTACTTTTTCTTGTACTTCTTCTTCTTGACTGGTTTTCTCCTTTATTCTTTCTTCTCCTTTAGATCTAGAGTCTGCAGGGGAAACTGAAGGAGAGATGTTTGCTTGTTCATGAACTTCCTCTTCCGGAGTAGAGGAATCTAAGTCCTTAGTTTTCTCTTTACTTGTCTCCTTTTCCTCTTCTCCATTTTTTACAGTAGATTCTTCTTCTTCATCCACGATAGAGGGTTCATTACCTAGGTCCTCTATAATAGGAATATTGAATCTTTTAAAAGCATTCCGGAGGATATCTTCTATTTATTTTTCCACCTTGTCAGTTTTTCCAAGCATGAGCTGATTCATTCTAGCCTTACTCGGGAACTCATCCTTGCAATCTTTGAAAATCATATCCATTTGTTTCGGAGTAATTGAAGGATAGAGCTGAATGGCTATCTGTTCTCTAATTTCTAAGTCCTTTGCCTTGGCATTTTCCTTTCTCATTTCAAGTTCTTTCTCTAAACTTTTGGGAATTAGAGAGATGATTTCAATAAATGCTTTGTTGTATATGTTCAAATACTTAACTGTTGCTTCCTCCAAAGTCTTTTTATCTACATCATTATACTCATCATAGAATTTTGTTATTGGTTGCAGATTCCCATCCATAGTGACTACTTTGACTACATCATCAATGGATAGAGTAGGCTTCTCAACAAACTCTTCTATCCCTTCTTCAATAGAGGGTTCACCGGATGTTTTCTTTTTCTTCTTCATTTTCTTTACTTCCTCATCTGATTCTATCTCTTCATCATCCTTTTGGCTTGTATAAGACCTTGTTGCCTTTTTCTTGGTTCTCTTTTCTCCTTTTCCAGATGTCTGAGCTTCCGATTTTGAGGCTTTTTTACTCTTAGAAGTGGCAGGTGTAGAGCTTTTGGATGATCTGGTCTGGGAGGGGGCTTGTACCGAGGCACCTTCTTTTTCTGTCTCTTCCTTTTCTTTCTCTGCCCTTTCCATCTTCTCTTTGTTTGCATCAAGTGCCTCTTTTGATATGCCATACCTTTTGGCAACATTTTCTACTTCTTTTCTCACTTTTCTCTTCATCTCCGGTTGTCTAAGTTCCACATGAATCTTTACACTCAACTCTTCAAAGGTTCGAAACCTTTCTGCCTTAGGATCCTTGGGTTGACTAAGCATGTGTTGAACATGTAGCTCTACAATTTTCTCATCTACTTCATACCCCATTGGCATGATCCAGACTATCCTTGGCTCCATAGCCTCCATTAGGCACTAATCAGTTTCTACCATAAACCATACTGTATCCTTATACTTTTCAACCAATGATTGGGGGATTCTTTCTCTAGCCTGCATCAAGCTTTGGAAGTTTTTGAAGTAACCCCACAGAGCTATGTTTTGTGCCTTGGCATCGCCAAGCCCATGCAAATAATCCCTGATTTGTATGGCTACTGGTCTGTCATTTTGCCACATCCAACCACTGGATTCGGGTAGCTCATTCATGTAATAAAATAATAGACAGAGTATCAAGCCACCGTATTTGAAGGAGTTCTTCTTGTCCTTCTTTATCTTCTGTAGATTCTCTAAAAGTTGGTTTAGAAGGAGCTCATAGAGATCATAGTCAACATTTTCTTTAAGCATCTGATAAGCAGTGTAAATTGTAGTTTCGGGTACTAAATTTTCCCTGCTGGAATGATATATCTTGTAACTAATTATCATGGAGGCAAACTTGATATCCAGATCAATGATATCTTCTATTGTCATTGCTCTCTTATCAAATTTTGATCCTGTTGCCTCACTCACTGTCTGATTCTTGACTTACTTGAGAGCAGGTATCCCACCGGATGAGTGCAATCTTATAACTATCCTAATGGCATCCTTGGTTATCTTGAATGGTCTCCTCAACCACATTAAGTTGTCATGCAATCTACTCAAAACATACCGGACCCATTCATCTTCTACAAAATAGGGGAAATGAATGTATTGTGCAAAATGTTTGTCCTGGATGGCTTTGTACTGAGGTTTTAGTTCAAATGATTCTTCTATTAGTTGCTTGTGATATATATCCATCAACTTAGATTCCCCAAAATCCTCAATATTGGCATGAATGTATGCCCTAACATCTTCAACATGTAAAACCCCATGTGGAATGCTAGAAAAGGTGCCTAGGGGATCAACTTCTAGGGATTTGTATGGATGTTTCTTGAATTTTGGACGCGGTCTATCAGTGATCTTCACAACATTTGGTGCAGCCATCTTTCAAAAGATTCAGAGAGAGATTTCAAGAATGAAAAATACCTTTTACACTTTTAAGGTTCACGGAATGAGCCAAAAAGATCACCGATTGACTTGAATTCTGTAGTTGATCCTTGAGAGAAATGAAACAAACTTGTTTGCAGAGCTCTTCTTATCTTTTTCACTAATGCAAATGTGCAAATGACGAGCAAATGAACCCTTTTATCGCTAAGCAAACCCTAATTCCATATTGCAATAAATGTGCAACTTAAGTCATTCCAATTGCCTTGTTCTCCTTGTTCTGAGAAAGATCTTTTCCGGATCACTGAGATATACATAGAGTTTTTCTTGATGATTAGTGACAATCTATCCTCCTTTCCCCAAACATTTGATCTACCCGCAGATCAAGATACTTCAAATTTGAATCATACTAGATCTATCTGTGAAAATCCTGTTCTTACCGGATGCCTGTTAAATGGATTAATCTTAGATGATTAACCTCTTCAAATTCCTTGCGGATCTTTTATATCTTTCCCAAGGGTTATTTAGATGTTTCTCTAAGAGCCCTTTTAGTCCGCAACCTTCCATGTGCCAATTTTAGGCACTAATTGACTGGCTGGGGGAAAATATTTTCTTTTGTGACTCCTCCTAAGCCAGAGCTCATCTATTTAGTTTCCAGAAGGAATGTTAGCACCAGATTCTAGTACGGATCCATCCTCAACATTTTCTATACTCCTCTTCACCCAAATCTTATTCATCTCCCTTTGAATTTCATCTGCATTCACTTTTCCTTTTCCTTTGTCTTGGTTTTGATTATGATGTACTGGACCCTTATTGTTCTGATTCTTACTTCTACAGAATTTGGCAATATGACCGGATCTATTGCAATTGTAGCAAACAACATTTCTTTGCATATTTGGCTAATATCCTCTTGATCTACACTGATTAGCCATATGTCCCATTCTATTGCATGCAAAGCATCTTCCATTGAATGAATTGTTCATTTGCATATTTCTACACTCATGAGATTTGTGACCATACCTTTTGCAATTGAAACATTGTCCGGAGAAGGATGAATTAGTCTAATTCATTCTTCTTCTGCACTGATTTGCTTTATGACCAAAGTTATTACAGTTGTGGCAGTATCCATTGCAAGATGGATATCTTTGAGCATTTGGTTGCCTTACCGGAGGTCTTCTAGGTCTGTTCCTTGGACTTCCTAATCCAAAGTTCTTCTGACCGGATCTAGAGCTTTCACCTTTCTCATACCCCAAGCCTTGTTTGTCATCTACCCTCTTCTGGCTTTGAAGAAGAATTTCAAGTTGAGCAGAGCTTATCTTGAATTTCTCTTTGTATTTATTTGTTGTTTGAAGATCCCTTTTAAGAGTGTCAATCTGATTCTCAAGTTGTTCTTCATTATCTCTATCTTCTTCAAGATCAGATTCTAGTTGCCTGATTATTCTATCCATTTTGTGGTAGTCTTCTAATTTCTCCTTGAGAGATTGTCTTAGATCATCTTCAATTTTTCTTTTCTCTTCAATTTCTTGGGTGAATTTCATAACTCCTAATTCTATTTCATGTCTTACCATAATGACCTATTTTGATAACGTTTCACATAACTTAGTTTTCTCCTTCAGATCTTCATTTGTATCATTGACTTCACCTTGACTTGCCAATTGCTGAAGTAGATCCTTTCTCTTTTTCATAAAGATACTCAGTTTCCCTTTTAGTTCATTTATGAAATCATCAGCCTGTTTGAGTCTTTCCTTCAATTCATTGACTTCGGAGTTAGATTGTTCAAGATCATCTAGGGCAAACTGAAGTTGTTCCCTCATACCATACACATCCATTTGAATTCCCAGATCTTCCTCAAGCTGTTAGGCTCTGTTTGGAGGAACTTGGCTCTGATACCAATTGTTGATAACTAAGAGGGGAGGTGAATCAGTTATCTTAATTACTTTAACTTTCTGATCAATTAGTGCAGCATCAAATCATATAAGCAAACATACTCATAAAAATAGAAATAACATCAATACACATTACACAATGATTTTGACATGGAAAACCTTGTTAAGGGAAAAACCACAGGGTGATTAACCCAAGATTGTATTCTCTGTTAAAAGAATAAGATTGTACAAAATGGTACTTGCCAATTAGGGCTCACTGCCCAAGCACACTGCTCACAAGAGGCTCACTGCCTACAAGAGACTCACTATCTACAAGTTATAAAGAGAGTAACAAGATACTTGAACTGATGAGAAGCATCCACATATGCTAGAGTTCAGTTCTGGTTAGGCTCAGTACACTGATCTACTGCACTTCATTCTTCCTCTTCTTGGTGTTGTTGTCCTGTCACATACCGGACCTACCTTACTATCTTCACTCTTCTCTTCTACTTTTCTTCACACAACACAACACACACCTTCACATCAAAATCCATCTGGTATATATATCCACACAAATGATTTCAACACCTTTCTAGTCAACATCCGGAATAGTCAATATTTTCCCAAACTCTGATCTATCATCTGAATCCTTACTCATCAAGTGATGCGTATCAAAGAGATGCTTATAGAAGTCATCAATCATGTTGGCCAATCATGAATGATACCTTAAGAAACTTGATCACCATCAATAACTCATCCGGATTAAGGTCTGATGCTCTGCCAGTTAGTTCTTCCTTTGTTAATTCTACCAAATAGGAACCTAACACTTAGGTGCTCATATCTCTTCACTCTTTCATCACCGGAGGCTCAATCTTTGGAATGTATCGGTCAAGGTACACCTCTTGATTTCCCCAAGTCCATACTTTACTAAGATACTTCCTTTGAGAGATCCGGACCTGACTGTCAGACCTTGCCACATGCTCTGTTCTTGCTTACCGGACCGCAACACTCTTCAATCTAACTTCCGATATAGGCACATCAAGTCCTACGGATGGGTGGGATGAACTTTGTTGCCATCAATGACAACACTCATGAAGCTATACTGTGTCTCTTGCCAACATTTTTTACCTAGGGGATTGCAAGTTAACTTGGTATAAGGAGATCTATTGAACCCTAGGATAGGATTAGGGACTCAAGTGGGAGTGGGAAGGAGATGGAATGTTCTTAATTTTGGATTTGCAAAAGGCTTGACATTGATCCTTATCTAGATAAAACATTTTGAAATCTTTCAACTTAGAGAAGTAAAAAAAATTATTAGCACCTTATAGGCTTAGATCAAAGATGGCCAACAAGATGGACCTAGGGTAAAGGAAAGGCTCTAGAGAAGAAGATGGCCCTACAAATAGCTAGACTCTTGGTTTTGCTCAACTAGTGCATTTGTGTTCTTTGTACCTTTCTTTTTATTTTCTCTAATAGATGTCACCCTCATAGCTTCAAGCTTAGACTTATCTCCACTTGATAGTATGAACATCAGCAATCTTCTCTCTCTCTTTTCTATATCTCTCTTTTTTTATTTTTTCTTTTCTTTGCAATGACTCACTTGAATCTTTTATTTTTTCTTGGTATTTTGATGCTTTTTATTTCTGATACTTTGATATTATACTTCTTTGGTGTTTTCTTTCCTATGATATCTCTTTCTCTCACACACTTATTTTTTTGATCACTCATTTTTTATTCACTTATATTTTTTGTTTTCTTCTTGCAGAGTTGTGATACACTTGGTGTTTTTGGCTAGGAAAGATAAGGGATTGAGCACCACCAAAAAATTTCACCATCCAGTTGGACTTCCCTTTTACTAAGGAGGAATGGGGGATGTCTAATTGCAAGCTTCTATTGGGTACTATAGTTTTGAATACTGACTTTTCTTAGACTTAATAGGATGGTTCATTAAGATCAGGATCAGTGTGAAGCTAAGAGCTAGGATTCAATTAGAATAATTGGGAAATGTGGATAGGGAAATAGTTGTTGGAGTACAAGACAACACTGAGAGGGGTGGTGAATCAGTGTTGTATAAACTTTTAAAATCTTTTGCACTTTTTGATCTACTGGGTAGAGAATGAGAGAAACTTCAAAGGTTTACCAAATACATATGAATAAGTATGATTATAAACATTATTAGAGCACACACATAAAGATAAACAACATGAACCATAACACAAGTTTTTCATGAGTGGAAAACCCTCATAGGGACGAAAAACCACTCAGAAAATGTCTCATTGGCTTAATCAAAATGCCTCACTAGAAAGTACAAATACCTCACTGGTAAAATGTGCCTCACTAGAAATCAGGTGCCTCACTAGCTATTAGGTGCCTCACTGGCTATTAGGTGCCTCACTAGCTATTATGTGCCTCACTGGCTATTAGGTGAACATATGAAAGAAAACTTCATTAAGGGGGTTGCCTTGATTCTCTACACCACAAAACCTTATGTCTCCTCTTGTTTTAACAAAGACTCCTACATCAAAACCTGACAAATTTTATGACCTCTGCATCACAAGAGTATTGATACTATTGAGACTACACAAATGATAAAAGATTTTGACTTTAGTACAAGGACATGAAGAGAAACTCCTTACACCTTTCATAGTCAAGACATGGCATCACCTTAGCACAAAATCATTAACAATATAAATGTATGTATCAAAAGAATGTTTCTCTGTCACAAGGTTGTACACATATGAATCATTCATCTATCCCCTTTTTCAAGAACACCATCACTTCTGACTATAAGGACCACTATCTCTCTATTGAACAAATGAAGAGCACATCTTCAAAAGCATTCTTTTCTATCAAGCTATTCTCTCAGGTAACAACATGATTTCCTTCACAAAACTGATCAATCTCTACTTTACAGTATCCAAAACTATTACTTTTCACAACCAAAAATCACATTTTTCACATGCATATGCAGGTATGTCTCTCCTTAATAAAATGACGAATCCTCATCCCTAAAAACATTATACAAAGCTCTCAACATAATTCCCTGGCCCTTCAACACCGTTAACAAAATTGTTGCAAGATAGTTAGTGCTTTAAATGAACTATATGCCCATCAAAATAAGCCACGCAAAGATGACCGTTAGTCTTAAAAAGGTAACTCATTCACGACCACTCAATTTTCTTTTCACACCACTCAATCTTCAAACACGAGCCATTGGATTTAGTCTTGGCTCTCATCATTTTAAAACCATCATAAGCCCACCGGCATGAATTGGTTCCCTTAGGACATAGGGGCCAGTCAACGCATGATATGAGACCATTTATTTCTCACTTAAGTTATTAGTAACCTTTAGTTACTGGTCAATGTGCAAACATAACAAAAAGCACATAGTTATGTGATGGGTAGAAACTAAGAACATAGCTTAGGGTTTTGTCTTTAAACTTAAACTCTAGGGTTTTAGAGCTTATAAGAATGACTTTAGAAACCCTCAAATCACCATGGTCACTTGACATTTGAGATCTGTTGCAGAGAGACCATGTCCTCAAGCAAAACTCCTGACATAAATGATCTGCATTATTGCACAATGATAACATGAAACAAGATCACATTCTCCTATATGTCCTCTCAAAGATGATTGTAAAGACAATCTGAGGCATGATGAGTACACTGAAGCATTAAAGCATGACATAAAGCAACATCACCCTTTATCTTCATTGTTCAACTCTATGACAAGAAGCATGATTTCATGAAGCATTGAAGCATAATGCATGAATCATGATGAACCAAACAGGCATGATGAATCAAATAGAACTCCACACTGATAATGATGATAAACATGAAGCTAACATTGTGCTACAGATACAAATTCCATCAACCTCCTAAAGATTTGATTCCTCAATAGCATGACATCCTGTGTAATCAGCTGGTTACTGACACAACAAATTAATCAACTTTAAAGACACCCTATGAACTGACCAAGCAACATTATTTTGTCACAAACTCCATGAACTCCTAATTGAAAAGATGACATGCACTAATGCACCAATGATCATATGTCCTGATTATCATGAAGTCCTTTAAGCCATGAAAAATATGAACAACATAAGGTAAACATTCTCTGCAACAACCATGATGAAGTCCTGCAAGTCTCATAGAAATGCCCAATGAACAAGATATAAACAAGGTCATTCAACATCATCATATAAATAAGTAACCTTGTAACTATGGTTTGTGTCCTCTACAAACAAAAACCCATTGATCACTTATCTTGCCAAGCTATCCTCAAGACCAATCTAAACATGTGATGAACAACATGAACTATAAGCTGATGACCACTCTATTTGCAAGACTTGTCAACACAACAAACATCACAGTCACATGCCACTAAACCCTTTGACATCAATGACAACTATGACAACAATAGTGATAAGAGGTAAACATGATTTATTATGGGATCTCAAAGGATCAAAGGATCAGACTATAGCTAAGAAACTTTAGACTCCTTACTAGGACATAAATCAAAAAAGAGCATGTCACTAACAAAAATGCATGATAGAACATAATGAAGAAAGAAAAGTTTTGAATTTTCATGATTTTTATAAAAAATTATGGATTTTTGAATTATTTGTTTTTTATGGATTTTATAGGCTTTTAGAAAGCTTTGAGATATTGAACTCTTCTCCTTCCATAATGCACAAGAGGTAGCATCATTTATGACGTTTCCCTTAACTACGTATGGACCTATCCAATTTGGTCTAAACTTCAGTTGAAAGTCTTTGCAAGGACACTCCAAGACTTAGTGTAAAAATATCTTTGTATTCAGTGAGGATTTTTGTGTATTCACAATTTTCATTAAATTTGATGATTTACCCCCTAGCTTTATCATTCTCTATTCTTGTTGAGTTTCTATGTTTGTTTTGAAATTTTGAGGGGTAATTGGAGTTGTTGTTAACACTCCTAGTCTCCATGTGGGTTCTATTTCTTCATCCTTAATTGTGATTTCAATCATATGAATGTTTATGTCTAGATCAATTGGAAAGGTGGCTAAGTTGAAAGGAGAATAAGACTTTGTTGAGTGGGGATCGAAAGGGAATTCCCCTATTGCCCCCTTCCCTATACATTTTGAGGTCTTAGCTACATTTACAATTTGTTTTGATCTCTCCTTTTTCAAAAGTGTTGATTTTTGGGTCACTGGTGTTTCCCATGGTCTTTCCCTTTTTTTTGACTTGTTCAACTCTATAAAGGATGAAATGATCACGATCTCCTTTGATGATGTGGTTTTGTCCCATGTATGAGAAGTGGATTTCTTGAAATAATGTGGAAGGAACAACCCTCATCCTATAGATACAAGACCTTCCTAGGATCATGTTGTAAGTGGTTTCTGTGGATGAGAATAGTGCAAATGAAGAACAAACAATGAAGACAACACAAATAATACAATTACCTTCCCTTCAAAAACAATTCCCCTCCTCGAGGGAGGGGAAAGGAGTAAAACCAAGCTCTAATAGCTATGCTTCCTTGATTTGAATGATATGATCTTATGTAAATTTCTCAGTTACTTTAGCATAACCTTGACATGTGTGATAATGGAGGATTTGGATGTGATTTAGCGACATAAACTTGCAATATGAAGGTGGATCCTTATGGATTAGAAGAGGATTTATTTATAGATTTCTAGAAATGAAGATCAATGGTGAGAAATGATTGGAGAGATCAATGGTTGAAATTGAATGAGAAAATTAGATAGATGAGAGAGTGACAAGTGTCCTTGTCCTCTCATAAATCAAGGGAGTATCAATGGTTGAAATTGAATGAGAAAATTAGATAGATGAGAGAGTGACAAGTGTCCTTGTCCTCTCATAAATCAGGGGAGTTAACAAACTTAATTGGTGAGTTTACTGGATAGATTTATTTTTTATCTGAATTAATTGATTAGTCAACTGGTTTGATTGATTTATTAACAGATCTAATTGAGAGTGAATAGTGAGGTGATGAGAGAGAACCATGGTGATAACAGTGAGTCATGGTAAAAGGAAATTATGGAGGAAATTTAAATAAATAAATTATTTATTTTTATGTGCACATGGATAAATAAATAAAATATTAATTTTATTTATTTATGGAGGAATGAAATGATTTATTAGTAAATGGTATAGATGGTATGTTAATTTAATTAATTTAATTAATATAGATGGGAGAAATTTAAATAATTTACTTGGATTATGATGTGGATTCGGGATATGATGTGGATTGTGATATAAAAATGTGTTAGCCATTTTTAGGTGTCTACATTTTGCCCCTCTTTGAGATGGTGTTGTAAAGAAACATCATTTCAAAGAAGTTTAAAACATAGTGCTAGGTTGGATAGAAGAATACTTTGGCTTAGAAGAATGTGATTGCATTAGAAATGGTGATGCCCCAACCACTTGAAGCAAGAGTGACAAGAAGGAATAATGTTTGGATGAGATTCCCCCTTGAGAGGATAGGCAGGTTTGAAGAACATGAGTACACTCTCAAAATGGATGAAACAGATTGGTTAAGGAGATGGGGAAAAGATATGTTAAAGGGATGGAGACTGGAAAGTTTGATGACATTAATATTTTTTTTTTTTGGTCAAGGAATTTTACAAGGATGACAAGATAGGATGGGGAATAATTAGAAGGATGACAAGATAGGATGGGGGATAATTAGAAGGAAGAAAAGATAGGCAAGGAGATAAGTTAGGTGATGGAATGAAAAATTGAATGTTTTAGGATGGGATGGATAATATGTGGGGATAGATAATGATGACTATTTATGGTAACTTGAGTAGAGCAATCCTTTATTTAATATAGCAATTGATGTTATGCACTGAGATATAAAGAACTAGGGTGACAATGTATCCAATGCGTAGGAGTGATACACAAAGATAAAAAGTCACAAGAAAACATATGTCATCAGGCACCATGATATGGAAGACCATGATGTCATTGTAGAAATATGTTGTGAGGACTAATACAAATGCAAGATAAAAATGATAACACACACAAACAAGAAATAAAACATGCACAAATGATAGAAAAAGAAACAAGGTTGTTACGCCTATCAAGCTAAAAATTGATGATTGATTGATCAAAGATGGATTGTTTTGATAAGGATAGTGTTGTCATTGTGAGGAATGATATATCCCTAGAACAACACAAGGATTAGGGAAAAATATATCCCATTGGTGATTGATCATGTTGATCAATTGATAGGTTTGACAGCAAGGTTGGAACAAAACCAAGATATGCTTGTTGAATGATTGGTTAGATTGCTTGGCTAGATTGGTATAGATTAAGGATGACTTGCATTTGGATTTATTGCTTAGATTTTTTGAATGTTTTTATTTTTTTGTTTGGAATCTTTGTGATGTTTAAGGTGATTCATTGGTTTAGGATGGGAAGGGTGGATTTGTTTAGGAAATGGTTGCATTGGAGTGTAGTTAGATAGCCTCTTTCCTGGATACCAATGACAAGGGAAAACCAGGTCAAAGAATGGTGGATTGGGGTAAGGTGATAGGTGGGGGGTGTGACGATAGTGGACATGAAGAAGAAAGAATGTAGGATAGATGGGTGGGATTCATTAGGGTATTCTCTAAGGACTACTTCATATAGGAATCATATGCCCCACTGTAGATATGTGTCATTGATGACAAGGCAAGATGCTTATTAGAATGTGTGATAGAGTGCTTGTAAAGGATGGATGGATAAACGGACTGGCGATAAGGGATGGGAGGGATGGTAGGTTTATAATGGATGGATGGAGGGGTTCATGATGTGATCTCCAAGGACTATTTCGCATAGGAATTAGATGCCCAACTCTAGGTATTATACACAAGACTTGACATGACAAAGCTTGCAACAATAGGGTGATAAGATTGTTTGGAAAAGATTGGATATATCAAGAGATGTTCAAAGCAGTTTTCAACTTTTTTGCTTCTATCCTTACCAAGATCAAAGGGAGGGGAGGATGGATTGGGTCAATGAAGTAGGTATGAAGATATAGTGGATGGGTGGAATGAAAGTGATAAGATAAGACAACATGCCCCCAAGTGTATGATGCATAGACAATAGATCTACACATGATGTTTGTTTGCCAGGTTTTCATCATGGTACTTATCCAAGGTGCCACTGAGATGGTTTTCACCATTGGATGAATGTTTTATCTTTACTATTTTTATTTTTTATTTTTTTAGGGAATAGGGGGATTTTGGATGAAGGGATAAAAAATTTTGGAGGATGGGGACTCAAGCGTCTATTTCCATAGAAAGGTAGCAGTGTCCCATTTTGGATGTTGTCATACATGGACCTTGTCAACTTTCATTATGTGCATGGTTGTTGGTAGATGAAGTAAGATGGAATTGAGTGGATGTTGGATTATGATGTGATGGATGAGGGATGGCTATGTGGATGGATAAATAGATGATGGATGAAAGGATTATGCAAAAGAATGGGCCCTAGGGATATGATGGGGGAGATATGTGGGGCAACAGATATATGATGGAGGGGTGGGAGTATGCAAGAATGTCATGGAGTTGAGGGGAACCAATACCAATGTTTGTACACATCTTGATAGATTTTGAATCTTTTGACTTTGATGTGGGAGTGGGGGATGGATATGTGGATGGATAAATAGATGATGGATGAAAGGATTATGCAAGAGAATGGGCCCTAGGGATATGATGGGGGAGATATGTGGGGTAACGGATATATGATGGAGGGGTGGGAGTATGCGAGAATGTCATGGAGTTGAGGGGAGCCAATACCAATGTTTGTACAGATCTTGATAGATTTTGAATCTTTTGACTTTGATGTGGGATTTTCAATTATGGGATCGGGATGAGGGATTTTGGGATTGCCAATTTGGGGATGTAGGAACCCAAATGGACTTTGGATTTTTAGGATTTTTGTATGGGATATAGGATAAGGGATGGAGATTTTGGGATTTTTAGATGGAGTGGGATTTGGATTCTCCATTTGGATTGATTGTTTATTTTCTTGGGGACCCACACCATTTTTATTTTTTCTTTTGTGTATGTTTTCTTGGGAACCCGCGCCATTTTTATATTTGCTTTTGAAGGTGTGGGATTTTGTGGCCTTTGAGATGGATTTTTTACTTTATGTAAGGAGGCATCTAAAGTTTTATTTTTGAATCCCATGGGTTTTATGGTAGCTTCATGTTTAGGTGATGTGTGCATTCGTTGACCATGATTAGGAATTGTAAGGGATTTAAGGGAGCAAGATGTGTGGATGAAGAAATTAGTGGACTTGTGGATAAAGGGATGAGGGGATTTCAAGATGGGAATATTGGGAGTTCAGAGGAGTGGAGGAAGAATGGATGGAGGGAGATGTATGGTCACATTCTTTCGAGATTTGTATGATGATGGAGGAGGGATGGTGACATGATTTGGAGGTGCGATGAGGTGCACCATGTTTGGATCTGGAAAAAGTGGATTTAGGAAGCGTGGAGGTGGTATCAACATCTTTGGATTATTTTCCTTGAGATTGATAGCCAAGGCCATGTGATCATGAATGGATTTTGACATGGATGGGCTCCAAGACACCTTATTCATGAATTCCTAAGCCTTTGCCTTGATATTTCATGTTTTGGAGCATGTGATGTGCAATGGGATGCTTAGTTTTGGAAACAAGATTTGAGTCTATTATTAGATGGGGAATGCAGGGTGGTGGATAGAAGTTGTTCCTCTCCTATGAGAGAACCACCATGGATGAAGGTGTTGGGTCCAAGGAGATAGGATGATGGATTTGGGATAGGGTCGATAGGGGATGATGAAAGATCAATAGGAGATAGTGTAGAATTAGGAAAAGGATGAATTGTGGTGCTTGGATCTTGATTATCATTATCCTCATTAGGTTGCGATATGATATGATCCAAGTTATTTTTTGGATTGTCTATGTTTTCTAGGGGACCAAGTGTCTCATCATAGGATGTTGTTGGAAAATGGATAAGATGAGTGTAAATCTCTTTCTCATGGATGGTGGTGGCTTTGGTAGGGGAATCAACTTGGCTCTCTTGATTAGAAATAGGATCATGATCATGGATGGGAGATTTATAATAAATAGGATCTCGATTGTGCATATCTTGGAAAAGTTGGTTTTGACTTTGTGAGGAACAAGGTTGATCATGCTTGGGACTTGATTCTTGATATAGCTCTTGGGTTTGGATGGAGACAGAAGATTCTTGGATGGGCTTGATAGGTTTTGGATCATCAACCACATGGCTATATGATGGATCTTGAGTTGTAGTTATGGTAAGAGGACCTTTACCAAGCTTGATGGGCATTGGAGTACATGTTGGTATTGGAAGGATATGTAAGGTGCTTGAAAGATCTTTGATAGGTTCAAGGACAAACATTGGATTGCACGATGGTCGTTGATTCCTTTCTAATATCCATTAGATCACATCCTTCATAACTTTAGGGGTTGAGTAATTAGGAGAGGCATAAAATGGATAATATAATGGATGGACAATAATGGTGGATGTTGTAGGATTAG
Organism: Cunninghamia lanceolata; assembly: GCA_027924645.1. NCBI lineage: Eukaryota > Viridiplantae > Streptophyta > Pinopsida > Cupressales > Cupressaceae > Cunninghamia > Cunninghamia lanceolata. The sequence continues at coordinate 3,043,685 of BSBN01001291.1, read as the reverse complement.
GATTAGGATTGGGTAGAGGGATAATAGGAGGGGAGCATGTAGTTTGTCTTGATGTTTGGATAGGGTCCTCTAATGAGGTAGATGGAGAAATGAGAGATGTTTGGGATAAGTTTTTGGATGGAATGGAGGATGGGGTGGATGATGTGATTTTTATGGATGTTAGGTGGGTGACAACATCATTGACACATTTGGTTGGTTTTGGGGAAGTGGGGTGGGATGCTTCCACAGGTTTGTTTTTGTGCTTGTACTCGGCTAGGATTTTGATGATGGATTTAGTAGAGGAGTTCGATGATGGATTAGATAGTGGACTATATGGTGGATTTGATGGTGAATTATATGGTGGATTAGATAGTGGATTAGATTGATGGGATGGTAGAGAATAGGATGGTGAACTAGATTGAGGAGATGGAGGATTGTATAGCATGCATAGGCTAGGGTGGTGTTTCCCTTGTCAAGGTTGGTATCATAATGATGATGAGGACTCACAAATATTGGATTTTAGATCAAGGGGTAGCTATTACTAGCATGTTCTTGTTATAAAGAACCTTGATATGGATGTTGGATGACTTGTTTTGAGGGATATTCATGAGATAAGTTAATGTAGGATTGGCTTGATATGTGGTATATGATGGGGATGTAGTAGGTTGGGGTATTGAAAGAGTAGATTAAGATGATGGATTGATTGGTTGTGATGACATGACCATATAAGGGGATGAATGTGGGTATGAGGTTGATGGGGATGCACATGGGAAGGGTCGTAAGAATGGTCTTTAGAATCTCCAATGATGAGATATGCTAAAGGATGATGAGTGATGTCATTTCGATATTGTGCTTTAGTAAGAGGATCTAATCCTTCATACTTATGTTTAAGTTCTTGAAATGTTTCATTTTGTTGGTATGAGAGGGATATTGGTTGAATTGGAGATATACTTTGTTGAGGATTGGATCCATATAGGTGTTTAAATTTTTGTATTTCTACATAATCTTGGTGTGTCTTGTATTTCAACATAATCTTGGTGTGATAGGGAGATTGGTTGGATTGGAGATGGAGTGGGGTTTGACATAGGATTTTTTATTATCACAACCATTTTGTCAATGAGTATGGGATTATGATGAATAGGATGGTGAAGAATTTGGCTTAAGAGTGAGAATTAGATTATGATGTGGATTAAGGATGACAATGGATGAAGGGTAATATACTAGGGATTGGATTAGGCTTAAGGATGTGGTTATGATTAGGATGATTATTGTGATTAGGAAGTGGATTAAGTGGATACAATGGATTAGAATTAGGACCTTGATTGGAATAGGAAAATTGATTAAGGATTAGGGTCCTAAATGATGGATTAATATTAGATTGGGATATATTGGGATGATGTGGATAGGGTGATTAGGATGATTAGGATGAATGTGTAGGATAATTAGGAGATGATGTGGATTGGATTAGGTGGATAGATTAGATTTGAATCAAAGTGGATGATTAGAAGTTGATTAGGGATGGCTTGAAGTTTGACCTTGGGCAACTTTGCAAATAATAAGTTTCACAACATGCACAAGCTTGCAAAAGGATTTAGATTTTGGATTGGGGAAATACATAGGTTTCAACAAATGAAGACACTCCAAGCACAATAGCAAGCCTAAGATTATTCAAGTGGGAGTGACTCCTAGTATGGACCCACACTCAATACCTTTCAATATTCCTACCTAGTTTGGAATATCTTCAAAAGAGCGAATATCTAGGGATCAAGTGGCCAAAGGCTCACCCTTTCCCTTTCCTTGGAGGCATTAATGCCTTACCTAAAGAACTTCTATTTATACTCAAGGAGGTACATGGTGAGAAACTTCAAGATTGATTATTGACCCTTGCACTGCCCTAGAAGACAAACAAAAGGTCTTATCTTGGTTGTTACAAGCTTTATAGGGGAGTCCCCAATATATGCGAGGTACTATGGGGAAGAAGCCCATGAACACTAGTCTTCTAAAGGGATGAAACCAGAGAAAATACTCAGATGATTTCATCACCTTGTGTTCAGAATCACCTGGGGCCCCAAGGCTGTCCCAATGACAATGTGACTAGATTGAGGTACAAATTTCACTCTCCCCCTTCGTATACCCTGCCAAAACACGTGGTTGAGGTCATACCTAGGGGTGATGAAATCCCCTAGTAGGCCTCCTAATGGGAAAGATTGATGCTAGTTGTTTTTGATCCCCAATCTCGCACTATGCGTAAGGGGAGAGCATACACAAGCTAGCTCAACCTTAGGATCTAATCTAGAACACACATGAAATTTGTGGCTTTTGATCTCCAAGATCACATGAGCTGTAAGGAGAGAGCATATGCCAACAAAATTCCACAGACACTATAACCAAATTAATTAACCCTCTAAGATAATTTAGTGTGCCTAGATTAGTGAGAAAACAAAGTCTTGGATGGTCAAACCTATAGGATAAATATGTTAGTAGTTTTGGATTTTCTGCTCTTTCACAATCGAGAAACAAGCTACACAAGTGGATTAGTCCCCCAAATCACAAAGGTTAGACAAAAAAAGATGATATTAAATATTTTGGAATAAAAGCATAGTTTGATAGTCAGAAGTGCAACTGCATAAAATAATTGCGCCACTTAATGTGACAAATGTGCCTTTTCAAAAAACAAATGTTCAATTTTATGAATCAAAAGTGAATTTTAATAGGACAAAAGCACACAGATATTAAACAAAAGTGCACAGATATTAAATAAAAGCACATAGATATTAAACAAACGTGCACAAATATCACTCAAAAGTGATCTTTTACCAAACAAAAGCGCACATGGATTGAACAAAAACCAAAAGATAGAATGTAACAGATGTATATACCTGAGAACATCTATGTAGATTTATGATACAAATGCATCGTTATAGTTGACAAAAGCATAGCTACACAGTTAGAAGTGAATACCTAAAATGAAGATCTATAGACTTACAAACAAAAGATTAGTTTTATGTAAAACAAATAGTTAGTTGAATCATAAAATCTCTATAGAGTTTAGAAACAAAATGGAAGCCCAAAACTATCATTTTTGAAACCCCAATATGGCAAGGTCATAACTCCTAGCCATTTGATCAAAATTTGGACTTCTTGGAATCATTGGAAAGATCTCAAAGAGAACTAGTTTGAGTTTCTTAAAACCATGCCTTCAACTTATCAATTTAAGAAAATGATCAAAGTTTTGAGGCTAAATTCCACTCTAAAGGCCTCTAGAAATACAATTTACTAAGATGTAGAAAATACGAAAAAATAAGATTTTCAATATTTTTCGTAGTTGCCTATAATAGCATCACTTTAAGGAATAGATGTGTTGAATCGTGTGACAGAAGTGTATACTTTTGAAATAGATGTGTTGAACTATAGAATAAATGTGCCAAAGAAGTGAACAAATGCGCTAAAGAAGTAAACGAACGCGTCAACTTGTAGGACAAATGCACCAAAGCAGTGAACAAATGTGTCGACTTATCAAATAAAAGTGCCACTCTGCAGACAAATGTACCTTTCTAGAACTTGACTTCTAAAAAATGAAATTATCACAAGAAAAAATTTAGATATAGGGATGTGGGTACGTGGGTCCCACTAGGCATGCCTTAATATGGATGAGAAAAGTGAAAATGAAGAGCAAACAATGAAGATGACACAAATGATACAATTACCTTCCCTTCAAATACCATTTCTCTCTACAAGAGATTGGAAAGGAGTAAAACCAAGCTCCAATAACTATGCTTCCTTGATTTGAATGATATGATCTTATGTGGATTGCTCAATTACTTTAGCATAACCTTGACATGTGTGATAATGGAGGATTTGGATATGATTTAACAACATAACCTTGCAATATGAAGGTGGATCCTTATGGCTTAGAAGATGATTTATTTATAGATTTCCAGAAATGAAGATCAATGGTGAGGAATGATTGGAGAGATCACTGGCTGAAATTGAATGAGAGAATTAGACAGATGAGAGAGTGACAAGTGTCCTTGTCCTCTCATAAATAAGGGAAGTTAACAAGCATGATTGGTGAGTTGACTGAATATATTGATTTGTTATCAGAATTGATTGATTAGTCAATTGGTTTGATTGATTTGTTAACAGATCTTCAATTGAGAGTGAATAGTGGGGTGATGAGAGATGCTCGTGGTGATGATAGTGAATCATGGTGAGAGGAAATTATGGAGGAAAATTAAATAAATGAATTATTTAATTTATGTGCACATGGATAAATAAATAAAATAATAATTTTATTTATTTATGGAGGAATGAAATGATTTATTATTAAATGGTATAGATGGTATGTTAATTTAATTAATATGGATGGGAGAAATTGAAATAATTTATTTGGATTATAATGTGGATTCAGGATATGATTCAGATGGTGATATAAAAATGTGTTAGCCATTTTTAGGTGTCTACAATTTCTTCATTGATGACATAAAATTTAGTTAAGAGAGTTTTGGGACCTAATGTGATTTGAAGGTTTACCTTACCCATGGTTTGAATGTATGGGTTATCATGAATTCTAAGGATGGAATCTTCTCATGTGATTTGAGTTTCATCGTAACCCATTCTTTGATGAAGAGAGAATGTGAGGCCTAACTGGCACTGCTATTGAGACTATGATATGGATACTTGTTTCTAGTTGACTTTATTGATCATTATGTGTGGATATGGTTTATACTTCTTTTTTCAAGATCATGGATCTTTATGTTTTGATATGCATATTTTATACATATATATATGTGTGTGGACATTATTCTGGATCATAGCTAATATTTGATGTTTTAATTTAATTGAATGTTTTTAATTAGGTATTTTTTATGATTATGTATTTAATTTGAATTGTAAAAATGAATATTGTATTTTAATTATGAAAATTAATAAATTGTTTTGTTTTAGACATTTTAGATATTAAATATTTATATATTGCTTCGGCTATCTTTTCCATGATGTACTGATGTTCGATATTGAGTTTTGTAGGTGGGTAGCCCAGATCCTTTTAGTTCAGAGATATTCTCAAGATGCCCAATTTTAATTGATTTTTCTAATTTTGTTGCGACTAACCCAGTTGTTGTGTCAGGGATTATTTGGGTCAATTCTCTTGGTTATCTTATTTTTTATTATTTATGTGGTTAATTTTAGTGGTGTGGAGGAATTTAATTTAATGGTTGTTAGTTAATTTAATTTCATTTTATTTTATTGAAAATTGTTATTTAAAGAATTGTGAAATTATTTCTTTAGTCTTTTAAACTTCGTTTGGGAAGTTGAAATGAGAATTGTGAAATTTATTTTATGAGGGGAATTTTATTCATTCACCATTTTGTGCGTGTGTGGTTTTGTCTTGGCTCCTCTTTGCATTTCCTTTTGTGTTGAAAGAGATTGGAGATTATTGCTTGGTTGGAAATTGTTGGTGATGGAAGAAAAGGCTTGAAGGTGGCTGGAATTTTCTGGTTGAGAGGGTTTTTGCTGATTTGGAACCCATTTTCTTGGGCTGCTCCTAACTTGGACAACCAAGGTAGGGTTGGGAAATTTAATTTGGTTTTCAGATTTATGGATGCAATTTGTGGATTTATGATGTGGTTGTTGTTGTTTATCATTTGTGTTTTGTGTCTGTGAGAAATAATTGATTTTGTTGCAATTGTTGGCAATTTGTTGGTTTGTATGAGATTAGGGTTTGAGTGTATAGGGAGTGGATCTCCCCTGAGGGGTGAGAGCCTCCCTCGTGTGGGGTTGAGAGAGGCATGGTGCCTCTCTTGGGGAACTTTTGTTGTGAATTTGTATTATGGTGGATGTGGGGTTTTGGTGGTTGGAAGGATTGTGCAATGGTGGATTATGTTGTGGCTTAGTTGGAAGAGTTGTGGTGTTGTGGGGATTGTTGTGGTTTGAATGGAGGAGTTGTGGTGTGGGATTTGTTGTTGAGTGAGGGTTTGAAGGGTTGTGGAGGTGCTTTTTGTGATGGTATTATATGTGGAAGGAAGTAGTATTATTGTGATTAATTCTCCAAGAGGGAAATGAATCCCCTCTCTCCCCCTTTGCAAGAATCTAGTTCAAGAATTCTTTGTGTGTGAGTCAGCCATATGTAACATGGTTTTAAATCTAGTTTTTGTTTGTATTATTATTGTCAAATTTCATTTGGGCACTTGAGATTATCTCCCACTTAGGGTGGGCTTGTAAACCAAGCCCTACGGTTGGGAGGAGAGTAGGATTAGGCTATTCATTTGGTTGTAGGTGTTGATTTCAGCCAAGAGGAGAATCTGGTTAAGTTTGTATGCTTTATGTTGATGGAAACTTGAATTCTATCTTGTATTCAAATCTTGTTGTATAGGGTTTTCAAATAATCCTGTTGTATCAACGAAGTCTATTAATATAATATTTCTGGGAAATAATACATCTGACTAGAAGATATTTTGTGCAATTGAATCTTTTTGATATTGGCATTTCAATGGTAATACATGTTTTAGAAAAGTTCTGTATAAATATCTTTGTCAAATGCCCTGTTATGGCTAGAAAAATTTATGGATTTTGTTACACAAAAACTGATCATATGAATCATATCTCTGTGGTTTTTATCTGGTTTAATATATGGATATTTTTAATGTTGATATTCATTACCAAAATTTGTGAATTCAATGGCAATATTGTAGCTATTAGAAAACTGCATATATATGTTTATACTCTGTTGATATATATATATATATATATATATATATATATATATATATATATATATATATATGTAGAGGCCTTGGGATTGGGAGTTGTGGCCACCACGACGACCACGACCCAAAGGAGTTGTGGAGCCATGGAGGACACAACCCCCTTGGGCACCATGGCCCGGTTGGTGGTGGCTTGACTTCGGCTTAGTCGGGCCTGCCACATGCTAGGCCGCAGCCTCATGGCATTTGGTGTGCTTTATTTCATTCACTATGCTTTATTTTGTAATGCAATTATGTAACATTCTTTACACTTTGTAATATATTTCTTAAATATATTACTATACATATTATATGTATCAACATATATATATATATATATATATATATATATATATATATATATATATATATATATATATATATATATATATATATATACTCACTCTCATATATCTGTTTGTTGTTCAATGAAGCTCTATTGATATGCATTAAAATGCTATCCTATATATATATATATATATATATATATATATCAGTAAGACCATTTCTTATGTATATTCAGAAAAGATCATATATTCTATTATTTAATGAATATCCTCTATTACATACATATATATATGTATATATATATATATAATATATATAAAGATGTATATATTATATATATTGGTATGTTTTTATGCAGATTTTATATATATATATATATATATATATATATATATATATATGTATATAACACACACACACACACATATAAATATATCCTCATATATTGTTTTGAACAAATGTGTATTTATATGTCAGAATGGTTATCTTTCTTGTTATGGTGCACTTGTATATGTTTCAGATTTTCATATTCTGGGTATATATATATATTCATGGCTACTTGAATGCATTTAAATTGGCATGATTTCATAACTTGAGTAAATTTAAATAAGTTACTTTATTAGATGTATTCTTGCCATTTTCAAATTTATGATTGTAGTAAATTTGTTATTTTTGATTTACAATTTAATTAGATATGCTAAGATGTAATTTGTTGTTTTAGTATTCACTCATGAGTCTAATTATATTGTTATTCAATTTCGTTGTTAAGTTTACTTGAATTCCTATTTATCACTTGATTAGGTTTGTCTAACTAATTAGTTTAATCTTTGTTTCTTTTAGTTACTAAAATAAGTAGCACACTCTCTGAGACACTTCAAAAATTAGTTAGGAGACTTGAGAAATTACATAAACTACTCCCTTTAAGTTTGTTCAACAAGTGTTTTTCTACAAAATTTAGTTTAGAAAAGAAAAAATTGTAGTGTTTTTGTGTTCATGTCCATTCTTATAGTGTTCCATAAGGGCGGGTATGACAGAGAAAGAGACTATGTTTATTGTAGACCCATCGTCAATCATTACACATTTAACAGAATAGTCATGAACTTGGACTATTAAGTAGAGGGGCATATCACCCTATTTAGCTATGTCAGCATCTGAGGGTAACTTTTCAAAGTTGAATGTCGAAGAACACTTTTCATTTAGAGTGTTTTGAACATGATGGCCTAGATCTAAGGCATTGAGGAGAGCATTCTTGTGTGTAGGAGAACTCTTGATAAGTTCTATTTTGTGAGAAAATTTTGAATTGTTGGAGGTGTCATCTGGTTATTCTAGTCCTTGGGTGACAAAAATTTCTCAATCTTTATCTAATTCCACAAGGCCTAAGGTATTTTGATGGCTTTTGGGACTATTTCTTTCATCTTATGAGAATGTGTCCATGAATGCTTGTCATTGACGTTTTGGGATGTTTGATATGAAGCGATGATACTCCTAACATGACTTGATATCATGCCCCCTTCTCTTGTGAAATAGGTAGTATTTATCAAGATTGTAATCTTGAGGCTTATGATGATTGTTTTATGGCTACTTGTTGATTCATAGGGGATAGTTGTTGACATTTTAGTTCACCAAATTTGCATGACTGTTGTAGTCGCAAGTGTTGTTCCATGATGGTGAAGTGTCTGTTGACCCATCTATGTTTTGACTATTAATCAAGGCTTTGTTATTTCTATCATGGTTTATCAACCTTCAATTGACATCATACTCCCTTCTTCTTCTATCAATAGCAACTTGGTCAATTCTAAGGGAACTTTTGAGCACTTCTTCGTATGATTTGTAAGGGATATTTTGAACTACTTTATTTAGGTCAAAGGTAACCACATATCAATCAATGAGTTTCCTAAAAGAGTGGATTGATGCTTTTGGAAGTTAATAGTACTAATCTAGAGTGATACCTCTAAAGTCTTTGGAAATGTTTTTCTACCACCCCATTCCAAGGAAGGAGTTCTCACACTACTATGATATAAGCCTTAATATGAGAGTTGGGATCACCCTCTCCTTTAAATTTTGGAAGCTTATGGAGAGGATGTGGTAGTATGACTTGATGAATGTTGTAGTCAAGAGGCTCCTTTAAATATTTGAGGTATGTTCCTAAGAGGGGGTTATGTGTAGAAGGTATTGTTCCTCTAAACATTATCCCTTCAGGTGGAGCTTGTTGCGCTTGTTGAAGGGGTATGCTAGATTGTTGATATGCTGAAAAAGTTGGATAATTAGATGGTGTCATGTTTAGGTTTTGAAAATTAGGTGGAATTATTTGTGGATGATTTTATGTTATAGGAATCCCACCTACTTTGTTGAGACTTGTCATGTTGGATGATGAGGGCAAGGGAGGCATGAATGTTTCATGGAAGTTTAGATGAGGGGGATTTTATGTTGCTCCCTAGTTTGATTTGATCTTGTCAATGAAATGATTTCCCTATGCCCTAGGTTTTTTCCTTAATTTTGTTTTGGCCATATTGTTCAACACTCTTAGCCTCAAGGGTCTTGATTTGTTGGACCAAGGTTTCTGTAAGGTCTATGGGTGAGGCTTTTTTTGTTCTTTAAGTTTTTCCACCTTGCGCTAAATTGCTTTTCTTTGGGGTTTGAACAACCCTATTTGTTCTTTCTAATGACACTTCACATGTTGTGGACCCTTTATTTTGATGCACTATGTGGAGTTATTTTTGTACTTCTTGAGATTCTTGTAAGTTCTTCTTTTGAAAGCACACTTCATTGTCTATTTGGGTGGCCATCTTTCTATGGCTTGTTATAGGCTAATCATGTTAATGGATCTCAGATTGAATGTTCACCTGTCATGTTTTTATTTGGTTGAAGTTGTGGTGATTTTGGTGGATCCCCTTTGAATTTGCAATTTCACTCAAGGGGGTATTCCCCCAGACCTTTTGCATGAAACATCGTGAAATGTGCAAACATGTGAAAGAAACCATCCCAAAAGGATTTGTTCTTAATGTCAAGTTCACCAAAATATGTGTCACTTGAAACGTGACTCACGGGTGAGTTAGCCTTAATTCGTACATCAACCCTCTCCTTTCCATGGGTGACCTCCAAGTCACTCCCGCTCTCATGGAAAAAATCAATCGAGTGGAGGTGAGACCTAGGGTGGTTCTATTCTCATGGGAGTAAAACATCACATACAGTGGTTAGCCTTTTATGGGGCCTTGTTTGGTTTTCTTGTGAATGAGCCATTTCTATGGCTATGGTTTTTGAGATAATTGTATGACCTGAAGGGTCACTTGTGATGTGTCTCCTATTTGGGTTTCTTAGATTCCAACACCTAGTGGGTAAGCTATTTTGTTCATTGATGAACCTAACACATTGTAATTTTCTTTGTGGACTTGAAGTAATTATTTTATTTGCTTGTCTTGTTGCACAACCCTAAGGATATTTTGTTGTTCTTGGTTAAGTTGTGGTATAGGGTTGATTTCTTCTAATTCCTCAATAATCATTCTAACCCACTCCCCTCTAATTCATGGGCACATTCGTATGCTTAGGGGAGAAGTAGAGTGTTGACCAAAGTTGACCTAGGATTTGAATTGTGATATTGATGTGGGATTTACCTTGTGATGAAAACAAGGGTTTTTTCTTTTATATGAACACTTAGCAATACCTTGTGATGAAACCAAGGGTTAAGTTCTTCTAAATTTTCCTAATTTTTTTGGTGTTTTTGAATGTATGCAACTATATGGATGCAAGCAATTTTTTTGTTCTTTTCTCAACTTTGAAAAGTAAAAATAATCTAATTGCTACAAAAGGAAATATGAGTACAAATGTCACACCCCAAATTTTGACTATGATTTACTTTTTAGTTGCATGTAATTAGTAGTTAATTGTGCATGAATTAATGATTTGATGTTATGTGAAAATGTCAGGATAAATCAATGATATCATGAGTTTATGTTTATATGATTATAAATTAGACATGTGATTATAAGATGTCATGATTATTTATTCATAAGGTTTATGGATTGACTAACGATGAACTAATCTCAGCTTGGTGATTGCAAATTGTAACAAGGAAACAAGTTTTTCCACCCTCCAGGAAAGAGAGGGAGAGCATCATCAGAGAGAAGAGAATAGATGTATGGATACAATGGATTGTTTTCCATCTAAGTCTTGTGATCTCATAATTTAGTGAGCCTTCGTTGAGTATGGTAAGTTATATTTGACCAATTGGTCTAAGTTTGGTTTTGACTCGACAAATCGTCGATTGTCAACTAGATTCATTAAGTTGAGGTTATTGTCAAAAACTAAGTCTGGTTAGAACTTGACCATCAACAAGGAAATGGTCAATAGTCATTATTTCTTTGTGTGATATGAATATAGATTATATTACAAGAGCAAATACATACTAGTAGTTAAACTACTTTATTATTGGTAATTCCTTTTTGGAATTCTATTATGTTAATTTATCTATTTTGACGTTTAAGGAATTTTGAGAGGGGGAGAATACCTTGACCCCATTCTCATATCATATCATTTGTTAGAGACAATATAAGTATACATTGGATACAACAATATTATGTTGTTAAATATCTATTTGATATGAACTATTAGTTAAACCAATTTTTTTTTGTCGATGAGCTTTTTAGGGAACGTGGTGTTGTTGCAACTTAATGCAAAACCACTTCATGTTATTATGTGGATACTCAACTCCTTTCCTCCACATTGGATATGGAGAGAAAGGAGGAGTTTTAAAAAATTTTGGAGTGGTCTTTGTGACTAGTAACTCCACCATCTTTCTACATGCCACTTTATAGTGCTTAAAGGCATTGATGTAGGAAGGATCTTCGCAGTAATGGGCAGAGTAAAGCCTTTTAAAAGGTGATATCAATGAGGAATCATCCCCATGGATGTAATGTTGAACACACAGTGATGCTGAGGGGGGGGGGGGTGAATCAACATATACTAAAACTTAAATACTTCATTTGCAGATCAAATTCATTTACTTAGAGAACAGAAAGTAAAACATGAAACACTTTCATCAACACAATGACACCAAGGTTTTTATGTGGAAAACCCAAAACTAGGAAAAACCACGTTGAGTGTTAACTCACAATATAATGCTCACTTCTATATAAAATTTTACAACATTATTTTAGGGATACAACCCAAGGAAGCTACAACTCCCTACTGACTTTGTTTTAGGGCCACAACCCAAGGAAGCTACTACTCCCTTAAGAAAGTTCACTGTTACAAAGAATTATAATGATTAACAATACTATGTACTGTTATCAAAGAAGCATTTGTCTTATGTTGATATTATAGTCCTCTTTTCTACACAATCACTCCATCATACTAATTCTACAAACTTTAGACTTCTCATTTTTCTCTATCACATTCACACACACTTATACCCTTCATAAATGACTTTGATCTCCTATAAATACCCTCTACAACACTTCAAAACATTGATTAGGTTAGCATCACAAAAACCTTTAGATGATACATGTAAATCTTCAAGGGTCAACTTCAAATCATACAATATGTCAAGAAAACAAGTTACATACCACAAAATCTCTTAATAGAATTCATGGAACATCATTACACACCTTGTAATATCAAAACAATTGATCAGGATCCACCGCACATAATAGAAACTAGACCGTTGGCTCAAACTATACAAACACTATTGACTGTTCATCTTCACACCACCGGGGAGAAGCCAAAAACATCATGTAGATTAGTGTTTCAACCATATACCTTATTTACAACATCCATACACCATTATCCTAAAGTATCTAATCATTCTATGCATCTGCACAACAAGAGACATATTGAACTGATGAAAACAAGGCATTCCAGGCATATTGTAACACATCACAAAGTTTAGAATATTACATTACGGACCACCAAACCTTTTGAAACTTCTTAGGAAGGAACTCGTATATCATTATACATATATTCCTAGATCCACACATCCTCATTTATTACTTTCAGAGAAAATTGAAGACTTGACTCAAGTATACTGTAGTCTGGAGGACAATCATATGCAATTCTTCACTAACTTAAATGCCTTATGTGGTGCCGGAGATAAGAAGGATTTCTATGTGGTTCAAACTTGAGATACATTAAGGTATGCATAATCTCTACACAACCTCCTATATCTGATTTGTATACTTTCCATCTTCTGCAAGTGCTCAACCATGTGTTCTATAGAGTATTTTTGCATCTAGAACTATCTATGTTACTTCTGTCACTTGAAATCTAATCTTGTGGACCATAAGAACACCTGGTACAACAAGGTAGTGTTCATTACACATCTCTAAACATATTTTCAAAGATGCATGGGCACAAGTTCTTATTCGAAGGAAAGCGGAGCATTCAACAGGTCTCCACCATTGCTTTACTCTGTCTAAGCACTATCTAGAACTTTGTTGTTGATTACTTTCTTTACTGAAGGAGTAAAGAGATAAATTCTTGGATATAGCATGTTAATATCAATATCAACTTAACTACTAAACCACAAGACTAAATCTTGTACTACAGAAGAATGCAGACCAAAATATTGTAACTCTGCCTTCGGATATACACTATGAGAGCCTTAACCAAACTTCTGCAACTTTTCTCTAAGTGTGGTACTTCAAACTGATAGGATATCATTGTAGATACATAGGAAACAAGTTATATCATGTTTACACACCTCCATAACACATTCATACATCAAGAAGATTACCATTCTTATACTTGGGTAGTCTTTTTCCACCTACTAAGTCTTCCCTTAAGCATGCCAATTCAATGTCTTCAACTTAGTCAAATCGTCTCTCTCAAATCTTCCATTATCAATCAGCTTCACCCATCTTTGACGTTAGTTTGACACATGTTATGTTGACTTCAATGACAACACATATTGCCAACAATCTCCCCCTTTGTCAGTGATGGCGACACCCAGAACAAAAGGTGTACAACTACTCCCCCTTAGATGTATATTCCTCTCTCTCCCCATTTGACATCAAGGACAAAGGGTCTAACATCTTATACTATCTCAAAACTATATAAACTCCCCCTTACTATATAATTTTTGCAAATAGTTCTCCTCCTGAGATGAAAATGCCTCAAAAATTGATGCTATGTTTACTATTGTCCTCTGCAAGTCTATATACATTCAAAATTTTCTTCTCTACAATACTCTGTAACTCATTTAGAAGGTAGAATGGATTTGTATATTACCTTGAGTTGTATCTGAGTAGATGCCCAAATGGTACTTTCTAAGGAAAGAATATGATTTTGACATTCACATTTCATGTATAAGTCCTTAGCTTCCTCTATACTGCTTAAGGTCTTCATCTTTTGATCAACCTTCTCAGCTTCCCCTAGCAACCCGGACAATGAAGCAAGTCTTAAGTTCACTGCTACCCTCAGCTGACCAAATTGTTTCTTCAATTGTTCTCTTTGATCCTGAAGTTGTAATAACTATGCATGAAGATTTTCTAGTTGAGCCCTTCTTGCTCCATTTTTGTCCTTAGACAAATCATATACTCTAGCCATTTGAATGATTTGTAACTCAATGATGTCAATTTGGTCTTTGATATTCTTTGTGGAACTTGGCCATTTTAGGAAGAACATATAAAATATTGTGGCTTCATCAATGCAATCCTTAAACTTCTTCAAATTTTCTTTCAGTTTATCATGTGTATTAGTACAATTGTTAGTCATCTCAACCAACCTTTTATCATTTACCTTTCTTACCGCCTCTTGTTCTGCCTTCTACTCAACATAGCAAGAATGGTATTTGAAAGAATCCATTAATAGCTTGAGTTTTTTCTCCGAAGGTAGAGAGATATCAATGGTTACCTCTAGTAACCCTTCTTGGATCACCTTCACAACATCCTCAACTACACTGGTCTTCTTCAAATTTTCTTGTAGAATTTTTTTCTTTTGAAGCATGCAATATATCACCAAGTTTTGGTTTGTGAAGGAGTAAAATGTTTGACAGATCAATTTTCCCTTCATGTGTAGAAATCTTCAAAATTTGAGGAGTAATCACTAGTTGAAATTATATCTACAAATCCAATAGGTCTTTGAATGAATCAAATCCTAAAGAACTTTGACCCAAGTCTTCTATTCTTTCATCTTCCTTTATTTCTGATTCATCCTTATCTTTTTCATCTTATGTTCCACCTTTGTCCTTTTCATCTTCTTGTTTCTTCTCATCCTTCTTAGTTTTATCTTGAGTCTTCTCATCTTGTTTCTTTTCACTCTTTTCTTTCTTTTTACTCTTTTCTTTCTTTTCATGCTTCTTCTTAGGATTATCTTCTTTCCTTTCCTCATCATTCCCTGTATTCTCTAGAGGAGTATTGTCACGTTCTATATTAGAGTTAGTGTTCTTCAGAGGAGATGTACTACCTTTATCTTGACCCTCTATATTGTGTGTCTTAGTAGTTTCTAGAGGGGAAGGATCATGTCTTGCACTAGTATCAGTGTCCTTTGGAGTAGACATATTCTCTTTAGCTTGATCTCCTAAGTTATGTGCTTCTATGTTATCCAGAGGAGGGGTATTCACTTTATCATCTTTCTCACCCATATCACGATTTTCCACAACATTTTCAAATGGTTACAAATCTATATCCTGAATGGGTTCATCTGGTATTTCTAGAGGAACTTGTTCCCCAACTGTCACCTTAGCATTTTTCAATTCTTCAAGGATTTTAGTAGTTCTCTCTAATGTCTCCTTCTCCAGTCTATCTATTTGTTCCTTGTCTCTTCCCATCAAAATATTTATTCTCCTTCTTGTCCTGAACTCCTTTGCTTGTTCTTGAGATATTCTGATCTTTCCTTCATCTGTGATGGAAGATCCCACCTTTTCAATCGCTAGTTTCCTCATCTCAACCTCATATGTCATAGCTTTATTTCTCTTGTTGGTGAGTAGGTATGTAATGCTCACCAGAAGCTAATCAATGAACTCAATGAAGGCCACATTGAAGGCCATCATATATTTGATTATTCCTTCCTCAATAGTAGCCTTGTCATCAGCAGACACCTTGTCATATAGATTTGCAACTTGTTTCAGAGCACCATCTTCTATTATAGCATTCATAGTGGCCTCGAGTTGTAGAGGCACGTGTTCCAATTCTTCTTGAGAAGACTCTTTTGATTTCTTTTCTTTTCCCTTTCCTTTTCCTTTGGATGTTCCTTATTCCTCCTTTTCTTCTTCTTCTCTTGTTCTCTTTTTTCTTCTCTCAAGCATGACAAATTCTTCTTCTTCTTCTTCATCCTCTTCTACATTCACCAAATTCATTTTTCCTCTTTTTTCCTACACTTTAGGTCTATGCTTCTTTGTCTCTATAGTCTTGGTTTGTGTCGGCACTTCAATGGTAGTTATTTTGGACTATTGGGAGATGTGAGAGCAGGCCTAGAGTATTTTGAAGAGAGAGCAGTAGCAGGGACAAACCTACTTGTCCTTCTAGGAGTTTGTGAGGTAGAGGTGGTTGGAGATTGTTCTTCTAAGCCCTCAAGAGTATTGAGCATCTCTTCCAATTTAGACTTCATCTCTTCTACCTTTTCTCCTATATCCTTCTTTTCTTTTTCTTCTGCCTCCTTTCTGATTGTCTTATTGATGATTTCGTCATAGGTTCCAAATCTTTTAGTAGAAGGATCCTTTGGCTTGCTGAGCAACATATCAGCATATCCAATCAAATCAAATTCAGATGCTTCATATGGAAGAGTGGTTACCCAAAAGGTTCTTGGCTCTACATCCTCCATGTAGCAATTATTTTGTCCACCATGAATGTAATATAATTCTTATGTTTCTCAACAAATTTTCTTGGTATCCTTTCTCTTGCTTGCATATTAGTTTGAAAGGTTTTCAAAAAGCCCCAAAATAGTGTGACATAATTTTTATGATCAGGAAAGTAAGCATATAGAACTTTTTTAATTTGGTGAGCAACAAGGGTATCTATCTTCCACACCATACTCTTCATTGAAGGTAATTTCTTTAGTAAATAGAACATAAGGAAAATGATTAAGGACCCATACCAAAATTTGTACTTTGTCTCCTTAGTTCTCTTCAAATTATCCAACAATCGTTGTCATAGTAGCTCATAGAAGTCATAATCCTTCCCTTATTTCACCATTTGATGAGCTATGTATATTACAGTGGTGGTGGCAGCACCTTCTCTGTTTGTGTAGTAAATCTTGTAAGCAATGCCCATAGTATCATACCGGATCCCTAGATTAGTGATATCATCCACTGTTAGGGTTCTCTTATCAATTTTTCTCCAGTAAGTCTCATTACTTCTTCATTCTTTACTACTTTTAGTATAGGTACTGGTCTGGAGGAGCATAGTTTGGTCACAGCCTTAAAGACTTATTTAGTGATCATATAGGGCTGATCAAGGAAGAAAAAGTCCTCATGAATCCAACTTAGGGCAATCCTGACCTAATATTCCTCATACTGGAAATTAGGGAAACCCTTCCAAATATCCAATTGTTTTGTTTCAATATTTGTGAACTTTGGCTTCAATTGAAAGTTATCAACTAATAGATGATCATACCTAAATTGTTCCAAATTTAGGTGATCATACTCATCCAATTGTGAATGGAATTATATCTGGACATCCTCAGTATGCAGCACATTGATGGGAATGCGGGATAATGCACCATCTTTATCAGTCTCAGTGGATTTAAATGAATGTTTCTTGAATTTAGCTCTTGGTTTCTCCACAACATCAATAACTACAGGTGTTTCCATGATAATACTTTCAGAAGCTAGAGTTTAACTAGCAAAAATGAAAAATACCTGATAATGTGGTACATAGGGTTTGCACCAATGCTCTACTGAAAACCTTCTGATCTTGTTTGGCTCTTCAACACTCTTGACTTCATTCAAAATGAGATCAAAATGATCAAATATTTCCTATATAGTATTCTTACCAACCATGACTGCTCTGCATTAATTGTATTCTCTGTTTTGGCCTAATCAACCTTTTTATTATACAAAAACTTGTGATCATTCAGCAATCCTTCGTAAGTAGTCCAATTGCTCTAAAAATTTGATCAAATGTCTTCATAACATGGTCTTAACATGTTCAAACCATTTTTAGCCAATATGTTAAGCATTTCAACATCTTATGCGTGCAAGGGTTTTGAAAATGTTTTCAGTTGCAACTCCCCTTGAATCAATACTTCCTCCCTTTTAGTTTCTAAAGGATCCATCTGCACCAGGCTGAGGTGCAGATCATTCCTTTACTTCATTCTCTTCCTTCTTCCTCCATGTCTTGTACATTTCCTTTCTTTGCAGAGAAATATCAACCTTCTTTTGAGAATAAGAGGACCTTACATTCTTTCCCCTACAAAACCTTGCAATGTGTCCTATTTTATTGCAATTGTAGCAAGTGGTATTGAATTGTGGAGAATAATCACCTCTTCTTACATTAGATCTATAGACAACAGCCTTATGACCATACTTGTTACATTTGTAACAATAACCATAGAAGAACTAAGGTCCTAGCATTATTCTTATTCATGAAACCATTCCTTATCATTTTGCTTCTGTATCCGTTAACCTCATGATTGACTTTGTTGCGAGCATGACACTAACCATGAGAGCTTACAACATTGTACCTAGGAGGCCTAAATGAATTTTGATTAATCTTGCTTCTATATTCAATAGCCTTGTGACCAAATTTATTACAAGAATAGCAATTACCATTGAAAGCTTGAGGATACCTGATAGGAGTAGTTTGTTTAGGTGCATGCTTTTTGAAATTCTTCTTCTTATTCTTCCTTTGTCTCTAGAAAGGAGTGAATTCATCTTCTTTTGCATCTCTGGAGGTATTCTTCTTAGGATCTTCAGTGCAAGCCTCTTCCTTCTTTGTTTCAGACTTTCCTTCTAATTGGAAGTTATCATATAAGTTTGTAGATGCGTTGATTATATGACTTTTCCCATTTTCAAAACCAAGGCCAGATTTTTATTTTGTTGGATTTTGAGAGTTAATTATCTCATCAAGAATTTCAGATCCTCCTTTTAGTTTTAGTCATTTGTCAATTTGTTATTTTGCCTTTTCTAGTTCTTTCCTTAGAGTGACAACTTCTTCCTCAATTTTTGAACATTTAAGTTCTTTCTCATTGAGCTTTATATTTAGGCAATCTTCAATCCTTTTGCCTTCTTCAACCATAACTTTAAAATTAGAGATCATATCTTCTACCTCCTTGAGCTTGATGTCACCTCCTTTATCTCCTTCTATTTGAGCTTTCATTTTGCCAATTTCTTCTTTTGATTCTTTGGTCTTTGTTTTCAATCTCACAATTGTCTCCTTTGATTTTTCAAGCATGTCCTCATATTCTTGATTTAGTTCTCTTGCTTCATCCAGATCCTCTAGGGCTAATCAGATGTTTCCTTCAAGGTCAACATCATCTAGGTTGAGGTCCTAACCTTCAGGTTCTATAACTTCTAGATCTAGTTCTGGAACAAATACATCATTATCCATAGCTTCAGATTCCATGTGTTCAAGTGCAAGATCTACCTCAGCTGTTATATTCTCAAGGGAAGTTAGCTCTGATACCAATTGTTGAACACACAGTGATGCTGAGAGGGGGGTGAATCAACATATACTAAAACTTAAATACTTCATTTGTAAATCAGATTCATTTACTTAGAGAACATAAACTAAAACATGTAGCACATTTATCAACACAATGACACCAATATTTTTATGTGGAAAACCCAAAACTGGGAAAAACCATGGTGAGTGTTAACTCACAATATAATGCTCATTGCTATATAAAAATTTACAACATTGTTTTAGGGATACAACCCAAGAAAGATACAACTCCATGCTGACTTTGTTTTAGGGCCACAACCCAAGGAAGCTACTACTCCCTAAAGAAAGCTCACTGCTACAAATAATTATATTGATTAACAAAACTATGAATTACTATGAAAGAAGCATCTATATTATGTTGATATTGCAATCCTCTTTTCTACATAATTACTCCATCATACCAATTATGCACACTTCATACTTCTCATTCTACTCTATCACATTCACACACACTTCTACCCTTCACAAATGACTTTGATCTACTATAAATACCCTATGCAACACTTCAAAACATTGATTAGGTCAACATCATAAAAAAACCTTTAGATGAAATGTGTAATTCTTCAAGGGTCATCTTCAACTCATACAATATGTTAAGAAAACAAGTTTTGGATCACAAAATCTCATAATAGAATTCAAAGAACATCATTACACACCTTGTAATGTCAAAACAATTGATCAAGATCCACCACACATAACAAGAACTAGACTATCGGCTCAAACTACACAAACATTGTTGATTGTTCATCTTCACACCACCGCAGAGAAGACAAAAACATCATGCAAACCAATGTTTCAACAATTTACCTTCTTGAAAACATCCATACACCATTCTCCTAAAGTATATGATCATTCTATGCATCCGCACAACAAGAGACATACTGAACTGATGAAGATAGGACATTCTGGGCATATTGTAACACATCACAACTTAGAATATTGCATTGCAGTCCACCAAACCATTTGAAACTTCTTAGGAAGGAACTCATCTATAATTATGCATATATTCCTAGATCCACACATCCTCATTTATTACTTCTGAAGAAAATCAAAGACTTGACTGAAGTATACTGTAGCTCAGAGGATAGTCATATGTAATTCTTCACTAACTGACTTAAATGCCTTATACGATACTAGAGATGAGAAGGATTTGCATGCGGTTCAAACCTAAGATATATTAAGGCATGTAGAATCTCCACACAAGCTCCTATAGCTGATTTGTATACTTTCCATCTTTCACAAGTGCTCAACCATGTGTTCTATAGAGTACTTCAACATCTAGAACTGTCTGTGTTACTTCTGTCACTTGAAAGTTCATCTTGTAGACCATAAGAACACCTAGTACAACAAGGTAGTGTGCATTACACATATCCAAACATATTTGCAAAGCCACATGGGCACAACTTTTTATCCAGAGGAATGCGGAGCATTCCAGCAGGTCTCCACCATTACTTTACTCTGTCTGAGGACTATCCAAAACTCTGTTGCTGATTACTTTCTTTGCTGAAGGAGTAAAGACCTGAATTCTTGGATATAGCATGTTAATATCAATATTAACGTAACTACTAAACCGTAAGAATAAATCTTGCACTGTGGAAGAATGCGCACCAAAATATTATAACTCTGCCTTTGGATATACACTATGAGAGCCTTAACCAAACTTCTGCAACTTTTCTCTAAGTGTGGTACTTCAAACTGATAGGATATTAGTGTAGGTGTATAGGAAACATGTTATAATAGGTTTACACACCTTCACAACACATTCAAACATCAGGAAGATTACCATTCTTATATTTGGATGGTATTTCTCCATCTGTTAAGTCTTCTCTTAAGCATGACAATTCTATGTCTTCAACTTAGTCAAACCATCTCTCTCAAATCTTCCATTGTCCATCAACTTCACCCATCTCTAACCTTAGGTTAACACATGTTATGTTGACTTCAATGACAACACGTATTTCCAACATTAAGGCAAGATCATTTAGTTTAAAACAAGCAAATGAAAGAGCCTAGAAAACTGTTAGAGAAGTGGTAAGGAAAGTGTAGGATTGTGTAAAACACAGACCCTGTTCGCATGAAGAATCCATAAGAAAATAGAGGGGACTATGTGAAACATAGAGATCTTGTTCTCATAAAGAATCTATGGTGAAATAGAGACAAACACAGTGGAAGGAATAAGAGAGACAAATGCAGAGGAAGGTGACAAGATAGCTCAGGTAGCAGTGAGAATAAGGAAGAAAACTGGCTCATTATAGGGAAACCGATGACGCTTTGAGGTAGGATATCTTTTAAAAGAAATATTTAACTATAGTATTCTATTTCTGTATGATCTTAAAGAGATATGATATCTTATAGAAAAAAATTTAGAGTTATACAAAGTAGTGATAATGAAGTTTGAATCTAAGAGAGAGAGACAGACAGTAAAAATGTCTTTGAATAGTAATATCTTTGTATACTCGAGAAAACATAGGTTTTTTTAGCTGTCAAAACACCAAAACTATATAGGAATCTAGCATATAAAATGCAGAGAAAAGATTATTTCTTTTATCTCTTTTTGAATACAAAGTATAGTGGCTATTTTCTATTAATGCCACAGTGATATAACTAGTTTAAGTTATATATTTATAAAGTGTAGAGACTGAACTTTGTGACAAGTCAGATATAACCTAGGAGTCGAGATGAGTAAGAGAGTTTACACAGTGCTAGATTCACATTTCCCAATTATTTATTTGTATAAGTTTTTAATGTTTATAATCAAAAGTTTTGGTGATAGATTTTTCACTTATTTAGAATATATATAAATGATATTGATATCAATGAAAACACCTAATTGCATATATGCATAATATGAATAATGATAAGCATTATTGTGATATGCAAAGAATATTTTATATAAGTTCATAACCTATCCTATATCAAAAGTCAGTGGACTTAGGAAGACCAAGAGGTCAAAAAAATTATATTATCTTTTAGACTCCAACCTATTTATAAGGTTGAAAGATTGAACTTAGTCAAAAGATTAGTTATGATAATGATAGTATTCATTAAGATCTTTTATGAATGAGGATATAACTCATATACTATGTTTATACATGTTATGAGAAATGTGAATTCGAATAATGCCCAAGTGGTCAAGAGAAGACTAGAGGTTATCATTTCCATGTTATAATAATATAAATCCTTACTTTTGGAAAACAAGAGTATTTGATATTTCAATGTGTTGGGATAGAGAAAAGTTAAATTCCTAGATTCGACCTAGAAGGGTTAAGAAACTTGAAAACTCTTAAATCGGTTATAAAATTATTTTAGTCTATTATTTATTATGGCCGACAGTGAATGGTCGAGAAACCATAGATCAAGACAAGTATAATTTAGGAAGATTCTATGAAGCACTTATGATAAATTAAATGATTTCAAGATAGAGTCAGAAACTTGATATATTACACAAGAGTGCTTAATTTTTGGGTCATTGAGTAGAACGATAGGAAGTCATAGACCCTAGTATTTGCAAGTATGCAAAGAGGGCCTCTCTAAAAGGTTAAAGTCACCTAAACCCTTATATTACATTTATCCTAGATTAAGGATTAATTCTAAGTTAGATTGACTAAGATTTGAGTTTAGTCAAGACAATTTATGTCTAGAGTTACTAGTCAAGCAAGTCAAACTGTAGGATGTGGTAGTTTCCAAGTCAAGTTAGAGGTGTGTTGACACATGACTACATTTATTGAAAATGTCTATTTATAGAGAAACTTTGGCCAAAGTGATGCATTTGTCTCTGAATGCATTAGTTGGTTCATCATGTCTGGATTGTATAACCTGTCAGAATGATCATACTTAGCTAGAAGATTGTCTAGAGTTGTATGGTCGATTGAGTTACATAGGACATAACACTAGGACTCAGATGGAAACTAGTTGGTTCCTTATGCATATACTCTTTGTGAAGGGTAGGGCCACTTCCATATGGAAGATGAGTGGGGGACCGCTGGTCTATGGTTAGAGGAAAAACACTCAAATGATGCTTTCCCTCTGCAGCAAAAGACTCACCGTTAGTTATGAGACAGATACTAGATTCTAGATGCATGATACTTCATGTTATGACTAATGATTGTCAAACTTATGTAAACTTATTCATACTGCCAAGTGCAAATTATTTTTAATTATAAATTGAAATGATTTCACTACGATTTTATCATTGAATATATTGTATTTTCAAGGTTGAAAAATATTTAGAAAAGATATGCATTTAATTTTATGTGATTATGCAAATGTTTTAAAAACATTTCACTCATGGTTAAACATGTGCATTCACTTTCTTAGTAGATTTTGTCAATAATTCCAAGTTGTATGAGTTGGTATGTTACGTATAGTATCAGAGCTACCGGGTTCAACACATGGACCTGGGAGCTCACTATGAGAAAAATTGTCAACATTCAACAGATTGGCTAATGTTTTAAATTTGGTTTTATGCCAGAATGGCATGGAGAAGAACCAAGAAAACTGTCAGGAAGTCTAATCCCCAGAACTTACCCAAGATAGTGGTTAAGAAAGAACCAACTATGGAGGTAAAACGCCAAGAACATTTTAACTATGCTGAGGATGCATGGCTGGAAGACTCTAAAATAGTGTTTGACGCTGTTAAGCGTATTCGACTAGAAAAGAAACAATTCAATAAATTGGCTAAGAAACCCATTGTTCATACTCATGTAGTTAAATTGAGTAAACCATTTTCTAGTCACAACATGTCGTTTGGGTGTGGTCGTGATGCTCCTGCTTTAGGAAAAGAGATCTTGGAGGAGTACCTGAGTGTACATCCACCCTCTAATTTTGTTTTACTGTATTCTGATGGGGAAGAGGAACCTGAGAAATGTTCTTTAACCAACAGTGACATGTCGTCTTGTTGTGTTACCTATCTAAATAAGGATGTATTTATACCCATAATAAACTATAATAAAGATGAGATTGTTTTACACAAATATAAGCTTTGTAAATAGTTTTAGTGATGAATTTTGAATTAATGTGATGCATTATTTCTAAATTCTAATCTATAACTTAATATGAATATCAGGTGTGATATAGAGTATCATCATGGTTTGAACTCGAACAAATCTTGGAGATAGTCAGGGAGAGTCAAATCCTTCTTAAAAACTAATGACTAAGTTAGATCAGATATTGACCATGTTGAATGAAACCAAGGAAGAGCTTGGAAACCTAGAATAGGAAGTGAGGGGCCAAGACAGACCCGAAGGAGAAAAAGAGGACTTGCATGTAGGGGATGATGATTATGTCCATGAGCCCAAGTCTCATAGTGAATGAAGGGAGGATGTTGATAAGACTAAGTCTCAAGAAGAAAGGAGAAATAGATTTGCCTTAGAGCTGTCAAGAGATATGAAGAAAGTGATGCCACCCAAGTTCGATGGAACGGTAAGTGGTGATGTTACAAAATCTTGGTTGACAGAGATGGAAAAGTATTTTAAGATCATAAACTACTCTAAGATAACCAAGGCAATATGGGGTGCCTATCAGTTGGTAGGTGAAGCATCCCCGTGGTGGATGAACAAGAAAAAAAATTGGAGCTAAATTATTTGATATTAACCTGGGATCAGTTTTTGGTCATATTTTGATAGAGGTGGTTACCACCACTTTTCTTCAACCAAAAGCTAACAGATTATCAGAATCTGTGACAAGGAGAAATGGCAATGGTTGAATATTGGGAAAAGTTCACCTATCTCCTAAAGTATGTATCACAATATCAGAAGGATGAAAGGTTCTAAATTAGAAAATTCATCATGGGTATGAATGCCTAAATAGGTGGAGAAGTGGAGGTGCATGGTCCTACCACTATGGACCAAGTTTTTGAGAAGGCAACCAAACAAGAGCAAAAACTAAATTCAATTTTTACATATGGTGAGAAGAACCGCAAGAGGTTTAATAAGTCACAAGCTTCTCAACCTTTCAAGAAAAGGAATGATAAATAGGATGTGAATAAGAAAAGTGATGAGGGATTCAGAAATAATAGGAATGGACCCATGAATGAGAAGAAAAACAAAAATAATTTCTAGAAGAATAATAATAATTTAAGCAAACCTACTAAAAAGTGAGGATGTCCTGGGGGCTATTTCTCTTGTGGTGGAGATCATTACACAAATCAATGTCCAACCAAGAACCAGGGAGTTCAATAGCATAGTAACGCATTACCCACCCATAAAGAAAATTTTCAACAAAGAATCCATGCGGCATTGGATAATCACAATGTGGAGTACTCGATTACTCCCAAAGAGATGACATGTACTTTGTTTGGAGCTCCTATTTCTATTTTAATTGATACTAGAGAAACTGAAAGTTTTATTTCTCCAAGACTATTGAATAAACTTCCTCGAAGATATGGATATATGGCTAAACCTTGATCAGTTGAATATGCTAACCAGACTAAATCTTAGGTAGAGAAATACCTATTTGAAGCCAAGATTGATCTTCCTAGTTTTTCAACTGAGGCTAATTTGTTTTTAGCCCCCCTAGGTTCCTATGATGTTATCTTAGGAATAAATTGGTTATGGAGACATAGGGCCAATGTTGACTATTTTACAAAAATAGTTGAGTGTCTAGATGATGTAGGAAACAAAGTCTGTCTGCAAGGTACATAAAGAGAAGTCAAGATTAGACCAATCTTTGCTATGTAATTGAAGAGGGCTAGGCGAAAAGGATGTCAATTTTTTGAAGTCAAAATGGAACAAGTAGAAGAGGATCCTAGTAAACAAAATGTACCCTTAGATAACTATCCTTTCCTTCAAGGTTTTTAGGAAATATTTCTAGATGAACTTCTGAGGTTACCTCTGAAGAGAGATTTTGATTTATCTATTGATATAATACTTGGATCTAAGCCAATATCAAAGGCGCCATACCATATGACTACTACATAGTAGATGGAGATGTAAGCCTAGCTTCAGGAGCTATTGGCTAAAGAGTTAATTAGACCCAGTGTTTTACCTTAGGGAGCACCTATGATCTTTTTCAAAAAGAAGGATGGAACCTTGCGTCTATGTATAGACTATCGAATGCTCAACAAAGTAATGATAAATAATAAGTATCCTCTACCATGTATTGATGATATTTTTAATCAGATGTGGGGTGCAAAAGTGTTCTCTAAGATTGATCTATGATCTGGATATCATCAGCTGAGAATAAAAGATGAAGACATTCATAAAATTGCTTTCAGAACAAGGTATGGACATTACGAGTTCAAAGTTTTACCATTTGGACTTATGAATGCCCCTACAACATTCATGAATTTGATGAACATTTTTTTCTAAGATTGCTTGGATAAATTTGTTCTAGTGTTTCTAGATGACATTATTATATATTCTAAGAATGAGGAAGAGCACTTGCAACATCTGCATTTAGTTTTATAGTGGCTAAGGGAACATAAGTTGTATGGGAAGATTTCTAAGTGTACTTTCTTTTAGAAAGAGATACAATCTCTGGGACATATAATATCATATGAAAGGATTTCAATAGATCCTGCAAAGATCAAAGCTATACTTGAGTGGCCTACGCGAAAGAATGTGCATGAAGTGCATGGTTTCATGGGGTTAGTTGGATATTATAGGAAGTTCAAATTGAACTTTTCTAAGATTGCAAACCCAATCACTTTGCTTCAGAGAAAAGGAAAGCATTTTGAATTGTCAAAAAAAGTCATGATGCAATTAATTAGTTAAAATAGAGTTCAAAAACTACACCAATATTGAATGTTCTTGATCCAGAAAATCATTTTGTTGTAATCATTAATGCCTCAAGTGAAGGTTTAGGAGGAGTGCTTATATCTGCATGATATTCTAGAGTGGAAGTGGTAGGTCATTAGTATGGACTTTGTGCAAGGTCTCCCAATGTCTTAGAATAGACGTGATGCTATTTTAGTGGTTGTCGACAAGCTCACCAAGGTAATCATTTTATACTTGGGAATCTAACAGATGGAGAACTAATTTTAGCTCACAATTTTATACAAGAAGTGTTTAGATTGCATGGATTTCTTGAGAGAATTATCTCAGATAGAGATGTGTACATGACATCAAGATTTTGGCAAACTCTACTCTCATTGCTAGGAACTCAACTCAATATAAGCTTGACTTATCACCCTGAGATAGATGGTCAAACTAAGAGGGTAAATCAAGTTCTAGAAGATTTGTTGTAGATGTATTGCATGGATCAACAATACAAGTGAGAAGAATATCTACCGCTTGTGGAGCTTGCATATAACAACTCCTATCAATCTGCTATTAAGATGGCTCCATTTGAAGCATTGTATAGAAGAAGATGTTGAACTCTTATAAGTTGGGACAAGCTAAAAGATAGGATTAGCATTGGTCCAAAAATGTTAACAAAAATGGAAGATCAGATCAAGTTGATTAGAAATAGATTGGTGGAAGCAAATGATAGACAAAAAAGTTATGCTGATGCCAAGCATACACCAAGGCATTTCTCAGTTGGAGGAAAAGTTCTTTCGAGGGTCAAACCTTAAAAGAGTTCTATAAAGTTTAGAAAGTCTTCCAAAGTAGCTCCTCGATATGTAGGATCCTTTGAAGTTCTTGAAGTGATCAATCTAGTTGCCTACAGAATCACTCTACCACTAGCTCTCGCCAGGATACATAATGTTTTTCATGTTTTATATTTGAAAAAATATACAATAGGTGATAATCATATTCTTGATTAGAATGATTTATAGGTACAGAACCCAGGAGTGGTCATGATCGATCCTCTCAAGGTGCTCAAAGCTTGTAATAGAGAGGTTACATAGTGTAAGGTCTAGTGGGACCAATATGTAGAGGATAGTGCGACATGGGAAGATTACCATGATTTTTATCAGAGATTTCCTCATTTGTTTTACGTTTTTTAAAGTCAAACAAAAACTTTATTTTATTATTATATGATACATTGGATCATCGAGGACAATGAATCTTATGAGGGGAGATATGTCACACCCCAAAGTTTGACTATGATTTACTTTTTACTTGCATGTAATTAGTAGTTAATTATGCATGAATTAATGATTTGACGTTATGTGAAAATGTCAGGATAAATCAATGATATCATGAGTTTTGTTTATATGATTAGAAATTAGACATGTGATTATAAGATGTCATGATTATTTATTCATAAGGTTTATGGATTGACTAACGATGCACTAATCACAGTTTGGTGATTGTAAGTTGTAACCATGAAATAGGTTTTTCCACCCTCTGAGAAAGAGAGGGCGAGCATCATCAGAGAAAAGAGAATAGATGTATGGATAGAACAGATTATTTTCCATCTAAGTCTTGTTATTTCACAGTTTAGTGAGCCTTTTTTGAGTATGGTAAGTTATGTTTGACCAATTGGTCTAAGTTTGGTTCTAACTTGACAAATCGTTGATTATCAACTAGATTGATTAAGTTGAGGTTATTGTCGAAAACTAAGTCAGATTAGAACTTGACCATCAAAAAGGAAATGGTCGATAGTCGTTATTTCTTTGTACGATATGAATATAGATTATATTACAAGAGCAAATATATACTAGTAGTTAAACTACTTTATTATTGGTAATTCCCGATTGGAATTCTATTATGTTAATTTATCTATTTTGACGTTTAAGCAATTTTGAGAGGGGGAGAATACCTCGACCCCATTCTCATATCATATCATTTGTTAGATGCAATGTAAGTATATGTTGTGTATAGTGAGATTATGTTTTTTAATATCTATATGATATGAACTATTAGTTAAACCAATTGTTTTGTTGTTGATGAGCTTTTTAGGGAACGTGGCGTTGTTGCAACTTAATGCAAAACCACTTCATGTTATTATGTGCACACTCGAATCCTTTCCTCTACATTGGATATGGAGAGAAAGGAGGAGTTTCAAATAGTTTTGGAGTGGTCTTTATGACCAGTAACTCCACCATCTTTCTACATGTTTCTTTAAAGTGTTTATAGGCATTGATGCGGGAAGGATCTCCATGATAATGGGCAGAGTAAAGCCTTTGAAAAATGTGATATCAATGAGGAATCATCGTCATGGATGTAAGGCAATATCACTTAGTTTAAAACAAGCAAATTAAAGAGTCAAGAAAGCCATCAGAGAAGTGGTGAGGAAAGCATAGGACTGTGTAAAACACAGAGCCTTTTCACAAGAAGAATCCATGGGAAAAGAGAGGGGACTGTGTGAAACATAGAGCTCTATATCTCATCAAGAATCCATGGTAATATAGAGACAAACATAGTGGAAGGAATAAGAGAGACAAACATAGAGGAAGGTGGAAAGATAGCTCGGGTAGTAGTGAGAATAAGGAAGAAAACTAGCTCAGTACATAGGGAAACTAACAATGCTTTGAGGTAGGTGTAGACACCCAAAATTAACATAAACTATTATTTTTCCCTTTCGTCGTGACTCGCCTATTTCTTCTAATTTCCCTTATTTGATTAAATAATTAAATGATATTAATTAAGCCTAATTATTCTTCCATTTCTTCTAAAATAATTAAATAATATTAATTACTTGATTGCATCTAATTATTCCTCTAATTCAATTATTTCTCTTTTCTTAAAAATAATTAAATAATATTAATTATTTAATTATCTAATTATTTCTTCCAAAAGAGTAATTAAATT
The DNA here is from genome assembly GCA_027924645.1 of Cunninghamia lanceolata. NCBI lineage: Eukaryota > Viridiplantae > Streptophyta > Pinopsida > Cupressales > Cupressaceae > Cunninghamia > Cunninghamia lanceolata. The sequence goes on along the minus strand of BSBN01001291.1, from coordinate 3,013,445 downwards.
AAAGTTAAATATGTATATTTTATCCCTCTCCTAATAATTAAATAAATAATATTTAATTATTTTCTCTCTCATCTCTCTCATGATTAAATAATATAAAATTTATTTAATTATCTAATATCTTCTCAAATTAAATAAATTAATCAAATTTATTTAATTCCATCTCATGTTGCTTTTTGAAATCAATAAAATGTCTTATTTATTTTCCTCCAATATATTATTTATTTCCTCACATGTTTGAAATAATAATAATAAAAAAATTTATTATCTTCAACACATGGCTATTTTATCTCTCAATCTCCACCTCCTCAAATTTGACTTTGAGTTAACAAATCAATTTCCTTAATTTTCAAATACAACTCTTTGCAAATTCCTAAAATTTTGGAAGTTAACTTAGTCATCTCATGTCTAATCACTAATTTTTGAATGCAACTCCTAAGTTAACTCTTGAAATCCCTTGATTTGTGGATTTGATTCCTTGATTCTCTCTTGTCTTGTTGTCTCATGAATTTTAAACCATTGATCATAATTGAGTTCTTTTTGATCCACACCCTTCATTCTTTTCCAAGAAAACTATATATACACGTATCCTCTAAGCCATTTCACGTCACTTCATTTTTGCAACCTTACTCTGTCATTTTGATTCTCAATCCTTTGAAGCATTCTATCACTTGATCATTCCTTGAAGCACTAGATCATCTAAGCATTCAAGCTATCTTGCTATGCAAATCTGAGAGCACTCTCATCACGAAGATACCATATAAGCAATAGAGTTTTTGGTTTGATTGTTTCTATAGTTACATTCATAGTTTTGTTATCTTGCTCTATTGAGTACATTAGATCTGTAGTTGATTTCTTTGTACTTCATTGGTTTCATGCATTGTTGATTGATCTACATTTCTTCGGTTACATTTTGGTGCCCACCGTGATTTAATGATTTGTTGGAGATTGATAAGAAATTGACGTCATTTCTAGTTTTCTACAGTATCACTACACAACGTGTGTTTATTTGTTGCGTTTGAGGGATTTCTTCAATGTTGCTGCTGTCACAAGGATTTTCAGTCATTAGAACTGCTAAAACCATCATATCATTGTTGTTGTACAACCCTCCATCGGCCTACTTTCCATGCCCCTATCCGCTTTGGGACCATTGACCCAATCTTTGCACTCAACCGATCCTCTTAACAATACGAGCTTCTATTATCAGATTTTATTTTCTTAACTATCTTATATCTTTGTATTTAGTTTGTTGGTTTGATTTATGCTAGCCATTCTAACGTTTTGTAGATCTCCTTCTGTTTTCATCATTCTGCAGATTTTGAGCTCTCTTTCATTAAATCAGAGTTGGTTCTAGTTCCAACATTGGTTTGGTATTATTTACATCTTTTATTCAAACATACGGTGTGGATTTGGATCTTTAGATATCTATGTTGGGTTGTTCTTTGTTATTGGTCATTGTAATCTTTGTTTGTAGGTAGTTTTATGGTTTTATGGTTGACTTATATATTTTAACAATCTTGATTTATTTCTGTAGCTTTATCTTGATTAATTATCAATAATGCATTAAAATGATAGCTCAGATCTCATTGGAAGTTTGAGATTGTGGTTTCTTCTATGTAGCTGTAAGTTTTAAACTTGTTTTAAGCATTTAGGTGCAGATCCAAAGATTCCCCAACGTGAAATGCTGCGGTTTCACATCCAAATGTGCAAGGTGCATATTCTAATCGCAGAGTTTGGTAGTGCATTGCAATTTCATAGTGTTTGTCGTGCATTGTATCAGAACTTTCCATCTCAAGCGTGATAGTCTTTCTAGTATGTGTCTTAGCAAATTTCTTCCCTGTATATAATCTATCATTCTATATAAGATTGACATTTCTAAGCTGAAGGCAATTTACTCTTTTTGTAAATAGCCTCATTTTTGGACATCTTCATATATCAGAGTTATGCTAAGCTAGTCATTAGAGATAGAAAATCACAAACCAATAGCAAATAAATCTAAAAATAGCACCTTCACTCTGCTCCAAAAGGGTTGATGGTTTCCTCGAAGTTGCAAATTTAACTTTTCTTAGCATTGATAAGGAACAGCCACGGAAGACTTTATCTCTTGACTGTTTACTTGTATCTCTTAGCGCTACGGTCATATTCAAGACAAGACATCTCGGCGGAGATCTTTTCCTAGAGCGAATAAGTCATGTTTTTTTTTTGAATAAGTCTTAACTTATTGAGTATAGATATGGAATGAGACTATTGTTTTTCATTTGCTAATTATTTTTGCTAGAATCTTTTGTATTTTACCTTTGTTTGTTGTCTTGATCTATGTGTGGGGAACTCTTTTGCATCAATCACTCTGCATCAAAAAACCAAATCTATTTGCAGGAAGTTAAGGGGAAAACACAAGGTGCATTCAGTCCAACTTTCTATCTTTAGCTAAATAGGTTGTTTTTTTTTCACAATTTGATTTTGGGTTTTAAAATGAACAAGTGTTGGTGAAACAACTGTTGGTCATCCAAGATCGGTGTGTATGCTCACCTCTTATGTGCTTAGCATGATCCTGAGAATCAAAAACACCCTCTTACACCATCCCCTTCACATTTCCTTCACATTTGCTTTTGGGTTTTAAAACGAACCATTGTTTGATGTGTTTGATAAAAGTATGTGAACTTTTCAAGATCAATGTGTATGCTCTCCTCCTGTGTGCTTTGCATGATCCTGAGGATCAAAACACCTTCTTACATTCACAACTTTGCATTTGTCTTGTTATCACACTTTTCTTAAAGATTAAACAAACAACTTGTTTTAGTAAATAAACACATGTTTGATCTCCTCTTCCGTGGCTACATAATTTTGAGGATCGAAAACATTGTTTATTTTACCCTTTGTAACCTCTTAGGAAGGTCTACCTAGAGAAGTGATCACTCTAGGGATGACCTTAACTCCTGTGAAGTGATCACTCTAGGGATGACCTTAACTCCAGTGTTCCAATGGAGTATAAATAGCGGGAGGTGAATTGAAAGACACCTCTCTTGGATTTGGTATATTATTATTATAAGTAAGCCCCCAAGAACTTTATCGTTGGGGAAGTGATAGAGGAGGGTGGGTTACCCTCTCCTCTCAATTATTGTGACGATATCTTTTTCCATCTATGGATTTGGGCCTCAATGTACCCTTGTGGTATATAGAGGATGCTTCCATTAGTAATCTTGTTCTATCCTAGCTACACCATCCCGCCTATCTACCCTCTTCTCTCTCTAGGGTTGTTATTGTGTCTATTGTGTTTGCCAAACAAATATCAAAATTAGATCTATATCAAGTGTTTGTAAGTGTCTACTCTTTATTGTTTGATTTTCACATTTGTATTTCATTACAAAAATAGAAGTCAAAACCTAAACTAGTCTCAATCAAAACCTGTTCAAAACTTAAATCAACTTTTTGTTCTAGGGTGGGTTTATTTATTAGTTTTTTGTCAGTTTGTGACATAATTACTTTGCCAAAAATATCTTAAAAACCTAATCAACTTTAACCAAAATCAAACATTAAATAATCATCTTTAACCAAGATTAAAAGAAAAGCAATTTTCTGTAGAAATCTAGTGATCTGCATAGGAAACATTCTGAATAGTGATAGATTGTTGCCCTTATCTTTATCATATATCCAATTGTTGAACATATCAAGATCTTAGTAAATATCAAAATCATTTTAAACCTATAACTTATCTATATCAAGAACATATCAAAGAGAATACTAGATCTCTCCATCTAGTTGCATATCAATTTTCTTGGACTCATAAGTCTAGTACAAGTAAACATTATCATATCTTGAGAAAAATATCATATCATGATCATATCTATTGCATATCAGTTTGCTTGGACTCATAAGTCTAGTACAAGTAAGCTTTATCATATCATGATCATATATTTAGCATATCAGTTTGCTTGGACTCAAAAGTCTAGTACAAGTGAATGCTATCATATCTTGAGAAAAATATCATATCATTATCATATCTTATATCAGTGGAGATCTAGCATATATTTGACTTACTTGGTTTAGATTAAGCCTAAGGGTCTCAAATTTGATCTTTGAAACATATCCAAACCTGATATCATTTTAACAATAGTATATGGTTAATACAAGAGCACATTCTAAACAAGAAGAAATGGATCCTAGAAGAATATCCATCAATGTCTCAAGAACCTCTTATGTTTCAACTACAATTTAACTATTTCTAAAGAATATGGTATGCCATCTATACCATCAACCTTGCCCTTGGAAGAAGTCCTTATGGAAGACCTAGATGACATGCCTACTTCTAAGGAAATAGAAGACTTTGTAGCTGATCCAAGGGGCTCTAAACTCATTGAAATATTGATGGCTAGACACCCTAATTACTATATGGAAATGTTTCTCAAACAAGGGGCTAGAATTCCCTCTCAAGAAGAAATAAGACCCCTTGGGGATGGGGGTCATGTCATTTGCCAAATATATCCCACCATAGACTTCTTAACCCCTACCCTTTCTAGAAGTATCCCAAGAATGGAATCTATGCCTATGCCTCAACCTTCACATTCCATGTTTATCCCAACTTCACCTACCATTCCCAACTTATCCATGCCTATGCCCCAACCTTCAAATTCTATGTTTACCATTCACAGCTTGTCCATGTCTCAACAGACTCATGTTCCCAACTCAAACATCATTCAAACACATTATGGTACCCAAAATCCTTTTTCAATACCTCTACCAATATCCCTCAAACCCAAGTTCAAACCTCATCCTTTATTCCCAAGGACCAAATTTAATGTCTTATAATAATCCTTTATATCAAAATCCAAATTCTAATCTTAATCCCCAAATTGATGAAGTAATGATAATAAAGCAACAATTTCAAGAGTTGCAAAAACAATTGTTGGACCGTAAAATGGGAAGTACTAAGAAGAGTTACACTTTAGAGGACATTTGTCCCTACCCATTTGATAGACCCCTTAATATGACTTTGTTCCCTAAGAACTTTGACATCCCCAAATTTGATAAATATAAGGGTAAAGGTGATCCTAGAGAACATGTGTGAGAATTCTATTTAGCTTGCATGGAAGTATCCTATAATGACACTTATCTCATGTGCTTATTTCCTAGAAGTCTAGGGGGCCAAGAAATAGAGTGGTTTTCTCACTTGCATCAAGGGATAAAAAATTCTCAAGAATTGGCTGAGAAATTTACATTTCTCCTATAACATTGAACATGAAACCTCAATGACTAATTTGTATAATACCAAGCAAAAGAATGGTGAATCTTTTGCTTCATTTTTACAAAGGTGGAGGAATTTGACAAGTAAAATTCCTTGGTCAATTCCTGAAAAATAATTGGTCAACATCTTTACTCAAAATCTAAACCAAGAAATGAGATTTCATGTTCAAGTTCAAGGTCCTAAACCTTTTCTGACCTCATAGAGAGGGGTATGACCATTGAAAGATCATTGATAGAAATTTTTTTTGTCAAGATATATAAGGAAGATAAAGGAAAATCCTCTAACAATAATAACAATGATTAATCTAAATTATGGATTAAAAACATGAATGTTGTACATGATGGAGTGGTTAATGCAAGGTCTATTCAAATGGCCCCATCTTCATCAAATACAACATTGTCAACCAACTCTCAAGGTAATGAATGTCCTTACATATCACTCTTTCCTTCAAAAAGGAAGTTCACACCCCTAGGGGAACCTATTGAGGTGGCCTTGCAGAAGTTGGTTAAATCTAAATTAATTGATCTACCTGAATCTCAAAATGTTGAACCCTAAGTAAAATTGTCTTAGTACAATGACAATGAATTTTGTGACTTTCATAGGATCAAGGGTCACAAAACTTCTAGTTGTATGAGGATCAAACACATAAATCAAGACCTCATCGATCGTGGTGATGTAACAATTGAAAATAATTCTCATACTACTAATGCAGACTTGAATTTTTTGAATGATCCTATGCCTAACCATGGAAAAGGACATGTGAATAACCAAGGTAATTCTTCTAGAGATGTCAATTACATCAAAGCAGCCCATAATTATGCAATAGCCTATTTAAGACAAGAAAACAACCATATCTCTATGTTGACCATAAAAAATCCGGCAATTGATTGTAATGCAACCACCCAAAGAAGTAGAGTCACTATTCAAGGACCTTCTACTTCATCTAGACCTTCATCCAATTATAACCTTAAATATCATTTGAATAAAACCCCAACTCAAATCTCTATCCTTGAACTTCTAAAAATATCCCCAACCCATCACGCAATCCTTGATAAAATTCTCCAAGAGTCAAGTATGTCTTCCAACATAGATACCAATAAGTTTCAAGCCATGGTCAGTAATATTGCCTCTACACGTCAGCTTGTGTTTTCTAAAGAGGACCTTCCACCTCTTAGCCCCAAACATATCGAGTCTTTGTACTTGGAGGTTCTTATTCATAAGCATACAGTTAAAAGAGTCATGATTGATGGGGGGTCTGGTTTAAACATTTGTAGTCTAAGTTTGGTCAAGAAGTTGGGCTATTGAGATGGAGTGATAGATCCCTTAAAGAAAATAACCATTAAGGGTTATGATGATGCTAAGAGAGTCAAATGGAACTTTTGAATTGCCTGTTCAATTGGGACCTATATTAATAACAATTGTGTGTCAAGTTTTGGACCTTAATCTACCCTATAACATCCTTCTTGGTCGCCCATGGATCCACACCATGCAATTCATACCATCTACTTTCCACCAATGCATAAAATTCCCCCTTGATGGTAAGGAAATTACCATCTATGGAGATCCTCAATCCTTTCAATATTGTCAAAATTTAGCTGCAAAATACCAAGAGAATCATCATATTCACATTAACCATGAAGCCTCTCTATCGTCATCTTATGTGGACTGACCCACATTAGCCTCATCATCATCCACTCCTTTCATTTTGAATCCATCACCACTCGAGATCAAGGTCCAAATTCATGACAATAGTTGTGGAGAATATAAAATGCAACGTTCCTTTTTTATAAGTCAACTTCCTCTCACACCTAAGTCTTATGGTAAACCTAAGGAGGGTCTATTAAAGGTCATTGCCAAGAAATGGTTCCCCAAGTTTCACTATTGGGTAAGTTGGAGAAAGAAGACATTCAAGATGATGTGTCATCATGGCTCTATAAAGAAAAAGAAGAAATCAAAGCTCCTAAATTGAACCTTGAGAACTATCCAAAAGGTCTTCATATCATAAAGAACATGGGCTATAAAGGAGAAGGTAGTCTTGGGCATCAAATTCAAGGTATCATTGAGCCTATCTTTCAAGTTCCTAAGGTAATCATGGAGGGTTAGGGTAAGGATCTCCTATGAATGTGCCCCTAAAATCCACACACACTCTTGATGAAGTTGGTGAACCTTCCATTTTGTCCAAAAACCTTAATGTAGACATTCAAGAAGAATCTTCCTTTGATCTAAATAAAATTTTCCAAGACATGTCCATTTGCACCGTAACACCCATGTCATCCACTTCTCAAGCCCATTGTGTTGACCTCGTATATCCTCAACTCATTGATTGGGACCAACAAGGACCACCCTCTTTAGATCTTTTTCAAAATGATGAAGCAATTGCAGAATTTATGGGTCTTAGAGATGGAATTCCCTTAGGTGATCATGAAGCAAGGTTTTCCATGGAATTAGATGCAAAGGCTTATTTCAAGGAAGATGCTAAAAGTACAATTTATCATATGGAATCCTATGACAAGGAAGAAGAGAATATGGGACTTCCAAATATGGATCAATATCTAGAAAGATCCCCTGTCTTAGTGGAAGAAGCTCAAGCAATTAATTTAGGTACCCAAGAGGATCCTAAGGTTACCTTCTTTGCAACATCTTTAACCCCTCAAGAAAAGCAAGAATTTACAACTTTCTTTGAAGGAAAGAAATTCAATTTTGCATGGTCTTATTCTGATTTCAAACTATTTGATGTGGGGTTCATTAGGACCATTGATTATCCTGAGTGGGTTTCTAATTTGGTTTCGGTCACCAAGCCCAATGGGGGCATCAAAGTTTGTACAAATTTCAGAGTCTTAACAGCTGGCCATGAAATGCTCCCTTTAATGGATGGATATTCTGGTTACAACCAAATCAAAATAGCTCTTGAGTCTTATCTAGGTGAAATAAGGTCATAATAGACCATCTAGAATGTAATTTGAGTCATGTAAGTTCATTATCATAAAAAGGAGTCATATTTTGTAATGTTGTCATATAGTGTCAAGATAGAGAATATGAAGAGTCACTTGGGCATTAGAAAGTTTTTTTGTCATGGAATCCCACTAGAAAATGAGAAAAGTGGTTATAAAAGGCATTAGGAGTCCTTGGTATGGTCGTAGGAGATTGGAAGGAGTGATTGTATATGAAGAAAATCAATAAAAATGCCCTGTTTTCATAGTAAAAACTATATTTTCTGAGTTTTCACTGGCAAATTCTTTGTTGCAGACCATTGTACGGTCATATACAGGTGATTTATGATCTAAAAGTTGTTGGAATCAATGTAGACATGAGCTAACCTTACTTTTCAATTGGTTAGAATGGATTTCATAATGGTTTGTGGTTTTTATGGTGACTGCACTAAAAACAGGTCTGAAACCCTATTTTGAGGGTTTGTAAACACTAATATGCACAAATCATTCATTTCACTTTTGGAACCAGTCATGTAAATGTGGATTAAGCATGTTCAGGTCATTTTTGTGGTGTTTGAAAGGTTGGCAAAGTAAAATAGGGTCTGGAGTATGGAGTTTGAATAAACCCTCATTGTTTCAAGCTTGGAAATGGCTCAAAACAAGGGTTTGGTGATTTAATAGACTTTTGGTTGTTTCCATCTATGAAAATTGTTTATTTAGCCTATTTATGACCTATATAAGGACTTTTCATCAGAATTTATGGTTGGCAGAGAGTTTAAGGTGGTGATGCTTTGTAAAACAGGGCTAATTGCCCCTCTTTTCTAACGTAACAATCCAATTTTGGGTGATATGTTCCAAAGTAACCCTATCTAATCCTTTGATATGTTGTGTAAGGTTGAAAATGGTATCTAAAACTAGTTTTAGGTTGTGGGTTTGAGTTGTCTACGGAAAATTATTGCAAAATTACCTCATTTGTTGTCCTAATTAGCCTATTGTTGAACTGTAACAGTCAATTTTAGGCTAATGTGTGTCAAAACAACCCTATCTACATTTTTTATATGTTTTAGAACTCAATAATGGGTATCCAAATATGTCAAGGGTTTTGGGTTATCAGGCTTGGTTGAAGAAAATAAGAGCAACGATCCTATTTGGAGGGCTACTAGCATTTGGTGCGGCCAATAAGGAAATGGTAAAAAGTTGAAAGTACAGACTTGAGAAAGGGTTTGTGATGATTGTGTTTGAGTCCCGAAGGTGTAAGAATACTCCTAAAAACTATTTTTGGCTTTAAAACCCTAATTATGCCTTGATAGAGGGAGATTGCCTAAGAGGAAAGCCTAAAAAACTTAAAGAATTTGTTGGTATGGGCCCATTGTTATGAAATATGCCTCCATGTGAGTAAGTGAACCCCTTGTACTGCATCAATTGGTATCAAAACTTAGAAAGATCTGGGCAAAAGAGAGTTTGGTGTTTGTGCAGGTTGAAGAGAGAACTTGGTTGCCAAAAGACTAGGTAGAGGAAAAGAGAAGAGACCTAGGTGAGGCAAAGACAAAGAGAAGCAAGGAGAGACTTGATAGAGGAAAGATGGATTTGTTGAAGAGGTATTTTCTGGCTAGAGGTTCACAAAAGAAGAAGCAAGAGAAGATAAAAGAGACAAGTATGAAGAAGGAACAAGATGACAAGGCAGAAATAGAAAGTCTTAAGCAGGAGTTACAAAAAATAGGTCAGGCTATGGAAGAGATGAGAAGAAAGATGGAAGATGAGATGGAGAAATTGCTCAAAAGAGCACTTAGTTGGCATTTGACAATAAAGAAGAAGGTTACACGGCCTATTCAAAGGTTGATGCAAAAGAGAAGGTAAATAAAGACATTAGAACCAGATGTGAAGACAAAAGAACCTTTGATGGAAGAAGGTAGTGAACAAGCAAAGGAAGATATGGACATTGCAGCCATTCCCAAACAAGAGGATGATATCACAGCAGAGTGGAAGAATGAATCTCTTGTGAAGACTCAAGATGTGTTAAAGATGCATAATAGTATGGTGATTGAGACAATACTTTGTCCATTGTTTCCAAGAGATGATAAAGGGCAGTTATACTTTGTAATTTCAGAGGTTTGTAAACCTTATCAGACAGAGGTATTTGGAGTAGAGAATTTGATGGGAATGATGAAGGTGAAAGGAAGCTAGGTGTGCGAAAATCACTTCCTACACTAATCTAATGAGGAGAGATGTATGCAAATTCAACTTTAATTCTTACAACTACAGCAACATAGAACATCTAACAGAGATATTACAGCAATACACATACACACAAAAAGTAGACAGAAGAGAGAGAGAGACAAGATATACATGGGGAAAACCCTTACGGGTGAAAAACCCCACACTCCAAAACACAGCTCAAATGTATTACAGTAAACAATAACAGATTACAATACAGTTTCAGAGCCAATGCTCTTTTAGGAGTCCTCGAATGTTGAATCTGGAGATATTTCGGCAGCATAACAATACTTGTACCAAAATTATCTATCTCCCATCCAAGCACCTATTTATATAGAGTTTACAAGGAAAATATGGAACCTTCTAGAGATGGGCGTCCATCTTGGACTCATGCCCCAAAAACCCACCCCTAAGGACACTTTTCCAACATCTCATCCTGAAGTGGGCACCTGGTCCCAAGATAGGTTACGACAGATGCTCTTACGCACCTTACAGCTATTAGAGAATCTATCATACACTGACTAAAAATATCATATTACTCTTACATGTCATAACCTCCCTTGACTGCCCAAAGATGCCTTTCTCTTGTGCAGAGATACTCACCGACCTTGTCTTGGGGGCGCTGCCCCCAAACCCTCGTTAATTATTCAAGGGGGAAACTGCGACTGCCAAAGTCACCAAAATTTACCCTGTTGCATATACACAAGGTGCTGACTATGCCAACTCAACATGGGATAAATAAATACAACATTAAGAATTTGCAAAGGTTGAAACACCTTAATTCCCAACAGAAGGGCAAGGAAGAGATCCTAGTCATGTTTCAAGGGAACAAGGATAAGGAAGGAATCCTCATACTTGTTGAAATTTTGAGGAGAGATAGACCAAAGTTCAAAATGAAGCAAATGGAAGAAGAAGGACAAGGTGCTGAGATAGGGATTGTGATACATCAGAGCATGAAGAAGCAAATTCAAAGTAACAAGACAAATTAGAGACAAGTTTGCATGGACAAGTTGAAACCAAAGGTGAAGATGAATACCACTTGGAGCTACTTCAAGGAAGACACAAGGCAGAGCATAGAGGACATCAAGGAGGAGCAGACAAAGGATGATGACATGTTACTTCCCTCAATCCAAGAGGGCTTGGAATTTCTTTTGTCCGGGTGTATGGTGCAGGGGAACCAAGTCCATTTTTTTATAAATATGGTCAAATAAGGTCTTGTGATAGGTTTTAGGTGATTTGTGTCTTATTTGGGTGAAATAAGGTCATAATAGACCATCTAAAATGTAATTTGAGTCATGTAAGTTCATTATTGTAAAAAGGAGTCATATTTTGTAATGTTGTCATATAGTGTCAAGATAGAGAATATGAAGAGGCACTTGGGCATTAGAATGCTTTTGTCATGGAATCCCAATGGACAATGAGCAAAGTGGTTATAAAAGGTATGAAGAGGCCTTGGTATGGTCATAGGAGATTGGAAGGAGTGATTGTATATGAAGAAGATCAATAAAAAGGCCCTGTTTTCATAGTAAAGACTATATTTTATGAGTTTTCACTGGCAAATTCTTTGTTGCAGACCATTGTATAGTCATATATAGGTGATTTATGATCTAAAAATTGTTGGAATCAATGTATACATGAGGTAACCTTACTTTTCAATTGGTTAGAATGGATTTCATAATTGTTTGTGGTTTTTATGATGACTATACTAAAAACAGGTCTGAAACCCTATTTTGAGGGTTTGTAAACACTAATATGCACGAATCATTCATTTCACTTTTGGAACTAGTCATGTAAATATGGATTAAGCATGTGCAGGCCATTTATGTGGTGTTTTAAAGGTTGGCAAAGTAAAATAGGTTCTGGAGTATGGAGTTTGAATAAACCCTCATTGTTTCAAGCTTGGAAATGGCTCAAAACAAGGGTTTGGTAATTTAATAGACTTTTGGTTGTTTCCATCCATGAAAATTATTGATTTAGCCTATCTGTGACCTATATAAGGATTGTCCATCAGAATTTAGGGTTGGTAGAGAGTTTAAGGTGGTGATGCTTTGTAAAATAGGACTAATTGCCCCTCTTTTCCAGCGTAACAGTCCAATTTTGGGTGATATGTTCCAAAGTAACCCTATATAAGCCTTTGATATGTTATGTAAGTCTTAAAAGGGTATCTAAAACTAGTTTTAGGTTGTGGGTTTGAGTTGTCTACTGAAAATTACTGAAAATTACCTCATTTGTTGTCCTAGCTAGCCTATTGCTTAACTGTAACAGTTAATTTTAAGCTAATGTGTGTCAAAACAACCCTATATACATTTTTTATATGTTTTAGAACTCAATAATGGGTATCCAAATATGTCAAGGGTTTTGGGTTATTAGGCTTGGTTGAAGAAAATAAGAGCAACAGTCCTATTTGGAGGGCTGCTAGCATTTGGTGCGGCCAATAAGGAAATGGTAAAGAGTTGAAAGTGCAGACTTGAGTAAGGGCTTGGGATTATTGTGTTTGAGTCCCTAAGGTGTAATAAGACTCCTTGAAACTTTGTTTGTCTTGAAGACCCTAATTATGCCTTGATAGAGGGAGATTGCCTAAGAGGAAAGCCTAAGAAACTTGAAGAATTTGTTGGTATGGGCCCATTGTTATGAAATATGCCTCCATGTGAGTGAATGAACCCCTTGCATTGCATCACATATCCATGGGGAAATTATTTTTGGAATGTTATGACCTTTGGCCTTAAAAATGTAGGGGCAACATATCAAAGAAATTCTATGCTTAATCCTTTTATAACATAAACCGGTTGATGTGCGGTATTCCCACCTTGAGTCTTGTACCTTTGGCATCTATGTTTTTCCTCCATCTATTTCATGTATCATTCTCTCTTTAGTATTTCATTATTACAAGCATGTCCTTAGTATATGGTTACGCATATGGATCCTTGAAACAAATCTAAAAACGTTCTAAAAGCCAATATCCTAACTTTCAAACACAAACAAACTAATAAGCAAGAAGCCTTGACCTTAAAAGATCCATGTAAATTAAGTTAATCTCCTAACTTTGTCTAAAAATCCAAATATTTCAAAAATCCAAATCTAATATCAAAATCATGATGCCTTGGTAGGATATATATTTCCTATATATGAGGCTATCATCTTTTTTCTAAAATCTTGAGCTTAATAAATTGGCAAACGACATTGTGATGTTTTTAACTTATTTTGTTTGGAGACATTTTAGGGTCATTTTTTTCTTTCTTCTTGGTATGTTGTTGTGTTGGTAGTTAGAATGTGGCTAAAGAATGTTGCATGTGTGTATCAAAAATTATTTTATTGTCATCTTATCGTCTTGTTACCTTTTGTGTCTTTTATCCATCTATTTTATTATGATTATCTTCTTTTGTCCTTAATATGAATTTTTGTCATTTATCATTATCATTTTCTCATTTCTTATCCCTTTATCTTATCTCTTTATCTTTCATTTTTTTATGTCACATTCTGAGGAAGCTTGACGATCTCTACACCATGATGTGTATGAAGGAGAGTGAGGAATGGGTATATGAGTGCATGTGTATGTGTGTGTAACCGCTCTATGATGAAAAAGAAAGCATAACAAAAGTATCCTAGATGGATCTATTCTATTCTATGAAGGAAATACAAAAATCATCCATAAACCTATCACATTTTTATTTTATCCCAATTTTCATCTTATGTGCTTTGCCTTGAAATTAACATCTGTTCTTTTCAAAAGTTTACCTTGTGTCCTCCAAGTCAACCTCCCAAGGGGGCATCATCACTGGGGCATTCTTCCATCTTTTTCATCCAGCTTTTTTTTTCCTACTTTTTCTTCAATGTTCTTTAATACAATGTCACATGGGCATAACATTATATCAAAGAGGGGCAAAATGTAGACACCCAAAATTAACATAAATTGTTATCTTGCCCTTTCATCGTGACTCGCCTATTTCTTCTAATTTACCTTCTTTGATTAAATAATTAAATGCTATTAATTAAGCCTGATTATTCTTCCATTTCTTCTAAAATAATTAAATAATATTAATTATTTAATTATCTAACTATTTCTTCCAAAAGAATAATTAAGTTAAATTTAATTATTTATATTTTATCCCTCTCTTAATAATTAAATAAATAATATTTAATTATTTTCTCTCTCATCTCTCTCATGATTAAAAAATATAAAAAATATTTAATTATCTAATATCTTCTCAAATTAAATAAATTAATCAAATTTATTTAATTCCATCTCACATTGCTTTTTGAAATCAATAAAATATCTTATTTATTTTCCTCCAATATCTTATTTATTTCCTCACATGTTTGAAATAATAATAATAAATAATATTTTTTTTATAGTTAAATAGTTACTATGGGGCAACGCCCATTATATTAATTATCAAAAGGATTACATTGCATAATTCTAGAGTTCCCAATCAAAACTAAACTATACTACCCATCACCCCTTTAGCATATACATCAACAAATGTATGTAGGCACCCAAAGTCACAAAATTGGGGCCAAATACTCTATTACAGAGACTTCTTAGATAGGGAGCACCATATCTTTTCTAGCCAAAAGGGTATAGAAACCGATTACATAGTTGTGGGGTCTACTATAGACTTACATACATTAGGACCACCTATCCAGAGTTAAACATCTTCCTCGCCGCGAGTGCACTAGCTACCACTAGACAATCGAAGCCACATGCATGATGGGTTAGGCTATTTACAACCTCCTCAACATCTTTGGGATCATTCACAGTCCATTTTTCACCCTGTCCCAGTCCCTAATCCTTGTCATCTCTAGCATCCACCACCCCCAACAGTCCTTCGACAGCCATGAACTCTCGCACCCAACCCGTCGCATGCACCTGGGTAATTCTAGCCACCCCAATAGGAAAGATATGCCTCACTTAACTTCCTCCCAGCACCCCTCCAGTGCTCCCATCTTCAGAGTTTAGACAATGGGGAATTTCCTCACTTCCTTTCCCTGGCCCAATGACATGTAATTCTACGGCAGTGGGATGAGCAAATTGCCATCTACATTGTCCAAGGCCGCATTAATTTCACCCAGAAAAGTGTACGTAAAAATCTTCTGGTAGAGAAATTTTCCTCTAGCCTTGGACACACCCATATAAAGGAGCATAGCCAGAAACATCACCTTGACATCCGAATTTACCCTATAGCAAAGATGGGCTACCAAAAACTCCTCCACTAGAACTTTTTTGGTCGCCTGCAACACCAATGGATGATCCATAGCTAGGATAGCCTTCAACCTTTTATCTGTTACCTCCCCATGAAACAACATTTGCCTTTTGGTAGTGTTATGTCATAAAATGTCCCCCTAGGACTTTTACCTCCTAAGTTTAGCTCCCGAGTCCCTTGTTTTGCATCTTGCATGTTCATTTTGACTCCCAAAAGAAAATGGCCTAAAACCCATGTCACATGGGGCTTGAGGGACATTGTTGCATCTAATCCTACCCTAAATAGGACCTGAGGACACGGGCACTCGTGCCCTTGTCCTACCCTATTTCAGGCAGGTCCAAATTTTGAATCTCGGTTATGTGACCGTTAGATAGGTCCCATGCACACATCTTAAATTTAAATTACAAAATTTAAAGTGGGAATGCATATATAAGCATGTTTAGGGTTTCATTTAAAAACTAGAAGATGATTATGAACTTTTGGTGAAATTATGATTTTAGAGCATTCAAGATATTCATTATTGCAGAGCAGAATATTGTTGTTGTCTTTATGATTGTATATTTAACTTCATCTTCTCATGTGTTGAAGGATTTTCATCTACATGTGAGCTATACCTCTAAGGTGATATCTATTTGTGTTTGAATCATTTATCAATTTGATTTTTCCTCTATCCCATAAGGATATGCACTCTTTATCTGACAAAGGTGTTTGAAAGACTTGAATGTCCTTCTAGGGCTTTAGTGAGGCAATCTTCTAAATACCACAACCCCCAACAACACTCCTTGTGATTGCATGTTATAGGTATCAGATCTCGCAGAGTGGAGTTACAGAGGATAAGGATTCTAGATCCGGTAGAAAGATGTTGTGTGGAGAACTTTTGGGACAAGGGCACTAGTGCCAGTGTCCTCCAAGGTTGAAAACACAAAAGTCATTGTGACAATTACAATCAACATTTGAAGAAGTCCTGACATCTTGAAAAATACCCTACCTTGGACTAGGGCATGAGTGCTAGTGTCCTCCACATCTTTCGTGACAGAAATGGACAGAACAATGATCATCAGTGTTGTGAGGAGGCCAAAATTCCCTGAAGAAAACACCACATTGGACTAGGGCATGAGTGCTAATGTCCTTGAACATTCTGTATCACGAACTTTGAAAAATGGTTAGTAACTAATCTCTGTCTACTATCTAGGTTTGTAAGCATTTGTCATAATTTATCCGTTTGCTTCCAATTTTGCATAATTAGGGTTTTGAGCATATTTGGGAATTAAAGTAATACATATCTTGATAATTTCTAAGTTTCCATAGAATCACAAGTGACACCCAACTTGTAGGTGAATCCTCTTGCAAAAGGTGTGATTCAACTCAGTTGAAATGTCCTTGAATGTTTGTAGTGAAAGGAGGATCTAGACAACCCCATCTCTTTTCCCCCTGTTTCCTACTAAACATTTTGGTGAACTTGTGTTTCTATTGAATTTTGCACCTTGTTGAGTGTTATACTTCATATTTGTGTTCATTTAATTCATCATTTTCATATTGCATTGGAAAATCTACAAAAAATTTGAAAATTTTGAAAAAAAAAATTGCTTCCTAGGGTTTGCATTTGGACATAGTTTGCATTAATTTAGTTGCATTTCATTAAATTTCTAATTTTTACATCAGATCTGATATAAATTACAGAAAATTATCATCTTACTATCTTTTACATTGCATTTTAATGTTAAAATTGCTAGGGTTTTGGTTGAAAATTTGAATTTTGCTCATAACCTAATGATTTCAAAAACTAGGGTTTGTAGGTAAAATCTTGTTTTAGATTTTTCTACTCATATTAGTAACTCATTAAAATCTGATTTTGTTTGTAGTGTTGCATTTTAGTGTGTTTTTTCATTCATGTTTCAAAAATTTGCATTTACACATACATAATTTCAACAAAAATTAGCATTTTTTCATTCATCACCGTTAAAAATTACACTTGCATTGAGCATGGTAGGACTCTAAAAGCATTTTCAGATCTGAGATGAGTTTTTTTGCATCATAAATCTAATTATAATTCATTCATATATCATTTTGCACATATTCATGCCTTAATTTCACAACTAGCATTTTCACTAAATTTTGACTTGTAATCTATATAGAATAGCATTAAAGGTGTGTTGTGAAGGATATTTTTGCATTATTGAACTGATATCAGGGATATAAGTTTCTTCCTCTCATCAATTTACTTACAACACCTTATCTTGTAGGCATTTGCATTGAAAAAAGTGGAAAAATCAAGCATTCTAGCTTGAAATATGATCTTGCACTTACTTTCTTGTATTCATATAAAAAATCTTTTAAATATGATCTTGCATATATTTGAAAACATAAATTTAACATCATTTGATATCCTTGCTTGAAGTTTGACATTATCTCAATTACACATTGTGTATTTCAACACCTAGGGTGCACTACTAGCTCTTATTGATGTTTCTAGACATTTTATTATGGCACCTTCGTGTCATTTTTCTTTGGTATCTTTGCATGAATTTATCAAAGATCTTGATTTTCATAGATTCTTAACCCTCATGAGTGAACATTCTACAATATTAGAAATCTTAACTAAGTTCATCTCCATGAGTAGTAATGAAAAAGATAATTGTGATAGCACTTCTCCTATGCATCTAATCTCTACTACATGTGATGATGACATAAACTTTCCCTTTGATCATTCTTTCAAAAATTATTCCTCCTATGAGGATATACTAGCACAAGAGAATGAAATCATTGACACGTTCCTTAAAACCACCCTACCCTCTTTGGAAAATGAAACATAAGTGGATAAAGGGCTCCCTCTCAAGGAGGATTCTCCATGGGTAGAAAATGCCTATTCAACTAATGATCACATGGTGCATGAGGTCTCTAAGGATAATCCATTAGATCTTCCACCTTTGATTGAATGTTCAAGTACCTTGGATATCTCTAAGGAAGTGAAGACTATGGATAACTCTACTTTTGTTGCAAATTCAAATGATACCAAACTCTTTAACAACATTGTACCTTCCTTTCATTCCAATACTCTCCTTGGCCAAGATGAAGCATTAGTGGATGAGAAAAGGTCTTTCAAATTAAATCCTTTAGGGATAGATGTTGAACATAATCAAAAGGACAAAAATGCTAATCTGATCTTCACTAATAGACTTTGTAGCAATATTCCTAAGATGGTTGTGTGGGGGGCACCTAGTTCACCTTCTTGCTTAAACCAGTGATTACGGTTCAAGGTGATTGAAAACCACCTCGACCCTCAAATTACATCCTAAAATATGCAAGACAAATCACTCAAAGAAATCGAGGGGTTTAAAATGTTTTACAACAATCACATCATAATGTGATTGCTCACACGTACAACACCCGTAATAACAAGCAAAGTAAGCAAGCACTGCATGTGCCTGTCTCTCTTCCATGTTCTCATCCTATGCTCCCTCCACCACCTCATCTTGCACATAAAAGTGGTCAAGAATATGATCTTGTTGAACATCTTCGTGCTACTCCAACTAAGATATATCTTTGGGATTTAATACAAACATCACCTACATACCACAGAATGCTCCAACAAGCTTTACAAAAAGTGATTGTACCACCTGTTGTTAAGACAAATGATGTAGCAGCCATGTTAGATTCTATGCATGCGACAAAAATGGATATACTCTTTCAACCACATGAATTACCATCAATTGAAGTTCAAAACCAATATGATCCACTTATAATATTTGCCATGATAAATACAAAGTTGGTAAAGAGAGTTATGATTGATAATGGATCGGCTCTTAACGTTTGTGGCATTGACTTACTACACAAAATCAAGATTGACACATCTTTAATCAAACTGGATATTATTAACATTTGTGGCTTTGATAATGTTGGTAGAAGAACTATGGGTACCATAACTTGACCTATAAAGGTTGGACCCATGACAGTATCTACTCTTTTTCATGTTATTCCTGGTTCGCTTTCATATAATATAATTCTTGGTAGACCATGGATCCATGCCATGGGGGCAGTTCTGTCTACCCTCCATAGATCAATTAAGTTTATTTATCAAAACAAGATCTACACTGTTGAAGCCGATCTTGAACTAGATAATTGTTTACATATTGAAATGTAAAAACAAGTTAACCATCATACAAGTCTAAACAACTTATGAGTGGATTCATCAATGTCTCTTGCCACAGATAATGTTGTGCAAGACTCTAAAATATCAAATGCACTTTTTGGTAATGATTGGGGTTCATTAGATTTTAATCCTTGTAGTATAGGGAAATATAAACTCACTAACTCTGACACATCGAAAGTAGCATCGATCTCATCCAAACAAACTTTTGAAACACCTAAGAAAACTAAAGCCTCCTTGGTAGAAAACAAATACAATACTCTTACTTATACTATAGATTATGATACCTACGAGGCTTCACCATCTTATAAGGAAATGACACCCCTCTATGGTCGAGGATTCAAAATCCTTTAAATAATTGTGACTATGTAGGTAATGGTTGTGGCATAAATCAACAAGGAATCAGAGTACCTTTACAAGTTGTTGGAATTAACTACATAGCCCGTATTGGATATCACTCTTTGAAGCCCACCAAAGCCTCTCATTGTCCTAAACTCAATGTTAATGCAATATCAACAAGACTGAAACAACATGCAAGATATCCTGGGCTAATAGACAATAATTGTCCACCAGGAAATATCCTGTCCAATAAGTATTTCTCCCTCTTTAAGCCACACTTGTAGAAAATATTATAGTTGCTCTCAAGGGTGGCCTCTTCCTAGATATGAATGTTCTTAATAGTGGGTTGTATCAGGTAAGTATTTCTAACCCTTATCTTTGTGTTGTGTTTCCCCGTGATGTGTTATGTGTTGTTTAGGCCTCGTTGGATGACCCTTGAGACTCTTGTAAGGTCAAGGATACCAAGAGACCACCTTTATTGTGACCCTTCTTCTATTTGTATCATCATTCTTCTATCTTGCTTTTCCTCTTTTTTCATTATTGTGTGTTGTGTCTTAGAGGCATAGTGTTGCGATTGGTGACCTGGGGGCACCTTCCTATGTGATGACCCTAAGGCACTTGTTCTCCTCTCTTGATTTATTGTTTACCTTCTTCTAATGGTTCTATCTAGCTGGTGGATGATGAAAAACAAATAATACTGATACAGATCCTGTGTCCCTTTAGTGAGTAAGCGAAAATGGACCTAGTCCATACATAACGATGGGGTTGATATATATTATCCAATACTTGGCTAGTAGAATAACTCCGTGTGATATTTTGATGATGTCTAATATTTTCTAACAAACCATAACAATATAGTTTCTCCGTGCACTTTGTTTATCTTGGGTCTCAACTTGGTTACACTCGATTGTGAGATCTTTGTAGTATAGCCCCACAGTTATACTCGGTTTCTTAATCCATAGTATAACCTTGGCTCTTGATGTGATTATGTTTATGCATTGCTTTTATCATGTGATGTGGTTATTATCTTAGAGAAATATTTCTAACCTCTCTTCTTGTAGGAAATTGTGTGTTTGTGGGAACATTCGGTGATCGTAAAGTACATGTCACCTTTGGGGGCATGGGATTTGAGAGATCTCTTGTTCCCTTTTGTGTTTTCTCTCTACCTTAACGTTCTTGATATTGGTACATGATATCAACCACCTTAAGGTGGGGGCATATAAGGTAACCTATCTAATAATTTTGGTACTAACGAAGCATGTTTGTAAACCCTCTATGGAGGAGGGATGTTGTATCTCAGTACGAGTGTACATCTTAATTTTATATTGCAATGAGAAAGCCCTCTGTGGAGGTGGGATATCATGCATATCCTTTTATTTTTAAGCTCGCTGTGGAGGCGGGGATGGTGTATCTCTTGAGCTAGTGCACATCCTTTTTATTCTAAAAGTCCTCCAAGTAGGCAGGGTTGGTGTATCCTCCCTTAAATGTGTCTTTGGCAGTTGTTGTGGCATAAGCCCAACCATCAAGTGTGCATGTAATGTCCCTAAGATGGTGGGAGCTTAGCAATAAGTTCCTTCCATCACCTTGTTTTTTGTGTTTTAAACATATAGTATGTCTTTGGCATACTATACGGTGCTCGTGTTTTCTATGTGTCTTCCATGTGTTTGTTCCCATGTATAGTCCAAAGAACATGGATAAATGCCCCTCCTATGCTTTGGATTTTATATGGTGTGTTTTTCCCAGGTGTAGTATAAAGTTGTGTGGCAATGAGTCCCTCCCTACACCTTGGGTTTTGTATGGCATGTTTGTTCTCAAGTGTAGTCTAAAGCTATGTGGTGATGAGTCCATCCCTACACTTTGAGATTTGTATTGCATGTCCATTGCCCCATATGTAGTCCAAAGAGCGTGGCAAAATGCCCCTCCTACATTTTAGGTTTTGTGTTGCATTTTTACTTTCCATGTATTTACATTCATTTATATATATATGAAAATGAAAAAGAAATAATCATTGCATTCATTGTATTCACTGTGTTTTGCATGTCTTCAATGCTACCTTCTCCATGTCTTGCATGCCTGCTACTGTCTTCTCCATGTTTTATGTGCTTGTTACTATCTTCACTATGTTTGGTGTGTCTGTAATGTGTTTTCTCTAATGTCTACCTGAGACTGGGGGCTAGGAATAGTTCCTCAATCTTTGTGTATGCATTAGCTTCAAGTGCCTAGCATGTTTGCTGTATTTTGACCATACTTTAATGCATGTATGGGCCTTCTATTCATGTATACATTAAAGTGGGGGCTAAATGTTATGTCATAAAATGTCCCTCAAGGACTTTTAACTCCTAAGTTTAGCTCCTGAGTCCCTTGTTTTGCATCTTGCATGTTCATTTTGACTCCTGGAAGAAAATGGCCTAAAACCCATGTCACATGGGGCTTGAGGGACATTGCTTCATCTAATCCTACCCTAAAATAGGACCTAAGGACATGGGCACTCTCACCCTTGTCTTTCCCTATTTTAGCTAGGTCCCAAATTTGAATGTCAGTTATGTGACCATTAGATAGGTCCCACGCTAACATCTTAAGTTTGAATTACAAAATTTAAAGCGGGAATGCATATGTAAGCATGTTTAGGGTTTCATTTGAAAACTAGAAGATGCTTATGAACTTTTGGTGAACTTATGATTTTAGAGCATTCAATATATTCATTGTTGCAGAGAAGAATATTGTTGTTGTGTTTATGATTGCAGATTTAGCTTCATCTTCTTATGTGTTGAAGTATTTTCATCTACATGCAAGATACACCTCTGAGGTGATATCTATTTGTGTTTGAATCATTTATCAATTTGGTTTTACCTCTATCCCATAGGGGTATGCACTCTTTATCTAACAACAGTGTTTGGAAGACTTGAATGTCCTTCTGGGCTTAACTGAGGCAAGCTCCTAAACACCACAAACCCCAACCACACTCCTTGTGATTGTAGGTTATAGGTATCAAATCTCGCAGAGTGGAGTTACAGAGGAAGGTTGTAGAGGATAAGGATTCCAGATCTGGTAGAAAGAAGTTGCTTGGAGAACTTTTGGGACAAGGGTGCTAGTGCCAGTGTCCTCTGAGGTTGCATACATAGAAATCATTGTGAGAGTGACAATTAGCATCTGAAGAAGTCCTGACATCCTAAAAAATAGCCTACCTTGGACTAGGACATGAGTGCCAATGTCCTTTACATCTTCCATGATAGAAACAGACTAAACAGTGATCATTAGTGTCATGAGGATGTCAAAATTCCCTAAAGAAAACACCACATTGGACTAGGGTGTGAGTGCCAGTGTCCCTGAACATTCTGCATCACGAACTTCAAAAAATGGTAAGTAACTAATCTCTGTCTACTATCTTGGTCTGTAAGCATTTGTTGTAATTTATCCATTTGCTTCTGATTTTGCATAATTAGGGTTTTAAGCATATTTGGGCATTAAAGTAATACATATCTTGATAATTTCTAAGTTTCCACAGTGTTACAAGTGATACCCAACCTGTAGGTGAATCCTCTTGCAAAAGGTATGATTCAACTCAGTTGAAATGTCATTGAATGATTGTAGTGAAAGGAGGGTCTAGACAACCCCATCTCCTTTCCCCCTTTTTCCTACGAAACAAGTAGACCCCAAAAAAATAGGTGTGCCCATCTTTCTTCATGCATCAGAATTTCTAAAGCTAGAAATATGAGTGAGTCACTAGCCCCCGCCCATGCCTATTTCAAGCAACTTGCCTTGTGTTGTCATGATGTAGGCATGAGTCACCCATTGATAGTTGTATCGTCCAACCCATCACAACAAATCTGCGGCATACCATGTAAGATTCTACCTGATATTAGTCATTTCAAACAATAAATGACTGCAGAACCCTGTACATTCACATCACTCTAGCTAGCTAGCTTCCATACTTGAATCAAAATTCCTCATGAAACTAAGTGTTTGAGGCTCGCTTTTCCAATTATGAGTGTCCTTGTTACCGCCAATTGCCACTTCATTCCTATGTTTCGACAACCTCAATTTTGTGCCCATTCTACCACCACATTTGCCAACCCATCAACCATGTCATTTCCTTCCCTATATACATGGCTAATCTTGTACTCCTTGAACTTCTCGAGTATTTCTTTGATGGGTCAAAGCCAATGGCCGAGTTTCTAATTTAGGGTGCAATTGGTATGAATGGAATTTACCGTTATGAGGAGTCCCCCTCGAGGTGGATACATTTAGCTCCAATCTTCCACCCCATTTGTGGTCTAATCAGATATGCTCTAAATTCTGCCTCATTGTTGGTGTGATTTCTGAGAAAGGTTGATCTTTCAACAATTGTCTTACCTTGAGCATCTCTCGCAATACATCCAGCCCCACTTGGTCCCGGATTGCCTTTTGAGGCACCATCAAAATTGACCTTTAACCATACTTCCTCGAGGGCTACCCACCTCATATCCTTCCTTTTGTTCTCTGAGTGGTCACCTACACCCATCCCATAAATGGGTGGGATTTTCAATCCTATGAATAGTTTTGAGATTTTGTCATCCCAATTCGTGAATGTTCTTTTCTTGATCAACTTGGTTTGGGCCACTTCACTAACTAATTTTGTTATATGACCTTCAATTTTGTTAAAAAAAGTCTCTCACTCTCCAATTCCTTGCTTTGGAAAATCCTCTTGTTTCTCTCCATCTAGATTTCCCAAATAATGGTCGAGGAGGTGACGACCCATAGGCTATCAAAGACTGAATTTCTATTCTTCTATGACCACATGTTGAACCAATCTTGAATGTCTAGTGGGACCGGGCACTAAAAGTCCAGCTTTCTAATGAAAAACTTCCAACAAGAATCGGCATATGGACATATTAAGAGGGTATGGTTGGTTGTTTTATTTCTATTCTTACATAATACACATCTCCTCAGCCCCTAAATACCAACTATTGCTAACTAATCTTTGGTGAGTATTCTTTTCTAAATCGCTAACTAGGCAAAGACCCCTGCCTTCGGAAGACAACTTTTATTCCATATTATTTTGTATAGCCAATTCTGTTTAGCAATTTTTGCTTCCCTAACTTTGTATCTAGGTTTGACTTTGTAGGTTCCAGTGCTAGATCTGCACCATCTAACAAGGTCCTCTTGATTGGAAGGAGTGAACATTCTATTTTTTAAAATTTTTGCCAGTGCTTCCTTTTGATCTTGAGGGGCATCTATATCCTGTAAGGAATGCCATTCCCAACGTGCTAGTCCATTTTGCATAATTATAGTTCCATAATTTCTGACCTTTGTGCCCCACACTCAAATCAACTCCTTTTTTATTTCCTCTAGGTTGGGGTGATTGGCAATCATTTCCTTACCCCCCCACGAGTCATTCCAAAATGAAGCACTTTGTCCATTTCTAACTTCCCATGTAACGTGTTTTGTTACAATGTCCTTGCACTCCAATATGTAGTTCCAAATTGCTGAATCCTTAGGAGGATCCAAGGTAGTTAGAATTTGCGTAGGCTCATCCAAATCAAGGTATTTCCTTCTGAGTATCCTGACCCACTTTTGTTCTCCCTTCACATGCAAATTCCAAACTAGTTTGGCTCCCATATCCAAATTCATTGTTGCCAATTGCCTAATACCCGCCCCTCCAGCTTCCTTTGGTGCGAAAATCTTGTCCCAAGCAACCAGAGGGAACTTTTGCTTCTCCCCCATCCCACTCCAAAAGAACTTCCTTAGGATCTGATTCAGCTCCTCCTCTACCACCTTAGGAATTCTAAGGTATGTCATAGAGTATACTGGGATAGCTGAGAGGATAGCCTTAATCATCAAAAGTCTACCCACAGAAGACAATCATTTGCCTTTCCACATTTCCATTTTATTTTTCCAGTTGTTTATTAGGTTCTCCTAGTAGCTCTTTTTGTTGATGTCCGCAAATAGGGGCATCCCCAAGAAACACCCCAGAAATTTTTCCACCTTCAAACTCAAAATTCTTGCTATGTCTCTTTGAAGGCTAGGTTGAGTGTTTAGAAAGAAAACCTCTAACTTCCTCCAATTGATATTCTGTCCAGATGCCAAATAGTAGTCATCTAGGAATGTCTTGATAGTCCTAGCTTCTTTCCTGTAAGAATCCCCAAACAAGATGGTGTCATCCATAAATTATTGGTGGATGATAGGATCCAAGCCATTAGCCACCGACATACCTTGTTGTTTACCCTCCTACCTTAGACTGATAATGCTTCTTCTAAGTACTTCTGCCATGATGATAAACAGGAATGGAGAGAGTGGATCCCCCTACCTAAGGCCCCTTGAGGAAGAAAAGAAGCCATGCGCAACTCCATTCTCTAATACTAAGAATTTTGGCGTAGATATGCAGCTCTTGACCCAATTGATCCACTCCCCACTAAACCCAAACTTCTCTGTACTGCCACCAAGAACTGCCTATCCACCAAGTCATAGGCTTTTAGGATATCAAGTTTAAGGATCATACAAGTGTCCCGTGCCTTCATTGCTAAATGTATTGCTTCATGAGCTATTATGATACCTTCCACTATTGACCTTTCAGGAGCAAAGCCACTTTGTTCCTCTGAGATGGTCAAATTTAGGACTTGCTTGAGTCTATTTGTGATTATCTTAGTGACAATATTATATATCGTATTGCACAAAGCAATCCATCTAAAGTCACCCATTGCTTGGGGTTCTTTTTCTTACGGATTAGTGCTAGGAAGGTATGGTTAAGAGTCCCCAATATAGTCATCTTCCTTCTTGATTCTTCTACTGCTCGTGTTATATCACCCCCTACAATCTCCCAAAACCTCTAGAAAAAACTAGCGGGGAATCCATCTAGGCCAGAAGCCTTATCAGGGTTTAATTGAAAAGTGGCAGCCTTAACTTTGTCCTTTCCAATGCACTTGAATAACGTATCATTTTGCTTTGCATTAATAACATTAGGGATGGAACTAAGTATCTTTTCCTTCACTTCTCTATGTTTGGGTACTTCCCTATTCAAAATTGATTGAAAGAAACTCATGGCTTCTGCATTGACCTTCTTAATGGATTGTGTCATCACCCCATTCTCTCTCTTGATTTCTATGATTCTATTCCTACTACAATTAGCCACTGCTATTTTGTAAAAAAAATTGTGTTCTTATCCCCTTCTTCAACCAAGTCTCCCTTGATTTCTGCCTCCAAAAGCATTTTTCTTTTTTCAATATCTTAGTTAATTCATCCTTTAAGGATTTTTTTGTTTCAAATTCCTCTTCACCCATCCCATTCTTAATGATGTACTCATTTAAAGTTGCTATCTCTTGCTCTATTCTTTCTTTTTCCTGGATTATTCCACTAGTTCAATTTTGCCTTAACATAGGATAACTTCTTTCTAATCTTATACAGATTGGAATGGTTCCCTATCCTAACTTCATTCCACCAACTTGCCACTAGATCCAGGATACTATCATTCCTTTGCCACATGTTCTCAAATTTGAAAGGGTTGCCTTTCAGAGGTTCCTTGGGTAGAATTATCAGCTATACTAGAAAGTGATATGATCCCGTGAGTGGAAGTATAGAAGCTTCATGCATAATCGCTTGCCCAATCTAGTCACCAAAATGAATAAATATGTCCAGTCTTTCAGCTATGTTTTTAAAGTTCTTTCTCCTATTTGACCATGTGAATACCCCATTCTTGGCTTGCACATCCTTTAGCTAGTTGTTATCTATAAAGTCTTGGAAGTCGTGTTGAACAATTGTGGTCCTTGTTAATCCTCCCTTTTTTTCTTCATTATTTACGGTTGCATTAAAGTCCCCTACAATAATTCCTCTTTCACCCCTTAAGTTTGCAATTCTATTAGTGATTTGATGCCATAGCTACCTTTTGCCTATTGTGGAAATCAGCCCAGACATTGAAGGGCATGAAGTCCTCATTCCTTTGCAACAATCTACATCTTACCAGAATCCAGTAAATATTGTCTTCTACAACCTTACCTTCAATTGTTAATGGATTCCAAACAAGACCTAGTCCTCCAGAAGCACCCTTAGCCCCTATAAAGTGACCCTTGCATTGCCTCCAACAACTTAACCTTTTTTCACTCTCCACCTTGCTCAATTTTGTTTCTTGTAGTAAGAAGATATCTACCCTAGTTTGATCAATTTGGCATTTGATCAAATACCATTTGTTAGGGGCTTTAATGCCCCTACTATTCCATGTTATGGCCCCCATTTCCCCTAGGGAAGGATTACATCTTTCCCTAACCTTAGTTTCATTTTCCCTACTGCATTAGCAGCAATTTCTAGTTTTTCTCTATTTGTTTTCGATCCTCTCTTACCTTTCTTTATTATGTTTGTCTTCTTCAGTTTTGAATGTGATTGTTCCAACATTCTTTCCTCCATCTCCCCCTCATCTTTACCCAAATCTTCTTCTTCAAAAATTGCCTCTAATTCACTCTCCCTTTCACCTGTTTGAGGAATCTCATGTTCCATGCTGACTGGATTCTCCATTGTCCCTTCCAGGCCTAGAAACTTTTCTGTTTCTTCCATCCCAATCACCTTTTCCCTATGCATCAACCCTTCATAATCTATACCTTCTAAGGGTTATTGAGAGCTTCTAGTATTCCTTCCCTCCTCCATGCTATTAGAATTTTGTTCTTCCTGATCATTGGCCAACTTAAAACCACAAGATTCTGATACTAAGAGGCTGTTACATGGACCCCCCAATTCACCTATGTCAGGCCCCAAACCCCCATGGAAATACTCCAACCCCTTTGTGTCTACTATTAGGTCCAATCCCACTATATTACTAGAGGCAATGGGGTCCTCCTATACCATGAAGATCTTCACATCAGCCGCTTGAATTGGCCACTACTCATACTCATTAGCTCGATTGATCTTTATTGTTGTCCTACATTCTAAGTGCCCATGCTCCTTGGATATGCAATTAGGGCACAATCTCAGCTAATCTTCCCTCTTCACTTTCTGGAGCCAAGACCCCCCATCTGTATAAATCTCAATTTCTCACAGTAAGACCTAGTGTGGAGTCAACCTAAGACATATTCTAGCATATGTCCCTAGGCATCTATCCTCTACCTTTTTATCCAATGAGATGATCAGACCTATGCTTTTCTATATCTCTTTGAGGATATCTTCTTCCCAATATTCCATAGGGAGCTCGTAGAGTCAGATCCAGACCAGCACTCCCTTAATTCTATGATTCCAAGGATCAAAGTTTGGATACCAATCAATTAGATGCATCCCAGTGTTGTCTAAATAGTGAGGCCACTATTTAAAGCTTCCCATTTTTCCAATTTGCAAGGGAATTCTACCAAATAATATGCATTCAGTAATGCCCTAACTCGAATCTGGTTACCCCATTTTCCATAGCACTATTTTCTCATTGTCTCTTGATCATGCCAGCCTCCCCCCCATTTAATAAAGATTCCAGTCTCCTTTAATCTTTCTTTTGAATTCCTAACTCAATTTTTATCCACAATAATAG
Source organism: Cunninghamia lanceolata (assembly GCA_027924645.1). NCBI lineage: Eukaryota > Viridiplantae > Streptophyta > Pinopsida > Cupressales > Cupressaceae > Cunninghamia > Cunninghamia lanceolata. The sequence continues at coordinate 2,983,900 of BSBN01001291.1, read as the reverse complement.
AATACTTCATCAAACTAGGGTTAGTTGACTTACCTATCGGATCCTCATATCTGTGTGATGGTTCTTCATTGTTTGCCACCTTCTCCTTCCCTTTCCATGGCCTGCTTGTGTGGTTCCACTTCCCTGCCCCAATGCTAAATTCCTTCTTGCTTCACCAATTGTCAGAAGTGTTCACCATTGATATCTTTTTCCCTAAGCCACACACGCTAACCTCTCGCAATGCCAGTCATATTTAAGAGGCTTGCAGACTGATTGTTTCCCCTCTGGTTTTGGACTTCCTTCCTTCGATCCACCATTGGCATCTTCTTTTGAGGATACCATCCATTTGCCTGCAGCCATGGTAGGCTAGTTTATCCTCCTCTTCTAAACTGGTTAAAATGCGGATGGATTCCTTGGTGCCCTATGTTTCGCTATTCATGGGAGAAAAATGTCAGGTGGCATTTATCTACCCATTGTCCACCTTCATAAACCCACTATGGAATGTGGCTTTCATCACCTAAGCTCTGCTCTATAAGAAACTATCACACATGCCTATCTTCTTCGACATCTCCCCAGGCTTTCCCTCCCAAGTCACCTACTTTTTCCGTCTTCTTCACTCAATTTTCCATTCCCTATTTTCACATTTGATTTTTTAATAATAATAAATAATATTATCTTCAACACATGGCTATTTTATCTCTCAATCTCCACCTCCTCAAACTTGACTTTGAGCTAACAAATCAATTTCCTTGATTTTCAAATACAACTCCTTGCAAATTCCTAAAATTTTGGAAGTTAACTTAGTCATCTCATGTCTAATCCATGATTTTTGAATGCAACTCCTAAGTTAACTCTTGAAATCCCTTGATTTGTGGATCTGATTCCTTGATTCTCTCTTGGCTTGTTGTCTCATGAATTTTAAATTGTTGATCATATTTGAGTTTTTTTGATCCACACCCTTCATTTTTTTCCAAGAAAACCATATATACATGTATCCTCTAAGCCATTTCACATCACTTCATTTTCGTAACCTTACTCTATCATTTTAATTCTCAATCCTTTGAAGCATTCTATCACTCGATCATTCATTGAAGCACTAGATCATCCAAGCATTCAACCTATCTTGTTATGCAAATCTGAGAGCACTCTCATCACAAAGATCATGATATAAGCAATAGAGTTTTTGGTTTGATTGTTTCTATAGTTAGATTCATAGTTTTGTTATCTTTCTCTATTGGGTACATTAGATTTATATTTGATTTCTTTATACTTCATTGATTTCATGCATTTTTTATTGATCTACATTTCTTCGGTTACAATAGGATATCTTTTAAAAGCAATATTTAACTGTAATATTCTATTTCTGTATGATCTTAAAGAGATATGTTTTTTTATATCAAAGTTTTTAGGGTTATACAAAGTAGTGATAATGAAGTTCGAATCTAAGAGAGAGAGAGAGAGTAAAAATGTCTTTAAACAATAGTATCTTTGTATACTCGAGTAAACATAGGTTTTGTTTAGCTATCAAAACACCAAAATTTGTATAGGAATCTAGCATATAAAATGCAGAGAAAAGATTATTTCCTTTATCTCTTTTTGAATACAAAGTATAGTGGCCATTTTATATAAATGCCACAGTGATATAACTAGTTTAAGTTATATATTTATAAAGTGTAGAGACTGAACTTTGTGAGAACTCAGATATAACCTAGTAGTTGATATGTGTAAGAGAGTTTAGACAGTGATAGATTCACATTTCCCAATGATTTATTTGTATAAGTTTTTAATATTTATAATCAAAATTTTTGGTGATAATTTTTTCACTTATTTAGAATATATAAAAATGATATTGATATCATTGAAAATGCCTAATTATAATATCGCATATGCATTATACAAATAATGATAAGCATTATCATGATATGTATTGATAGCAATTTTGGCACATCAACTAAAGTAGAATGAATGATCACTCTACTTCTCCTAAAAGGTAAACTAATGATATCTCTTTACCCCAAGGTCCCTATTTCGTTGGGTCACAATAGTGTTAGAATAGTAGAGTGGACGATGTGAATTTTTTTTCAAGGGGTGTGTGCCGGTAATATCAATCTAGAATATCGAATACCCTCTAATAGGTAGATATTTAATTGAGTAGGAATACCAACCTACTTCTAAGTTGTAAAATAAAGGAAAAGAGAGGTTTAGGGTTTAGAAGGAAAATTTAAAATAGCCTGGACAGTCTTTACACCTAGCTTTCACTTCATATAACAAACATTAGTGAGATCAAATAAACAAATAATGGATGACTAGTATACCACACAATCATGACCACTACAAGTGCAAGATTCTAAGGAAATAGGAAGAAGAACAAGAAATTGAAAATACCATAGTACATGCACAGAGCTCAAGCCCTCATTCATCCACCAATCTTATGATTTCACCAATTAATCTCAAGATCCACTAATGCAAAGTCATATGCAAGGAAAATAAATGCAAGTACATTACCACCATATGGCAGAAACATAGGAATAGGTCACAAAATTTGTCTTCTCATTGACTGGCAAAATTGTTGGCTGATTACAAAAGAGTAGTATTCACACACCCTACATGCATATTGAGTATGCCACTTACATGCCAAAATATAAGTATATCTTGTGCTTACACAAGTTCTCTATGTTTCCCCCTTTACAAATGTTTAAAATTCCCCTTTATATATGAGATTTCTCTTGTTTACATTGCACACTTTAGCCCTAGTTATCCTAAAAGTGCCCTTATACACAAGTTACAATGCACAATTTAGCCCTTGTCAGCCAGAGTAATGCTACTAAGCACAAATGGAGTTGGCCTCATCAAAGAATGAAAGAAAGAAAGAAAGAAAGAAAGAATCAAAGAATAAATGAGAGTGAAGAAAAAGGATATTATTCCCCTTCTACAAAATGACCCTTGAATTTGGTGATGTCGTCTTGGATGTCATTCATACTGGGTCCATTGTGATACTCAATCTTGATTTGCTGGGAATATGATGACCTTTGAGCTTTTCCTGAATTCCTGCCAATCTTACCAACTACTCTTGAAACTTAGTGAAGAGACTCTTCATCCTCATAAAGTCATCAATGTCATGTTCTGTGAGCTGTAGCTAAAAGATCTTTGAAGATTCTGTAATTATTCTTGCAACGGGAAGAATCACTGAAGAATTATCCTTGAGCTAACAAAGGATGAAATTTATTAGGGCCTCAATCTTGTTGGTGCCCTATTTGGCTTCATCAATCCTCTTTTGCAATTTACTTTGCATTTCTGCAATAATTTGACTCTAATCTTCCCAACTTTGATCCACTCTAGTATTACTCTTGGATCTCCCTTGTCCAAAATCCCTAATTGCAAAATTATATTTGGAGGTGTAGCCTCCATCCTTTCCAAAATTGGAAGATACTCTTCCAAAACTAGAGATTCATCATCATGCTATTCATGAGCCCATCCGCTACTCTTCCCAAACTAGAGATACATTTTTAGAGCTTCCCTGATGGTAGCCTTCCTAAGGGTCTCCAGAGAATCTTTCCAAGTAGTGGCTACAAGTAGAATACAAAATGGGTTAGGGGCTATGCTTTCTCTGTTGATTGCTTCCATTAGGGTAAGAGTAGGAGCAAAGGAGTCAGTTGGCCCCACTAAGTGAGTGACATAGGCAGAGAGTTGTGCAACTTGTTTCTTCAGTTCTTCCTTAGTCACCTTGAGCATCCTTTTGTATTCTATCTAGAACTGCATGCACATCATCAGTTAGGGCATTCTTATCTCCCTCTCGAGTCCTTGAATCCAATGTGACTTGTTGTATACTATAGTCTTCAGAAGTCATTGCAGCTTCTTCTTTATCAACCAATGGAGTTGGTATGTGAGTTATCCTGATTCCCTACTCATTGGTTGATATATGTGAGAGGGTCTTGACCTTCTTTCTCTTAGGATGTGCCCCTAATAATTGGGCTATAGTATTCAAATCTTCCTCCTTGAAATATGTTCTCATCCTCTTTCCACTGTCTAGTTTAGCCAGACCAGGAGGTCTGACTCAGTGGTGGCATCTTGTGGTGGAGAAGGAGCCAGAGGTGGAGATGGTGATCTTGTTAGTGAGGGGGTCAAGACTTGTGTCTTTTATGATTCATCAGACCCCCCATCTTCTTCTTCTTTCTACTCAGAGGGGATATTCCCAACCAACCCCTCCAAAGTGGGCCCTAGGCTGCCCAAGATCTCCCCAAATATATCCTCTATTTTATCTATGGGAGCCACTATAGGGGCCCATATTGGCTGCTCCTTATCAACACTAGGCACTTCATCATGTTGGTCTTTTACTCCCTCTGGTGTGTCTACTTTACTTTGTTCCACAACCAGAGGGGTAACATCTTCTTTCTCTTGCCCCTCAATAGTGATATCTTCCTTTTCCATCTGTTCCTCAGTTGTTTGGCTAAGAGCCATTGGAGTTTGGGTGCTAGGAGGAGTAGGGGAAGAGAGAGAAGGGAGTGATGTAGAAGGTGGAGGTTGAGAAGGAATTAAAGGTTGGGATATGGAAGGTTCAGATGGAATGGAAGGAGAAGGCAGTGTGGGTAATGGCAATGAGGTTTTTTGAGTGGGAGATGAGGGTGGTGAAGTGGAAGATGTTTCAACTCTAACCTTAGTTTCATCTATAGTGGAAATGAGGACAGGAGGAGAGGTGGCTATGATGGTGGGATTAGGGGTTGATGCCATGGTGACACCTCCAAAGGTAAGGCTTGAGGTTCTTGTAGAGGCCCTCCTAGCCAAGGGTACCATGTCTTCTTCCTCCTCTTATTCTGAATCTACATTGACTACTACTCCTTTTTGTTTTCCTTTGACTGTAGCAGGGGTAGTCTCTTCAGTAGCTAGGGCAGCATGTGTTTTCTTTTCTATCCTTTTACCTTTCTTCTTGGCTCCTTTAGAGATTTCTTCTCCTTTTGTAGGCTTGGGGTTAATCATGGGATAAGGTTTCCTTATCCAAGCCTTTGTGCTCTTCAACACCTCCTTAGCCCTATTGTCTATTGACATATCTTCATCCTGATCCCATCTAATCAGGGCTAAGGGGAGATTATATATCATATGATTTTCATAAGAGGGGTCCAATACAACACCATCCTCTTTCATGCCCTTTAGGAACTTAGGCAACCCGGGGCATTCCAACCTCTTTAGCAAGTGAAGGCTAAGCTTGTAATAATCCCTTTTTTGGACCTCATGATCATCAGAACAATTCTCCTAGTGGTCCTTAATGGCATATTCATGCACACACCAACTTCCTATCAGGGGGCTAACCCATCCAATGGGATCAAATTTGTTCCTTATGTTGTCGAATGAGCCCAATGAAAGGAAAGTCAATTCTGCTTCTACATGTTTTGCATTGATGATATTTTGGCATCTATATTCCCCTATCTTGATTGGGAACTTGAATTTGGACTTATGTTTACTAGCAATCAATGTGTACACTTTAGATATTTGCCTACACATCTCCAATAAGATGATCTTATCACTAAGGTACCTTGGCAGCTTGTAGGGGCCTTGTCAAACCCCATGACCCTTATGTATGTGAAGGTTTGAAACTAGATATACCAGTTTCCCCAATTTGCTAGCTCTTCTGCTACTTCAATAGATAGTCTCTGAGTGTAGTCATTTTCAATCCCTCTGATCACAGTATAGACAAATGCATCATTAACAATGCAATAGCTCTTTAGGCTAGTCATCAATTTCAGTTGGAGAAAGTGATTATAAACAAGGACTTCTCCCTATTGGAGAGAGCCCACCTGTAATAATCCTAGGAAACTGGCTTGACAAGCCAACAAGCAAACCACATAAGAAGTCATGTAAAATTCCTTGGTTTCTGTCACTTCCAAAAGCTACTCATCAAGCTTATCACTTATGAAGGACCCCAGTCAATCTGCTTGTCATCTACAATTTTTATGCAAAAGTGGCACATCCATGGATGTCATTTGTCAACATCGGGCAACCCAAATACTTTGCTTAAGAGGGTAATGAATCTCCTCCCATATTGCTTGAATTCACTATAAGGTTGTACTGGGGGCATTTTCAAAGGATGTTTCCTTTGTGTAACTAGGAGGTGTTGGTTCATATAGCCTATTGTTGTGATAGTCTTGTTGATGTAAAAGGCTAGTGTTGAGTTTTATGTAATCTTGTCATAGTTTGCATATGTAGGTAGACCAAATACTCTATCCAACACTACATTCCCTAACAGCCCAATCACTTTCTTGCTACCAACCCTATATCTTTGGGCACATGCCAATATTAATTTAGGTGCTTGTACTGAGATGGGGAATGCAACTGCCTGAAAGAGTCTAGAGTTCTCCACATAATGTGTTTGGAAGTACTCGTTAGCTTCATTCCTTAATTCTTGCAAGTAACCCCAAGGGTTTGGATGACCAATATTAATGTCTCCAATCTTCATGTATGGGTTAGCTGGCTTGGAGGTAGGTAGATATCCTTTGAATTACAGATTCTTCTCTACTACTAGTGGTGGTGGTGGTGGTGCCTCAACCATTTTTCTTGCACTCATACACACCACCCATCACTAGTGTTTGCATGCAAAAGGTAACATTAGTCTATTGCAACTCATCATGAAGTACTTTATTTCTTTTAGTAATATCCAAAAAATAACAAGATAGTATTTTCTAGCAATTAGTCGGAAGTCAGGGGTTAGACCCTACTCCTTTCATATGCCAAAAGGATTAGAAGAGAAGGAAGGTATAATGCTGGCATTTTGACATTTCGGTCTCTAAAGTTGGTCATTAAGACCCAAGGTAGGAACTCTGAAAAGAATACATGCGATCGGGAGTTGGGGATTTGGAGCTCACTCTTTTAAACTTAAGAAATATAAGAAAGGCTAACACATAAGGCTTGACACCTAAACTTTGATATTTTACAAGGTGATCAGAGAGTGGAGAGGTAAGACATACCATGACCAAAGATAAGGGAGGAATAACCCATAGGACCCGATGTCTGAACTCTGACATCTTAAAGAAATTAGGGAGTGGGGAATGAGAGTGTCTTCTTCTACCTTAAATTAAACATGAAAATCCAAAACTCCTAAAGCCCGAACCCCGACAGGTTACCGCAAAGCTAAGGGACGGATCAGAGTTTGGCCCAGGAAGGCTACTTAGTCGAGAGGGAGGTCAAAGGTCAAAAGTCTAAGCTCTAACATTTTAAGGCAAAGCAAATGGTTCAAACTCACAAAGGGGAGGATTGAAGACCAAAAGTATGATCCCTGATGCTCTAACACTCCAAAAGCATAAAGTAAAAACAACCTCGAAAAGCATGTCAAGTGATAAATGGATTCAACAACCTTAAGATACAAAAAAATAAAACCCTTGTGTAAATGTGAGATTACAGTGAAAATGACCCAAACTGACTAGACTTAAACTCAAATAAATAACCAAAGAATGGCCATGAACCTCATTATGAGATTAAAGAATGTAAAGTAAATGAGGAGGGAAAAATGTAACACCAACCTAGAATATGCGTGCAAATTAATGAAGAAGGGGCTCAAAATGTGAAATCCACACTTCCACAATAGTAGACTTTCAATCCCAATGTGAAATTATAGTAGGGTACCAAAAAATCTCAAGGTGCATGCTAAATTCATAGAGCTCTAGGGGAAATTTGGTTGCAAAAAAGTTTGAATGAGAACAAATGAGCTCAATAAATCAATAAAAGGGTCATTTGCACATGCGAGAGGTTGCCATTAATGCACCACCAAGGGTAGGTGGAGGGAAATCAATTCACATGCCATGAAACCAGCCAATGAGAAAGACAAAGTTTAGTCTTTGATGTTGCACGGGTGATCTACCAACTCCACACTAGTATCCTCAAGATCGAGCCATCGCGGAATGTTTTACAGGAATTCTGAGATGGTTAACCCTAACAAAATAGAATCCATACTAGTAATAACAGTCCATGAATCAGGGCATCAGAGATAATTTTATTATCACGCAAACATGACAAACTATGATATCTCGATGGGAAGATCTGGTACTATGAGAACATGCCCAAATTAAAGGACAAAGTCTGAAAGTCTGAGAACATAAGGGCCAAGTCATGAAACATGGAATAGTTAACACCAAAAACTCCAAAATCTTATCCCAAGTCTTAATAAGGCCTGATACTACAAGAAGTAGAAAAAGGGGGGTCCCTATTTTGATCACAAAAATGGGGTGGGTTGTGAGGGACACAATAGTATGCAAAGGATATTTTATATAAGTTCATAACCTATCCTATATCGAAAGTTAGTGGACTTAAGAAGAACAAGAAGTCAAAAATATTATATTATGTTTTAGACTCAAACCTATTTAGGTTGAAATATTGAACTTCATCAAAAGATTAGTTATGATAATGATAGTATTCATTAAGATCTTTTATGGATGAGGATATACCTCATATACTATGTTTATACATGTTATGAGAAATGTGAATTCAAACAATGCCCAAGTGGTCAAAAGAAGACTAGAGGTTATTGTTTCCATGATATAATATTATAAATTCTTACTTTTGGAAAACAAGAGTATTTGATATTTCAATGTGTTGGGATAGAGAGAAGTTAAATTCCTAGATTCGACCCAGAAGGGTTAAGAAAACTTGAAAACTCTTAAATCGGTTATAACATTGTTTTAGTCTATTGTTTATTATGGCCTATAATGAATGGTCGAGAAACCATAGATCAAGACAAGTATAATTTAGGAAGAGTCTATGAAGCACTTATGATTAATTAAATGATTTCATGATAGAGTCAAAAACTTGATATATTACACAAGAGTGCTTAATTTTTAGGTCATTGAGTATGAAAACCCTTATGGAAATGGATCAAGACTTGAGAATATGGTAATTGATTAATGGATGGAATAATGGTCAAGGGTCCAATATCAAAGTGATTTTTCTCTAAGGTCTAAATGGAATGATGTGGATAAATTTGGACAAAGGCTGTGGATGGAAATGTGGTCAAGGGTTGGACTCAAAAATGGAGGATTTGATTTTTGGTGATTTCAACAAGGTGCCTAGATGCTAAGGTTAAATGAAGCTTAGGGGTTCAAACATAAATCAGAGGGTGCATTTTATATATAGTCTATAAATAGCGCTAATTCATAGTAGAATGGTACTGACATAGTGAGGAATGGCACTGACACAGATGGAAATGGCACTGATTGGCTAATGAATGGCACTATAGGAATAGTGCTAATAGGTGAATTTATAGTACTAAAGAGAGTGTATAGCACTAAACGGTCAGCAATGTTAGAACTTTGGCTAGGTTTTTTATCAATTTGGATTTTTTTGGATTCTTGGCTCAAATTTTTTGGATTTCAAAGGATCAAATCTTAGATTTTGAAGGTTCAAATGTTTGATTTCAAAGGTTCAAATGATTTTGGGATAAATTTGATAAGGTTCCTTGGAAAGTACAAAAGTTAATCAAGAGAGCACAATGGCTTTTGACTCAAGGTGGACTTTGGATAAATTGGTTTGTATGGGTTTCGACAAGAAGACACACCAAGCACATGAATAATTCTAACATTAGTCAAGTGGGTGTATCATACCTTTTAGATCTCACGAAGTGGCTGTGGGTCAATCTCAACTCAAAGTGAACCGAGATCCCCACCCCCACTAATACCTTTGGTGATATAGCTTAGATAGATAGGGAAAGCAAGTTCATGGACCACCTTACCCCCGTTACCAAGAAGACTTTCGTCTTGCCCAAGTTAATGCCTATCTTAAGTATAACGATACGGTGAGCATCTTCTCCTCCTCTGTAGTGGTTCACTACAAGGTATGATAGCCAAAAGGTCTTAAGCTAGGATAGTACAGGATTCTAGGGAGTCCTCTTCATACACTAGGTACATGAGGCACAAGAACGTGAACACTAGTCCATTAAAGGGATGTGGTACTAAGCGATTAAGCAAGCACCACTTCACCTTGTGTCTAGAATAACTCAGGGCCCCAAAGTTGTCCCAATGACAATGCAACTAGATTGGGGTACAAGTTTCCTTCTCCCCCCTTTGATATACCTCGCTGATACAGATGGTTGAGGTCGTCCCTTGGGGTGATGAAATCCCCAAGCACACTTCCTAAGAAGAAATTGTCCCTTGCTTTTGATCACCCAAGATCTCACTAGGCACGAGGGGAGAGCAGATGTAATAAGACAACCCCTTTAGGAAAACACTTAAAAGAAAGTAAAATGTTTGAATGTAGACTTTTGATCCCCAAGATCACCCTAAGGTGCGAGGGGAGAGCATACGTCTTACAAACAAACCAAACATGGCATACAAATGTTAATTCCCACTAAACTAGTATAGAAAACAAATCTTGGACTAATGAAAACATACAATAAGTATGTCAATAGTCTAAAAATAGTCATGGACAAACATTTTGGTACTTTCAAACAACTTGTTAATCACTTGCATAGATCTCAAGATTCTATTAGTAAAATAACACTAAGACAATAGTGAATAGCGCTAAAATAGTGATTAATGGCACTAAAATAGACTTAAATCATGCTACAAAATAGAGAAATCACACTAAGATAGTAGTAAATAGTGCTAAAATAATTCGTTTCTACATTTAAACAAAGACAGATAGTAAAAATGTAGATAAAAATAGTGCTAAACAGAAGTAAAATGGCACTAAGATAACACATAGCGCTAAACTAGCAGAAAATGGTGCTAAACTAGATTTTACCTCTTTTACCTATCTGTCTAAAAGTTGTGTAGCACGGTTCTGGTTAGATATAGTGCTAAACCGTAGGGAAACTTAAGACCTGCACAAAATAGTGAACAATCTTGCACAAAATATTGCTATGAGATGTTAGAGAGCTGCAAAATCAGTCCAAGATCAAAACACACTAATTTGTTAGCAAAACAAGGTTAGTTTGCATGAGAGAGTGAGAAAATACCAAACTTAGATGCTTTTAGGATATACTAAGAAAATTTTAGCATTATAACCCCTTAGATTTGTTAAACCCTATCAAAAAATAGAGACCTAAAAGATGCAAAAAGTGATAAAACACAAGAATCTAACATAAAAAATTTCAACACACAAAGTTAGCCCAAAACACGTGACAAAATAGCACTAAAACAACAGATAATAGTGCTATTTCATGACTAAATAATGTTAAAATAGTTAAGGATGGCACTAATCCATAGGGTTATGGCATGATTGCATGATGTTTTGCTGCTAAGCGATCATGTCCACCAAAAAGCTTCACAAAAAAACTTCCAAAAAAAGTTAGTTTAGACCAGGGGGTCTCACCGAGCATGCCAAATAAAGATGAGAAGAAGTTCACAAAGCATAAAACATCAAATAAAAACCAAAACACAATGATTATACCTTATAGAATGCCTTGGAAGTCCTTAGCACTCCTTGATAAGGTGGAGGAGATTACACCCTTAAACTCCTAGCTTTACCCAAATGATGCTCAATTGTATGTGGAATGCTCACAACACGAAACAAAATGGAGATGATTGAAATCTATTTTGGCGTGATAACACTACTTAAAATGAGATGATGAAATGGTTTGTGAGAGCTCATATTTATAGGCTTTTTGGAGGGATTTTGATCCAACAGTGGAGATTGAGAGTTGAGATAAATGGTGGAGGATAAAAGACAAGATGGAGGGATGAGATTTGATCATGAAAATTGAAGGGTGGAGAATAAAAATAAAATTTTATTCATTTTGGGGGAAGGCTTTGTATTTAATGAGGATTAAGATAAGTGATGAATTTAAAATTCATTTTTGGGAGGATGTGGAATTAAACGTTCCATTTTATGTGGGAGTGTGAAGGTCATGTGACACATGGGCAATTTTAGAACTCACATGTGTGAGCTTATAGCATAGAGAAGAGCTTAGCATGGAAATATAGTAAGGTGAGGTGCAAGGGTCATGTGACCCATGGGATTATTTTGGAATTTTTAATTTGTAGGTTGCGGGAGAATGAGTTAATGATGCTTTGACCAAGTTAATCAGGGTGATTAACTTAATTACTATGGCTAGAAAAAATAGTGAATGGGCTAAACATGGTTTAGGATTAATTAAATAATGATTTATTTAATTAATCCAAGTCTAGGGGCTAGGTAGGCTAGGGTAGCTAATTAAATATTGGGTATTTAATCAACTAGGCTAGGTGTAGGTTGATTAGTAGGGTAGATTAATCAAATAAATAAGATTTACTTAATTAATCATGTTTAGGAGAGTGAACAAATTAATCAAATAAATATTTGTATATTTATTCAATTAATTGGGATGATGTTAGTAATGTATAATGTTGAATTAAATAAATTAATTCAAGACTATGGGTAAATTGATGAAGGATGGATGGATGATAAGGGATGAGGTAGGTTAATTAATTAAATAGAAATTTATTTAATGAATTGGATGATAAATTAGTGATGTGGATGATGTCAAAGGATGACTGAAGGGTTAATACATTTCTAGGCATCTACAATTTAAAAAATGTGCTAAGTCATGCAAGCAGAAGCAAGCAGCAGGTTTCTTTTCACCCTTCTTTTTGGAAGGTAGAAAGCAGAAGGCCCGATGGCTAAATTCTGACAAACTAAAATTCTTCGAAGTGTTGAGGAATGCAGAAGGATGAATGCCCAAGGCCCAACCCCTAGTGATTTTCAAAGTTTTTCTAAGTATTTCAGGTCGGTTGGTTCTTTTCTTCCTTTTCAAAGTGCATGTTGCAGGGTGGAGGCCCAACCTTTGAAGCCCAATTTATCAAGGCAAGATTGACCAACCTTCCCTGCTCTCTCTGTTGTCTAGAAATACCCAAAATACGTGAAAAAATGTGCCAAAAACCTCAAGGATCATAATGCGAAGTTGGTAGTGAAATCAATGTTTTTATTGTAGTTGGTGGGGTTGTCAAGGGTTTTCCTACCCATTTCACTCTCAGGTCTACATTGAGAAGGCTATAAAGGCAGGATCGAGACTCTTTTCAAGGGTTGGTCTTTTGGCAGTTCTTTAGGCAACAAAGTGCAAAGCTCTCTAGGGTTTCAAAGAACAAAAGGTTTTAGTTCTCCAGTAGGCAAGTTACAAGTTATGAAATGTTTCATATTGATATCAAGAATTAGTGTATGAACTTCTCCTTCTTTTCATGTAATTTTTCAAGGAAATCCTAAGTTTCAGCTAGGGTTTCCTCTTGCCACACTTCATGGTATGTCTGTAACCATTGATTAGATGAATATGACAGATTCTTAAAACATTAAATGCTATGTAATGATCTCTTCTATGGTTGTAGATGAATGATTGCATTTTGATGAAGGATTAATAAGTATATTCTTTACTGGTTATTATCTTTTCTACATCTCGGTATCCAGAAAGTGCTTGTTTCATTGTTATGTTATCTACCTTCTATTGAATTGTGGACTCTATAGACCATCATAATAGGCACTGGTCTGAAATGTTTGATCACCCACACCTCTTTTAAAAACTAAAACAAATTTATCAAGTGTGAAATAAATAGTTAGTATTGCATCTGTTGTTGTGGTTTTGTGTTGAAATCAGAAAATATTGTTAGTGAGTCTTCAAAGTGTCAATTCTAGCAAACCAAACAAGTATACTGATACCTTCCATTATTATTATAGAAAGTTCCTTTCATCATCTTAAATAGAGATTTTAGTGCAGCAACCTTGCCTTAATCTAGTGACTAAGTTTAGGGATTACGACAGTAGTTGGGTATTATTTCAATAATATGACCTTGAGAACATCTTCCATTATTCTTAATCCTTGTTAAGGGATACCTCTAGGAATAGCCTCCTTGGTTTAGCTAAGACAAAAGAAAAGGGGAGATTACCCATTCCCAACAATTGGCCCTTAATCATCCTTATCCTGTTGATGACCCTCTTCCCTATCTCCTTGATGAAAACCCTGGCCTCAAAGATTGAAGAATGCTCTAGGGATTAGAATAAGCTATTTTGGGACCCTATAGTTTGTATAATCTATTAACTATAAATCCCTATCGGATAGTCTATACTAGAAAGAATTAAATAGATTGATACCTTTGAGTTGGAAGTTCTTCGGCCATGTCGTAGATGTTTATATATCTTTTCTTTGATAGAGAAGAAAAAATAGCTTCATAAGTAATAGTTAAGGCTATGCTTACGATATTTAACATAGATACTTGAATTCCAACTATACCTTTGTATTATAGATCTCACATTGTACAAATAGAGCTCACTATATAATAGAGCCCACTGTGTTACATATTGAAGCTCATTTATATATTGGAGCTTACTTTGTAATGTATTATACTATGGGGTGTCTGTATCTTGCATACTAGGCCGACTATGGGCCATCTATATCCTGCATAATAGGTTGACTATGGCCAATTGTCATACCTATACTATGGCTGACTGTTATACCTATACTATGGCTTACGGTTATATCTTTACTATGGCTGACTGTTATATCTTTAATATGGCCAACTTTCATACTTATACTATGGCTGACTATTATGTCTTTACTATGGCCAACTATCATACTTATACTATGGCTGACTGTTATGCCTATGCTTTGGCCGATTGTATTATCTTTACTTAGGCCAACTGTTATATCTTTACTATGGCTGATTGATATATCTATTCTTAGCCGACTGTATAATCTATACTTGGTTGAATGGCTTATATATTATATCCACAACATTAATTGCATTAAGTTGTTGCACCTTAAGTGTGGCCAAGTGTGCCGAGGAAATTAAGAGCCCGACTATGTAAGGAATAAAGTTGATAGGAAGTGTTCAACTATTAGCTAAAAACCAAGTTTGGTCGTAGAAATTTTATTATGGGCCAAATGTGTACTTATAGAGACCTAAGTGAAGGTCATTTTTGTGAAACAAAATACTCATCCCATAGTAGTAGCTAATCATGAAGATATAGAGTGTTTGAAAAATCTTTTAAAGAAGCTAGTTTGGAGTCAAAGACTTTGTGTAGGAACACTTGACATTAGATTATTGTCTTCAAGTATATGAAGAAGAATGTGTTATTTTAGAAGTCATTCTTGAGTTAATTTAAACTATGTATATTCTAGTTTTTAATAGAGGAATGACCTTTAATCCTATCTTAGGCTAAGATTAGCCACAAGGTAGTTGAGGGATATACTAACTACAGTAATGATAAGTCGTAATATGGATTACTTTATTAATATGGTGTATTTTTCAATATACATGAGGAAGGGTATTCAGTCGATGGTACTTGAAACTATAGTTATCTTTGAAAGATTATGAGTCAAACAACTATATTCTTTGACTAAAATAGAAAGAGTCTTTAATCATAAAAACCCTATGGTTTAAATGTCATAATCTTGCTTGTTTAGAGAATACAATGAGCATGAGAATAGGTTGATAGGACATTGAGTAGATGATAGGATGTCATAGACCCATGATTGCAAGAATGTAAAGAGGGAATCAATATATGTTATTTAGTCTTCTAAATTCTCACCTTAGAATTGTCAAAATGACTAGTAGATAAGGATTATGATATATCTTTATGACCAGAATGGTATAAGCAAGTCAAAAGAATTATTTATTTATATGAAAGAGTAATAAGAATGTTGTCTCCAAGTTGAGAAAAGAGTGAGTGAACATACGATTTTTTATATAAATGAAACTTTGGCCAAAGTAATACAAAAGTGACTGCTTGCATTGTCGGTTCACGGTGTATAGATAAGATAAACAATCAAAATGGGTCATACATAGCTAGAACTAGGCTAGAGTTGTAAAACTTGATTATCTTTAGCTAGGACACATCACTAGTTCTTAGATGACATATGGAATTAGTTGATTCTCATTATCTATTACCCTCGTGAAGGAAAGGGCCACTTCTAGAAGGAAGGTGAGTGGGGGACCACCAGTCTGTGATTGGAGGAAAAGGACCAAGGTGATGCTATCTCTCTCCTACAATTGACTACTAAAGACTTGTGGACAAGAATACAATGCTTATTTTTTAAATATTGTTAATAAAATTGTAAGTCATAAGAGATACGACCATTTGAGATATATGTACAATTGTTAGTCATGTGTGAAGAGATCTTCTTTTGAAATATGTATATTGCACTTGGATATTACAAATGTAATATATTGATTATGGATATTTCTCTTTATTTATTAAAAAAAAGAAGTGAGAATGTTTTCTTAATTATGTTTGAGTAAATCTAATATTCCAGTTGCAATGTTACACATGGTATCAGAGCTATTGGGTTCAACACTTGGACCTTGGAGCTCATTATGAGGTTTCACAAAATTGGCAAGATATGCTAATGTTAAAACATTTTTTATTGTTCCAGAATGGCAGGAAACAGAAGGACAAGAAACCGAGCCAAGAAAATAATACTTAGTGAAATTTCTAAGATCACTATTAAGTAAGAGCCAACTCCTGAACCAAATACTGAAGATATAGTGAGTTATGCAAAGGAAGCTTGGCTCATTGATTTCAAGACACTAGCTAATGCACTCAAATGTATCCACCTAGAAAGAAGGAAATGCCTTGAAGAGGAAAAAAGTATGTCAACCCAGATGTTCAAAGATAGCATGTTAGTGAGTTTCTTCACTTTACAATCATAATATTTTGCTCATGGAAATAATGTTAAGCTTACATAAAAATTGACTGTCAAGTCATATAATAGAATATACTACATATGGAGTATTGATATTTGTCTTCATAAGTCTCAGCTTATCATCTGCTTGGGAAGGAGAGCATCACCTGAGTGCTTTTCCTCCAACCACAAACTGACAGTCCCTCACTCAACTTCCTTCCTAGAAGTGGCCCTACCCTTCATGAAGGGAATAGATATAAGAAACCAATAGGTTTGCCATATGAGTCTCTAGTGTTGTGTCCTTCATAACTCATCATGATCATACAACTATAGATCCACTCTAACTATGTATGACACTACTAGATGGTTATGCCATATGGAGCATAGTGAACCGACTAGTGCATGCAGAGATGGATGCATTACTTTGGCTAAAGATTTATTATACATAGAATTTTCACAATGAACGTAGTCGATTGTTCACCCACATATAACTCGACTTAGAATCTATCTCATCCTATAGTGTTTATAGTTTGACCTACTCTAGTCATGGGATAAAATATTTGTACTTCCCATTTAGTCCATCTAACTTGGACTTCTGACAATGATCCTAGGAGTGCATTCCAAAAGTTTTCTTGTTACCTATGCAACAGGGAGCCTATGAATCCATGTCACTCTATTCCCTTTCTTTTTTTTCTAAGATTTAAATGTTCTTGGTTTCAGTTTCAAGACCATTCTTGGTCTTTGTCTCCATGAGACTAGTCACCATGTTCATCCCATTCCAATGTTTTTCATCAAATTTATATTGATTATAACACATCTTGTTATAGTCGATAGTTTAACATAAATTGATAATATAATAAAGAAGAGTATCATTTTTCCATTTTAGTAAGCTCTTTAGTCTAAAAAGATTCGATAGGTTTTTATCCCCATCTACTTCGTTCCTGAAGTAATACCATTATAAAAAGAAGATATTCATAAAAGTTTACAAAGCAATCAAGCTATCAAGCTCGTTCTCTCATTTCCCTTCATGGAAGTTAAGAGACATTTATGGTTTTATTTCTCTGGTGCTCGAAGCACTACATGTACCTAGTGCAATATTAATATATTACTATCATTTAATATCCTTTGAGTAGAGCAATAAGGCTCGCGACTCAAAGATAGTAAATGAAGCTCAAATATTTTATAAGATAAGGGTTTCCGAGTTGAACCTTGTTTAATTCTCACATATATATCCATGGTCTTGGTGCCATAGTCAACTTGAACCATTATAAATGTTCTCACCACTATTAGCATAAGATAAACATGGTTCAAATACAATAGTTCTCATCCCTAAGAAACTATCATAACGGTGCACATTATATATATAAAGAGTTGTCATGGAAGTTGAGTGGATAGAACTATCCACAACTGAGTATATATACAGGTGATTTTTGGCATCGAAGCATTATTTCAGATGTCAGTGGCTTTGCCACAATCTCATTTATAAAAGAAAGCAAAGATAACATTGCCTAAAAGGTGTCGGCCATAATGCACAATCCTATTACAATGTACCAAAACAACATTCAAAGCATGACAGTTTCAAGTTATATTATATTTCAAATCAATCATTTATGAGCTACCTGAAACATGCACCAATCCAAGAATTCTAACAATATACAGTGGTATTATCATTACCAGATGAACTCATCTGTACTCGTTAAGTCTCCTGACTCCAAATGTAAGTTCTGGGAGATAGTCTCCTTAATAATAATAGTTGACGACTCTAATATGTTCCAGTCATTCCTTTTGAGAGTTCTATTCCTCTATTCTTTCTAGACCATCGTCTCCTTTCTTTTTCACAATCCAAATCATAATCATAATCAGTGGTAACTTTAAGAAACCCCTCCTGAAAAAGGTATAAAATCCTAGCGAATCTTCCATTTTTTTGGAAAAGAATATTAATTTCTATTGGTGAATATTTCCTTCTTTTGAAAAAAATATTTAATTTTATTGGTGAATCTTTTAAATCACTAGAAATTTGTAGAAAATCCTAGCGAATCTTCACAAAAAATAGGAAAATGCATTAATTACCATGGTGAATCCTTCCTAAAAAACAAATTAAATTCATATGGAAAAGTAAAGGCCTGAAGGTGGCAATGATTGACTAGTTTAAGGTGTAGTGCTTATGTCTATAATTCCTTAATTCCTTACATTTTTAAATCATATATTGAATATTTTAAATTGTCCCTAAATTAATTTTCACCACCATTGATTTTATTTATAATCTAATTTGGGTTCTATTATGTGGACCAAAATGTACCCATCGAGCTCCAATGCCCATGGCGCCCAAAATTGCATTTGGGACACTGATTTTATTGGAGATCAACAACCCAAATGCAATTTTGGGCCCAATGGGCATTGGAGCTCCATGGGTACATTTTACCCATGGAATTTAACCCTAGCCTTTAGATTATAAATTGAGATCAATGACCATAATACAATTTTGAGCTCGGTCGACATTGGTGCTCCATGGGTACATTTTAACCCATGGAATACAACCGCAGTTGTTAGATTATAAATAGAATCAATGATGGTGATTAAAAATTGGTGATATGGCCCTAAAGTAACCAATAATTATATAATATTATTTGTGAATTAATTTCATTTTCTACTAAAACTTAAAAAATTTAGACAAATCTGATCTAATTAGGTATCAAATATTGTGGCAAATTTTTGAATTTAAAATTTTGATAAAATAAATATTCTAGCAATTTAACTAGGACTAAAATAAAACTTTGTAAAAATGTGATGATTCAGGTCACCTTATAGATTGTACTATTAGACAAAATTTGAATCCCCAATTTCCACTATTAGCCAATTGGCGAATATTAGCCACTAAAAAAATCACTGATCATAATCCCCTCCTCCTTCTTTTCTTTACGGGAATCACAAAACAAGAACTTAACTTCCCCATTGAACTCCCTCCATGTAGGGTTGTGGGTCTGAGGAAAACATGGTACCTGCTCCTCCATATCTTGCACTCCCTCCACTTTCTCCATGATCAGTGGGGAGTGGAGTTGTGCCATCTTGGCTTGGAAGAATGGCCTTGACACAAAGATTAACATAGCATATAAAAACTCAAGACTATCATATAATTATTACTTATATTTCACGTAAGTAATAATCGATAAAATAATCATATATTAACTATTGAACACCAAGAGAATTATCATCACAATATAGTGTTTTCAAAATTAGGAAAAGAATACGAATATGAGGTTGAGGTTTTCCTCCTTCCTTGTAATCAAAATTGATGACAACAACATTACTCGGTATAAATAAAATAACAATATATATATATCTCAGAAATCTACTATGAGAGACAAAATTTAAACTCTAAACATCAACAATGTTCTCTAAACATTATTTGACCCAAATCGACATGGGTAATGTTGAGAACCCTTAATGACCAATCAGCACTAGTTGAATAAAGATTGACTGAACAAGGGGAAGCTAACCGATACTTACCTTGTCTCGAAGGTTCACACGATGCACAAATTTGAGACTTCAAATGGCAAACCTGATCTTTCCAAAATATCTATCCCCTTCTCTCTAGTAATACTCTCCTTCCATTCTTGAAGGTGGAAATCTTTTTCCCTAGTTACACTCACAACCAATCAAACTTTGATCAATGTATCATCAACAAATTATTAGACATCATGCTTAAATAAACTCAACAAAATGTAATCTCATGTCTAATTCTAAGCATTAATCATAATCCATAACTTCAATGATTTATCCTGAGATTTTCCCAAACCTCAAATCATTAATCTATGATTACTTATCCATCTAATCACATGAAAGTAAGAATAAAACATAGTTAAAGTTTTGGGGATGTAACATATCTCCCCCCATAAGAATCATCATCCCTGATGATTTAGTGTTTCCATAGTTTATAACATAAAAAGAGTTTTTTTTTATCATAATAGAAAGATTAAAATAGATGAGTGAATCTTTGATAAATATCATCATAATTCTCCTAGGTGGCATTCTGTTTTGCATACTAGTCCCACTAGACCTTGCATTGAGTAATGTCTTTATTACACAAGCGTAGCTTACATGTTTCGAGCCCCTTGATGGGATCGATCATTACCACCCCTGGTTCCTTCACCTGTATAGCATTCCAATCAAGAATGGGAACATGATTATCTCCTGCAATATACTTTTTCAAATAAGAAACATGGAAAACATTATGCATCATGGCAAGAGCTAGCGGTAGAGAAATCATGTATGCAACTGGGTTGACCTCCTTGAGAACTTTGAAGGGACCCACATACCTAGGAGCTAGTTTAGATGTCTTTCCAAACTTAATAGAAATCTTTTGTGGTTTAGTTTTTAAGAGGATTTTTTCTCCCATCAAAAAATGCCTTGCGATGCACTTAGCATCTGCATAACTTTTCTACCTATCATTCGCTTCTGCTATCCTTTTCTTAATCAGATGGACTTGCTCTTCCATTTATGATAGCATCTCTGGACCAAGGCTAATCCTATCTTTTAGCTTATCCCAACTTATAGGAGTTCAGCACTTCCTTCCATATAATGCTTCAAATGGAACCATCTTAATAGTGGAATGATCGGAATTATTGTAGGCAAATTCCACAAGAGGAAGATAATCTTCCCACTTGTATTGTTGGTCCATGCAATACATCCTCAATAGATCTTCCATCACTTGGTTTACTCTTTCTATCTGACCATCTATCTTTGGATGTTAAGCAGAGCTTATGTTCAGTTGATTTTCAAGTGAGGAAAACAAGGTTTGCCAAAACCTTGATGTCATATGCGCATCCCTATTTGAGATAATCTTCTCAGGAATACCATGCAATTTGAATACTTCTTGCACAAATTTACAGGCTATGACTAGTGCCCCATCTATCAAATTCCTAGGTATGAAATGTGCTACCTTGGTGAGTCTATCCACCACAACCAGAATAGCATTGTGTCTATTTCTAGACATAGGAAGTCCTTGCATAAAATCCATGCCAATGATTTGCCGTTGCCATTCCGGAATCTCATGAGGGTACAGAAGTCCTTCTGAGTGATGGTGTTCTGCCTTCACCCTCTAGAATTCTAGACATCCAACTACAAACCTTGTAGCATCCCTCTTCATTCCCTTCCAGAAATATAATGGTTTTACATCAGCTAGCAATTTTATCACTCCAGGATGTCCTGAATAAGGTGTAGAATGAACCTCTCTCCATGCGATATTCCATAACTCCTCAGAGTTTGGAACATACATTCTTCCTTTAAACCTTAATAATTCATCTAGTTCAAAGTGGAATCCATCATACCTAGAATCATGAGGATTATTCAAAAGAGCTTGTTTTACCTGCTCATAGTGTTCAACTCCCTTGGACCTTTGCAATACCTGATTCCTAAAATCAGAATGTATGGAGATCATCAAGGAGATATGTATTCTCCTATTTAAGGCATCCACCACTCATTTTTCCTTGCCTTGTATATATTTAATCTCAAAATTGTAATCAGATATTAATTCTAACCATCTTCTCTCACGAGCATTCAGATGTGGTTGAGTAAACAAATAGTTGAGCCCTTGATGGTCTATTTTTAATTCAAAATGTTTCCCAAGTAAATAATGTCTCCACATTTGCAATGCATGAACCACTGCTGCCAACTCCAGATCATGAGGAGCATAATTCTGCTCATATGATTTCAATTTTTTGGATTCATAAGCAATAACTTGCCCATCCTGGGCAAGTACACCACCTAATCCTTCTTAGGCATCGATGATGACTACAAAATGGCCTTCCAAGCCAGGTACCTTTAAAATAGGCACCATAGTGAACTTTTATTTTAGTTGGTCAAATGCCTCCTGGCATTTCCCTGACCAATCAAATCTTTTGCCTTTTCTTTGTAATGAAGTAATAGGATAGGTAATTTTTGAAAAATTAGCCACAAATTTTATGTAATAACCTACTAGGCCTATGAAACTACAAACCTCATGCACATTTCTTGGTACTGGCCATTCCAAAATGGCTCTAATCTTTGTTGGGTCCACAACAATTCCCTTAGCTGAAATTATATGACCCAAATATTGTACTTCTTTTTGAAATAAAGTACACTTTGAGAGCTTTCGATACATTTATGTTTTCTTAATCTCTGGAGAACAATCCTTAGATGTTGAAGGTGTTCCTCCTCATTTTTGGAGTAAATCAAAATATCATTAAGGAATACTAAGACAAACTTGTCCAAACAATCTCTGAACACACTGTTCATTAAGTTCATAAATGTTGTAGGTGCATTCATTAACCCAAAGGGTAGGACAGTGAACTCATAGTGCCCATATCTGATTCTAAAGGTTGTCTTATGAATATCTTCATCTTTTAGCCTCAATTAATGATATTCTGATCAAAGATCAATCTTTGAAAACATAGTTGCCCCTAGTATTTGACCAAAGAGATCATCAATGCAGGGCAATCGATACTTGTTCTTTATCATTGCCTTATTTAACATACAATAATCTATATCCATAGCCGCAATGTACCATCTTTCTTTTTAACAAAAAATACTGGTGCTCCCTTGGGTGAAACATTAGGTCTTATCAATCCTTTTTTAAGTAGTTCCTGCAACTAAGCCTTTCGCTCCATTAACTCTGTCATAGTCATTCTATAAGGAGCTTTAGATATAGGTTCTGATCCTAGAATTATATCTATTGAAAAATCAAAATCCCTTTAAGGAGGTAATCCTGATAGTTCATCTGGGAATACATTAGATCAAAATATCGAAGAAAGGGGTACTTATCCATATTTGATCTCTCTTGATCTATGGATTCTCTTTCGTCAACTCCTTGGAGTTTCTGAGATTCATAGTACATCAAATCATCTTGGAAAACAAACTCTTTGTAACTATTTATTTTCTCCATTTTAACAACAAATAGTTGACATCCTTTTCTCTAGGCTCTTTTCATATGTAGGGCAAATATTTGCCTCAATTTGACCTCTCTAGCAGTGCCTTACAGAAAAAATTTATTCCGAAGGTCATCTAAGCATTCTATTGTTTAAAACAATCCACCTTAGCCTTATGTCTCCATAACCAATTTATTCCAAGGATGACATCATATGAGCCTAATGGGGCTACATAAAGGTTCACTTCAGTGGAAAAACTTGGGAGTTCAACCTTGGCCTCAAACAAACATTAGTCTACCTGAGCCGTTATCTGATTAGCATATATTCTACTAACCAAGTATTTTCCATGTAACCAACTTTTCTAGAAATCTTATTTAAAACTTTTGGAGAAATGAAACATTCTATAGCACTAGTATCTATCAAAACTAAAATTTGAATACCAATAAACTACATGCAGTTTCAATTGAATTAATTTGATACTCTACTTGCTTGATGTCCAAGGCTGTATGTATCCACTGTTGGAAAGCTGCTTGTTGTGAGGGTAAAGGATTTCCTCATGGCTGAGTCCCTTGTGTTTTATTGAGTCACTGATTGGCATAATGGTCATCGCCACATGAATAACACCCTCCTATGGGTCCTCACCTTTGATAGGGCTTTCCCAAATTGTCTCCATTTTTCTTGGAGTTATTATTGTTTTTCTTGTCACCCTTGGATTCATTCTAATTATCCTTAAATCCTTTGTCACCTTTCTTATTAAAATTTTGCTTATTGCCCATTTTCTTAAATGACTAGGAGGATTGGGACTAATTGAAGTTTTTATGGTTCCTTTCCCAATATGCAGACATGGATTTCAACTTTTGTTTATGTTTAATAGCTTTCTCATAAATTTGGTCCATTGTAGTGGGACCATGCACATCAACTTCACCTCTAATTTGGGTATTTAAGCCCATGATGAACTTTTAGATGTGAAATCTCTAATCCTGTTGATATTGGGGAACATATTTGAGGAGATGAGTGAATTTCTCCCAATACTCATTCATAGAGGAGTCACCCTATCTCATATTTTGGAAGTCTATAAGTTTCTGGTCAAAATACAACTGAGGCAACCATCTTTACCTAAACAATTTCAAAAACCTTTCCCAGGTTAGACTCATGGAGCTCAATTTTAACTCCATCTTCTTGTTCATCCACTAGGTGGATGCTTTTCTTGCCAATTGGTATGCTCCCCATACTACTTTGGTGATTTCAAAATAGTTTCTTATTTCAAAGTATTTCTCCATTTCTATAAGTCATGCCTTCATGACATCTCCACTTATAGTCCCATCAAATTTGGGAGGTGTAATCTTTTTTATATCTCTGGATAATTCTAGATCCAAGTGGCTCCTTTTATCCTCATCTTGTCTCATTTTAGAGTTATTCTCTCCACATCCACTTTGGGTGGTTTTTTCATGATGTTCCTCATCTTCACCCCCATGGAAGGCTTCCTACCTAGGTCCATTCTGACCCCTGACCTATTGCTCTAAAGTTCCAATTCTTTCCCTCGTCTCATGGAGCATAGGAAGGATCTAGTCAAGTTTTGAATTGGAGTGACCAGAACGTTTCCCTTCCTCTTGGCTACCCCCAGTGCTGATTCTTGTTCAAACCACACTACAATCTACTTAAACTGAAGTTTGCAAGTTAAGCATTCAATTAGTTTTTCATACTATTGAATCCATTTATAAACATAAATCCATTCTCATTTACAGAATCTTAAACAAGAAAGGAAAGCTTTTGCCAAAATTTTAAAATTGCATTATAGTATCCATGGATCACACAATATCCATCATTCATTACAATTATTTACATCTTGCAACTGCAAGTCACTTTCAGAAAGGGAGATCTTCCCAGGTTTATCCTCATCCTTGAGGTTTACCAAGTCAGACTTGGGAGGTGGATGTACTCGCAGGTACTCATCCATGACCTCCTAAATGATAATAGGAGCATTAGGACCACTTCTAAATGGTAAGTCCTTAGGTGCAGAGGGTTTCACTGATTCATTTTCAAAGGTAGGAACAATAGCCTTAAATTCTTTGTCATTTTGTTGCTTGATGCATTTAATAGCATCTACAAATATTTTAGTATCAGATAACCATGCGCCTTCCAGGTAACCAGTTTGACCTAGACATTTCATTCTTGAGGCTCGCTCCCTCATAGCCTTTAGGTAATGTCCATTTCCCATTACCTTCTTCCTTGGTGTCATTCTTGTTCTTACCATTATGGAAAAAGAACATCCAAACATTAGCAACTATTAATGTCTGAGGAAGTTTTCATTCAATGAGCTCATAGGTCCATGTATTGAACCTTGTAGCTATGATACCATATGTAACATGTCATCTCATATTACTTAGAAATTACATTCCCATTTTACCATCAAATAAATAAAAATCATGATTATGATAATCATATGTTTAACAAACACTAATCATTTGCATAATGATTACATAAAAAGCATATTCTTTTTTTTTCAATATTTTTAAACTGAAATGTATAACATGTTCAAAGATAGCATGTTAGTGAGTTCCTTCACTTTACAATCATAATGTTTTGCTCATGGAAATAATGTTAAGTTTACATAGAAATTGGCTATCAAGTCATATAATAGAATATATTGTATCTGGAGTTTTGATATTTGTCTTCATAAGTCTTGGCTTGTCATCTACTTGGGAAGGAGAGCATCACTCAAGTTGTTTTCCTCCAACCATAGACCAGAGGTCCCCCACTCCACTTCCTTCCTGGAAGCAGCCCTACTCTTCACAAAGGGAATAGATATAAGGAACCAATAGGTTTGCCATCTGAGTCTCTAGTGTTGTGTCCTTCATAACTCATCATGGTCATACAACTATAGATCTACTCTAACTATGTATGACACTAATAGATGGTTATGCCATCTAGAACACAGTGACCCAACTAATGCATGTAGAGATGGATGCATTATTTTGGCCAAAGATTTATTATACATAGACGTTTCACAATGAACATAGTCGATTGTTCACCCACATCTAACTCGAGTTAGAAGCTATCTCATCCTATAGTGTTTATAGTTTGACCTACTTTGGTCATGGGATAAAATATTTGTACTTCCCATTTAGTCCACCTTAACTTGGACTTTTGACTCTGATCTCAGGAGTGTATTCCAAAAGTTTTCTAGTTGCCTATACAATAGAGAACTTTTGACTCCACGTCACTCTATTCACTTTCTTTTTTTTAAGATTTAAATGTTCTTGGTTTTAGTTTCAAGACCATTCTTGGTCTTTGTCTCTATGAGACTAGTCACCATGTTCATCCCATTCCTCTATGTTTTTTTATCAAATTCATATCGATTATAACACATATTGTTATAGTCAATAGTCTAACATAAATTGATAATATAATAAAGAAGATTATCATTTTCCATTTTAGTAAACTCTTTAGTCTAAAAGACTCGACATGTTTTTATCCCCATCTACTTCATTCTTGAAGTAATACCATAATAATAAGAAGATATTCATAAAAGTTTACAAAGAAATCGAGCTATCAATCTCATTCTCTCATTTCCCTTCATGGAAATTAAGAGACACTCATGGTTTTATTAACTATTAAACACTAAGAGAATTATCATCACATTATGGTGTTTTCAAAATAATCATATATTAACTATTGAACACCAAGAGAATTATCATCACATTATGGTGTTTTCAAAATAAGGAAAAGAATACGAATACGGGGTTGAGGTTTTCTTCCTTCCTCGTAATCAAAATTGACGACAACAACATTACTCAGTATAAACAAAATAACAATATATATATATCAAAAATCTACTAGGAGAGAAAAATTTAAACTCTAACCATCAACAATGTTCTCTAAACATTATTCGACCCAAATCGATGTGGGTAATGTCAAGAACCCTTAACGAGAAATTGACACTAGTCGAATAAAGATCGACTGAACAAGGGGAAGCTAACTGATACTTACCTCGTCTTGAAGGTTCATGTGATGCACAACTTTGAGACTTCAAATGGCAAACCTGATCTTTCTAAAATATCTATTCCCTTCTCTCTAGTGATACTGTCCTTCAGTTCTTGAAGGTGGAAATATTTTCCCCTAGTTAAACTCACAGCCAATCAAAATTTGATTAGTGTATCATCAACAAATCATTATACATCATGCTTAAATAAACTCAATAACATGTAATCTCATGTCTAATTCTAAGCATTAATCATAATCCATAAATTTGATGATTTATCCTGACATTTTCCCAAATGTCAAATCATTAATCTATGATTACTTATCCATCTAATCACATGAAAGTAAGAATAAAGCATAGTTAAAGTTTTGGGGATGTAACAAAATAAGAGGAAAGATACCGAGGTTTGAGGGTAATAATGCAATCATAGAAGAAGAACATTTGAGACACTTTATTAATGTCAAGTTAATGAATATGAAATTGATTACAAGGATGTGATGATGAAGTTGTTCATGCATTCTTTGAAAGAAAGTGTGAGAGAGCACCGTACAAAATCCTTCTAGACAATAGTGTTGATTCTTGGGAGGAGTTCATGAGAGTTTTCAAATTACAATATGGAGATAGGATAGATACCAAATTTCCTATACACGAACTTACAACCATAAAGAAAGGGATAAATGAGATAGTGGTGGATTTCAACAATAGATTCATCATGACTACATGAGGAAGATGCCACCAAATTTTAGACCAAATGAGTCAATGTGTTTGGTCCTTTACTGTGGTGTTTTAATGCCAAGATAGGATATTGTCTCTAAGACAAGAATCCATAAACTTTGAGTGAAGCTTATGCCACTACAATAAATGTTGCCAAAGTAATATGAGGGCATTAAGAAACATATCAAGATGTTAGATGTGAAGATTTCACAGCCAGATAGGGAAATCTCAAATAAGCCTATCATTGTTGAAGATAAAGCTAAAGTAATGGGTGCCATGAAGAACCTGTCATATAGAGTGGCAATGAATGAGAAAGGGTTACCACCAAATAATGTTACAACACATTTCAATGAAGGTCAAAAGTTCCATAATATGGCTTATAACACTAATTGGTCCAAGAGACTACAACAAAATGGTAGACAAGTAGTTCCTAAATAAGGAAAATTTAGGAAACGAGGCAAGGAAACCCCAAACCCTTTGTGAAGAGACCATATGAACCTCCAAGAGGTGTCATTGTGGCATGAGACACTCTATCTCCAACATGATCCAATGAAGTGTTTAGTTACCCTCATAATTATTAAGGAGGACGGGTTCCCTAATGAGGAGGGTGGTGCAAAATTATGAAGATGACATTGTTTGCTTGATGTATTTGAATATGAGTCTATGGACTAATAATTTGAGTACATTAACCATGTTACAACTGATCAATTTTTCAATATGGTCATAATACTAGTCCAAATCAATGAGTTACTCACTAATGATTCTAAACACCTTAGGGAGCTCATGCATCAATACAAGAGATCCAAGCCATCAAACAAAGACATATAGGCCCTCACTAATGCAATAGTAATGCAAGTCCAATGTGGTTGCTAGTTGAGAAAGAGGCAAGTGCCTACAAAAAATAAACTAATGCTAGACCAAATATAGTTGACACAAATATTGAAATGGAGAGGCAAAGGGTGGAATTTGAGACCAAGAATAATGGCACCACAAAGAAGATGATTAGGAAAGAAAATAAATCTAGTGTGGCAACCAACGGTATAGAAGAAGCATGTACCCAAAACTCATGAACCTATTATGCCATCAAGTACTATAAATTATCATGGGAAGAAAAATTTAGATGATGATGAAAGATTAGCTTAGACCATACTACTAAAAGAACAAAATAGAGACAAAGAAAGGAGTAGAGAACCAAAAGGTAAGGATGTTACTTCTTGTAGTCAAATTATGCCATTCATTCCTAATGTAAATGACTTAACAGTCCCACAAACTATTCCTCTATCCAATTACAACCCCATTGATGTGGCTCAAATCATGAGCCAAGTTAGAATTTTAGTGCCCATAGGGGAACTCCTTTGAATTCCTTAGTATAGGGAAAGATTTTTCTCATACATCAGTGTTGTAAATGAATAAGACAAACCTCTAATTGTTCTTAAAGATATTGAAATTGAAAAGGACATCCCATAAGTCTACCTAGGAACCTCCATGGTTAATAGTTAGTTGAACATTAATCCTTTCTATACCACTTTGTTGATCAATGGATGGTTAGTTCACAATTGCATGTTAGATAGCAAAGCCTCAAGTAATAATACACCTCTTCAAATTAGGAATGAGCTAGGTCTACAAGTTTCCAACTCAGATGATAAATGTTTTTCCATGGATTCCTGGGAAGTGAATGTTATTAGAGTAGTACATAATGTAGAAGTTTAACTTGTTGCATAACCTGGTAAGTCATTCCTAATGGATATAATAATTGTTGATTGTTAGTGATAAGTCACTAACAGGGAGAGGAGGTTGGTTAGGAAGACTAGAGCTAGAAAATCAAGAGTTGTGATTTAGAAGATCAAAGAGGTCAACAAAAAGAAGATTTTCTTGTAAGGATTGCATTTGAGGAGTTGCATATTTATTTATGTTTGTTTTTATTATAATTCAAGGATAAGAGCTAAATCTAATATTTTTCCCATGAAGATGGATAATTGATTTGTAATTGCAAATATTGTAAAATAATAAAGTTTCATTTAACATATTTATATAGTGGCTTGTGTGATTTGAGCTCCATAGTATGATTTTATAGTGTTTGTATTAGGTTATGTGGTTGGATAGTCTTTCATTAGATTCCATCTATAGTGGTATCAAAGAATGTTTTGATTCTTGAAGAAAGAGGTAAAATATCTTCTAGGAAGTTGAGTCATTACATAGAAGGTATCTAGAGCCATCTTGGTTGTTGATAGAGTGCTGACAATGACATAGTTGACACCACGATACTAGTTCTAATTAAAAATGCCTCCATGAAGAGTGGATAGAGGTCAAGATGTTACTAACATAGTAGAAACAAAGGTCACTTTTTTGGTTTATACACATGGGTGATCCCACAATAGTGTGTCCCTCTTTTTGGCCAAAGTGGGACATTGAAATCAACATTTCAAACCAATTTTTTACTTTTTGTCACTTACAACAATTAAATCGTTAAGAATTCAAAGATGATGTGAACTAGTGATTTTTGAGATTTCATGTGGAGATTATATATAATTTAAAAAATAATTTGTAAATTTGTTTATGTAATTTTTAATAACTTATTTTTTATAGTTAACAATATTTTTTAAAAAGTGGCATTTATTCCATAACACAACATTTTTTACAAAAAGGATAAAATTATAATTTATTAAGCATAGACTGATAACACCAATATTGAGTGCACACATATTATTTATAATTTTTTGTTGCATAATTTATTTATTATTAATTTTTTATGTGAGATTAATTATAATTTAGACATAGTTTTATTCCATAACTCATATTTTTTTTTTGTATATACCCAAATTAACATTTTTTTATTGAAACAAGGACATCAATATGTAGTGCATAGATATTTTTTAGAAATTTTTTTTTTTTTTTAATTTTTCCATGTGTGTGGAACAAAGACCTTGATGTTTGGTGAAAAACCTATGTTCACTAAAAAATAGAATTAATAAATATAACACTTAAATTAAATATATTTGAAATTATACTTTTTGTAAATCTTACCCTAAGGGCTACGATCCTATAAATTATCCTGTCATGTTAAATCCATTTACTAGTCCAACCCAAGGTTTGAAATAGAAAAATCTAGGGAAAATCAAGTGACCAAGGTGGAGAGGCCTATCCAAGGACCTTTGTTCAAAGGACCTTCATTTGAAAGTATCCAAGGACCTTGATTTGAAGGTATCTTCGAATGAAGGTCCTTGGATGGATTTTAAAAATATTTAAATAATTAAAAAAACACCTTTGTTTGAAGATGTCCTTTGAATGAAGGTGATTTTTGACTCACCTTCAAATGAAGGTACCTTCATTCAAATAAAAACCTTTGAAGGAAGTTGTTGGCAATTTTTTTGTCACTCACCATGAAAAATTATAATGTCCCACAAGTGGGACACACTATTGTCGGTTCACCCACATACATGTTTTTGCATCTGTGAAAGTGAAAAAAAGTCACTTTTGTGCATCCTTTACTTAACCAGTTTTTATCATTTGGGTTTTAGAATATTACAAAATGAAAACATAATTCTACATTTCATATTTTTACACCATGTTTATATTGTATCTTGATGTACTTCAAATCATTACCCTATGTACAACTAACTCTACTTTTTAAACAAAAAGTTGCCACTTTCGTGTCATTTTTAGCCTTCATTAGCTTACACTAACCTTTTGGTATGTGTGATTTGAATACAGATTCACACCCACACCAAATTGGGAGCAAAATGTAAGCTATAGAAGTTCATACATATTGTGCACTTTTATGCATTTGTTTTATGCCACTTTATACACATGTCATAAATAAATAGTAAGAATCCTCAATTCAACCTATTTGGCACACAGACTAACTTCTACTCTAGAACCTATCAACCATTTTCCAGCTCTAGGTTACCCCAATTTTATCCAATCCACATTTCATCTTTTTTCACCTAAGGCTAGGTTGAGTTGCATGACCTAATTTGTGGTAGGTAACATAGCATGATGTAGTCCACCTTATTCAAAATTCAAAGTTCTTGTTCAAATTTGACCCTTTCAAAAATTGTCGTTATCTCATCAACTTGTGTGTCAAAAAATTGAATTGAGTGATTAAATATCTATTTAAGGACATGATTTGTTAGGTCATTAGACCATACAATTGGAAATCACATAATCGCTTGAAAGACTAATTAATTCAAGAGCACTCAAAAGCTACATTTCTACACTTAAGCACTATACTACTTCATCAATACATTAGATTTGATACTTGGTGTATTTGAAACATCACATTGTCTTCTCTAGGAGTTTGACTACTATCGAGACTAGCCTAGAATTTCTCATCTCAAAGTAACCCTCGTTGTACTTCTCAACATAGCCATATTCATAACTATAGATCTGAAGTGAAGGTAATTGAATTTATGAGTCTATGTTAGTACAGGATAGGCCACATCAATTGGGTTGATTTGCACGACATGAGCTAATCTAAAATTTGGTCACACAATATGGCCTAGTCTATAGTATTTAATTCTTCTTTGCAGAGTCTTTTTACTAGTTGACTACTAATCTATATCTACATTTCAAGTTCAAATTATCTAACATTACATACTAACCAATCAACTATTTATCCAACCAAAAACAAGTTAACTTCTAAATCAATCTTTTATTACTATAAGTTCTTAATCATTTATTTAAATTTTATTCAAAATTAATATCGTTTTAGTAATTTTAATTAAATATAAATTACTCTAGGTATATCAATAACATTCTAGTATAACACCTTTTATTTCTTTACAATTCCATTAGAATCCAAGAAACATGGAATAATAAACAACTTTTGATCATAGGTGATTTTAATTGGCTATGGAACTAAACTATTGAAACAATTTTGATTGTATGAATAAATTAATACAAGAGAACGTGGAGGGTTACAATTATGTTCCAACAAAAATAGTAGCTATGAGTAAGTGATGTACTCAAAACTATGAGTAAGTGAAGTATGCGAATAACATTTTAATTTTTTATTCAAATTTATTATGTAGGATTATAGTTGAGTATTCAAAGTTGTGTAAACAATCAATCTTTTTCAATTAAAGATAAAAGATTAGAACATCTATTTTGTCAAAATCATCTGAAATACTATCTCAGTTTCATTCTTTTAAAAGTTATAAACTTTGTATTCAACAAAAACTTAGTCTAAAATACTTTTTAATAAATCATTCAACTTTAACAATGAACCAAAAAGCAACTTTTTTACTCACTAATAAAATTTCACATTCATACACCTTAAATTACCAGACTAGATAAAACTAGAATTAAGGAGACCGAGTGGTTGCTTGTTAGGAACTTGTCGAGCCCAAATATCCACTTTCATGTCATGTTTTGATTCCACGAGAATTAAAAAAGATGAAGTGCCGCCTACCTATTCCAACAACTCTAGGTCGCTAAGTTCGAAGTTTTTTTTGACCAAGACGTGCAAGCAGCTTCGCTTCACCTGTCTTTACCCCTGTCCTTAGCTCTGTGATAGCTTTACATTATATCCTTATGCTCTGAAATGTAGTAGAAATATTGCCATGTTATCCATTGTTGGTGGAGTAGTCTGTATTTGAAGGTTCTTCTCAAATTTTCATTGCTGGTGGAAAAGTCTCTATTTGAAGGTAATTTTTGTATTCTAGTTGGATGACAACAGATTCTTGTAACCATGCCATTATCGCAAAGAAACATCATCTCTTTTTTCTTTCCAAATTATAGATAGAAATTTCGAATTTATGCAGATTTTGGACACTATTCTTAAATATTATCTATTTTAACAGTTACATTTCAATTTTTGCCAATAAAAATAGGACAAATATTTACCACTTTTTGTTGTGAATGAAATGTAAATTTGGTATTGTCTATTTGACCATTGAAATGGATGATATTTAAGTAGAGTGATTTTGGACAAGAACATCATTAGTGGCTCTCTAAATTCCATTATATTAAAACAAAACATTATTATTATAATTAAATTTTGTGTCATTTCTCTTTTTGGTGAGATGTTTGTATATTTAAGAGAGTAATTAGGGGAGAGGATTCAATAGCTCAATATGGTGTCATATATTTAAGTTTCACTTATTGTATAGTATATGTGCACATGTATATGTATAACTATATTTTTAAGGTGTACAAAATAAAAGATAATGGTTGTAAGAGAGGATCTTTTGTACAAATTATGAAAATAATTTTTTTTTCAAAAATTACATGTGCATCTTTTACAAAATCTATCCTATGTGTAAAGACACATAAGTCAATTAAATTCAAGTTACACTCCTAGATGATTACTTAATAGTTCCTCATAAATAAATGTATATTTCCACTACTCGGGCCTTCAAGTGCAAAGTTATCCAAATTTTCTTTAAGGTGTAAGGATCCTCTATTAAAAGTACAAATCAACTTCACTAGCAAATCAAGAGTCACTTCACTCAACCAAAAAAAGAAATATCTAAAACTCAAAAACAATCAAATTTTTGACTTACATTTAAAATTCAAACTAGATAGTTGTAATTAAATGCATTCTATATTTTAAAAAAAAATTGAGAGACAAATAATCTATAAATCTATTTTAGAAGGCAAACCACAATTTTTATTTAACCACATTTTTTTTTTTTAATTCTAAATATTCTCTAGAAGTTCTATAAATTTTGTCATAACTAGTCAAATACATTTATTAGCTCACAAGTATAACATTTATATATTTTTTTTTATTTTTTTAATAAAAAATTAAAACTACACTAATTTAAATTTAAATTTACAATTTATATATTGACATTTACTTTATTTTTCAAATTTTTTTATACATGCAAAATTCTATATAAATATATTTATACAACTATATATACATATATAATCCTATATTGAGTATGACCACATTTGCATTAGTATAACTATATATGTCCATTACTTGCAAATCAAATAGCTTGATCAAACCATTGTTTTATAGCGTAGAGCTACCATATGTCTCCAATATGAAGGACCTGTATTAGAGAGATTTTAGCATGGTGGCTAAGCAAGATTTTTCAAGCACCCCTGAAGTCAATGAAGTTGCCTCCCCACAAAACAGTCAATTTTCAAGTGTTTTTCCATACTGGATTGTAAGGATAGGTGACTAAAATCAGTTTGTAATAATTGGACATGATTATGTCCATGAAATGGGAAGGGCAATAGTTGCCAATGAATCTCCAAAGCTGGATAAATGTAGAAGAATATGGAAGCTAGAGGAAGCAATACAAGTAACGAGTAGATGAAAATTAAAAACAAACAATGTGGTATTTTAAAACACTTATAATCCTAATAACTAGTTTCTACTCAATGTAAATAGGGAACTCCAAGTATTCGAAGCATCCCATTTCTCAAGTTGAGGGGAACTGTTAATGTGTTAATCTTTGGATTAACACAAGCAGTTGTATATAATTAGTTTTTAGTTAATTTTTTTAGTTTTGCTTTTAGTTCCCGCAGTTTAATGAGTAATTCTTCATTTTGATAAGTGAATAATATCTTCCATTCTCCCTTTCATGAATCGTGGCCTGATAATGGTATCAGAGCCACGGAAAGAAAATCTTCATTCATCTAAATTGTGTGCAGTTGTGGCATTAAAAAATTTCTGTCTAGTCAAAGAAGATTGTATGTGTTCTATGAAATCTGTTCAAGGTATTGAAGTTAAACCCTTTGTAGTGGCGCTTGTCTCTTTTTGTCATGCCCAAATCAATACATTCTAGCGATTCCCCAATCTGGATGCTACAGCAGTGCTGGTATGCAAACAAACCAGCAGTTTCCTCAAGGTTTTTGATGGTTTTTGAAGTGGCGCCTATCTGCTAATTCTTGGAAGGCGTTTTTGACCATTTTTTACTGCATTTTTGAGTGGCTCCTGTTGAAAGGAAGAATTCGGTGTCAAACCTTCTGGCGACTGTCTCCTGATTTGAACGTTTGAAGTTGCCTCTCTGCTGTCTGCTAAACAGGCTGTGCATACACAGTTCGCTGGTGCAGGTGCCATCTTTTTTTTTGGTGAAAGTTTAACATACAAAATAGTTATTTATTTTCTGCCACATACAATCAGATATTGCTTTTTCAATACAAATTCTGCCACATAGAAAACAGCCAGATACTGTTTTTTCAATACAAATTTAAGCCAACAACAGTTGAGAAATAAATTATAATTCACAATGCAGTCTGTTGTCTCAATGATTGGGGAACCATCAATTGGAAAAGAAACATGGGTAGAATGGTACAGGAAAATAGAAAACACTTTGATTTTTATTGATTTGTGGTATAATATTTGTCATGGAGATGTCCAACCTTCAACACCAACTGATGCTAAAGAAAAAGAAATTTAGCAATATAAAAATTATAAAGCTTTGGCCTTGATATGGGCTTCTATAAATGGAGAAGTGTTTAGGCACATACAATGGTGTAAATTTGCTTGGGATGCCCTTAGAAAATTGAAAGATCTCTATTATTCTCATTCTGAATTGGAATTTATTCAGTTACAATTGAAACTGTTTAATCTAGAATTGAAAAATGGTTATGTTATGAGTTTGGGATCTGAAATTAGGGTCATAAAACATGATATTGATGTTGCTGGTACAAAAGTTGATATATATCTCACAGCCTTAATAAAAGCACTTCTACCAACACACTCTACTTATTTAGAATCTCTTCAAGAAAGTAATCAGTTGAACACAATTACTTTTGATGCATTGGTTGCAAAGTTGGCAAAACGTGAGAAGGCCTTTGGAAGGAAAATTGATAACATTGGTGAAAATGTTTGTCTTGCTCAACAAAAAGATAATCCTCCTAATAAAAACTCTTTTAGAGGTGGTCATAGTGATAGAGGAAAAGGTAGAGGTCAATGGAAAAATAGAGGTAGAGGAGGTGCCAATGGCAAAGGGCACTTCCACAATGAAAACCAAAATGTTAGACAACACTTGTATTGTAAAAGATGTGGTTGTAAAGGGAGTCATGAAGCCCATGAATGCAAGATCTCATGGGATAAGATAGAAACTTCTTTCAAACCAAAAGATAAATCACACTACAATGACAAAGCATCAGGAACAACCCAATTTGCATGTGGTAGTGATAATGATGAATATGTACTTTCTGTTTCAGATTTTGTTTATTATAATTCAATTAATACTTCATGGCATAATGCTTTGGTCTTAGATACTAGAGCCACACAACATATGACATTTAGGCGTGATTATTTTGAAGATTTTCATGGATGTGCATGTGGTCCCATCTATTTGGCAGATAAACCAAGTCTTACTTGCCTCTTGGCAAAGGCACTATTCGGCTTAAGTTGCCTGGTCTTCTAGATTTTGTACTTCATGACGTTTTGTATCTTCCTCAATTGCAACCTAACTTGTTGTCACTAGTCTTGATTGGGCAACAAGGCTACTTCATTTTGTTGGAAGATGGACAAATAGTTGTTAGAAAGAAATCCAATAATCAAGTTGCATTTACTGGTTGTGAAGAAGGCAAGTTATTAAAACTTCATGGTGAGTCCACACTTTCAAGGAGTTTTGCATATCTCACTGAACAAAGTACTATTTCTCCTAGTCTTTTGTGGCATGCTAGATTTGGACATGTTAACTATATGACAGCATTTGTATCATGCAAAAGAATGGTGTTGCTGGTTTGCCCACTTTGTCTAAGATAGTTGAAAAATGTGAAGCTTGTATTCTTACAAAACAGCATAGAGATTCTTTCCCTCGTTCCACTTGGCAAGCACATAGAAAATTGCTAATTGATTCAAAAGCACTAAAAATATACATTTCTACACTTAAGCACTATACCACTTCATCAATACATTAGATTTGCATATTTGGTGTGTTTGCAACATTTCATTCTCTTCTCTAGGGGTTTGACTACTATTGAGACAAGCCTAGAATTTCTCTTGTCTCAAAGTAAGCCTCATTGTACTTCTCAACACAACCATATTGAGAACTATGTCTAATGTGAAGGTGATTGAATTTATGAGTCTATGTTAGTAGAGGATAGGCCACATCAATTGGGTTGATTTGCATGACATGACCTAATCTAAAATTGGGTCACACAATATGGCCTAATCTATAGTATTTAATTCTTCTTTGCAAAGTCTTGTTACTAGTTGACTACTAATCTATATCTAGATTTCATGTTTAAACTATCTAACATAACATACTAACCAATCAACTATTTATCCAACCAAAAACAAGTAAACTTCTAAATCATTCTTTTATTACTATAAATTCTCAATCATTTACTTGAATTTCATTTAAAATTAATATTGTTTTAGTAATTTTAATTAAATATAAATTACTCTAAAGATATTAAATTCTAGTATAAAACCTTTTATTTCTTTACAATTCCATTAGAATCCAAGAAACATGGAATAATAAACCACTTTTGATTATAGGTGATTTTAATTGGCTATGGAACTAAACTATTGAAACAATTTAGACTTATGATTAAATTAATACAAGAGAAGTTGGGGGCTTGCACTCTTCCAACAAAGATGGTAGCTTTGATTAAGTGAAGTACTTAAAACTATGAGTACATGAAGTAGTGAATAACATTTTAACAAACATTTTTATTTTTTATTCAAATTTATTAGGTAGAGTTATTAAGTATTCAAAGTTGTGTGAATAATCAATCCTTTTCAATTAAATATTAAAGATTAGAATATCTATTTTGTTAAAAAAATTTGAAATACTATCTCTGTTTCATCCTTTTAAAATGTTATAAATATTGTATTCAACAAAACTTAGTCTTAATACATTTTATAAATTATTTAACTTCACCAATAAACCAAAAGCAACATTTTAACTCACTAATAAAATTTCACATTTATACACCTGTAAATTATCAGACTGGATAAAACTAGAATTAAGGAGACCGAGTGGTTGCTTGTTAGGAACTTGTCGATCCCAAATATCCGCTTTCATGTCATGTTTTGATTCCACGAGAGTAAAAAAAGATGAAGTGCCTACCTATTCCAACAACTTTAGGTCGCTAAGTTCCAACTTGTTTTTGACCTAGACGTGCAAGCAGCATCGCTCCACCTGTCATTTAGCTCTGTTATAGCTTTACATTATATTCTTATGGTCTGAAATGAAGTAGGAATCTTACTATGTTATCCATTGTTGGTGGAATAGTCTGAATTTGAAGGTTCTCAAATTTTCATTGCTCGTGGAATAGTCTGTATTTGAAGGTAGTTTTGTAAGAAGATCAGTTTTTCATGGTTTTGTAAGAAGATCCATTGTTGATGAACCTGTGTGAAAATATCTTTGGGAATCCATAACGAATAATGTCAACAGAGGAAAATGGTGAAGGATCGAGATCTATCTCGTTGTACGATGATGTGATAGAAATGATAGTGGCCTTCCTTTCTATCTCAGATGTTCCCAAAGCGGCTCTCGTTTGCAAGCAATGGCATTCTTTCATCGCTTC
Source organism: Cunninghamia lanceolata (assembly GCA_027924645.1). Classification (NCBI taxonomy): domain Eukaryota; kingdom Viridiplantae; phylum Streptophyta; class Pinopsida; order Cupressales; family Cupressaceae; genus Cunninghamia; species Cunninghamia lanceolata. Next base: position 2,944,308 of record BSBN01001291.1, on the reverse strand, counting down.
CAGTCCTATTCGAAGAGCGCTCTCGCATTCCTTTCACAAATGCAAACCCTGGCTATTTCTTTTGGGAGCCAACAAAAGACGAGGTTTGGGGTTCGATCCCGTGGCCCGCAGGTGGATCCGTCTGCCGCCCTTCAGCCTTAATCCCAACGAACAAGACACAGTCTTTATGGAAGGCAACGGATTTCTGTTTTCTGTTTCCGGCGACCGCTTAAAATTTACGGATAGTTTCTTAAATCCGCGAAAATGGCGAGAAAGTGCTGCGGCTATGCGAGTGTGGCGACAGAATCCGGTCATTTGCCACGATCAAGGGAAAGTAATTGTGATCGGAGGAGTTCATAAGTTGGAAGAAAATGCATTGAGTGTGGAGATGATTGACTTGAAATTGGGGGACTGGGAAATGTGTGATCCATTGCCAACGGAATTCAGACAAAGCGCTTCATCCACCTGGCTTTCTTCGGCCGTCTTTAATGGCAAAATTTATGTATTGGAAAAATGGAAGGGAGATTGCTGCTGTTATGGGTTGCAGAGCAAGCGGTGGGGAAAGGTGATGAGTGTGAGACCGTTGGCGTCGTCGTCTTCTTCTTCTCAATGTATTAAACATTTCTGTTTAGCGTGCAGGGTTGGATTTGTTTTAGCGGGATTGATCAGAGAGAATGGAGAACTGAGTTTCCGGATGTGTAATGTCGAGGAGAATAAGATGGAGTATAAGGAGGGTACGGAATTACGAATGCCTGGTGAAATGTTGAAATTAATTGCAGGCACAGAAACGAGCGAGGAAGAGGAAGAGGAAGAAGAATTTTCATCATATGCAGAGCACATCGAATGCAGGGGCGCGGGCGATTTGGTGTATGTATTCAGCAAATCAAGGTATGTGAGCAAAAGGCGCGTTTGCTTATTTGATTTCAGCACAGGCGTTTGGGAGATCTTGGCAGAAGATAATGGTTCGTTTACGAATTGGCGAGAGAGAGTAATGTTTGTTTGTTGTCCAGTTACGCTTGATGAGACGTCGCTGGTTTTCAAAGCATAGAGCCGCTAAAGGAAACAATGCATTGGATTTTTTTCTTTTTATGAAATTTGTGTATTCTAGTTGGATGAACAAGCAGATTCCTGCAACCATGCCATTATCGCAAAGAAACATCTTTTTTTGTTTCAAATTATAAATGAAATTCCCAATTTCTCTAGATCATGTAGATTTTGGTTGGCTATTCTTAAATATCATTCATTTCAACAGTTAAATTTCAATTTTGGCCAATAAAAATAGAACGAATATTTACCACTTTTTGTTGTGAATGAGGTGTAAAATTACTATTGACTGTTCAACCATTCAAGTAGATGATATTTAAGTAGAGTGATTTTAGACAAAAAACAACATTAGTGCTTTCTAAATTCCATCATATTAAAACAAATCATTATTATTATAATTAAATTTTATGTCATTTCTTTTTTGGTGGGATGTTTGTTCATTTAAGAGAGTAATTAGTGGAGAGTAGCTCAACTTAATGCATAGTATATGTGCACATGTATATGTATAACTATATTTTTAAGGTGTACAAAACAAAAGATAATGGTTGTAAGGATCCTCTACGAGAAGGATCCTTACAAAGATATCCAAGTTTGCTTTAACTTCCACTTAACATTAATAGGTGTAAGGATCCTCTACAAGAAGTAAAAATCAACTTCATTAGCAAACAAAGGGCCACTTCACTCAAATAAGAAAAAAATATATCTAAAACTTTAAAACAATCAAATTTTTTTACTTACATTTGAAATTCAAACTCAAAACTTGTAATTAAATGCATTCTAAATTCAAAAAAAAAAAATTGAGAGACAAATAGTCTATAAATATTCTCTCTAGAAGTTTTGTAAATTTTGCCATAACTGGTCAAATACATTTATGATCTCACAAGTATAACATTTATATTTTTCTTGTATTTTTTATAAATAATTGAAACTACACTAATTTACAATTTAAATTTACATTTAATATATTTAGAATTGTTAAATTTACAATTTATATATTGTGTTAGACCCTGAGAAAAAAGATTAAAACCCAGAATCAAATTGAAAGAATTAGAAACACTAAACTGTGAATGCAAATAAAATGAACAACATAACAATAATACCGAGAGATTTGATGTAAATGCTCGAATGACAATCAAGAGAGATCTATAGCTCCAACATCTAAAACTACAAGCAAGGTAGCATGTTTATATAGACTTAAGGAGAGGGAGGAGGTGGCAAGTCCAACCAATAACTCATGGCCTCAAATGGTGCATATAACTTCCATGGAAGAGGATGACACCTCAACACTGACTCACTTAAGTAAACATGCTTTATGAACCTAAGCAAGATTAATAAAAGGTGTAGAAAAAACTTTATAATAAGGAATAAATATCCTACACTAACACCCCCCTTAAGCGCAATTTAGGTGGGTGAAAAAGATGGGTTCCAATGAGGTACCCATGTACAAAGAATTCCCCCCTAAAGAGAAGAATCCCTCCCCAAGACAAAGGAAAAGAATCCCCCCACAAATGGAGAGAGAACACCCCCAAAACCCAAAAGAGTGAGAGAAAAGAGGACAAAGAAGCCCCCCTAAAGTGGACACCTACCACACCCCTAACAAAGCTCACAAATGAAGGAACTTGCTCTCAGTGAAGGGTTTACTGAAGATGTCTATGGTCTGCTATGATGTCAGACAGCAGCGGAGATCAATGATCCACTCATGAATCAACCCCCGAATATAGTGTATGTGGATCTCAATGTGTTTGGTTCACTGATGATGGACCAGATTACAAGAGATCTATATCACACTCTGGTTGTCACAAAGGATGACTATTGGCTTCTGGAAGGGAATACCAAACTTAGTGAGAATATGTTGAAGCCAAATGGCCTCAGTAGTAGCATTAACTGCTCCTCAATACTTAGTCTCTATAGATGAAAAAGCAATAGCAGACTACTACTTGCTCAACCAAGAAGCCGGACTAGAACCAAGAGAAAAGCAATATCTTGAGGTAGACTTGTGATCCCAAGAATCATTCGTCCAATCTGAATCAATATAACCCACCAAGTCAATATCCATGCCTGCTGCATAGTGAATTCCATAACTGTGATTGCCTTGTACATAGTGAAGAATCCACTTAGCTACCTTCCAATGCAACTCATGTGGCTCCTGCATGAACCTGGAAAGCAGGCCCACATCATATGATAGATCAGGCCTTGTGTGAGTCAAGTATATGAGACTCCCAACTAGTTGGTGGTACAAGGTAGCATCCAATGATGGTGAAGAATAATGAGCCTCAAGTTTGACCCCTGACAGAAATGGGGTTGGTGTAGGCTTACAGTTAGCCATGCAAAATATGGAGAGAATATAAGGTGTATACTTGGGTTGAGAAAGAAAGATGCTAGTCAAAGACTTTAAGTGATCTCAATACCCAAGAAGTAGTGCAGAAGGCCCAAGTCTGACATAAAAAAATGGTCATGAAGGGCATTTTTCACTCCTTGGATGGTGGATGAGGAACTCCCTGTAATCAACAAGTCATCAACATAGAGAACAACCTATGAGAGTATCATCCTACTGTAAAATATACACATTTGGATCAAATGACACTGAGTAAAGCCAACTAACAGAAGGAAGGAGTCCACCTTGGCGTACCAAGACTGAGGGGCCTATTTGAGGCCATAGAGAGACTTCCTAAGATGACATACAAGTGAAGGATCCTAAATGAACCCTTGTGGCTACTCCATGTATATCTCCTCTTAAAGGTCACCATGAAGAAAATAACTCTTCACATCCATCTGATGAACTTCCTAGTGATGGGCTACAACAATGGCAAGGACAAGTTAGATTGAATTCATCTTGGAAACTGGCACAAAAGTCTCAAAGTAGTCAATCCTAAGAACCTGGGAGAATCCTTTTGCAACCAAGTGAGCCTTATGTTTATTGACTGACCCATCTACAACAATTTTTTCTGATGGATCCACTTACATCAAATAATTTTTCTTCCCTTAGGAAGTGGGACTAGATCCCAAGTGTGGTTCCTCTCCAAGGAACTAAACTCTTCCTGCATAGAAGCATCCCACTCAGGGACACTCAAAGCTTCCCTGAAAGATTGTGGATCAGAAGTTGAAGCAAAGAAGAGATGAGGAGCTTGCTCAAACTGTGACCTTGTTCTTCTTGTATCTGAAGGATCACCAACCCAACCACCTGCTGACTCTAAAGTCTGATGAGCCCAAAGAGGCCAAATAGCTGGAGAACTGTAACATCCACATTCTATAAACATAGTAAAAACTCTACATTTACCATAAAGTAATTTAACAAGGTAAATATGAGATAGAGAAATTTTTTTCTTTATTCCACATAAAATCAAGTAACTATAATTACAAGATTTCTCGTTACAAAATACAATAAACCAAATTGTATTTCTCAAGTACAATGTTTACAAAAGTAAATCAATTACAAATATCTTCATTAGATAATGTTTTACATAAACACAAGTCTCAAAGATATACTACATCCAGAAATCTGGCATCTTTATCACAAGCCTCGGCATGTCTTCTGCTAGAGAGAGAGAGTATCTTTCTAGTGATTTACCTCCAACCATAGACCAGCGGTCTCCCACACATCTTCCACATAGGAAGTGGCCCTACCCTTCACAAGGAATATAGACCAAAGGTGACCAGTGGTAATTTGCCTTTCTAAGTACATAGTGTTGTATCCTACACAACTATATCAATCATACAACTCTAGATACCCTCTAGCTAAGTATGATTTCTGATAGGATGTGCAATCTAGACACAATAAACTGACAATGCATGCAGAGACATATGCATTACTATGGCCATAGTTTCAATATAAATTGACGTTCGCAATGAACGTTGTCGTAATGTTCACCCACTCCAACTCGACTTGGATACTATCATATTCCTACAGTTCGACTTGGTCAACTATGTTTAACTTATGAAGTCATGATGATTTCAATAATTTAGTCTTCCCGACCCATACATGTTTTCTTTCACTGTCTATAATCCATAGACCTATTCAACTTTCGTTCTTTACGAGGACTCTCATTGCATCATTGCAATGCCTGAGGTCCACGACTTATTGTTTCATAAGAATTATAGATTGATTAATAATGACTAAGATGATAACCTTACCCAGGTTAAGCATTATACTCTAGGAAACTAATTCCCTTCTTACAAGTAAGAGTGATTATACATAGTTAGGGTGCTTGACCCTTCAATCACAATCTATATAATGATCTCAATGATTTAATATAATAATCACCATATCTAGGTTAAATTAACAATTAATTGATGAGTTTTGCCTAACTCAAACCTAGTCTTTCTGACTTAGGTGAATTCATAAGACACTGTTGTTGCTCTATTGACCTTTATGGGATGACTATCCATTCTTGGGTATCTCTCTTTGCATCTTTGCAACATTTGAGATTCGCCCCTTATCGACAAGAAATAGCTACGAGAAGTTGTGACCAATAAGATGTAATACACTTTATGGTTGACTAACCATTAATAGTACCTCTTGCATGCTTGCAAAACTTGAGGCTTATGACTTGTGTTTCAAGTCGACTTGTAGCCCAACAAATAGTTTTCCCTACCTAAGGTTAAAAATTGTCGACTAGAAATTGTAAATCTCTTTTCAATAAGATAGACATGAACATTTACTAAATTAGAGTTCTCGACCCTTTAATGTCTACCCAAATAAAACAACTTAAAATGGTTTGTAACCATAAAGGTGTTGTCAAATAATCTTTAACCCTTCTAGGTTAAACTAGGGTTTTACTTAACCCTAGAATAATCCATTATATCATAATACCCCTATCTCAAAACTTCAAGACTAATGTTTCTAGATGACCTATGGTTTAACTCAACCAAGGTTAAGGATACTATGGTTTTGAAAAAGATAATAACTCCTATACAAAAGGAAAATGAATACTTTCAATTCACTTCTACGTGATGTCATTACCATCACTTCATTTACAATCACATATGATTCTATAAAAGGTTAGAGACATAGTCTTTTTCGACATAATGGTTTACTATAAAACTATACTCGCCAAGATTACTTGTATAGACAATTTAGGAGGTCTTACAACAAAGTTGTTCTCATTTACCGAAAACATTTGTAAGGGTAGTCCTATGGACCTTAATGTCTCTATCATAACATTTACAAAGAATTATCACTCGGTTTAAATAAAAGGTGGCTTCCCAAGCTTAATAAAAATTCCTAAGTTCTCTTTGAAAAGAAACCATTATAGGCATTTTATGAATTTATCAAGAAATGGTATTATATTACCATTGAACCACCTCAAGGATTGAGCCATCTTATTCGACTACGTGAAATCCTATACAAAGTCATTTCTAGATAGACTTAGTCTATTCCATCATAGTGGTTTACTATAACGTTATTCTCTTTAATACATAGACTGTTTCACTATAGAAACTAAGACAAATCTGAGTATGGAGATAAAAACATTCGGTCTAACAGTGACCAATCTCAAATATATAATCTGTTCAGACTATCATGAGAAAAACTGAGGAGAATGTCACTACCATCTGTCGACTCTCTCTGGTTTATACTAAAATAACACAACCGTTTTATAAACATTCCATATCCTATTCGACACAGTCGACTTCCTTTATTTTTAACAAATACAATGAACTTAGGGAATAAGCTATACAGGAGTAAGTGTTTTACCTTAACCAGTCAATGTAATGTTCTTAATAAACATGCAATCTGTCAAATGCATAGAATACATGAATAATACCTGTTTGCGGCGGTCTAAACTAAGGAAGATTTGCAGAAGAGAATTCTATTATGGTCGTCGAAGGTAGACTACCTTCATTCCTTTCTCTAACTCCTTATCCTTCTGTTTAGAGCTTAAGCATCTTCAAGTGTCTTCATTTCTTTCTTAGATTTCATTCTTGAGCTTTTCCCTTAATCGTGTATTCCTCTCTATTAACATCTAACTCTTATCTGACCCAAAATGGTTGCCTCCTCTCTAATAGTAACCCCACGCGCTCTCTACTTCAACTCTTCCTTTCTTCCAATGATAATGACTATCCCCATAAAAAAGATAACACCCCATGATGCCTCCAATGACTTAACACACTCATAGCTATTTGGACTCTGCCAGCCCCATAACGAGTCATTTTAACTTCTTTATATCACTCGCTCCATTAGAAAATAAATTGGAGTCACAACCGTCCACTACTCATAATGAATCTTTTTTTTTCTTCCCACGTCTATCGACTAGCAATCCCATATATGGGTATGGTTCCACAACTTGATAAGTTGCAAAAAATCCCACTAAAGTTGCAAAGGTTACAACTGTCAAAATATGACCATCACTCTCGTAAAGAGAAGGGAAAATGTGGTATAAAACACCACTATTTTTCTCAAAGAGGCCGACACCCTCATAAACATGGCTACTTGATCATTTAGCAATCACTTGAGTTATAAAAACTACTACCTAAAATAGTAATAACGTCCTAGCAGGCAGCGAGCAGTGTGTCGATTAATAGCACTAAGATCATCTGATGAATTGAGAGGTGTTCATAGTTTTAGAAACACCACTTACTGCTATAATGAACATGACTAAATCATTAAATAATGACTCTGATTTGAGCCTTACCACTTTCGTCCACTCAGAGTTGGTTTAAACAAGTGCCCATAAATCATGGATTTCTCCACAATAAAAGACATGCACTACTTATGAAGAAAGTGTGGGCAGTAATTGCTTCCTAAATGTTTAGAGATTCCCTCTTCGTTATATCTCAAGAAAGGAATAGATAGACATGATAATAGGGAAGGTGATTAATAATAATTTGACGATCAACTCAATTTGACCTCTAAGGTTTACGGATGATGTGAATGGGTCGAGTTTACCTCCCCATCACAACCCATCGACAATTTTCACATCATCTTAACTCGATGAAAATGTCTTGACACTAAGAATCGACAATAAAACCTCAAGTGACTGAAGAGGAATAATGCAATCAGACTAAGTGCTTCGTCCACCTGGCTTTCTTCGGCTCTCTTTAATGGAAAAATTTATGTCTTGAAAAATTATGAGGGAGATTGCTGTTGTTATGAGTTGCAGAGCAAGCGGTGGGGAAAGGTGATGAGTGTGAGACCGTTGGCGTCGTCGTCTTCTACTCAATGTGTTAAATACTTCTGTTTAGCGTGCAAGGTTGGATTGATTTTTGCAGGATTGATGATGGAGAATGGAGAAATGAGTTTCCAGATATGTATTGTCGAGGAGAATAAGATGGAGTGTAAGGAGGGCACGGAATTACGAATGCCTGGTGAAATGTTGAAATTGATTACAGGCAGAGAAACGGGGGAGGAAGAGGAAGAAGAATTTTCATCATATACAGAACACATCGAATGCAGGGGCGCGGGCGATTTGGTGTATGTATTCAGCAAATCGAGGTATGTGAGCACAAGGCGCGTTTGCTTATTTGATTTCACCACAGGTGTTTGGGAGATGTTGACAGAAGATGGTGGTTCGTTTACGAATTGGCGAGAGAGAGTAATGTTTGTTTGTTGTCCAGTTACGCTTGATGAGACGTCGCTGATTTTTAAAGCATAAAGCCGCTAAAGGAAACAATGCATTGGACTTTTTCTAGCTGGATGAACAACAGTTTCCTGCAACCATGCCATTATCGTAAAGAAACATCTATCTCTTTTTTTTCTTTTCCAAATTATAGATTAAATTTCCAATTTCTGCATAGTTATTCTTAAATATTATTCATTTCAAAAGTCAAAGTCATTTTGGCCAATAAAAATAGAATAAATATTTACCACTTTTATTGTGAATGAGGTGTAAAATTACTATTGACTGTTTGACAATTCAATTGGATGATATTTAAGTAGAGTGATTTTGGGCAAGAACATCATTAGTGGCTCTCTAAATTCCATCATATTATTTAACAAAACATTATTATTATAATTAAATGTTGTGTCATTTCTTTTTTTGGTCGGATGTTTGTACATTTAACAAAGTAATTAGGGGAGATGATTCAATAGCTCAATAGCGGCTTACCAATCAATAATTTTATGGTGTCATATATTTAAGTTTCACTTAATGTATAGCAGATGTGCACATATATCTATATAACTATACTTTTAAGGTGTACAAAACAAAAGATAATGGTTGTAAGAGAGGATCTTTTGTACAAACTCTGAAAATAAGATTTTTTTTTCAAAAATTACATGTGCATCTTTTACAAAATTCATCCTATATGTAAAGACACATAAGTCAATTAGATTCAATTTATACTCCTAGATGATTACTTAATAGTTCCCCACAAATAAATGTATATTTCCATTACTTGGACCTTCAAGTGCAAAGTTATCCAAATTTGCTTTAACTTCCGCTATAAGGATCCTCTAGGAGATGCTGACTAAGGGCCACTTCACTCAACCAAGAAAAGATATATCTAAAACTTAAAAACAATCAAATTTTTTACTTACATTTGAAATTCAAACTCAACACTTGTAATTAAATACATTCTTGAATTTAAATAAAAAATTAGAGACAAATAGTCTATAAATCTATTTTATAAGGTAAATCACAATTTTTTTAAATTCCAAATATTCTCTCTAAAAGTTTTGTACATTTTGTCATCACTGGTCAAATACATTTAATATATTTACAATTTATATATTGACATTTGTTATATTTTCCCAAATTTTTTATGCATGCAAAATTCTATATAAATATATTTATACAACTATATATACATATATATAATCCTATATATCCAGAGTTCTATATAAATATGTGTATGTATATATATATATATAAAATTGTGGATATATGTATATGGATGTATACATATACATACATATATAAGTGGATATGAATATGACCACATTTGCATTGGTATAACTATATATGTCCATTATTTCTAAGAATAATAGGATTTTTGTATATGCAGTCATATATGTCCATTACTTGCAAATCAAATAGCTTAATCAGACCATTGTTTTATGGTGTAGAGCTAGCATAGGTCTCCAATATCAAGCACCTGTATTAGAGTTTTAAACATGGTGGCTAAGCAAGATTTTTCAAACACTACTGAAGTCAATGAAGTTTCCTCCTCACAAAACAGTCAACCTCAAGTGTTTTTCCATACTAGATTGTCCTTGATAGAGTACAAGTGGGTGAAATGAAAGGGCTTAGCAAGTATAAAAGTTTATAATTTTTCAAAACTAAACATAATATGACCAGCCAACTACTAATCAAGCACTGATTACTTCAAATTACAAAATTGGTCACCTTGCGAAATTACTAGAGATCAGTAACAAGACAATTGTGCTTTCTTTGATTTTTTCTCCTTTTACACATGACAAGTTTGTTTTTCTTTTAGGGACTGATGTAGGGGCGTAGAGTAGATTGTGAGGTGTGTTGTATTTGATAATCTTCAAATGGTGAATAATCTGCCATTTCATGATGTGGGGTTATAAGAGTAGTTGAGGGATCTGATGGGGATAACTTAAAATGTAATCCTGGATGTTATTGTGTAGCAATGGGCATATGTGGTAGGGATGGGATTGGGAAGACTACCCTCACTAAAACCATTTTTAAGTGCAGAACAGGGGAATATTACAGAGCATGTGGGCCAAAGTCACATGATAGGCCTTTTTGTAGGCCATTGGTTAGCATTTCTACTAGGTAAACATGTGCTCATGTTATATCGTGAGCACGTTACTTAAAGTTTTTGGTCTCTCTCCCTATGTCTAAATGTGTGATTTGGGTTCTAAAGGAATCCTAACTCACTATTCTCATTGTCTAAGATTGTGTCTATTGTAACCATGATTAGAAAGCACTTTAAATCCCATTCCATAACATGGTTTTCCAATTTATTAGGAGAACGAGAATTATTTCCACTAACATGGTTAAAGCAAGCAGTATAATCACATGTTTGGGAAGTAGAAGGTTTATTTGTACATAAGTAGTTATACTATGTTGATTAGAAGAATGTGATTCTATATGTAAATTAGGAATGTCAAAATGAATTGGGTGCACCTTATATTCACTAGGATAGGATGACATGAAATCTAAAGATCCCTAGTCATCACCAAGATATGAATTAGAAGACAAAGAAATCTCTAAATATACATAAGTGGTAGCAAGAACTACTAGTGGTGCAACACCTTTAGTTGAAGAGGATGGTTTATCTGAAGAACAAGGTTATGTTGTATGAAAAATAAGAGAAATATGTGATGGAGTAGCTCAAAAGTGGTATCAATGTTCTAAGAATATTGGAAAGGATCATTATCATCATGTACCATAAAGGATTTTCCTCCACAAAGAATTATAGATTAATGCAAGGTAGAGGGAACAAATTCCATTACATGAATCCAAGGTTTACCAAGGAGAAGATTGTAAGATATATTTCTTGGCATGAAATGGATTAAATTGGGGAGTGTAATAGGTCCTAATGAAATAGGCAATGTAACTGTGCCTAAAGAATCCCTTTTGACATTTTTAAAATGGAGATAGAGACTTAGGGATAGAGAGGGAGAGATAGAGAGGGGGGAAGAGATAGGGGAGAGAGACAAGGAGAGATAGAGAGAGGGGGGATTGAGAGATAGAGAGAAATGGAGAGATAGGGAGAGAGAGGGGGAGATTGAGAGACATAGAGAGAGGGATAGTGATGCAGAGGCATCCACACTATAACCTTCGCATATAGCATGAATGTCTGCAGACCAACCTCATCATCATCATCTTCGCCATCATCATCATATTCCCTAAACCAACAGCATCATCATGTTTTGCGTTACATAGTCAGCATCATCATCTTTCGGACGATCGCAAACATCCGCCTGCCGACTACTGTTCACCTCCTCCGCCTTCCTTCTAACATCATCATCATGATGTTCAGCGGGCGCATACATCCTCCGGTTGCACTGTTCATCGGGCACCGAACTCCATCGTCATCATCATGTGCAACACTTCCTTCGTCAGCAGGATATCCAAATATCCGGTTGTTCAAATATCCTGATGACGATCACCTTCAGCAGCTTACCCTCGATGCTCCGCTACCCGACGATACAAGCAACAGCATCATGATATAACTTATCCGGTTGTCTTCGAAACCTCCTGATGATGTTAACACAACTTCCTGCCACGGACTTCCGCCGATACCTTAACACCTTACGACGGCAGGATAAACTCGCACAGGGGGAATATCTCAATATCCTGATGACGATGACGTCATATCCTGATGACGATGACGTCACCCGATATCCTGATGACCTCTTCAACACTTAGCCAAAAAACACAAACTTTCTCTCCCGCATCTGCTCGCGATACGCGGATGTTCGGCACTTCGATATGATGATCCTGATGCCGATACATGCACTTAGTCTATGTCCGGCCTAAAACATCCTGATGCACTCGCAACATGAAAACTCCAATAGTTTCGTGACCCGATCTTCTACCTGATGCCGATGCACTCCTGCTCGGCTCCTCCAGATGATGATGATCACCCCGACGAACTCACACTTCATGCAATCGACAACATCATGCTGATCTCCTCCACTTATCCGGATGACGATGTCTAACCCGACTGCAGGATATTTACAGAAATATCCTGATGATGCTGTCTTCACGGACTTTCAGCTTTTGCGAAGTTTCACTTCGCCGATCCTCCAGGGATGATCCGATCCACTCTCAGGGTGATCTTCGACACTTTGTCTTATCAGTTTGACCTAGCACATGAGGATGCTAGGCTTCTCAACATCTTTCAGCCGCGATCCTGCACACCTGCATGCAAACGGAAAACAACCTACCAACTAACCTACTGTACATTACCATTCCACCGATCAGATGAGTCAACCGGTGGAATGGATCAGTGAATCCATGAAGTCACTCAAACCAGCAAATCAATCAAGTGATGGAATGCAACCAGAGCAAGAACACAAACAGGATCACTTTATTGATTTCAAAGATGCAATACAATATGACCAATCTCTCTCTCAGTCTCACTCTCTGCAACCTAGCTCGATCGATGATATCTGTCTGTATATCCAGTATCAAACAATCTCATGCTTATAAAGACTTTCCTACGAGTACTACTGACCCGACTCCAAGCGGCTGGGAACTCTCCAAGCGGCTGGGAGATCCCACCGAACATACATCATGACAACTGTTATAACTAACTAGCTAAAAATAGCAAAAGCCTGGTCAGCATGATCTTATCATGATCAGCATGACCTTATTACATGCATTTGGTCTAACAGACCTTCTTGGAATCATAAACAAGACCTAAACTACTAACTGCCTTATCAAGACCAGCTGTCAGGTAGGTGCTCCTACACCATACTCCCCAAAAGAAAAGAACTCATGTCCCATGAGTTTAGTATGTGGAAGACTTCCACCTTTACACTTTGCTTTGGCAGTCTTCTGACCTGTTCCAGCTTTGTCTGCTGCTGGCTTTTGGCTGCTCCAAGCCTTCTGAACTGTAACTTGCTGTCTGGCAAGTAAATCACCATGCCTGGTGATGGAGGCCTTTCTCTCACATACCCTGTGTTTGTCAGGTTGCCTGACCAGAACCTCTTTCTGAACTGCTTCTGTAGTGTTCACCTGTATCTTTCTTTCAACCCTTATAGGACAAGCAATAGTCCCAACTATGACAACATCCTTGTCATTCTTCTCAACTGATTGCTGTTTGCACCCCTGTTTCTGAACCTGCTGTTGACCTCTGTCAGTCACAACTGAAACTTTCTTCAGCTTGTTGTCTTGAACAACTCCTTTCCCTGCAGTATCCTGAACTGCCTTTATGCCTGCTCCTCTAGGCATCTGCACATACTCCTTCTTTCCCATCAAAATGATTTGAGCTGCCTTCTGTACTGCAGCTTTTGCCTGCAATGGCATCAACTTAATAGTCTTCCCATCCTTCTTGATGGTGTAGGTATTAGCATACCCATCATACAGTACTCTTCTGTCAAATTGCCATGGTCTACCTAACAGTAGGTGAGAACATTCCATAGGCAAAATATCACACAAGATTCTATCATGATATGGTCCAATCTGGAAATCCACATATGCCTGTTCAGAGACAAAAAGTGATTGCCTATCACTCACCCAAGATGTCTTGTAAGGGTGTGGATGTGGAATCCTTTCCAACTTCAGTTTATCCACCATTTCCTGAGATACCATGTTGTCTGTTGAACCAGTATCAATGACAACCTTACATACCTTACCTTTGCTTTTGCATGTAGTTTTGAAAAGAGCTCTTCTTTGCATCAGATCATGTGATGCCTGCAAACTAATTCTCCTTAACAGCAATGATTCTCCACTCTCTGGATATCCATAATTTTCAGGACCTTTGTTTGAACTCTGTGCACTTTCTTCTACTTTCTTTTCTTGTACCAGTTGTACTCTCTTGTCACTTGTTCTATCATTTCTGGATGATGAACCTTTGTTTTCTGGACATTTGAAAGATGGATGACCAAACTCTCCACAGGTATAACACTTTCCTGAAAATGTAGTAGAACCTCTACCACCTCCAAATCTTCCTCTATTACCTTTCCATCCACCTCTGAAATCAGACTGTCCCTGTCCTTTACCAGTGTCTTCTTGACCTTCAATGGTTTGCTTTTGTGCAGGGGCTGCTCCTCTACCCCTATTGTTTCCTCTTCCTCTCATGGACTTCTCATGTCCTCTATTCATCTTTTCTTCAATCCTGATTGCCATTTGATAACAATCCTCCACATTCTTAGGGTTAGCTAACACTAACTCATCCTGTATGTTAAACCTCAAACCAGCCAAGTACCTAGCCACCTTTTCTACCTCATTCTCATGATGACCAGATCTCATACTTAACAGATAAAATTCCTCAGTATATGCCTTCACATCCCTGTCTTTCTGCTTCAAAAATTGCAGCTTCTTAAACATCTGGATTTCATAATCCCTTGGCAAGAATTTACCCTTTATCCTTGCTACCATCTTATCCCATGAAGTGATCTTAGACTTCCCTTGTTTCCTTCTCTCAGATTGTACATAATCCCACCATACCAAAGCATGACCTCCTAACTTGGTCTTTGCAATCTTTACCTTCTGATCCTCAGCAACATCTTCACATTCAAAGTGATTATCAAGTGCAGCAATCCAATCCAACAACTCATCTTCATTCAAGCTTCCAGTATACTTGGAAACATCAACCTTCACCTTAGGTTTTTCACTCTGCACTGCCTTTAACAGTTTTGCCAATCTCTGGTCTTCAGCATCCAGATCTTCAGCTACCTCTTCATACTCTTCAATAGTATCTGCTTCTTCTTCAGACTCACTGTCTTCCACTTCCCTCTTTTTGTTCTTTTCCAGGGCTGTCAGCCTGGCTTGAAGTGCTTCAGCAAGCTCCTTCATCTTCCTCATCTCTCTAGCATGTTTCTCCTTCATCTCCTGCAATTCCCTTGCAGTACCACTACCTTTAGGAGGCATTTTGTCAACCTCTCAACACACAACTCACAATTCACTCTATCTCTGCCCTTTTGGTGACAAAATCAACACACAACAGCCCAGACCTTTTGCTGAGCTCTGATACCACTATGATGCAGAGGCATCCACACTATAACCTTCGCATATAGCATGAATGTCTGCAGACCAACCTCATCATCATCATCTTCGCCATCATCATCATATTCCCTAAACCAACAGCATCATCATGTTTTGCGTTACACAGTCAGCATCATCCTCTTTCAGACGATCGCAAACATCCGCCTGCCGACTACTGTTCACCTCCTCCGCCTTCCTTCTAACATCATCATCATGATGTTCAGCGGGCGCATACATCCTCCGGTTGCACTGTTCATCGGGCACCGAACTCCATCGTCATCATCATGTGCAACACTTCCTTCGTCAGCAGGATATCCAAATATCCGGTTGTTCAAATATCCTGATGACGATCACCTTCAGCAGCTTACCCTCGATGCTCCGCTACCCGACGATACAAGCAACAGCATCATGATATAACTTATCCGGTTGTCTTCGAAACCTCCTGATGATGTTAACACAACTTCCTGCCACGGACTTCCGCCGATACCTTAACACCTTACGACAGCAGGATAAACTCGCACAGGGGGAATATCTCAATATCCTGATGACGATGACGTCATATCCTGATGACGATGACGTCACCCGATATCCTGATGACCTCTTCAACACTTAGCCAAAAAACATGAACTTTCTCTCCCGCATCTGCTCGCGATACGCGGATGTTCGGCACTTCGATATGATGATCCTGATGCCGATACATGCACTTAGTCTATGTCCGGCCTAAAACATCCTGATGCACTCGCAACATGAAAACTCCAATAGTTTCGTGACCCGATCTTCTACCTGATGCCGATGCACTCCTGCTCGGCTCCTCCAGATGATGATGATCACCCCGACGAACTCACACTTCATGCAATCGACAACATCATGCCGATCTCCTCCACTTATCCGGATGACGATGTCTAACCCGACTGCAGGATATTTGCAGAAATATCCTGATGATGCTGTCTTCACGGACTTTCAGCTTTTGCGAAGTTTCACTTCGCCGATCCTCCAGGGATGATCCGATCCACTCTCAGGGTGATCTTCGACACTCTGTCTTATCAGTTTGACCTAGCACATGAGGATGCTAGGTTTCTCAACATCTTTCAGCCGCGATCTTGCACACCTGCATGCAAACGGAAAACAACCTACCAACTAACCTACTGTACATTACCATTCCACCGATCAGATGAGTCAACCGGTGGAATGGATCAGTGAATCCATGAAGTCACTCAAACCAGCAAATCAATCAAGTGATGGAATGCAACCAGAGCAAGAACACAAACAGGATCACTTTATTGATTTCAAAGATGCAATACAATATGACCAATCTCTCTCTCAGTCTCACTCTCCGCAACCTAGCTCGATCGATGATATCTGTCTGTATATCCAGTATCAAACAATCTCATGCTTATAAAGACTTTCCTACGAGTACTACTGACCCGACTCCAAGCGGCTGGGAACTCTCCAAGCGGCTGGGAGATCCCACCGAACATACATCATGACAACTGTTATAACTAACTAGCTAAAAATAGCAAAAGCCTGGTCAGCATGATCTTATCATGATCAGCATGACCTTGTTACATGCATTTGGTCTAACAGACCTTCTTGGAATCATAAACAAGACCTAAACTACTAACTGCCTTATCAAGACCAGCTGTCAGGTAGGTGCTCCTGCACCAGATAGAGAGAGAGAGAGATAGAGGGGAGAGATGGAGGAGAGGGGAGATAGAGAGAGGAAGGGATGGGGGAGAGGAGAGATAGAGATGTAAGGAAGCTAAGGTAGCGAAACAACTTCTTACACTAATTTTGAGAGAAAAATAATGTAAAACTTTATAGATCTTTAATAGTTATAGAAACTTAAACATAAATAAACATAGATATCATACATACCACAACACAATGATTTACACGAGGAAATCCCTTTCGGGAGAAAAACCCCACATTATCCAAAAGTCGTCCAATATATTATTCAAAAATCACAAAGATTACAATATACTTGTAGAGAAAGCTTCTCATAGGAGTATCACCACCAAAGATCTAGAGACAACACAACTGCTATTAGACTCTCAGAAAACATCACAATACTGCAACCATAATACAATGCCCTCATAAAATAGGGTTACCTTCTAGGGGAAGACAAGCCAACAAAATATCTACCATCAGATTTAAAACCTAATAATGAATGGTCTAGATTTATGTAATATATCATTAATTTAATGTATGTCATCCATTTAATAGTTTTTGTTAACAAAAAAATGTTAACACGCATCTCAGTCCACCCCATGCTCCCATTGTATATTACACCTATCGGTGTAACTAGGAAATATAGATAAATATATATATATATATATATATATATATATGTTATCAAATATAAACCTTATATAATTGCAAGATTGAGACACATTTTCCCAACAAATCACCCACATGTCGAACACCTTGCAAGAGCAATGGGAGGGAGTAAACATCATCCCTAAATTGCTAGGGGCCAAAAGGCCTATAGTCTCTAAACACCATCTGAACTTTTATGTGCACACAGGCTTAGTTAAAGAATCAACAACATTCATCAAAGTCTCTACTTTAACCATCTTCACCTTACCATCTTCGACCATATCTCTAACAAAATGATATTGTACATCAATGTGCTTGGTCCTGGCATGAAATGTCAGGCTCTTAGCTAGACAGATCGCACTGTGACTATCACAATAAAATTTTAATGCACCTTGTTTTATTCCAATATTTGAACACGGTCTCTTAAGCCAAATGGCTTCTTTGCAAGCATGAGTAGCTGCCATATACTCAATTTCAGTAGTGGACAAAGCAACCACAGCCTATCGCTTGTACTCATCCAACTAATTACACCACCAAATAAAGTAAACACATAAGCACTGGTGGATCATCTACTATCAATATCACCTGCCCAATTTGAATCCACATAACCATGAATATCAAGGGAAATATCATCTGATCAAATTACTATGATAACACAAGGAATACTCTAAGGAACCACACAAATATCTGAAGACTCTTTTAACTACATCCCAATGAACTCTACTAGGATTAGAGATATATCTAGAAAGAACTCCCACTGCTTGGGCAATGTCTGGTCTAGTACAAACCATAGCATACATCAAACTTCCAACTACACTCTGGTAAGACACTCCGCTCATCTCTTCCATCTCTGATGGAGATGTTGGACAATCTAAAATAGATAACTTGTTCCAACTGAAAAGGGAACACACAATGGTCTACATTCCTACATGTTAAAACCTCAGCAACATTAAATTTCAACATGCTATCTTTGGCCAAGCCATAGCTTTCTATTCACTCTATCTCTTCTAATTTCCATCCCAAGAATGTGTCTAGTTGTACCAAGGTCTTTCATTTCAAATTTAGCAGCAAGTTGATATTTCAATTTTGAAATCATAACTTTCCCTTTACCAATAAATACATATCATCAACATATAATGCAATAAACAAGAAATGATCACCATCAGTTTTATAATAAACACAATAATCTGATTTAGAATGCTCAAATCCCAAACTCAACACATTTGTATCAAATTTTTGGTACCAGATCCTAGGAATCTGTTTTAGGCCATACAAAGATTTTTTCAATTTGTAAACCAAATTATCTTTACCTTTCACCATGTAGTGCTATGGTTGTGTCATATAAATATCCTCCTCCAAGTCACCATGAAGGAAAGCAATTTTCACATCCATTTGCTCAACCTCTAAATCACAAGAAACATCAATAGAAAGCAAAAATCTAATGAGTGTCATTTTTGCAACAGGAGCAAATATCTCACCATAATCAACACCCTCAACTTGAGAGTAATCTTCCGCAACCAACCTTGCTTTGTACTTCTCAATACCTCCATCTGAACCAATCTTTTTCTTGAACACCCATTTGCAACCAACAAGTTTCATCCTTCAGGCAATGGTACAAGATCCCATGTATCATTCTTTTTCAAAGATGTCATTTCTTCATCCATGGCAATCATCTAGGATTTTGCATTATTCATACCTAATGCCTCTTCTACATATCTAGGTTTATTTGTGTTAGTATTCAAAGAAAAAATACATCTCCAATCATCAAGTGAATACCTTTCAGGTGGTTGTCTATGCCTTGTAGACCTACAAACAAGCTAAGGTGGAGGTTCTTCCTCCAAAGCAAAAAGACATCTCCAATCATTAGGTGAATGCCTTTCAGGTGGTTGTCTATGCCTTGTAGACCTACAAACAAGATGAGGTGGAGGTTCTTCCTCCTCTTCTGAAGATTCAGAGTTAGATGAGCTCTCCTCAACTTCTTGTCTATCCATGGGCCTCGATTCAACTTTCTCAGGTGTAGAAGGAAATTGAATCACATCTTCCTATTTACTTTGTTCTGGCTGCAATGTAACAGAAGAAAGCTTAGTTTCTCTAAAAAACACTTCTATTATATATTACCTTCTATGCAACAGGATCCCAAAGCTTATATCCTTTCACACCATAACTGTATCCAATGAAGATACATTTCACAGCCTTGTTCTCCAACTTTGTTCTCTTCTCCTTTGGCACATGTGCATATGACTCGCAACCAAAAACTCTAAGATGTATTAATGAAGGTTTGTGACCCAACCATGCCTCTATAGGCATCTAATCAATAAGAGCTGATGTAGGAGACCTGTTAATTAGGTAACAAGAAGTGGCAATAGTTTTAGCCCAAAACCTTTGTTCTAGACTAGCACCACTCAACATACTCCTAGCCTTCTCCATCAGTGTCTTGTTCATTCTTTCTGCAACTCCATTCTATTGTGGAGAATACGGAGTTGTCTTTTATCTATGAATACCGCAATCTTTACAAAATCTATCAAAATCATTAGAGCAAAATTCACCATCAATATTAGTCCCCAAACATTTTATTTTCTTTCTAGTCTACAACTCAACCTATTAGCACCTTTTTAGGTTTTAGGGTTTTTTGAGTTAGTCCCCATAATTTTTTTTCCTACTTTTCCCTCAAAACCCTAAGGCTTACGGTCATATTTCTACTTTATGTTATATTTCTTCATTGACCATTTGTCCCAGTTACTGGTCACTTAAGTTTTCACTTGAAGCCTTTTTAAACCGTGAAGTGACCGGCCCCTTTTATTTTCCTTTGTTGTTAGGGATTTTTCAATTTCTAGAACCTAAGTCAGCGGGTTTGAAAGTTAGCAAACCGCCGAACTCCCTGACTTGTCTCAAGGCCTTTTCAAGCCTTTGTTGTTGGGAGATTAGGAGTTTTCCTAATTTCTAAACTCCCAACTTATGGTTTGAAAGTTTGAAAAAGCCCCGACTTAGTGACTTAACCTATTCAATGCACACTTTTTGGCGCCTATACCGCTGTGCCACATGGAGGGTTCAGATCAATCCTACAAGGACCAAACAAAGATGTCTCTTCTCTTTCTATGCGGCTGTAGAATCGCAACACGTGACGGCTTTTAGGGTTGCAGACTTAAAAGGAAGCATAGATTTACAAAGTCTCCAAGATGATTGTTTCCCACCAGCCCATGAGGAATCTTTCCAAGATGTTGATTCTTAGCAGGGTAATGGGTGGAGTTCCATGTGGGGGGTTTTAGCATTCCCACGTAGAGCCTAAAAGTGATGGCCCACTTCCCTCTATGCACCTGCAACAAGATGCCACATGGCCACAAAGGATGGAAAGAGGGAAAAGTCAACGGAGGAGTGTCTGACATGGAACAACATCATTGGCTGATGACTTTTCAATGAAGGAGCTCAGATTTTCTAATTTGATGGGTAAGTCATGACCGTCGAAGGAAGCCTGGATCAACGACTGAGGTTTAAACTTGAGGCAACTGTCTGTTCGTGCCATTCCCGTACACCTTTACTCTGCAGTTAATGAAACTTCAGCGCGACCGAGGCTAGGATATCAAATCTGATTGCTTCGACTACTCCATTAATTGAGGATTTGATTGTTTCATTAATGTCTGTCAAAATGTAGGTGGCTGGAAGCTTGTTTCCTCTTTAAAAAGGAATTCAGGGCCATTCTATAGGGGATCTAAGAAAAAAGAAGTCCTTGATGATTCTGGGCTCTGGATATAAGGTATCCACACTTTGGGGAGTAATTCCTATTGCAGACTTGGTTCATTTTTTCTGGGTGTAGAGGTATTTTCTATTTTGTAGATGGATAAATTTTTGAATGACAATGTTCTTTCTAGATTGATTTATATGAAAAATACTTTCTGTGTGTATTATCTATGATTGTCTCCTTGGGTATGAGCATTTTTCTTTTGAGTGAAGTTGCTAAGGGTTTTTGAACTCATTCATGTACATTTGCTATGTGATATATCTGATTTGTTGCATCTATTCAAAGAATGGATTAAATTGCTTTGATTCAGATATAAGGGGAAATGTGTTGTATCAAGGGATTAGTGAAGAAGAGTCACAGTTAATACTTTTCCTTGGACATGTTACTGTAAGGTAATAATATTTTTATCTTGGGTCCTCTACATATGAAGTTTTGTTGTCATAAGGAA
Organism: Cunninghamia lanceolata; assembly: GCA_027924645.1. Lineage (NCBI taxonomy): Eukaryota > Viridiplantae > Streptophyta > Pinopsida > Cupressales > Cupressaceae > Cunninghamia > Cunninghamia lanceolata. The sequence goes on along the minus strand of BSBN01001291.1, from coordinate 2,922,221 downwards.
ACATTTACATTAATGGGTCTGACTTTGTTGCCCCGATAAAGCACCAGTCTAGGGTTTATTTGCCCAATGGTCTAGAAGATAACTGAACTTAATGACAAATCCTTCAAAATCATTTTATTTTATGTTTTATTTTGTTTAGGTTTAGGTCCTGCATGTTCTCTGATATGAATAAGTTAGATAATCCAAGAACATTGCCAATCTGGGGTTAATCTTATAAATCTTGGTGCATACATGAGAACATTCTGCCTAGTATTGAAAAGTTATATTTATGGATTATGAATGAGGGAATACCCCCTAGGTGCGGCAGAACCTGAAGTGCAGGGGAGATTGGAGGTAATCTCCCACTCTGTAGGCCAAATCTCTCATTGAATATGAGTATAAGAAGTGGTAAATCTTTAGGACTTGGTGTATGTAGATTTGGGAACCAACACAACCATTACTTTAAATTCTTTAAATCGATTGAAAACTTCATATTTACTCTTTAGAAAGTATACCCATGTTCTTCTACTATAGTCATCAATAAATGAAACATAATATGTGGATTTTCCAATTGAAGGAGCATCTACATAACCAAACACATCAGAATGAATAAGATCCAATACACCACAAGATTTATGAGAACCCGAGTAAAACTAAACACAATTTTGTTTTCCATAAATGAAATGCTCACATAAATCAAATTTAAGATTATAATCAGAAAACCCTTCAACAAGGTTTTTATTTTTCAAGGTCCTTAAACCCTTTTCTCTAATGTGGTCAAGTCTCTGGTGCCATAACATAGTTTTCTCTGCATGTAACTATAGAGTAAAATACTCTACATTTTGTTTTGAGTTTCAGTTATGCGCTCCAGTTTTTCTCTGTGTGTTTTGGCAGTGAGAGTTTTGACACAGAGCATGGGCGCGGGTTTCATTTTTGCCTAAGTCTCAGAGTTGCACGGAGAGCGCCAAGTGTCATCAATCGAGACACATTATAAAGTTTCTCTAAGTAGCGCGGATGGTGCCAAGTGTCTTTTTGCATTAAGGCGGAGACCGCCAAGTGTCAGCATCCATTTTTCAGTTTCTTATAAGCTTCAAAGCCCCTTTTAAATGTTTCTTAGAGTGTGGCGGGTCCCTGTTTTAAAGCTTCAGTGAGTGCGGAAGGCGCCAAGTGGTAGCTGCGGAAAGTTTCTGTATGTTTCATCTAAGTTACGTGGAAGTTGCCGCATGTCCCTTGTAATATTTGCGGAGCGCACCAAGTGTCATCATCCGCGAGTTTCTTCTTTTGTTTCATTGTTGAGTAAAGACTGATGGTGGGCCCCAGTGAAGTAGCTAAAGTTAAGCGGAGTGAGCCAAGTGTCATCATCCACGTGAACCTAAATAAGTCCCAAATGTTTCTATAAGTGTTTCTAAAGAAAGCAGAAGCCGCCACGTATCACTTGAGAATAGCAGCGGAAAGCGCCACCTGTCCATGTTCCTTTTTGAAGCTGCTCAGGCGAGAAGTATTGTGGGTCCCATTTTTGTAAGTGATTAAAGTTTCGAGGCCGTGGACTGTGACAGATGTCAAAGGTGGAGCACTCCCAATACAAAGACACAGTAAAGAGCTAAATGTTGCGAACAGCATCACGTATCTTTAAGTAAAGGCTGCAGATGCTGTCAAGTGTCATTTTTCGGTGCCTCCTTTATAATGAGACAGTTTTCTAAATGAAGCATGCAGATGCTGCCATCTGTCTCAAGTGTTTTGTTTTTCAATTGTAGCGGAGGCTGCCACGTGTTAAGTTCCTATTTTTTTTAGAAAGATGAAGGAGTTTCAGAGTAGGGGCTCATATGTGTGCCATCTGTCTCAAGGGTTTATAGTCGCAAAGACTCGCGGATGCTGCCAAGTGTCCTCACCTATTTCACAGTGGGAATGCCACATGTATCTGTTTCAGCCAATGAATTTCCAGAGAGGCTAACCGTTTCAGATCCAAAAGATATCTTCTGTCAGACACTTCCAGTTAAGTTTCAGTTCAGTTAGACCGTTGGGATTTGATTGTGTGGGCAATCTTGAGCCAGTCCTATGCTATAAATATGGGTTCAAATCACAGATTCAAGAAGAGAATAGAGAGAACATAGAGAACATAGAGAATTTTTTGCATACAGATTGTTATCAAAGATTTAAGAGAAGTTTGAAGATCTTTGCTGTGGCCAGTAATATCATTTGCCTTTGTTCTGTTTTCTTGATTCAGAAAGTTTGTATAACTGTGCATATATCAGTGCCTTTTATGTGACTGAAAAATTATTAAGAAGACTGAGTTCTGTGCCTTTGCTGATATTTTCTGTGTTATTGCAAAATCATCTAAGTTGTGAGCCTTTGATTCTATTTGTTCCTCATCTTTTACATTAATCATGCATTGTTTGCTCTTTAATGTAACTGAATCCTAAAAATAGTCACTGTGCTTAGTGTTAAGGAACTAATCACACTCAGGCGCATCACCATAGTTAAATTTTCTTTCATTGCATTTGTGATTCTGTTCAGTTCTTATCCCTTTCTCCCAAAACATATTTGAGATAAAGAAGAGCCAGCTTCTTTAAAATCTGGAGGTTGTTTCAGGTTGCAAGTCCCACATTCCTAAAACTTCCCATATTGGTGTTGGAAACAACGCAATTTTAAGCATCAACACTTTTTGGCACGCTCGGTGGGACCATTCTTGAAGTTCCTTTCAAGACTGTATGAACTAGAGAGCTACAAGGAGTCAAAGTTGTGGACCAGTAACAAGAGCTCAATCTGCTGTGAACCCAGGTATTCTTTTACCACCATTGATAACTAATTCAAGAAGAAGGGTCAATCAGTTTACAGCAACACCACGAGCAAACATGGGACCACCTATAGCCACAAGGAATTATGCAAATTGGAACACTGGCAGTGCTCTAATTCTCCCAGTACCACCAGCCACTTGGGATCCTATTCCAGCAAATGCCCTGAAAGATCTGCCCAAATTCAGTGGGGAAGATTTCAAAACACCTGAAGAACATCTACAGGATGTGTCTGATGTCTGTGCAATACATGTGATCGCACAGTAGAATGTGGCTATAAGATTGTTAGTAGCTTCTTTTAAGGGGAAGGCTCTAGACTGGTATAGATCTTTGACCCCAAATACAATATCTACATGGGACCAGCTTGGAGATGCTTTCTTTGCAAGATTTAAAGAAAAGGGTGATAAATCTTCTTTGTTGCAACAATTGATTACTATCAAAAGGGCACCACAAGAAGCAATGATTGATTTCAATTCAATATTTCAAAAGACTTGGGAAAGAATTCCTGCTACAGCAAGACCATTACCAGGTATGGCTATAGTATTTCATCTTAAAGCCCTAAATTCAGATATATCAGTAATGATTCAGTCACTTGGAGGTTAGACTCTGCCAGAAGCCTATGACTATGTAGTCAGAGCTGAAAACAACTTAATAGATGCTGGAAAGTTGCCCCCAAGGCCTCCCATGCCCATGTTTCCAGAGATTACCTTACCCTTGCCTCAAGAAGCCCCTAATCCCATAGCTCCACCTGTGTCTATGTATACATTTCCTCAACAACCTACTAAAGTAGTTGTCCCTGTCCAGTCATCTGAGATGGATGATGTCAAGAACATCTTAAGGACATTTTCTAATGAGATAATTAACCTAAAAAGATAGCAAAATCCCTATCCTAAGCCCCAATATCAAGGTTATCAAGGGAATAGACCTTCCTTTCAGCCAAATCAATACCAAGGTCCTTAGAGACAGGCTAATCCTCAGCCATCAAATCAATTAGTCACAGTTCCTACACCCTTGCAGACTGTTCCTCCTAATCCAAACAGAGAGATTGTCCCAGGGCAGAATAATTATGTAGATGGCACCAATGCCTGGTGTTTCCCTTGTAATAATGCTCATATGCCTAGAGATTGTCCCAGGGGTAATCTACAACAAAAGATAGCAGAGCAAGGAAGAGTAGATGGACAATTTGCAAATACTTCTGACACTCAACCCTACCAATCTCCTGGTATGCAAAATTCAGTCCTAGTGGCTTAGATGCAAGGGATGTCCTTACAACAAGAAGAAGAAATAGCCCCTGAGCATGCTTTGTTTTCATGGATTGAAGATGAAGAATCAGTATTCTTGAATGAAGCTTCTACTTCCAAGAAGTCATTGGTGCAATCAGATTACTACACTAGAGCCAAGAGAAGGATGATGGAATAGCCTGAAGTCACAAATAAGGAAATTATGGGGATTCCTCTATTTCAAGATCATCAAAACACATCTGCTAGACAAGAAATACCTCAACCAGTGCAAAACCAAGTAGTTTATGGACAAGTTCAAGAAAAAGCAAGGTACCCTTATTATCCAAGAACCCAAACACTAGGACCTGTAAATGTGGTGGATCAGTCGAAGAGGACTCCAACACATGTGTCAATATGGGACATGTTAGCTATTCTTGAGCAAAAGACACTGTTGCAAGAAGCTCTGCAGGGCCAAGCAGTGCCTAAACATACTGGTACCAAAGGAGGACCTGCTAATAAGGAAAAACTCAAGGACATTGTTCCTCTACAAACAACAACCCCTCTTGAACAATGCACCAGAGGTAAGCAAATCCAAACCAGAGCCCTTCTATTTGACTTTGATAGTTGGAAAGAAGTTGTTACATAATGCAATGATAAACTCAAGGGCTAGTACTATAGTAATGCCTAAACAAATAGCAGATGCTTTAAAGATAAAGTATGAGCCACTTACTAAAAGAGTTATGCAGCTGGATGGGAAATCAGTGCAAACAATAGGAAAAATTAAACAACTCCCATTGCAATTGTATACTTGCCCTAACATAATTGTCAACTAGGATGTGGTAGTCATAGATATACCCCCTGTATTCAGCCTATGTTTATCCAGAGATTTCATAGCCAAAATAGGAGGTTATATGTCACTTGATTGGTCTCACCTCCTCCTAAGAACCAAATATTGTATAAAAATAAAAATACTATTTGAGTCATTATCTAAGGATCACATCACAAATGAACCAACCCCAAAATTAGAGACAACTCATGCTATGCTGAATAAAGAAGAAAGGGTCTTTGTTGAAGAGTTAGGTGATTGGACTGAACATGACCAAGAGGAGGAAAATAACTAGTTGTTAACCATGATGCAAAGTGACCCATATGGAAATTATGACTCTACTGGTCTGGGCACTTATGTCATATTTGATGAAGATCATGAAATCCCAAATGTTTTAAGGGAAGAAACACCAAAAACTCAAGAATCTGAAAAGGGCTTAGAAATCTGGACCCTAAATTTTGATGGGGCTAGAAGTAAAAATGGTGCTGGGGCAGGAATTTGTCTTGTTGCTCCAAATGGTGAGAAGATTTTAAGAGCTATCCGTTTCTAATTTGCCTGTACTAATAATGATGCTGAGTATGAATCCTTAGTGCATGGGCTCATGTTAGCCAAGAAAAAAGGAGTAAAGAATCTGATAGTCAAAGGAGATTCAGAACTAGTGGTGAAACAAATCAGAGAAAAGGCAATAGCCAAAAATGTAAGGATGAGATCCTATAGACACAGAATTTGGGACTTAATAGATGATTTTGAAGCTTTCAATATTGAAGTAGTTCCTAGAACTCAAAATTCTGAAGCAGATAGGATGGCACAGATTGGCTCACAGTTTGACCCAGCAACTGATCTATTAGTCAACAATGAGTCAGTCAAAGTTATAGTAAGGCCAACTATCCCAGACAATGATGAAAATTGGTAAGTCTTTGAAAATGATTTTCAGGTACTTTCATTTTTGCAACAGTCAGGGGAGTTTGCTGATCAATTGCAACCCAAAATTGAAGAAGCTTATGGAGACTAAATTATTCAATTAAAGACCAATAAGCTTCCCAAAGGCTTGATTACTTTAGAAAACCTATTTGATCCAGAAGATGTAAGCCTAGAGAAGAAAATGTTTCAAACAAATAAAGCAGATTATTTTGAGATACAAGTGAGTGAAGGGAGAAAACTAAAGATTGGAAATTCCACAACTCGACAGGAAAGGGAAAGACTAATTGACTTGTGTGAAAGTTATGACAGAGTCATAGCCTAGACCTATGAAGATCTCCATGGTTATGATAGAAATATCTTTCAACACACTATAGAACTGACTAAAGGATCTAAACCAGTTAGACAGAAGCAGAGGCTAGTGAATCCAAGGATTGAACCTCTAATGGTGGATGAGTTGCAGAAACTCTTAGAATCTAAAATAATTTTCCCAATCAAACACTCAACTTGGGTATCCAATCTAGTACTAGTCAGAAAAAAGAATAGTGACATAAGGCTCTATGTGGATTTCAGAGACCTAAATAGAGCATCTATGAAAGATCACTATCCCCTACCTTCTATGGAACAAATTTTACAGACTGTGGCTAGATCAGAGAGATTTTCCTTGCTAGATGGTTTCTCTGGATACAATCAGATTTGGTTGGCTGATGAAGACCAACACAAGACTGCATTTACTACCAAATGGGGAACATTTGCATATGCCAAGATGCCATTTGGCCTGTCAAATGCGGGAGCCACTTTTCAAAGAGAAATGGATGTAGCATTTGGAGAACTCATAAATAAAATCATTCTGATTTATCTTGATGAACTCACTATTTTTTCCAAGAATGCTGTTGATCATTTTGATCATCTGGAATCTATTTTTAAGAAGTGTCAAGAGTTTAGAATATCCCTGAATCCTAAGAAGTGCATCTTTACAGTACCTCAAGGCAAACTGCTGGGACATATAGTGTCAAAAGAAGGAGTCTCTATAGATCCAGAGAGAGTCATTGCCATAATGAATTTGTCTCTGCCAGTCAATAAGAAGGCAGTTCAGTCCTTTTCAGGAAAGATTAATTTTGTCAGTCATTTCATATTAGACTTTGCAGGCCTAATAAGACCAGTGACAATCTTGTTGAAGAAAGACCTAGTGTTCAAGTGGACTACAGAAGGAAGACAAGCTTTCGAGGAGGTTAAGAAAGCAATTTCAACAGCCCCAGTACTTAGGAACCCAAACTTCTCTAAGTCTTTTATAATGTATGTCTATGGAGGAGAGTTCAGTGTTGCTGCTATCCTAACACAGAAAGATGATCAACAAGAGGGAGAACACCCAATAGCCTTTTTCTCAAGGACTCTTAGGGAGTATGAAGCTAGATACAACTTTGTGAAGAAATAGGCATATGCTATGGTAAAAGCCCTCAAGAAATTCAGGCATATGGTGACAGGAAATAAGATTCTAATACTTGTGACTCACCCTAGTGTCAGAGAATACATTATGGAAGGTGAAATCACTAAAAAATAAGCAAACTAGATAATAAAGATCCTTGAGTATGATGTAGAGGTCAAACCCACTAAGCTGGTCAGAGGTAGGGGGTTGTGCCAATACATGGTTCAAGATATGAAAAAAATGATAACTGAAGAAACAAAAAAAGAAAATGTATTGAGGATACAGGAGTTTGATCAGAATTCTTGGGTCATGAATAGAATTCAGTTTATGAAACATGGGATTTTCCCAAAAGAACTCTCTCAGGACAAGAGGAGATACTATAGGCAGCAAGGGGTCCATTTTGTTTTAATTGACCAAGTTCTTTTCAGAAGAAATACTGGTGGCAAACTTTTAAGATGTATAGAGAAAGGTGAAGCCCAAAGAATATTACATGAAATGCACCATGGAGTCTTAGGTGGACATTTTTTGCAAGAACCACAGCTATAAAGATAAGTCATGCAGGTTACTTCTGGCCCACTTTATTTACAGACTATTATCAACTGGTCAAAGAGTGCCAATCTTGTCAGTATTATGTGGGGAAGAGAAGGCATGCAGCAATGCCCCTTAGTCCTATAATTGTTGATGAACCCTTTGCTCAATGGGGTCTTGACTTCATTGGAATGATCAATCCGATGTCAAGTATGGGACACAAATGGATTCTAACTACCACAGATTATTTTACCAGATGGAGTGAGGCAGTACCACTCAAAGAAGCAATAGAAAAGGTGATCCTAGACTTCCTGGAGGGTATCACTACTCGCTTTGGGTCTCCTCGTACCATAGTTTCAGATAATGCTAAGGCATTTTTAGGGGCAAAAATATCTGACTTTGCACTAAAGTATGGAATCTATCTGAAAACTTCCTCAAATTATTACCCTCAGGGTAATGGTTTGGTAGAATCAACTAACAAGAATCTGATTAGACTTATTAAGAGAATAGGGGTTGATCATCGCAAAGAGTGGCATAAAGTGCTTAATATAGCACTGTGGGGGCTGATAGAATTACACCTAAACAAGTGACAAAGATCTCCCCATATGAACTGGTCTATGGTAAGCTTGCTGTAATGCCCCTGAGCTTGGAGATTCCTGCTCTCCAGTTGTTAAAACAGATTGAGATTGCGGAAAATGGCCCATGTAGGTCAGACTTGCTGAGCTCCTTGAAGTTCAAGAAAAGAGGGATACAACACATGAATCATTATTGAAACATCATAAAATAATCAAAGATTGTTTCAATAAGAAGACTTCAAATCCCCATTTTGAAGTAGGATCAGTTGTTTTGAAATGGGATGAGAGAGCTGCCAAGCCGGGTTGACACAGTAAATTTGAGTCATTGTGGACCAGCCCCTATAAGATTCATTCCTGTAAATAGCAGAATTCATTTGAGCTTGAAATAATGGATGACAAGCCTGAAGAGATTCCTGTGAACGGGATCTACTTGAAGCATTTCAATTAGACAGTCTCTCCTGTGTATTATAGTTAGTTAGTTTCCCCTTTCATTGTTGCTTTGTTTTCCCACTTTGTTTTTCCTCTTCTTTCTTTGAATAAGTGTTCTATGAACACGTGGCCGCGGCTCATAAGTCTCTTCAATTTTTGAAACTCTCACATTCATTAAGTCTCTCTCCAATCCCCAAAATTCCCCAAAGTACCCGTATGCAGCCACTTTTATGATGTGTCTGACACTCTGTCCCACGCAGATTTCATAAGATTTTCTAACGGTTTTCTAGTTTTAATGCCATTTATGAGACTTGATGTGTCATTAAAAGCCCTAATAACAAGAGTTAAGGCTTAACTGTGTCTCATTTGTTTCTACTTCTACTAAGAGAATCCCTGTTGCTCACAAATTCCTTGCGAAAACTGTTTAGAAATTGTGTCTTCCCTATTGCAAAGCTTTCATCCTCCTTACAGCAAGTTCACTAGTTCCTAGTGCAGACACAGATATGGTAGAGGCACAGTCTTCATAGCAGGGGCTAGGGATTTATGAGTCCATTGACAAGCTTCTCACCAGCAAATCATATGCTTCAGCCCCTGTACAACCCTTAAGGACCTATCCAAGGACTAGGGTCCCCGAGGTTGGTTACACGATCGACCCAGCAAAGGTGAAGGATTTTGCAGACGGTATCGCGGACCCATCCCTTCAAAAGCCTGGCAAAGCTCTGCGAGAAGGGGCACACCAAAGATGTATCCAGAAGGCCAAGGCGAGACAATCCAAAACATTCAGAATGAGGATATGGACCTCTCAGTTGGCAAAATTTATCGTTCCAAGCGTACATTTATGCCCCGACCTGATTGAGATGTGTGCAGAATTGTTTCATGCGCCCTCAAGTACCATTCAAAAGGGACCCTTCATGGTGCAAATTACACCAAAAGCTATTAGGGATATGTTGGCCCTATACCATGACAAGATAGCCACATTTCCCACCATTGCCAAAATGCAGAAAACATGAGCAAATGTAAATAATCAATTGAGGTTTCTTAATTCAGAGTTGCAGCTGGGAGATGAAAACACTCAAATGCCAGTGCTACCAACAGGAAGGGGACAATTCGCTCAGGCTCGCCAGGAAGCATTGTCAATGATGGCATTTATCTTTGGAATGAAGGAGGACATTACTGTATATGACTGGCAAATTGCCATTTTGTTCTGATTAAATACTGTGGACAAATCCCAAGAGTTTCAGCTGGACTTCTCAGAGTAGATTGCCTACTCAATGGTTGATCAACTCACCCACTTCAAATCAATAGGGGTTTTTAGGTATTCTTCTTATTTTTTTCACCTAATGTTATATCAAAACCCTACCATCTTTTCACAATATATGCATCTGAATATGTATGACCCAAGTTTCGGTCACAATTGGACCATTCCTATGTCTGCATGGACACATGTCTTATCCGAAACATCTGATCCCTATGAATTTTGGGAACTTTTTGTTGCCCCTGCCTTTGTGCACCTAAGCCCAGAGCCTATTGAGAATAGATTAACATTAAGTGTTAGAGGCCTTATGGCAAATTCCCCCATTCCCTGTGATTATTTCTTTGGGTCCCATCACACCATCATTATGGTCCATGGTTTTAATGGAGAACCAGTGTTGCTACCCAAGATTTTGACTCCCAGGTTAGCATTCTTAGAAGTCACCCGGCAAATGTCTGTGGTAGATAGTGACTATGGCACTGGGAAGAAGAAAAACAAAATGTATGATATTCCATGGGTGAAGAAAAACATGGCCTTACTGGTCAGAGATGCTGAGCACTTGTTGCTGAGGAAGTTAGTTGTCCTGGGTTTCTTTCTGATTGAAGATAAATGGAGATATGACCCAAGCAGTTTTATAACCTTATGGGTCAAGAATAACAATGTCGGTGCTAAGATTGTGCATGAGGGCCGTCCCTTTTGGGAAGATAGAAGAAACCCTAAGGAGGATAATCCTGATTTGTATGTAGAATTGACAGATTTGCCCTTTGAGGGGCCCAGGCCATAGTAAATATTTTATAATAAACAAAAGGCCTATGACCCTAAGCTCAAAATGGGCACTGGATTGAAGAAAAATTTATTAAGGGACAGGGAATGGAAGCCAGATAAAATTGAAGCCTATTGGAAATATAGGCAGGAAATATCTGAGACAACTCACTCCTTTGGCAAGGTTGATACAGATGAAAAATGGGAGTCCATTTGGGACGAATGGCATCCCTCTCCAGCCTCTAGCCCTGATACAAGCAAGATCGATGAGAAGGGTGAGGAGTCTGAAGAAGATCCTGAGTCCACTCATACAGTACAGACCCCAGGATAAGCCTCATCTACAGTCCCTGTAACTGTTTGGCCCTAATCTCTCAGTGCCATAGAAAAGCAAAAGAGTGTGGTATCCTCACCACCCAGAGCTTCTCCATCAGTGTTAGCCATTGGGGTTTCTAGTTTTGTGCAATCACCACTAGCAATAGTGGTAAATGTGGAAGAGAAGGAAGGACAGCAAGAAGAAAGGCCAAGGAAACATAAGAAGCTGAAACTTTAGCCTGATTCAGATGAGGAGGTAGAACCTACACAACAACAACCACTGAGTACATCTATTGCTCCTCAGGTACATGCTTTTTCTCCTTCTTCTTCTCAGTCTTTTTCTTCTTCTATAGGGGTGGCAATCCCAACTGGCCAAATATTATCCCCTGCCACCTCTGCTATGCCAATTTCCCAGTTTTCCCCACCTATTACTACTTAGGCCATGTCATCACAGGCCACATCATTGCCTCCCTTTTCCCCCTCTTTTCCAAAGAGAATACCTCCTTAGATTCCTCCTAGCCAACATTTGGCTATTCCCTATGGCTTGCCACAGGGTCATCCTTTTGCGGGTGGGTATATTACCTCTCCCCCTACCTTCCAAGCTCAAGCAGACACTGTTAAGAAGGCTAGGGAAGCCCAGATGGATAAAAAGAGGAAGAAAGATAATAAAGCTCAGGTTGTACCACACATGAGGTCTCTATTTGACCCAATCCAGCAGCAGCTAACTGTGACTCATTTGTCACCAAATGTAGTCAGGCCAAATGAGCAGATGCAACCCCAGAATTATACCATGAGTGCAGTGGCTATGGATATTTCACTCTTCAGACCACAGGACAGGGTCAAGCTACTAAATGAAACTACTTCTGCTGTAGCTACTGATTATTTGAAACTATCAAGGAAGTTGCAGAAGGTAGAGGCTGATTTAGCTCAAGAAAAGACACATTGTGGCAACCTTACTGTAGAGCTTAAATCAAAAAATGATGAAATAGAGGATCTCAAGAAGTAGTTGTAAAATACTGTTTCTTGTCAGATTCATCAGGCTACACAGAGCCAAAATGCTTCTTTGAAAGAAGAGCTAGTACAAGTAAAATCTGCAGTGACAACCCTAAGGTAGGAAAAGGCCATGCTATAGAAAAAGGATCAAGAAAACCTGCAACAAGTCACACAGTTCTAGCAGAAGCTGCTGATCGAACAAAATAATGTTGCTGCCATGCAGGCCCAACTTCAAGCCGAGCAACAAACATCAAAATAGTTGACACTTGAGTTCGCTAATAGGCCAAAGAATGCAGGGGTGTTGAACCTGGTTAAGGAGCTATATGTGTCAGTATGGAAAAGAATCTCTAAGGAGATTATTCAGCTCAAACCTTCTTTAACTTTCTTGCTACATGCACAACAATTGTGTGAGAAGGTAGAGACTTCAGTTCAGGCCACTCTATCCACTGTTTCCTTGAGAGTTTCAGATTCTCAACTGGTGCTGAAGAAGCTGTATGACACAACCGATGAAACATTATCAGCAGCAGGGATCAGTGACAGAATGATTGCTGCAAAAGGAGTAAACGAGGTTCTCTGTTGCAACTCTGCTGCAATTAATTGCAAAGAGCTCCTTGATGTAGTCAAGGAGGGAGTAAAAGACATGAAGAAGTACATTGAAGATCTGGTGCAATTAGGTCTTCCCTCCCCTTTTCCTGATAGCAACACCGTGTTAATGGTTGATGAGATTAAGCCTTTGTTGTTAGCCAGACAAAATGATCAGTCAGTTTTCTAGGGTTTAATAGATGCTTCATCAGTGCCAGAAGTGGAAGCTGTCTTGATCCCAATGGCCCAGCTTGATTTCCAATTGAAGGCTGCAGTTCATGTTTTACAGAGTTTTTCACACAAGGATATCATTAACCTTGATTTAGCCTTCCAGGATTTGCAAAATAAACAGGGCCTATCTGATGCTGAATGGTCTGTTTATCAGACGACCTTACAGAATCTGTAAATTTTTGCTATATATATACACATTTTTGGGTTCTTTTTGAGCAGGCTCAAAAGTCCCCAGGGTTGCCAAGAATTGTAGAGTAAAATACTCTACATTTTGTTTTGAGTTTCAGTTATGCGCTCCAATTTTGTCTCTGCTTGTTTTGGCAGTGAGGGTTTTGACACAGAGCGTGGGTGTGGGTTTCATTTTTGCCTAAGTCTCAAAGTCGTACAGAGAGCGCCAAGTGTCATCAGTTGGGACACATTATAAAGTTTCTCTAAGTAGCGCGGATGGTGCCAAGTGTCTTTTTGCATTAAGGCGGAGACTGCCAAGTGTCAGCATCTTTTTTTAGTTTCTCATAAGCTTCAAAGCCCCTTTTAAATGTTTCTCAGAGTGTGGCGGGTCCCTGTTTTAAAGCTTCAGTGAGCGCGGAAGGCACCAAGTGGCAGCTACGGAAAGTTTCTGTATGTTTTATCTAAGTTACGTGGAAGTTGCCGTGTGTCCCTTGTAATATATGTGAAGCACGCCAAGTGTCATCATCCGCGAGTTTCTTCTTTTGTTTCATTGTTGAGTAAAGACTGATGGTGGGCCCCAGTGAAGTAGCTAAAGTTAAGTGGAGTGAGCCAAGTGTCATCGTCCGCGTGAACCTAAATAAGTCCCAAATGTTTCTATAAGTGTTTCTAAAGAAAGCGGAAGCTGCCACGTATCACTTGAGAATAGTAGCGGAAAGCACCACCTGTCCCTATTCCTTTTTGAAGCTGCTCAGGTGAGAAGTATTGTGGGTCCCATTTTTGGTAAGTGATTAAAGTTTCGAGTCCGCGGACTGTGACAAATGTCAAAGGCGGAGCACTCTCGATACAAAGACATAGTAAAGAGCTAAATGTTGCGGATGGCATCACGTATCTTTAAGTAAAGGCCGCAGATGCTACCAAGTGTCATTTTCTGGTGCCTCCTGAATAATGAGACAGTTTTCTAAATGAAGCACATGGATGCTGCCATCTGTCTCAAGTGTTTTGTTTTTCAATTGCAGCGGAGGCTGCCATGTGTCAAGTTCCTATTTTTTTCAAAAAGATGAAGGAGTTTCAGAGTAGGGGCGCGTATGTGTGCCATCTGTCTCAAGGGTTTATAGTCGCAAAGACTCGCGGATGCTGCCAAGTGTCCTCACCTGTTTCACAGTGGGGAATGCCACATGTATCTGTTTCAGCCAATGAATTTTCAGAGAGGCTAACCATTTCAGATCTGAAAGATATCTTCTGTCAGACACTTCCAGTTAAGTTCCAGTTCGGTTAGACCATTGGGATTTGATCGTGCGGGCAATCTTGAGCCAGTCCTATGCTATAAATATGGGTTCAGATCGTAGATTTAAGAAGAGAACATAGAGAACATAGAGAATTTTCTACATACAGATTGTTATCAGAGATTTAAGAGAAGTTTGAAGATCTTTGCTGTGGCCAGTAATATCATTTACCTTTGTTCTATTTTCTTAATTCAGAAAGTTTGTATAACTATGCATATATCAATTCCTTTTATGTGACTGGGAAATTAATAAGAAGACTGAGTTCTGTGCCTTTACTGATATTTTCTATGTTATTGCAAAATTGTCTAAGTTGTGAACCTTTGATTCTATTTGTTCCTCATCTTTTACATTAATCATGCATTATTTGCTCCTTAATGTAACTGAATCCTAAAAATAGTCACTGTGCTTAGTGTTAAGGAACTAATCACACTTAGGCACATCGCCATAGTTAAATTTTCTTTCATTGCATTTGTGATTCCATTCAGTTCCTATCCCTTTCTCCCAAAACATATTTGAGATAAAGAAGAGCCAGCTTCTTTAAAATCTGCAGGTTTTTTCAGGTTGCAAGTCCCACATTCTTGAAACTTTCCATGTTGGTGTTAGAAACAGCGCAATTTTAAGCATCAACAGTAAATTTGATTAAGAAGAAAGAGCACCCTTGGGTACCCAAAATCCATGACCATCTATTGAAGATGAAACCCTCACCTCTTCCACAAACTTGCTTTTCACAGAAGTACTTGTTGATGTTGGTTTTATTCAGCACAACAGAGATAAAATTCACAAAGAATCTTAGCTTATCTTGAAGAATATAGAGAACTATTGGAAATACTTCTCAATTCCAATTCTACTTTAACCATGGTTGTGTTCAATTCACTCGGGGTTCAATGCGAAGCTATTTTGTTTTAAGGGGTCTTACGTTACTTAAGTATCTTGTGGCGACTGGACTGGTTTATTGTATGTAAATAATCTCAAATTTCACCAAAGTAAACGTCTCTTTGTATGTATTTACTACTTTCTTACAAAGCTTTACATGAATATAGATAAAACTCACTTTGTATCTCAAATTTATATGAAAAACTATTAAGATCCTTATAATTCACTAGTATTTATGTGAATCAATAGCAATTTCCTTTAGATAACTGCATGCATGCTAAGTATTTAAAGATTTTTGGTGAAAAGATAGAAACGTTAGGGTTAGAAACATTGTTTTAGATAGGATAGAACATTTTGCTATCGACGCATGACAAGCTTAAATGATCCTAAACAATTCAACAAAAAATATATTCTTATATGTAAATCCTGAGCATTTTCACAAACATACATAAAGAATTGCAATCTTTTAAAGAAAGATACATCAAACAAATGCCTGAATCAAAAAACACTCTGGAATAGATGCAGAATTCTAAGGTTTGCATTTATTTGATATATAAAGTCATGTTGAATTTACAATGTAACTATGACTTTTATTGGATTGTTCAAAATTACTAAAACTTACAAATGTCTTTACAGATGCATGAAAGAGGCAGGACATTCCACATGCTCCTTTATGCAGACACAGGTGACCTCCTCTCTAAATCACTAATGCTCAAAGTATTCTCTTAAGAATCACTTCCTTTTGGAGTAAAGTTGCTAATTACAGTCTTATGGCTAAATGCTATGAATCCCTGTGTAACTAAAATATAAGTACCAGGGTTCCTTATATAAATTTGAAGATTTTCATGGATGTGCATGTGGTCCCATCTATTTGGCAAATAAATCAAGTCTTACTTGTCTCTTGGCAAAGGCACTATTTGGCTTAAGTTGCCTGGTCTTCTAGATTTTGTACTTCATGATGTTTTGTATCTTCCTCAATTGCAACGTAACTTCTTGTCACTAGTCTTGATTGGGCAACAAGGCCACTTCATTTTGTTGGAAGATGGACAGATAGTTGTTAGAAAGAAATCCAATAATCAAGTTGCATTTACTGGTTGTGAAGAAGGCAAGTTATTAAAACTTCATGGTGAGTCCGCACTTTCTAGGAGTTTTGCATATCTTACTGAACAAGGTACTATTTCTCCTAGTCTTTTGTGGCATGTTAGATTTGGACATGTTAACGATATGACAGCATTTGTATCATGCAAAAGAATGGTGTTGTTGGTTTGCCCACTTTGTCTAAGATAGTTGAAAAATGTGAAGCTTATATTCTTGCAAAACAACATAGAGATTTTTTCCCTCGTTCCACTTGGCGAGCACATAGAAAATTGCTAATTGATTCAGGAGCACTAAAAAGATACATTTCTACACTTAAGCACTATACCACTTCATCAATACATTAGATTTGCATATTTGGTGTGTTTGCAACATTTCATTCTCTTCTCTAGGGGTTTGACTACTATCGAGACAAGCCTAGAATTTCTCTTGTCTCAAAGTAAGCCTCATTGTACTTCTCAACACAACCATATTGAGAACTATGTCTAATGTGAAGGTGATTGAATTTATGAGTCTATGTTAGTAGAGGATAGGCCACATCAATTGGGTTGATTTGCATGACATGACCTAATCTAAAATTGGGTCACACAATATGGCCTAATCTATAGTATTTAATTCTTCTTTGCAAAGTCTTGTTACTAGTTGACTACTAATCTATATCTAGATTTCATGTTTAAACTATCTAACATAGCATACTAACCAATCAACTATTTATCCAACCAAAAACAAGTAAACTTCTAAATCATTCTTTTATTACTATAAATTCTCAATCATTTACTTGAATTTCATTTAAAATTAATATCGTTTTAGTAATTTTAATTCAATATAAATTACTCTAGAGATATAACATTCTAGTATAAAACCTTTTATTTCTTTACAATTCCATTAGAATCCAAGAAACATGGAATAATAAACCACTTTTGGTCATAGGTGATTTTAATTGGCTATGGAACTAAACTATTGAAACAATTTAGACTTATGAATAAATTAATACAAAAGAAGGTGGGGGCTTGCACCCTTCCAACAAAGATAGTAACTTTGAGTAAGTGAAGTACTTAAAACTATGAGTACATGAAGTAGTGAATAACATTTTAACAAACATTTTTATTTTTTATTCAAATTTATTAGATAGAGTTATTAAGTATTCAAAGTTGTGTGAATAATCAATCCTTTTCAATTAAATATTAAAGATTAGAATATCTATTTTGTTAAAATCATTTGAAATACTATCTCTGTTTCATCCTTTTAAAATGTTATAAACATTGTATTCAACAAAACTTAGTCTTAATGCATTTTATAAATTATTTAACTTCACCAATAAACCAAAAGCAACGTTTTAACTCACTAATAATATTTCACATTTATACACCTGTAAATTATCAGACTGGATAAAACTAGAATTAAGCAGACCGAGTGGTTGCTTGTTAGGGACTCGTCGATCCCAAATATCCGCTTTCATGTCATGTTTTGATTCCACGAGAGTTAAAAAAGATGAAGTGCCTACCTATTCCAACAACTTTAGGTAGCTAAGTTCCAACTTGTTTTTGACCTAGACGTGCAAGCAGCTTCGCTCCACCTGTCTTTACCCCTGTCATTTAGCTCTGTTATAGCTTTACATTATATTCTTATGGTCTGAAATGAAGTAGGAATCTTACTATGTTATCCATTGTTGGTGGAATAGTCTGAATTTGAAGGTTCTCAAATTTTCATTGCTGGTGGAATAGTCTGTATTTGAAGGTAGTTTTGTAAGAAGATCAGTTTTTCATGGTTTTGTAAGAAGATCCATTGTTGATTAACCTGTGTGAAAATATCTTTGGGAATCCATAACGAATAATGGCAACAGAGGAAAATGGTGAAGGATCGAGATCTATCTCGTTGCACGATGATGTGATAGAAATGATAGTGGCCTTCCTTTCTATCTCAGATGTTCCCAAAGCGGCTCTCGTTTGCAAGCAATGGCATTCTTACATCGCTTCCAGTCCTATTCGAAGAGCGCTCTCGCATTCCTTTCACAAATGCAAACCCTGGCTATTTCTTTTCGGAGGCAACAAAAGACGAGGTTTGGGGTTCGATCCCGTGGCCCGCAGGTGGATCCGTCTGCTGCCCTTGAGCCTTAATCCCAACGAACAAGACGCAGTCTTTATGGAAGGAAACGGATTTCTGTTTTCTATTTCCGGCGACCGCTTAAAATTTACGGATAGTTTCTTAAATCCGCGAAAATGGCGAGAAAGTGCTGCGGCTATGCGAGTGTGGCGACAGAATCCGGTCATTTGCCACGATCAAGGGAAAGTAATTGTGATCGGAGGAGTTCATCAGTTGGAAGAAAATGCATTGAGTGTGGAGATGCTTGACTTGAAATTGGGGGACTGGGAAATGTGTGATCCATTGCCAACGGAATTCAGACAAAGCGCTTCATCCACGTGGCTTTCTTCGGCAGTCTTTAATGGCAAAATTTATGTATTGGAAAAATGGAAGGGAGATTGCTGCTGTTATGAGTTGCAGAGCAAGCGGTGGGGAAAGGTGATGAGTGTGAGACCGTTGGCGTCGTCTTCTTCTTCTCAATGTGTTAAATACTTCTGTTTAGCGTGCAATGTTGGATTGATTTTTGCAGGATTGATGATGGAGAATGGAGAAATGAGTTTCCAGATGTGTATTGTCGAGGAGAATAAGATGGAGTGTAAGGAGGGCACGGAATTACGAATGCCTGGTGAAATGTTGAAATTGATTACAGGCAGAGAAACGGGGGAGGAAGAGGAAGAAGAATTTTCATCATATACAGAACACATCGAATGCAGGGGCGCGGGCGATTTGGTGTATGTATTCAGCAAATCGAGGTATGTGAGCACAAGGCGCGTTTGCTTATTTGATTTCACCACAGGTGTTTGGGAGATGTTGACAGAAGATGGTGGTTCGTTTACGAATTGGCGAGAGAGAGTAATGTTTGTTTGTTGTCCAGTTACGCTTGATGAGACGTCGCTGGTTTTTAAAGCATAAAGCCGCTAAAGGAAACAATGCATGGGACCTTTTTCCCTTTTCTGAAAATATTGTATTCTAGCTGGATGAACAACAGTTTCCTGCAACCATGCCATTATCGTAAAGAAACATCTAACTCTTTTTTTTCTTTTCCAAATTATATTTCGCATTTCTCCAGATTTTGGACTGTTATTCTAAAATATCATTCACTTTTAACAATAAAATTAAGTTATCATTTGTTTTGAATGAGGTGTAAAATTATTATTGACCGTTTGACCATTGAAATGGATAATATTTAAGTAGAGTGATTTTGGACAAGAAGATCATTAGTGGCTCTCTAAATTCCATCATATTAAAACAAAACATTATTATTATAATTAAATTTTGTGTCTTTTTTTAGATGGGATGTTTGTACATTTAGAGTAATTAGGGGAGAGGATTCAATAGCTCAATACCTTACCAGTCAATAATTTTATGGTGTCATGTATTTAAGTTTCACTTAATGTATAGTATATGTGCACATATATCTGTATAACTATACTTTTAAGGTGTACAAAATAAAAGATAATGGTTGTAAGAGAGGGTCTGTGGTACAATAAATGAAAATAAGAATTTTTTTTTTCAAAAATTATATATGCATCTTTTACAAAATCCATCCTATGTGTAAAGATATATAAGTCAATTAGATTCAAGTTACACTCGTAGATGATTACTTAATAGTTCCTCATAAATAAATGTATATCTCCACTAGTTGGGCCTTCAAGTGCAAAGAAATCCAAATTTGCTACAAATCAACTTCACTAGCAAAATAAGGGTCCCTTCACTCAACCAAGAAAAAACATATCTAAAATTTAAAAACAAACAGGATTTTTAACTTGGATTTGAAATTCAAACTCAACACTTTAATTAAATGCATTCTGAATTCAAAAAGAAAAAAAACTGAGAGAGAAATAGTCTATAAATCCAAAAGTACTTTACACAACTAATGGATTGTGGAAAACTCATCCTACTAGTCTATAAATCTATTTTATAAGATAAACTGCACTTTTTTTTTAATTCCAATTATTCTCTCTAAAAGTTCTGTAAATTTTATCATAATTGGTCAAATACATTTATCACCTCACAAGTATAACATTTATATTTTTCTTGTACTTTCTTTATAAATAATTGAAACTACACTAATTTACAATTAAAATTTACATTTAATATATTTACAAATTTTAAATTTACAATTTACATATTGATATTTGTTATATTTTTCATAATTTTTTATTAATGGAAAATTCTGTATAAATATATTTATACAACTGCATATATATTTAGTTAAGGGCTGGTGTGATGATTAAAAACGTGGCATGTGGAAGACTACCCTCACTAAAACCATTTTTAACAGAATTTGTTTCAGATTCCAAGCCTGTAGCTTTGTTGCTGATGTTTAAGAGGTCCAAGACACATGTAAAATCCAGGAACGGTCTTGTAGGATAAGATATCTTTGTGAAAAACGTTGAACATGGAAAGACACTGGTGAAAGCTAATGCAGGAGGTACTTGTTATTTTGGATGATATCAATAGTTCAAGGCAGCTAGAACAATTCGGTGTGGATTGGCTTCCACCTGGGAGTAGGGTCATTAGTAACATTTAGAGATTATAAATATCAAGAAATCCGAAATTCTTATGGATGGACGGACCTGTGTTACTAGAAACGAGAACAGCAATGTGACGGAATATTTAGAGGTTGGGGATAATTTTTATCCCATGTTAATAAACCAAAAAAAATAAAACTGTTTTCCATAATAATTAAACATTATAAAAGTTGCATTTATTTTTTAATAAAATTTGTTTTCAAAAAAATTACTTTTCTTAATAAAAAACAATATCATAATAAATAAATAATATTTTTAAAACTCACAGGTTTTTAATAAAAATCACTTTTATTCCATAATAAATAAACAATAATATAAAAAGTCACAAAGTTTTTAATATAAATCACTTTCTTTACAAAAATTTTGATAAAAAAAACGAATGGAAAATTATTGAGAAAGGTTCAGGGGAAAAGGCAAACCATATTCAGAAAGGTTCAGGGGAAAAGGCAAACTAGCGACGCAAAGAAACGGAAGGGAAGCCCAGAAAAGGCCATTTGCTAGGACAATGGCATTTTGCCGTCCAAAACGGAAATGTGGCCTTCTTGTTGCGTTTCTGGTAACGTAGGGACGGAATCATGGTTGAGGAGACTACCAAATTATATATCTCCAAAGGATATCTCTTAATTTGAAAGGTTGCGTGGGAATTTATGTCCATTGAAAAGCTTTCTATCTGAATTAAGTACACTCTACTTAAATATTATCCACTTCAATGGTCAAACAATCAATAGTAATTTTACACCTCATTCTTTGTTGTGTAGTAAATATTTATCCTTTTTTAATTGGCCAAAATTGACCTTTAACTGTTGAAGTGGATGATATTTAAAAATAACCAATGACATATAGAACATACATTGTAATGGATTTGAGTTTGGAGGCGGGTGGTCGTCCCTCTGAGTTACAGAGCTTATGGAAAGAAGCATATTTTTCTAAGATGAATGATCGGACGTTGGACCCATTTGAAAATATCTTTATACATAGCTTTTTATTTATTCCAAATTTTGTGTTGCACAGAAATTTGTGAATCTCAAGGTGCTGCCACTAAACTACACTCCATATCTTGAGAAGCTTAGAGATTTTTCAAACTTAGTCTCTCTTTCAATGCTTGACTTAAGAAAAATGTTACAGCTTGAGGGAACTTCCAAGCTCTGTTGAGTGTCTAGGAGCACTGAAATGCTTGAATCTCTCTTGGTGCAGAAACTTGGTGGAGCTTCCAAACGGCATCTGTAAACTCTCTTCACCTGAAAGACTTTTGTTACACCATTGAGATTGAAGAGTTAATGGCTTGCTAGATCTAGATGCAGGATTTTCACAATGTGTAGTCCCTTCTTTTCGAAGGCTCTTTCACATGGAGAAATTGATTTAGTAAAGTCGCATACAGTGACTTCAAAAGATTTTTTTTTTTAAGAAAATGAGTGAGTTTGCTTGATGATATTACAATTTGTATACACTGCATGAAACAAGATCAGTTTTGTCTATGTATGTCGTAAACACTCAGCTTAATTGGTTGGGGGCTCTATAAAATTATTTACCTCTATCTGTAGCTTAGAATTTGCAAGACAGCTAGGCATCTAAAAACAATCTCCCTCAATTCTTCATTGAAGTCTACATTCTTCCATTTCAAGACTATGGTGTAGGTGGGCGAAACCCAGTATTGGTTTGATAACATTTTGATTTCCGCGAAGAGCAGCAATAACATATTTAAAACGTCCCTATTCACACTTTCTCGTTGAAGCATATCAAGTTAAACAGTCGGTACACCCATTTAGTAGTTGATTCTTCTTTTATCTCTTCATATCTTATGATCACATTACTTAAATATCACACTTATCAACAATTAAATAGTCACTTAAATATCACACTTATCAACAATTAAATAGTCAATAATAATTTTATATTTCATTTCTATTAAAAAATGGTAAATAGTTGGCCTACTTTTATTGGCCAAATTTTACCTTGGACCATTAAATGAATGTAGTTTAGGAATAGCCATAAATGATTGGTCACAAACTAGGTAGATTGTTCCCACCAACCATACACATAATATAAGTTGTATACATAACTTGCATTCAATATTTGGGAAAAAAAAAGTCTACAACACCTTTACCATACCAAAAACATGAATTCAAGTCATACACATTGACTCTTTTTTTTTTTTTTGAATTGAAGATAGAGCACCGTTATATTTATAAAAAAAAAAAAACTTCACGGTACATGGTTGTGGCCTAGAGAGCCACAGTATATGTATGGGTCTCTTACAACTAAAAAATTAACAGTTTATGCAGAGTATATAACAAAGATCTATACATAAACTATACTACTTGAAGCATGTCAAGATTATATATATCTAGTGTTTTTATCCTATTGTAGACTGCTGCCAAAAACTGTCTTCAAGATTTTTTTTGATACATATTCATTTTCTATAAGTCTATAGTGCACTGTATCCATCTATTGGTCTCACATTCCATGTTCATCTATTGCTCTAAACATGTCTGCACCTGTCTACTCTTGTTTTGCTTGAGGGATTGAGGGGAGCCTGTTGTGATCACTATCATGTGGCTCTAGCCTGTAATATCACTATGCCTATTGTCCCCTATTTCCTCGTCTATGTTCATGTCAGCTCCTCCAAATGCTTCCTGTTATCACTGGCATCAAATGAATCTACACCCTTGAGGGTGCCTATTGGTGGAGAGGCCCTGAGTTGGCTTCTACCAACATTAAAGTTTTGGAAGGTCACTTCAAGATCCCTTTGTGCCTCATCTCTCATTCTTTCTAGTTTATGTTGTTTACAATACCTATTCTGAAAATCAATATATTCATCATTGAACTTTTGGTGTACTTTCCTTAGGTCATGTGGCTAGAACTCAGCATATTGTATGCCTGCCCTATATATCACTTCTGAGCCCTCATCAAGTATCTTCATAAATCTCTCAATTGGAAGCTCCATAGTCATAACAACTTGTATATAAACATCAAACATCATGAGTCTAAAAGCAGACCAAGTAAGCCACCTCCTCTTGCCTTGAAAATGGTCTTCATTTCTTTTTTTCCACGGAACCCATAAAATTTCAGTAGTTAAAAATAACCAAAATATATTAGATTTAAAAGCCATTCCACTAATGAACCCACAAAGTATTTCTTTCCAATTTAGTTTGTTCAAGGAAGACCAACTTTTTATATTGCCCATAAACATTGACGAAACATTCACAGCAAAAGGACACTCAAAAAATATATGTTCACAGGACTCAACAGTTTTACATAGAGGACACACTCAACTATTAATCCCAATTGCAAGTTTCTTAAGTAGCTATAAGCACAAAAATCACGCACAGCCTCCACGATGACCCCTATGATGATTCAAATCCTTGTCACGTACATGTAAGCATGAAATAATGTCCCTTAAGTAGCAAACCTCTTGATGACGTGTCTTTTTTCTTGTCTTGTGTTGATTCCTCTTTGTTAATTTCTCTTTCTCGTCGCTTGTGATGTTTCTCGACACCTTTTTGTGACACTTCTCAATTTACATTTTCTGAGCTTTTGACCTTGCTCCTAAGCCTTGTAAGTGTCTTGTAGGTGAGTTTTCACCTTTCCCTTGTTTTTTTCATCCTCTGCATCCCCTAGAAGCCTTCTAAGGGTTCTCCCTATCCATCTCCCACTTTTAGTTTTCAATTCTGCTCAACCAATCCAAATCTCCCCCAAGAGATCCTACAGGTGCAAGTGGAGATTTAGATTCTTGCACATGACTGACCTATTTCTGGAGGTAGAACCCCTCTTTTTCTTCTCTTCTTTCATTTCCCCCTGTAGTTCTTCAGAAAACCCTGTCCAGCCTAGATCTCCCCCGAGTGACCTAGGGTTGCCCCCCAGTCGACCCAGGGGTGACCCTACAGGCAAAAGGGATGACCCTGTCGTATTTCCAACCGTAAAAAAACTAGAGTCTCTCACTCATTTTAGCTTTGTTTTTTCTCGTTTTTCTTCCAGTTCGCATGATTTTTGATGCCTAATATGGAGTTGACTATTTCATGCACCCACACATGCATAATTAACTCCATTTGATCTAAAAATAACTCCTCAATCAATCTCATGCATTCTTCCATCTCCAATTCCGCTTCAGTGATAAGCTATTATTGATTTATCACTCCATATTTAGTTGAGTTCACTGGGTAATCAACCTTGTTAACTCATCAATTAAATGAGTTAACTTCTCAATTAATCCCATTCCTCAAACCTATAAATACACCCCTCCCTTAAGCACAAAGGGAGGCAAATTCATTTTGCACACAGCTCTTGCCAGTTTTTGCTCTCCAACTTAGCATTCAAATGCTCTTACAAGATGAAGTTGCCTTTTGCTTTATTCATTGTTCAACCAAGCATCGTTACGCTACTTCAATCTACACCATTGTGCTCAATCAAAGCTCTCATTGAGCTCTTTCAAGCTTCAACAAGCTTCTTTTTGCTTCTTTGTGTCATTTTGTCATCAGGAGGATCTCCCGCTGCTTCAAAAGGACTCGAGGTTGCCAATATCAAGGATTTCTAAGGGTAGTGGAGTCACACGAATCTTCATTTCTTTCAGGTTCTTTCATTGCTTTATTCAATTCATAGTAATTAGAAAACCAAATTTGCTCTTTGGAACAGTAAAACTTTGCTTTTTCCTTGATAGTTAGATCTTGCATGTTAGAATAATTACTTTCATATTCTTAGATCTAGATTATTTGAAGAAGCAATTTCCCTTTTTAGATTAGATTATTTCCAAACAATCGAAAACCCAAAAACATAGATTAAACTTGCATTAGGAAAAGTCATATTAGCTTGCATTCATATTTCCCTTTCATAGATTAAATAGCACTTTTTCATTTCCAAAATACTAAAAAAACACAAAAAAACATTTGCATTTCATTTAGCTTTGCATGTATATATAAATCCTAGAAAAGACAAACTTGTAAACCCTCGATACCATCACGAGGTAACCACAGTTAAAAGATTCAATCAAACCCTTGATCACATCACTAGGTAAAAATAAGTCAAAGCATAGCCAAACCCTAGG
This sequence comes from Cunninghamia lanceolata, assembly GCA_027924645.1. Taxonomy (NCBI): domain Eukaryota; kingdom Viridiplantae; phylum Streptophyta; class Pinopsida; order Cupressales; family Cupressaceae; genus Cunninghamia; species Cunninghamia lanceolata. The sequence goes on along the minus strand of BSBN01001291.1, from coordinate 2,896,323 downwards.
TCAAAACCCTAAATCTAGTTAAGGTTGGTCATCACACATCTACCTCCATCTTGGCTCTCGAATGTGTCTAGGAGTGAGAGGAGAGTGGGTGAGGGCTATCCATGACCAAATTGAGGAAATCAATCCTCGACAACAACAAGAGACATTTACTTTACCACAACAAGATCCATTTGTCCTCTTATTGTTAGAAGAAACTAGACAACTCCAAATACAAGACAAACTCATTCAACGCATTAAGAGATGAGAGGACATAAATGCAAGAAACCGCTTACCCACACAAAGGTGGAATATAAGAAACCCCAACAGAAGAAGAGAAACTAGTGACCCTTCAGGTAATAGGGTTATCTCAACAACAACTACAATCAAATGAAACATTTAACTTAGCACACAACAACAAAGGCCATAGAACTTGTTGACCCCTCTCTGTGAAGTCCAGTTATCTAACAAGCCAGACCCCTGCCATGTCTCACCTCCTCTCAACTGGTTACTTCCACGTGAGTGAAAGTGACATGGTGGATTGCCCCATGGCAAGGAGGGAAGGGTCTATGTGCGTGCCAAAATCTGACCTGAGGGTAAGTGCAAGAAGATGGGGGGCCAAAAAGGGGTCTTAAGTCACCATTTTTTTCTGAAATCAGGAAATGCCGGCCTTGGATGAGAAATTGAGCATAGTTACACTCAAAATTTGGAGATGGAACTAAAACAATGTTCGTAGTGCTCTGAGTCTACTTTCTAAACTACTAATTTTTTTTTGAAAATGGTATAGATTAAGGGGTTGAAAAGAGGGAGCCACAGAAATTGGTGTTCTTTCTATCAAAAAACATAACATAGTAGGTTTTGTAGCTCCCTCAAAAGGTTAACTTTTTTTTTTGTATTTTTAAAATCACTTCAGTGAGAAATTAGCTAACGTCATGTAGTTTATGCCTAATTTTTCTGATAATTTTTTAATGAATATTTGATTTTTTATTAATTTTCAAACTGGACACATCCTAAAAAATAGAATTTTGGCCGTGCTACCCCTATAAATTTTGAAGACTAATTGAAAATCAATTTTTTTTAATATGTGTAGAATGGAGTCTAGTTTCTAAAAATGTATTTTTTAAAAAATTTCAATGAATGGTTAATTTACAATGAAAAAAAGACCAAACACTAGTTTTTGACCAAAAATGGACACACAAACAAAAGAAATTAAAGATGAAAGGCTTAACATTGTCAAAATGTGAAAAAAATTACATCATTAAATAGCTAAGAGAAAGCCTAACATTACCCAGGTGTTTGATTTGTTCGACCTTGAAACACGTCCAAATCTGAGGGTTAGCACAAATGAAATTATGTGAAATCCTATAGAATTTACAAAAACATGTCTGTGGACGTTGGGAAGGCACTCCAAGCCTTTGAGTTGGAAATCCAAAGCAAATCCCAAGCCTAAGGCTTGGGATTCCCAAAGAAAAATATAATGCGAGCGTGTTATAACACTCTCGCGGTATGTTTTGTTTTGCATTTTTTCTTTTTCACCTTGATGTTTGTCATGTTCAACATAATGTGAGTGCGTTATAACGCGCTCGCGTTATGTTTCCCTTGGAATGTTTTATGTTCAAGGTTATTAAGCATGTATGTATCTATGCATGCCTATATGTATGTATGTATGTATTGATATATGCCTATATGTATGTATGTATACTTGTATGTATGTATGTATATATGTATGTATAGTTTCGAGGGTAGAGGAGGGGAGGTGGATAGGGGAGGAGAGGGGTGGATAAGGGTTGAGGGTTTAAGGGTCAAGGGTTTAGGGTTTAAGGGTTGAGCGTTTAAGGTCAAGAGAGGTTAGGGTTTAGGGTTGAGGGATTAAGGTTTAAGGTTGAGGGTTTAGGGATAGGGTTTAGAGTTTAGGGATAAGGGATTAGGGTTTAGGGTTAAGGCTTTAGGGATAACATTTAGGGTTGAGGGATTAGGGTTGAGGGTCGAGGGATTAGGGTTGAGGGTAGAGGGATTAGGGATAGGGTTTAGGGTTGAAGGTTTAGGGTTGAGGGATTAGGGTTTAGGGTTGAGGGCTTAGGGATAAGGGATTAGAGTTTAAGGTATAGTGTTGAGGGTTGAGGGTTTTGGAATAGGGATAGTGTTTATGGTTTAGGGTTGATGGGGGATCAAGTTTAGGGTTTAGTGATAAGGAATTAGGGTTGAGGGATTAAGGTTTAGGGTTGAGGGATTAATGTTTAAGGTTGAGGGTTTAGGGTTTAGGGATAGGGTTTAGAGTTTAGGGATAAGGGATTAGGGTTTAGGACCTTGAGGGATTAGGGTTTAGGGTTGAGGCTTTAGGGATAGCATTTAGGGTTGATGGATTAGGTTTGATGGTCGATGGATTAGGGTTAAGGTAGAGTGTTGAGGGTAGAGGTATTAGGGATAGGGTTTGGGGTTGAAGGTTTAGGGTTTAGGGATAAGGGATTAGGGTTTAAGGTACAATTTCGAGGCTTGAGGTTTTAGGGATAGGGTTTAGGATTTAAGGTTTAAGGGTTGAGGCTTGAGGCTTTAGGGATAAGAGAGAGACCTAGATGGCTAAGGGTTGAGAGATAGGGGAGAGATGGGGTGAGGCAGATAGGGGAGGAAAGGGGTGGATAAGGGTTGAGGCTTTAAAGCTTTAGGGTTGAGGGATTAGGGTTTAAGGTATAGTGTTGAGGGTTGAGGGTTTAGGGATAGGGTTTAGGATTTAAGGTTTAAGTGTTGAGGGTTGAGGATTTAGTGATAAGGTTTATGGTTTAGGTATAAGGGATTAGGGTTTAGGGTTTATGGATGTACAATGAGGGGATACCATAAATAAATTGGAATTTAGGCAGGGTTGGGAAAATTTTGTGAATCATCATGGGCTGGAGATTGGAGATTTTGTTGTGTTCAAGTACATATCCAAGTCATATTTTAAGGTTAAGATATTTCAAAGAACAGGGTGTGTGAAAAATATCAATGCTCTTTAGCTTATGAATACCAACATTGATATAGATAAAAGATGCCCTTCTTCTAACAGAGTATGCAGTTCAAGTCAACCAATGGGCAACAAGTTGCCAAATGAATTGGTTTAATGGGTGTGCCTCCTTCTTCAAAGTTATGCTTGGAGAATTTACACAAAAACTGGTAACTCTATACATTATTTTTCACTCTTTATTTGTTGTACACTATTAAGAACTTGTATAATCTAATTGTGTAATGTGTTTATGGCAGCGCATTCCTCCTGCATTTGTTTCATAGTTTATAGGCAACACAGATGAACATATGGTGTTGCAAGGCCTAGGTGGGCAGGAGTGGGATGTACAATTAGGGGGTACCATAAATAAATTAGAATTTAGCTAGGGTTGGGAAAATTTTGTGAATCATCATGGGTTGGAGATTGGAGATTTTGTTGTTTTCAAGTACATATTCAAGTCATATTTTAAGGTTAAGATATTTCAAAGAACAAGGTGTGTGAAAAATATCAATGCTCTTCAGCTTATAAATACCAACATTGATACAAATAAAAAATGGCCTTCTTCTAATAGAGGATGCAATTCAAGTCAACCAATGGGCAGCAAGTTGCTGATTGAATTGGTTTCTAATGAAGAAAATAATGACACTATTGAAGCAATGGAAGAAAATCAAAATTGTAAGTCTAATTTAATTTATTTCAGCTTTCAAAGCAGGCATTTGAATTGTAGCTTTACCAGGAGGATTGGTATAACAAAAAATTAATTCTATTGCAGGCCTTTCTTTGAAGAACCCTAGACATTATGGACCCTATCATCTAGAAAAGCACATGACAATGAACTCTGACCCACCTTTCAAATCAGATAAACCTTTTTATTCAATGAAAATGAAGTCACAGAATGTAAACCAACCATGCATACTAGTAAGATCAAATTCTCTGCCTTCTATTCTTATTACTCTTACTTTATTAAGAGAAGAGTGTCAAAAAGAATGGGTTTAACAAGATAACATAACGCAAAGCAGTTTTGTTATTACATTTTTTTGAGGGATCTCTAATAGTCTAATATAATGCAGTCTTCTATAATATGAGCATCTGCATTTGTGTGAATGCTAAGCCCACTGTGGATGTACCCCAATGCAAAGATTTTCTCATAATGATCATCCTTATGATTTCAACTGTTAATTACTCAAGTTGTGGATGTACCAGATGCAAATCTTTTCTCATAGTGGGTACACCTATTGGCATAATGAACCCCAGATGGGCCAAAAAAAGATGCCATATAATTTGAATATTCACTTCAGCTAGAAAGTTTTACTGATGGAGCTAGAAACTCAAAGAATTGATAGGGCACAATATGGCCCAAGATGTGAGATGCAAGCAAGGACAACTCATGAATCTAAAGAGTTAAGGTGCACTTGGACCTTTCCTAATTTCAATGGATGACATTTGCTCTTGCTAGTTGATGGTAAATACTACAATTTTGCAAACTTTATTTTCATTATCCAAGAGAGAAGCATATACCATAGGACCAGTCTTGGATAGTATACCTAGTCTTCATGCCATCTTATTTTTTCAAGACAAATAGGTTCCCATGTGCCAAGGATAGAATTCATTGTAAACAATTTTTAATAGCATTGCAGAAAACCTGCCATTGGGTTCTTTGTAGTCAATCAAATCCTCTTGCTAGCCTTCTTTACTAAGACATTACATAAAACTTAAATTAGGATTTACTGTATACATGCATAATTAAAAAGGGCATTAAGAAAAATACTTAAAAACTAATTTCTAAAATTACCAAAAAAGTTCATAGCCATTTTTCTGACATATTCTTACAACTCAGATATCTTTAAGAGATGAGTGTAAAAAATGATGGGTTTAACAGCCTAACATAACGCAAAGCAATTTTATTGGGTTTAGGATTAAGGGATTAGGGTTTAGGGTTGAGGGATTAGGGTTTAAGGTATAGTGTTGAGGGTTGAGGGTTTAGGGATAAGGTTTAGGGTTCAGGGATTAGGGTTTAGGGTTGACAAATTAGGGTTTAATGTTGAGAGTTGAGGGTTTAGGAATAGGGATAGTTTTTAGGGTTTAGGGATGAGGGATTAGGGTTGAGGGTTGAGGGTTGAGGGATTAGGGTTTAAGGTATAGTGTCGAGGGTTGAGGGTTTAGTGATAGGGTTGAGGGTTGAGGGTTGAGGGATTAGGTTTTAGCGTTGAGGGATTAGGGTTTAAGGTATAGTTTTCAGGGTTGAGGGTTTAGGGATAGGGTTGAGGGTTGAGGGATTAGGGTTTAGGGTTGATAAATTAGGATTTAATGTTGAGAGTTGAGGGTTGCGGGTTTAGGTATAGGGTTGATGGTCAAGGGATTAGGGTTAGAGTGTCAAGGGTAGAGGGATTAGGGATAGGGTTTAGGGTTGAAGGATTAAGGACTGAGGGTTGAAGCTTTAGGGATGAGGGTTTAAGGCTTAAGATATAGTGTCGAGTGTTGAGGGTGTAGGGATAGGTTTAAGTTTTAAGGGTTAAGGGTTGAGGGATAGGGATTAGGGTTTAAGGTATAGTGTTAAGGGTTGAGGGTTTAGGGATAGAGTTTAGGGTTTAGGGTTGACAGATTAGGGTTTAATGTTGAGAGTTGAGGGTGTTGACGGATTAGGGTTTAATGTTGAGAGTTGAGGGTTGAGGGTTGAGGGTTTAGGGATAGTGTTAATGGTCAAGGGATTATGGTTAAAGTAGAGTGTCGAGTGTAGAGGGATTAGGGATAGGGTTTAGGGTTGAATGTTTAAGGATTGAGGGTTGAGACTTTAGGGATGGGGGTTAAGGGATTAGGGTTTAAGATATAGTGTCGAGTGTCGAGGGTGTAGGGATAGGTTTTAGGGTTTAAGTTTTAAGGGTTAAGGGTTGAGGGATAGGGATTAGGGTTTAGGGATAAGGGATTAGGATTTAAAGTATAGTGTTGAGGTTTGAGGGTTTAGGAATAGGGATAGCATTTAGGGTAGAGGCATTAGGGATAGGGTTTAGGGTTGAAGGTTTAAGGATTGAGGCTTGAGGCTTCAGGGCTGAGGGTTAAGGGATTAGGGTTTAACGTATAGTGTCAAGGGTTCATGGATAGGGTTTAGGGTTTACAGATAGGTAGAGATGTGAGGGGAAACAAAGGTGAGAGATAGAGAGGTAAGAGGAAAGATATAATAAAATGAGAGAGTGAAGTTGACAACTTGAGGGAAACATGGGTAAGGAGGAGGGAGAGAGATGGAGAGGAAGGGAAATATGTAGCGAGCCATGACAGATATACAAGTGAGACCTATAACCTAGGGAGAGAGGGGTGAGAGAGATATGGGAGAGATGGGGGTGAGGTAGATAGGGTGAAGGGTGAAGGGTTTAGGGTTTAAGGGTTGAGGGTTTAAGGGTTGAGGTATTAAGGGTTTAGGCTTGAGGGATTGGGGTTTAAGGTATAGTGTCGATGGTAGAGGGTTTAGAGATAGGGTTAAGGATTTAAGGTTTAAGGGTTGAGGGTTAAGGCTTTAAGGATAGGGTTTGGGGTTTAGGGATAAGGGATTAGGGTTTAAGGTATAGTATCAAGCGTTGAGGGTTTAGGGATAGGGTTTAGGATTTAATGTTTAAGGGTTGAGAGTTGAGGCTTTAGGGATAGGGTTTAGTTTTTTGGGATAAAGGATTAGGGTTTAAGGTATAGTGTCGAGGGTTGAGGGTTTAGGGATAGGGTTTAGGATTTAAGGCTTAAGGGTAGAGGGTTGAGAGTTTACAACTGAGGGATAATGTTCAAGTTTGAGTCTCTAAGATATAGGGTTTAGGGTTTAGGGTATAGGGTATAGGGTAGAGGTTTGAAGGTTGAGGGATAATGTTCAAGGTTGAGTGTCCAATGTTAAGTGTATAGGGTATATGGTTTAAGGGTTTAAGGTTTAGGTTTTTAAGGGTATCTAGGGGTTGAGAGTTTAGGGTTGAAGGGTTTAAGGTTATAGGGATTAAGGGTTTAACAGTTGAGGGTTTAAGGGTTGAGGTATTAGGGTTTAAAGCATAGTGTCAAGGGTAGAGAGTTTAGGGATAAGGGATTAGGGTTTAAGGTATAATATTGAGCCCGTTGAGGGTTTAGGAATAGGGATAGCGTTTAGGGTTTAGGGATGAGGGATTAGGGTTGAGGGATTAGGGTTGAGGGTTGAGGGTTGAGGGATTAGGGATTAGAGTTTAAGGTATAGGGTTGATAGTTTAGGGATTAGGGTTTAGGGTTTAATGCCCAATATGCAAACCCTAACTATCAATAAGAAAGACTTAAACATTCTAAGTTTCTTCAAGAGATATCTAGGACATTTCAGAGACCTTAGGGACATCAGAAGAAAGACATTAGAGTATGACACTTATCATAGGCTTAGGGTTCTAAGACATAAACAAATTCACATTCGAATCAAACTCATGACTCCCCTTGATAAATATAACTCTCCTTGATGATGACATTGAAGTATGATTATGAAAGATTGTGTCTTCTCTAACTTCTTATTGCATGAACAAAACCACATCCACCATGAACATGAACCTTGCATCATATCAACCTTCCAAGATAGACCTTATCATGAAAACCATATTCACAACAAAACCTTGCATGAACAAAACCACATCCACCATGAACATGAACCTTGCATCATATGAACCATGTTTGTCTTGTGCAGCATCAACATGAAAAATGCTCTTTTTTTATATAGTTAAACATAATGCACTCACGTTATAATGTGAGCGGGTTATGGCTTGGTTTTGCTGAGCCTTAGGCTCATCATCACCAAACCATAACGCGAGTGCATTATAACATGCTCGCATTATGGATTAATTTTTTTTGAAAAAAAGTTGGCCACTTTTTGGCCCCCCAACTTTTTGCACCCGCCCCTGATAGCCCTAGGCAACCAGAGTCATGATTTTGAGCATACATATTTTGGTGAACCTAATGTGAATTACAGAATCTTTTGGTTTTGTAGTTTGCATTTAAAAATGCTTCAAAAACTTTAGCAAAATCTTCAAAAAAATTTCACACCATTCTTCATAGTCACTTTAGCCACTTTGGCTTTGATCACCTACGCCATCATCTGTTCCATTTGTTTTGTGGTGTCTATGGCACCTCTGAATATGACGGAACCTGACTTAAACCAAGGGAATATTCCCTCAAGAGAACCTGAAACTCCTTCATTTGATAGGCATGTGCCGCCACACCCTAATGCACTGGTCACCAACTGTTATGACTACAAAGATTCTGACTATGAACCAGATCAAAGACAAACCAAGTGCTCTATATCTTTCAATAACCCAACTTGGGAAAACAATCCAGCCATACCAAATGCGCCACACAAAGCAAGAAGGATAAGATCAGAGATACATCGACCCGATCAACCTTCCACAAGAGCATTGAGTACTCATCTTGATGCAGAGGTTAAACAATTAGAAAAACATCTGCAAGAAGCCAAAGATGCTCAAGAGGCATTGAGGATTGCCTTGCGAGAAGAGAAAAGACAAAACACTGTGCACGAAGAAGCATATCATCATGAAAATACTCAACGAGAAAATCCTAGAAATGAAGAAACACCTAGAGCTGCTACTCCTACAGATTTAATCGTAACCCTAATGCAAAGAATTAGAATCTTGGAACCAAAGCAAGCTGCTCAAAAAAGAAGGCAAAAATCTCATGAACAGGATCAGGTGGCATCTCAAAATCCCCCTACCTCAGTTACTATTCACAAAATGTTAGCAACGACACATGTCTAAATGGGAATCCTCCTGTTCAGAACAATCAAACAAATCTGACAATGGGTTATCAAAACCCACCTACATGATTATTACTATCAACCCCGCGATCTCAAAGTGCCTTTCTAAGAACATATCTTGAGTATTTGAAGGAACCTTTGGATTAAAACATAAGAAGCGTGCAACTACCTCGGCCATTACCAGATCTCCCAATGTTCAAAGGAGAAGGAGATCCAAACTCCCACATTAAGGCCTACACTACGGCCATAAGAGAACTCCTCCCTTGGGATGGGGTTGTAGCAAAAATCTTTCCAAAAACTTTTGAAGGCATTGTTCTGGATTGGTATTATCGCTTACCAGAAGCTTCAATTCATTTGTTCAGACAACTCATCGGAGAATTTGTTATGGCATTCGACATGAACAAACTCGTTAAAACAAGGATTAGAGAGTTCCTCACAATGAAACAAGAGCCAAACAAATTTGTAGCCCACTTTGTCACTCAATGGAGGCAAGTCCTTTATTCTTCAACTAGTGCTCCAAACATGGATCACCGAGAACTGTGCAACCTCTTTTTACATGCCCTTAACAAGGACATGAGAAAAGATGTTCAAAAATTGCCATACAAATCCTACAAAGAGGCATTGGAAAGTTCTTTGAGGATTCACCAAGCCGCCATTGATACTGGGAGAAAGGTCTATGGGTCAAACGGAATGCTGACGAAGGAAGACATAGGAAATAGTGCCTCTATCATTAAAATCCTTAAAAACAATAGGAGTGCAACTATAGACAGGGTGACAGATCAACCCCTGATCAAGAAAGTAAGAGATGACTACAGTGGGAGAGATGACTATCCTCCTAACGTAAATGCCATAGACTGACCTAGGGACAATGGGTACTACCCTTGAGATAATTACCAAAGTTGGAATCACAATGGAAATTATGGAAGATACGAAAGACCCCCATACAAGTTCATTCAATTTTGTTCTTTTCATAGAACAAGGGGGTGCAACACAGAATCTTGTAGAAAATATATTAGATTCATAGCAAGACTACCGAAAGACCAACAATGTTTGTTCATAGAGATGTTTTTAAACCCACAGGAAGTCACGCTGGATAATAAAGATACAAGAAAAAATCAAGCTCCAATAGCACTACAAAATGCAAACATGAGAATTTATCAGGACCCGTTCCCTGTGCATAAAGACATAGAAATGACAAACCAAAACAAGATGGCTCAGAGTAGTAACCCTGAAGTCCCTCCGCAACTAGGACAAAAAGGAGAAGCTAGGATGATAGGATTAGTCAAGATTATGCACAATGAAGAAGAAGAGGAAGACCATGAGGATGAAAATGAGCAAATATAAGCATATGAAGGTATCATCTCAGTAGTAGAACCAATACCAGCTCCAATCGGACCTTATGAGCTCATACAAGATTTAAAGAAGATATAGACTGACATTTCATTCATCGACTTACTCAAGAACTCCCCTTCACATCGCTCAGCATTACTAAAAGCAATAGCTTTAAAATACCTCAACCAAATTACACCACCACCTAGTGAGAAAATCAATCATGTGGACTACGACCTCAGCCCACCAAACTCAAAACTCAAAGATCTAGGGTTCTTCTTTGACTCACAACAGATGCCTTCCGAGGCCTAGTTAACAAAAAAAGGAGACCCTCCACTATATCTTCAAGTATGGTTTTATGATATATGCATCAACTGGACCTTAATTGATGATGGGGACATAATAAACATAGTTCCTTTCTCCCTATTGGAAAGGATGGGCTATGGGCATACAAATATCACCGCTTCACGAGATACTCTGAGCGGGTATGATAATCTCAAGGCTGCCACCATAGGTAAGATTACCCTTCCAGTGACCTTGGGACCTAAAACCATTCCAACCACTTTCTACACCATTGACAAAGACACAGGATATAACTTGATCCTTGGAAGACCATGGATACATAGAATGAAAGATGTGCCATCCATATTATTTCAAGAAGCATGATTCTTGCACTTAGGGAAGGTATATGTCACAAAGAGAGACCTAGAAGATTTTGGCATGTTAAAATCAAACACACTGAACAAACATATAGGTATCCCCATAGACTACGAACTCCCTACCAACAAGTTAATCATCCCTCATTCTACACTGGTGCAGGAGCACCTAAGAGAACACTCTGGAGTAAGAAGACACAAATGATCAAAGGAGAAGCCCATGGATCAAATCAAATCAAATGGAACATCCTAGAACCAATTATGGCATATTGTAATGGGCAAAATGATATAATAATCAAATGTCCTAAGGGTCCTGGTAAGGACCCTAGGACCAAAAAAATAATGTAAGTGGGCCAATAGTGCCTCTAGAGTCAAATAAGAGTCAATTAGAAGTGTCTAAGTCTAGGAATAAGGAATAATGATCCTAATAAGATCAACCATGATGAACCATGATAATTTGGTAGAGTAAAAGTCACTTAAAACAAAGTTTAATATTCAAATTTTTAAATAATGCATTTGGGCGGGAAAATAAAAAAATGAATGGTTTTGGAAGTTTAACCATCTCCAACCTTTGGGAATTGATTGTGGGAGTTAGGAAAAGTTATATAAGCCTTCCCAAGGCGTGAGATCTCATAGAGGAGTCATATTGGAAGCATGAGTTGTACGGCAGGCTGTAAATAGCAATAAAATTCAGTTTTGTCTTGCACCTCCTTCTTGTTTCTATTGATCTTTTTGATTGTTGAGTGTTGGAAAATGTATTAGGACATCAGTTAACATTAATAGACATCATTTCATGCTCTGAGAAGGTTTTTGTAGGAAGTTTCATTGCTGTTTGTATTGACTGTTACAAAGAACAGCAGGCTGTCCTGTGCATTTTGAGAGGTTTCAATGCCTCATAGGACCTTCCCATGGATGTAGGAGCCTGATACTCATGGAATAGGTCCTTGATTATATGTATAATATGATTTCTAACTTGACAAAGTAGGAAGAGTGCAAATGGGCAGGTGATCACCGTTGAAAGTCAGAGATTGCATGTGGAAAGAGCATTGAAATGGTGGCTCAATTATAGCAGCAGGAGATCGTCCTTAATAAGGTGATGGTTTTATGTTTGTTGAGGGTTAATATGGTCAAGGACATGGTGTTAGACCTTTGAATGAGGTCTGGAAGTAATTGGAAGTGGGAGATCTAGCAAGCCCTAGGTTTTGAGGCCTAGAAAGGGGGGTTTTGTATTTAAACATGTAAATGAGCAAACCACTGGTTGAAACCTTGAAAATCCTTCATTTTTAATCCTTTCCTAAGACTATTTTTAGGTTTGGAGTGAGGGGGATAAGTATTAATAGGGTTCCTTTGTAAAGTGGGTGGATTAGGCCCTGTAGGAAGACAGCCGGGTTGTTAGGACAGTCATATTTAGTCCAAAACAATAGTATATGATTTTGAAGTATGTTATAGAAATCAATAAAGGGTATCCAGATCAGTCATTAGTCTTTGGAGTGCTTTGGGAAAGTTTGGAGAAAAGTGCAAATTAGTTGCTGAACAGGGCTACAAGGATTAGGCCTGGTTAAGGGGAGTTGTCAAGAACCGGTCAGAAAGGTACATGAAACCTATTGAATCTTGTTGGTTGGGGTAGATTGAGACCCTAGAAGGTACAAGAATTCATTTGAGAAGTTGGAATCCAAATTTGAGCTCTTTGGTGGATTTTAAGGCAAGGAGAAGACTAGAGAAGCCTTATTGGTTGAAGCCACAAGTTATTTGAATCTTTTGATCTTGTTAGATTGCCATTGGAGACCTGACACCTCTGCATCATATTGGTATCAGAGCAGCAAGTAGATCCTTGAGGGTTGGTGAAAGTTGTGAAAGAGTAAGGGTTGGTGAAAGTTGTGAAGATGCCCCCTAAGAACCAAATGGCTAGAGAGAATTCTAAGTTGAGAGAAGCCTTAGAGGCTAGAGAAAAAGAATTGAGGGATAGAAGAGAGTAGGATGCTGCAAGAGAAAGAGAGTTAAGACAAGTGAGAAGGGAGAATGCAACAATCTTGGCTAGATTGGAAGCATTAGAGAAGAAACCTAGAGGGGATGAACAAAATGAGTCAGAAGGAGATGAGGATGTTGATGAGAATCCTCCTGAGGATGAGTTAGATGCTAAAGAAAAGAAGTTTGTGAGATTGCTGAAGGTAGTCCAAGGTAGTGGGACAAAGGCAAACATAGAGTTACCTATCTATCAGGGGAAGATGGATAGTGAAGAGATATTAGGGTGGATAGATGCCCTTGAAAATTTCTTTGAGTATGAGGAGATGAGTGATGAGAAGAAGATTAAATTTGCAAAAAAAAAGTTGAGAGGGACAACACTTACATGGTGGAGTAGTGTGCAAACAGAAAGAGTGGCTAGAGGTGGAACAAGAATCACTTCTTGGGGTAGGATGAAGGATATGATGAAGGATCAATTCCTTCCATCTGATTACTCCATTCAGACAAAGAGGATGAGACAGAATCTGAAACAGAAGGACATGGATGTTATGTCCTATACTGAGCAATTTCATAAGCTTAGTATTAGAGGAGGATTAGAAGATGAAGAAGAGAAAGTGGAAAGATACCTTAATGGGCTTAGGTATAACTTGCAAGATGAGATTGGTTTGACCATACCAAAATCACTTGGAGAATGTTTTCAGTTAGCCATCAGGGCTAAAGAGAGGGTAAAGAGGAAGCAAGAAAGACAAGGTTATGGAAGAGGAAACAGAGGTAGGGGCAGACCTACTATTGAAGTTCAGAGCAGCAATGAGAAAGGCAAAGAGTTTTCTACAGAACAGAGAGGTGCATATAGAGGTGGAGGTAGATTTGGATCAGGTAGAGGAGTGTTCACAGGCAGATGTTATCACTGCAATGAGGTGGGACACACATCTTTCAACTGTCCTAAGAAGGATGGTATTGATAAGAGAAAGGATACAAGAGTTCATTTGGCACAAGAAGAGGAAAAGAAAGAAGAATAGGAAATGTCATTAGCCTCTCCAGTAATGGATGGAGAAATGCTCATGGTGGAAAAAGGCAAAATGCAGCAAACACCACAAGTATCCATTTTTAAAACTAATTGTTTAAGCCATGGAAAAATATGTAAGTTGATTATAGATTCAAGTTCACATGATAATTTAGTCTCTTTGGAAATGGTGCACAAGTTGGGATTGAAGACATTTGATCATCCTAGTCCTTACAATGCCACTTGGGTAAGTCAAGAATAGCAAGTAATGGTTAATCAGAGGGCATATGTTAATTTTTCAATTGGTCCATATCATGATTCTGTTTTATGTGATGTTATTTCAATGACATGTGGGCATATAATTTTGGGAAGACCATGGCAGTGTTTGAGAAGGACAGTTCATGATGGTTATACAAATAGTCATTTGGTGCACAAAGATGGTAAAAAGTATAAACTAATGCCTTTACCGTGTGAAGATAAGAAGGAACAGCTATTGTCTGTTTTGGAGAGAAATTGTAATTGAATGTGCAGGTTGAACAACAGGAACAGTTGCAACAAAGAAAGGTTTATGACAGTCCTAAAGAGCAGCAAATTTGGGACATGAGTTGCATCAAGATTGGGGACATTGATTGCCCTATAAGGAGGCTAAAGAAGGAAGGTAGACAGCAGATAGTACAAGAAGAAATAAATTAGAATTCTAAGATGGAGAATGCAAGAGCATTACAGCAGCAAGGTCCTAGACTAGGACAGCAAAACATGTTTTATGATGCTAACATTTTTTGTAAGAGTCATGCAGGTGGGAGAAGGAGGAGGATAACTCTTGGAGAGTTCATGTTTCCTATCACAACTCAAAGGAACATTTCAAAGAGACTGCAGGAGGTTTTGAGCAGATCACATGACTCTTGGGACAAGAGTTTTTATCATGCTGGGGAGTATGGTGCAGGAGCACCTAAGAGAACACTCTGGAGTAAGAAGACACAAATGATCAAAGGAGAAGCCCATGGATCAAATCAAATCAAATGGAACATCCTAGAACCAATTATGGCATATTTTAATGGGCAAAATGATGTAATAATCAAATGTCCTAAGGGTCCTGGTAAGGACCCTAGGACCAAAAAATAATGTAAGTGGGCCAATAGTGCCTCTAGAGTCAAATAAGAGTCAATTAGAAGTGTCTAAGTCTAGGAATAAGGAATAATGATCCTAATAAGATCAACCATGATGAACCATGATAATTTGGTAGAGTAAAAGTCACTTAAAACAAAGTTTAATATTCAAATTTTTAAATATTGCATTTGGGCGGGAAAATAAAAAAATGAATGGTTTTGGAAGTTTAACCATCTCCAACCTTTGTGAATTGATTGTGGGAGTTAGGAAAAGTTATATAAGCCTTCCCAAGGTATGAGATCTCATAGAGGAGTCATATTGGAAGCTTGAGTTGTATGGCAGGCTGCAAATAGCAACAAAATTCAGTTTTGTCTTGCACCTCCTTCTTGTTTCTGTTGATCTTTTTGATTGTTGAGTGTTGGAAAATGTATTAGGACATCAGTTAACATTAATAGACATCATTTCATGCTCTAAGAAGGTTTTTGTAGGAAGTTTCATTGCTATTTGTATTGACTGTTACAAAGAACAGCAGGCCGTCCTATGCATTTTGAGAGGTTTCAATGCCTCATAGGACCTTCCCATGGATGTAGGAGCCTGATACTCATGGAATAGGTCCTTGATTAGATGTATATTATGATTTCTAACTTGACAAAGTAGGAAGAGTGCAAATGGGCAGGTGATCACCATTGAAAGTCAGAGATTGCATGTGGAAAGAGCATTGAAATGGTGGCTCAGTTATAGCAGCAGGAGATCGGCCTTAATAAGGTGATGGTTTTATGTTTGCTGAGGGTTAATATGGTCAAGGAAATGGTTTTAGACCTTTGAATGAGGTCTGGAAGTAATTGGAAGCGGGAGATCTAGCAAGCCTTAGGTTTTGAGGCCTAGAAAGGGGGGTTTTGTATTTAAACATGTAAATGAGCAAACCACTAGTTGAAACCTTGAAAATCCTTCATTTTTAATCCTTTCCTAAGACTTTTTTTAGTTTTGGAGTGAGGGGGATAAGTATTTAATAGGGTTCCTTTGTAAAGTGGGTGGATTAGGCCCTGTAGGAAGACAGTCAGGTTGTTAGGACAGTCATATTTCGTCCAAAACAATAGTATATGATTTTCAATTATGTTATAGAAATCAATAAAGGGTATCCAGATCAGTCATTATTTTTTGGAGTGCTTTGGGAAAGTTTGGAGAAAAGTGCAAATTAGTCGCTGAACAGGGCTACAAGGATTAGGCCTGGTTAAGGGGAGTTGTCAAGAACCAGTCAGAAAGGTGCATGAAACCTATTGAATCTTGTTGGTTGGGGTAGGTTGAGACCCTAGAAGGTACAAGAATTCATTTGAGAAGTTGGAATCCAAATTTGAGCCCTTTGGTGGAGTTTAAGGCAAGGAGAAGACTAGAGAAGCCTTACTGGTTGAAGCCACAAGTTATTTGAATCTTTTGATCTTGTTAGATTACCATTGGAGACTTGACACCTCTGCATCATACACCTCAGTCGATATGCATCAAACGAATGGAAATCCTTGAAAAGACCATAAACGCTGCAAAGATCAAAACTCTAAAGAATGAGGCATTACCAAAACAAAAGGAAATGGTTCCCAAAGAAAAGATAATTGAGATCATGGAATTGATTGAATGGGATGGACCACTCTAATTCCCCCTAGAGGTACTCATGATTGATTTCCAAGAGGCCTACAAACTCTTCCCTTACATAGGGGAGAAGCCTCATAGAACTGAGGTATCGCTATTTCAAACCACTACATTAGATCTAAGAAATGCAGACCCACACACTTTCTCAGATGCTGAGGGAGATATGACAGAAAGTTACACTCCACTATCACCTCTAAGTGAATCGCATGTCCCCGAGACACCAGAGGAGATAGAATCTTATGAACCTCTCACCCCAATAGAGGATTCATATCGACCATTGACACCCATGGAAGAAGTGTATTCTATCAACAATGAGTCAACTAATGCCATAGGAATGCTACCTAGGATGTTCAGGGTATCTCAACCACAAGAGAAACCAACCACCTCTACCTTAGTTCAATCAAATGAACTCAGCGAGTGGGAAGCACCTCTGGTACAAATCAAAATGGTTGAAAGACTTCCTAACGAAGATGAAGAAAGTGAAGGTATCTTTCATAGAGAATGGAAGATGAGAGTGACAGTTGGTGTTGACGACCCTGTCATTTTCAAGCTACCAAAAAGTTACATCGGATATGCCATGGACTTAAGACTAGAACCAAATGGGAGGACAAGTATAATCTTGGTTCCTCCTGACAAGCAAAGGGAGCTGCAAACTCCCCTTGAGTTGTTCCAATTGTTGAAATTAAGGAACACTGAGAGGGGGGAGTGAATCAGTGTTCTGTAAAACTTATTATTATGTTCCTTTATTAATTTACCACATACATTAAAAAGAAAGAAACATGAACTTAAGAACAGCAGCAACAAGATCATTACACATGAACACCAAGATTTTTACGTGGAAACCTGGTTAAGGGAAAAACCACGGTGGGGGTTAACCCACAAGATTTTATACTCTGTTAAAGTATTATAAATGGGAAGGCACACTGCCCAGAGCTCACTACTCAAAGGAGGCTCACTACCTACAAGATTGATTACAAAGAGTTCACAGGAATAGTTGAACTGAAGAATAGCATCTAACAATGCAAGATTATAGTTCCGGTTAGGATCAATATACCGACTTCACACTTCATCTCTTACTGCCCTATTTTACTATTCTATCATAATTTGAGCCTCAGATCTCTGGTTCGTACTTGATACTGCCACACTTCACACCTATTTTTCATATTCACACCACACTCACACAAAATGCTCACACCCATCGATTATATATATCCACTATATGAAATTTCATCAATTGCAGTCGGCCTCAAGAAAACTTAGAGGCATTTTCAAGATCACTGTTCTGTCGGCTGAATCCATACACAAATATCAATGCAGACCATAACTTATGAATTCAAGTCACCACACATGTCAGCCAATACCACTGGATCTCATAAATCACTTAACCAGCCAATTCTCTTAATCCGCACAAGGATCAAACACTAAGTCAGCCTATTCTTCATTAGATTGGACTGTCTAACCAAAACCTGATACTCATATGCTTGTAACTTTCAATCCCTTCATCACCAAAGGCTAAAATTCTAGATTTAGTTATCCTTGACATCCCTTAACGTTCCCTTAGATCCATGGTACAATATGATTACCTGTAGATAAATGCGGACCAAGATGCTGAACCCTGTCATATGCTATGTTCCTGTCTATCCGGACTTAGACAAATATGTAATCTAACTTCTAGTATGATCAAATGATGCAATGTGGATGTGTAAGATAGGTTTAGTTGCCATCAATGACAACACTTGACATGCCTAGTAGTGTCTCTTGCCAACAATCGCCCCCTTTGGCATTGATGGTAATACTTAGTGAAAAATGACTAAATGTTAGAACAGCTCCCCGTTACTATGTACATCTGTGATTTCCAATGCTCCCCCTTATATGGATTCCTCATTTTTCACTGCTTTCCACTCCCCCTTTAACACAATGGCAAAGGCTGGGATCCGCATATCAAAAATTCACACAAAAATTCTATACTTCCGCATATGTACAAACAATCCTCTTGTCTACATAAACTTAAACACATCACCAAAAATGTTTTTCAATAGTGCCAATTCAATGTCCCAACTTTTCTTCATGCCATCCAAAACTGAAATATGACCACTGAATAAAAATGCATGTGACTTTGCCTTCTATAGATCAGTGGGATCACTTGTCAGAGAAGCAGCTTGAGCTTCTGACAATGCATTGAACATTGTTTTTAACTTAGGGGGAATTAGTCCGCGGAGCTCATCCAATCTACTCATCACTTTAACCTTTTCTTTATGCAAATTACTCAATTCATCAAGCAAACTTACTACTTGACATTCTTTAGTTATTACAAACTCAGTTAAAGGACTATAGGACTGAGAGATATTAGACAGTTCAAGTTCTAAGTCCTTAATCTTCTTCTCAATATCCTCAACAACTTTAGACCAAGATAAGCAAAATTTGTACACATCTCCTCCTTCAATGAGGGCATTTTGAATACTCTTTACACTAGTATCCAGCATAATTTTATCATTGTCAATTATTCTTTTCAGTTCAGTAAATCTTTTATCATTGAATTCATTCTGGATTTTGACTTCACCTAACTTTTCAAAAGACTCAAAGTGAGTTCTTATAGAGTTTATTAGACTCTTCAATTGACCAAAGGGGGATGCTGATGAATCCTTATGAAATGTAGGCATGATTTTCTCCAAAATGTCGGATGTGAGACCAAGCAACTCACTGTCTTCGATATGGAACTTTAAGATTTCCTCTCTGGCCTTGTGCTAAAGAGGACAACTTCATCTTCTGTACTGGTGACAAAGCATCAAAATTGATTGGACCTTGTATTATATCCGGATCTTCTGTAACTTGTTTATCTTTCTCTAAAATTTCCTTCACTGCTTCTGTAGTGTCTCTTGCCCAATATGATGTTTTAGTTTTATGCTCATTAGGGCCTGCATCTTCTCCCTTTCTGGAGTCAACCACATTGTCTTGCTTATCATTTTCATTCTTTTTCTCTACTTTTGCTCTCTCTGCATCATTAGCAGTGTCTTTTGTATTCTTTTCTGGAGGATTTTGTGTATCCTCAGCAGCAACATTATTATCATTTTTATCAAATTCCTCAACATCTAGAATGGAGGAATCAATTCCATCATTAGTTTCTTCTTCTTGATCTTCCTTGTCCTTAACCTCTTCTAATTTCTACTCTTTATTCTTCTCAGAGTCACTTTCAGTAGAAGCATTTATATTCATTTATGTAATTTCTTCACCAGATTGGTCCAAAGGAATTTGAGCATCCTCTGCACCATCAACATTATCTTCCTTCACCATCTCTTCATCTTCTTTATTCAATATTTTTTCTTTTGGAACAGAGACATCATCTACTTCAATTCTTCTGTAACTCTTCATCATTCAGAATGGATGTATCATCAATATCAATAGGTTCTTCAGTAACCACATAAAACTTATTCTTGTCCAGTGCTTTCTTTAGAATTTGTTCTGTTTCTATGACAACTTCATCAATGTCTCCAATTATTAGCTTATTCATCCTTTTCTTGCTTCTAAATTTATTTTTAACTTCTTTGAAAATTTTATCTTCTTCCTTTTTGGAGATTACCGGACACAGACTGGACAATACATGTTCCCTTAGCTCCAAATCCTTTGCTTTGGCAGCTTCTTTTCGCATCTCCAAAATGTCACTTAGACCCTTAGGGATTTCAGATAAGATTTCCACAAGTGCCATGTTGAATGTATTCAAGTACTTAACAGTAGCATCCTCCAAAATTCTCTTGTTGGCTTTATCAAAGTTGTCATAATATTTTGTTATGGGCTTCAGATTCCCATGAACAGTTATTGCATTCACAATACCTTCAATTGACAAGGTAGATTTTTTAGTCTTTAGTCTTTTGCTTACCCTTACACTTCCAGAGGGCTTGTCTTGGGCAACCGTTGATGCTTCTACTTTCTTTGACTTTGTGCTTCTGAAGGGCTTCTCCTTAGATACTTTAGCAGCCTTAGTGCCTAAGGCCTTCAAATCTTTAACCTCATCATCTGAATCAGTCTTTTCTTCATCCTCCTTCTCCACACTGACATATGACCTTTTGGCCATTACTTTTGTTCTTTCTCCTTCCTTACCGGTAGATTTTTCTTTGAATTTCTCTACAATAGGAGAAGGTGATGCACTGGAGGTTGTACCAGAACTCCTAGTAGTCCTTGATTTAAAAGAGGATTCTACCGGAACACTTCCCTATTCCATGTCCTGCTTCTCCTTCTCAGCTTTCTCTATCTTTTCTCTGTTTTGTCTCATAGCTTCTTTTGTTATGCCAATGCTTTCTGCATACATTTCAACTTGCCTTTGGATCTTTATCTTAGATTCAGGTTTCCAG
The DNA here is from genome assembly GCA_027924645.1 of Cunninghamia lanceolata. Lineage (NCBI taxonomy): Eukaryota > Viridiplantae > Streptophyta > Pinopsida > Cupressales > Cupressaceae > Cunninghamia > Cunninghamia lanceolata. The sequence goes on along the minus strand of BSBN01001291.1, from coordinate 2,875,580 downwards.
AGCTTAACATGTAGTTTCACACTGAGTTCACTATATGTACCAAATCTCTCAACTGAGGTATCTTTTGGTTTTCTCAGAAGGTGTTGAGCATACATCTCTAGTATTTATTCATCAACTTCATACCCCATGGGCATGATCCATACAGTCCTTGGTTCAACTACTTCCATCAAGCACTGATTTGTTTCCACCATGAAACAAATTGTATCCTTGTATTTTTCTACCATAGAAGTAGGGATTCTTTCCCTTGATTGCATCATGTTCTAAAAATTCTTGAAATATCCCCAAAGAGTAGCCCTTTGGGTACTGGAGTCACCAATATTGTGCAAGTGCTCTCTGATTTGTATGGCAACAGGCTTATCACTGGTCCAACACAGGCTCTTCTTCCCGGGTAACTCATTAATGAAATAGAAGAATAAACACAATACCAATGTACAATACTTGAATGTATTCTTCTTGTCCTTTTTGATCTTGTTCAGATTCTCCATTAACTAGTTTTACAGTAGCTCACACAGGTCATAGTTAGCATTCTCTCTTAACATCTGATAGGCAGCATAAATGGTTGTACTGGATACAGAGTTTTCCCTACTGGAGTGGCATATCTTATACCCAATCACCATAGATGCAAATTTGACATCCGGATTAATTATATCATTTATTGTCATTGCCCTCTTATCAAATTTTAATCTGGTAGCTTCAGTTATAGTCTAATTCTTCACTAATTTTAGCATTGGTAGTCCACTGGATGAGTTCAATCCTGTTATGTCCTGAATGGCATCTTTGGTGATCTTAAAGGGTTTCATCAGCCACATGAATTTAGCATGCATCCGACTCAGTACATACCAGACCCATTCATCCTCACTGAAGGATGGGAACCCAATAACCTGAATGAAATGTTTGATTTGCAATGCCTTATACTCAGGTTTAAGACCATGAATCTCATCCCTTAGATGATTCTTGAACAAGTCTACTAACTTTGAATCCCTAAAATCATCTATGCTAGCATGAATATAAGCCCTAATATCTTCAACGTGTAACACACCATGCAGAATATTTGAAAAGGCACCTAATGGATCGACCTCTATAGATTTGTGTGGATACTTTTTGAATTTAGGTTGGGGGCTTTCGGTGATGTCAACAACCAATGAAGTAGCCATATCCATAGATTGCAAATTCAGAGAGTTTCATAGAGAATACCTTGTTTCACCAGTTAGGGTTAGCTGTTGAATTCACCTTTTGCACTTCAAATCTTTGAAATCTTAACTCAAGCGCTCTTCTCCTTGTTCTCTCCAAATGTAAAGTGATTCAAATGTTGAGTAAATGACCTTTTATGCTCTGCAAAACCTAATTCGCCATTGTAATAAATGCTTTGCCCTAATACATCCGGTTACACTATTTCTGCATACAGTCAATCTTCAATTGCTCTGCAATCAATCGCATTAGCTTCTTTTCTTCTAGAATTTGCTTCAATAGATTTGCAATAGGCTTCTTTATCTTCATTCATCATGCCAGATTTAGGCACCCACTTACTAGCAGGGGGAATGAGATTTTCAATGTAGCTCTTGTTTCAATTCCCAGAGGAATTATCAGCACCAGATTCCAGTGCGGACCCATTACCATCATTCATTTCACCTTTCTTCACCCATGTTTTGTTCATTTCATTTTGGATCTCATTCACATCTACTTTACCCTTGCCTTTATCTTGTCTCTGCATGTTTTGGCTTTTGTTTACCAGACCTTTTCTATCATCATTCCTACTTCTGCAGAATCTTGCAATATGACTGGATCTGTTGCAATTAAAGTACACAACATTTCTTTGCTCATTTACTTGATTTCCTCTTGATCTGCATTGATTAGCCATGTGTCCAAATCTATTGCATGCAAAATAGTAGCCATTGAAAGAATTGACATTTCTTCTGTTGTTAGAGTAGTTCATCATCATACTTTTGCAATCATTAGATCTATGACCATACCTTTTACAATTGAAACATTGACCAGAGAAAGATGAACCACTTTGATTCACTCTATTTCTACACTGAGTAGCTCTATGACCAAATTTATTGCAATTGAAACAATTTCTATTGAAAGATGGATACCTTTGAGCATTGGGTTGCCTTACCGGAGGCCTTCTAGGATTCCTTCTTAGATTTCTTTGACCGGATCTAGAGCTTTCACCTATCTCATATCCCAAACTATGCTTATCATCTGCCTTCTTTTGACTATCAAGCAACACCTTGAGTTTAGATGAGCTTATCTTGAACTTTTCTTTGTATTCATTTGCAACTTCTAGGTCATGCTTGAGAATGACAATTTTCTTTTCAAGTTGTTCCTCATTATACTTGGTTTCTTGTAGATCAGACTCTAGATAGCCAATTATTTTGTCCATTCTACAACACCCTTCTATTCTTTCTTTTAGAGACTGATTTAGATTTTCTTCAATCTTCTTCCTTCCCTCTATTTCCTTGGTTAGCCTCATCACTCTGGATTCCATCTCATGTTTTAATACAACAGCTTCTTTTGCCCGCTTCTCACATTCCTTTGACTTTTCCATCAGAGCCTCATCCATGTCATTGTCTTCATTCTAATTTGCTAACTGTTGAAGTAGCTCCCTCCTCTTTTCCATGGATTTGCTCACTTGCCCCTTTAAAGTCTCAATGAAATCCTCAGCATCTTTAAGGTTCTCTTGTAGTTCTTTGACTTCTGCTCTGGACTAATCAAGATCTTCTAAGGCAACTTGAAGTTGTTCATTGATGCCATCAGAATCCCTGGATGAACCCATTGAAACACCTTCCCAGATCTTCCTCAAGCTGTTAGACTTCTTCCAAGGAACCTTGCTCTGATACCAATTGTTGAAATTAAGGAACACTGAAAGGGGTGAATCAGTGTTCTATAAAACTTATTATTATGTTCCTTTATTAATTTACCACATACATTCAAAAGAAAGAAACATGAACTCAAGAACAACAGCAACAAGATCATTACACATGAACACCAAGATTTTTACGTGGAAACTCGGTTAAGGGAAAAACCACGGTGGGGGTTAACCCACAAGATTTTATACTCTGTTAAAAGTATTACAAATGGGAAGGTACATGCCTTCGGGTACACTGCCCAGAGCTCACTACTCAAAAGAGGCTCACTTCCTACAAGATTGATTACAAAGAGTTCACAAGAATATTTGAACTGAAGAATAGCATCTAACAATGCAAGATTACAGTTCTGGTTAGGATCAATATACCGACTTCACATACTTAATCTCTTACTGCCTTGTTTTACTATTCTGCCATAATCTGAGCCTTAGATCTCTGCTTCACACTTGATATTGCTACACTTCACACCTTTTTTTCATATTCACACCACACTCACACAAAATGCTTGCATCCATCGATTATATATATCCACTATATGAAATTTCATCAACTATAGTCAGCCTCAAGAAAACGTAGAGGCATTTTGAAGAACATTGTTCTATCAGCTAAATCCATGCACAAATATCAATACGGACCACAACTTATGAATTCAAGTCACCACACATGTTGGCCAATACCATTGGATCCCATAGATCACTCAACTAGCTGCTTCTCTTAATCCGCACATGGATCAAACACTAAGTTGGCCTATTCTTCACCAGACTAGACTATCTAACCAAAACCCGATACTCATATGCTTGTAATTTTCAATCCCTTCATCACTGGAGGCTAAAATTCTAGATTTAGTTATCCCTGACATCCCTTAATAGTCCCTCAAATCCGTATCACAATATGATTACCTATAGAGAAATACGGACCAAGATGTTGAACCCTTTCATATGCTCTATTCCTATCTATCCGGACATAGACCAATTTGCAATCTAACTTCCAGTATGATCAAATGATGCAATGCGGATGTGTAAGATAGGTTCAGTTGCCATCAATGACAACACCTGACATGCCTAGCAGTGTCTCTTGCCAACACCAATTTTTGCAAAGAATCCAAGAGAGACCAGATGTGAAAATCTACATGCAAGAATAGTTTGACCTATTAGTAGAATTACTGAATTGTGATGGAGTCCTATATTGGACCCCTTCTCATCAACAAGCCTTTCAAGACTTACTTCATCTCATGCTGCCAAGAGAAACCACCGAGTTGGTGCTAATAGAGTCAAATGACAAACCTTACAGAATAGGAGAACTTGTCCTAAGAAGAGGTAGCACGAAGAATAAGAAAAGAAGATGAAAAAGAGCTTTTTCAGAATGCTGGCGTACATGGTCAAAGAAGATGTCAGAAATAATGCATATCTCTTGTGCATAATAGAGGGAGAGGAATTTGGTGAAACAGTCAATTCCTTTCACCTCAAGAAATACTATGTCTAAAAAACCAAAAAAAAGGTCATAAAACATAAACACACAAAAGCAATTATAAAAAAATCAAAATGTCAAAAACAATTCATTTCTTGCATTTCTGCATCATTCTGTTCACCTTGCATTATTGTTAGGGACTTGGTCTCATACTATTTTCTCTTCAGTAAGGAGTCTGAGGTTGCCTAGATGTACGTCATCCTTTCAGGACCTATAGATTCCCCATTTTTCACAATCACCATTATCCCCCTTCATTTGCAGTGATTCTAATCAAAGCCTAGATCTTAGCTTTACATCGATCCTAGTCTTAATGAGTCAAGATGTTAGGTCTAAACAAAGTCAATATTCAAACCTACATTGTTCAAAGGAATCTTGCAAGTAGACCTTCCCAACTGTTCCGTAGTAGAGGAGAAGTCCAAATAGATTACAAAAACTTTAGGTGGCACTCAGCCCCTTATCTTTCTTGGCCAAAAATGTCAGGAAGATCAAAACTCTGAAGGAAGCAATCTAAGATTCGAGTGAATAAAAAAAATAAGTGGTCAAAATAAGAGTGTCAAAAAGTGAGAATTGAGAGATCAAATTATTGCATATCAAAAGTTCCAAAAGCATTCCTTTCTTGAAAAGCCAAAAATCTAAAAAAATGAGAAAAATCAAGTGAGGAAAATACAAAAAAAGCAAAAAAGCAAAAAAGCAAAAAAAAAGAGAGATACAAAAAAAGAGTGAAAGAGAGAAGATTGTTGAATGTTCGTACTTTTGGGTGGAGATCAGTCTAATCTCAAAGCCTCAAGGGTGACATTCTAATAGAGAAAGAAAGGTACAAAACATAGACATGCACTAGCTGAGCAAAACTGCAGAGTCTAGTAGTCTCTAGGATCATCTTCTACCAAGGGACCCTTGTTCTTTCCTACTTATCCTTTACCCCGAGTTTACCTTACTTGCCATCTATGATCTAAGTCTAGTGAACACCAATAAAACTTACTACTTGTCTAAGTTGAAAGCTTGTTTTCTTGTCTTATCTAGATAAGGATCAGTGTTTAGCCTTTAGCAAAGCTGAAGTTCAGAAATGCTCCATTTTCATTCCTGCTCCTCACTTGAGCTATAAAATCCTATCGCACAATCTTGAATAGGTTTCTTATATCAGGACAACTCGTAATCCCCTAAATCAAAAATTGTATTTAAGAGCAGTCACATTGTTTGTTCCACATGGCATTCATGCCAAAATAAGAAAAAGAGTCTCAAAGCAATGAAGTCAACTGTCATATCTCATGACATTCAATAGAATAAATGTTTCATTTCAGCATTTCTTGTGTTCCTACATTATCATATCGTAAATTGTATCTCATATACATGCTAAAAAAATTACAAAAATATGTCATCGATATCATGCTTGCATCATTAAAAGAGTTGAAAAGGTCAAATAGATAATCAAAAAGTTCTCAAACCTCCAAACATGCACAAGAGATGAGTACAAATTTGATAGGTGAAAACCATAAAGGATAAACATTCATAGGTACATCCAAAGTTTACATATACCAAGAGTATCAAAGAGATAGGATAAAATGCTCTCAAAAGAAGTAGAGGCTCCCCATGCAAGGGGGCACGATTTCAAGAAAGGAAATCAAGGTCGGTTCCCTCCAATAGAACCCTCAGGACTTTGGCTCCTCTGCCTATGAATACCACTCATCGCTCCATGAGACCTATGAGAGTGAGGTGCTCCACTGTGAGCATGTGATTGTGAAGGCCCCGCCATGCTAGAATCACGTCATCCAAAACTAAGATGAGCCATCTCTCGGAGTACCTAATTCTCACCTTTAAAAGTGTCAACCTGGGTCTTCAAGTCAGTATTCACCTGACATCCATGATAGACAGTAGAAAAAATGTCAGTGTGTTGCCTAGTAGCAAGGGGCACACCAGGATCATCTAAAAGATGGTCACGATTCATCCTAGTGAATGGAGAAGCCAATCCAACATTAATTTTGTGAACAAATCCCTCCACTCTCTGACGTTACCTGAAAGAGAGAATTGAAAGAGAAACAAGTCAATTCCCCATGAAAGGAGAAAGGACAAGAGTACGAAAAGCAAGTAGACTAAACTTACATTGATCACCTGGCTGCCAATCAGGTCAAATTGTCACATCACTTCATCTGTGTGAGGGAGTTAAGGAACAAGAGGAGGACCATCGGGGATATCCAGACCATCATTTGAATCATCAGTATCATCAAAGTCCTCATCCTATGCATCGTTAGGAAGGACCTCATCTGACGAATCATCATCATCTAGAACATAGTCCTCATTAGTAGACTCTGAATCCACAATCACAATCATAGATCAAGAAAGAGTCCCTCTCCCTCCCCTATGTCCTCGTCTTGAAACTCTAGTAATGAAGACTCTAGGAGTCAAGGGAGTCCAAATTATGGTCCTCTATCCAATCTCACCCATCTCCTAAACAATCATGTTGCATGTGGACACTAGGGGCAAGTCCTCAGGGATGTCCTTGCCAAACTGTTGTAAAACATGATCAACCTGATGGGCCTGAACTAGACTATTACGGTGTAGAATCTTGGATACTCCACGACAATACTCTTTGACCTCGCCATCATGGGCTGAAGATCCCTCCATGTCACGATAAGGATCAAAGATCATGTCCTCATCTGTAAGAGTAGCAACAGTGGGTAAAGAAGCATCAAGGTGACCAACATGCATCCACCTCGCTACTCTTTGTAAACATCTATATGGAATTGGAATGAGCTTCTGATAGGGCCTCATGTGCTCAAATATCCATGTCATGATCAAAGAAGAGTGGCTAAAAGCTAGAGCCCCTCGCTGTGAGATACGATAGAAGTCTTTGTAAACCATGGCCAAGATGTTCGATCCCCAAGCATAAATTGTGCCCTTCTCAATACCACGAATGATGGGTGCCCAATACCATCTCAGACGAGTTGAGGCCTTGTCTCCTGACAACCTTGATACAATCAAATTGATCAAGAATCTCCTCAAAAATGGCATGCGAAGTTGTGGCACAAAAGTGAGCTAGACTCCTGTCTAATCTCTGGGGTGACTAACCCCCATGAACTCTATCCAAGATGCCTTGTCCTCAAAGGACTTGCTAGCTAGGACTTAAGGATGTCCTCTCACAGGTACACCAAGTATACGATACACATCATACAGAGTGATGGTCCACTCTCCAGAGATCTACGACAACCTGAATGTGTTTTTGTCTGCATCCCAGTAAGTCAAAATGTCACAACATATACGAGACACAAGATGAATAACAACCACGTGATAAACTCTAGCTAGACTTGCCCTCCTCAAAATAGCACGATCCTCATCGCCCAATGAAGCAAATATCCTTGAGAACCATCCTTGCTCTCAACAGGCATTCCATCAGATGCGCATATCCTGCAAAATCAAAAGTGAACTTTATATTAGATCTTGTAAACTCGTAAAAATCCCTAAAAATTGTAAAAACTGCAAAAAAAATTACACAAAAAAAGCATATAAACCTTCAAAATTTCAATAAATAGCCGAATACAGTAACCAAAACATGTCAGATCGAAATAAAACAAGCATCAAACAAAGTGAAATTTCAATCAAAATCAGCCCAACAGGGTCGCCCCCCGAGCGACCCTGCTGTTTTGCAGGATCTCCCTTGGGCGACCCTGCTGTTAGACAGGATCTCCCCTGGGTGACCTACCTGACAAAAGGGGCAACCCTAGGGGGAGATCCCTTGATCAAAAATTGCTCTAAAAACTTCATTTTTCAGCCAATTTCAAAAAATGAAAAACCTATCTTGCTCTGAATGACGAGACAGATACAATGCAACAGAGAAAATCATCAAAAACAGATAATTTCAAGAGATTTTTCACAAAATTCAAACTAGGGTTTAGAGAAGAGTTTTTCACTATTTACGTACCTGATTCTCCATGGCTGAAGAAGAGGCAACCATCTTTGCGATCTCCTCAGCGATACCTTTCCAATGACTGCTTACATGATTGATTCCGGTGCCATTTCACTCCAATCTCACAATTTGACTTGCTTTGTTTGCCCTTAGCTTAGTTTCATTTGTGCATTTTAGATTAGTTCTTTTCTTTTATGCATCTTTTTCATGCATTGTTTTGAGTGCTCTCATTCCTACAGGTCTAAACCGACAAAGGCAAACAACTAGTTGAACTCAAACGATCCATGGTAAGTTCATCATTTTAGTTTTCATTATTTGTTTTGATATACTCAAATACCGGAATAATACTAGTTATTGTAGGTACAATTGTAGAAAATCAACAATAGGTAAGGCCTACTTCGGGAACAGTACCTACCTTTCATGTCGACTACCATCCCCGAGGGGGCAAATATGTAAGCACAAAAATTACGCATAGCCTCCACAAGGACGCCTATGATTATTGAAATCCTTGTCATTTACATGTAAGTATGAAATAATGTCCCTTAAGCAGCAAACCTCTTGATGACATGTCTTCTTTCTTGTCTTGTGTTGATTCCTCTTTGTCGATTTCTCTTTCTTGTTGCTTGCAACACTTCTCGGCACTTTTTGGTGACACTTGTCGATTTGCATTTTCTAAGTTTTTGACCTTGCTCCTAAGCCTTGTAAGTGTTTTGTAGGTGAGTTTTCACCTTTCCCTTGTGTTTTTCATCCTCTACATCCCCTAGAAGCCTTCTAGAGGTTCCCCTATCCATCTCTCACTTTCAGTTTTTAGTTTCTCCCAACCAATCCAAATCTCCCCCTATTATTTCTAGATTTCCCCCAGGAGATCCTGCAGGTGCAAGTGGAGATTTGGATTCTTAAACATGACTGACCTATTTCTAGAGGCAAAACCCCTCCTTTTCTTCTCTTCTTTCATTTCCCCCTTGCAGTTCTTTAGAGAATCCTATCCAGCACGGATCTCTCCCGAGTGACCTAGGGTCGCCCCCTAGTCGACCCAGGGGTGACCCTACTGGAAAAAAGGGTGACCTTGTCGTATTTCTAGCCATGGAAAAACTCAAGTTTCTCACTTGTTTTAGCTCCATTTTTGCCTATTTTTCTTCAATTTGCATGATTTTTTATGCCTAATATGGAATTGACTATTTCATGCACCCACACATGCATAGTTAACTCCATTTGATCTAAAAATAACTCCTCAATCAATCTCATGCATTCTTCCATATCTAATTCCTCTTCAGTGATAAGCTATTATTGATTTATCACTCCATAGTTTTATGAGTTCACAAGGTAATCAACCTTGTTAACTCCCCAATCATCCTTGTTAACTCATCAACCAAATCAATTAACTTCTCAATCAATCCCATTCCTCAAACCTATAAATACACCCCTCCCTTAAGTACAAAGGAAGGCAAATTCATTGTGCACACAGCTCTTGCCAATTTTTGCTCTCCAACGTAGCATTCAAATGCTCTTATAGGACAAAGGTGTCTTTTGCTTTATTCATTGTTCAACCAAGCATCCTTATGCTGCTTCATTCTACACCATTGTGCTCAACCAAAGCTCTCATTGAGCTCTTTCAAGCTTCAACAAGCTTCTTTTTGCTTCTTTGTGTCATTTTGTCGTCAAGAGTGTCTTTTGTTGCTTCAAAAGGACTTGAGCTTACCAATATCAAGGATTTCTGAGGGTAGTGGAGTCACACAAATCTTCATTTCTTTCAGGTTCTTTCATTGCTTTATTCAATTCATAGTAATTAGAAAACCAAATTTGCTCTTGGGAACAGTAAAACTTTTCTTTTTCCTTGATAGTTAGATCTTGCATGTTAGAATAATTGCTTTCATATTCTTAGATCTAGATTATTTGAAGAAGTAATTTCCTTTTTAGATTAGATTATTTCCAAACAATTGAAAACCCAAAAACATAGATTAAACTTGCATTAGGAAAAATCATATTAGCTTGCATTCATATTTCCCTTTCATAGATTAAATAGCACTTTTTCATTTCCAAAATACTAAAAAAACACAAAAAAACATTTGCATTTCATTTAGCTTTGCATGCATATAAAAACCCTAGAAAAGACAAACTTGTAAACCCTCGATACCATCACAAGGTAACCACGGTTAAAAGATTCAATCAAACCCTTGATCACATCACAAGGTAAAAACAAGTCAAAGCATAGCCAAACCTTAGGTCAACTAAACCCTAGGTCAAAACCCTAAATCTAGTTAAGGTTAATCATCACACATCTACCTCCATCTTGGCTCTTGAATGTGTCTAGGAGTGAGAAGAGAGTGGGTGATGGCTATCCGCGACCAAATTGAGGAAATCAATCCACGACAACAACAAGATCCATTTGTCCTCTTATTGTTAGAAGAAACTAGATAACCCCAAATACAACAAGAACTCATTCAACGCATTGAGAGACGAGAGGACATAAATGCAAGAAACTGTTTACCCACACAAAGGTGGAATATAAGAAACCCCAATAGAAGAAGAGAAACTAGTGACCCTTCAGGTCATAGGGTTATCTCAACCACAACTACAATCAAATGAAACATTCAACTTAGCACACAACAACAATGGCCACAGAACTTGTCGAGCCCTCTCTGCAAAGTCAAGCTCTCCAACAAGCTAGACTCCCATCGTATCTCACCTCTTCTCAAGTGGCTACTTCCACGTGAGAGAGAGTGACGTGGTGGATCACCTTGTGGTAAGGAGGAAAGGGTCCATGTGCGTGCTGAAATCTGACCCGACAGCTACAGGCAACTGGAGTCATGATTTTGAGCATACATATTTTGGTGAACTTGACGTGAATTAAAAAATCTTTTGGTTTTATAGTTTGCATTTCAAAATTCTTCAAAACCTTTAGCAAAAGCTTCAAAACATTTTCACGCCATTCTTCATAGCCACTTTAGTTGCTTCGGCTTTGATCGCCTACGCCATCATCTATTCCATTTGTTCTGTGGTGTCTATGGCACCTCCAAATATGACGGAACCTGACTTAAACCAAGGGAATATTCCTTCAAGAGAACCTAAAACTCCTTCATTTGATAGGTATGTGCCGCCACACCCTGATGCACCAGTCACCAATTGTTATGACTACGAAGATACTGACTATGAACCAGATCAAAGAGAATCCAGGCATTCTCTATCTTTCAACAACCCAACTTGGGAAAACAATCTGGCCATAGCACATGCACCACATAAAGCAAGAAGGATAAGATCAGAGATACATCGACCTAATCAATCTTCCACAAGTGCATCATGTACTCATCTTGATGAGGAGGTTAAATGATTAGAAAAACATGTGCAAGAAGCCAAAGACACTTAAGAGGCATTGAGGATTGCCTTGCGAGAAGAGCAAAGAGAAAATGTTGCACATGAAGAAGCATATCATCATGAAAATACTCGATGAGAAAATACTAGAAATGAAGAAACACCTAGAGCTGCTACTCCTATAGATTTAATCGCAACCCTAGTGCAAAGAATTAGAATCTTGGAAGCAAAGAAAGCTGCTCTAGAAAGAAGGCAAAAATCTCATGAACAGGATCAGGAGGCATCTCAAAATTCCCCTACCTTAATTACTATTCACAGAACGCTAGCAATGACACATGTTTGAATGGGAATCCTCCTATTCAGAACAATCAAACAAATCTGACAATGGTTTATCAAAACCCACCTACAGGGAACTATTACTATCAACCCCAAAATCTCAAAGTGCCTTTCTAAGAACATATCTTGAGTATTTGAAGGAACCTTTGGATCAAAACATAACAAATGTGACACTAGCTCGGCCATTACCAGATCTCCCAAAGTTCAAAGGAGAAGGAGATCCAAACTCCCACATTAAAGCCTACACTACAGCCATAAGATAACTCGTCCCTTGGAATGGGGTTGTAGCAAAAATATTTCCAAAAACTTTTGAAGGCATCACTTTGGATTGCTATTATCACTTACCAAAAGCTTCAATTCATTCATTCAGACAACCCATCAGAGAGTTTGTCATGGCATTCGACATGAACAAACTTGTTAAAACAAGGATCAGAGAGTTCCTCACAATGAAACAAGAGCCAAACTAATCTATAGCCCACTTTGTCACTCGATGGAGGCAAGTCCTTTATTCTTCAACTAGTGCTCTGAACATGGATCACTACGAACTATGCAATCTCTTTTTGCATGCACTTAACAAGGACATCAGAGAAGATGTTCAAAAATTGCCATACAAATCCTACAAAGAGGCATTGGAAAGTGCTTTGAGGATTCAACAAGCTGGAAGAAAGGTCTATGGGTCAAACGGAAAGCTGACAAAGGAAGACACAAGAAATAGTGCCTCTGTCATTAAAATCCTTAAAAACAATAGGAGTGCAACTATAGACAGGTGGACAAATCAACCCCCGATCAAGAAAGTAAGAGATGATTATAATGGCAGAGATTACTATCCTCCTAACGTAAATGTCGTAGACTGACCTAGGAACAATAGGTACTACCCTCGAGACAATTACGAAAGTTGGAATCGCAACGGAAATAGGAATGGAAATGATGGAAGATACAAAAGAGCCCATACGAGTTCAATCAATTTTGTTCTTTTCATAGAACAAGAGAGCATGACATAGAATCTTGTAGAGAATATAATAGATTCATAGCAAGACTACCAAAAGACCAACAACATTTGTTCATATAGATGTTTTTAAACTCACAGGAAGTCACTCCGGATAACAAAGCTACAAGACAAATTCAAGCTCCAATAGCACCACAAAATGCAAACATGAGAATTTATCAGGACCCGTTCCCCATGCATAAAGACACAAAAATGACAAACCAAAACAAGATGGCTCAGAGTAGTAACCCTGAAGTCCCTCTGCAACTAGGACAAAAAGGAGAAGCTAGGATGATGGGATTAGTCGAGATTATGCACAATGAAGAAGAAGAGGAAGACCATGAGAATGAAAATGAGAAAATACAAGCATATGAAGTTATCATCTCAGAAGTAGAACTAATACTAGCTCCAATCGGACCTTATGAGCTCATAGAAGATTTAAAGAAGACATATGCTCATATTTTGTTCATCGACTTACTCAAGAACTCCCCTTCACATCGCTCAATGTTACTAAAAGCAATAGGTCTAAAATACCTCAACCAAATTACACCACCACCTAGTGAGAAAATCAATCATGTGGACTACGACCTCAGCCCACCAAACTTAGAACTCAAAGATCCAAGGTTCTTCTTCGACTTACAACAGATGCCTTCCAAGGTAGAGTTAAAAAAAGGAGACCCTGCACTATATCTTCAAGTATGGATTTACGATACGTGCATCAAGCAGACCTTAATTGATGATGGGGTCATAGTAAACATAGTTCCTTTCTCCCTATTGGAGAAGATGGGCTATGGGCATACAAATATCACTACTTCACGAGATACTCTGAGTGGGTATGATAATCTAACGACTGCCACCATAGGTAAGACTACCCTTCCAGTGACCTTGGGACCTAAAACCATTCCAACCACTTTCTACATCATTGACAAAGACACGAGATATAACTTGATCCTTAGAAGACCATGGATACACAGAACGAAAGCTGTGCCATCCATATTATTTCAAGAAGCATGATTCTTGCACTTAGGAAAGGTATATGTCACAAAGGGAGACCCATAACCTTTTAACATGTTAAAATCAAACACACCGAACAAACATATAGGTATCCCCATAGACTACGAACTCCCTACCAACAAGTTAATTGTCCCTAATCCTACACCTCGGTCAATATGCATCAAATGAATGGAAATCCCAGAAAATATCACAAATAGTGTAGAGATCAAAACTCTAGAGAATGAGGCATTGCCAAAACAAAAGGAAATGGTTCCCAAAGAAAAGACAATTGAGACCATGGAATTGATTGAACGGGATGGACCACTCCAATTGGCGCTAGAGGTACTCATGATTGATTTCCAAGAGGCCTACAAAATGTTCCCTTGTATAGGGGAGAATCCTCATAGAACTGAGGGACCAGTGTTTCAAACCACTACATTAGACCTAAGAAATGCAAATCCACATGCATTCTCAGACGCTGAGGAAGATATGATAGAAAGTTCCACTACACTGTCAGCGCTAAGTGAATTGCGTGTCCCTGAGACACTAGAGGAGACAAAATCTTATAAACCTCTCACCCCAATAGAGGATTTGTATCGACCATTGACACCCATGGAAGAAGCATATTCTATCGACAATGAATCAACTAATGCCATAGGAATGATGCCTAAGATATTCATGGTATCTCAACCACAAGAGAAACTGACCACCTCTCCCTCAGTTCAATCAAATGAACTCAGCAAGTGGGAAGCACCTCTAGTACAAATCAAAATATTTGAAAGACTTCCCGATGAAGACAAAGAAAGTGAAGGTATCTTTCATAGAGAATGGAAGATGAGAGTGACATTTGATGTTGACGACCCTATCATTTTTGAGCTACCAAAAAGTTACATCAGATATGCCATGGACTTAAGACCATAACCAAATGGGAGGACAAGCATAATCTTTGTCCCTCCTGACGAGCAAAGGGAGTTACAAACTCCCCTCGAGTTGTTCCAATTTTTGTAAAGAATCCTAGAGAGACCAGATGTCAAAATCTACATGCAAGAATAGTTTGACCTATTAGTAGAATTACTGAATTGTGATGGAGTCTTGTATTGGACCCCTTCTCATCAACAAGCCTTTCGAGACTTACTTCATCTCGTTCTGCCAAGAGAAACCACCGAGTTGGTGCCAATAGAGTCAAATGACAAACCTTATAGAATAGGAGAACTTGTCCTAAGAAGAGGTAGCACGAAGAACAAGAAAAGAAGATGAAAAAGAGCTTTTTCAGAATACTGGAAAGGTCCTTACATGGTCAAAGAAGATGTCAGAAACAGTGCATATCTCTTGTGCACAATGGAAGGAGAGGAATTTGGTGAAATAATTAATTCCTTTCACCTCAAGAAATACTGTCTAAAAAACCAAAAAAAAAATCATAAAACATAAAAACACAAAAAAATTATAAAAAAATCAAAATCTCAAAAACAATTCGTTTCTTGCATTTTTGCATCATTCTGTTCACCTTGCATTATTGTTAGTGACTTGGTCTCATACTATTTTCTCTTCAGTAAGGAGTCTAAGGTTGCCTACATGTACATCATCCTTTCAGGACCTAGAGATTCCCCATTTTTCACAATCGATATTATCCCCCTTCATTCGCGGTGATTCTAATCAAAGCCTAGATCTTAGCCTTACATTGATCCTAGTCTTGATGAGTCAAGATGTTAGGTCTAAACAAAGTCAGTATTCAAACCTACAGTGTTCAAAGGAAGCTTGAAAGTAGACCTTCCCAACTCTTCCCTAGTAGAGGAGAAGTCCAAACAGATTACAAAAACTTTAGGTGGGGCTCAGCCCTTATCTTTCCTGGCCAAAAATGTCAAGAAGATCAAAACCCTGAAGGAAGCAATCTAAGAGTTGAGTGAATAAAAAATGAGTGTTCAAAATAAGAGTGTCAAAAAGTGAGAATTGAGAGATCAAATTATTGCATATCAAAAGTTCCAAAAGCATTCATTTCTTGAAAAGTCAAAAATCTCAAGGGTGACATTCTAATAGAGAAATAAAGGTACAAAGCACGCACATGCACTAGCTGAGCAAAACCAAAGAGTCTAGTAGGCTCTAGGATCATCTTCTACCAAGGGACCCTTGTTCTTTCCTACTTATCCTTTACCCTTATCTACCTTACTTGCCATCTATGATCTAAGTCTAGCGAACACCAATAAAACTTGCTACTTGTCTAAGTTGAAAGCTTGTCAGCTTGTTTTATCTAGATAAGGATCAGTGATTAGCCTTTAGCGAAGCTGAAGTTCAGAAATGCTCCATTTTCATTCCTGCTCCCCATTTGAGTTATAAAATCCTATCTCACAACATTGAATAGATTTCTTATATCAATACAACTCACAATCCCTTGAATCAAAAATTATATTTAAGAGCAGTCACATTGTTTGTTCCACATTGCATTCATGCCAAAATAAGAAAAAGAGTCTCAAAGCAATAAAGTCAAATGTCATATCTCATGACATTCAGTAGAAGTAAATGTTTCATTTCATCATTTCTTGTGTTCCTGCATTATCATATCGTAAACTGCATCTCATATATATGCTAAAAAAATTAAAAAAATATGTCCTCGTTATCATGCTTGCATCATTAAAAGAGTTGAAAAGGTCAAACAGAAAATCAAAAAGTTATCAAACCTCCAAATGTGCATAAGAGATGAGTACAAATCCGATAGGTAAAAACCATAAAGGATAAACATTCATCGGTACATCCAAAGTTTACATATACCAAGAGTATCAAAGAGCTAGGACAAAACGCTCTCAAAAGAAGTAGAGGCTCCCCATGCAAGGGGGCACAATTTCAAGAAAGGAAGTCAAGGTCAGTTCCCTCCAACAGAACCCTCAGGACTTTGGCTCCTCTTCATACAAATACAACTCATCGCTCCATGAGATCTATGAGAGTGAGGTGCTCTACTATGAGCATGTGACTGTGAAGGCCCCACCATGCTAGCATCACGTCGTCCAAAACTAAGACGAGCCATCTCTCAGAGTACCTGATTCTCACCCTTAAGGGTGTCAACTTGGGTCTTCAAGTTAGTATTCACCTGACATCCATGATAGACAAGAGAAAAAAATTTAGTGTATCATCCAGTAGCAGGGGTCACACCAAGATCATCTAAAAGATAGTCATGAGTCATCTTAGTGAAGAGAGAAGCCAATCCAACATTAATTTTGTGAACAAAATCCCTCCACTCTCTAATGTTACCTGAAAAAGCAAATCAAAAGAGAAAGAAGTCAGTTCCCCATGAAAGGAGAAAGGACAAGAGTAAGAAAAGCAAGTAGACTAAACTTACATGGATCACCAGGCTGCCAATCAGGGTCAAATTGTTGCATCACTTCATCTGAGTGGGGGGATTGAGGAACAAGAGGAGGACCATCAAGGATATTCAGACCATCATCTGAATCATCAGTATCATTGAAATTCTCATCTTGCGCATCCTCAGAAGGACCTCGTCTGATGAATCATCATCTAGAACATAGTCCTCATCAATAGACTCTGAATCTACAGTCACAATAAGAGATCAGGAAGGACTCCCTCTCCCTCCCCTATGTCCTCATCTCGAAACTCTAGTAATGAAGACTCTAGGAGTTAATGGAGTCCAAATTATGGTCCTCTGTCCAATCTCATCCATTTCTTGAACAGTCCTGTATCATGTGGACACTAGGGGCAAGTCCTTAGGGATGTCCTCGCCAAACTACTCTGAAACACGATCAACCCGATGGGCCTCAACTAGACCATTACAGTCTGAAATCTTGTATATTATGTGATAGTACTCTCTGACCTCACCATCATGGGCCCAAGATCCCTCCATGTCACGATAAGGATCAAAGATCATTAGCAACAGTGGGTAAAGAAGCATCAGAGTGACCAACATGCATCCACCTCGCGGCTCTTGGTAAATGTCTCTCTAGAATTAGAATGAGCTTCTGATAGGGCCTCATGTGCTCAAATATCCATGTCATGATCAAAGAAGAGTGGCTAAAAGTTAGAACCCCTCGCCGTGAGATACGATAGAAGTCCCTATAAACCATGGCCAAGATGTCCAGTCCCTAAGCATAAACTGTGCCCTCCTCAATACCACAAATGATGGGTGCCCAACACCATCTCAGATGAGACGAGGCCTTTTCTCCTGATAGCCTCGGTGCAATCAAACCAATTAGGAATCTCCTTAAAAATGGGATGCAAAGTCATGGCACAGAAGTGAACGGGACTCCTATCTGATCTCCAGGCTGACTAACCCCCATGAACTTTACCCTAGATGCCTTGTCCTCAAAGGACTCGCTAGCTGGAAGGACTAAAGGATGTCCCCTCAGAGATACCCCAAATATATGATACACATCATACAGAGTGATGGTCCACTCTCCATAGATCTGTGGCAACCTAAATGTGTTTATGTCTGCATACCAGTAAGTCAGAATGTCACAACATATACAAGACACAAGATGAATAACAGGCATGTGACAAACTCTACTAGACTTGCCCTCCACAAAATAGCATGATCCTCATCGCCCAATGATGCAAACATTCCTGAGAGTCATCCCTACTCTCGGTAGGCATTCCATCGGATACGCATATCCTACAAAATCAAAAGAGAACTTTAGATTAGATCTTTTAATCTCATAAAAATCCCTAAAAATCATAAAAATTGCAGAACAACTTTACACAAAAAAAGTGTATAAACCTTAAAATTGCAATAAACAAGTGAATACAGTAACCAAAATATGTCAGATTGAAGTAAAACAAGCGTTGAACAAAGTGAAATTTTAGTCAAAATCAGCCCAACAGGGTCACCCTCGGGTGACCCTGTTGTTTTGTAGGATCTCCCCAGGGCGACCCTATTGTCGGATAACATCTCCCTCGGGTGACCTTCCTGACAAAAGGGGTGACCAGAGGGAGATCCCTCAATCAAAAATTGTTCTAATAACTTCATTTTTTGGCCGATTTCAGAAAATGAAAAACCTATCTTGCTCTAAACAACAAGACAGCTCAATGCAATAGAGAAAATCATCAAAAACAGACAATTTCAAGAGATTTTTCATAAAATTCAAACTAGGGTTTAGAGAAGAGTTTTTCATTGTTTGTGTACCCAATTCTCCGCAGCTGAAAAAGAGGTAGCCATCTTTGCGATCTCCTCAGCGATAACTTTCCAATGACTGCTCACACGATCGATTCTGTTGCCGTTTGGCTTTGATCTCACAATTTGACTTGCTTCGTTTTCCCTTAGCTTAGTTTCATTTGTGCATTTTAGATTAGTTCTTTGTTGTTATGCATCTTTTTTGTGCATCATTTTACATGCTCTCATTCCTACAAGTCTAAACTAACAAAGGCAAACAACTAGTCGAACTCGAACGATCCATGGTAAGTTCATCATTTTAGTTTTCATTATTTATTTTGATATACTCAATTACCAGACTAATACTAGTTATTGTAGGTACAATTGCAGAAAATTGACAATAGGTAAGGCCTAGTTCGAGAACGGTACCTACATTTCATGTAGACTACCGTCCTCAAGGGGGCAAATATGTAAGCACAAAAATCACACATAGCCTCCACGAGGACACCTATGATGATTCAAATCCTTGCCACATACATGTAAGCGTGAAATAATTCCCTTAAGAAGCAAACCTCTTGATGAAGTGTCTTCTTTCTTGTCTTGTGTTGATTCCTCTTTGTCAATTTCTCTTTCTTGTCGCTTGCAACGCTTCTCGGCACCTATTTACGACACTTGTTGATTTCTATTTTCTAAGATTTTGATCTTGCTCCTAAGCCTTGTAAGTGTCTTGTAGGTGAGTTTTCACCTTTCTCTTGTGTTTTTCATCCTCTGCATCCCCTAGAAGCCTTCTAGAGGTTCCCCCTATCCATCTCCTGCTTTCAGTTTTTAGTTCCACTCAACCAATCCAAATCTCCCCTGATTATTTCTAGGTCTCCCCTGGGAGTTCCTATAGGTGTAAGTGGAGATTTGGATTCTTGCACATGACTGACCTGTTTCTAGAGGCAGAACCCCTCCTTTTCTTCTCTTCTTTCATTTCGCCCTACAGTTCTTTAGAAAACCCTGTCCAACTTGGATCTCCCCCGAGAGACCTAGGGTCATCCCCCAGACGACCCAGGGGTGACCCTACTGGCAAAAGGGGCAACCCTGTCATATTTCCAGCCATGGAAAAACTTGAGTTTCTCGCTCGTTTTAGCTCTGTTTTCACCTATTTTTCTTCCAGTTCACATGATTTTTGATGCCTAATATGGAGTTGACTATTTCATGCACCCACACATGCATAATTAACTCCATTTTATATAAAAATAGCTCCTCAATCAATCTCATTCATTCTTCCATCTCTAATTCCTCTTCAGTGATAAGCTATTATTAATTTATCACTCCATAGTTAGCTAAGTTCACTAGGTAATCAACCTTGTTAACTCCCCAATCATCCTTGTTAACTCATCAATCAAATGAGTTAACTTCTCAATCAATCTCATTCCTCAAACCTATAAATACACCCCTCCCTCAAGCACAAAGGGAGGCAAATTCATTGTGCACATAGCTCTTGCCAGTTTTTGCTCTCCAACTTAGCATTCAAATGCTCTTACAGGATGAAGGTGCCTTTGCCTTTATTCACTGTTCAACCAAGCATCATTACATTGCTTCATTCTACACCATTGTGCTCAACCAAAGATCTCATTAAGCTCTTTCAAGCTTCAACAAGCTTCTTTTTGCTTCTTTGTGTCATTTTGTCGTCAAGAGGATCTCCTGCTGCTTCAAAAGGACTCGAGGTTGCCAATATCAAGGATTTCTGAGGGTAGTGGAGATACATAAACCTTTATTTCTTTTAGGTTCTTTCATTTCTTTATTCAATTCATAGTAATTAGAAAACCAAATTTGCTCTTGGGAACAGTTATACTTTGCTTTTTCCTTCATAGTTAGATCTTGCATGTTAGAATAATTGATTTCATATTCTTAGATCTAGATTATTTGAAGAAGCAATTTCCCTTTTTAGATTAGATTATTTCCAAACAATCAAAAACCGAAAAACATAGATTAAACTTGCATTAGGAAAAGTCATATTAGCTTGCATTCATATTTCCCTTTGATAGATTAAATAGCACTTTTTCATTTCCAAAATACTAAAAAAACACAAAAAACATTTGCATTTCATTTATCTTTGCATGCATATAAAAACCCTAGAAAAGACAAACTTGTAAACCCTCGATACCATCACGAGGTAACCACGGTTAAAAGATTCAATCAAACCCTTGATCACATCACAAGGTAAAAACAAGTCAAAGCATAGCCAAACCATAGGTCAACTAAACCCTAGGTCAAAACCCTAAATCTAGTTAAGGTTAGTCATCACACATCTACCTCCATCTTGGCTCTCGAATGTGTCTAGGAGTGAGAGGAGAGTGGGTGAGGGCTATCCATGACCAAATTGAGGAAATCAATCCACGAAAACAATAAGATACATTTACTTTACCACAACAAGATCCATTTGTCCTTTTATTGTTAGAAGAAACCAGACAACTCCAAATACAACAAGAACTCATTCAATGCATTGAGAGACGAGAGGACATAAATGCAAGAAACTACTTACCCACACAAAGGTGGAATAGAAGAAACCCCAACAGAAGAAGAGAAACTAGTGACCCTTCAGGTCATAGGGTTATCTCAACAACAACTACAATCAAACGAAACATTCAACTTAGCACACAACAACAAAGGCCACAGAACTTGCCGACCCCTCTCCACGGAGTCTAGTTCTCCAACGAGCCAGATCCCCACCGTGTCTCACCTTCTCTCGACTGGCTACTTCCACGTGAGTGAGAGTGATGTGGTGGATCACCCCATGGAAAGGAGGGAAGGGTCTGTGTGCGTGTCGAAATCTGACTCAACAGCCCCAGGCAACCGGAGTCATGATTTTGAGCATACATATTTTTGGTGAACCTGACGTGAATTACATAATCTTTTAGTTTTGTAGTTTGCGTCTCAAAATGCTTCAAAAACTTTAGCAAAAGCTTCAAAACATTTTCACACCATTCTTCGTAGCTGCTTTAGCCGCTTCGACTTCGATCGCCTACGACGTCACTCATTCCATTTGTTCTGTGGTGTCTATGGCACCTCTGAATATGACAGAACCTAACTTAAACCAAGGGAATATTCCCTCAAGAGAACCCAAAACTCCTTGATTTGATAGGTATGTGTTGCCACACCCTGATGCACCAGTCACCAACTATTATGACTACGAAGATTTTGAATATGAACCAGATCAAAGAGAATCCAGGTGTTCTCTATCTTTCAACAACCCAACTTGGGAAAACAATCCGGCCATACCAAATGTGCCATATAAAGCAAGAAGGATAAGATCGGATATACATCGACCTGATCAACCTTCCACAAGTGCATCGAGTACTCATCTTGATGAGGAAGTTAAACGATTAGAAAAACATTTGCAAGAAGCCAAAGATGCTCAAAAGGCATTGAGGATTGCCTTGTGAGAAGAGCAAAGAGAAAACATTGTGTGCGAAGAAGTATATCATCATGAAAATACTTGACGAGAAAATCCTAGAAATGAAGAAACACCTAGAGATGCTACTCTTACAGATTTAATCGCAACCCTAGTGCAAAGAATTAGAATCTTGGAACCAGAGCAAGATGCTCTAGAAAGAAGGCAAAAATTTTATGAACAGGATCAAGGGGCATCTCAAAATCCCCCCTACCTGAATTACTATTCACAAAATGCTAGCAACAACACATGTTTGAATGGGGATCCTTTTGTTCAGAACAATCAAACAAATCCGACAATGGGTTATCAAAACCCACCTACACGGTTATTACTATCAACCCCACAATCTCAAAGTGCCTTTCTAGGAACATATCTTGAGTATTTGAAGGAACCTTTGGATGAAAACATAAGAAGCGTACAACTACCTCGACCATTACCAGATCTCCCAAAGTTCAAGGGAGAAAGAGATCCAAACTCCCACAATAAAGCCTACACTAAAGCTATAAGAGAACTCTTCCTTGGGATGGGGTTGTAGCAAAAATATTTCCAAAAACTTTTGAAGGCATCACTCTAGATTGGTATTATTGCTTACCAGAAGCTTCAATTAATTCATTCAGACAACTCATCGGAGAGTTTGTCATGGCATTTGACATGAACAAACTCGTTAAAACAAGGATTAGAGAGTTCCTCACAATGAAACAAGAGCCAAACTAATCTATAGCCCACTTTGTCACTCAATGGAGGCAAGTCCTCTATTCTTCGACTAGTGCTCCAAACATGGATCACTGAGAACTGTACAACCTCTTTTTACATGCCCTTAACAAGGTAATGAGAGAAGATGTTCAAAAATTGCCATACAAATCCTACAAAGAGGCATTGGAAAGTGCTTTGAGGATTGACCAAGCCGCCGTTGATAGTGAAAGAAAGGTCTATGGGTCAAATGGAAAGCTGACAAAGGAAGACACAGGAAATAGTGCCTCTGTCATTAAAATCCTTAAAAACAATAGGAGTGTAACTACAGATGGGGTGATAGATCAACCCCCGATCAAGAAAGTAAGAGATGATTACAATGGGAGATATTCCTATCTTCCTAACATAAATGTCATAGACCAACCTAGGAACAACGGGTACTACCCTCGAGACAATTAACAAAGTTGGAATCGCAATGGAAACAGGAATGGAAACGATGGAAGATATGAAAGACCCCCATACGAGTTCAATCAATTTTGTTCTTTTCATAGAACAAGGGGGCACAATAGAGAATCTTGTAGAGAATATAATAGATTCATAGCAAGACTACTAGAAGACCAACAACGTTTGTTCATAGAGATGTTTTTAAACCCACAGGAAGTCACGCCGGATAACAAAGATACAAGACAAACTCAAGCTCCAATAGCACCAAAAAATGCAAACATGAGAATTTATTAGGACCCATTCCCCATGCATAAAGACACAGAAATGACAAACCAAAACAAGATGGCTCAGAGTAGTAACCCTGAAGTCCCTTCGCAACTAGGACACAAAGGAGAAGCTAGGATGATGGGATTATTCAAGATTATGCACAATGAAGAAGAGGAAGACCATGAGGATGAAAATGAGAAAATACAAGCATATGAAGGTATCATCTTAGTAGTAGAATGAATACCAGCTCCAATCAGACCTTATAAGCTCATAGAAGATTTAAAGAAGACATATGCTCACATTTCATTCATCAACTTACTCAAGAACTCCCCTTCACATCGCTCAGCATTACTAAAAGTAATAGGTCTAAAATACCTTGACCAAATTACACCACCACCTAGTGAGAAAATCAATCATGTGGACTATGACCTCAGCTCACCAAACTCAGAACTCAAAGATCCAGGGTTCTTCTTCGACTTACAATAAATACCTTCCGACATAGAGTTAAGAAAAAAAGGAGACCCTGCACTATATCGTCAAGTATGGATTTACGATATGTGCATCAAGTGGACCTTAATCGATGATGGGGCCATAGTAAACATAGTTCCTTTCTCCCTATTGGAGAGGATGGCCTATGGTCATACAAATATCACCGCTTCACGAGATACTCTAAGTGGGTATGATAATCTGAAGGCTGCCACCATAGGTAAGATTACCCTTCCAGTGACATTGGGACCTAAAACCATTCCAACCACTTTCTACATTATTGACAAAGACACGGGATATAACTTGATCCTTGGAAGACCATGGATACACAGAATGAAATCTGTGCCATCCATATTATTTCAAGAAGCACGATTCTTGCACTTAGGGAAGGTATATGTCACAAAGGGAGACCTAGAACCTTTTAGCATGTTAAAATCAAACACATCGAACAAACGTATAGGTATCCCCATAGACTATGAACTCCCTACCAACAAGTTAATCGTCCCTAATCCTACACCTTAGTCAATATGCATCAAATGAATGCAAATCCCAGAAAAGACCATAAACACTACAGAGATCAAAACTCTAAAGAATGAGGCATTACCAAAACAAAAGGAAATGGTTCCCAAAGAAAAGACAATTGAGATCATGGAATTGATTGAATGGAATGGACCACTCCAATTCCCCCTAGAGGCAATCATGATTGATTTCCAAGAGGCCTACAAACTCTTCCCTTACATAGGGGAGAAGCCTCATAGAACTAAGGGACCAATGTTTCAAACCACTACATTAGATCTGAGAAATGCAGACCCACACACTTTCTCAGACGTTGAGGAAGACATGACAGAAAGTTACACTCCACTATCACCGCTAAGTGAATCGCATGTCCCCGAGACACCAGAGGAGATACAATCTTATGAACCTCTCACCCTAATAGAGGATTCATATCAACCATTGACACCCATGGAAAAAGTGTATTCTATCGATAAGGAATCAACTAATACAATAGGAATGTTGCCTAGGATGTTCATGGTATCTCAACCACAAGAGAAACTAACCACCTCTGCCTCAGTTCAATCAAATGAACTCGATGAATGGGAATCACCTTTGGTACAAATCAAAATGATTGAAAGACTTCCCGACGAAGATGAAGAAAGTGAAGGTATCTTTCATAGAGAATGGAAGATGAGAGTGACAGTTGGTGTTGACGACCCTGTATTTTCGAGCTACCAAAAAGTTACATTGGATATGCCATGGACTTAAGACTAGAACCAAATGGGAGGACAAGTATAAGCTTTGTCCCTCCTGATGAGCAAAGGGAGTTGCAAACTCCCCTCGAGTTGTTCCAATTTTTGTAAAGAATCCTAGAGAGGCTAGATGTCAAAATCTACATGCAAGAATAGTTCGACCTGTTAGTAGAATTACTGAATTATGGAGTCCTATATTGGACCCCTTCTCATCAACAAGCCTTTTGAGACTTAATTCATCTCACTCTGCCAAGAGAAACCACCGAGTTGGTGCCCATAGAGTCAAATGACAAACCTTATAGAATAGGAGAACTTGTCCTAAGAAGAGGTAGCACGAAGAATAAGAAAAGAAGATGAAAAAGAGCTTTTTTAGAATATTGGAAAGGTCCTTACATGGTCAAAGAAGATGTCGGAAACGGTGCGTATCTCTTGTGCACAATGGAGGGAGAGGAATTTGGCGAAACAATTAATGCCTTTCACCTCAAGAAATACTATGTCTAAAAAACCAAAAAAAAAAATCATAAAACATAAAAACACAAAAAAATTATAAAAAAATCAAAATGTCAAAAACAATTCGTTTCTTGCATTTTTGCATCATTCTATTCACCTTGCATTATTGTTAGTGACTTGGTCTCATACTATTTTCTCTTCAGTAAGGCGTGTAAGGTTGCCTACATGTACGTCATCCTTTCAGGACCTAGAGATTCCCCATTATTCACAATCATCATTATCCCCCTTCATTCGCGGTGATTCTAATCAAAGCCTAGATCTTAGCCTTACACTGATCCCAGTCTTAATGAGTCAAGATGTTAGGTCTAAACAAAGTTAGTATTCAAACCTACAGTGTTCAAAGGAAGCTTGCAAGTAGACTTTCCCAACTCTTACCTAGTAGAGGAGAAGTCCAAATAGATTACAAAAACTTTAGGTGGCGCTTAGCCCCTTATCTTTCTTGGCCAAAAATGTTAGGAAGGTCAAAACTCTGAAGGAAGCAATCTAAGATTCAAGTGAATAAAAAATGAGTGGTCAAAATAAGAGTGTCAAAAAGTGAGAATTGAGAGATCAAATTATTGCATATCAAAAGTTCCAAAAGCATTCATTTCTTGAAAAGTCAAAAATCCAAAAAAATGAGAAAAATCAAGTGAGGAAAATACAAAAAAAT
Source organism: Cunninghamia lanceolata (assembly GCA_027924645.1). Taxonomy (NCBI): domain Eukaryota; kingdom Viridiplantae; phylum Streptophyta; class Pinopsida; order Cupressales; family Cupressaceae; genus Cunninghamia; species Cunninghamia lanceolata. The sequence continues at coordinate 2,848,904 of BSBN01001291.1, read as the reverse complement.
TGAAAAAGCAAAAAAAAGAGAGATACGAAAAAAGAGTGAAAGAGAGGAGATTGTTGAATGTCCGTACTCTTGGGTGGAGATCAATCTAAGCTGGAAGCCTCAAGGGTGATATTCTAACAGAGAAAGAAAGGACAAAGCGCACACACACACTAGCTGAGCAAAACCGAAGAGTCTAGTAGTCTCTAGGATCATCTTCTACCAAGGGACCCTTGATCTTTCCTACTTATCCTTTACCCCAGGTCTAGCTTACTTGCCATCTATGATGTAAGTCTAGCAAACACCAATAAAACTTGCTACTTGTCTAAGTTGAAAGCTTGTCAGCTTGTCTTATCTAGATAAGGATTAGTGTTCAGCCTTTAGCAAAGCCAAAGTTTAGAAATGCTCCATTTTCATTCCTGCTCCCCACTTGAGTTATAAAATCATATCTCACAGGCTTGAATAGGTTTCTTATATTAGGGCAACTCGCAATCCCCTGAATCAAAAATCGTATTTAAGAACAGTCACCTTGTTTGTTCCTCATTACATTCATGCCAAAATTAGAAAAAGAGTCTTAAAGCAATAAAGTCAAATGTCATATCTTATGACATTCAGTAGAAGTAAATGTTTCATTTCAGCATTTCTTGTGTTCCTACATTATCATATCGTAAATTGCATCCCATATATGCTAAAAAAATTACAAAAATATGTCATCATTATCATGCTTGCATTGTTAAAAGAGTTGAAAAGGTCAAATAGATAAACAAAAAAGTTCTCAAACCTCCAAACGTGCACAAGAGATGAGTACAAATATGATAGGTGAAAACCATAAAGGATAAACGTTCATAGGTACATCTGAAGTTTACATATACCAAGAGTATCAAAGAGCTAGGATAAAACGCTCTCAAAAGAAGTAGAGCCTCCCCATGCAAGAGGCACGATTTCAAGAAAGGAAGTCAAGGTCGGTTCCCTCTAACAAAACCCTCAATACTTTGGCTCCTTCGCCTACGAATACCACTCGTCACTCCATGAGACCTATGAGAGTGAGGTGTTCTACTGTGAGCATGTGACTATGAAGGCCCCACCATGCTAGCATCACATCATCCAAAACTAAGACAAGCCATCCCTCGGAGTACCTAATTCTCACCCTTAAGGGTGTCAACGTGGGTCTTCAAGTCAGTATTCACCTGACATCCATGATAGACAGGACCAAAAATGTCAGTGTGTCACCCAGCAGCAGTGGACACACCAAGATCACCTAAAAGACGATCACGAGTCATCCTAGTGAAGGGAGAATTCAATCCAACATTAATTTAGCGAACAAAATCCCTCCACTCTCTGACATTACTTGAAAGAGCAAATCAAAAGAGAAACAAGTCAGTTCCCCATGAAAGGAGAAAGGACAAGAGTACAAAAAGCAAGTAGACTAAACTTACATGGATCACCAGGCTACCAATCAGGGTCAAATGGTCGCATCACTTCATCTAAGTGAGGGGGTCAAGGAACAAGAGGAGGACCATCGGGGATATCTGGACCATCATCTGAATCTTCAATATCATTGAAATCCTCATCTTGCACATCCTCAAGAAGGACCTCGTCTGACAAATCATCATCATCTAGAACATAGTCCTCGTCAGTAGACTCTGAATCTATAGTAACAATAAGAGATCGGGAAGGAGTCCCTCTCCCTCCCCTATGTCCTTGTCTCAAAACTCTAGTAATGAAGACTCTAGGAGTCAAGGGAGTCCAAATTACAGTCCTCTATCCACTCTCACCCATCTCCTGAACAGTTCTATAGCATGTGGACACTGGGGGCAAGTCCTCAAGGATGTCCTCGCCAAACTGTTGTGAAACACGATCAACCCAATGGGCCTTAACTAGACCATTACAGTTTGAAATCTCAGATACTCTGTGATAGTACACTCTGACCTCACCATCACGGGTTTAGGATCCCTCCATGTCACGATAAGGATCAAAGATCATGTCCTCATCTGTAAGAATAGTAATAGTGGGTAAAGAAGCATCAAAGTGACCAACATGCATCCACCTCACTACTCTCGATAAACCTCTATCTAGAATCGAAATGAGCTTCTGATAGGGCCTCGTGTGCTCAAATATCTATGTCATGATCAAATAAGAGTGGCTAAAAGCTAGAGCCCCTTACCGTGAGATCCAATAGAAGTCCCTGTAAACCATGGCCAAGATGTGCAGTCCCAAAGCATAAACTATGCCCTCCTCAATACCACAAATGATGGGTGCCCAACACCATCTCAGACGAGCCGAGGCCTTGTCTCCTGATAGCCTCAATGAAATCAAACCAATCAGAAATCTCCTCAAAAGTGGGATGTGAAATCATGGCACAGAAGTGAGCTGGACTCCTGTCTGATCTCTAGGGTGACTAACCCCCATGAACTCTGCCCAAGATGCCTTGTCCTCAAAGGACTCGCTAGCTAGAAGGACTAAAGTATGTCCTCTCACAGGTACCCCAAGTATAAGATACACATCATACAAAGTGATGGTCCACTCTCCAGAGATCTGCGGCAACCTGAATGTGTTTCTGTCTGCATCCCAGTAAGTTATAATGTCACAACATATACGAGACACAGGATGAATAACAGGCACGTGACAAACTCTAGCTAGACCTGCCCTCCTCAAAATAGCATGATCCTCATCGCCCAATGAAGAAAACATCCCTGAGAGCCATCCCTACTCTCACCAGGCATTCCATTAGATACGCATATCTTACAAAATCAAAAGAGAACTTTAGATTAGATCTCGTAAACTCGTAAAAATCCCTAAAAATCGTAAAAAACAGCTAAAAAATTTTACACAAAAAAGCATATAAACCTTCAAAATTGCAATAAACAGGTGAATACAATAACCAAAACATGTCAGATCGAAGTAAATGAGCATCAAACAAAGTGAAATTTCAGTCAAAATCAGCCCAACAGGGTCGCCCCCGAGTGACCCTGCTGTTTTGCAGGATCTCCCCCAGGTGACCATGCTGTCAGATAGGATCTCCCCTAGGCAACTTGCCTGACAAAAGGGGTCACCCTATAGGGAGAACCCTCAATCAAAAATTGCTCTAAAAACTTCATTTTTTAGTCAATTTCAAAAAACAAAAAACCTATCTTGCTCTAAACGACGAGACAAATACAATGCAACAAAGAAAATCATCAAAAATAGACAATTTCAAGAGATTTTTCACAAAATTCAAACTAGGGTTTAGAGAAGAGTTTTTCACTGTTTGTGTACCCGATTCTCTGCGGCTGAAGAAGAGGAGGCCATCTTTGCGATCTCCTAGACGAAAACCTTTCCAATGACTGCTCACAGGATTGATTTTGTTACCGTTTCGCTCTGATCTCACAATTTGACTTGCTTTGTTTGCCCTTAGCTTAGTTTCATTTGTGCATTTTAGATTAGTTCTTTGCTTTTGTGCATCTTTTTTGTGCATCATTTTGCGTGCTCTCATTCCTACAGGTCTAAACTGACAAAGGTAAACAACTAGTCGAACTCGAATGATCCATTGTAAGTTCATCATTTCAGTTTTCATTATTTCGTTTGATATACTCAAAGACTGGAATAATACTAGTTATTACAGGCACAATTGCAAAAAATTGACAATAGGTAAGGTCTAGTTCAGGAACGGTACCTACCTTTCATGTAGACTACCATCCCCGAGGGGGCAAATATGTAAGCACAAAAATCACGCACAGCCTCTATGAGGACGCCTATGATAATTCAAATCCTTGTCACATACATGTAAGCGTGAAATAATGTCCCTTAAGTAGAAAACATCTTGATGATGTGTCTTCTTTCATGTCTTATGTTGATTCCTCTTTGTCAATTTCTCTTTCTCATCGCTTGCGATGCTTCTCGACACCTTTTTGCGCCACTTGTCGATTTACATTTTCTGAGCTTTTGACCTTGCTCCTAAGCCTTATAAGTGTCTTGTAGGTGAGTTTTCACCTTTCCCTTGTGTTTTTCATCCTCTACATCCCCTAGAAGCCTTCTAGAGGTTCCCCTATCCATCTCCTGCTTTCAGTTTTCAGTTCCACTCAACCAATCCAAATCTCCCCCTATTATTTCCAGATCTCCCCTAAGAGATCCTGTAGGTGCACGTGGAGATTTGGATTCTTTCACATGACTGACATGTTTCTGGAGGCAGAACCTCTCCTTTTATTCTCTTCTTTCATTTCCCCCCTTGCAGTTCTTCAGTAAACCCTGTCCAGCCTGGATCTCCCCGGGTGACCTAGGGTCAACCCAGGGGTAACCCTACTGGCAAAAGGGGTGACCCTATCATATGTCCAGTCGCAGAAAAACTTGAGTTTCTCACTCGTTTTAGCTCCGTTTTCGCCTATTTTTCTTCCAGTTCGCATGATTTTTGATGCCTAATATGGAGTTGACTATTTCATGCACCCACACATGCATAATTAACTCCATTTGATCTAAAAATAACTCCTCAATCAATCTCATTCATTCTTCCATCTCCAATTCCTCTTCAGTGATAAGCTATTATTAATTTATCACTCCATAGTTAGGTGAGTTCACTTGGTAATCAACCTTGTTAACTCCCAATCATCCTTGTTAACTCATCAATTAAATGAGTTAACTTCTCAATCAATCCCATTCCTCAAACCTATAAATACACCCCTCCCTCAAGCACAAAGGAAGGCAAATTCATTCTGCACACAGCTTTTGCCATATTTTGCTCTCCAACTTAGCATTCAAATTGTCTTACAGGATGAAGGTGCCTTTTTCTTTATTCATTGTTCAACTAAGCATCATTATGCTGCTTCATTCTATGCCATTGTGCTCAACCAAAGCTCTCATTGATCTCTTTCAAGCTTTAACAAGCTTCTTTTGGCTTCTTTGTGTCATTTTGTCATCAAGAGGATATCCCGCTGCTTCAAAAGGACTCGAAGTTGCCAATATCAAGGATTTCTGAGGGTAGTGGAGTGACACAAATCTTCATTTCTTTTAGGTTCCTTCATTGCTTTATTCAATTTATAGTCATTAGAAAACCAAATTTGCTCTTGGGAATAGTAAAACTTTTCTTTTTCCTTGATAGTTAGATCTTGCATGTTAGAATAATTACTTTCATATTCTTAGATCTAGATTATTTGAAGAAGCAATTTCCCTTTTTAGATTAGATTATTTCCAAACAATTGAAAACCCAAAAACATAGATTAAACTTGCATTAGGAAAAGTCATATTAGCTTGCATTCATATTTCCCTTTCATAGATTAAATAGCACTTTTTCATTTCCAAAATACTAAAAAAACACAAAAAAAACATTTGCATTTCATTTAGCTTTGCATGCATATAAAAACCCTAGAAAAGACAAACTTGTAAACCCTCGATACCATCACAAGGTAACCATGGTTAAAAGATTCAATCAAACCCTTGATCACATCACAAGGTAAAAACAAGTCAAAGCATAGCCAAACCCTAGGTCAACTAAACCCTAGGTCAAAACCCTAAATCTAGTTAAGGTTAGTCACCACACATCTACCTCCATCTTGGCTCTCGAATGTGTCTAGGAGTGAGAAGAGAGTGGGTGAGGGCTATCCATGACCAAATTGAGGAAATCAATCCATGACAACAACAAGAGACGTTTACTTTACCACAACAAGATCCATTTGTCCTCTTATTGTTAGAAGAAACCAGACAACTCCAAATACAACAAAAACTCATTCAACACGTTGAGAGATGAGAGGACATAAACACAAGAAACCGCTTACCCACACAAAGGTGGAATAGAAGAAACCCCAATAGAAGAAGAGAAACTAGTGACCCTTCGATTCATAGGGTTATCTCAACAACAACTACAATTGAACAAAACATTCAACTTAGCACACAACAACAATGGCCACAGAACTTGCCGACCCCTCTCCATGAAGTCCAACTCTCCAACGAGCTAGATCCCCGCTGTGTCTCGCCTCCTCTCGACTGGCTACTTCCACGTGAGCAAGAGTGATGTGGTAGATCACCCTGTGGCAAGGAGGGAAGGGTCCGTGTGTGTGCCGAAATCTGACCTGATAGCCCTAGGCAACCAGAGTCACGATTTTGAGCATACAGTAGCAGGAGCCATCTACAACTGCCCTTCTTAGGATCTATGCATTTAGACCATATTAGACTAAAGGATGAGGCTAAACACATAGACTTTTGTAAATTTGGAGTATCTTAATTATATAATCACATTTTCTATGTAAACATGTAGTTGAAGGGATAATAAGCTTTATTGAAACAAACAAACACACACACACACACATCACAAATTTTACTCATAATAATGTCATACGGAGGTTGAAACCTTATGTGTGAATGATATCATTAAGAATGGGGGAATTATGAAATAGGGGTGGACAGGACATGCTCATTATGAACAATAGGGGTCATAACAAATGGAGCACCTCCAACATCATGAGAAGGCATGTCTTGGAAACCAACAATGATAAAAGGGTATGCATCACTGACTTGAAATGGTATTTGCATCACAGAGTTCACTACAGGTTGTTTACAACCTAAAAGGGTGATTCTATTACTCCACTCCACTTTGTGATCCCATGCTCACAAACTTTTTACCCAGTGTGTCTAATGTAGGAGCATACCAGGCGAATTGGTGATTAGCATCAACCAAAAAAATTACAGGTTTCATTTTCAGTTTTATTTGGTTTTTTTGGGTTTCTAATGGCATCTCATTGCATTGGAAATGTTTGGCATGACAGGTTTTGTAAAAGTTAATTTTCGACAGTTGGCAGTTCTGGTGCATAACAAACCATTTTCACTAAAACAATTGTTGGGAGAGATCTTTGTAGTTTGGCAACAAATCCTCTTAGAGGCATGATTGTGAAGGAATTTCATCTGCATTAGTGAAGATTTTGCAGTAATATCCTGCATGGTTTGGGAGATATTAAAACTTCATGTCCGGGGCTGATGGATTACGAGAAGTTTAATATCTCAGGATTCTAGTAGGCTAGAGAGAAATCATTTTGTAGGGGACTTGGGGACATCATTCCGAGTCTACTCACCAAATTTTGTACAAATTGAAGCATTTTGATTTTTCCACCTGCTGACACAGATTCTGCCACATAATTGGGTATTTTCTCCTAAATTGTTTCATGAGGTATTACTCAGCATTTGAATATCAATTTGGAGGCAAGATTAATGTGTTTAAAGTGGGATGTTATAAAGGAATAAAATAATATTGAAATGTCCAAAATGAAAAGAACCCCTTGAAGATTTCAACGCCAAACTTACCATAATAGATGCTAATTCTGGTGCCTAAACTAATGCCTCTAGAAGCTGTCCATTCATTGGTTAAAAATAGAAAATAGAGACCATGACAATAGGTGCCAAATGGAGAAAAGAAACATTTGTGGAGGCAAACAAGTGCCAATATAGAAGAGTTTAATGCCTCATGTATCTGAAAGAATATTCTGCAAGCTTAAACACCTCTTTTGAGGCTCATCAAAAGGACAAATCTGGAATAAAATACAACATCAAATATTATTTAGTTCACAAATTATGTAAAATGAATTGAAGTGCCAAAATTGGCAAAGGAAGGATGCCTCATATGAGGCATTTAATTAGTTTTTTTTGGTAGGTTCTGAACAGCAGAAAGGAAATGCCAAAGGAAGGAAAAATGCATCATTTTGAAGCTGTAATTTCTGAAGAGACAAAATAGAAATTGGAAGGAAAATGAATCGCTTGAGAAATGAAAAGCCAAACATTATTTAAATCCATATTTTCACATATTAAAGGTAGATTTCAAAGAGGAAATCTCATCCTTTATGTGGGCAGAAGTAGAGCTATGTGAGTGTGAGGAAAAGAGGATAGTTTTATTGTAGATTTGAGGAGCCATTGAAGGCCAAGTTGTAATTGTTTTTTTGCAAATGTATGAAGTTGTTTATTGAATTTGAAAATAAATAAAATCGTTGAATCATTTGTTGCAATCTAAATTTTCTTGAACTTTGTTGTGAATTTGTGAGTTGTGTTGAGAAGTAGAGGGAGTTCTCCTATCTCAATTGTCTTGTGCAACTTGAGCTCCATAGTATGATTTTTATAGTTTTTGTATTAGGATATGTGGTTGGATAGGATTTCATTAGATTCTCTTCTATTGTGGTATCAAATAAAGTTTCAAGTCTTGAAGAAAGAGGTAAAATATCTTCTAGGAAGTTGAGTCATTAGATAAAAGGTATCTAGAGCCATCCTAGTTGTTGACAGAGTGCTGACATTGACATAGTTGACACCATGATACTAGATCAAATTAAAAATGCCTCCATGAAGTGTGGATAGAGGTCAAGATGTTACTAACATAGCAGGAACAAATGTCACTTTTTTTGTCTATATACGGGTGATCCCACAATAGTGTGTCCCACTTTTTGGTTAAAATGGGACATTGAAATCAACATTTTTAACCAAATTTTTACTTTCTACCACATATAGCAACTAAACCATTAAGAATTTGAAAATGATGTGAACTAGTGATTTTTGAGATTTTGCATGTAGATTCTAAAATATATTTTTAAAATTTTTAAAAATAATTTATAAAAAAAATATGTAATTTTTAATAACTTGCTTTTTATAGTTAACAATATTTTCAAAAAGTGGCATTTATTCCATAATGCATATTTTTTTTTACAAAAAGGATAAAATTATAAATTCTTAAACATAGATTGATAACACCAAATCGAGTGCACACATATTTTTTCATAACTTTTTTGTTGCATGTTTTATTTATTATTAATTTTTATGTAACATTACTATAATTTAGACATAGTTTTATTCCATAACTCATAACTTTTTCTGTACATATCCAAATTAACTTTATTTTATTTAAACAAAGTCATCAATACATTGTGCATATAGATATTTTTTAGAATGTTTTTCTCTATTTTTTAATTTTCCCATGTGTGGGCCTTGATGTTTGGTGAAAAACCTATGTTCACTAGAAAATAGAAAATAAATATAATAATTAAATTAAATATATTTGAAATTATACTTTTTGTAAAGTTTACTTAGAGGGCTATGATTCTACAAATTATCTTGTCATGTTAAATCCATTTGTTGATCCAACCCAAGGTTTGAAATAGAAAAATTTGGGGAAAATCAGGTGATCAAGGTGGAGAGGCTTATCCAAGGACCTTCATTCAAAGGTATCCAAGGACCTTGATTCGAATGAAGGTCTTTGGATGGCTTTTAAAATATTAAAACAAAACACCTTTGTTCAAAAGTGTCCTTAGAATGAAGGTGATTTTGGACTCACCTTCAAATGATGGTACCTTCAATCAAAGAAAAACCTTTGAATGAATTTCTTTGGCATATTTTTTTGTCACTCACCATGCAAAATTTTAATGTCCCACAAGTGGGACACACTATTGTGGGTTCACCCACATACATGTTTTTGCATTCATCAAAGTGGGAAAATTTTCACTTTTGTACATCCTTCACTTAACCAACTTTTATCATTTGCATTTTAGAATAATGCAAACTAGAAACATAATTCTACATTTTATATTTTTACACCATGTTTATATTGTATCTTGATGTGTTTCAATCATTACCCTAAGTACAACTAACTCTACTTTTTAGACAAAAGGTTGCCACTTTAGTGTCATTTTTATCCTTCATTGGCTTGCACTAACCTTTTGATATGCATGGTTTGAATATAGATTCACACACACACCAAACTAGGAGTAAAATGTAAGGTATACAAGTTCATACATGTTGTGCACCTTTATGCATTTGTTTTATGCCACTTTATACACATTTCATAAATAAATAGTAAGAATCCTCAATTCAACATATTTGGCACACAAACTAACTTCTACTCCAGAACCTATCAACCATTTGCTAGCTATAGGTTACCCCAACTTTGTCCAAACCACATTTCATTTGTTTTCACCAAGGCTAGGTCAAGTTACATGACCTAGTTTGTGGTAGGTCACATAGCATGATCTAGTCCCCCTTATTCACAATTCAAAGTTCTTGTTCCAATTTGACCCTTTCAAAAACTAGCTATTATCTTATCAACTTGTGTGCCAAAAACTTGAATTGAGTTATTGTGTTTAAGTATTTAAGGACATGATTTCTTAGGTCATTAGACCATACAATTAAAAATCACATAATCACTTAAAAGACTAATTGATTTAAGAGCATTTAAAAGCTACATTTCTACACTTAAGCACTATACCACTTCATCAATACATTAGATTTGCATACTTGGTGTGTTTGCAACATCACATTCTCTTCTCTAGGGGTTTGACTACTAATGAGACAAGCCTAGAATTTCTCATCTCAAATTAAGCCTCATTGTACTTCTCAACACAACCATATTCAAAACTATGTCTAAAGTGAAGGTGATTGAATTTATGAGTCTATGTTAGTAGGATAGGCCACATCAATTGGGTTGATTTGCATGACATGACCTAATCTAAAATTGGGTCATACAATATGGCCTAGTCTGTAGTATTTAATTCTTCTTTGCAGAGTCTTCTTACTAGTTGACTATTAATCTATATCTAGATTTCAAGTTTAAATTATCTAACATAACATACTAGACAATCAACTATTTATCTAACCAAAAACAAGTAAACTTCTAAATCATTCTTTTATTACTATAAATTCTAAATCATTTATTTGAATTTTACTGAAAAATTAATATTGTTTTAGTAATTTTAATTAAATAAAAATTTACCCTAGGGATATCAATAACATTCTAGTATAAAACCTTTTATTTCTTTACAATTCCATTAGAATCCAAGAAACACGGAATAATAAACCATTTTTTATCATAGGTGATTTTAATTCTCTATGGAACTAAACTATTGAAACAATTTTGACTGTATGAATTAATTAATACAATAGAGGGTGGAGGGTTGCAATGTTCCAACAAAAATAGTAGCTATGAGTAAGTGAAGTACTCAAAACTGAGTAAGTGAAGTGCATGAAATAACATTTTAATTTTTTATTCAAATTTATTAAGTAGGGTTATGAGTTAAGTATTCAAAGTTGTGTGATCAATCAATCTTTTTCAATTATAAATTATAGATTAGAATATCTATTTTGTTAAAATCATTTGAAATAATATCTCAATTTCATCCTTTTAAAATGTTATAAACATTTTATTCAACAAAACTTAGTCTTAATATTTTTATAAATTATTTAACTTTACCAATAAACTAAAAGAAACTTTTTAACTCACTCATAAAATTTCACATTTATACACCTGTAAATTATCAGACTGGATAAAACTAGAATTAAGGAGACCGAGTGGTTGCTTGTTAGGAACTTGTCGAGCCCAAATATCCGCTTTCATTCCACAAAAGTTACAAAAGATGGAAGTGCCGCCTACTTATTCCAAGTTGTTTTTGACCGAGACGTGCAAGCAACTTCGCTCCACCTGTCTTTACCCCGGTCATTTTTGATGGGGGAGGAAGAGGAAGAAGAATTTGGTGTATGTATTCAGCAAATCAAGGTATGTGAGCACAAGGCGATTTGCTTAGTTGATTTCAGCACAGGCGTTTGGGAAATTTTGGCAGAAGATGGTGGTTCGTTTACGAATTGTTTGTTGTCCAGTTACGTTTGATGAGACGTCGCTGGTTTTTAAAGCATAGAGCCGCTAAAGGAAACAATGCATGGGACTTTTTCCCTTTTCTGAAAATATTGTATTCTAGCTGGATGAACAACAGATTCCTGCAAACATGCTATTATCGTAAAGAAGGATCTATCTCTTCTTTTTTTTTTCCAAATTATAAATTAAATTTCCAATTTTTCCAGATAGTTATTCTTAAATATCATTTCAATAGCGGTCAATAAAAATAGAATAAATATTTACCACTTTTGTTGGGAATGAGGTATAAAATTACTATTGACTGTTTGACCATTGAAGTGGATGATATTTAAGTAGAGTGATTTTGGACAAGAACATCATTAATGGCTCTCTAAATTCCATCATATTAAAACAAAACATTATTATTATAATTAAATTTTGTGTCATTTCTTTTTTTGGTGGGATGTTTGTACCTTTAATAGAGTAATTAAGGGAGAGGATTCAACAGCTCAATAGCTTACCAGTCAATAATTTTATGGTGTCATATACTTTAGTTTCACTTAATGCATAGTATATATGCACATATATCTTTATAACTATACTTTTAAGGTGTACAAAATAAAAGATAATGGTTGTAACAGAAGATCTTTTGTACAAATTATGAAAATAAATGAAAATACCATTTTTTTAAAAAAAAATTTACATGTGTATCTTTTACAAAATCCATCCTATGTGTAAAGACACATAAGTCAATTAGATTCAAGTTACACTCCTAGATTATTACTTAATAGTTCCTCATAAATGAATGTATATTTCCACTACTTGGGCCTTCAAGTGCAAAGATATCCAAATTTGCTTTAACTTCCACTTAACATTAATAGGTACAAGGATCTTCTAGGAGAAGTTGATTAAGGGCCACTTCACTCAACCAAGAAAAGATATATCTAAAACTTAAAAACAATCAATTTTTTTACTTAGATTTGAAATTCAAACTCAATACTTGTAATTAAATACATTCTAATTTTTTTAAAAAAAAAAAAATTGAGACACAAATAGTCTATAAATATATTTTATAATGTAAAAATTCAGATATTCTCTCTAGAAGTTTTATAAATTTTGCCATAACTGGTCAAATACATTTATCAACTCACAAGTATAACATTTAAATTTTTCTTGTACTTTAATTATAAATAATTGAAACTACACTAATTTACAATTTAAATTTACATTTAATATATTTATAATTTATATATTGACATTTGTTATATTTTCCCAATTTTTTTATGCATGCAAAATTCTATATAAATATATTTATACAACTATATACATATATATAATCCTATATACCCAGAGTTCTATATAAATATGTGCATACAATTATATATAATTGTGGATATATGTATATGGATGTATACGTATACATACATATATAATTGGATATTGAATATGACCACATTTGCATTAGTATAGCTATATATGTCCATTATTTCTAACAATAATAGAATTTTTGTATATGCAGTCATATATGTCCATTACTTGCAAATCAAATAGCTTAATCAGACCATTGTTTTATGGTGTAGAGCTAGCACATGTCTCCAATATCAAGGCCCTGTATTAGAGAGATTTTAGCATGGTGGCTAAGCAAGATTTTCAAGCAGTACTGAAGTCAAAATGAAGTTTTTGTTGAGTTTAAAGTGTAGATTGTAAGATCAAATTAAAAATAAAATAGCAATAAATAACATAGAGACAGAAAATAACAGTGACACCAAGAGTTATGTGGTTCACCAAAGTATGGCTACATCCATGGGAAAAGCAGGGCAATCACTCTTATTACTTGCAGCAGTGAAAACACAATCTGTCATCAATCAATCCAAGTGATTGAGATGAAAATATATAATGTTCTCTTCAGGGCAAATGAAGAGTCATGAGAAGGAGAAGATAAAGAGGCAGTGATGGTTGGACTTCACAACCAACAATCTCCCACTTGAAGTCTAATCAACGTTGCGATGTATAGAGTTGTCCCCCACTTTTCCAAGCACATGATGGGTCATCCCACAATAATGGGTTACACTTTTTGGCCAAACTTGACATTGAAATCAATATTTTGAACTAAATCTTCACGTTCTAACACCTATAGCCGCTAAACCATTAGGAATTTGAAGATGATGCAAACTAGTGATTTGTGAGATTTTGTTTGTAGATTCTAAATATATTTTTTTTAAAAAAAATTGGAATTAAATTGTAAAAATTTTTGTGTCTCCTTTGATAACTTGTTTTTAATAGTAAACAACATTTTTTTAAAGTGGTGTGTATTCCATAGCACATAACTTTTTTTCTACAAAGGATAAAATTCTAATTCTTTTTAATTTAGATTGGTAACACCAAAATATAGTGTATGCATTTGGTTTCATAATGTTTTGTTGAATTTATATTTTTTATTAATTTTTGAAGTCAAACCAATTATAATTTAGATATATGTGTATTCCATAAAACATAACTTTTTTTGTATGTATCGAAATTCAATTTTTTTTCTTTTGTTGAAACAAGGACATCAATACCTAGTGCATAGATATTTTTTTTAAAAAAATTCAATTATTTACTAATTTTCCATGTGTGTAGAATAGAGAACTTGATGTTCGGTGAAAAACATACATTCACAAGAAATAAAAAATAAATATAATAATCAAATTAAATATATTTAAAATTATATTTTTTGGGAAGCTTATAATAAGGACTACATACTTACAAAATATAAATTTTAAATGAATTCATTTGATCCCTCAAAAGATAAATTAAAAGTGGTTTTTTATTAGTATTTTGATAGGTGTAGAGGACACTCTATTATAGGTATGGTTTAAAACTAGCGGGGTTCTATCCAAGGGGGTTTGATCAAACCCTCTTCAATTAAAATACTTTAAATAGAACTTTTCAAGGCTTAAATCATTATATTTTTTAAAAATATGTGATTTTAGCAAAAATCAGGATGTCCCAAAAAGTGTAACCCATTATTGTGGCAGATAACCAAATCAAGAGAAGCTCTACAGAACTCCATCTTCTCTTTGAAACAAGTTTTATGAAAGCATCTACAGGATTGAAATCGATGTGTATCTTCACCAATTTGACTTTGCCCTCTTCAAGAACACTCTAGATGAAATGGTATCAAAGCTCTATGCACTTAGTGCGAGAATGAAAGGCGGGATTTTTTGCCAAATGAATAGCACTATTATTGTCACTAAACAAAGTGAAAACTTGTTATTTACAACCCAATTCACCTAATAAATGTTGCAACCACAACATCTCCTTAGCTCCTTCAGTCATTGCAAATTATTTCACTTCGGTAGTGGAGAGAGCTACCACTTGTTGCAATCTAAAAACCCAACTGATCGATGCCTCTATAAATGTGAAAACATATCTGGTGGTAGAGCATCTTTTGTCCAAGTCACCAGCCATGTCAGAGTCAACAAAACCTTGCAATTGTGTATCTTTACCTTTGAACCTCAAAAAATGATGTGAAGTGCTCTTGAGGTATCTCATAATCCACTTTACTGCTTGTCAATGCATCTTACCAAGATTACTCATGAGCAATGTCCTGTCTTGTGCATATCATTGCATACATGAGGCTCCCAAAAGAAGAGGAATAAGGCACTCCTACCATGTACTCTTTTTCTTCGTGTGTCTTAGGACTCATCTCAAAGGATAATCAGAAATGATCAGTGAGAGGTGTGCTTACAACCTTAGCATCCTTCATGCTAAACCTGTCCAAAACCTTATCAATGTACTGTTCTTGTGACAATTTGATTTCTATTTCCTCCCTATCTCTGATTATTGTCATGCCATGGATTTTTTTGTAGCAGCCAAATCCTTCATCAAAAAATTGTTAGCTAATTGTTGTTTTAGCTTGCTAACAACATTCATACTATTTCTGCTCACTAACATGTCATCAACATATAATAACAGTAGCACAAATTCACCATTCTCCAAAATCTTGCAATACACATAAGGATCAGCATCACACCTAGAGAAATGTTGATTAGCCATGAAGGAATCGAACTTGAGGTACCATTGTCGCAGAGCTTGTTTCAGCCCATATGAGCTTTTCAATCTGCAAACTAAATTTTCATGCCCTTCTTTTTTTAAACCTTCTGGTTACTACATAGACAATTCTTCTTCTAAGTCACCATGCAGAAACACAATCTTAACATCAAGATGCTCCTGTTCAAGGTCATAGACAGCTGCTAAATCCAAAACTACCTAGATGGTAGTCATTTTCACAATGGGTGAAAAAAATTCATTGAAATCAACATCCTTCTCTTGGTCATATCTTTTGACCACTAATCTAGCCCTGTATAGTTTCTTGCCACCATCTTCTTCCTTCAACTTGTAAACCCACTTGTTTTTTAAAACTTTGTGGTTTGGACGAAGAGAGACCAAGTCCCATGTATGATTTTTCATCAGCAAACCCATTTCTTCTCTCATGGCATCCATCCAATGTTTGCAATTAGAGGCATTACATGCTCCATCAAAATTATTAGGTTTAGCTTGATCAAAGATTAACAAATGTTGGATAAAATCATTATATTTTGACTGAGGTGTGCACTCCCTAGTAGACCTCCTCAACTGAGAAAACAATTCCTGCATATATTATCCTACTCAATGTTGCTGATAGGATGATCCTGTTGTGTAATATCATTTGGTGGCATGGTGTCTAGAATAGTGGGAGGCAGATTTGGTGCCAAGCTTTGAAAATTATCTTGCACCAAACTTTCACTATATTGAGGCCACTAATTTAACACTTCATTTGGCAATAGAGTTTGATATGTTTGTTGTAGACTTTGATTTGGATTTGTATTTAAATTGGATGGTAGACTTAATGAAATTCCCTACATAGAATTTTGAGTAGGCAACGTGGAATTTGAAATAGGTTGCATAGAGATATATGGCGGTAGGTTTATTATATTGGGCAATAGAGAAATTCCATTGGACCTATTTAAAGGTGCATTCGTTAGAAGATTTATACTTGCATTTGGCTAGTCATGTATAGATAGTGGAAGATGTAAATCATGTGCCGGGTTTGGTGTATACTATGGTAGACATGGAGCTAAATCCTACCTCAAACTTTGTGATATATGCTCTGTATATTGAGGAGTATGATGAGGTAGATGGCATTGAGTTGTATACTATAATTGATGAGTATGTAGTGATTTAAACACATCACTTCCACTGGAGATATCATCTAGAGGCACAAACTCCTTTGCTGGCATCCCCTATTCTGCTAGACAAGGCATTATTTTCATTAAAAATCACATCTCTATTGCGAGTTACCTATTTGGAGACTGGGTCCCATAACCTGTAGCTCTATTTCACTTCTCCGTATCCAACAAAGATGCATTTTTTAGACTTCATTTCTATCTTTGTTCATTTTTCTTGTGGGATGTGAACGAAGGCCTCACCCAAAAACCCGCAAGTGATTGTATGAGATTCTCCTTCCTAGCCATTTCTCCTCTGAAATCTCAAAATCCAATCGAGACGATGGACCTCAGTTGATCAACTACATAGCTTTATTAACAGTCTTTGCCTAAAAATATTTACCCAAACCTACATTAGAGAGCATGTTGCAAGCTCTCTCCAAGATTGTTCTATTCAACCTCTCAGTTGTACCATTTTCTTGAGGTGTGAAAGGAACAATTTTGATCTGTTTAATACCATTATCTACACAAAATTGATCAAACTCCATTGAACAAAACTGACCACCATTATCAAATTTTAAGCACTTAATTTTAAGGTTAGTCTAATTTTCAACTAGTGCTTCAAACTTTCACTTCTCTTCAGATGGTTACTAGTGCATGTCACTCTAGTAGCACAGGATTTGGCTTTTTTGTCGATGCAATGAATCCTATTAATCAATATGGATTCGTTCTACCCTCGAGGTCCTTACAGTTCACTTTTCTTCCCAGTGACCCCAGAGTTTCACAACATCTCTTGCAACCTCTTTCTTTTACTCCACTCCCTCCACCTACACATACTACTGATCTCGTCATAAACCAACTTTTACAAAATGTTGGCTCATTGTAGAAGTAGTTTGCCACTCTTTCCACATCATCCTCACCACATGTCCATGAATATTAAATAGGTGTAGCTTTCTCTCCTTGACTATCCTTTCTACTCTATTTCCACAAAACTTTGAGGCACCAAGATTCAAGAAGTACATTGGTAAAGGTGACCCGCAGACCCACATCTCTACCTTCACTACTTTATGCAGTGATTTTTTGTTTCAAGATGCTTTGTTGGTGAAACTTTTCCCACGATCAGGCCTCAAGGATACTGCATTATATTTGTTTTTCTTTCTGCCTATACATTCCATCCTTTCTTTTGACCAACTTGTTAATCAATTTTTGCAACACTTCCAAGTGAACATAGGACCACAGGTCACTTTTACAGACCTTGTCCATTTCAAGCAAGGAAGTACTAAGAAGGTAATGGACTCCATTTATCATTATCAGTTTCTTTTCTCTTAGATTCCCTATGCTCTACCAGATTCTGATGTGCAGAGGGTTTTCATTGCATACCTTCAGCCTCAGATCCAAGATAGGATTGTACTTATGAAATATTCTTCATTTATACATTTATGCACTGCATTGCATGATTATCAATAGACACTTATCCAATTTGAGGCTTCTCCCTCACTGGCTCCTATTGTCCAATCCGGTGCTTCTTCATCATTCACAAACTATAAGAAAATAAAGAATTTTTATAAGAATAATTCATGAAATTTAGCTAGCAATATAGTGGTTGAAGCATCCTCACAGGCTAATTTAGCCCTCTCTACTCCTAAAGCATTAACAAATAAAGAGTTTACTTATTTAAAGGAGTCCCTCTACACCATCATGCAGCAACTCCTTAATAACAGTTTAGTGCAACTCCCTCTTATCGGGCCTCTTGACACGAGTAATCCTTTGCCACCTTCGTATGACCCAAAGGCTTTCTACCAGTTTCATAAGGTCCCTAGACACGACTCTGAGCAATGCTTGTTTCTTAAGCACATCATTCAAGACCTCATCAATCAAAACAGGATCTAGGTCTCTAATGCGAACGATGGAAGAAACAAGTGAATGGCTCCTATGAACTAGCACTTGCAAATTTACACAGATCATATGCCCTACCATTCTTCAAACTTTGTTGACCTTGCTTCTCCTTCTGTGGTGCTAGAGTCAACTTCTGATGCTCAGTTTATTCATTCTTATTTTGAGATGATTGGTATGGTAGACGTTTGTTCTTTCCCTATTTGAGAATGTCATGTTCCCAAGCCCATTATTTCCTACTCTTCTTCTGAGATCCTATCTGACACATCTAAAGGACCTTTGTACATTGTTGTAGAAGTCAATGGGAAACCTATTAAGGGTGTCCTCATTCATCATGTTTGTGTAAGGTATGCATTCCAAAACAAAAGTTATTGAAGTAAACAATCCACTTATTTACATCAACTCAAGTAAAAAGATAGATCTCATAAACATTAATCAATAATATCATTAAATCTTACAGATCACATGCTTAACCTAGGTATTAGCACTATAAATAATATACAATGTCCATTTGGCTTTCTTGTCATAGTTCATCCAAAGGTAATTACAAGATACAATAATCATGTACAATATAAGAAATAATAAATCAAACAAACTCTCTAGTCGCCACGAACCCACATGGTCCTCTTGTGAGTTGAGAGACGGGAACATGGCTCAGGCGCTTTTCCACCCAACCATGAAGCAATTACACTTCCCTGGATCCCTTCATAACACGAAGGAAATCTAGCCCTACACGAAACGTCTAGCAACCTGGAAACAACTGGCAGGAGGGAACACCCGATGCAACCTGAAGTCTAATGTGCAAATCTAAATAATGATATGCAAATTGTCTCACAACAGGATGTGGAAATGATATATATAAATAAGGTTTTTCTAGATAAATATTCATCTCATTTCAATGAATTCCCAGCTTGGCCAAGCATATAAAATAGTTTAAGGTTCAATTCTCAAAAAGAGGAAAATCCATCTCTGATATTCCACATTCGACATCCTAGCCTAGAAAGCAACCCCAAACACACATAAGAGATAAAATACTTTGTTTTCAAAGAAAAAAAAACCAATATTCGCCTAAAAACCATTTCTAATCCCTTCTTTTGCATAAAAAATGAATTCTCTTTCAAGCAATAATTCTAATGAAAAAGATTAAGCATATGTTTATTCAAGATACCTACATGACACATAAATTGGAGATATCTTAACTCATTGGACATTCTTAATTACTCCAAAGAATCTTGTGTCTAGATCTTTTATCACATACTTTTGCCTAGATACCACTATACATTCTTTAATTTTGCTCAATCAACTAGATTACATTTTAGCAATATTTCTAACAAAGAGTTGCATTTAATCATTCAAGATACATACATAAAGCTAAAATTTGGTTATATTCTTAATTCATATTTCATTCATGATCTTACCATATAAATCTAGATCTATATCCTTTATGACCGCAAGCATGTTTATAATTTTTCTCAATAAGGTCGCAACAAGATTAAAAAATGAAATACAATTGTTTAACATCATTAGGTTTACCAATTAAAACACCATTCAAAGGCATGAGTAAAAGGTAGGTTTTATTCCTAAGTTACTACAATAACCTTGTTGTTTGCTACAGGAACAAAGTTAAATCTGCTACAAGAATGCAGTCTGATTTGCTATAGGAATGTAGAGTATGCTACGATAGGATAAAACAATAGTCTGCGATAGGAATGAATATAATAGCGACGGGAATAGATAAACGGTGACAGGGATTAATATAACTACGACAGGGACGTAATAAAGTTGCGATAGAGATAATTAAACAATAGCTACAGGATTAAAGTTTATTTTGCTATAGAAACTATCATAGTATGCTACAGGAACAGTGGTTAATTCACTACAAGAGATAAGATAAGCCTGCAACAGTAGGATGAAACATATAGCAACAACAGTGTTAAACATAAAGTAGCAACAGTGCTAAACATACAACAACAACAGTGATTAAAATAACAGTTTACAGGGTTTAATAAATCTGTGACAAAACCATCTAGCTACAAGAATAGTTTATACTAATTACTACACAATGTTAATCTCGCTACAAGATCAGTAATCAGGTTTACAGAAGTTAGTCTACAGTGACATAACAAATAACAACTATAGGATCTATAATAGACTACGATAGTAAATAATTCAAATGGCCATAGGAAAATAATGCATAACAAGGCAGAGCAAATCAGTTACGACTGTAATAATAAGTAAATCTACAACTGGATATTTATAAAGAAACCAGTTGGAAAACATGACAGATCGACCATTAGCAAGGTGATATCAAGCAGGTTGTTTCTATAGCGTAGAAGTTGGTAAGAGTCAAATAGGTAGTTACCATTTAGTAGGTCAACTGAAAGATATTTTTAGGCCAAACGAAAGTTCATAGGAATTAGTAATTAACTTCACTTGTTAGCAATAAAGAATTGGCCAACATACATCATAGTTGTAGGCCATTTGAAAAATGTTTTAGGCCATCAAGAGATGGAGGGCTGATTTCTACTTAGTTTGAAAGGCATAGAGGTGACAGTTTTTAAGCAAATACAGAGAGATAAATACCAGTCATAATCCAACCACAAACAATGACCAAGGAGAACTTAGGCCAACGCCAAACAGAAAAAGAAAGTTGGTTCCAAAAGTAGAATGCAAAGGTAGGAAAAGCGAGAAACAAGGAGGTAAAACAAAGCACAAATGGTGTCCAATAAATAGGTCGATCAAGTATCATGCATACCAGAAGATGGACAAGATGCAGACTGCTATTTAATAGTATACATAGTTAGATTTTTGTAATATAATTTCAAAAAAAAAATGACTGGTTTCCTTGCTTGCTCCAAGGTCAATTTTCTTTGGCTTCCTGACACTAGTTGCTCCTTCTTTTCTGTGCTCCTTTCTCCTCTTTCTGTCACTGAACAATGGTGATTTTTCCTTCTTTTATTTTCCTATTTTTAATCCATGAATAATCCTTTGCTAAAATTGGTTTTGCATATTTAGATCCACTTTCCTTGAAAACTCTCAGTTAACTTTTGTTTTGCATGCCTCTTTTGCATTTAAACACAATTATTTTTATTTGAAATATTAAAACCTCCTCTTATTTCTGTTGCTCATATTGCATGATAAGATTATTATTATTAAAATTAGATTTCCATTTATATATATATATATATATATATATATATATATATATATATATATATATATATATATATATATATATTTAATACTATATATTTATTTATTTTTATTAAAAGATATTTATTTTAAGTTAAAATAAAGAATATTTATATATGAGACAAGAATATTTAAATATGTTTATTAATCAAATTATTTAAATATAGAAAAACACTTCAATTATTTATTAATAAGTAAACAACTTAAGCAAATGTAAAATATATGTATATAAACATATTGTAAATATTTACACTTTTAATAATTAACAAATAAAACAATTGAAACAACTCATATTTTTTGTTAAATTTAAAGTCGAAAGAAATTATAATTACATGACTAACTTATATAATTCAAAGAATATTCTGAAGCAATGGAATCACATTTCATCTAATTGTTAAGCATCAATCACATTCATTCACTATATAAAATTCTCAAACAAGACTAACAACCACATAATGATGCATAAATAAAGCCACTCAAATATGTAGTATGACATGAAACTACGTGAATGTGTGCATGCATTGGATTTATCCATCCTATCAATTCTTGTTGGGCGGCTAGAATATCTCTACCTCAACCATGTTCTCATCTTCAACACTTCTCGTGCACTCATTCGCACTTAGATTTTCATTAATAGGTAAGTTCCCCAAAATCATAGTTGAAGCAAAACAAAATGTACATCCATAATCATACTAGTAATATTCAATTATTAAATCGACTCTCAAAATCATGCATTTATAATATTCACGACAGTTACTTTCATACACGTGGAACCACTCATAGTAAATCAATCATAGTAAAAAGTCCAAAGATCTAATATATAATAAATTTATAAAAAATGAGATGTGACATCCTTCCCCACTAGGAAGAGACATCGTCCCGATGTCTTATCACACACATACTAAAATAATAGAATTATATCACTTATAACCATCAAAGTGTCAATAAAGTATTATAAAAATAGAAAAAGTATCTCTACTAATGCCCTTTACACCCTCCCATGTGGCACCATCCATAAAAGATTTACATAGAACAATACCTCTATTTCGCACTTTAACATTGCATCTATCAAGAAAAATTTGAGTATATAAATCAATCAATACAATCAATACACATGGCACAACTGCCAATACAATGTATATAATCCAACTCATGGTACAACTACCACTCAATTGCATTCATTCTATCATAAGGATGATAATCACATCTTTAATGCACACCAAATGAGGCATGAATCAATTCATCATAGACACATACAAGCATGAATCAATTTCACAATGACATGCAATCTCATGGTAACATAATATAATATCAAAAGATTAGCCCTCCTAACCAACACTAGATCAAGATCTCAAAATAACAAAACAAATCTCCAAGGGTGCACCAACTAGGTCATAACCAACCATTGTGCATATAACTCCTTTGAGACTACACCGCAACTGCTACTAGCCAAAAAACAAAACAACTACAAGCAAGTCTAGCCCACCACTATGCTAGGATAACCCCCCAAGCTACCTATTAAGTCTAAGTAAACTCACAAGGCTACATTTCCCCATTCTCAAGGAGAATTACAAACAAAGGATCACTCTCTCAACATTCCTTCCTCAGGCACTACTCACAACAAAAGAACTCAAGGTTCATGAAAGGTTAACTCAAAAAGGTTATAGGCATCACTACCACACCTTCTATCAGAACAAGAAATTCCCTTAAGCAAGACTTGCAACTTGGTACTCACTAGAAGCGCGCATCTACAACTGCTACAACTCCACAACAAGGTACAAGACTACTCACAACACCACTTCAACTAGACCTAAAGGTCAACAATACACCATGATCACAAGTTCATGATCGACTAGGAAACACAAGGCTTCCTTGTGGCCTATCCCCAAGTATCTATAAAATGGAATACAAAAGACAACAACTCCATCACACAAGAATTGTATCCCTTCCAACATCAAGCTAGAAAACCTCCAACTACTAAGGGAAAACTTCTGAAATATCCAAATTCCCAAGGTTGGAAACTCAACAAAAGTAAGAGGACAACTATAATACCATAAATATATGCATTACATGCTCATGCACTAACTAAGATTCTATCTCACCCTATGCTATGTCAAAACACAAGCAAGGTTATGAAACTCTCAAACAAAGGAGACACCAACACAACACTCTCCAAAAGCAAGATTCAATCCAATGAGCTATCTACATATCTCGTTCACATAGACAACATTTAATTTCACACAAAATTCAAGTCATATCAAGTGATCCATAGTGACACAAAAATCCATTTCAAACAATGTTCTTGCATCTAACAACAATTAATGAATTCAATCTACCAAAGATCTTAGTAACACGCATGCCATGAAATAGTATATTATCTGCATCCTACTCCCTTATACAACCTATCAGAGGCCCATCATGGACATGATAGAAAACATAACATGATACATGACCAACAGTTTAAAACATTCAAGGATAGCCACCAATAATAAATAAATTATGAAGAAATAAAAAAATCAATTCCAACAATAAGACATAGAATGCACGCAATTTCAATAGTAAATCCAACATGACCATCAAGGTCACAAGATAAGTAAATATCAAATTTGATGGCTATACTTATTCATAAATAAGAATAAAAATTCAATGTTGGTCCTTACGACATTAGAGAAATTACCAAAGTCAAATGAATAAAATATGAAAATTCAAAAGTTTCACATTACATGAACTATGTGACTAATTCTAGCGACTAGAGAGGGAGTATGATGCTACACCATGCATGGATCAAAAATTGAGGCGAGTAAGAGAACACACTCAATCACACCAAACAAACAAGTCCTCTACGACTCCAAACACATCTATAACATAAGATTAGTTCTACTTAACCACACAAACATCATTCAATGATGCCAGCAACAAAGGTTGCATTCCATTCATAGGAATCACAATCATCATGGAAAGACACACACAATCAAACACTAGCATACATCCAACAACCAAGTTTAAGCTAGGACAAAAATCAGGTTCACAACAATGGTTAACATTACGCACCAATCAAGGATTCACCAATCATATGGATAATGCATTTAATGAAATATTCTCATCAGACCAAATTTCTTCACAACATGATGACAAGCATACTAAATGCACACTAAGCAATGAGGGAATCACAACTCAAGTCACAAGATGCAAGTTTTGCTATTTCACTCAAGATTCTAACGCCTCAACATCACAAGGACTATGCAAATGACCCTTTTCACACCTCTTTTCCTCTTCATCTTAAATAATGTAATGCAATAAATACACCTAGGTTCGCACATGAATTCTAAGGAAGAATGCAATCTAGGAACATAAGTCATTACCCTAAATGATCTATCTAGCAATGCAATGCAATACTATCTTTCTTACAACCACATAATGAATCCATACTCAGGGACATGCTCTCAATAAGACAATGCAATATGCATTTCAAGAAAGCATTTACCATTCACCAGGCAGAGGCAATTATTAAAATATGATAAGCATATAAGCATATGATCAAACATCCTCTTTCAAATACTAATGCATAACTCTTAAAAGGGTAATTAAGTTCAATCACACTCAAGAGCATAGTATTTTCTTTCACACAAGGTTCTCATAACGTCACTATCAAAAGTGGTCACACAAGCATGAACATGACCCTACAAAGGTCACTCAAGTACGTTCATACACTACAAAGGCTCATGCCAAGCCTTCAGGACATCAAGAAGGTACACACACATAAGCAACTTCTCAACAACCACCAGGGTCTATCTAACCCCATAAAAAAAAGAAGGCACATGCTACTCACAACATGCCAACACACAAGGACCCACACATGCTTGAACAAACTGAGCAACACACACCCCAGAGCTCCCAATACTGGAACTGTTCTCTGATACCAAATGTAAAGTATGCATTCCAAAACAAAAGTTATTGAAGTAAACAATCCACTTATTTACATCAACTCAAGTAAAAAGATAGATTTCATAAACATTCATCAATAATATCATTAAATCTTATAGATCACATGCTTAAACTAGGTATTAACACTACAAATAATATACAATGTCCATTTGGCTTTCTTGCCATAGTTCATCCAAAGGTACTTACAAGATACAATAATCATGTACAATATAAGAAATAATAAATAAAACAAACTCTCTAGGTGCCATGTACCCACATGGTCCTCTTGCGAGCCGAGAGACGGGAACATGGCTCAGGTGCTTTTTTGCCCAACCATGAAGCAATTACACTTCCCTAGATCCCTTCATAACATAAAAGAAACTCAGCCCTACATGAAACGTCTAACAACCTGGAAACAACTGGCAAGAGGGAACACTCGATGCAACCTGAAGTCTAATGTGCAAATCTAAATAATGATATGCAAATTGTCTCACAACAGGATGTGGTAGAGATATATAAATAAGGTTTTTCTAGACAAATATTCATCTCATTTCAATGAATTCCCAGCTTGGCCAAGCATATAAAATAGTTTAAGGTTCAATTCCTGAAAAGAGGAAAAGCCATCTCTCATATTCTACATTCGGCATCCTAGCCTAGAAAGCAACCCCAAACACGCATAAGAGATAAAATACTTCTTTTTCAAAGCAAAAACAACTCATATTCACCTAAAAACCATTTCTAATCCCTTTCTTTTGCATAACAAAAATGAGTTCTCTTTCAAGCAATAATTCTAACTAAAAAGCTTAAGCATATGTTTATTCAAGATACCTAAATGAGACATAAACTAGAGATATCTTAACTCATTCCTTTCTTAATTACTCCAAAGAATCTTGTGTCTAAATATTTTATCACATACTTTTGTCTAGACACCACTACACATTCTTTACTTTTGCTCAATCAACCAGATTACATTCTAGCAATATTTCTAACAAAGAGTTGCATTTAATCATTCAAGATACATACATAAAGCTAAAATTTGGTTATATTCTTAATCCATATTTCATTCATGATCTTACCATATAAATGTAGATCTATATCCTTTATGACCACAAGCATGTTTATAATTTCTCTCAATAAGGTCGCAACAAGATTAAAAACTGAAATACAATTGTTTATCATTAGGTTTTCCAATTAAAACACCATTCAAAGGCATGAGTAAAAGGTAGGTTTATATATATTCCTAAGTTACTACAGTAACCTTGTTGTCTTCTATAGGAACAAAGTTAAATCTACTACAGGAATGCAGTCTGATTTGCTATAGGAATGCAGTGTCTATTGCGATAGGATAAAATAATAGTATGTGACAGGAATGGATATAACAGTGACAGGAATAGATAAATAGCAATAGGGATAAATATAACTGCGACAGGAATGTAATAAAGCTATGACAGAGATAATTAAACAACAACTACAATATTAAAGTTTATTCTACTATAGAAATTGTCATAGTATGCTACAGGAATAGTGGTTAATTCACTACAAGAAATAAGATAAGCCTGCAACAATAGGATAAAACATACAACATCAATAGTGATTAAAATAACAGTTTACAGAGTTTAATAAATCTATAACAGAACCATCTAACTGCAAGAATAGATTATACTAATTACTACACAATGTTAATCTCGCTAAAGGACCGGTAATCAGGTTTATAGAAGTAAGTCTGCAATGACATAACAAATGATAGCTATAGGATTTATAATAGACTATGATAGTAAATAATTCAAATGGCCACAGGAAAATAAGGCATAACAAGGTAGAGCAGATTGGTTACGACTATAATAATAAGTAAATCTACACCTAGATATTCAAATGACGTATATTTATAAAGAAACCGCTTGGAAAACATGACAGATTGACCATTAGCAAGGTGATATCAAGCAGGTTGTTTCTACAACGTAGAAGCTAGTAAGAGTCAAATAGGCAATTACCATTTAGCAGGTTGACTGAAAGATATTTTTTAGGCCAAATGAAAGTTCATAGGAATTAGTAATTAACTTCACCCATTAGCAATAAAGAACTGGCTAACATACATCACAACAGCAGGCCGTTTGAAAAAATGTTTTAGGCTATCACGAGATGAAGGGCTGATTTCTAGTTAATTTGAAAGGCATAGAGGCGATGATTTTTAAGCAAATACAGAGAGATTAATACCAGTCATAATCCAACCACAAACAACGACCAAAGAGAACTCAGGCCAATGCCAAACAAAAAGAGAAAGTTGATTCTAAAAGCAAAATGCAAAGGTAGGAAAAGCAGGCGACAGGGAGGTAAAACAAAGCACAAATGGTGTCCAATAAATAGGTTGATCAAGTATCATGCATACCAAAATATGGACAAGATGTAAACCGCTATTTAATAGTATACATAGATTTTTACAATATAATTTTAGAAAAAAAATAAATTAAAAAAATATATATATCTGGTTTCTTTGCTTGCTCCAAGGTTGATTTTCTTTGGCTTCCTAACACTAGTCACTCCTTTTTTGTGCTCCTTTCTCCTCTTTCTGTCATTGAATAATGGTGATTTTTCCTTCTTCTATTTTCTTGTTTTTAATTTGTGAATAATCCTTTGCTAAAATTGGTTTTGTATATTTAGATCCACTTTCCTTGAAAACTCCTGGTTAACTTAGATTTTCATTAATAGGTTAGTTCCCCAAAATCATAGCCGAAGAAAAACAAAATGTACATCCATAATCATACTAGTAATATTCAATTAAAATCATGCATTTATAATATTCATGATAGTTACTTTCACACACACGGAATCACTCGTAGTAAATCAATCATAGTAAAAAGTCCAAAGATCTAATAGATAATAAAGTCACAAAAAATGAGACGTGACAGCTTGTGTAGCCAATGTTAAATCACTGAGGAATTTTTGTATGTGCATGAATTGTATTAAGATGTTTATGAGTAATCTAATGTCTTTATACGGTTTCATGGTAGGTTGTCTCATACTACTTTGGTTTCCATCACTCTTCTTGTCTAGGTGGGACTAAAGACCCTCAACATTCCCCTTTCTATTATCCCCACTTTGGATCATTTTTGCATGAAATTGGGCCTGCCATGGCTCACTTCCATGAGAGCAGTCCCTTCTCTAGTTCATTGATGCTTGAAGTTTTCACATGATGGAATTGTGCATACAATCCACCACAGTGGATTTACACCACTCGCCATGCAGGGAAACTTATCTCTCAACTACTTCTGGCTAGCCCCACTAAGCTGCTCCAGCCTTGCAATGATTTTCTATTTATCTCATATTAGAAATTCAAAGCGAGTAGGATAACATAGTTGTCTGCTAGTCTTTTTTCTTCTTCATCTTCCTTGGTTGTTCCCCCTATGGTACCTTTGTCTTTGGAGGATGCTTCTATTCCTTTTTCTACCTTTCAAGCAAATAAAGGAAAGTAGCCCACATAGAGTGCACCTCCCCACTCCTGTGCTCCTAGCTTGTATTCTACAGTGTCGCCTTCAGTCTCTTATACCAGAGTTTGAGATTGACCTATAGTATAGCCTCATGCATCATGTGTTCTTGGGACTTCTCATCCTCCATTATCTTGTTTTGTTCCTCCTACCTCTTCAGTGGCATCAAGAAACCTGTCTCTATTGAGCACTCCCACTTCTTCTTTGGTGTCTCCTTGACCTTTGGTGGTTTCTTCTATTCCTCCTACCCCTCTAGTGGCATGAGCAAAGCAGCCCATGTTGAGGGCACCTTTCCCTTCTCCCTCTCCTGTGGTCTCTCCACCGTTAGTGGTTGTCTCTCACGTATCCCTATGATAGTGGATGACACATAACCCATGATGGAAGACCCCCATCTCCATCAATGGAAGCCTTGTCCTATACTAGGTGGAACTAGCTTGCGAGAGATTGCAAGCATTATCGTCGTGTCATGACCTGAGTGTGTGTTGTTGATGCACAACCTCCTCCCAAGGATCCTTCTCCCTCATAGCCGCCTATTGATCTTGTTCTTCCTAAGGAGCACCAAGTTACTCCTTCTCTTCCTTCATCCCTCCTATCCTCGACCCTCATCCTTGTTGTTAGTGTCGCTTCTAGAGTGCAACCCTACCCACTCCTGCACATGCTTCGCGCACTCGCCACACTATTTTTCCTGATGTTCTCTGCCCTACTACCATTGACCTTGACCCCCCACCTCTGCCATCTAAGTGTAATCCTGATCATTATCCTTCTCGCCATTTCTTAGACCTAAACGTGCCCTCTCGCTACCTTCATTTCCTGTTTGTCCTTTTTCTTCATCTCTTCTATTGTTGGAGGATGTTACTCCATTTGTGTCTCATCATGCTTCTGCTACCATTGATAGCATTATGGAGCCAAAGTTAGTTCATTGTTCTAACAATGACTCTCCTAATTCCCCTTCTGAGGAGTGAATCACTGAGTCTATTGTTGATATACATGGGTTGTCCACAATCTTCACACGACTGTTGACCCTTGTTCCTAGTGCCTCAAAGATTCCATCTATTATTGTTCCTCCTCTGTTCCTAGAACCAGGTGAATATCCTTTAACTGCTAGTATTGTGGTTCCATTGTCAGCTCTTCTGATGTCCTCTTATGCTTACCAAGATTGGGACCATAATGATTTGATGACACATGACCCATAAGTGATTTACTTGTATTTGGT
The DNA here is from genome assembly GCA_027924645.1 of Cunninghamia lanceolata. NCBI lineage: Eukaryota > Viridiplantae > Streptophyta > Pinopsida > Cupressales > Cupressaceae > Cunninghamia > Cunninghamia lanceolata. Next base: position 2,818,481 of record BSBN01001291.1, on the reverse strand, counting down.
GTGTTTGCTTGTTTGATCATGATGTTTCTCTTGTGATGTGATTTTATGTTTGTTAGTTCCACCTGGAGGACCCATGATGTCCTTATAGACACATGGATACAGGAGGAACACATTTGTTGTGATATTCTTCTATTTGTTCCTACTTTCTTCCCTTTGTTGTCTTTTTATTTATTGTTGTGACATTTTGGGGACAATGCAAAGCGTTAGAAGATTTAGCTTCCTTCCATGTTGACCCAATTGTTTTTTTATTTTTTATTTTTTATTTCTCTTTGTGACCTTCTTCCTTTGTACTCATAGTTCTACATGCTTGGGGAATGATGACGATTCATTTAGTTGTCCCCTAATGATTACCCTTCCTTATGCATACTGACCCCAAAGCAAGTAGATCCCTTAGTGTTTTTGGTCTTGTTGCTTGTTTTTATGTGATGGTTGTAAGTGTTGCTCTGTATCATACCATGCTTACACAAGATTTTGTGTATCATGCCTGCAACATCAACTTTGTCGCCTTTTCTTGGGTGCAATGTTGGGATAAGTTGCCATTAACTTTGCAATCCTAACCAATTTCATGTGTCTCCAAAGTTCTTGGAATGTATTCCCCAACACATAAGGACTTGAGAAATAAATTAATATTTAATTATATCACTTGACATATTGTAATTAACTCCTAAGAGGTAGGACCAAACTTGGGCATCCACTTTTGGAGTGGGGTCCATGAAGACTTGTTGACAACTCCTTGAAGTCTATTTTGGGTTTTTGACAACTCCTAGTAAGTGGGAGTTAACTTGGGCGCCCACTTTGGAGGTGTCTTATATTTAGACTAGGAGTTTGCTTTTGTGTGTGCATGAGTGGATATTGTTGATGCACTTTGCATGAACATGATGTAGCAGTTAATAGTGGATTCAAAGATTCATGATATTTACATGAACATGATATAGTAGTTAACAATGGATTCAGAGATGCATGATATTTGCATGAATATGATGTGGTAGTTAACAAAGGAGTTAGAGATGCATGATATTTGCATATTTCTTACATGAACTCATAAAAGATTGCATGGACTTGCATGTTGTTGCATGTTGCTTATATGGACTTGCATGTTGTTGCATGTCGCTTATATGAACTTGCATGTGCTTGCATGTTGTTGCATGTTACTTGCATGGACTTGCATGGTGTTGCATGTCATTTATATGAACTTGCATGTACTTGCATGTTATTGCATATTACTTACATGTTATTGCATTCACTTATATGAACTTGCATGTACTTGCATGTTGTTGCATGTCACTTGCATGTGCTTGTATGTTGTTGCATGTCCCTTGCATGTGCTTTCATGTTGTTGCATGTCAGTTATATGGACTTGCATATTGTTGCATGTCATTTATATGGTGTTGCATCTATCTTGCATGACACTCTAACTCAAGAGTAGTTTTGGATAACTCTTGCATGGTGCTACAGGTGTTTGCATGTCTCTTAAATGTTATAGAATAGGTTGATTCAAAATAATATTGGGGACATCAATCATGCATGTTGTTTACATGAGATTGATGTATGTTGGTGCACTTTAGTTGACTAAAATAGATTGGGACAACTTGGGTGCCCAATCTTGAGACTTTCAGTTGTGCTTTTATTTGTGAAAAGATATTTCTATTGACTAAGTTTGAATGGGACAACTTGGGCGCCCATAATCAAGACTAGTAGTTAATAGGTTGCTTTATATTGTTTGACTTTGGAGTTCTCTATTTGGAGAGCTTGGGTTTTGCATGAGGACTTGTCTCATGTTATCAAATACAATTTATTGTAATTTGAGTTTCAAGATTTCAATATAGAAGCTTTGAAGTTTTAGGAAAAAGCATTACAGCATAACAAGTTTTACAGGTTTTAGAAGATTGAAGAAGCTTGAGGTGTGCATCAGGATTCAAAGAAGTTTTAGTATTGAATGTAATCTTTCTTGAAGATACTTAATACAAACATAAACATCTTTGGGTGTGGAGTTTTTCCCGCAAGGGTTTCTCCGTGTAAAATCTATGTCTACTTCTATCATGATTTTTCTTATACTACATTGATTATGTTAGCTAATTTAGCTTCCAGCTTAATCAGGTAGAGCTGAGATAGTTTGTTTGCAAAATAAAGATTAAAGGTACACATTCAATTCTGCTAAGTTCTATTCATATGCATAGAAGTATTATCAAATAAATTATAGTTCAGTTTGTAAATGTATACAAGAGAAAGACTACACAGATTTTGCATAAATGTTGTCTTTTATTGATAATCATAAATGTATGGTGTCCCACACAAGCCGTGGGAATAACTATTTCAATACAATATAAGAATAAACTATACATTTGAAGAAAACAGAAAAGAAAAAGCATATGGAAAGAGTAGGGATCCGTCATTGCCTGAATGACGAATCCCAAGTTGAACTATTGCATCCTTGCTTTAGTTCTTGTCGCTTGGTTGCTCTAGAAGTTGACCGGTTGCTACTTGAAGTGCCTGCAAGGGATGAGAAAACTTGTGTTAGAGCTCGGGATCCATATTCCTTGCATATACTATATCAACAAATATATAGTTATTCTCCTAAGGCATTGAAATAGTTTTACAACATCACAGATATCAAGGAAAAGTAGAGGATTATCATCAATATCCATCATATTCTGAGCTTCATTGTTTTATCTAACATGTTTGTTCATTGTGCAAGTATAGGTGAAATTCTCATTACTGGATTATTTTCATTTGACATCATAGCATGTGGAGTAAAATGGGCTCCCACAAGGGTTGAGCCCAGCATGCTTCTCTTTTGTGTTTTAAGAGGTATAAGAGTGTAAAAGCACTATACTTGTCATCAATTGTGCATGTATTTATCACTCATGAGAGTAAGTTGGCAAATCACTCTCCTGAATTGTAAATATCTATTAGAATTGCAATGAGTAAAGAAATGGTGGTTCTATGCATAGAAATAGAAACAGTCACAAGGACTTTTCAGGGGGCAGTCATATTCTAATCTGACAGTGCTAATCAATGAAATGATCATCATTGCCCTCAAGGACAGTCAAAATTGCATGATAAATTGTAAGGAACAACCAATACAGGAATATAGATGGTAAATTGAGTAAGATACATGCCACTACTATCCAAAGACAGTCATAAATGCCATTGAAACAAGCATTAGAGATTAATTCCAAGGAGTACCTCTTATAGGTATTACATGGTGTTGCACATATTTTATTAAGAATTGATGGCATTGGAACAACTATAATGATCCCTAAGAGGTAGAAACTCAAAAGAATGATTGTCACAAAGTGGAGCAACAATCATAAGATGGAGAGAAATCTACCAGAGAAATGGAAAAGGTAGTCACAATAGTTTATGAGAAGACTATGCAAATAGTCATGAGAGTCATGCAAATCATTGCTACAGAGAAGTCTTCATGGACAGTAGTCAATACCTAATGAACAATAGTAATCATGAGGAGTAGTGATATATGGACTGTATTGGATAGTCCTACAAGTAGTAGATAGTCAAGCACTCACAATGAATGTTAACAATCTAAGAGTCAGTAGCCATATAGAAGTTGGGACAGTCATGGGGTTTGAGTGTTTTGTCAGTAGTCATATAGTATAAAGGGACTGCACATCTGGTAGAGATTTACAATGCAAACAGTAGGAGATGCTCAGTCCTCAAATTCTTCATGCATCTCATGATTTTGGTAAATGACAAGAGGTATGTTAAAGGTTTGAGTTGTCAAGTTGTCAACAAGCTTTAAAACCTCCAAAAGCCTTTCAATAGTAAACTTAAGTCTAAGTTAGGTTTGAAAGGGATCAAAGTGTGCACAAATGCAAAGATGTGAACAGTCCTAATGACTACTTTAAAGTTTCAACAGTCACCCAAATTATAGAGCAATCAAAAATGTAAGGAGCAGTCCCGACTATGTTTTAATAGTCATAAAGTCATAAACACTTGTGTGGACCATCAAGCATTTGAAGACCTTCTGTGAAATCAATAAGATTGTAAGGTATGCATGGAAAGAGCATCAAATGACTGTATATGCAGTCTAAGGATAGCATCAAAGGAAGATAGTCACTTACAGTGTGAGGAAGAACAACCACTAAGATAAGTGTATGATGACTGTGATGAAGATTTTAGTGAGGGACATCAGTCCATTATTAAGCAGAGGATAAAGAAGATTCATGATAGTCATAGCATTTAGAACATTTGTATGAACATATAGAGGCACATTGATAGTCCTAAATGATTCAAAGTGAGAGTGAGTATGTGAATGTGCAACCACATGTATGACTGTCAACATATTGGACAGTCCTACAAGAGGTGACAGTCTAAGCCATACAAAGTGGAGCAGCAGACTAGCAAAGTAAGGAGAACTCAAATGCATGACAGTCATTGGAGTGTTGTGTGACATGTGGCAGTGCAAGAGATAGTGAGAAAGACAGTCATGAAGAGCTGGGACACTCAATACAAGGAGTCACCAATGCAAAGAGGACAGTGGGTTCAAAAGTTTGTTGAGAGATATCAAAAGAGAGTGACAGAGGTCCAAAATAGTCTTCAAGGAGGCTTGCCAGTTTAAGAGAACCTCAAGGTAGAAGGAGCATTTTTAGTGGGGAATATAGAGTTTTCTGCCTTTGCTAGTAGCAGTGATGACAATCAAAGTGACTATGAGGAGCAAATACAGGTTTGAGACAGTCAACTATGAAGTGTGAAGACAGTATGCAAGAGGTCATTTACCCTTGTCCATTGAACTGTTGCCAAAGCCTGACATACCTGTTAGCTATCAAAGGGGATGCTAAAATGTCACAAGTCTTTAACAATGGTAAGAAAGACTATCAAATCCTAAATCAGGTCTATTATGTTTTTTGAAAGTCTATGCCAAAGTTTCACTAGTGAAAAGTTGTTTGAAAAAACAAATGGACCAAGTCACATAGACCTTGTAGAGGCCTCTTTAGTCTCTTTGTACGTTTAAGTTTTATATGTCCATGAATGAACTACTGATATAAAAGGCTCATAGACCAGACACATACATGAATAGTTTGGGCTTGTTCTTCAATGTCAGAGGCAGAAAATAGTGGATTCTACTAGCACTTTATAGTAGCAATCTTGTTTGAACCTTACACTAAAAGCATTTGTGCAGTCTCAGTCATGTAGAACTCCTGTCTCTAACATGTGCTAACAGATGAATGCAATGAACATGACTTAGCACTGGATAATGGAAGGAAGACACCTTAGAAGGCATGAAGTGGAGCAACAATAGGGTATGGGGCAGTTAGTGCAAACAAAGTAAAGCACAGTAGAAGCTAGGTGAGGATCTACATAAACTATACCATGCCTACAACTATATTTGGAGGTGATAAGATGTACAAGATAGAAGGGTTACATGGAGGTATCAGTTCATTATTAGTTAAGGGTCTGTCCCCAGTTTAGGAAGTATGTCAAAGAGTTTAGGACATTCTACAGGTCTACCAAATCAATCTTTAAGACTATCAAACATTCAAAGGGTCTATGAAACATAAAAGAGCCTCTTGGAGCCATTTAATGCTTATGTAGTCATTGGAAGGTCACATCATGCATTCTAACACATAAATGCTCAGTGATACATGAAGAAGAGGCATTGAAAAAGAATGGTTTGAAGATCTAGCCTTAAAGCCTCGAGTATTGGTGGAAACTCACTGTGAGAAGAAGAGAACATATTGCAAATTCCTGAGAGTTAGCAAACATGTTTATCAATCATTCTCAAGCTCAAGGATCAGGGTTTTCAAGCATACGAAGGCAAATGATTGATAAAGATAGTCATAAAGTCTTGCATGATAGCCTCAGAGCAGCAAACAAATGACTATCACAAAGATGTAGATGGAGATATAGACCAAGCATATAATGCAAAGGCACAGAAAGACAAAATGTATTCATCATTTTTGCAAAAAAGAGCTCCAGAATAGCATTTTATTCACTGATGTTGAAAAGAAAAGCAGATTTTACAATGACAGAGAGCTTACCCAAGCTAGTTTTGTTGATTTCTCATGAAAAATGCATTCCAAAGTCCAGTCCATCTCATGAAATCACTAGTTAAATCCTCTATTGGTGGTGCCCAGAAGGTTGCAAAGTGCAAAATGAAATGTGAAGTCAGAGTTTTGGCTGAGCTTTTGTGTTAGGGTTTCAACCCTAACTTTGGCTGACAAGCTTAAAGGCATTTTTGCCTTTGTTTTATTTTCTTCTTCATAAACTAATGCCCCATATTATGTATTGCTATGCCTTATTCTCTTTTTGTATATTTTGCAAAATAAATAACCAAGTATCCCTTTTGTATATGCTTTTCTAAGCATGGTCATGTACCTTTATTTGTGCATGAGTTGAAACAAATTTGGAATGTAAGACATTATTAAAGTGGTGAATTATAAATCACTTTAATACATGTTATGAAATGCAAGATAAGAGGCATTGGTTTTCAAGATTAAGTCAAAAGGAAGAGAAGTGGTTGAAGGTTGATGACTAGTGCCAAGCATATAGGGGACGTTAGAGGAAGTTGACAAACATGTGGAGAGAATATAGGGGTGGTTTTGACTTGGTTTTAAAGGCCTTAGAGAACATTTAGGGGTAGTTTCTGATGCCTTTATGATAGGTAAGGTCAAGGCTTGACCTTTTCTTCATTTATAAGCCTTTTTGGAGTTGTTTAAGGGGCTAAAAAATAGGCTTTATTGTTGTGCACGACCAAGGGGGTTTGTAGTCCCTATTTTTGTGCAACTACTTGGAAAGCATATAGTAACTTCAATTATCATTTTTTAAGGGAGTTCTTTTTCATTCTCAAGTAGGTATTGTAACTCATTTTTGGAGTTCTTTCAGCATGAGATAAGATTTGTAACTCATTTTACAGACATATATGACAGTTTGCACCTTTGAAGATCAATGAAGATAAGAATTTTGCCTTCTTAATTTTTTGTTCTATTGTGTACATTTGAATGATTGATACAATTACATGTGAAGTTATCTCATTCCTTGTTGTTACATCTCATTAGTAGCACCTTTGTGCAGAAAATATATGTATTTGCAGGTTATAAGTTGTGTTAAGATGCAATTGATTCAAGTTGTGAGAAGTATTTTTTTCCTTCTAGGATTGTATGCATTATAGCCTCCTTATGAAATATTGATGCAAGGGCATATAGGTATTAAGTTGTGCTTGTCAAGCTTTGTTGTTGATTGAATCTGTGTGTACAAGCATCTTTACAAGTTTTAGATAGCATTTTCGTGCATTACCTTAGGAGATAGTTTCAGTTTCATGTTTCTTTCTTACCTTTTTCCCCACAAAAATGATAGTTTATGTGAATACCATAAGAGCCAGCTTACTGTGGAGGTTATTTTCTATTCTAGGTAACCCATAGCCTTAGAAAAGTTCCCATGTTTCACTGTAAAGACCGTACTACAATTGACTGAAATATTTCTTTCAATTTGCACTAGAAATTTGAACAACGCAACATCAAATATCATCAACATTCATAGGAACAAATAGATACCCAAACTCCTTATATCATTGAAGTCTTCAAATGTGAAAAACATAAATGTTTATTGGCTAGAAGTAATGATAGTCCAAGTCTAATTTATATCAGACTTTGTTACAACATGAAAATAGCCTCCAATTATCATCCAAATCCTAGATTATCCAAGCCAAATCAATGAGGAATGATCAATGAGACCATATGACACTATGACAGCCTTATATGAAGTCCAATAATGGACTGATTACAAAATATCTACTTGTTGTTTTGACTAATATATGATGTCAAATTGCCTAGAATTGTTGATGAAGCCAAAACTATGCCAAAATTCTCCTTCTAAGACAAGCAATGGGTTCCTAGATGTCAAATTCAACTTTTGCAATGCTCCAATGCTCTCCAACTCTCAAGATCTTCAATCAAATGTTATATATGAACCCTATAATGAATTACCCATCTGGCTGTTACAAAAATTAGAACTTAAAATTGATATCAAATCTTCACAAAATGTTTCTTTTTATCAAATCGACTACCTTGTCTCAACTCCACAATGACCAAGGGTTCCAATGATATCCAATTCCCTCCAAATGATCCACAAAACCTACAAAATTAAAGCTCCAATGGTGAAAATCTAAATGATATCACCTCTCAATTAGATATGGGGCCATCACTATATCAAACAAGGGGTCATCTCCTTGTATAATTAACTAAAAGTCAGAATTCTCAGCAATAAACATAAGAAAGAAAACATACCAGATTCATCAATAATCATTAATTGGAGTAGGAAAGCTCTATTTATGCTTCTTCTTGTTGGACGTCCATCCTCTTTGGTAATTTTGATAACAATTTGAAATCCACCAATACAATTGTTCCCATTTGAACAATTTTTAATGCTTTGTATCCATAGAGCAATCATTTAAAAATCACTCTTGATTTTATTAAATGCATTTCATCTTGAAAATCCATTTTTCCATAGGATCGACCCTCCATGACAAATTGAACACCTTCCTCTAGGGTGACGGCTGGATAAGGCACTTGTTTATCATTTAAAATTATCATTTTGCATTTAAAATAATATCTCTTTCATAGCTGGCCAAACCTCCTAGCTGGGCGTACATCTTGGCTTGGGCGTTTGGCATTTTAAATTATTATTTTTGCATTAAAATTCCTCTTCTTCCTTGTGCGCTGATCCCTTGCATCCATTGGCACTTTTATTAATGTGAACACATCTCAAATTATGCATCGATCCTTCCTAATGGCTCATGATCCAATGCAATTTACTTAACTTCATTGGTGAATCTCCTTGTCCATACATTGGCACATGATCCCATGTTTTTTTTACTCCCATTGCATACATTTTTATTCTAACTTCCATCGTGTACATTTTTATGACACATTGTGTACACTTTTACTCCCACCTCCACCGTGTACACTTTTATGACACATGATCCAAGGAATTATCATCTCCGTGTACATTTTTATCCTTGGGTGAATTCATCATAGGCGTTGACTCCTTCTTCAATGCAAACTTCCAATGGTAGCACATAGCTTGGACCTATTTCCCTTGGGTGGATGACATGAAGACCCATCGATTGCACAAACCACTATGAAAACTCCACAAAATAGATTAGAGGAAAATGTAATTAAAGATTTCATTTTCCCTTTTATTCCATAATCTATCAAATCAAATCAAATGATTGAAAATATAATTTTAATATTGCATTTTCCAAACAACCCAATGAAATACTAGTTGAGCCAACATTCTAGTTCTCCATGTGTAGACATAAACCAACATTCTAGTTCTCCATGTATAGAAACAAGATCAAACTAGAAAACATAACTTAGCTCAAAATGGGGACATTACAAGTCCTCCCACCCCAAGATTGCTTGCCCCAAGCAATCAAAGGTGCCAAATGAAAATTAATGAATACTAGGATCCCAAGCCCATCTAATATGTCCATATAAAATCACACAACTAACCTCCAATCTTCTGAAGTAAAAGATCCTAGGACTGCTTCCACTGTCACACAATGATGCAATCATATCCATATCAATGTAGGTGTCAATCATGAAGATGTGAGTGCCAAACACAATTGTATCCATCCCTCTTGTTTAGCTATCATAAATCACAACAGTAGTATGCAATCTAAAAATATCATCCAAAATGATATAAAATGTGCCATCCCAATTGTATGAACCACCACTAGACCAAACCACATACTCCCATATGGAACTCTCATCAATATAAAACTATGTCAACTGAATGTTTTGACCTAGCTCATTAAAAGGAACAAAAGTACCTTACAAATATGAATTACCTCCATCTTCATTGTCACACAAATGTATGTCATCAATGGTTGGCCCATGATGATCAAATAAAGATGATTGTCTCATTGACTGTACCATTTCAAGATGTTGTTTTTCTTGACCAACAACAAGCTTAGCTTTCCTTGCTCTCTCTAGCTAAATATCATACCTTTCTTGTGTCTTTTCCACATCTTCATAAGTCTGATATACAAAATCAGATTGTGTAGTGCCTTGTTTTCCAACAAAATTACCATTTCCAACACTCCAATTTTGTATGCCATCTTTAGTAGACCATGAATAACTATCATCCAAAGGTATTAGCATGTCTATATAATGAGAATGCAAAGCCATAGGACTGTTGTTCTCAAACAAATTAGGTATGATGTCATGCCAATCAATAGAATTGTCATCCATCTCAAAAATCAAATGCTTACCATCAAATGTCTGTTCCATACAATTCTCTTTGCATGCATCATATATGACCTCATGAAATAAATCATGACCTATAGCAATCATAGATTTGGGTGTCATTTCATGAGGTAAAGTGTACTTGAGGGCTCTCATAACAATTTGTTTCCCATCATACATAGGAAACTCAACTCCATAGCTTGTAAGTCTTGGATGATCCTTTGTAGTGAGTGTAGCCATTGCATACCAAGTACAATCTCATTGTCCTTCAAATCAAGTACATAGAAGTCATCACAAAGAGTATACTCACCAAATATAACACTAAGCTTACTCACCTTCTTCTTACAAAGAATAGAGAGTCCTCCCGCTATAGACACATCAAAGCCTTCAAAACCATCACATAGCAATCCTCTTTTGTTGACCAATTCCGCATCAATGAAGTTATGTGAAGCTCCACTATCAAGAAGTGCTAAGACTTTGCAACCAAACAAAGTACCTTTAAAGATGAATGGATTGTACCTTGAGGCTCCTAAAAGATATGCAATCCTAGAACTTTTGTTATCATCACTTGTAAATTCTAGTGTTGGCTGTCCATCATCATCATCCTCATCAAGTACATCTATGTAGTGTATCTTTCCTTTGCCAAGGCACCTATGGCCAATCTCCCAAGGTTGCTTGCAAGAGTAGCACAACTTCTTTCTTCTTAATTAATCTCTTTCCTCATAACTCATCTTTGATGTAGTACCTTTGTCATTCTTTTTGGGAGTGGGCTACTCTTGGGATTGTTGACTTGCATGTTCATCTTTGAAGCTCTTCTTTTGTTGTTGAAATGGTGTGGGATAGGTGTCCAAATCAAGTGCTAACTCAATGGCTTCCTCAAGTGTAGTTGGCTTGTGAACCTTTACCAACCCTCTAATCCTATCATTCAACCCTTCAACAAACAACATTGTGATTCTTCTATCAGACATGTCAGGTACCATGACTGTGATCTTTTGAAATTCATTCACATAAGCATCCACTCTTTTACTTTGATTTAGCTATGCAAGCTCACAGTAGTAGACCTCCACATCTTTTCTATCAAACCTATTAATGATTTTTTAAACAAACTCATCATATGAAGTAATCCTATTGTAATGTTGAGACACAAGTCCATAATGCCACCACTCATATGCCAATCCCTCCAAATGCATAGTAGAAAAATGTATAGCCTTTTTCTTCATTCATGAGCTTGAGTGTAAGAAAAATATCCAATTTGTTCACCCATGCTCTAGCACTCATCTTACCACTGCCATCAAAACTAGGAAGAGGAATATTTTCCAATGCATCTTTGTACTTCTTTGGTTGAGTAGGCCGTACTCTTCTTTGCCTTTGTTGAAATGCACATCCCCTTTGTTTTTGTTGCTTATGGTTTATGAAATTATTGAGACTCACTCTATCATGCACATGATCAAGAAGTGCATCATACTCATTAATCCAAGTTGTCCAATCATCAACTTCTTCATCTTCATACTCTAATTCCTCCTCAATTACCTCTTCTTCTCTAGGAAGAAAAGTAGGTTGCATGGGTCTCTCTATTGTTGGTGTGCGTGTCCTCCTTGTTCTTTGTGATCCTGCAATACTACATGCATCATCCTGATTAGCTCTATTATTATTGATCCTGTTACCCGTCAAAGCTTGACATAGCCTATCAATGCTTTGCTAAATGTTTGCATTTGATTGTTGTATGGTTGCATTTATTTGTTGCTGACCATCTACCATTCTTCTTTGATTTTCTATCATCTCTCTAATCATACGATCCATCTCATCTTTGTGGATTACCTTGTCTTCTATCACCCATTGTACCTCATCTTCTTCTATAATGAGTGGCAATGGATCTGTTGGATCTAGGGCATACAACTGAGAGGGGGGGGTGAATCAGTTGTATCAAAACTTGCTCTCTATTTCAAACACTTGATTCGTCTTGTTAGTTAACAGCATATCAATTAATCATCCATGAAAGTAAAACGCACAAACACAAGAGTAGATAAACATCAGCACATTGAACACCAAGATTTTGACGTGGAAAACCCGGTTAAGGGAAAAACCACGGGGTGATTAACCCAAGGATTATTCTCTGTTAAAAGAATAAGAAAAAGAATGGCACTTGCCAATTAGGGCTCACTGCCCGAGCATACTGCTCACAAAGAGGCCCACTGCCTACAAGGAGACACACTGTCTACAAAGTGATAAGAATCACAGTCTTGAACTGGAGAATGACATCTTTACCATGTCCGGATCAGTTCCATTTAAGCCCAAAAACCTCTGCTCTGCCTTTCGCACTTCTCTTTGCTACACCACTCTCATCCACACAATCCACACTTCAAAATGAACTCACAAACCTTTATTTATACAAGACATCGACTTAGGAACAATCATCTAAGTCGGCAATCAACCATAAGAATATCCGCAAGATGAATAACACATCCGGTCAGCCACCACAAGAACATTCGCAGGATGAACAACTCATCCGGTCGGCTAGTCGGAACAAGAACTTCATCCGGAAGAATATCTTCAATTCTAGGCTCTACTATCAATGTGGACCAACAACACAACCTCAATATGATCCACGAACCTTCACAAGCCTGCCTAAATGACCAGGTACATCTGCACTTTCTCTATGTACTGGAATCTCTTCTCTTCCTGATCCGGAACTTCAAGAACACTGTCTGTCGCCACTGTCACAATGCAAAAGGTACTTCCGGACCTCCAAGTCATACACAACTCGAGATGACACACCACAAGGACATTCCACAGATGTTGATTATACAGTTCCAGACCTCACCGGACCTTTCTGTGATCCTCTGTCACCTCTGAACACTTGCCGGAACCGGTTCTACACCGACAGCCACAACTCCTTCAGATCTTCATGCAGACCTCTGAAATCTTAACTGAATCATCTCAAGACTCATATCTACAAACCCTTTAATCCGCATCCTCCAGTTGGCATCCTATACAATACATTTGCCTTCTTCTTATCACTATTCTTCACTGTTCCTGACTGAGGCTAATTTTCTCAATATCCTCAGCACACTGCTCATCGAATCCTTCTTGTCAATGCAATATGAGTATGTTGACATCAATGACAACACTAGTTCACCTCATACTTGCAACAGGATCTATGTAATCATCACCCATATGCTGGTAGGATTATGGCTCTGATACCACTATAAAGACCCTACTACAATTGACTAAAATATTTCTTTCAATTTGCACTCGAAATTTGAACAACACAACATCAAATATCATCAACATTCATAGGAACAAATAGATACCCAAACTCCTTATATCATTGAAGTCTTCAAATATGAAAAACATAAATGTTTATTGGCTGGAAGTAATGACAGTCCAGGTCTGATTTATATCATACTTTGGTACAACATGAAAATAGCCTCCAATTATCATCCAAACCCTAGATTATCCAAGCCAAATCAATGAGGAATGATCAATGAGACCATATGACACTATGGTAGCCTTATATGAAGTCAAATAATGGACTGATTACAAAATATTTGCTTGTTGTTTTGACTGATATATGGTGTCAAATTGCCCAGAATTGCTGATGAAACCAAAACTATGCCAAAATTCTCCTTCCAAGACAAGTGATGGATTCCTAGATGTCAAATTCAGCTTCTACAATGCTCCAATGGTCTCCAACTCTCAAGATCTTTAATTAAATATATATGAACCTTGTAATGAATTACCCAGCTAGTTGTTATAAAAATTAGAACTTAAAATTGATATCAAATCTTCACAAAATGCTTCTTTTTGTCAAATCGACTACCTTGGCTCAACTCCACAATGACCAAGGGTTCCAATCATATCCAATTCCCTCCAAATGATCCACAAAACCTACAAATTAAAGCTCCAATGGTGAAAATCTGAATGATATCACCTCTCAATTAGATATGGGGCCATCACCATATCAAACAAGGGGTCATCTCCTTCTATAATTAACTGAAATAGAATTCTCAGCAATAAACATAAGAAAGAAAACATACCAGATTCATCAATAATCATCAATTGGAGTAGGAAGGCTCTATTTATGCTTCTCCTTGTTGGACGTCCATCCTCTTTAGCAATTTTGGTAACAATTTGAAATCCACCAATACAATTGCTCCCATTTGAACATTTTTTAATGCTTTGTATCCATAGAGCAATCATTTAAAAATCACTCTTGATTTTATTAAATGCATTTCATCTTGAAAATCCATTTTTCCATAGGATCGACCCTCCATGACAAATTGAACACCTTCCTCTAGGGCGATGGCTAGATAAGGCACTTGTTTATCATTTAAAATTATCATTTTGCATTTAAAATAATATCTTTCATAGTTGGCCGAACCTCCTAGCTGGGCATACATCTTGGCTTGGTCATTTGGCATTTTAAATTATTATTTTTGCATTAAAATTCCTCTTCTTCCTTGTGCGCCAATCCCTTGCATCTATTGGCACTTGTATTAATGTGAACACATCTCAAATTATGCATCAATCCTTCCTAATGGATCATGATCCAATGCAATTTACTTAACTTCATTGGCGAATCTCCTTGTCCATACATTGGCACATGATCCCATGTTTTTTTACTCCCATTGTGTACATTTTTATTCTAACTTCCATCGTGTACATTTTTATGACATTACTCCCACCTCCACCATGTACACTTTTATGACACATGATCCAAGGAATTATCATCTCCGTGTACATTTTAATCCTTGGGCGAATTCACCATAGGCATTGACTCCTTCTTCAATGCAAACTTCTAATGGTAGCACATAGCTTGGACTTATTTCCCTTGGGTGGATGACATGAAGACTCGTCGATTGCACAAACCACTATGAAAACTCCACAAAATAGATTAGAGGAAAATGTAATTAAAGATTTCATTTTCCCTTTTATTCCATAATCTATCAAATCAAATCAAATGATTGAAAATACAATTTCAATATTGCATTTTGCAAACAACCCAATGAAATACTAGTTGATCCAACATTCTGGTTCTCCATGTGTAGACATAAACTAACATTCCAGTTCTCCATGTATAGAAACAAGATCAAACTAGAAAACATAACTTAGCTCAAAATGGGGACATTACATTCACCAATAGGCTGAGTTCACTTAGCAAGGGTGCACTATTAGGAGATAACAGATTAAATTGGAGAAATACTATTACATCTATATTGAAAGTAATTTTTAGATTTACACATGCTATTAATTTCATATTTGAAAACATTTAAAAGCTACATAGCTGCAACTTTACCTTGTTCTCTCTCCCTTTTTCTAACATGTGGCATCAGAGTCAATGGTCCTAGTGAGAGAGGGATGCTTTTTTCTTAAGTGTTGAAGGTATTTTGGTTGCAAGGGAAGTTCTATGTGTTAACATTATTTTTCCGATCTGTGAGTTTGGAAGCTATGGTATTTAACTCTTAGATCGATATTGTCAAAAGAATCTTTGTTGGGCACTTGAGGCTCAAGGTTATGGATCTTTATGGAGTTGATCCCGTGATGGTGATTTGGAGCTCCATTTTGACAATATGTGTGTATTCTCTTGTTTGGTGGTTATATTCCTTTACCTTGTGGTCATGTGCAATGAAAGGGTTTTTATGTTGGATGGATGCTTGTGCTACCTTGATGACATGGAAAAACA
This sequence comes from Cunninghamia lanceolata, assembly GCA_027924645.1. NCBI lineage: Eukaryota > Viridiplantae > Streptophyta > Pinopsida > Cupressales > Cupressaceae > Cunninghamia > Cunninghamia lanceolata. The sequence goes on along the minus strand of BSBN01001291.1, from coordinate 2,802,593 downwards.
CTCACTTTTTGAACTACAGTTTAGAGTGCTTATGTTGGGTTCATGGTTTTAGTCCATGGTTACATGAAAGCACTAGATGATTTATCACTGGTTATATGTAGGTTGTGGAGTTGGTATTTCAATGATATGGACACTCCTGAACAACATAGTTACCCCTTTCTCATATTCATGCTATTTTGAATATGTAGGTTTTTCACAGTTTTCCTATTTCAAAAGATTGTGGGTTTGTAGGTCTGTGGTATTCCATTATTTTTAGATGGCATATTTGATGGTGTTCATTGGTGTGAATGTTTGGATGTTTAAGTGGTTTCAAGATTTACAGAGATATGGTTTTGCAGGTTTTACATGTTAACCAAAATTTGTGGTTTGTAGATCTGTGGAAAATTGTGTTCAGACACTTTCTGGATGGAAACAATTTCATATTTGCAAAGCTGTTGGGTTCCTATGATCTATGGTTTCTCCTATGTGGATTTGTTTGGAAAATCAAATCTAGAGTTGATTCTAGTGTTTAAGTCTTGGAAATCTACATGTTATACCTAGTTACATTTGTTCTACATGTTACTAATGTGGGGTTGAATCTATTTTTCCATTTATTAGAGGTTGAAGCACTGATCATGTTTTTCCTCCTATGAGATGTTGCATGTGTGCAGATCTTGTGAATTAGCTGATGTGGATTCTATTTGGGAGGCCTCTTCTTGGTCACTTTGATTACATTGGTATTTTTTTTATAGTGAGACAAAAGGGAAGTATGAAGTACATGATTTAGTTATTCATTGGAATCTATAGCAGTAAAGTTATGTTGCATGAGAAGCTCTTTTCACTTTCAATGGAGTTTTGGTAATGATTTTTATCATGATACCATGCATAACTTGAAATCACTTTCAATGGGAGTTTTGTACAGTTACATAATGTATTCTATCTTCTTTGTTTCAAAATATTAGTTCTAAGCTATTATTGTTGCAGTGTTGTGAGCCATGCATAATCTTTGATTAGAAGATGGATGATCTTTTGCAATGGTTGTTGGTGTCACAAGGAGCTCTTGGATTATGCCTTTAGTTTGTAGTAAGGGTTCATTAACATCTTTGGTTCTATTGACAGAGAATGCCAGATCTTCATTTTATTTGAAGAGGTGTTAACATCTTGATTTTCCATGGAGGACTCTTAGAGTTTTTGGTGAGGTGTTGAGTCTATAACATCAATTTTTGATATATGATCCTTGGTTTAGAGGATGCATAGTATTATGTCATGATGCACTATTGATCATGAATTAGAGTTTTTTGGCATGATACAGGTGCTCTTGGGAGTAGGATATGTTCATTAGAGCATATGATCTTCTTTTAAGAAGATGTTAGATCATGATGTCATGATATGTTCCTGATTCTAGAGTTGGAATTTTGATAATGGTTTGGTTAGTTCTCATGTTGGTTTTGAAGTATTAATAATTTTCTTGGAGCTTCATGATTTTGCATGTTGCATTTGATGTTAGCATGGTTTGATTGGTGAATACTCATGGATACTAGAGAGACTTGGCCGAGGCTGGATATCTCTTGAACTTAGAGATATGTGTTGGAAAGATTTCCCATTATGAGATGTCAAACAAAAGGACTGAGGAGCCTACACTTGGAAATAGATGTGAGTCCATTATAGACCTTATGAGAAGGTTGTCTTTATTATAAGCTTTTATTGATTGGTGTTATAGGCAAGGACAATCTTGTATCACACTCGTGGTCTACTCGGTAGGTGAATGATCCCACCTGATTATTAGATGCATTCTTTATATGTATCTTATCTTCTCTTGTGCATTGGTCTTGAAAAGGATTGTTGAGAAGTAGATGCATGGGTTTATGGATTTCTGTTGTTCTCATTATTTTTGGTCTTGAGCTATGGAACTAGTTCTGAGGACTTGTTTAGATATGTACAAAAATGGTTTGTGGTTTTGGGTTTATTCCTTTTATTGTGGGAATGTTTGGCTAGTTTGATCTACTTTTAGTGAGAGGTTGACATCTATTTCTACCATGTTTTCATCATAATTATGAATGTTAGATGTTTCTAACTTTTCAGTTTGGAAATGATGAAAGAGAACTTACTTTTCATAGTTTGGCACATGTTAGTGTTTTTTTGACACTATATGATAGAGGAGTTAGCTGCATCCTCTATAAGAAGTTCTAAAGGAGGACTTGTTAATGCTTTGATCTTGTTTAAGATTTGATATTACCCATGTAGTGGGAGTTTCTGGATATGTATGTCCTTTATTGTCACAATATCTTCTTGGTTGTCTCAATTTGCAGGTTATTGATGTGAAGATGATTTTGCATGTTTCACTATTGGGATCTACGAGTTGTGCAGTTTAGTGTGATGTCTATACCCATTGGTTGCATTGACGACTTGGATGTGGACTATCAATATCCACAAATCCGTTTAATGTTATTGCAGATTTTGTTTGTTGGCCTTGTCTTTGGTCATTTGTGCATTGGTATGCTGTATTAAGATGGGAGGATGGATGGTTAGTATGATTGGTTTACAAGGACTTGATTGTATTTTTGGGTTTGTATGTTGATGGCATGGAGTTCTACCTATGATGGTTTGTTTACCCTAGTTTTTTGAGGTATGGATATTTTGGATGAGCTAGCAACTTGTTGTGGTTGCTTTTCCATTTGGTATGAGTGTGGTAAACACTCAAAGTCTTATGTTATCATGTGATTTGATGTAGGTATCTTGTTGGAGCACATTGGCAAGTTGAAGAATCAATGGTACATTGATGGCTAGGGATGTGTTTCCCTATGATTACATTTTTATTATCTCATAAGAGTAATTGCAATGTATAATATCAAGTGGGAGAATGTTGGGATAAGTTGCCATTAACTTTGCAATCCTAACCAATTTCATGTGTCTCCAAAGTTCTTGGAATGTGTTCCCCAACACATAAGGACTTGAGAGATAAATTAATATTTAATTATATCACTGAGCATGTTGTAATTAACTCCTAAGAGGTAGGACCAAACTTGGGTGTCCACTTTTCGAGTGGGGTCCATGAAGATTTGTTGACAACTTCTTTGTTGCAAATATGTGCCTATGATGTGTTGTCATTGATGTTAACATATCTCTTTGTCAGAGACAATGAAGATAGTGCAATTCAGTAAAGTCGATTGCTCCGCATTTCGAGGAAGACAAAGATCAGAGTCTGTGGATTAAAGGGTTTGTAGAGGATTGTCCAAATTTGCTCCAGTTAAGATTTGAGAGGTCCGCATGGAGGATTGGTGAAGCTGTGGCCATCTGAGTAGAACTAGGTTTTGTAGTTGTTCAGAGGTAATAGAGTGACAGGAATTTGGTCTGGATTGCTCTGCATTGGAATATTATGGTCTGCCATTCTAGAGGTATGTTTGGGATGTTGGTGTGTATTCTCAACTTGAGTGGTTCATGGTTTGGAGGTCCACAAGCAATCTTTCTAGTGTGACAGTCATGACAGTTAGTGTTCTTAAGTTCATGTATGAAGATGCAAGTGATTCTAGTGATTTGAGGTGGTGCAGTTGTTCTTGTTGATTTCATTGTGCTTGTGGAGGTCTTTGGATTGTGTGCCTATTTTGTTGGTGGTCCACATTGAGGATTGAGCTTGTAGTTGAAAATTTCTCCTTGGGTGTTGTTGTTCTTTCCATTCTTGGTTGACTGGATGCTTTGTGCGTGTTGTAGATGATCTAAGAGTTCTATGGAGTATGGCGTGTTGTTGAGGAAGACTTGAGTCCCAGCTATGTTTGGCTGATAGTGTAGTGATCCGCTTGTAGTATTTTGTATTAAGTCAAGTCTTTTTGTAAATGTTTGTAATGCTAACCTTGGAGATTGTTCCAATGGTTGATGATTGTAATGTCAACCTTGATGTTCATTCCAAAGTTGATGTAGTGTATAAATATTTGTAGTTGAGTCATGGAAAAATCATCCTTAAGCAAAAATGATAAGATTCTAAGAAAGGTCCAAAAGCAAAGCAGAAGAAGAGGAAGAGCAATGAAGATGCAAAGGTAGTGAATAAGTGTTTGGGAGCAGAGAAGAGGTGTTGTGAGCTTAATTGGAACTAAACCTTGGCATGGAGAAGATGTTTCTTAGTTCAACCTTTCAATGTTAACCATTTAAATATTTTTGTAGATAGTGAGTCTCTTGGAATAGTGAGCTCTGGGTAGTGCGCCCGAAGGCAAGTGCCTTCCCATTTTTCTATTTTTTAATAAAGAATAAATCTTATGGGTTAACCCCCACCATGGTTTTTCCCTTAACCAGGTTTCCACATAAAAATCCTTGTGTTATGTGTGTTGATTGTGTTTCTTCTCATGTGTTGTTGATTCATGCTTTCATAGTTATATCATTAATCTGTTAATAAGTGGTAAAGAAGATTAAATGCAGCAAAAGATAAAGTTTTGTGACAACTGATTCACCCCCCTCTCAGTTGTCTACCCTAATTTCAACAATTGGTATCAGAGCTAGTTCCTCTAAAAGAAGCTTGACCACTTGAGGAGATCCATGATGTCGACATACAAGAAAGACAGTCTGAGATTTGATGGAACAAATTACTCTCTTTGGAAGAATCGCATGGATTGTCATTTGCAATGCATGGGTGATCCTTATTGGTTGATAACTAAGAATAAATATACTCCTCTGCATAATGGTGCTACAACTCCAGATGAAATCAAAGAAACTAAATACAACATTCGGGCTAAGGAAGCATTGTTGAGTGCTCTGACTAATACAAAAATGACAAATGTCTTGGAATTGCAAACTGCTCATGAAATCTGGAAGAAGTTGGAAACTCTGTATGAAGGTGATGCATATGTCAAATTTGCTAAGCTACAGAGCTTGAAGGGTAGATACAAATGTTTGAGGATGAGTGAATATGAAAACATCACTTCCTACATGCAGAAGGTCAATGAACTTGTGTGCAATATCAGGTGTGCTAATGGAAAACTGGAAGAATCAGACATTGTTGGCAAGGTGCTCAGATCCTTACCTACTTCATACAAGCACAAAGTTGCTTCTATTGAGGAAATCAGGACTGTGACAGATGTTACAAGGGATCAGTTGGTTGGCAAGATTTCAACATTTGAAATGAGTGAGTTTGGTGATTCTCTTCCTAAATTAGAATCTACATTTAAAGCCAGTGTTTTCAGAAAGCAAAGGTTTGATCCAGGTGAAATCTCTTCAAGAAGACTAACCAGATATGAGAAGACAAGGAAGGAACTTGAAGAAGATGAATTTGATCTTGAAGAACTTGAAGCCCTTATTGCCAAAAGATTACCAAGAGGATCCAGTAAGTATGAAGGAAAGTTGCCTTTCAAATGTTTTGCTTGCAACAAGATTGGTCATTTTTCTTCAAGATGTCTGGAGAGGGTTTCAAAGACAAACCCTAATAGACCTAGGGTTTAGAAGAAATGCTACTATGTCCAAGAAGCTATTGATGGAGTCACAGATGATGAATCTGATATGGGAAGTACCTTTGGAAATGAATGGGTGTTCATTGCTATCAAAGAAGAATATCTGGTGCCTACTGAATCTGCTAGCTATGTGAATGTGGAAAGTGCCTTGGCTGCTCAGGTTGAAGAAAAGGATGAATGGGTGATTGATAGTGGATGTTCTCATCATATGACTGGTGATAAAAGTAAGTTTGTAAGTTTGGAAAGATATGAAGGTGGAATTGTGAAGTTTGGAGACAATTCATTTGGTAGAATCTGTGGCAGAGGATCCATCTCTATTGATGGTAAGAATAACACTAATGATGTTTTGTATGTAGAAGGGTTGAAGCATAATCTTCTCAGTGTTGGACAGTTGGTTGACAAAGGGTATGATCTCCAATTCAAGGATGGAAAATGCAAAATTTTGGAAAGCTTAGGAGCTGAGATTGCATCTAGTACACAGACTAGAGGTAATATCTTTCATTTAAGTGGTACTGGTAAAAGTTGTTTGATTGCTCAAATTGATCAGAGTTGGTTATGGCATAGGAGAATGTATCATGTAAACTTTGATAACATTGTCAAGATAAGTACTACTCAGGTTGTGAGAGATCTTCCAAAGCTTATGAAACCTTCAAATAGCATGTGTAAGGAATGTCAGTTGGGCAAACAGAACAGAGCTACATTCAAAAGTAAAGAACAATTTTCAAGTGGATTGTTGGAACTTGTGTACACTAATTTGTGTGGTCCTACTAGAGTTAGGAGTTTGCAAGGAGATAGATACTTTATGTTGTTGATTGATGATTACTTCCGGATGATGTGGATCACTTTCTTGAGAGAGAAATCAAAGGCTCTTGACAAATTTAAGGTGTTCAAGGCTATGGTGGAGAATGAGATTGGTGTGAAGATAAAGTGTCTAAGATCTGATAGAGGTGGAGAGTTTACCTCCGGTGAGTTTAATGCATTTTGTGAAAGCATGGAATAAGAAGATAGATGTCTGCTCCTAAGACTCCTCAGCAGAATGGAGTTGTGGAAAGGAAGAACCAAACTATTCAAGAGGCTGCTAGAACCATGATAATGGAGGCAAATGTTCCACATGTCTATTGGAGAGAGGCTATGAGTACTGCTGTCTACACTCTTAACTGGGTGCAGATCAAAGGTAATACTGGTAAAACACCTTATGAACTGTGGTTTGGTAATGCTCCTACTGTGAAATACTTCAGAGTTTTTGGTAGTAAATGCTATATCAAGAGAGATGAAGATCTAGGCAAGTTTGATGCAAGATGTGATGAAGGAATATTTATGGGTTATTCTAACCAAAGTAAGGCATACCAGTGCTTTAACAAGAGATTGAAAAGGATTGTTGAAAGTGATAATGTCAAGGTTGATGAAAGCAAGGAGAGACCTTCCAAGTCTTGTGGATATGAATCAGATGATCAAAATGAAAGTCCAAATAAAGGAGAGCAAGTTCAAACTCAAACTCATATTCAGATTGCTCCGGAGAATTTAGTGACTCAAGAAGCTAGTGCAAATGTTGAGGAACAAGTTCAAGAAAGTCCCAAAACTCCCAGGTATGTAAGGTTTAATCATTCTGAAGATCAGATCATAGGAGATAAAAATAAATGTGTTCAAACTTGAAGAAAAATTGTTGAAGAACAAGTGAAGTATTGTTTGATTTCAAAGATTGAACTAAAATTAGTGAATGAAGCTTGTAATGATGAAAGTTGGGTAAAAGTAATGGAAGAGGAATTAATGCAAATTGAAAATAATCATACTTGGGATCTTGTTCCTAGACCTAAAAACAAAAATGTAATTGGAACTAAATGGGTCTTCCGGAATAAATTGAATGAAGATCGTGAAGTTGTGAGAAATAAAGAAAGATTGGTGTGCAAAGGATATTCTTAGGTAGAGGGAATTGATTTTGAAGAAACTTTTGTTCCAGTGGCAAGAATCAAAGCAGTCAGATTATTTCTTGCCTTTGCTACTTATAAAGATTTCAAAGTTTACCAGATGAATGTCAAGTTAGCATTCCTGAATGGAGAGTTATAAGAAGTCTACATTGAGCAACTGGAAGGATTCCAGTTGTCTGATCAAGGAGATATGGTCTGTAGATTGAGGAAAGCATTGTATGGACTTAAACAAGCCCCAAGAGCCTGGTATGCAAGATTAGATAAGTATCTGCTAAAGTTAGGTTTTAGCAAAGGCACAGCTGACAGTAATCTTTATTTCAAAATTGATCATGAACACATTTTGATTGTTGAGGTATTTGTTGATGATATCATCTTTGGTGGAAATGAGAGCATGTGTAAAAAAATTTGTTGATCAGATGCAAAGTGAATTTGAGATGTCTATGTTTGGTCAAATGAATTTCTTCTTGGGTCTACAAATCATTCAATCAGATAAGGGCATCTTCATAGCTCAGTCTAAGTATGTGAAAGAGTTGTTGAAAAAGTTTGGAATAGAGGATTTAAAACCAGTGTGTACTCCTATGATAACCGGATGTAAGTTGAGTAAAAATGATGATTCCCTTAAGGCAGATCAGAAAAGGTATAGATCAATGATTGGAGGACTGCTTTATCTAACTCAAACCAAACCTAATATTATGAATGCAGTTGGCCTTGTTGCTAGATTTAAAGCTGATCTTAGAGAATCTCATGTTGTAGTAGTCAAAAAAAATTTTAGATATCTAAAGGGGACATCTAATTATGGATTATGGTATCCTAAGGATGATGATTTCACTCTTTGAGCATATACAGATGCTGATTGGGTAGGAGATGTGGATGATAGGAAGAGTCCTAGTGGTGGTGCATTTTTCTTGGGAAAGAGACTGGTTTCTTGGTTGAGCAAAAAGTAGGAGGCAATATCTCTGTCTACTACAGCGGCAGAGTATATAGCAGCAGCAAGTAATTGTACTCAAGTTTTGTGGATGAAGCAAATGTTGAAGGATATCAGAATTGTGTTTGAAGAGCCTGTTACAATCTTCTATGATAATTCAAGTGTAATAAACATCTCAAAGAATTTGGTGTTGCATTCAAAGACAAAGCACATATCCATCAAGTTCACTTTTTGAGAGAGAAGGTAAATGAGAATGAAGTCATATTGGAGTTTGTTTCTTCAAAGGATCAGATTGAGGATATCTTCACTAAGCCTCTACCTAACAATACTTTTGAGTATCTTAGAGTGAAGCTAGGGGTTATTACCCCTCTTGTTCAGAACTAAGGTACACTAGTGTGCATCAGTCCAGTGGAACTCACAGTCATATCTTGTGATCTGGATTGGTGTTAAGGGGATGCTACTCAGGGGGAGTAGTCAGTATGTTAATTCTAGAGTTTAGTTTGCTTTTATCTAAGAAACAAAAAGGGGGAGAGATGATTGCAAATATGTGCCCTTTGCCATTGATGTCAAAGGGAGAGAGAATTCATGTGAAAAATTTGGAAGTAAGTAGTTGCTAGTGATAGGGGGAGCAGTGAAGAAAGTGGTTGCTGGTGTGATAAGAGAAAGGGGGAGAATTCCTTGTCTTGATGGTTGAATCAGTTTTTCACATCATATGTTTCCATCAATGACAAAGGGGAGATTGTTGCAAATATGTGCTTATGATGTGTTGTCATTGATGTCAACATATCTCTTTGTTAGAGATAGTGAAGACAGTACAGTTTAGTAAAGTCGATTGCTCTGCATTTCTAGTAAGATAAAGATTAGAGTCTACAGATTAAAGGGTTTGTAGAGGATTGTCTGAAGTTGCTCCAGTTAAGATTTGAGAGGTTTGCATGGAGGATTGGTCACGTTATGGCCATCTGAGTAGAATTAGGTTTTGTAGTTGTTCAAAGGTAACAAAGTGATAGGAATTTGATCTGGATTGCTCCGCATTGGAATATTATGGTCTATGGTTCTAGAGGTATGTTTGGGATGTTGGTGTGTATTCTCAACTTGAGTGGTTCATGGTTTGGAGGTCCGCAAGCAATCTTTCTAGTGTGACAGTCATGACAATTAGTGTTCTTAAGTTCCCGTATGAAGATGAAAGTGATTCTAGTGATTTGAGGTGGTGCGGTTGTTCTTGTTAATTTCATTGTGCTTGTGGAGGTCTCTGGATCGTGTGCCTATTGTGTTGGTGGTCCACATTGAGGATTGAGCTCGTAGTTGAAGATTTCTCCTTAGGTGTTGCTGTTCTTTCCAGTCTTGGCCGACCGGATGCTTTGTGCATGTTGCGGATAATCTAAGAGAAGTTCTATTGAGCATGGCGTGTTGTTGAGGAAGACTTGAGTCCCAAGTATGTTTGGCTAACAGTGTAGTGATCCGCATGTAGTATTTTGCATTAAGTCAAGTCTTTTTGTAAATGTTTATAATACCAACCTTGGAGATTGTTCCAATGGTTGATTGTAATGCCAACCTTGATGTTCATTCCAAGGTTGATGTAGTGTATAAATACTTGTAGTTGAGTCGTGGAAAAGTTGTCCTTGACCGAAAATGATAAGATTCTAAGAAAGGTCCAAAAGTAGAGCAGAAGAAGAGGAATAGCAGAAGAGGAAGAGCAATGAAGATGCAGAGGTAGCAAAGAAGTGTTTGGGAGCAGAGAAAAGGTGTTGTGAGCTTAATTGGAACTGAACCTTGGCATGGAGAAGATGATGTTTCTCAGTTCAACCTTTCCGTGTTAACCATTTAAATGTTTTTGTAGATAGTGAGTCTCTTGGAGGAGTGAGCTCTGGGCAGTGCGCTCGAAGGAAAGTGCCTTCCCATTTTTCTATTCTTTTAACAGAGAATAAATCTTGTGGGTTAACCCCCACCGTGGTTTTTCCCTTAACCGGGTTTCCACATAAAAATCCTGGTGTCATGTGTGTTGATTGTGTTTCTGCTCATGTGTTGTTGATTCATGCTTTCACGGTTATATTATTAATCTGCTAATAATTAGTAAAGAAGATTAAATGCAACAAAAGATAAAGTTTTGTGACAACTAATTCACCCCCCCTCTCAGTTGTCTACCCTAATTTCAACAATTGGTATCAGAGCCGATTCCTCTAAAAGAAGCTTGACTGCTTGAGGAGATCCAAGATGTCGACATACAAGAAGGACAGTTTGAGATTTGATGGAACAAATTACTCTCTTTGGAAGAACCGCATGGAGTGTCATTTGCAACATGCATGGGTGATCCTTATTGGTTGATAACTAAGAATAAGTATACTCCTCTGCATGATGGTCCTACAACTCCAGATGAAATCAAAGAAGTTGAATATAACATTCAGGCTAAGGAAGCATTGTTGAGTGCTCTGACTGATACAGAAATGACAAATGTCTTGGAATTGCAAACTGCTCATGAAATCTAGAAGAAGTTGGAAACTCTGTATGAAGGTGATGCATATGTCAAATGTGCTAAGCTACAGATCTTGAAGGGTAGATACGAATGTTTGAGGATGAGTGAAGATGAAAACATCACTTCCTACATGCAGAAGGTGAATGAACTTGTGTGCAGTATCAGCTGTGCTAATGGAAAACTGGTAGAATCAGAGATTGTTGGCAAGGTGTTCAGATCCTTACCTACTTCATACAAGCACAGAGTTGCTTCTATTAAGGAAATCAGGACTTGACAGATGTTACAAGGGATCAGTTGGTTGGCAAGCTTTCAACATTTGAAATGAGTGAGTTTGGTGATTCTCTTCCTAAATCATAATCTACATTTAAAGCCAGTGTTTTCGGAAAGCAAAGGTTTGATCCAGGTGAAAGCTCTTCAAGAAGACTAACCAGGTATGAGAAGACAAGGAAGGAACTTGAAGAATATGAATCTAAGCTTGAAGAACTTGAAGACTTGTTGACAACTCCTTGAAGTCTATTTTGGGTTTTTGACAACTCCTAGTAAGTGGGAGTTAACTTGGGTGCCCACTTTGGAGGTGTCTTATATTTAGACTAGGAGTTTGCTTTTTTTGTGTGCATGAGTGGATATTGTTGATACACTTTGCATGAACATGACGTAGCAGTTAACAATGGATTTAGAGATGCATGATATTTGCATGAACATAATATAGCAGTTAACAGTGGATTCAGAGATGAATGATATTTGCATGAATATGATGTGGCAGTTAACAGTGAAGTTAGAGATGCATGATATTTGCATATTGCTTGCATAAACTCATAAAAGCTTGCATGTACTTGCATGTTGTTGCATGTCACTTGTATGAGTTTGCATGTGCTTGCATGTATTGCATGTTACTTGCATGGACTTGCATGTTGTTGCATGTTGCTTATATGGACTTGCATGTTGTTGCATGTTGCTTATATGAACTTGCATGTGCTTGTCTGTTGTTGCATGGACTTGCATGTTGTTGCATGTCACTTATATGAACTTGCATGTGCTTGCATGTTGTTGCATGTTACTTGCATGGACATGCATGAACTTGCATGTCACTTATATGAACTTGCATGTACTTGCATGTTGTTGCATGGCACTTGCATGTGCTTGTATATTGTTGCATGTCACTTGCATGTGTTTGCATATGCTCATATGTTGTTACATGACAGTTATATGAACTTGCATGTTGTTGCATGTCATTTATATGGTGTTACATGTATCTTGCATGGCACTCTAACTCAAGATTAGTTTTGGATAACTCTTGCATGGTGCTATAGGTGTTTGCATGTCTCTTTTATATTATAGAACAGGTTGATTTAGAATAATATTGGGGACATCAATCATGCATGTTATTTGCATGAGATTGATGTATGTTGGTACACTTCAGTTAACTGAAATATATTGGGACAACTTGGGCACCCAATCTTGAGACTTTCAGTTATGCTTTTATTTGTGAAAAGATATTTATGTTGACTAAGTTTGAATGGGATAACTTGGGCGGTCATAATCAGGACTAGCAGTTAACAAGTTGCTTTCTATTGTTTGACTTTTGAGTTCTCTATTTGGAGCACTTGGGTTTTGCATGAGGACTTGTCTCATGTTATCAACTACAATTTATTGTAATTTAAGTTTCAAGCTTTCAATATAGAAGCTTTGAAGTTGTAGGAAAAAGCATTACAACATAACAGGTTTTACAGGTTTTACAAGATTGAAGAAGCTTGAGGTGTGCATTAGGATTCAGAGAAGTTTCGGTATTGAATGTAATCTTTCTTGAATATACTTAATACAAACATAAACATCTTTGGGTGTGTAGTTTTTTCCCGTAAGGGTTTCTCCACGTAAAATCTATGTCTACTTCTATCATGCTTTTTTTCTTCTATTACATTGATTAAATTGGAGAAATACTATTACATCTAAATTGAAAGTAATTTTCAAATATACACATGCTATTAATTTCATATTTGAAAACATTTAAAAGCTACATAGCTACAACTTTACCTTGTTCTCTCTCCCTTTTTCCAACATGCAACCTTCTTTTTCATTTTTGAGATGCAACTTTGAGAACATATCTACTCATATATGTTTCTTCAAGCTCTCTTCCCCTTTTACCCCTAAAATTAATTGCATACCAATGATTTATGCAATTATTTTAAGGTGGGGGTATAATTTCCTACTTTAGAGCTTTTTGCACACACCATATCAATGGTTCACTCATGGCAGCATTGTACTCTGGCAGCACTTGTAGCTTGTGGTCCTAAGAAAATGTGTGTGTTTGGCCTGACCACACTTTCAGCTACTCATTTGGCACTCTTTGTGAGTCACCCAACACACTTTGTTAGTCCTAGTGGTGAACAAGAGTTTGGTATGGTTCATAGCTCTTGTAGTGTGCTAGCCCTAGAACCATACTTGGCATCCTTCTAGTTCTTGTAGTGTGCTAGAAATGTCTCTCCATTGTGTTGTTTTCTTTCTTTGCTTGTGTGTGTGTTTTGTTGTAGATAGTTATTGATTGTGTATTAGATTATATGATTTGCTAAACACTGATTTTTGGGCAAACCATACTTAATCTAATCCTTTTTTAGGATTTTCTATATATGTGTGGTTCTGACATTACCTCTTGTGTAGGTTTATTGTCTAACACTATGGTTTTGTAGGTTCAGCTTGGGGGCTTTGTACCTCTACTCCAAGAATCCTCTATATCCTTGCAATAATCCTTTTTGGAGGTAAAATATCTTATGTTATTTCACTTCTACTTTAGCTTGCATATGCACGTAGTGTCATACACCCACTAAAGTGGGGGCTAAATGTAATGTCAAAAACTGCATACCCTTGTAATTTTATGCTACATTTTGCAACCACCTTAGTGTTTACGCCTTCTCTCTGCAATATAGGCTGAAGTTTGTTTGATTTAGGCTGCCTTCTTTCATTTTCCTCAAATATCATTCTAATGCTTAGATAGTCACATGGTTCTAAGGCATCCTATGTGACCAGGAGCTAGTTTTGCCTAGACTTGAGCTCTCCGCGTGGATGTCTACATAACACGTTAGCGTCTTGTGTTTGTTTGTTGCCAGTTGACCATTCCTAAGAGTTACCACATGCCTCTGGTGATCATGAGACTTTTGGGTAACACCTCTCTAAGGTATAGAATGTCTCTCGACAAGATATTTTGGGATTTTTCCCCCTTTCATGGGCTTTTGAATGAATATTTGAACACCTCTTGCAACTGTCTCACATTTTCCGCTCACTCTCTCAAGCTCACAACTCTCTTAGCTCTACTGTACGAAAATCTTAGTTGAATTCAAGCTCCATAGCAGCTTCTTAGATATTGGTACTCTCTCTTGGTGTACTATCACCTTCAATAGCTCTTGGAGGTTTTGGGTTTTTCTTTTTGTGCTCATTGAGGAAGCTCTTTCTCCTTGTTGAGTTTGAAGTTATCTATCAGATTTGAGCTCTTGGGAACTGGAAGCTTTCTGCCTTCTCCCTAAATTGGAAAGATTGTTTAATTTTGTTGTTTAAGGCTTGGTATTCGAATATGCTTTCTATTGCATAGTTGTGTTATGGTCTAGACCACCATTTTTCTTTGCATTGTTAGGGTGTAGACCACCATTGTGTTATCTTGCACTAGTTGTATGCTTATGGGTTTCTTCCCTATAGACTAGGGAAGTAAATCTTTTTGATTTAGTTATTTTATTACCTTCCTAGATGTACTTAAGATAGGAGCACACAATTTCATTTCCTTGTTGTTTATTCTCTCCATCAATTTGTTTCTCATTGAGGTAGGAATACCAAAACTAGGACTTGACTGAAGTAAGTCCCTAAGTAGCCCAACCATTTTCTCTCTCTCTCTTTGCAGGTATTATTGAGAAGAGGACTTCTCAACCGCATGAATGTTTTATTGTGCTTCTTTTCTCTCTTTCTTTATTTCATCTTGTTGGGTATGTTGTGTATGTGAAACTGTGTAGTGCAAACATCTTGGAATAGTGCAAATTGAAATATTTTTATTTTTGGTGTTTTTCAAACTCCAGTGCCCAACATTGTTACATCCCCAACTTTGACTATGTTTAACTTACTTTTCATGAGATTAACTGGATCAATAATCATAGATTAATGATTTGACATTTGTGGAAAATGTCAGGATAAATCATTGGTTATATGGATTATGATTAATGTTGTTCAATTAGATGTGAGATTACATGTAATTGAGATTATTTTAGTATGATGCATAGTAATTTGATGATGATACACTAATCATGGTTTTGAATGATTGTGAGTGTAACCAGGAAAAGCAATTTCCAATTCCAAGAAGGGAAGGAGAGTATCACCCGAGAGAAGGAAATAGATGTTATAGAAAAAGATAGGTTTCCATCTGAATTTCAAAGTTGTTCTTTACGTGAACCATTGCAAGACTAGGTATGTTTTAGTCATTCTCCCTTGTTTACTTGATTTTGATCTGACTAATTGTCATCAAGTCAAGTTAGGGTTTCTCAACATCTTTTATGTTGATCTAACTAAATAAATGTTCTCAGAACATTATTATTAGTTGGAGTTAGCCATTGTCTTTGTCAGGGCTATCCTATATGTTTATTTATTATGTTTGTGTATATCAATTTATTTACTCTAGATATTTTTCTAAGGTTGCGAAGTGGGGGAGTGAACCTCGACCCCTCGTTCGCATTTTGGTGCTTACTTGATGCTACACCATGTTGGTGCCTGAATTCATTGTCAGTTAATTTAGCAATTTTCATGTAGGCACCTTCCCAAAAAATCCAAAAAAGTTTTAAGTTTTGGGGCCCCTTAATGTTTTTCAGCATCTGCATCATAGTTCTTGAGGAGGTGGTCTTCATGTTTTCTCCATCGGCATGAGTTTGTATTTGTCTTGGCGATCATGATGGTAGCAGTCATATCTTCTTCCATCGCCAAGACTTTGTGTTATCGGCGAAGGAAATTTTTGTTCCACCGAAGGAGTTGGTCAGGCCGACAAGGATTTGGAGCGGTCATCGGCGAGAGTAGTATTGTCGGCCGAGGGGTTTTTTGTAGCACCGATAGATGAGAGTCAACCTGATGGAGTATTGTTTTGATGTTTGAACCTCGCCATTGAACCATCAGGTTGAACCGGTTCATCAGTTCAATGGGTTCACGGGGTTACATTTGTGTTGCCGACAGAGTAGGTATCGGCGTTGAACTTCTCGGTTGAACCTCTCATTTGAACCATCTGCTTGAACCCTTTTCTCAAAGGTTCAATGGTTCGAGGCTTTGTGTTTTTTGGTCTCGGCTGAAGTTTTTTGAGTTGTGCCGACGGTGTTGGTCATGCCGATGGGGGTATCTCAAGTGTTCATCAGCGAGACTTATATTATCGGCAGTGTGTTTTGTGGTTCGCAGATAGAAGGAAGTCACCCCGATGGGGAATGCCATTGGAGTGAGATTGCACATCGGCTTGATCGATGGAGGTTCTACCGACCGGGATGTGAGATGGCATTCGGGATGACTTTGTGTTCAGTGTGACCGATGATGGAGTTGATGTTCGACACATCAGCGAGACTATTGAGATCGGGCTAGCAGTTGGAGGGTCCGCCGATGGGGTAGTGTTTAGCCGATGCGATGTCATCTGTGTAGGTCTCACCGATGGACGGATGCAGAGGTGAGCATTGGGAAGACTCTGTGCTTGGTTTGGCTGAAGGAGGTGTTTGTCAGCGTGATCGGCATTTCGGCCAAGGAGTTTCTTGTTGCTCCGATGGATGGCGGTCTTGCCAAAGACTTTGGGGAGTGTAGTGTTCAGTCGGCAAGACTGTTGTGGTCGGCAGAAGATTTGTAGAGCTGGCCGATGGTTCTTCTCTAACCGATGTGGAAGTTAGAGGCTTTCGGGAGGTGTTCGTTGGTGTGACTAAAGGTGTCGGCGGGAGGAATTTCAGGTTGGCTGATAGTGTTGGTCTTACCGACAGGGGAATGTAATGTAGCGGTCGGGGAGACTTTTGAGATCAGCAGGAGAATTGTGGAGTGTGCCGATGGCTTAGGTCTTGGCGATGGGCTTTGGGCTGAGAGGCATGTGTCAAGCGTGGCAAAAGTGCTCGATGCTTATTATACATGTGGCCCCGCTTATAAAGTAATAGAAGGCTCTCCGCGCCATGAATGTGGGATTATTTTCCTGCATAATTTGAACCTGCGGTGAAATGCATTTTGGCGGGAAGCTCCATTTTGAATGCTGCGACGGTTTCCAAGTAGGCCGTGGGTGGTTGAGCCATCAATGGCGATAGTGCAAGGGTATGGGCGACGGGACAAGTGATCAGGCTACCCGATTTTTGGCATGAGGACTTCTAGATGGCGACGCAACACTCAAGGCCTCCCTTGTCTGCTGCATTGATGACTTCTGAGCGCCATTCTTTTTGATGGATGTATCTAGCAGATTTTTGACTTCTGGCTATGTAATTAATGCTGAGTACGCTTCCCTCTGGCTATTTTTAAGTAGGAAGTGTTACTCATTTTAGAGGTTGGATGTTTTTTGGGTTTTCGACTCTGACTCTGAACATAAGGTGTTCACATTTTGAAAGGCATTTTTTGCTACAGACTTGGTCCTTAGTCTGGTGTACTAGTCTATCTTGTCTTGTAAATGATAATTTTCTTTATGATGACTTTCTATGCAGATTGATTTTAAATGAAAAACACCTATGTGTGTATTGTTTCTGATTGTCTCCTATATGTCATTTGTTTTCCTTTCAAACAAGGTTGTCAAGGGCTTCCAAGTTTTTCAGTATATGCATACTATGTGTCTGATTTATTGCATCTACTCAAGGAGTGGTTAAATAGGCTTTTGATTAGATACAAAGGAAAATAGATTGCATCATAGGATCTATTAAGTATGATCATAAGTAATACTCTTTCTTGGACATGTTGCTGTTAGGCAGTAGCATTCTTCTCAGGTCCTCTGGATATGAATTAGTGTTGTCATGGGGAGGCATTACATTCTTAGATATGACTCTGCTGCCCAGATAAGGCACTGGTTTGGGAATCTGTCTATTCAATGGGTCTAGGAAAGTCCCATCACTCCAAACACCAGTTCAAACCATTTCATCCTTTCACCTGTTAGTTGTAGGATTAGGAGTAGGAAACCCCTGCATGCTCTCATACCTAACTAGACATTATGTCCAAGAATGTTTCCAACCTTGAGATTTGTTACACAAATCTTGGTCCATACATGAGAGTATTCTGCCTGTTGCTGTCAAGTTAAATCCTTCTGTCATTGAGCTAGTCAAGGTCATACTTTTATCAAATAGGGACACCCCCCTTGGTGCAGTAGAACCAGAAGTGAAGGGGAGGAGCCCACGCAACCTCTTGTATTTAGTTGGCTGAATTTGCCTGTGCATTAGAACTGGCAAACCCTAATGATAATTCAGAAGAAAAATAACAAAATGGTGACTCTACTGGGGATGGATTGATAAAAATGAATAAATTTGTGGCCCATCCAAGTCACCAACAAAATGGCGACTCTGCTGGGGATGTTGATGTAAAGTGATATCCTGCAGTCTCTGGTGAAGTTCTGCTCTGCTGGTGGAATGAACCTGGAAAAATAGCTTTCAGCTGTTGAAAATTTTGTCCTCTCTGGAGAGGTGGCGACTCTGCAAAAGACTCAAGTGCAAATGAAAAGTTGATGTGTGTGTTGTGACAAAAAATGTGTTGTTCAGACTTCAGCATCTGTATGAGAAAAGGTACCTTGCTCCTTCCTACTTGTAATTGTTGTTTTATTGCATAGGTTAGATGCCAGGGGAGGTTACAGGTCTTAGGAATATTAAAGATGTCTGAAAATAGAAATTTCATGAATCCAAATATGTATACACCCATACTCAGTCAAAAGGGGGATGACTTGTTGGATAAAAGAATAGAAGAGATGAAAAATAGGTTGATATTCTTAGAGGCTAGGCAGGCCCAATTAAATCATGATAACCTTGTTGTGTCTGCCAGTTAGAAAGCTAAACCTCCTGTCAGCCCTTTTGATCCTTTGTATGACTAGTTAGATTTGTCATGGGTTGATTATAAAGTTCAAAATATGTCTGCTAGGATATACTATCAGATGCCTAGATTTAGTGGTCACAGTGTGTGTGATGGGAATGCACATATCCAAAATTTTCATGAGTTCATGGGAAAACATTCATTTAGAGATGAGGATGTGTGGATGAGGTTTTTTGTTAGGTCCCTTGATGCAAAAGCAAAAGACTGGTATTTGAGCTTTCCAAAGAGATTTTTTGCCTGTTGGGATGAGCTTACTGACTATTTCAAAAAGGAATTTGCAAAAGAACCTGCTGATCTTGTTGCAGAATTGATGAAAATCAGAAAACAAGATAAAGAGCTATGTATTGATTTCAGTCATAGGTTTACAGTAGCCCTTTCACAGATCCCAGAAGTCTTCAGACCTAATATTTCAGCCTATGTTGGCATATTCTTTGAAGCTTTTGAGGAGGGCTCTAGTGCATTACTAAGGGATTTCAAGGTGATAAATATGCAGATGGCATACAAGTTCATAGAAAATATAGAAAAAATCAGAAATGAGCACTTGCTGAAATCCCTGCCCCCAGGGTTTGGTGTGAATAATGATTGTGAAGTTGCGAATGACCAAATGATTATGGCATCATGTGAAAATGAAAAAGTAGATGTTGAGGATGCTAGTGAAAGGACTAATGAGGACTCCCAGTGCAATGTTGAGGCATCTGACCATGAAAACAATAATGAGGTTGTGGACAGCAATGAGCAACTTTTGGAATGGACTTGTGGGGATAATTGTGAGTATTGTACTCAAGACAAAGAAGATATAAGCAAACAGAGAAGCAGTCCCATGTGTGACCCATTGCCTACCTTTCAAACACATGGAGATCATGAAGAGCAGTCAGAGATTGAAATAGGTGCTAGTGCAGAGCATGGTTGTTTTTTATTTGGTGACTGCTTTGCTTATGACACACAGGCCGATACTCCTCCACAAAGTGAATCCATTGGTGATGAAGATGCATGTTTTGCTGCCCATGAACAAATGGCATATTATGATGAAACTAATGCACCTGGATCACCCATTTTTGACACATATGGTGATGAGGGTCTATTTGAGTATGGTGAAGGTCTAGACATTGTTTTTGACTTGGATTCTATTTCTCATCATGATGAAAGAGGAAACAACATACATCAGGTAGGTGACTGTAAAAATGTGCCTGATTTGAAAGAGGTGTCAGAGCCTGATCTTTTCCAGTTTGATGTTGCTATTGGTTGTGTGCATGATGTGCACAATTGTGAATTTGAAAGCTTTTCTTTTGAGAGGCCAGCATATGAAATGAGCTCTGATTTTCCTAGTTGTGTGGTGGACTCTGAGTGTTTCCTATTTTCAGTCCAGCTAGGAGATCATTTTGCAATGCATACTACTGATGCAGATGATGACAAGTGTTACATACCATTTGAGTATGCATTGCTTGATACATTCTACATCCACTTGTTGCCTGATGCTGAGGGTTATCTGCATAGGGATGACAGTGACAAACTGAGTCAGAAGGTTGAATCTGCATATGACTAGGTTTGTTTGTGGTCAGATCATGGCAGTACTCTCAGGCTTGACCCAGTGCATGCAGATGAAAATAAGGTGTTTGACAAGGGGAAGTATTGGTTTTCCCTTTCTCGGTGGCCTTAGGCCATCAAGTTTGATTGGTGATGCAGATCATTGTAACTTCATGACTCTGTGCCCAATGGATAGGGGACTGGTCTGCATCCCAGAAATCTGGGGTTCTCGCTGCAGTCTTGCACCTGCACATCCCCAATCAGAGCCACTGTTGGTGCCTGAATTGACTATTAGTTAATTTAGCAATTTTCATGCAAGCACCTTCTGAAAAAATCCAAAAAAAATTTAAGTTTTGGGGCCCCTCAATGTTTTTCAGCATCTGCATCATAGTTCTTGAGGAGGTGGTCTTCATGTTTTCTCCATCCGCATGAGTTTGTATTTGTCTTGGCGATCATGATGGTAGCAGTCATATCTTCTTCCATCGCTAAGACTTTGTGTTATCGGCGAAGGAAATTTTTGTTCCACTGAAGGAGTTGGTCAGGCCGACAAGGATTTGGAGCGGTCATCGGCAAGAGTAGTATTGTCGGCCGAGGGGTTTTTTGTGGCGCCGATAGACGAGAGTCAACCCGATGGAGTATTGTTTTGATGTTTGAACCTCGCCATTGAACCATCGAGTTGAACCGGTTCATCAGTTCAATGGGTTCACGAGGTTACATTTGTGTTGCCAACGGAGTAGGTATCGGCGTTGAACTTCTTGGTTGAACCTCTCATTTGAACCATCTGCTTGAACCATTTTCTCAAAGGTTCAATGGTTCAAGGCTTTGTGTTTTTTGGTCTCGGTTGAAGTTTTTTGAGTTGTGCCGACGGTGTTAGTCATGCCGATGGGGGTATCTCAAGTGTTCATCGGTGAGACTTGTATTATCGGCCAGTGTGTTTTGTGGTTCGCTGATAGAAGGAAGTCACCCCGATGGGGAATGCCATCAGAGTGAGATTGCACATCGGCTTGATCGATGGAGGTTCTACCGACGGGGATGCGAGATGGCCATTGGGATGACTTTGTGTTCAGTGTGACCGACAGTGGAGTTGATGTTCGACGCATCGGCGAGACTATTGAGATTGGGCTAGCAGTTGGAGGGTCTGCTGATGGGGTAGTGTTTGGCCGATGTGATGTCATCTGCGTAGGTCTCGCCGATGGAGGGATGCAGAGGTGAGCATCAGGAAGACTCTGTGCTTGGTCTGGCCGAAGGAGGTGTTTGTCAGCGTGATCGGCATTATCAGCCAAGGAGTTTCTTATTGCTCCGATGGATGGCGGTCTTGCCGAAGACTTTGGGGAGTGTAGTGTTCGGTCGGCGAGACTGTTGTGGTCGGCAGGAGATTTGTGGAGCTGGCCGATGGTTCTTCTCTGGCCGATGTGGAAGTTAGAGGCTTTTGGGAGGTGTCCGTCAGTGTGACTAAGGGTGTCGGCGAGAGGAATTTCAGGTTGGCCGATAGTGTTGGTCTTACCGACAGGGGAATGTAATGTAGCAGTCAGGGAGACTTTTGAGATCAGCAGGAGAATTGTGGGGTGTGCCGATGGCTTAGGTCTTGGTAATGGGCTTTGGGCTGAGAGGCATGTGTCGAGCATGGCAAAAGTGCTTGACGCTTATTATACATGTGGCCCCGCTTATAAAGTAATAGAAGGCTCTCCGCACCATGAATGTGGGATTATTTTCCTGCATAATTTAAACCTGCGGTGAAATGCATTTTGGCGGGAAGCTCCATTTTGAATGCTACGACGGTTTCCAAGTAGGCCGCGGGTGGTTGAGCCATCAATGGTGATAGTGCAAGGGTATGGGCGACGGGAGAAGCGATCAGGCTGCCCAATTTTTGGCATGAGGACTTCCAGATGGCGGCGCAAGGCTCGAGGCCTCCCTTGTCTGCTGCATTGATGACTTCTGAGCGCCATTCTTTCTGATGGATGTATCTGGCAGATTTTTGACTTCTGGCTATGTAATTAATGTTGAGTACGCTTCCCTCTGGGTATTTTTAAGCAAGAAGTGTTACTCATTTTAGAGGTTGGATGTTTTTTGGGCTTTCGACTCTGACTCTGAACATAAGGTGTTCACATTTTGAAAGGCATTTTTTGCTACAGACTCGGTCCTTAGTCTGGTGTACCAGTCTATCTTGTCTTGTAAATGATAATTTTCTCTATGATGACTTTCTATGCAGATTGATTTTAAATGAAAAATACCTGTGTGTGTATTGTTTCTGATTGTCTCTTGTATGTCATTTGTTTTCCTTTCAAACAAGGTTGTCAAGGGCTTCCAAGTTTTTCAGTATATGCATACTATGTGTCTGATTTATTGCATCTACTCAAGGAGTGGTTAAATAGGCTTTTGATCAGATACAGAGGAAAATAGATTGCATCATAGGATCTATTAAGTATGATCATAAGTAATACTCTTTCTTAGACATGTTGTTGTTAGGCAGTAGCATTCTTCGCAGGTCCTCTGGATATGAATTAGTGTTGTCATGGGGAGACATTTACATTCTTAGATATGACTCTGCTGCCCAGATAAGGCACTGGTTTGGGAATCTGTCTGTTAAATGGGTCTAGGAAAGTCCCATCACTCCAAACACCAATTCAAACCATTTCATCCTTTCACCTGTTAGTTGTAGGATTAGGAGTAGGAAACCCCTGCATGCTCTCATACCTAACCAGACATTATGTCCAAGAATGTTGCCAACCTTGAGATTTGTTACACAAATCTTGGTCCATACATGAGAGTATTCTTCCTGTTGCTGTCAAGTTAAATCCTTCTGTCATTGAGCTAGTCAAGGTCATACTTTTATCAAATAGGGACACCCCCCTTGGTGCGGCAGAACCAGAAGTGAAGGGGAGGAGCTCACGCAACCTCCTGTATTTAGTTGGCTGAATTTGCCTGTGCATTAGAACTGGCAAACCCTAATGCTGATTCAGAAGAAAAACCAACACACCATATTGTTGGTAATGCTATTTTGGTGATAGTATGGATTACCATATTGTACTTATAGTATATTTATGTGATGTATATGTATATGTATTATGTGGGTTATCATTATTTCACCACCTTTTTGTTATGACAATTATCTAGTGGTTTATTATCACTGTGTGCTCATAGCTTACGTAGCCCATGTTCCTTGAATTATGGAGGAGTGGGAGAAGTGCTTGAGAAAGCCTAACTGACCCTTGATTTTTTTACATCGAGTGTTGCAAGCTCTCGATGGGTGGGCATTTAGGTTATGGTTGAATTATTCCTATGGGAAGGGGAATGGGAGTGGAGATTCTTGATACCTCTGTCGTAAAAGAGACATTGAGTTAGTTTTTGTGGATGGAAAAAGGAAGAAAGAGGATGGAGCTTTGAGTGAAGAGTAGGGAGCCAAGAGTAGTGTAAATCTCAAAGAAAGGCATATCTTCTAATATAATTGTTGAAAGTCTACACATTTAGACTCAGGTACTCTATTGATTGTGTAATACACATTATGATACAGTAATACGATACTAAGATGTTACTATTGGCCTTAAAGGCCAAAATATTTAGTTAATATTGCTTAAACTGTGACAGTCCATCAAGGCCATGAGGCCGAGGACTGGTAATATTTACTTAAAAATGCGATAGTCCATCGAGATCATGAGGCAAAGGACTAGTAATCTTTGCTTAAAACTATGACAATCCATCAAGGCCATGAGGCCAAGGATTGGTAACCTTTGTTTAAATTATGATAGTCCATTAAGGCCATGAGACCGAGGACTTGGTACTATATTAGTATCAGTTGGAAACTTGTCGGTGCCTTTATGACCAAGACCTATGATATTTCAATGGGAGTTATGGAGGCTGATAACGTATCATACTGTTGTAGCAGTATATGAATATAACCACGGCCATGGTAATGGTCAGTTTTCTATTAATCTTTACTCAATATTGTGAATTCTTTATATAGGTTTGAATTGAAAGCCTAACACTAACCATGCTTTCGAGCTAAGGAAAGATGATGTATTATTTTGTTTATCTAGTAATTGGCTGAGAGCCACCCCACTTTTTCTATGTGCTATATCTTTCTCAAAATAATGTTGTAGATAGAACTTCAAGTTTCTTGGCATGAGTTATATATTATAGAGATTTCTTTATAGATGCTTTATGTACACATGCCTTCGGTTATTTCTTGATAGAAAGAGAGCAATAGGCTCTTCATTAATCATTAAAGATAACTGAGTTGGTAATGATAACATCACTACACTATGAGTATATATTATGAACCTTGGATCATATGAGATAAGATGCATAGATATAGTCTTGCATTATCTTTGGAAAGAAAACAATAGAGTTGGGTAGCTCAATAATTGTGTTATCTTTTCGAATAACTATGTATAAAGATGGTGGGTATTATTATTACCTATCATATATATATATATATATATATATATATATATATATATATATTGTTATCTTGAGGTAATTAATGATTTTATGGTGATGTCAGGATTGGAGATGGTAGCTCTCTAAGTGCACCCCGACACTTACGGAAATGTATGAAACTTGTTTTACAAAGGTACTGTCGATTTGAATGGGTCATGTTTCAGTCGACAAGGATCAGATGGAGATCCATTAACCTAAACAATTATTCAAACTCATCTCATAGAGATTTTATCCACAACTGATTTTGTGGTAGGGAACCATGAATTTAAACACTTAAGAAAGGAATAGAGTGATGGGCAGTCACAAATTCCATGTTGCAGATGCAACGAGAAAACCAATGAAATGTACTCTAGGAAATAGAGTTGGAAGTCCAAGATGATGGACTAAATCCATGACCAAGAAGGGTCAACCAAGAACATTGTAGGATGAGATAACTTATAAGTGGAGTTAGAGGTGTGTGAACATTGGACTACATTCATTGCGAAACATTTATTTATATTTTATAACTTTTTCCAAAGTAATGCATCTGCCTCTGCATGCATTAGTCAATTCACTATGATCTAGATGGCATAACCATCCATTAGTATCATACATAGTTAGAGTGGATCTATAGTTGTATGACCATGATGAGTTATGAAGGACACAACACTAGAACACATATGGAAAACCTTATGGTTCCTTATATGTACTTCCTTCATGAAGGGTAGGGCTACTTCCAGGTAGGAAGTTGTGTGGGGGACCACCGGTCTGTGGTTGGAGGAAAAGCACTCGGGTGATGCTCTCCTTCCCAAGCAGATGACAAGTTGAGACTTATGAAGATAGATATCAATACTCCAGATGCAGTATATTCTATTATATGACTTGACAATCAAAATTTTATGTAAAACTTATCATTATTGCCATGAGAAAAACATTATGTATGTAAAGTGAAGGAATTCACTATTATGTTATCTTTGAATATGTTGTAAATTACAGTTTTGAAATTATTTAGAAAAGATATGCATTTTTTTATTATATGGTAAAACAGGTTTTGAAGGGAGCCCAAAACTCTTTAGAAAAAGTAGTAGTCCATAAATAGAAAGACAACCATAATCCTACCAATAGCCAAAAAACTAGATAAAAGCATAGAAAACAGTAGCAAAATAGAAAGCCACAGAAACTACAGTAGCTTCTTCAGTGTTTCATCTACTTCCATCTCTTGTTCATAAAACTTTTCATGCAATTTGGAAAAGTTAACCAACTCCTTTTCTTCTTCGAACTGCTTCTTTTTCCTGCCCCTGGTATGAGTCGATGGGCCCCCAGTATCTTCTTGCACCACCTATTTACCCTTGCCTTTGTTACCATCATTATTTTCAACCATAACTATTTTCTCCATCATCGGGATATCCTCAGTGTTAAGGTCCTGAACCTAGTCCTTTCTAAGCTCCTTGAGCTTGTCAGTGAGAAGCTTCATCCCCTATAGACTACTCTGAATAGTGAGCTTACTGATCTTCATAATCTTCTCTAGGTTTTCATTAACCCCAATCAGTTTCTCCTCCAAGTACTGAATCCTAGTCCCAAACTCCTCTTTCATCCTCAGGAGATCACGCTCCATCTCCTCCATCCTTGGAATAGCATCCCAGTTCTAGAAAATCTGCTTATCCTGATCCAAAGTGGTTTCTCCTATCCTATCCAAGTTCTCCTGTAGAACCTTCAACTTGATATTGATTCAGCTAATCTCTGCGAAGAACCACTTGGTCATCTTATGTTGACTATTGATCACTACTTTCACCAAGACAAGAGATTCCTCTAGGTCATCCTTATTCCAAGCCTTCACCACTAATTCTTCAAAGTCATTCGAGAGATTTTGAGAGGGTTCAGGGATCTTTGGGAAAGGAGTTCCTATGTTTGGCTCCTTAACAGGAAAGACAGTACCACCTCTACCATGATCAATCATCACATGCTCCTTATCACCCAAATCCCTCTCCTGATCCATGACCAAATTAGAAGCTTACCCCAAAGGTTTCTTTTTACCTTTCTTCATAGACATGGGGCTTTTGCCTTTATTTGTAGGTTTCTTTTTCCCCATTCTTTTCATAGGGTCTAAATCCTCACCTATCTAGGACCCCTCAGACCAAGAGATTTGAACCTCTCTTCTTTTTAGCCTCTTTCTCTTTCTACCAAACACCTCATCACTATCCTTCCACTCATCTTCTTCCATCCACTCCTCATCCTCCATTTGGGTCTCCGAGTCACTGGAGACCGCGAAAACCTTCTTTTTGGTAGAGGATTTATCCTTTAGCCCACCCTTGGTGGTGTTATTTTTCATATAATCCATAATGAGAAGGATTAAACCTTTGTGGAGGACTGGGAGCTTAGGGTTTCTAACATTCTCCTTTATAGAAAATTCTAATGATCTGCCAACAAGTAGAATAGAAAAGAAACAAGCATTTCATGGTAAAAATGATTCAGCAAGTTGAAATGGTAAGCATAAACATCAATATACCTACCATTGAGGGTAATATAACACATAATGACCTCTGCAACCTTGGCCCAAATAGGCTTAATTAACAAATGGTTTTAGCCCCCCAATTGTAGCTTCACTAGTTTGCTCTGCTCATTTCCCTTAAAGAAGTGATGCAAGGCCTCCTCATTGGTCTTTTGCTCCCTAAAAAACTTCTTCCCATTGACAGAGAGACCTATTATCATGGCAATGAAATCTTCAGTTATGGTAAGCTCCCATACAAAATCCACCACCTTCTGGTTCTTCCAATTCCTGGCAAACATCAACGTTGCAGTGGGCTCAACACCATGCAAAATTGCCATAAACGGAGTCAAGCCCCCTGCCTCCATAATCTTCCACACTTTCTTGTTATTGCAGACCCCCTCATAGGAAGAGGGCTCCACTCTATTTCTATCACCGCCCATCTTAACATTCAGATCACAGAACCCCTCACACACAAACCAAAAACAAATGACATGAAAATGAAGCCATCTAGGTTTGAACGGGCCATTAACAATACCCAAAATTCATGTGTGCTAGTCCTTCATGATTACCCTAACATTCATACCATTAATATCCATCATAATCATATTAGTATCCCTCGAGCCTAGTTCCATGTAGGTACTCATATTTAATCAAAGTTTGTGCTTCACTAGGAATCATGTCCATGACCTCCCACATGAGCTTAGTCTAGCTAGTGACCCCGACGTTAGCAAACACATCAGCCACTTTATTTCACTCCCAGAATATATGAGTTATAATAATCTCTTCAAAGGAGTCCATAAGCTTGAGAGCTTCATAAATGAAGGTAGCTATAGTCCAACTAGGACTTTGGGATTTCTTTAAACAATTAACAATGTTATTTGAGTCACCTTCAATCCAAACCTTTTTAAAGCCCTTGGAATGGGCAAATTTAATAGCATGGTAGGTCGTCATGGCTTTGGCATAATGGTTTGTCTAGGTACCCAGAGGGAGTGCCATAGCTGACAAAAACATACTAGAGTCATCTGTCATCACTCCCCCACTACCAGTAACTCCAAGATTCCCCTTAGCTACCCCATCAAAATTAATTTTGATCCATCCCCTTGGAGGAAGTTTCCACACCACCTCACCTCTAGGTTTCTTCATTTTTTTTTAAATGGATAGAAATATCACCAGGGAGGTTCTAGTTCTTAGATATATCCAACTCCATAGGAGAGACCCCTAACTTAGTTCCTTGGGAGAGTTGTTCATCGATATGAATAGAGAAGTTCTCCTTAATACATCTAATCACCTTGAAAAACAACCCTTCCAGTTCCACACTAACCTCCCTAAAAATTCTATTATTCCACTCCTAGAGGTTCTAAGAAATATGAGGGATCAATAAAGACCACAAAAATTTAAGGGATGGATTTTTAATAGGGAATATCCATTGAGTAACCAAATCCCTGAAAGAATTAGGAAAGATTTAGCTAAGGTTCCATAGAGAAAGAATCTTTCCCCAAACCTCCAAAGAGAAGGGACATCTAAGAAGTAGGTGGAAAGAGTCTTCCGAGTCCTTAGGGCACAAGGGGCATATGTTGGGAATCAAGAATTCCCTTTTACAAAGATTATCAATGGTCAGCAACTTATTCTGAACAAGCATCCAAAAGAAGATGTTAATCTTGGGGATAAGCTTAGAATCTAAAAGATTGGCCCAGAAAGGAGGATCCCCCTAGGGCAGAAGCAACCCTTTAAAGCCTGAAGAAATAGAGTACTCACCAGAAGAGGTCTCTTGCCAAATGAGTTGGTCCTCCTTCGGGAAGGAGGGGATATGAAACAGATTCAACCTAGTTTCAAAGTCACCCATATGCAGATCCACCTCCAAGAAATTCTTCCACTTGCCATCAGTGATATAATCAGCCACCCTTTGGCCACAAATTCTAGAGCAAACCTCCTTGAAGGGGCTAGCCCAATCCTACTGACTGAGAGGGGAATTGCCAAACCGCAAGTCCTCCCAAAAGTTGACCAACAACTCATCCCCTATCTTCCATTTAGAACCTTTCTTAATAATGCATCTCAACTGAGTTATGTTCCTCCAGATTTTAGAACCATCTGGCAATCCCTTGCTCTCCAAGGCCTCCCTAAATTTGTTGTAACCTGCAAGGTATTTATTATTAACAGTGTCCATCCATTCTTTTTTATCAGTCATGAGGCACTAAGTAATCCAATCCAAGAGAGCAGAATTAAATTCTTTCAACTTCCTTAAACCAAGGCCACTCATCATCTTAGATCTGCACACCAGGCCCCAAGCGATCAAAGGGATTCTCTTCATTTCCTCAGTTCTAGACCATAGGAACCTTTTTTGGATTTGTTCAATTTTCTCTCTAAACTTAGAGGGAATCTTAAACAAAGACATGGCATAGACATGCATGTTTTGGAGAGTAGCTTTAATCAATTGGATTTTACCCACCTGGCTTAAAACAACTCCTTTCCATCTAGCTAGTTTGGACTAGAATTTATCCAGCAAACCCAACCAAAAAGATTCTAGAATCCTTTTATCAAAGAGAGGCATCCCCAAATAGACCGTAGGAAAGCTATCAACTCTACACTAAAGAATATGAGAAATCTTATGTTGTCTCATAGTGAGAGTATTAAGGAAGAAGATCAAACTTTTAGGAAGGCTAATTTTCTAGCCAGAGGCCAACTCATAGTTAAGTAGAATAAGCTTCAAAGTTTTAACATCCTTAACAAAAGATTCTCCCAAAATGATGGTATCATCCATGAATTGTTAATGAGAACAAGAAGGGCCTAAGGAAGATGGGCGCAACCCCTTAAGCTATCCGTTGACCAAAGCTTTCTAAATGTTCCTCCCAAGCACCTCCACCATCACCACAAAGAGGAAGGGAGAGATAGGATCTCCTTTCCTCAAACCCCTAGAGCTTTTAAAGAAACCTGTTGGTTTTTTCTTCTGAATCAGCATTAGGGTTTGTTAGTTCTAATGCATAGGCAGATTCAGCCAACAAAATATAGGAGGTTGCATGAGCTCCTCCCCTTCACTTCTGGTTATGCCATACCAAGGTGGGTGTCCCTATTTGATAAAGATATGACCTTGACTATCTTAATAACATAAGGATTTAACTTGACAGCAACAGGTGAAATACTCTCATGTATGGACCAAGATTTGTGTTACAAATCACAAGGTTGGCAACATTCTTGGACATATGTGTCTGGTTAGGGATGAAAGCATGCAGGGATTTCCTACTCCTAATCCTACAAACTAATAGGTTGGAAGGATGAAATGATTTGATTTTGTGTTTGGATGCAAAACTAGGACCTGGTGTGTAATCTCGATGCAGAACTAGATTGGTGCCTATCCAGTGCTTGGAGTCGGTAGACATACACCTGTGAATGATCAGCATGAACACAATAAAATTGGATTTCAAGGGGATTTGTGTGATATCTGCCTTACAGATACCTCCCAGTACAAAGTGTTAAGTTATCTCTACTTATGGCATCCCTATTGTAGTATACCCTTCCCAATACTTAATCTGAAAACACTTTAATCTACCCTTTGAGCAGAAGTTGAAAGATCAAGCATTCAATACAGGTATTCTATATTCTAGAATACCAGACACCCCTTAGATATCTAGATTCAGAAGAAAAACACATGCAATACTGGAGACAGAATTAACAAAACGCATGCAAATACAACATTACTCATATAAAATTGATCATGAAATCAGTAGATTCATGCATGAGACATACAACAAGAGATACATAAACTCACAAAATCACCTGCACAGAGCAACCAGAACCAGTTGTATCTTATTACAATACCAGATGTCCAGTTTTTCAACAACCACAGAATGAGAAACACAACCTGCTAAATACAGCAAGGAAGGTCCTCAGCATTAATTACATGGCAGATTTCAAAAATCGCCAGATACATTCATGAGAAAGAATGGCGCCCAAAGATTTAATGTGATAGGGGACAAAACATGGAGAAGCAAAAAAAGGACGAGAAGCAGATGAACTCAAGCCTTGTGCCACCGTTGGAGAATTTTCTTGCCAAAAATCAGGTACATGGTTGTCAATCGCCGGCCCATGCCTCTGCATAATCTTGCCATTAATGGCTCCAACCACCCGCGTCTTCTCCTGGAAATTGTCGCAGCACTCATATGGAAATCTCTCACTCAAAACACACCTGAGGACACAAAGAAAACCAAACTCCAACTTTTAAACACAGTCGTCGATCCTTCCATCGCTTGAAAATCGATGGCACCAAATTCATGTTGAAAAGTTACCGTCCTGTGAGAATGTGCCACGTAGGCACCTGATACATACATGCTCTGCACTGCATATCATGCCATTGGCATGACCCAGACTATCGGGAAGAACTTCATCTGCATGATTTAAAATCCCACATTCGTCCTGCAAAACACGCTTGAGTCCTTTATAAGCTAAGCCACGAGCACAATAAGTGTCGAGCGTTTTGCCCTGCTCGACCCATGAACCTCCCACCAATAGCTTATCGGCCTAACTCCTATCGATAGCCCACTTCCTTCGGCGAGACATTACCATCAGAGTGACATAAATCTCCTTTGCCGATATCACTTGTCACACCAATGACCACTCCATACTCCCTTGTTGGCCAGACATCAACCATCGGCCAAACTCTAGCATCTCTGATCTCACAACTCCTGCCGATATACAAATACCCATTAGTCAGATACAAACTATCGGAATGACCTCCATCAGCTACCCTGATATACAATGTTATGCTGATGGACATCTTCAAAACTACACACTGCCCTCTGTCGGCAAGACAAACCACATCGAAGCACAAATCAATCGCTGCATTGATGAGTGATGTTACTCCAATGGCATCCTCCATCGGGGTGACCCCCTTCTGTTAGTGGAACCCCAAGTGTCGACGAAACATAAAACTCCCTCACCGATAGCAATACACATACCGATGACATTCCCATCGGTATGACCAGGAACATCGGAGGGCCAAAAAAAAAGATACGCCGATAGATAAACTCTTGGTGATGGAAGAAAATACCACTGCTACCAACATGATCACCAAGACATAGGTGAACTCACACCGATGGGCAAAAGATTTAGGGTTTAAATGAAAAACCTGCAAACATCCAAGCTCAAACCCTTTGACCAAAATGATTACTAACAAAACCCAAAGGGGATCCATTGATCAAAATCAAGAACTTAAGAGAAGAGACAAGCTACTAAATGAGATAGAGGACCTTCTTATTGAATCTAAACCTTTCTAGCACTTTAATTAAAAAGTTCCAATCCACCCTATCATAGGCTTTCATAAGATCAAGCTTAAGAAGAAAACCCTCCTTGTTCATACCCAAAGAGTGGATGTTTCCCTGCACAGAGATAATAGAATCAAGAATCTATCTTCCCGACACGAAACTGCTCTACTGTACAAAAATAATACCAGGAAGGAGCATCTAAAGCCTTAAAGACAAAACCTTCGAAATGATCTTATAAAAGTAGTTACATAAGCTAACTGACCTAAAATCAACAAAAGAATTAGCCCCATTCTTCTTAGGAATGAGAACAAGAAAGGTGGAGTTTAACTCCTTAAGCAAACATCTGCTTCCAAAGAATTCCTTCATAGCATCACAAACATCTTTAGCCATAATGTCCCATAAAGTTTGGAAGAAGAAATGGGGGAATCCATCCAGGCCCAGGGCCTTATTACCTTCAAACAAGAAAGCCACCACTCTGATTTCTTCTTCCAAGGGGATCTTAGTCATCGTCTTATTACCCCCCTCATTCACCACCTTAGGGATAACCTCCAACATTAGATTTTCCATGGTATGATTTAGAGGACCCTCAGAGCTCAACAAGTTAGAGAAAAAAACCATTGCCTCATTTTGAATCTCCTCTTCCTTCAAGACAAATCGACCATTAGAGGAAATCTCTTTAATCCTGTTGGTTGTCTGATTCTTCATAGTCATCAAATGAAAGAATTTAGTGTTGCGTTCGTTGCATTTGATCCACATATCTCTCGATCTTTGCTTCCAAAAATCTTCTTTCTTGGTGATGATCCCATGGAGAGCATTGAGAAGATCAATTTCTTTCTCCCTGGTATTTGGACACATTCCCATTTTCTGAATCTCACTTTGGATCTTGTCCAAATCATACTTAATAATATCCTTTTCCTTAAATATTTGCCCAAAGGAGGATTTATTCCATTTCTGCACCTTGGACTTAACATTGTGAAGCTTTTTAGTCAATTTGTACATGGTGGATCCATCCACAGAGATATCCCACCATTCTCTGATTTTGTCCTTCAACTCCGGGTGGTGAATCCACATCTTTTCAAACCTGAAAGGGAACCTTTTTTGCCTTCCTAATTTGTCAACAGACATCACAATAGGGAAGTGATCAGAACCAAGTCTGGTAAGAGCAGAAAGGGAACAAGAGTAGGCAAAGAACTAGTCCATGGAGATAAGAGCACGGTCCAATTTAACTTGGATGAGATTCTCCCCAGTTCTTTGGTTGGACCAAGTATACTTGGCCCCCTGAAGCTCTAAGTCAAACAAGGCTTCATCATTCACGAAATCCATCAAATCAAATCTACTATCTAAAGGGGCTTGAGAACCCCCTCTTTTCTCATCTTCCCTTAGAGTAGAATTAAATTCCCCCATGATCAGCCACTTAATATCTTGGTGCATTCTTCTAAAGACCCCCAACTTGTTACAAAGCTTTTTTCTGGCATTCTTAACATTGGGAGCATAGATATTGGATATAATACAAGAGGTGTCCTCCCTTTTTATGGGCAAACTTAGTAACCACTTGATTAGAATCCACCATAATGGGAATTCTAGACACAATCTAAGGGTTCCAAAGAGTAGCCACCCCACCCGAAGTACCCTTAGAATTATAGCCATGAAGACCACAATCCATAAAAAACCTATTCTTGATTTTCAACAATCTATCAATTTGCATCTTGTATTCATGAATTAGCACAATATCCAGCTTCTAATCCTGGATTAAATTAGATAGGAGGTCATGGTTATGACTATTATTTAACCCCCTGATATTCTAGCATAACACCTTCATGATTTTATTGAGTTTGTGCTCCTAGAGCACATATCCATGAGGGTTTTTTGCATCCCTCCTACAATGTCCTTCTTGCTATCCCTTTCCCTTGTAGCTAAGGCAGAGGGTCTTCCAGGCCTTCTTTTATTAGACCCAATATCTGCCTTAGCAGATCTTCTAGTTGCCACCCCCAGGGATGGGAGGGCTCAGTTGTTTTTTCTTTTTCCTTCCTTTAACCACCACAAAGGGCATCTCATCCTAAGCTTTGGCAGCTTCTGCTTCATCCACCAGAGATTGTAGGGGGTATGGGGATCTTTAATGGCCTCATCGCCCCCCTGGGATCTTGGGGAGTCCTTTGATTCTCCTAAATTAGCTTTGGTATTGCCCATCAGAGTAGTGACTTCCAGGGGGATCACTGCCTCTATAAGTCCAACCTCAGAGGAACCAAGTGGCTCCATGACCTCCTGGGCTACCACAGCCTCCGAACCCACAGGAATTTGATCCTCATGGATCACAATAGTTTTTTCCACTTCTGAAATAGCATCAAGACTGTCTCCTGTAACTAGATTTTGGGTAACCCCCATATCCTTAACCTTTTTCTCCTTCCAAATCTTCTTATTAGGCTTAGGCTTCTTGGATGGGCAATTTTTTGCCCAGTGTCCCACCTTTTTATAGAGGAAGTACGCAAAGGGGATAGATTCAAACTTGATAGCTTGGTCCCACTCCCCAAGTTTAGATTTAATCTTGATAGAAGAAGGCAGACTAGTTGATTGATTCACCATCACACAGATCCTAGCATAAACTAATCTTTTCCTAGACATAGTAACTGGGTCCACCATTAGCATCTGACCAAAAGCACTAGCCAAACCCTTAAAGACTTCCTCATCCCAGAATTCCATAGGCAACCCAAGGAGTCTGACCCAAACTGGGGCCACATTAAAAGAGGTCTTCAAAGCATCAAAGCTCGATTCCCATCTTCTTAGAGCTATGGTCGAGTTACCAATAACCCAAGGGCCCCCAGCCAAAGAACCGAGTAGATCTTCTTCACAAGAAAATGTGAAGGAGAAAAAGCCCTTCTACAAGGCGACAATATCCACCTTCCCTTTCAGACCCATTTCCATTGGGCCCAGGATCTCACAACTTCAATATTAGGCCTAAGACCCAAGAATTTACCAACGAGTGACAAATCCATATGGGATATACCTTTATCAACAACACAATCAGGGACAGACATAGAGTACTCACCAGAACCAAGCTCAAAGGAACAAAACAAAGGAGGAAGAGAACTCTTCCTTGTAGGCTTTGATCCAAAAAGAGAAGCCCAAGGATTCTTGTGTGCCAAGATAGACTCCAGTTTGTTGTCCACATCCTTACTTTCCTTTAGGGAAACCAAGGGGATCTCCTCTCCTGATGTACCTTTGAGGTTAGGTGGTCTAATCTCACTTTTCGAAGAGATAGGATAGGTTACAAAGGTACCAGGATTCCTATCATCAGCTGGGCCCTCCTTGGAACCTTCCCCCCTCAGTACACCTTCCCCAACACCCTACAAACCATTAGCACCACTACCATTGCCTGACATCAATCCTCCTATTCTAGCTCCCTCCCCTTCGCCTACTTGCAGACCACCTGCAACTCTGCCATTGCCAAAATTCAAATTTCCTTTTCCCACCCGCTCTCCCCCTCCACCACTCACCATATCAATCCTTCTTCTTGAAAATATATGCATTTTAACTATTTATTATGAAATTTATTATTGTTAAACAGAAATATGATTATGTTGATCATGACTATTTACTTGATGGTAAATTGAATTGATAATCTGGGTAATATGAGTTGACATGTTACATATGGTATTAGAGCTACCAGGTTTAATACATGGACCTATGAGCTCACTACATGAAATCTTCCTCAGACATTAATAGTTGCTAATGTTTGGATGTTCTTTTTCCATAATGGTAAGAACAAGAATGACACCAAGGAAGAAGGTAACAGGAAATGGATGTTACCTAAAGGCTATGAGGGAGCAAGCCTCAAGAATGAAAAGCCTTGGCCAAACTAGTTACTTGAAAGGTGCATGGTTATCTGATAATGAAACTTTTGCTGATGTTATTAAAAGTATCAAGTAGGAGAAGGACAAATCAATTAAGGCTATTGTTCCTATCTCTGAAAATGAATTAGTGAAACCCTCTGCACCTAAGGATTTACCATTGTGGAGTGATCCTAATGCTCCTATTGCTACTTAGGAGGTCATGGATGAGTACCTGCGAATATGTGCACATCCTAGGTCTGATTTGATGAATATCAATGATGAGGATAAAGTTGGGAAGATATCCCAATCTGAAAGTGACTTGCGGTTGCAAGATGTGAAAAATTTTAATAAATGATGGATTTTATGTAGTCCATGGAAACTATAAGGCAATTTTGAAATTTTGACAAATTTTTCCTTTCTTATTATGATTGCATAAATGAGAATGGATTTATGTTAATGAATGGATTCAATGGTATGAAAGACTAATTGAATGATTAACCTACAAACTTTAGGAGAAGTAGATTGCAGAATGATTCAGACAGGAACCAATGTCAGGGATAGCCAAGAGGAAGGGCAACCTTCAAGCCACTCTAATTCAAAACTTGACCAGATCCTTGCTATGTTCCATGAGACGAGGGCAAGAATTGGAACTCTAGAGCAGGAGGTTAGGGGTCAAAATGGACCCAGGCAAAAAGCCTTCCATGGGGGTGAGGATGAGGAATGCCATGAAAACACCACCCAAAGTGGATGCAGAGAGAATAACTCTAAAATATGATAAAATGAGGATAAAAGAAGCCACTTGGCTCTAGAATTATCTAGAGATATGAAAAAGGTTACACATCCCAAGTTTAATGGGACTATAAGTAGGGATACCATAGAGGAATGGCTTACAAAAATGGAAAAAAACTTTGAAATAAGAAACTATTCTAAAATCACCAAAGCAATATGGGGAGCATACCAATTGGTAGGTGAAGCATCCACCTAGTGGATGAACAAGAAAATGGAGTTAAAATTGAGCTTCTTGACTTTGACCTGGGAAAGGTTTGTGGAACTTTTCAAACAAAGATGGTTGCCTCAGTTGTATTTTGACCAGAAGCTTATAGATTTCCAAAATCTGAGACAGGGTGACTCATCTGTGAATGAGTACTAAGAAAAGTTCACTCGTCTCCTCAAATATGTTCCCCAATATCAACAAGATGAGAGGTTTCGCATCTGAAAGTTTATCATGGGTTTGAATGCCCAAATTGGAGGTGAAGTTGATGTGCATGTGGTCCTACTACAATGGACCAAGTTTATGAGAAAGTTGTTAAGCAGGAACAAAAATTGAAATCTATGTCTGCATACGGGAAAGAAATCGTAAAAAGTTTAATTGGTCCCAATCCTCCCAGCCATTTAAGAAAAAGGGCAAAAAGTAGAATTTCACTAAGAAATGTGACAAGGGATTCAAGGATAATCAGAATGAATCTAAGGGTGAAAAGAAAGGCAATAACAACTCCAAGAAAAATGGAGACAATTCTGGAAAGCCTTATGAAATGCAAGGATGTGTGGGAGGGTGTTATTCATGTGGTGGTGATCATTATGCCAATCAGAGTCCCAATAAGACACAAGGAACCCAGCCATGAGGAAATCCCCTGACAATAGGCATCTTTTCAGCAATGGATACATGCAATCTTGGACAATAGGCAAGATGAATATCAAATCACTCTAGTTGAAACCACATGTATTTTGTCTAGTTTTCCAATTTCGATTTTGATAGATACTGGTGCTACAAAATGTTTTATTTCTCCAAAAGGTTTAAGTAAAATTTCTAGAAAAGACGGTTACATGACAAATACTTGGTCAGTTGAATATGCTAATCAGACCAGAGCTCGGGTAGAGAAATGTTTGTTTGAGGCTAAGGTTGAACTTTCAAGTTTCTCCACTGAAGTGAACCTTTATGTAGCCCCATTAGGCTCATATGATGCCATTCATGGGATAAATTGGTTATGGAGACATAGGGCTAAAGTGGACTATTTTGCTAAAATAATAGAATGCCTAGATGACTTTAGGAATAAAGTTTTTCTACAAGGTAACCCTAGATAGGTTAAATTGAGGCAAATATCTGTCCTACAAATGAAAAGAGCCCAAAGAAAAGGATGTCAACTTTTTGGCATTAAAATGGAGAAAATAAATAATGACAAGGAATCTATTTTCCAAGATGATTTGATGTTTTATGAATCTCAGAAACTCCAAGGAGTTGAAGAAAGAAAATCCATATATCATGAGAGATCAGATATGAATAGATACCCCTTTCTTCAAGATTTTAAGGATGTATTCCCAGATGAACTACCCAGATTGCCTCCCAAAAGAGCTTTTTATTTCTTAATAGATATAATTCTAGGATCAGAACCTATATCTAAAGTTCCTTATAGAATAACCACATCAAAGTTAATGGAGCTAAAGGCTCAGTTGCAGGAATTGCTTGATAAAGGGTTGTTAAGATCTAGTGTTTCACCCTGGGAGCACCAGTAATTTTTGTTAAAAAGAAGGATGGTACTTTGTGACTGTGCATAGATTATCGTATGCTAAATAAGGCAATGATAAAGAACAAGTATCCATTGCCCCGCATTGACAATCTCTTTGATCAAATGCAAGGGGCAACTATGTTTTCAAAGATCAATATTCAATTAGGATACCATCAATTGTAGCTAAAAGATGAGGATATTCATAATACAACCTTTAGAACAAGGTATGGGCACTATGAGTTCACTGTCCTACCATTTTGGTTAACAAATGCACCTGTAACATTTATGAATTTAATGAATAGTGTGTTCAAAGACTGCTTGGACAAGTTTGTCGTTGTTTTCCTTGATGATATTTTGATTTACTCTAAGAATGAGGATGAACACCTTCAACATTTAAAGATTATTCTTCAGAGGTTAAGAGAGCATAAACTCTATGACAAGCTCTTGAAGTGTACTTTCTTTCAAAAGGAAGTGCAGTATTTGGGTCATATAATTTCAGCTAAGGGAATAGTTGTAGACCCAGCAAAGACTAGAGCCATTTTGGAATGGCCAACACCAAAAAATGTGCATGAGGTCTAAAGTTTTATGGGCTTAGCAGGTTATTACAAAAATTTTGTGGCTAATTTTTCAAAGATTGCATATCCTATTACTTCTTTATAAAGAAAGGGAAAAAGATTTGATTGGTCAGAAAAATGCCAAAGGGCATTTGACCAGCTAAAATAAATATTGACTACGACACCTATTTTGAAGGTACCTGACCCAGATGGTCATTTTGTAGTCATTATCGATGCCTCGGGGGACGGT
Organism: Cunninghamia lanceolata; assembly: GCA_027924645.1. NCBI lineage: Eukaryota > Viridiplantae > Streptophyta > Pinopsida > Cupressales > Cupressaceae > Cunninghamia > Cunninghamia lanceolata. Next base: position 2,763,013 of record BSBN01001291.1, on the reverse strand, counting down.
TTGGGTGGTGTACTTGTCTAGGATGGGCAAGTTATTGCTTATGAGTCCATAAAACTAAAAACTTATGACCAAAATTATGCTCCTCATGATCTAGAATTAGTAGCAATAGTTCATGCACTACAAATGTGGAGACACTATTTACTTAGGAAGCCATTTGAACTAAAAATAGACCACCAAGGGCTCAAATACCTATTTACTCAGCCACATCTGAATGCTCACCAGAGAAGATGGTTAGAGCTAATATCTGATTATGATTTTGAGATTAAATATATACAAGGCAAGGAAAATAGAGTGGCAGATGCCTTAAGTAGGAGAAGACATATCTCCTCAATGATCTCCATACACCCTGATTTTAGGAATCAGGTATTGTAAAAGTCCAAAGGAGATGAGTATTATGAGTAGGTAAAATAAGCTCTTATGGATAACCCTCAAGATCCTAGGTATGATGGGTTTTATGTTGAACCAGATGGACTATTAAGGTTTAAGGGAATGATGTATTTTCTGAACTCTGAAGAGTTAAGGAATATCATGTGGAATGAGGTCCATTCTGCTAGCTGATGTAAAACCATTATATTTCTGAAAAGGAATGAAGAGGGATGTTGCAAGGTTTGTAGCTAGATGTCTAGAATACCAGAGGGTGAAGGCAAAACACCATCACCCAGTAGGACTTTATATCCTCATGAGATTCAGGAATGGAAATGGCAAATCATTAGCATGGATTTTGTGCAAGGACTTCTTATGTCTAGGAATAGACACAATGCTATTATGGTTGTGGTGGATAGACTCACCAAGGTTGCATATTTTATACCTGGGAATTTAACAGATGGAGCACTAGTCATAGCCTGCAAATTTGTGCAAGAAGTATTCAGATTACACGGTATTCCTGTGAAGATTATCTCAGATAGGGATGCCCGTATGACATCAAGGTTTTGGTAAACCTTAATCTCCTCACTTGGAACTTAGTTAAACATAAGCTCTGCTTATCATTTCGAGATGGATGACCAAATTGAAAGAGTAAACCAAGTGTTGGAAAATCTACTGAGAATGTATTGCATGGATCAACATATTACAAATGGGAGGATTATCTTCCTCTTGTGGAATTTGCTTATAACAATTCCTATCATTCTACTATCAAGATGGCTCCATTTGAAGCATTATATGGAAGAAAGTGCCAAACTCCTATAAGATGGGATAAGCTAGAAGATAGGATTAGCCTTGGTCCAGAAATGCTATCAGAAATGGAAAAGCAAGTCCATCTAATTAAGAAAAGGCTAGCAGAAGTAAATGATAGGTAGAAAATCTATGTGGATGCTAAATGCATCGCAAGACATTTCTCAATGGGAGAAAAAGTCCTCTTAAGAGTCAAACCACAAAAGAGTTCTATTAAGTTTGGAAAGACATCCCAACTAACTCCTAGGTATGTGGGTCTCTTCGAAGTTCTCAAAGAGGTCAACCCAGTTGCATATAGGATTGCTCTACCGCCAGCTCTTGCCATGATGCATAATGTTGTCCATGTTTCATATTTGAAAAAGTATATTGTAGGAGATAATCATGTTCCTATTCTTGATTGGAATGCCATATAGGTGAAGGACCCAGGGGTGGTAATGATCAAGCCCATCAAGGTGCTCAAAATATGTAAGCTACACTTGCATAATAAAGAGATTACTCAATGCAAGGTCCAGTGGGAACAATATGTAGAAGAGAATGCCAGTTGGGATAATGATGATGATATTTATCAAAAATTTCCTCATCTCTTTTTAAGATTTTATATGTGATGAACAAAACTCTTTTTATATTATAAACTTTGGATATGTTAAATCATCAGGGATGATGATTCATATGGGGGAGATATGTTACATCCCCAACTTTTACTATATTTAACTTTTACTTTTTATGAGATTAACTGGATCAGTAATCATAGATTAATGATTTGACGTTTGTGGAGAATTTTAGGATAAATCATTAGTTATATGGATTATGATTAATGTTGTTAAATTAGACATGATTGTAGACACTAAAAATTGCCCTAGATAATCTCGTCTATAGTTAAATAAATATTTATATTTATTTAATTATTTATCTCTTAATTTTCCTCCAAATTAAATAAATATCTATGTTTATTTAATTGTTTTTAATCCCACTTATAATTAAATAAATACATATATTTATTTATTTAATTATTTAGCTTTTCTTCTATAATTAAATAAATATTTATTATTTATTTATTTAATTATTCATGCCACAAATTAATTAAATTCTATTTTAATTAATTAAATATACTTACCATATCCATCTCACTTTTCTCACTTCTTTTAGCAACTCTATCTTCCATCTCTTCATCTTAGAAACTTTCTCTAATCTTCATCAATTAACTTCAATTTATCTTCTATTGCATAATGGAAACTTTCCCAACTTTCCTTCCGGCAAAAATCTATATAAACCTCCCATTTTTCTTTTCTTCCTCTAACACCTCAGATGATGCAACAAAACTATACTCAATTTTTTATAGATTGTGCTACAAAAATCTGAGAGCAAAATTCCATTTTGTGTCATTTCTCCCAAGGTGAAAAAGAGGAGAGCAATGGAGTGCGGTTAATATGAATTTGTTTTATGTTTTAATGATATTTACGATTGTCTTTTGATTTCATCTTAGTTACTCGATTATTGTGCTTGTTTGACATGCAATGGTTAAATTTAGTGACATACAATGATATTACATGTAATTGAGATTATTTTAGTATGATGCATAGTGATTTGATGATGATACACTGATCATGGTTTTGAATCATTGTGAGTCTAACCAGGAAAAGAGACTTCCAATTCTGAGAAGGGAAGGAGAGTATCACCCAAGAGAAGGAAATAGATGTTATGGAAAAAGACAGGTTTCCATCTGAATTTTCAAAGTTGTTCTTTACATGAACCATTGCGAGACTGGGTATGTTTTAGTCATTCTCCCTTGTTTAGTTGATTTGGATCCAACTAATTGTCATCAAGTCAAGTTAGGGTTTCTCGATGTCTTTTACGTCGAATGTTCTTGAAACATTATTATTAGTTGGAGTTAGCCATTGTCTTTGTCAGGGCTATCCTATATGTTTATTTATTACGTTTGTGTATATTGATTTATTTACTCTAGATATTTTGCTAAGGTTGCAAAGTGGGGGAGTGAACCTCGACCCCTCGTTCACATTTTGGTGCTTACTTGATGCTATATCATGTTGTTGGTAATGCTATTTTGGTGATAGTATAGATTACCATATTGTACTTATAGTATATTTATGTGATGTATATGTATATGTATTATGTGGGTTATCATTATTTCACCACCTTTTTTTTATTACAATTATCTAGTGGTTTATTATCACTACATGCTCATAGCTTACGCAACCCATGTTCCTCAAAGTATGGAGGAGTGGGAGAAGTGCTTGAGAAAGCCTAACCGACCCATGATTGTCACACATCAAGTGTTGCATGCTCTTGATGGGAGGGCATTTAGGTTATGGTTGAATTAGTCTCGTGGGAGGGGAATGGGAGTGGAGACTCTCGATACCTCTACCGTAAAAGAGACATTGAGGTAGTTTTTGTGGATGGAAAAAGGAAGAAAGAGGACAGAGCTCTAAGTGAAGAGCAAGGAGCCGAGAGCAGTGTAAATCTCAAAGAAAGGTATAGCTTTGAATATAATTGTTGATAGTCTACACATTTAGACTCACGTACTCTATTGATTGTGTAATACACATTATGCTACAGTAATATGATACTAAGTTGTTACTATCAGCCTTAAAGGCCAAAATATTTAGTTAATATTTCTTAAACTATGGCAGTCCGTCGAGGCTAGTAGGCCAAAGACTAGTAATATTTTATTAAAACTGTGACAGTTCGTTGAGGCCATGAGGCAGAGAACTAGAAATATTTGCTTAAAACTGTGATAGTCTGTTGAGGCCATGAGGTCGAGGACTAGTAATCTTTGTTTAAATGGTGATAGTCCATCAAGGCCATGAGGCCAAGGACTTGGTACTATATTAGTATCATTTGGAAACTTTTCGATGCCTTTATGGCCGAGAACTATGATATTTCAATAGAACTTATGGAGGCCAATAAGGCCGATAGCATATCATACTACTGTAACAGTATATGAATATAACCACAACCATGGTAATGGCCGATATTCTATTATTCTTTACTCAAGACTTTGAAGTCTTTATATAAGGTTGAATCAAAAGCCTAACACTAACCATGCTTTCGAGCTAAGGAAAGATGGTGTATTATTTTTTTTATCTAGTAATTGGCCAAGAGCCACCCCACTTTTTCTGTGTGTTATATCTTTCTCGAAACGATGCGGTAGACAGAACTTCAAGTTTCTTAGCATGAGTTATATATTATAAAGATTTCTTTATAGATGCTTTCTGTACGTGCCTTCAGTTATTTCTTGATAGAAAGAGAGCAATAGGCTCTTCATTAATCATTAAAGATAACTGAGTTGATAATGATAACATCACTACACTATGAGTATATATTATGAACCTTGGATATGAGATAAGATGCATAGATATAGTCTTGCATTATCTTTGGAAAGAAAATAATAGAGTTGGGTAGCTCAATAATTGTGTTATCTTTTTGAATAACTATTTATAAATATGGTCGGTATTATTATTACATATCAAGTCTCTAGTAGACTATGAATATTTCTATGACAAAAGATGATATATATTGTCATCTTGAGGTAACTAATGATTTTATAGTGACGCCAAGACTGGAGATGGTAGCTCTCTAAGTACACTCTGACACTTATGGAAAGGTATGAAACTTGTTTTATAAAGGTACTGTTGATTTGAATGGGCCATGTTTCAGTCGACAAGGATCATATGGAGATCCATTAACCTAACCAATTATTCAAACTCATCTCATAGAGATGTTATCCACGACTGATTTTATGGTAGGGAACCAATAGTTTATACACTTAAGAAAGGAATAGAGTTACGAGGAGTCATAGATTTCATGTTGAAGATGCAATGAGAAAACCAATGAAATGTACTCCAGGAAACGGAGTTGGAAATCCAAGATGATGGACTAAATCCATGACTAGGAAGGGTCAACCAAAAACACTGTAGGATGATATAACTTCTAAGTTGAGTTAGAGGTGTGTGAACATTCTACTACGTTCATTGTGAAATGTTTATTTATATTAAAACTTTGGCCAAAGTAATGCATCTATCTCTGCATAAATTAGTCAGTTCACTGTGCTCTAGACAGCATAACCATCCAATAGTGTCATACATAGTTAGAGTGGATCTATAGTTGTATGACCATGATGAATTATGAAGGACACAACACTAGAACTCAGATGGCAAACCTTATGGTTCCTTATATCTACTTCGTTCATGAAGGGTAGGGCCACTGCTAGGTAGGAAGTTGTGCGGGGGACTGTTGGTCTATGGTTGGAGGAAAACCACTTGGGTGATGCTCTCCTTCCCAAGCAGATGACAAGCTGAGACTTATGAAGACATATATCAAAACTCCAGATGCAATATATTCTATTATATGACTTGATAGTCAAAATTTATGTAAAAATTATCATTATTGCCATGAGAAAAACATTATGATTGTAAAGTGAAGGAATTCACTATTATGTTATCTTTAATATGTTGTAAATTTCAGTTTTGAAATTATTCAGAAAAGATATACATTTTAATTATTGATTATGAAATTGATTATTGTTAAATAGAAATATGATTATGTTGATCATGACTATTTACTTGATGGTGAATTGAATTGATAATCTGGGTAATATGAGTTGACATGTTACAAACACAAATGTCCTCACAATGTGCTATCATCTGAGGCAGTGAGCTTCCCATTCGACTACAGGTTCCAGTTTTTTGTCTCTTTTCATTTTTGTTATCAGTTTCTTTCAATTTTGTTTACACTTGTTTAAATTCTGCATTCTTTTGTTTTCCCTTCATTGTCAATCACCTGGTCAAGTTGTATTGCTTTGATTGGGATGCATAGTGGTTCTCTTGTAACCTAGAGTAGGTTCTTGAACATCTAAACCTTAGATAATAGAACCCTAGTGTAGCATTGTAAAGAACTCCCTTGGTTGAAGATATTCAATCAAGGAATGGTTTTTCCTACACTATAGCTAGGTTGTGGGAGGAGATCTCTAGGTATTATAACCCTTGAAATGAGTAGATTTTTGTGCATAGTTGAATCCATGGTCTTGCAAGATGAGAATGACATAATTTTTAAGGTCACAAGTATGTTTGCAAACTTGGGTTGTTGTAAATCTAGGGTTTGGGGGAGATTTGACAAGATGGTTTTTGTTAGGGCTCTTTGTGTGGAGGTTTTGGAGGTGATACTGTTTTGAAGGCCTCTTGGGAAAAACAAACCTCACCATTGAGTCCAGAAGGCCCAAAATCCTATATTTTCACATAAAACTCGACTATGTTTGAAGACAAAAAATTTTTGACCATTTTTTCATGCCCTAGGGAAATCTTGGCATGGAATATTTCATATGACTATATGACCGTACGACATGTCAATTGTTAGAGAATATGTTAGGAATATTTTTCACGTATTGTATCAACATAGGTATGGGGTTTGTAGAAAATTGATTTATATATAATTGTAAGAAATCAAAAATAAAATTTAATGACAATAGGAAAAAGGGGGTGCAACCCTTGGTCGTTTGGGTGACTGACACCCAATGACCAGGGCTGGTCACATGGGGCTTAGCCCATGGGTAGGTGGTCACCCAACAATTGGTCACACCTAGCCTACAGGGGCTAAACCCCCGAGTGGTGGGTGGGTTGCACCACCGGCCCTGGCCACCGCCACCGCCACCACTACTGCAGTCAGCTAAAACCACCAGCCCACTACCATAGAAATGCCCATCTACCACCATCTCCGGTGGTGCCACCCAAATGTTGCCAGTCTGCCACCTACTTTTGTCTTTCCAACCTCTTGGAGGAGTATTTTTTCGAGGGGTATAACTTCTACATACAATATCGTATTTTTAACTTCTTATAGGCATTGGAAAGGTCTCTCTAAGAAATACATAGTGGTATAGGTTTAGTGATTAGATTTTTCTATTTGTGTCAAAATTTTCTACCTAAAGCCAACATTTCTTTGAAATGGTAAAATGGTTATAACTTTCACATACAAAATTGGATTTTAGATTTTGAATAGGCGTTGGAGAGCATTTATAGAGTACTACATAATGGATTAGATGGATTTTTATTTGGATGTGCAAAGAAAGGTTTTTACTTGTTTGAGAACTTGTGGGAGCCTAAGATTTAGGGTGTGATTATATGAGCATTCAGATAAAGTTTTTAGCACAAACTTGTGGGAGTACATGGTTTTATGAGACCAATATAATGGTATAGCTAGTTATCACATTTAGTGCATCCTGATACAAGTTTACAGGTGTTTTCAGAGTATGGACTTTGATGGAGATAGATACACATGCTATCTTCTAGTTTGAGTATATGATTGGTACACATGAGAGACTAGGAGTCTTGTTTCAATGGGAGTTGAGTATAGGTACAATGATGGTGATGATTATGGTGTCATGGATATGCAGGTACATTTGAGCATTGGCACACCATGATCATGTATGTGGTTGATATTTTTGGGTTGTGATGATTTGATTGGTTCCTTGACTATAGTTACTCATTTGTGGACTTGTTTGACAAATCAGATCTAAGGTTGATTTGGTGTTTGAGTCTTGTGGTCTACAAGTTATCTTCTTTGTTATCTCAATTTACAGGTTATTGATGTGATGACGAGTTTGCATGTTTTATGTTTGGGATCTACAAGCTATGTAGTTTTGTGGGTTGATCACCCATTGATTGCAGCGTAATGACTCATATATGGACTATCTATATCCACAAGATTGATTCAGTGTTGACATCAAATTTGTTAGTTAGCATTGTCTGTGGTCATTTGTACATTAGTATGTTGCATTGGGATGAGAGGATGGATGATTAGAGTACCTAGATAGTTGATTATTGGGACTTACAACATCTTTTTCATGCTTTCATGGATAGCTTGGTTACACAATTTAGTGTGAGCTTTAACAATGATGGTTTTATCTTCTTGGCTTGGAGATCTTGGTTCTACTTATTCCTTGGATCTATTGATATTATAGTTTAGTGCTTGTGGACCATGGATGATCTTCAAATTAGGAGATGGTTACGATGATGCCATGGATAGCTTGGTATAGTGGGTCAGCAAGAACTTTGGTAGTGATGTGTATTTGTAACCTAGTGATGGTTGATCTTCTACAATGGTTGGGTGTCATGGACAAACTCTTGGATTATGATTCTTTTATACAGTATGAGTGCTTTGACATCCTAAGTTCTATTGTTAGGAGATGGTTATCTTCATGTGATTGGAGATGTTGATGCTTGATTTAGAGTATGTTTAGTATTGTGTCTTGGTTTACTCTAGATACTAGTTTGAGTTTTGACATTATACAACTTCTCTTGATACTAGGATATGTTCATTGTAGCATGTGATCTCCTAAGAGGAGATGTTAGATCATGATGTCATGATGTGTTCCTAGATTAAATGTAGACATGTAGTCAGAGCTTTGATAGATGTCTAGTAGTTCTCTTGGTATTGAGTATATTGGTCATTTGTTTGGGAGCTTCATGATAGTGTGATGTTACATTTGGATCTTAGCATGGATTGATCAGTTGGAGATGCTCATGAATACTTGGAGACTTGGGTGAGCTTGGGCCTTTCTTGGGTTTAGAGACATTTGTTGAGACAGTTGCTCTTGGGAGGTTTCAGCAGGAAGACTGAGGAGCCTACACCTGGATATGAACTTGAGTTCATGCACCTTTAAGAGGAGATTGTTCTTGGAGAGAGTCATTGTGGCTTGGTGTGTCCTGGAGGAGCATTCTCATTCCCCACTCTTGGTCTACTCAGTGGATTATTATAAAATAGGTATTTCCCATCCAATTTTTAGGTGTATTTTGGTTTATTCTTTGTCTTCTCATGGTTATGGATCTTGGGATATGGTTGCTAGTTCCAGAGGGTTCATTTGAGGAATGTTTAGCATAGCTATCTCCCTATGCATATGAGTTTGATTTATGATGTCATTTATGAGGATTTATAAGATGTTGGGCTTATTCCTAGTTTTAGCAATGGATATTTGAGTTTGATCTTTCTCTGGTTAGAGAGGCTTACATCTATGTTGGTTATACATGATACATATGTTCCATTTGATCTATGAGATTGAATGGCTGGGTGTTGTTAAGGATTTTCATTTGGAGTTTTAAAGGAGATCATACTTGACACAACTTAGCATATTGAGGTGTTGGTAGAAGGACATGATATGATTTACATGTTTTCTCTCTTTGTTCTATGGCTACTTCTTGGAGGTTCATGTTCATATGGTTTGACTTGGGAGAGTTATGGTGACATGTTGTGAGAGAGTATGCATCTATTTGTGTTACATGTGTGGATCATTGTGATTGTTCTATAAAAGCAAGCATATGGTTAGTGGTTTGGGTTAGCTGGTTGAGTGGGCTATCATTGTATTGAGTTTCTCTTGTGAATACATATGTGAAGCATTGCATGAGATGTGTGGTTACATACTTGGACACATGGAGGGTGTATTGGAGGAGCTTGATGTTTCAAAATAATTCATGAGACTCTATAAGTGCATTGTAATATTTTATTTCTGAATAATACATTGAGTGTGGATGCTTTTAGAGGCTAGGTTTTTCCCTCTTGAGGGTCTTTCCAAGGTATATCTTGTGTCACTTTGTGGTATTTTTGTCTATTCTTCTGGCATGGTGGATTATGGTTATCATGGTTAATATTTATTTGCATATTTATCTCTCATGGGGTTATGTGGAAATATTCTTTATTGTTGTATTTTTCCTTTCAGGACTCCATGTCTGGGGAGTTTGTGAAATCCCATGGTAAATACAAGGGCGATGTGTTTGAATCCAAGGGGAAGGAGGTTGAAGGGTTTGATCTTGGGTAGGGTAGGGAGTTGGGTAGGAAGAAAAAAGAGCAAAGGGAAGTCTATGATGATAGGGTTAAAGGAAAAGTAAAGGCTTGCCCTGAACCCACCATAGGTGCTTCCTTTTTAGTATTGATGATCCCTATCCAGGGCCTTCGAAGGGGCCAAAGCTATCCCACTATAACTCTACGTCAATGGAAGATATCATAGAAACAATTAATCAAATCATTAATAAGATGTTAGGCATCTATGAAAATCTACAGTCCACCACAATTTAACTAAATAGTTCTTTTTAGAAACCAACATACTTAATGTTAAATGTCTTTACTAGATAGAAAGTATAGGGGGGAGATCCTTATTCCCATCAAAGAGAAGAAGTTAATCTTTAAGCATTGGAAGGCCATGATTGAGACAAATAGACTTAGAATGGAGAATTCAAAGTAGGTGGATAGAATTTTTGTGCTAGAAAAAGAGCTTCAATATATCAAGGAAAACCTGAACAAAGTTGTGGAGGTGAGTAAGTGTACAATTAAGAATAGTGCTATGAGTATAAAGATGCTAAAGGGAAATTTGAAAAAACCTTCTGAGGATATTGGCCAACACCAAGCCCAAACTGAGAAGAAGATTGATACTATTTCTCCTAGCTCCTGAACCCAAAGCAACACATAGAGGAACCATGACAACGATAGGAGGGAGCTCAAGGAGTTCGCGGACATGCATGCCAACTTTTACCAAGAGGAGATGGAAGTTGTCGAGGCACTTCATAACCTATAATGATTTCTTGGGCGGTGGTCTTTTCTATTTGGCTTTTTGTTTTTTTGTTCTTGTGTACATATGTGGTGATATGTAGTGTTCTTGGCAGCTTGGTTGCAATTTGTTGTTGTCCGGTTGTTGCTTAGTTGAAGTCTTGTAGCAAAGTTTTAGGTCCTTTCACAATCTATTTTACCCTTTAGTAAAAAATATGAATTTCATATACATTAAACCATGTCCAAAGGACTCACAATGTCAAAACTTATATTTAACACTTATGTAGATTAATACGGAGTTTAAAATATACTTCTTAGAAAATAAGATGATGGAATATCAATCAAATAATGTAATCCAAAGTCATTGTTTTGAAACATTTTATAATAAATATTTTATTAATAAATTTCACAAATAAATTCTCATAATCTTATTCGATAAGACACTCATTAATTACAAAATATAATGAATATAGCTAATTACAATAGCAAAACAATGAAAACAGATTGGGGCCAAAAAGGTTAGTACAAGCAACGAATCTCTGCACGCTTGGACCTAAATCTCTACCCAAAAAGACATACTTTTTCTCCTCCTATTTTTCTGGTTAACAAATGGGGAATTATGGATGGCCTTACAACTGCCAAAGCATTTTTGAGCCTGAAGAAAATACTCTCAAATTGAAGTCTCTCAACGCAGTATCATTGACCTCACAAAATATGTTTTCCCAGTTAGGAGGCTCTATTGCTTCCTTTCCCAGCCCAGGAGTCCTATCCTACGACTCTGCATTCTTTGCCTCTTTCCAATCCACAACATATGCCGACACCCTTCTTCTGAACTTGGACTTAAATTCACTCCAAGCCTAGTACTTGTAATGGTTTATCACTGCCTCGTTGGATTTCAGATGATCCGTTATGTAACCTGGTTTTAGCTGAAAATGATGAATCGCATTGAGCAACGAAGGGGAAAGTGCTTCAAGCAATACAATGGATTTGTGGCGGTGTTGGGATTTTTCTCGGCATGTGTACCCCTAGGTGACTCCTCTCTCATGGTGCATTTTCAGCCCTGATGGCTCAAAGTTATTGCAGTTGTGGAACCCTAATCTACTAAGTATAGAGAAAAGATAAAAATCAAAGATGTTTGGCCTCTCACCAATTGGATAGGTGCCTACTCCATTGGGCAATAAATTCATGACCTAGAAGGGGAAGGGAGATACACCTACAGAACATAAAATGGAACTAGATGTGCATATATATACAAATCATAGATGACATTTCATGTAGATGGACATACTTAATAATCCAATCTGAATACTACAATAACCCACATGAAACAAAGGAGAGACCATCACAAAAGCTTTGTAATGAATTAGAATGTTGTCATACATTCATCTAATCCATCTTACATTCATACTAAGAAATGTGCCAAGAGAGGATCCACATCCGAGCATCCCCTTGAATAATTACAAACTATCATGGAGACATACCATTTACATGCATCATGTATGTTGAATACCCTTCCTATGCTTTACAAAATGGATTCCATTCCCTTACAAGCAAAACTTGCATCACTTGATGCCCTAGGACCAACTCAAAGCACTTATAGTCAATAAATTAGCTCAATGACCAAACCTTGTTACATCTTACAAACATGTATATATAGCTCAATTTCTTCATCCTTGGTCACTCGTTAGGATTTTACGGTACCTCTACCAATAAGAACATTGAATGCAACCAGTACACCAAATCCTTTGAAGTCCACCCTTTGTCATTTGATGAGTTTCCTACTTGAAATGAATGGTCTGAAATCCACATGAAGGCTATTGGAAACTAGGGTTTCAACCACCTCATTCGTGGCAGTCAATCCATCTTCTTCCCCCTATGTCAAAATTTGTAAGTAGATTTGTGCCCTTGGGATAAGAAATATTTATTTGGGTAGGAGAAATGGAAATGAATAGTTGCAGGGGGTAAAATTTGGCCATCAATGGCATCTTGGAGAGTAGTTGAAGCATTCTAGGAAATGGTTGAAGCACTTTGAAGATTTGTGAGAATTTGGTGTGGGACTAGACATTGGAAGTGGACATGCCAGATGGAGTGAAGAAATCGATGGGGATGGAAAAGGAATGAAATGCATGAATGTGGGGAAGAACTAGACATCCAGACCTTGGGAGTTGGAAATATGAGTGAAAGAAATCCACTAGTCCAAGGAAATTCCACAAATGGAGTCCAAAGAGAATTAAGAAAATGAAGAAGAACCAAAAGTGAAAAATGTCTGGAAGTCCATTGAAATCCCACAAAGACTGAAAGTGGAAGAATACAAGTGGGTCAATTTATGGAAGAAATGCTGAGAAGGAAGGCAGATTGGGACTTTTAAAACTTTGGAAAAGTGGAGGAAGTCCACTTGAGACCTATAAACCTATAAAATACTAGAAAATCATCTTGTTAGAGGTTTCTAGCCTACTTAGAACTTTGTCATTTAAGTGCTTCTAGGATTGTGTCAAAGGTTCTAGTGGTTTTAAGAACCATTGAATTCATTGACAGAGCTTCTTTTTTAATCTTGTCGATGGTTTTGAAGGTTTTGAGAACCATGAAAAGCATCGACAAAACCATTCCTTTGAAACTTGTCAGTGGTTTTGAAGGTTTTGAGAACCATAAAAAGAACTGACAACTTGTATGAGAAGCCTTGTTGATAGTTTCAAGGGTTTCAAGAACCACAAGAAGTGCTAACAAAGGCTTTGAAAGAACTATGAAAATTCAAAGTCCAACCAAACATCTAGACTTTAGGAAAAAAGTTAAGTGGAAGAAGTCCACAGAAAGCTTGCAAGTCTACAAAGATCATGAAAAGGGGAGGAAAGAAAGGCGAAGAAGGAAAGGTAAATTTGTGAGGATCCAATGCAAAACTTGAAGGGACATCTAGACTTCAAGAAAATGTTAGAAATCTAGAAGTCTAGGAAAACCCTATAAATGTGTAGAAAAAATGGAAAAGGGGAAAGTGAAGGGGAAAAGAGGAAAAGTGGCAGAAGTCCACTAGTCCCTGGAAACTTTGCAAATATGCAAAAGACTTGAAAATGCCTTATACTCCCAAACTTTGAACTTTTTTTGGATTTATGCAACTTCTAGCATATAGTAGGGACTTGGAGGAAGGCAAGGAACATAATTAAGGAAAAAATAGCCAAGGGAGGGCCTATTTAAAAATTCTCAAATTAGTTATAAATAATGGGCAAAATATGTAGATAAGGCAACAAAGGGGACACTGGGCTTAGATAAATTTGCAGATGTCAAACTGGATCCCAGTGGATGGGATTGAAGACCTCCTCTCCACCAATGCCTTATTGCAAGGATCTAGCATGTGGAAGAGTATTACGAATAGCGAATTCATTATCAATAAGGGTTCTATATGGAAATTGGGAGATGGCAGGAATATAAACTTTTGGGAGGATGTGTGGTTATTGGATATTCTATTGATGGAAGGTAAATGGGCTATCCCTATTTGTGATACTTGTAAAGCCTATTTTGGTGAAAGAGTGTAGACTATATTGAGGTGATTGGTGAGGTTCATTCCTAGAAGAATCTTGCTATGGTGGATCCTTTGTTTGTTAATGCTACTGCCTTCTTTACAATTGCCAGCCTCTTGTTCATTTTTCATATTCCTCAAGTTGAAAAGCATGATGTTTTAGTATGGGGTGGTTCTCCTTCAAGAATTTTTTTTGTTACTTCAAGGTTTCTCTTTCTCTCCAATCCTAGTCCTCCCCCTTTTGGGTGGATCTATGACAACCTCTCTTAATTCCCTATATCAATATATTATTTTGGATTTCTACCTAAAACAAAATTTTGTCTATTGATAACTTGATAAAAAGAGGTTTTTCCTTTCCTAACATATGTACTCTTTGTGAAGTTGATGTTGAATCTATCCTTTGTCTCTTTCTTGGTTGTTCCTTTTCTTGGAAGGTTTGGGGTTTTCTGCTATCTCTCCTCAATGTGGGATGGATTTTTCCTTTCTCTTTCAAGGATCTATTTGTTCAATGGATCTCTCCTTTCTTGAACCTGTCTCTTAAGTTGCTTTGGGATCTTTTATTGCCCCATGTGGTGTGGGATCTTTGGAAAGATTGCAACAATAGAGTGTTTAGGAACCATAAATCTTTTTCATCAAGGGTGTCTAGTAAAATTAGCTTGGTTATTAGAGAAAATTTGGTTTTGGTAGCTCACGAAAGAGCATCTTCCTCTTCTAAACTTATTGTTTCTGATGAGGAGCTCAAAGTGGCTAATGTTTGGAATATAAGATTTAGCATTACTACTCCTTTTAGGGGCATGGTAAATCTCTAAGGTTTAACATAAAGTGGTCCTTACCTCAATCAAACTTGTTCAAGTTGAACTTTGATGGTGCTTCTAAAGGTGACCCGAGCTCTTCGAGAATTGGGGGTTTTAAATAATGAGTAGGGGAAGGTGATGGTTTCCTTTGCGATTAACTTGGGACACCAAGCTACTCATCATGTAGAAGTTGTGGTTACTTACCATGCTTTGAGATGCCCAAGGATTATGGATTTCAACGCATTATTGTAGAAGGGGATGCAATGAATATCATCAATTGTATTAAAAGAAAGAGAAGACCATGCTAGACTATAGAGAATTTGATTCTTGACTCGCTTGCTATTTTGGATAACATGAAATAGGTGCATGTTAACCATGTCTTCCATGAGGTTAGCAAGGTGGCAAACTTTTTTTTCCAATTGGGGTGTTTACCACAATGGAAAAGTGAGTTGGAGTAGAAATGGGTAACTATCCTTAGGAATGTCATCTTTACTTGCTAATGATGTTGAGAATCATTAATGTGTGTTTGGTGATGCCCCCTAAGTGGGTTGTTTATTCAATTACTTCTCTCATGTGATGTCATTTCATCAATCACAACACACAATACCTCTCCCTATTTCTAGAGAGTTCATCAATCCTACTAGTAGCCATTTATAATGATAGTTCTAGAGAGTGGTTAAGTAGTGTTTCTAGTTGCATTCTATTGAGATTCTATAGTCATACCATAGGTGGGGATCATAACAGAATCAAACCTATCAACTATAGCTATTTCAAGATTAACCCCACTATTTAGAGGATTTTGTCTAAGGGTATGCTCACTCCCCTATTGGAGAGATTAAACAGATGTGACATGACATTGACAATTGATTTCATGAATAGCTAGAATAATATAAGAGTGGTAATATAGGGGTTGGATATCATGGTTATAGAGGAGCTGATAGTTGATGTGGTTGATTTGTCTACCAAGGGGACACAAATTTATAAAAAAGGAGAATTAGGGAGGATGTTATTTCTGTTTTCCTCGAAGGAGAGTGTCTACAAAGTTACAATCTAGCCATGCTAGAAGCTCATTGAAGAGGTCATAGGACAGGGTGGCTTTATGCCTTATGAGGTATGTGACTCTTGAGGGTCACTTCAAATCTCTATAATCCTACCATTTTATGTTGCTCAATCACTTTCAATACCAAATTCTCATTTCTTTCCCATTATATTTGATGTCTTCTTTGGTGAATTCAATTATAGAATTTAAAAGGGGTTCTAGGTCTACCTCTTGACACTAGGGGTTGATTCTCTTGATCATAAACTTCATAAGATTCTATAATCTGGTGGCTCCCTCCCTCCCTAAGAAAAGAAATAAGAAAGCTAGATTGGTTGTGAATTTCTCCTCTGAAACTAGTTGTAGCTTGTCTCTAAGGGAGTCTAACCCTGATGGTGATAAAGACTAGGAGATAGATGAAGAGACTATGGATTTGGAGTTAGAGAATGATGAATCCCAGAGGGTCAGATTCTATTTCTAAGGAGGTTATGGAATTATCTACCAAAAAGAGGGGTAATGTTGTTGCTAGTAAGCGTGAGGGGTCTAGGATGGGCAAGAAAATACTAAAGGTTGTTGACTCCCAAGGATTGAACTAAATGTCTGCAGAGTTTGTGAAATTCTATGGTAAATATAGGGGCAATGTGGTTGAATCCAAGGGGAAGGAGCTTGAAGGGTTTGATCTTGGGTAGGGTAGGGAGTTGGGTTGGAAGAAAAAAGAGTGGAGGGAAGTCTGTGATGATAGGGGTAAAGGAAAAGTTAAGGCTTGCCCTAAACCCACCATAGGTGTTGCCTTCCCAATAATTGATGAACCCTTTCTAGGGCTTTCAAAGGGGCTAGAACTATCCCACTGTAACTCTGCATTAATGGAAGATATCATGGAAGCGATTAATCAAATCATTGATAAGATATGGGGCATCTATGAAGAATCTACAATCCACCACAATCTAACTAAATGGTTCTTTTTAGAAATCAATAGACTTAATGTTGAAATGTCTTTGCTAGATAGGATGTATAGGGGGGATCCTTATTCCCTCCAACGAGAAGTTAATCTTTAAGCATTGGGAGGCCATGATTGAGATAAACAAACTTAGAATGAAGAATCCAAAGCAAGTGAATAGAATTTCTGTGCTAGAAAAAGAGCTTCAACATATCAAGGAAAACCCGAACAGAGTTGTGGAGGTAAGTAAATGTACTATTAAGAATAGTGCTCTGGGTATAAAAATGCTAAAAAAAAGTTAAAAAAGCCTTCTAAGGATATTGGTCAACACCAAGCCAAGATTGAGAAGAAGACTGATAGTACTGGTCCTAGCTCTCGAACCCAAAGTAGCATAAAGAGGAATCGAGACAACGATAGGAGGGAGCTTGAAGGGTTCCTGGACATGCATGCCAGCTTTTACTAGGAGTTGGAAGTTGCTGAGACACTTAATAACCTATAATGATTTCTTAGGTGGTGGTCTTTTCTGTTTTGGTTTTTGTTTTTCTGTTCTTGTGTATATAGGTGATGGTTTGTAGTGTTCTTAGCAGCTTGGCTACAATTTGTTATTGTTTGATTGTTGCTTAGCTGAAGTCCTTTAGTTTGTAACAAGGTTTCAGGTCCTTTTATAACTTATTTAACCCTTTAATTAAAAACATGAATTTTATATACATTAAACCATGTTCAAAAGAGTCAAAACTTATATTTAACACTTATGTAGATTAATATGGGTTTAAAATACACTTCTTAGAAAATAAGATGATAAGATAGTCCAAAGTCATTGTTTTGAAACATTTTATAATAAATATTTTATTAATGATTTTCTCAAATAAATGCTCATAGTCTTATTCAGTAAGACACTCATTAATTACAAACTATAATGAATATAGCAAATTACAATAGCAGAAAAATGAAAATGGTTTCAACCAATTGGGGCCAAAAAGGTTATAGTACAAGCAACAAATCTCTGCACGCCTGGACCTAAATCTCTAACCAAAAAAACATATACTTTTTCTCCTCCTGTTTTTGTGGTTTACATATGGGGAATTATGGATGGCCTTACAACTGCCAAAGCATTTTTGAGCCTGAAGAAAATACTCTGAAATTGAAGTCTCTCAACGCAGTATCATTGACCTCACAAAATCTGTTTTCCCAGTTAGGAGGCTCTATTGCCTCCTTTCCCAGCCCAGGAGTCCTATCCTGCGACTCTGCATTCTTTGCCTCTTTCCAATCCACAACATATGCCGACACCCTTCTTCTGAACTTGGACTTAAATTCACTCCACGCCTGGTACTTGTAATGGTTTATCACTGCCTCGTTGGATTTCAGATGATCAGTTATGTAACCCGGTTTTAGCTGAAAATGGTGAATCACATTGAGCAAGGAAGGGGAAAGTGCTTCAAGCAATACAATGGATTTGTGGCGGTGTTGGGCTTTTTCTCGGCATGTGTACCCCTGGGTGACTCCTCTCTCAGGGTGCATTTTCAGCCCTGATGGCCCAAAGTTATTGCAGTTTATAGAGATTTGCCCAATTTGGGCCTCACTGCTTGAGTTATCCTTGTCTGCAATGTTGATTCTCTCCATCACCAATGACTTCAGTGCTTTTCCAGATGGGTTTGATCCAGATTTGGTCTTATTTGCTTCTTCGGTGAATTGGGTATCTTCCTGCACAAGATTTAACCACTCAGGAGAGAAAACAAATTCGTCCACATCTGCAAATACCATCCATTGACATCTGTTTCTGGCAAGCAAAGCACAGTGTGAAAATCCAGCCTCCTGAGTCTTTACCCATGGCCAAGGATGCCTGCTCACATTGAATTCACCTTCCAGAGCAGCCACAGTTTCTTCCAGGTTATCCTCACTGTTGTTGTCATACAAAAAAAAGTGCCCTACACCCAAATGTGAATGATACATCACCCATTCCTTGAGAAACTTTGTCACATTGAATACCATAGTGCATGAACACAGCACTTCCTGTTGTCTGGGATCATTTTCTCTGTGCTGATCCTTGGGCGGTTGATAGTTAGCCACAGATGGAATCAGCCCTCCATGCCATCTTAGAGAAATTCTTGTGCCAAAAAGCTCTGATCTGTATGCTTTATTAGGGTGCTTACATCTGAAGACTTCTTGGCTAGAAACTGTCACAGCTGTCTCCACTGTACCATTGTATACACAGCGCAGGGATTCTGGATCTGTATTTACTCCTTGTCTGTGATTCACTCCTTTGGCAAACAAAACCACATCTGTACTTGTAGAAAAACTTTCATAAACCAGAAAATCCCACTTTAAGATACTTTCATCAGAAGGCCTATTTATTTGCCTGATATGTCTGTTTAGATCTCTGTTCAATAAAGACAGGGACAGTAATCGTTTCACATACCGCTTATAGGCCTCTTCTTCTTTTTTCTCAGGTAGTTCACATCTTACTGCAGCTCGGCCATGTAAGTATTCAATTCCATTGACCTGTGTCACAATTTGATCAGAATATACACATACAACCATGGATCTCTGACCTAATGCACTAGAAGTTCCAGAGGGCAGGTGAACCATGACGAGCAATTCATCGGGAAGTAGAACCACATCCTCAATATAAACTGCCTCTTTTCTAAACTGGGTTTTTGATTTGCTTTCTTTTGATTCTCTCTGTATCTCAAATCTATTCGTTTGCAGGAATTTCTCTTGCTTGGTAAGTAAAGCAAAGGGCAATACATTTTTGTGAGAAATGTGAATAACAAATGTAGCAGTAACAACAAGGGCAAGAAATATGGCAACAATAGCAATGGCAGAACACAGCCTGAAAGGAGTCCTCCTTGGCTCTGAGATTGTGGGAACAGGTTTTCTTGGACTCTGAGTCACTCCCTTGATGATCCAGTCTTCTTTTTTATTGCTGCTGCTGCGCCTATACCTGAACGACATGCTTAACAAAACAAAACAATCGCTGAAATTGTCTTCTTCTCTTTGTTGATTCTAATTTCCAGTGATTGATGCAGAGAATCACTAGTCATGATGCTACTCTGAACATCTGGTTTGAAGTTTCATAAGCGTTTTGTCATGATTAGTTGTATGTAGACTTTTTCCTTTGCCGCGGGGCCTACCAATCTTAGCAGCCTGTAATTCAGAGGAAATGCCGCGTTACAGGAAGCTTCTTGATGAATGTGGTCTGTTGGGAAAGAACACATGCAAACTGTGGATGGCCATTAACATTGGTGGAGACTTTACAGGTCAAAGGCTGAGGCATACACTGTTTTCAAAATGTGCCATGCTTTCTTGAACTTTCCGCGTGCAGAAACCAAATTGACCCATTATTGTTGATTAAGTATAATATTGGGACAGCTGAGTTGTTTGGAAAATTATATTCAAAGCCTCTTCGATCTGGTTTTGAATTAAAAAAATTAAGGACTTGTCTCATAACTTTGCTCATCAGATATTCTACTTTGGCTGTATTAATGTGTTATGATAATCTTAAATTATTTTTAAAAATGATTTATTGATTTTAAATATCTGTAATGGTGAAAACTGAACTCTCTTCATTTTCATTTTTCTTTTTGGATTTATGTTGGTTGGGTTGTTTTTAATGTAATGATTATAGCATATAAGTAACATGTTTTTGCATAAAGTTGGTAAATTACTTGAAGCTAATCTAATTTTAACTATGCACATTGGATTAGTCTTAATACTAAGTTTATATATTCATCTATTCCACAGTTGTTTGTTGTCTTCAATCCTTGTTACAAAACTGTGAAATCAGAATCTACGGGTTTGACCAAAGGAGAAGATCCTTGTATAGAAAACTCCAAATGGTGTTTATCATCACTACCTATTTTTCATATGCAAGCTGCAAACATTGAGGTGAGCAACTTAAGGCAATCAGAGGTGAATTCATTTATACACACAAAGTTGATTTCTTCAAGTTTGAAGATCAATTCTACATGTGTAGATTTGACCAAGAACAAAAAATAGTACATTCAATAATCTATTAGAGCTTATCAATTTCAAATCTAATTCCAAAGCACATTATTGGATCGTAGAGCACAAATTGTAATAGAAAGTCTTCAAGTCACACACAAAGCTATGTCTTAATCCCTCTTTGTCATTTTGAAAAGTGCGTATGCATTTTAGTTACTATACCCAAACACTTTAATCTAAGTTACATTATGTGTCTTTGATTAACTTATTTGAAAGGTTATTTTTATTTCTTTGGTTATTAAAAGTTAGTTTTAAATGTATTTATGATTGCTTAATTTTAGTTTATAAGGGGTATTTACTCAATCAAATTTATTTTTAAATTTAATTTAATCTTATTATAGGTGTAATAATTTAATTTAATTGTAATGTTAGCTTTATTAATAACATAAGGTTAAAAGTAAACAATTAACATATTTTAGTCAATATGTTATTATTTAAATGATCCTAAGCAACTGTTTTTTGTATTGACTTCTTTTTCTCTCACATGTAAAATCTAGAAGTTCTATTATTGTGGAGCAAAAAGGTGCATACCATAAGGGGGAGAGAGAGAGAGAGAGGTTTAGGGTTACTCAGGTTTAGGGTTTAGGGTTTAAGGGTCAGGGGTCAAGGTTTAGGGGCATTATTTAGGGTTTATGAGTTTAGGGTTGCTCAGGTTAAGGGTTTAGGGTTTAGAGAGAGAGAACCTATAGGGAGAGATAGAGGAGACAGAGGGGATAGATAGGGAGATAGAGAGTGAGGGACATGTCTAGAGACATAGGGAGAGAGAGATTGAGAGGTAGAGGGATGATAGAGATAGGGAGATATGGGAGAGATAGGGAGATAGAGGTTTAGGGTCGCTTGGGTTTATGGTTTAGGGTTTAGAGGTTAGGGATTAGGGTTTAGGTGCATTATTTAGGGTTTAGGGTTTAGGGGTTTAGGGTTGCTTAGGTTTATGGTTTAGGGGTTAGGGGTTAGGGTTTAGGGGCATTATTTAGGGTTTAGGGGTTTAGGGTTGCTCGAGTTTAGGGTTTAGGGTTTAGGGTTTAGAGAGAGAGGACCTATAGGAAGAGATAGAGGAGACAGAGGGGAGAGATAGGATGATAAAGAGCGAGGGACATGTCCAGATACATAGGGAGAGAGATTGAGAGGTAGAGGGATGATACATATAGGGATATAGGGGAGAGATAGGGAGATAGAGGTTTAGGGTTGATTGGGCTTATGGTTTATGGTTTAGTGGTTAGGAGTTAAGGTTTAGGGGTTTAGGGTTGCTCAAGTTTATGTTTTAGGGGTTAGGAGTTAGGGTTTATGGGTTTAGGGTTTAGAGAGAGATAGAGAGAGGGGACCGATAGGGAGAGATAGAGAAGATAAAGGGGAGAGATAGGGATATAGAGAGTGAGATACATGTCTAGAGACTTAGGGAGAGAGATTGAGAGGTAGAGGGATGATAGAGATAGGGAGATAGGGGAGAGATAGGGAGATAGAAGTTTAGGGTTGCTTCAGTTTAGGGTTTAGGGGTTTGGGGTTTAGGGTTTAGGGGTTTAGGGTTGCTCGGGTTTAGGGTTTAGGGGCATTATTTAGGGTTTAGGGTTTATGGTTTAGGGGTTAGGGGTTAAGGTTTAGAGGTTAAGGGTTTAGGGTTTAGATAGAGAGGACCAATAGGGAGATATAGAGACCGTGGGGAGAGATAGGGAGATAGAGAGTGAGGTACATGGCTAGAGACTTAGGGAGAGAGATTGAGAGGTAGAGGGATGATAGAGATAGGGAGATAGAGGTTTAGAGTTGCTTGGGTTCAGGGTTTATGGTTTTAGGGTTAGGGGTTAGGATTTAGGGACATTATTTAGGGTTTAGGAGTTTAGGGTTGCTCAGGTTTAGGGGTTTAGGGTTGCATGTCAAAACCAGTCTCTCTCTCTCTCTCCCCCCTCTTTACCTCCTACCCTCTCCCTCCCCTCTTTACCTCCTACCCTCTCTCTCTCACCTCTCTACCTCCCTCCCCACTTTCCATGCACTTAAAACACTTATAACTTTACATGCCTTACAACACTTAAAACTTTCCATGCATGAAAAAATTTTCTTGCATTATAATGTGGGTGCGTTTTGGGGAACCAAAAAAAAAAAGACAAAAAGCATGTGGGATCCATGAATCAGACTCATATGCTCTATTATTCTTTGCTTTTCATGCATTATTGGAAAAAAAATGCTTTTCATGGTGTTGACATTTTGACAATTATTGTTTACTTAATCCACCACATTTTTTTGGTTTTTCAACGTAGAAGAAGTAAATTGGATGTTTTTACATAGAATTTGATTATTTAAACTAATATTTTCATGTTTCATATTGTATGAATGCTAATTTTCGTGTATTTAGATTGAATTTGAAGATATAGATTTGTTTTTTTCATAAATTTGACTAATCCTATTAGAGTTATATAGAATTCAACATTGAATATGAAGGAACTTACCAAAAAGCTCAAACTTTTGAGGATTGGGAAACTCAAATCTCAAAGTCTAAGGTATGTTCTTTATGTATTTTTTTACTTCACTTTATGATTATCTTAAAGCATGAAATCTCATGTTATAGGACAATCATGAGAGAAGTGAGAGGATTATCATTTTGACAAGTTATTATCATGACAAAGTGAAAATTTATATTTATTTGAGATAATAATCTATGACAACAAGCCATATCACCATGGGAAGGAAATCATCAAGACAATATTGGTATATATTTATGGAGTCTTATCAACATTCAAGGATAATCCAAACTAGAGCAGGGTCATGGAAACACTTTCACTGTGGAGTAGATGTGCAATCATGTTGCTATTATCCTAATTCAAACACTAACTTAAACAATTAGAAGGATTGTCACTTGAGCATACTCATGTTGATATTATCATGTTAGTCAAATAATTATCATGCTAGTCAAATAATTATCATCATGCTAAAATCAATCTAGGGATTGTCACTTGAGTATACTCACTTGCAAGAACTAGCATATCAACCTAAAGACTATTATACCGTAATAGCTATAATGCAACCCTAGGAATAGCTATGACCTCTCACCCATGGGTAGGATAGCAACTGATACACAAGGTGACAATCAAGACTAAATGACAAGTCAATTATTCTCAAATCCGTGCAAAAAGGTATCATGATACAATATAAACATAGAGGTGGTCTTGAAAGGATATTCATATGGTAGGGAAGATCTCCATGGACACTAGATTGCAAAATTTGACACTTGATTATAATTTCACAACCAATTTGACTAGGAATGGGAGAAGCATTAGAGAAGGGATCTGTCTTAAATAGGAATGAATATGTTGCATCTTTAATCTAACCTGTCATGTTTTAAGATCTTTCATTGATCTTAATTAAAATCTTTGTGTTTCATTTTTCATTTATCTCAATTTTTTGCTAATTTGTAGGAGGTAGTTTGTGGTCCTTTAAAAGAGTTTGATACTTTTTCTTGTGGTTGCAAGAGAAAGGTGGATAATCAAGAAAAAATGTTGATCTAGAGACATGATTTGTTGATCTACATACACTATTTTAACAAGAATATGATAGAGGAAGAAAGTACTAAAAAATAACCTAAGACAAGATGAAGCAAAATGTTGGCTAAGAGAATGAGATGAACAAAGGACAAATCACTAATTTGATGAGCTGATTTGTCGTTCTAAAAAACCAAGCTCCGTACAATTTTATCTATAAATATGAGAATAAAAGAAGGTAAAAAAGGTAGCGAATTATTCTATTTCTATAAGGAAGTTGCATTTCTATTGAAGATTTATGATAAAAGAAGGAATACTACATGATTTGAAGATCCTTATAGAACAATTTATGCTTGTCAATTAAAGTTGTTACCTTATAAATTGCATTCCCAATTAACCTAGGTGAAGGAGACAAGCGTGTTTGAGAAGATATGTTAAGAAAATGTGAAATTAACCTAGAGATTGTGCCTACCACCATTTGTAAATGTTGACCATATCCTAAGAGACCCTTATTCCAATGATGGAGAACTCTTGGAGCCAAAAAGAGGGCGAGTGCAAAAATTTGGGGGGGGCAAAAAGTGGCCAACTTTTTTTCAAAAAAAATTAAGCCATAACACGAGCACATTATGGTTTGGTGATGACGAGCCTAAGGCTTGGCAAAACCAAGCCATAACATGCTCACGTTATAACGCGAGCGTGTTATGTTTAACTATATATAAAAAAGGGCATTTCTACTCATTCATTCCTTTTGTTTTCTCTGCACCCGCAATCTACAAACCCTAAGGAGTGCACTCGCATTTTTGAAGACCAAATTTGACACCAAAATCTCACTGATTCATCGCCAAAATGCCGCCACGATGTCGAGCAAGCCAAAGGAGTGAGTTTATTTCTAAATAGGTAGGTTTAAGTTGATTTTTGATGTAAATTTCCTTAATTGACAGGAAATGTTAATGCACCTCCTCCTCCTCCTCTTGAAAATCCACAAAATCTTGAATCACCTGAACAGGAAATACCTACCGAAGAACAACCCGAACAACAAACTCCTCCATCCATTCCTCGACATGCCCCTAGAACACAAGAAAATCTAATGGGGAAAATTGAAAACAATAAAAAATAAATTGAAGACATAATTGCAAGGTTGAAAGATCCTTCAACTTCAACCTTGCATAGATCCACGCTTGCTCAATCTCTTGAATCTATGTTATCAAATGTAGATTCAATTAGCAAGCAAATATCTAGTTGGTCGGAAAAGAGGAGAGAATTTAGAGAGTATTATGCAGGCAAGCTATCATATGAAGAAGTAAAAAAGTTACAAATTACAAAACTGGACTTGTGTTCCATTTTCAAAAACCCATAAACAAATCAACCTCCACCCATTACATGCAAGAGGTTCCCTATCCATTGGTGCAACAACCAAGCAATAAGGGACAATTTTGGGTAGAGGTGGTGGATGGTTTTTGACCATCCTCCATGCAACAATAATGAGGTCCTGCAATACTTTTTGAGGAAACTCTACTGCAAGTTTGTCAAAAATAAAGTGCCAAACTATTTTGATATGCAGGAATTTCAAAGTGGAGGCGGGGGGTTAGCATAAGATAGACCAGGGGCACGTGTTGACCCACAATGGCCAGTGAGACAAGTAGTTAATAGATCAGCCCATGAGCATGTGTCTATCCCTTCCATTGTGAAGGAGAGTGTTGAGGTCAAGACACTTCAGTCCATTAGTGCCTTGACCCAAAGCAACATAGAGCATGCCAGTCCTACAGCACAGCATGGGTCAGGGGAGAGTACGAGGAGTAGGGTTCCACCCCATACTTGTCAAACTTGCAGGTCAGCCTATGGTTATGACCCCATGGATAGTTAGGACGTAGGTGCATAGGCTACATCTACAGTTGAGCAGATGGTGATGACAGATACCCTCCTGAGTGAGACTTTTAGCCTTGATACTCAGGTAAATGTTAGCAAGTTCATTGAATTTAATTTATTAAATTTCATTTTTTAAATGCAAGATTAACTAATTTAGTTTGATGATTTTGATGAAATTTCAGGGTCATGGCATTGATGCAATTCTCAGCAGTACTCCACCTGTATTTTACACTACGACATCTACTGCCAGGGTATGTAACTAGTAAATAATTCTAAATATTACATGTGAATAGCATTGTTATATGAATGGTATTCTAATAGTTGATTTTAGATGTTGAATAGGTTAATCTTGGAGATTTCATGGCAACACCTGTCAATGGTGGTGTAGTTCAAAGCTTCATTGAGGTAATAAAATAAATAGTTTAACTAATGAATTGTACTTACTAGATTTTTGTATTTTATATTCATATCATTGATTACATTGCACTGCACGTCTTTCAAACTCAAAGCATTATTAGACATTGTATAACTAATAGCTAGATGTTGATAGATGACAAATTTTCAATTATAATATAGTTAAATTTGAAAAAATGCCTCAAAGAAATGTGCTCTCATGGAATGCCATGAGAAGTAGATGCATAGACAAGGACATCACCATGAGACCACTTTTCTTTGAGGTATCTTTTCAAATAGCTCACTGCCTTGTCTATGCTACCACATTTTCCATACATGTCTACCAAAGCTTGTTGATCCCCTCCACACTATTCTTTGACAAATTCTCTCTAATAATCTCATCCAATTACCACCAATTAGACCCTAGGACATGACACCAGAGAGGGGCATCAACCTATGACATCTTATATAGCATATGATTGACTCGAACATCATCTAGGTTTTAGGTATTAATTATGGGGGCATAAAGTCACCCCTAACCAAAATCTTCAAATCTACACTAACCCTTTCCCCTACAAACTTATGTCAATCCTATTGGCTCAATTTCTTACATCCCTACATCTGATCCTACATATAACCCCCCTAAATCTAATGAGTACCCTTCATTTAATACTACTATATTCTTTGAGATGAAAGAGAGTAAAAAATCCTCCAAGAACTCACATAAACATGTACCAAAAGAGCACAACAACAATGGAGACTTGAGGAAGCATAAGAAAGAGCTATAGTATATCACCAAGAGAGTAAAATATTCACTATGATTACGTGTATTATGTGTCTAGTTGTATCATAGTGATGCATTGGTGACAATGAATATCATAGTGTGCTTTATTTTGTGTACTTCCATGTTTAGGTGAACGTGTGTGTATGTTAAGAACCATGACTTGCATCACTATTCTAGTGTCGTAATTGAATAATGTTGTTTTATTTTTAGATGATGCAGGATGTGGAGACACCTCCCAAAGTTCATAGGGCAATGGAGCATGGTGTGTCCACTGCGATTCATAGCTCCATGCCTTTGATGGGGGTATGAGGCAGATTAGTAAATTTCAAATTACATTCATTGTTATAGTTGTTTATTTTTGAAAAATCAAATGATTATTGATTTGAAGTTTAATTTCTATTTGGATGTTTTCTATAGGACATGACATCACCATAGCCTAATCCTACTACTAAGGAAAATGAGGAGACAGATTATATGGTAGCGGTAAGTGATTATTTTGTTAAATGTTTCATTTTTTATAGCATGTAATTTCTATATATTAATGTCTATAGAACTAAATAGGAGGAGCAGCCCTCGGGTTCGTAGTAGACCACCCTCATACATGTCTCCATCCTCCTAAAGATCAAAGGCTACTTGTGATCTATTCCCTTCACCGAATAGAGGAGAATGAATGCTTATTGGGGTCCTTTGTTGTATGCCTATATGGCATTTGTGGACATATATTTTGTATTGCATATAGGAAACATTGTATGCCTCTATGGCATTCTTGTAATCCTATATGGCTATTTTGTATATATGTTATACTTATATCGACAGATATTGATGTATGCCTATATGGATATTTGGTTAATACAAATCTTTTTATTGATGGCATCCATATTTGCATTATAAATTCACATTTCAATGGATATTTGTAGATGGTTACTTGAAATATTTAAAGTCCATTTGTATTACATAGGATGTTTGTTGATCTAATAAGCCAACTATTGTTATTCAAGTATCACCTAAACCTCATTCTGGAACTAAAAGATAAAAGTTGTATTTAAAATAAAAATGAATCATCATGTTGAATAGAAAATATTCATATTCTTTATGAGTTGCTCAATTAAAAATATTTCTTAATTTCTTGTTATTATACCATATTGGGATGCAAAGAGTATGTTTGTTGTCTTGAATAAGATAGTCAAAATCATATTCTTATAATCACCTGATGACCATTGTGGTTATTAAATGTAATTCGTCTTGCATATAAGGCAAGGTTATGAGAGTACATTGAGTCTTACCTAATTTGAGTATGCAACATAACATTGGGGCTATAGGCTTCCATAAGTCATCAACAATCCCTATGAGAATGTGGTTAATATTATAAATGTATACTTTGCATCTCACCATGTTAATATGTATCATGTCATCACATTTACCAATTTGACTCTAATTCCATAAAGCAATTTGTAGATTATTTGTCATTGATGTCAAAGGGTTAAGGTTGTTTGTCATTGATGTCAAGGTTGATGCCATGATGTTAGTAAGGTGATACAGTGATTTAAGGTAGGTGATGGTCATGAGGTGCATGATGTTGTGAATATGGTTTTCATGATAAGGTCTCTCATCTCATGTTGATGCTACACAAGACAAACATGGTTCATATGATGCAAGGTTCATGTTCATGGTGGATGTGGTTTTGTTCATGCAAGGTTTTGTTGTGAATATAGTTTTCATGATAAGGTCTATCTTGGAAGGTTGATATGATGCAAGGTTCATGTTTATGGTGGATGTAGTTTTGTTCATGCAATAAGAAGTTAGAGAAGACACGAGCTTTCATAATCATACTTCAATGTCATCATCAAGGAGAGTTATATTTATCAAGGGGGGTCATGAGTTTGATTTGAATGTAAAGTTGTTCATGTCTTAGAACCCTAAGCCTATGATAAGTGTCATACTCTAATGTCTTTCTTCTGATGTCCCTGAGGTCTTTGAAATGTCCTAGATATCTCTTGATGAAAGTTAGAATGTTTAAGTCTTTCTTATTGATAGTTAGGGTTTGCATATTGGGTATTAAACCCTAAAAAGAATCTACTTTTCTTAAGACTTTAAAACCCTCAATTGCCTGTTGTGTGTAAAGTGCACTTTTGTTGTAATTTAATATTGACTTATAATCACAGGTTACTATCACTTAAGTCAACCTACTAAAGGGTCTTTGAGTCATTAGTTCACCGGCCCTTCAACCTAACTCAACCAGCCTCTCTGGTAAACTCTCATAAGCCCGAGTGCCAAATCATAATTGAAGGTCATATTTAATTGATATGAGGGTGAGAAAAAGGAATCGAAAGGTTAGTATTTAAAAGGCATTTGGAATACAAACGGTCATCTTTGTGTGGTTGAATTTGACAAGCGTGCCTTTATAAAAGGCTAAAAGATAACTTTTTAATTCTTCTTAGCACTGCAATGGCCAGAGAAATTGTTTTCTCTCTTGCTGTGATAGTTTATGATGTGAGACTTGGTTTATGATGATATACAAAGACATACCTAAGTGATGATGTGCAACATGAAAAGAATAGTGAAGAATAATTGATGATTGAATGGTGTCTTTCAAGGAAATTACAGAGAAATTGTGAAGGAATTTTATCATTTAGGGCTTGTAATACGATGTAGAGGGCTAGTAAATTTTAGAATGAGATCTATGTGACATGTTTGGAGATTTTGGTCATTGATATGAGCTTTTGGAAGGAATATCTACATGTCTACATGAGGATTGATCAGTTTTATGTAGGATATCATGGTATTTGCAGTGTTTGAAGATTGAAGGCTAGTTAGTGTTTATAGCTCAGACTGTTTCGGCATGTTTGGGTGTGAAATAGGACCATGCCTAGCCTAAACATACCCATCCAGATGCATTGGAACTGTCAATTTGGCTGGACAAGGAGAAAAGCAAAAGTTACACCCCTTTGCAACTTTACACTACCTCCTTTTGACAATTTTTGGGGTAGCAGAAAACCTTTCACCACGGGCAAACACTTCAGAGATATAAAAATTGAGAGAGGTTATTCTAGAGGGACCCTACATGATCGTGTTGCCTTAGATAGAATATCTTTAAGTGATATGATTTCTGAGTAACAACTCGTCAAAGATTGCTACCTTTTTGCACTTTGGACTCTTTAGGGATATCGCTAGTACAATGTAGCTCAGACTGTTTCGGCATGTTTGGGTGTGAAACAGACCATGCCTAGCCCAAATGTACCCATCTAAATGTGTTGGAATAGTCAGTTTGGCTACATCAGGAGTAGGACGAAAGTTACACCCCTTTGCAACTTTACACTATCTCCTTCTAACAATTTTTGGGGTAGTAGAAAACCTTTCACCATGGGAAAACACCTCAGAGATATACAAAATGAGAGAGGTTATTGTAGAGGGACCCTATGTGATCATGTTGCCTCAAACAAAATGTCTCTAAGTGACACGGTTTCCAAGTAACATGTCATCAAAGATTGTTGCCTTTTTGCACTTTGGACTCTTCAGGGATATCGTCGATACAATGTAGCTCAAACTATTTCAGCATGTTTGGGTAAGAAACAGGACCATGCCTAGCCTAAATGTACCCATCTAGATGCATTGGAATAGTCAGTTTGGCAGCATCAGGAGCAGGATGAAAGTTACACCCCTTTGCAACTTTACACTATCTCCTTCTGATGATTTTTGGGGCAATAGAAAACCTTTCACCACGGGCAAACACCTTAGAGATATAAAAAATTGAGAGAGGTTATTGTAGAGGGACCCTATGTGATCATGTTGCCTTAGACAGAATGTCTCTAAGTGACATGGTTTCCAAGTAATAACTCATCAAAGATTGTTGCCTTTTTGCACTTTGGACTCTTTAGGGATATCACCGATACAATGTAGCTCAGAATGTTTCAGCATGTTTGGGTGCGAAATAGGACCATGCCTAGCCTAAACATACCCATCTGGATGTGTTGGAACTATCAGTTTGTCCGCATCAGGAGCAGGATGAAAGTTACACCCCTTTGCAACTTTATACTACCTCCTAACGATTTTTGGGGTAGCAAAAAACCTTTCACCACCGTCAAATGCCTTAGAGATATAAAAAACCAAGAGAGGTTATTGTAGAGGGACCCTATGTAATCACATTTCTACAGACAGAATGTCTCTAAGTGACACAGTTTCTGAGTAACTTCTCGTCAAAGATTTCTACCTTTTTGCACTTTAGACTCTTCAAGGATATCGCCGGTACAATGTAGCTCAGACTGTTTCGGCATGTTTGGGTGAGAAACAGGACCATGCCTAGCCTAAATGTACCCATCTGGATGCATTGGAATAGTTGACTTGGCCGCATTAGGAGCAGGACAAAAGTTACACCCCTTTGCAACTTTACACTACCTCCTTTTGATATTTTTGGGGCAGCAGAAAACCTTTCACCACGGGAAAACACCTCAAAGATATAAAAAACTGAGAGAGGTTATTGTAGAGGGACCCTACATGATTGTGTTGCCTTGGACAGAATATTTCTAAGTGACATGGTTTTCGAGTAACATCTCATCAAAGATTTCTGCCTTTTTGCACTTTGGACTCTTTAGGGATATCATCGGTACAATGTAGCTTGGACTATTTTAGTATGTTTGGGTGCGAAACAAGACCATGCCTAGCCTAAATGTACCCATCTGGACATGTTGGAACTATCTATTTGGTCGCATCAGGAGCATGACTCAAAGACTCAAACTGACCCAGATGACTCAAACTGACTCAAAAACATATGAAATGGTCTTAGAAGACCTTATGACATAAAATTGACTCAATCAAAACAAAATTTCACTTTTTGACCCCTCTTGGAGGCATAACAACCTATGTGCCCCTGCACCATGAGGACACTAATGTCGATAAAGTTTTCCCATTAAGAAAAAGAGCTTCCCTTAGCTTCAAGAAATATAAATATTCTATACTGACAAGGCCAACCATGTGAAGGCGGAATCTCATGTGGCCTCACCTAAGACCTAAGACATGTATTCTAGTAGGTGTAGGACACCTAAGACACCTATTGTATAGTATGTATCTAGATTTTATGGACATAGTTGACCTAAGACACCTAGTCTTTATACCTTATCATAGTCTAGACCTAAGTCACCTAGACACCTAGATTATAGTTCTACCTAAGACACCTATTATGATAGACCTAGTTGACATATAGTACCTACCTAAGACACTTAGATTAAATTATACCTTATTCTAGTCTCTAGAGAGGTAGTTGATATATAGTATCTACCTAGAAGACACCTAGATCATTCTAGATTACACCTTATTCTAGTCTCTAGACAGGTTGTTGATATATAGTATCTACCTAAGACACCTATATTAGATTAAATACCTTTTTTCTAGTCTCTATCTACCTAGTTGACATATAGAATATACCTAAGACACAAGTAGAGACACCTATTATCTAGTTAGAAACCAAGACACCTATATTTTATACATTACCTAGATTTTATACATTACGTGGTTTGGTGAAGGATCTTAAAAGGTACTTTGACACCAAAAACTTGGATGATAATGATCCTAGGAAGGTCAAGTTTATTGCCAATAAAGTGAAGTCACATGCTACTCTATGATTGATCCATAAATAGAGAGGATATCCCTCATGTATTTTTCATCAACTATGATTATCACTTGAGTAAGCCTTGCAATAACCTTCAAACATTATTTCTACAATTATACATATATCATTCACCCATTCTTGAAAGACAATCATCCTAATTGTGCTAAGGAAACTTATGCAATCTAATGCAAAGACTATGACACATTTTTGACTCATGGAATCACTTCAAGAATTTGATATCTCCTACAACTCACCAAAATGACTAATAGTTGGCATTGTTCTTCATGCTACTACTAGATTTATGTTTGTCACACCATTTACCTATCAAGGATGAATTGTTCTTATCCAAGGAAGACATTTTCATTGGCATGGGAGATTTGTCCCATTTTTCCTTTAATATGTGTATATGTGTAAAAATGCAGCAACAAATAAAAAAAGACAAAGCTATGTAAACTTACAAATTAATGTGCATACTTACAAGTCAATGTAACATGACTTTAAAAAATCAATGTGAATACTTACAAATTAATCCAACGAACCATCCGAGTTTTCTCTACTCTTTATTGTGTCAAGTATTGCCTCATGGTTAGACTCGCGCACCTTCCACAAGGTCTTGTTCAAAGGTCTACCCCGATATTG
Organism: Cunninghamia lanceolata; assembly: GCA_027924645.1. Lineage (NCBI taxonomy): Eukaryota > Viridiplantae > Streptophyta > Pinopsida > Cupressales > Cupressaceae > Cunninghamia > Cunninghamia lanceolata. Next base: position 2,729,269 of record BSBN01001291.1, on the reverse strand, counting down.
TATCAAATGAACATTGGATGCCATGACAAGATTTGAGTAATGAAGAATATTCTAATGCGTTTCAAAGTCTTGAAACATCCAAACATTAACCCTCTTATGTGGGTACCTTCTAAGCCATGTTCCAATAACAACCACTAAGCCTGTAGGGTATTCGATGTTTTCTCCATTTGTAACTGAGGCCTCCAATTTCTTTTTGGCCTCAACACAATGACACAAGTAATAATCTATTCCCTCTTCATTATCTTTATCTGCAATAATTGCATAGACATGCCCTACATTGATATGTGTAGCAAATTAGATGAAATTAGTTAACATTACAAAAACACTACAAAGTAAGATAACATTAGGAATTTCAAAAACTGTGCAAATAGATACATTACCTGGTTGAACTAGATTTGATATGTGGTCAAAGTCAATTGATGGTTCCATCTCTATTAGTTCCACTGTTGTTGGGGTTGATATGTATCAAGTGGGCTAAGATAATTTAACTATCATTCATCAACCCACTCCTTTGACTCGCACTCATCCTAGGCTTGAATTGTACATGAAGAAAAAAAGCATGCCATCTTCCGCATATGGATACTCCATGAACCTGTAATTGAGCTTCTGAAAGAGTGCATCTCACTTGATCATGTCAGTGTACAACAATCCTCATATGGTGCAATGTTAGTATCATCTATCAACCAAAAAAATCTACGAACTGAAGACTTACCTTCATTACTTGGACCCATGGAAGCATTACACCAGTCAATGATTGATTTTGCATATGTCAACTTTACATTGTCTTTATACTTTAACTCTTCTCATGCTATGGCTCTTTTGATACATGCTCTTATACCATCATGCTCCCCCTTTCCATGTTCGGCCTCACAAAAGTTCCATATATGTTGAACACCTATAAAATTATGCCTCTTGCTCAGCCAATAGAAATTCTGTGAGTTCCTGAATTGTGATGCACAGTTATCTAACCATATGATATGCTGACTAAATGATATGCCCTTTCTAGCCAAATCATTGTAGAACACCTGAAAGCAACCTTGCACGAACTCTGTAGAATGCGTGCAATCATCACTAATATAGAAATGATACTCCCTTATGATCTTTTTGTCATCCTCTATACTATCATTCGCATGCATGAATACAATGTGCACAAATATAGAAACTTGTGTCGAGTTGTAGTATTGTGATTGCACCTCACGCTGTGGCTATAGACTATAGTTCTCTACAAATTCAATGATTAAAACAATGCTACAAACTGGAAATGTGTCCTTGCATAACTTGAATTGCAAGTCCAACCATCGAGCTCTACGGGCATGTCTTGCATACTCATACACTATACTATCACAAAATATAGGCATAAACTAATACATTGGAATCTTTTCAATAACCAATTCACACCTCTTTGCTTCTTTACCATCTTTTGTATTGTATGCCACTGTTTTATACTTGTCAAACTCTACTAGTTCATTTACAACCACATGTGTTCTTTCCACATGTTCACATATTGGCATACGTTGCAAGACACCGCAATGCTGACATGTGCCATCCACGCATAATTTCCTATATAATATTTGACCTTCCTCTCTATCACATCAAATTATTGATATGAAGTCTCTTGAAGATGTTGGTGGGGCATGTATGCCACAATCCTACAAAAGATTGTTAGTATGCAAATCTAAATATATAGACTGATAAACATCAAAATGGTTAGAAAATTCAATGTGTAATCTACAACAAGTAGTGCATGTGTGATTTATCTTGATATAGAAAGGTTTTAGCATTTCAAAATATCTTTGACTAATTTTAATTTGAGGATACATCTCTAAAAATTTACCAAAAAACTGTGTTTGAGTCATTTCCAAACAATGCTTTGGATTTGGCTCACGGTTCCAACTACCAATTCTCCTTCTTACCACATCCCTTTGATTCAGAGATACCCTTGTGTAATTCTTCCAAAAGTCTTCAATTAGTGATCTCAATGCTTCAACAATTGGTTTATCTTTTCATGGTAATCTCCCTGAGAACGCCCATAATTCATTGGCATTGGTGTCCTTAATTCTTTGGCACCTTCCAATGGCTCTTGATAAAGATTTCCTATTAATTCTCAATGCTTGACTCGTCTTTCTAATGAGACAAACTTTCCTCATTTGACTACTTACTATAGTCGATGTAATCACACACCGTGTTGTATTGCTATCTTTTGTGTGTGAGGTGTTACCCACACTATCATATGCACTCATAAGATTCTTAACAATAGATTTTTCACTTGAAGCCTCTGATGTTCTCAACCTAAGAATCTTCATGATGGACCTATACTTTATACTTCGCATAATTTCAAGGAATAGTTGACATCTTGCAGTCTCATTTAACTTTTCAAAGAACAATCTCCAAATCTTATGAGCATATCTTCTAGAAGTGCATTTTGGAATCTTACCTTCCATTGACTGCAAAATATTCTCATCAATATCAATCAAATACTTTGGCTTTCTATGCAAAATTCTAGGTGGTGTTACAATAGGTAAATTCATCTCAACATTAAGAATTTCATCAATATTTAAATGAGATGGGCTAGATGGCATACCTTTGATCAAAGATGGAATAGATGACATACCTTGAGGTTGAGGTGGGAACGATGGTATACCTCCTTCATCACATGTGAGTGATGATGTACTCTCAACCTGAGATGTGGTAGATGGTGTCCCTACATGTTGACTTGCGGTAGAGGACATGTCTCCAACTACGGTATTCAAATCTCTCATAGCACGAAGTTTGTGCATCCGTTCTCTTTGTGCAACCATCAAACTACCTACACTTACTTACAGATAGAGATCATCTCCTCACACATGAAGATTGAGCTTACAGCCATGGGACAGAATTTAGGACACATGATACACTTGATTTTCACTTGGAGTCGTCTCATGGGCCAGCACTTGTTGATAACCATCTAGTCATGAAAGGAGAGATGATTGAGATCATGGGAGACATCACACTAGGGCATGATTTAAATTAGTGTAGAGGATTATTAAAGTCAAGGCTCATTAATATGGTAATGCCAAACTCAAGTAGATAATCATGTGCATAAGCTAAATTTCCATAAAGGCCACTATGAAGAAGGAGACAATTTGTTGTCATAACCAACACTTAGGATAATCATGAATAGGTACAAATGCCTTGCTCAAGAGTGTTGTTGATCTTTACAATGAGAATGAAGGTGAGGATGGGTGTTGCAGAAAGATATCCTAGATAAGTTCATCGCATGGAGACATGAATGTCATATTAAGATGTAAATAAGACTATCATAGCTATGAGGGTAGTCTTAACAATCCTAACTATCTAAGACTATCACACCTAGTTCTAGATACAACCATTATTGTTGATCACTTCATGCACATGATAATAGATACAGAGTAGTCCTAGAGATAGCCATATAGGGTTATTGTGATTAGATAATTATGGAATGATAAAACCACTATGACATGATGAATTATACGAATCATTAAGGCAATGATTGAGATCCATGGAGAAAATCAAGGAGGAAAAGATAAGACACCAAATTTGTGAAGTTGCCAATGGCAACAAATTTACCACCTAGCTGTCCTTAACTAATCCATGATTGCAAATGGATGTATTTTGGCTTCTATTGACTAAAAGTGACTTATTTATGATGAATATAATGCTCATAATTGTTTCTTTCACATCTAAGAAGTTGGAAACAAGTGGATATTAGCTAGAGCTATCTTGGAAACATGAATATTTGGAGACATACCTAGGACTGTCATAAAAATCATTAGACTAATCTCTATAATTTAGGGTATTGAAAGGTATATATAGTCGATCAAGGTAACCACCATCATGTGCTAACAAAGGACAATTAGGAAATTTTGAAATATTGTTGTGTCATGTGCATACAAATCATCATGAATAGGTGCATAAGGAATGTCCTAGCCCAAGACACTAAAGAGGTCTCCACATCCTCCAACATGAAGAATAATGTAGCATAACATGGATCATGATTGGATTAAGCCTATTGGGATTTACTTGTATGATCTTGGCACCCATTCATTTGTATTTTAACTTGTTAATATGACAAGATAATAGTATTTCATTATGCAAGTAAGGGATTGTATATTTATATGTTGTAAGGATTTATTCTTGTATAGTTTGACATCACGATATGTTAAGGTCTGTTTAATTAATCATTGCACATAATTATTAAAGAGCCCAAGTGTATAAAATATACATGGCACCATGTGAGATTGTAGGCTACTTTCTTGATCGTGATTGTGTCTATTTTAATTAATGTTGACCTTTGAGATATCTTTTATTATGCATACCATGAACTAATTTAAAACATAGTCTATTATATAAACACAAAATATGTATACATAGTCTTTTATTATGCATACTAGATACAAGTGATATAAACATGTATGATAAAGCATGATAAAGTAATTCATTTATAGAATTAAGGAAAATGTAAAGAACATGCATGTAAAGACTTGACATACCTAAAAAATGGAGATTCAAATGGAGAGAGTACATAATTATGTAGTGTTTTTTTCTTCTTGCATCAAACTCCTCAACAATTTGAGTTTTTCACCACTTGCTTCCTTTTCAACGTTAAGTTGAATAACACTCAAATAGAATTAGTAACAATAATACTATTAACCAATCTATAATGTTAAATTCCTACAATTTAATCACAATTAACAAATTGCAACACTACAAAAATTGAAACTTGAATTGATCTATATCAAATTCAATGTGAAAACTATGTTATTTTCTCCTTCTTAAGTTGGCAAAGTAGAAAAAGGTGGTGCAAAGTTCATGCAAAGGTGGTAGAATGTGCAAAATGTGCATGTGAACTTCCCAACAACATGAAAACACTTTTTTTTTGGTCAAAAAAGTGCATAAACAACATGAAAACAAAGTATGTGGGCCTGGATCACGGGGTCTAGGCCTTTTTACCATTTGTATAGCAAGCCAAAACGTGAGCGCATTATAACATGCTCGTGTTTTGTCCTACTATAGATTGATCCATAAATATTTGTGCCTATCTCACCTTTGATAGCACCTTTGCAATATATCTCACCTCTAGTTCCATTAGCTCATGTTCTATCTCTCACCTCTCTATATCTCACTTATCTCTCCCCCTCACCTCTCTACCTCTCCCCTCTCTATGTCTCTCAGTCACTCCTTGTCTGCCTCCCCATCCATCCTTAGCCATCTAGGTCTCACTTAACCCTAAACCCTAAAGCCTCAACCCTTAAACCTTAAATCCTAAACCCTATCCCTAAACCCTCAACACTTTACCTTAAACTATATTCCCTCAACCCTAAACCATAATCCCTCAACCCTAAACCCTACACCCTATCACTAAACCCTTGACACTCTACCTTAACCCTAATCCCTCAACCCTCAACCCTAATCCCTCATCCCTAAACCCTAAACGCTATCCCTATTCCTAAACCCTCAATCCTCAACACTATACCTTAAACCCTAATCCCTTATCCCTAAATTCTAATCCCTATCCCTATCCCTCAACCCTTAACCCTTAAAACTTAAACCTTAAAACCTATCCCTAAAACCTCAACCCTCGACACTATATCTTAAACCCTAATCCCTTAACCCTCAGCCCTAAAGCCTCAACCCTCAATCCTTAAACCTTCAACCCTAAACCCTATCCCTAATCCATATACCCTCAACACTCTACTTTAACCCTGATGCCTCGACCCTCAATCGTATCCCTAAACCCTCAACCCTCAACCCTTAACATCAAACCTTAAACCATCAACCCTAAACCCTAAACCCTCAAAGCTATACCTTAAACCCTAATCCCTCAACCCTAAACCCTATCCCTGAACCCTAATCCCTCATCTCTAAACCCTAAACGCTATCCCTATTCCTCAACCCTCAACACTATACCTTAAACCCTAATCCCTTATCCCTAAACCCTAATCCCTATCCCTCAACCCTTAACCCTTAAAACTTAAACCCTAAAACCTATCCCTAAACCCTCGACGCTCGACACTATATCTTAAACCATAATCCCTTAACCCTCATCCATAAAGCCTCAACCCTCAATCCTTAAACCTTAAACCCTAAACCCTATCCCTAATCCCTCTACCCTCAACACTCTACTTTAACCCTAATCCCTTGTCAACCCTATCCCTCAATCCTCAACCCCTAACTCTCAACATTAAACCCTAATCTGTCAACCCTAAACCCTAATTTGTCAACCCTAAACCCTATCCCTAAACCCTCAAGCCTCAACACTATACCTTAAACCCTAATCTCTCAACCCTAAACCCTAATCCCTCAACCCTAAACCCTAAACCCTATCCCTAAACCCTCAAGCCTCGACACTATACCTTAAACCCTAATCCCTCAACCCTCAACCCTCAACCCTAATCCCTAATCCATCAACCCTAATCCCTCATCCCTAAACTCTAAACGCTATCCCTATTCCTAAACCCTCAACCCTTGACACTATACCTTAAAACCTAATCCTTTATCCCTAAACCCTAAACCCTATCCCTCAACCCTTAACTCTTAAAACTTAAACCCTAAACCTATCCCTAAAACCTTGACCCTCAACACTATATCTTAAACCCTAATCCCTTAACCCTTAGCCCTAAAGTCTCAATCCTCAATCCTTAAACCTTCAACCCTAAACCCTATCCCTATTCCCTTTACCCTTGACACTCTACTTTAACCCTAATCCCTCAACCCTCAACCTCAACCCTCAATGTCAAACCCTATTTGTCAACCCTAAACCCTAATCCCTAAACCCTAAACCCTAAACCCTATCCCTAAACCCTAATCCCTCAACCCTTAACCCTCAACCCTAATCCCTCAACCCTCAACCCTACTCCCTCATCCCTAAACCCTAAATGCTATCCCTATTTCGAAACTCTCAACCCTCGACACTATACCTTCTAATCCCTTATCCCTAAACCCTAATCCCTATCCATCAACCCTTAAACCTTAAAACTTAAACTCTAAAACCTATCCCTAAACCCTTAACACTCGACACTATATCTTAAACCCTAATCTCTTAACCCTCATCCCTAAAGCCTCAACCCTCAATCCTTAAACCTTCAACCCTAAACGCTATCCCTAATCCCTCTACCCTTGACACTCTACTTTAACCCTAATCCCTTGTCCATCAGCCCTATCCCTAAACTCTAAACCCTCAACTCTCACCTATCAACAATAAACCTTAATCCGTCAACCCTAGACCCTAATCCCTCAACCCTAAACCCTAAACCCTATCCCTAAAGCCTCAACCCTCAACACTATACCTTAAACCCTAATCCCTCAACCCTAAACCCTAAACCATCAACCCTCGACACCATACCTTAAACCCTAATCCCTCAACCCTAATCCCTCATCCCCAAACCCTAAATGCTATCCCTATTCCTAAACCCTCAACCCTCAACACTATACCTTAAACCCTAATCCATTATACCTAAACCCTCAACCCTCAACCCTTAAAACTTAAACCCTAAAACCTATCCCTAAACCCTCAATGCTAGAAACTATATCTTAAACCCTAATCCCTGAACCCTCAACTCTAATCCCTCATCCCTAAACCCTAAATGCTATCCCTATTCCTAAATCCTCAACCCTCGACACTATTGGTCAGTTTACATTCCATGACTTCATTTTCATTGAATATAAAGGTTAACCTGATTTGAAATAAGGGGTAGAGTTCACTGTAATGTGCTTTTCTAGATGAGAGGGTCAATAATGTCTAGGGTTCTTCCAAGAATGGCCTGCAACATAAATAAGTTTTTGTTATACTGATCTTCCCAGTAAAGCTACAATTCAAATGCCTACTTTGAAAGTTGAAATAAATTAAATTAGACTTACAATTTTGATTTTCTTCCATTGCTTCAACATCATTGTTGTTTTCCCCATCAGAAGCCAATTCATTCAGCAACTTGCTGCCCATTGGTTGACTTGAACTACATACTCTATTAGAAGAAGGGCATCTTTTATTTGTATCAATGTGGTATTCATAAGCTAAAGAGCAAATGGAACCTATTTGTCTTGAAAAACAAAAGATGGCATGAAGACTAGGTATACTATCCAAGACTGGTGCTATGGTATATGCTTCTCTCTTGGATAATGAAAATGAAGTCTGTAAAACTGTAGTATTTACCATCAACTAGCAAGAGAAAATGTCATCCATTGAAATTAGGAAAGGTCCAAGTGCACCTTAACTCTTTAGATTCATGAGCTGTCCTTGCTTGCATCTCACATCTTGGGCCATTTTTTATCTGTATCAATGTTGGTATTCACAAGATGAAGAGCATTGATATTTTTCACACACCCTATTCTTTGAAATATCTTAACCTTAAAATATGACTTGAATATGTACTTGAACACAATAAAATCTCCAATCTCTAGCCCATGATGATTCACAAAATTTTCCCAACCCTGCCTAAATTCTAGTTTATTTACGATACCCCCTAATTGTACATCCCACTCCTACCTACCTGGGCCTTGCAACACCATATTTTTGTCTGTGTTGTCTATAAACTGTGAAACAAATACAAGAGGAATGTGCTGCCATAAACACATTACACAATTAGATTATACAGGTTCTTAACAATGTATAGCAAATAAAAGAATGAAAAATAATGTATACAGTTACCAATTTTTGTGTAAAGTCTCCAAGCATAACTTTGAAGGAGGCACACCCATTAAACCAATTCATTCAGCAACTTGCTTCCCATTGGTTGACTTGAACTGCATACTCTGTTAGAAGAAGGGCATCTTTTATCTGTATCAATGTTGGTATTCATAAGCTGAAGAGCATTGATATTTTTCACACACCCTATTCTTTGAAATATCTTAACCTTAAAATATGACTTGGATATGTACTTGAACACAACAAAATCTCCAATCTCCATCCCATGATGATTCACAAAATTTTCCCAACCCTGCCTATATTCCAATTTATTTATGGTATCCCCTAATTGTACATCCCTAAACCCTAAACCCTAATTCCTTAACCCTAATCCCTAATACCTAATCCCTAATCCCTAAACCATAAACCCTAATCCCTAATTATAGTTTATGGTACCCTAATCCCTCAACCCTAAACCCTAATCCCTAATCCCTAAACCATAAACCCTGTCCCTAAATCCTCAACCCTCAACACTTAAACCTTAAATCCTAAACCCTATCCCTAAACCCTCAACCTTCAACACTATAACTTAAACCCTAATCCCTCAACCCTAAAGATTTAAAGCGTCAACCATTATCCACCCCTTTCCTCCCCTATCTACCTCACCCCATCTCTCCCCTATATCTCAACCCTTAGCCATCTAGGTCTCTCTCTTATCCCTAAAGCCTCAACCCTCAACCTTTAAACCTTAAATCCTAAACCCTATCCCTGAACCCTCAAGCCTCGACATTGTACCTTAAACCCTAATCCCTTATCCATAAACCCTAAACCTTCAACCCTAAACCCTATCCCTAATCCCTCTACCCTCAACACTCTACCTTAACCCTAATCCATCGACCATCAACCCTAATCCCTCAACCCTAAACACTATCCCTAAAGCCTCAACCCTAAACCCTAATCCCTCAAGGTCCTAAACCCTAATTCCTTATCCCTAAAATCTAAACCCTATCCCTAAACCCTCAACCTTAAACCTTAATCCCTCAACCTAAACCTTAATCCCTCAACCCTAATTCCTTATCCCTAAACCCTAAACCTTTACATCCATCAACCCTAAACCCTAAATGCTATCCTTATTCCCAAACCCTCAACCCTTGACACTATACCTTAAACCCTAATCCCTATCCCTAAGCCCTCAACCCTAAACCCTAATCCCTCAACCCTAAACCCTATCCCTAATCCATCTACCCTCAACACTCTACCTTAACCCTAATCCCTTGACCCTCAACCCTAAATGTTATCCCTAAAGCCTCAAACCTAAACCCTAATCCCTCAAGGTCCTAAACCCTAATTCCTTATCCTTAAACTCTAAATCCTATCCCTAAACCCTTAACTCTCAACCCTTAAACCCTCAACCCTTATCCACCCCTCTCCTCCCCTATCTGCCTCACCCCCATCTCTACCCTCCTCTACCCTCGACACTATATATACATACATACATATAGGCATACATATAGGCATACATGTATACATACATACATACATATAAGTATACATACATACATACATACATATAGGCATACATACATACATACATCAATACATACATACATATAGCCATACATACATACATACATACATGATTAATAACCTTGAACATACGTGATCGTGTTATAACGCACTCACATTATAACACGCTCACATTATGTCGAACATGACAAACATCGGGAAAACTTTTGCGAAAAAGAAAAAAATGTAAAACAAAACATGAGTGTGTTATAACGCGCTCACATTATATTTTTCTTTGGGAATCTTAAGCCTTAGGCTTGGGATTTGCTTTGGATTTCCAACCCAAAGGCTTGGAGTGCCTTCCCAATGTCCATAGATGTGTTTTTGCAAATTCTATAGGATTTCACATAATTTCGTTCATGCAACCCCTCAGATTTGTACGTATTTCAAGGTCAAACAAATCAAACACCTGGGTAATGTTAGGCTTTCTCTTAGCTATTTAACGATGTAATTTTTTTCACATTTTGACAATGTTAAGCCTTTCATCTTTAATTTCTTTTGTTTGTGTGTCTGTTTTTGGGCAAAAACTAGTGTTTGGTCTTTTTTTCATTGTAAATTAACCCTTCATTGAAATTTCAAAAAAATTACATTTTTAGAAACTAGACTCCATTCTACTCATTAAAAAGAAATTAATTTTCAATTAGTTTTCAAAATTTATAGGGGTAGCATGGCCAAAATTCTATTTTTTAGGATGTATCCACTTTGAAAATTAGTAAAAAATCAAATATTCATCAAAAAATTATCAGAAAAATTGAGCATAAACTACATGCTTTTAGTTAATTTCTCATTGAAGCGATTTTAAAAATACCAAAAAAAAAGTTAGAGGGAGGCAAAAAACATGCTATGTTATGTTTTTTTTGATAGAAACAACACCAATTTCTGTGGCTTCCTCTTTTGAACCCCTTAATCTATACCATTTTTAAAAAAAAATAATAGTTTAGAAAGTAGACTCGGAGGACTATGAACATTGTTTTGGTTGCATCTTCAAATTTTGAGTGTAACTATGCTCAATTTCTCATCCAAGGCCAACATTTCCTGATTTTAGAAAAAAAGTGGCCACTTAAGACCCCTTTTTAGCCCCCCATCTTCTTGCACTTACCCATGAAATGATTTTGACTTTAGATCATAAGACTAAATTTAAGCGTTAGGATCAAATTAATCTTGGCCATTGATGTAATGCTAAAAACTTAGTATGGAAAAGTTGATATATATATATATATATATATATATATATAGAGAGAGAGAGAGAGAGAGAGAGAGAGAGAGAGAGAGAGCTAAAAGACATTGTAAGTGTTGGAAAAGCTCCTTTGTATTGCTATGATACATTCTTATATATCATCTGAATGATGAATGTTAGTTACTCCATGAAGTTCAAGAATGGTATGATATGTCATCTTGACTTGTAATTTAAATGTTATCCTAGATTAATCTTGATTTGTAAAAGATTGCTAGCATATGACATGTGTGCGATCTCTATGTTTCGGGTTGGACCACCCTAGGAAACTATAAATTTTTAGATTTATAATCATTCATTCACTTTAATTATATGATTATTTTGAGATTTTTGTATGAGATTACTTTACTCTGTTGTACCAAGATGGACTAATTTATCTATGTCTTATTCATGATGCATATAGAAATCAGCATCATGCCGAAGAAACAAGCAAAGACTCAATGCTAGAAGAGTGTGAAGCTAAGAATGTGAAGAAAAGAGAAGGAATGAGGTAACTTCGCAAAAGTAGGAAATTATCAACCATAGAAGAAGACATACCATCATTGCCAATTCAAGAGGAACATGAATCATCTAATCAATCTAAGAGAGATGAAATTAGCAACACAAAGGCAATGAATGCAAAACCTCCGTTCAACGAGAAAATTGAATCCCGAAGTTGGAGGCATTGCATCTTTCACAAGTCAAGTTGAAGGTACATCATCATTCTCTTCTCAAGTTGGAGGAACTCCATCTTTCATAGGTCAAGTTGAAGGTACATCATCATTCTCTTCTCAAGTTGGAGGCACACCATCATTCACATGTCAAATTGAAGGTACACCATCTTCTCCATCTCAACTTCAAGGCTTTTCATCTTTTCCATCTCTAATTGAAGGTATGTCATCTATCCTATCTCAAGTAAATATTGAATAAATTCCTAATACTGAGTCAACTTTACCATTGAAAACACCTCCTAGAATTTTTCATAGAAAGCCTAAGTTTCTAATTGATATTGATGAGAATTTTTGAAGCTCATGCAGGATAAGATTCCCAAGCATATTTGCAAAAGATATGCCAATAAGATATGGAAGTTATTTTTTGAAAACTTAAATGAAACTAGAAGATGTTAACTATTTGTTGAATTGATGAGAAATCTAAAATTTAGGCCCATTATGAAGATTCTTTGCCTAAGAACATCAGATGCTTCTATAGCTAGGGTAAAAATCAGGGCTAAATCACAAACAACAAATCATCAAACCCTAACAAGCACAATTAAGTACAAGATAGCATATAAATTAAATAAAAAAGAAAATGCAAACCCATCTCTACACTAAGCTTGGCTCGCCTCCATTGCTCTTCTTAAACTTGCCTAGGAATGCATGATTTTGAAGGATGAATGTTGGGTGCTCACTATTTCAGCAACATAACAATGGCATGAGGATGAATGGTGAGAGGGTCTAATGTTATTTTGACATCATAAGGATACTTGAAAGCTCATTCCATCAAATGGCTTGGTTGAGGGTTGATTTAAGGAAAGGGCTGATTTGAATTGATGGTTGAGATTGCAAGTTGTTTTTAACGATGTGGATGGCTAGGATCGAATAGGGTTTCCCACTCCATAAGGTGTTGTAGTCATGTGACAAGTGTAGGGGGGAGAATAAAGGAGACCTAATTTAAATATTTTATTTGAATTAGTTTGACATATGAAATGTATTAAATGAAAGTTGTAGTACCACACATGATTTAATTGAGAGGTGGACAAGTGTCACATTGAGATGAAAGGTGAGGATAAATTCAAATTTTTAATTTGAATTAGTTAGAACATGTGAGAGGGAAATTAATTAAATAAATAAGATTTATTTAATTAATTGGAAAGTGATTAGGAAAAAATGTCATATGATGTCTCTGTTGAATGACACAAGACAACTGAGAGGGGTGGCGAATCAGTTGTATCAAAACTTTAACTTCTTTAAACCACAATCAATTCCACAACTACTTAACTTATTTCCTTATTCTGTTATGACCATTAAACATGAATAGTAGAATCAAAACATGAACACATCAACTGATGCAGAGGTGTTAGGTCTCCAAAGATAATCTAACAAGATCAAAAGGTTTCAATAGTTTGTGGGTTTCAACCAATAAGACTTCTCTAGCCTTCCTCTTGTCCTAAACTCCACCAAAGGGCTCAAGTTTGGATTCCAACTTCTCAGATGAATTCTAGCACCTTCTAGGGTCTCAACCTACCCCAACCAACAAGGTTCCAAAGGTTTCACAAACCAATTTGATAGATTCTTGACAATTCCCCTTAAACAGGCCTAATCCTTGTAGTCTTGTTCAACGATTAATTTATACTTTTCCCAAAACTTTCCCAAAGCACTTCAAAATATAATGACTGATTTGGATACCCTTTATCAAGTTATATAACATATCCCAAACTCAGATATTGTTGTTTGGGACAAAATATGACTGTCCTAACACCTTGTTGTTTTCCTACAAGGCCTAAATTGACCATTTTACAAAGGAACCCTATGACAAACTTGTCCCACACACTTCAAACCTAAAAATAGTCTTAGGAAAGGGTTCAAAACCAAGGATTTTCCAGGTCTTATTATATGGTTTTCACATTTATGGTTTGAAATACAAAAACCTCATTTCTAGGCCTCAAAACCTAGGGCTTCCTAGATCTCCCACTTCCAATCACTTATAGACCTCATTAAAAGGTCTAACACCATCTCCATGATCATATTAGATAGTACCAAACATAAAAGGTTACCTTGTTAAGACGGATCTCCGGCTGCTATAACCATGCCACCATTTCAATGCTCTTCCACAAGCAATCCTTGACTTCAAATGGTGATCACCTCTCCCATTTACACTCCTCCTGCTTTGTCAAGGTTAGAAACATATGCTACATGTTAATAAGGACCTATTCCATGGGATTCAGAATCCTACATTCATGGAAAGGTCCAAAAATGCATTGCAAACCCTCAAAATCCCTGTTTTCACAGTCAAACAGGCAGTTCCTGAAAAAATGTGATATCTCCCTCAAAATTCACTAAAAAAACTTCAAACCAATTGCAAATAAAATTTAACTCAATCCCCTACCACATACAATTAGTTTTAGATCAAAACAGTTCCGTACAGAGAAATGGTATGGCCTGGAACAATAGATTTGCAGAAAAAATCAGAAAATTCTGTTTTTTATTCAATTTTTGCACCTCTAAACTCCCTCCAATGTACTTGTCCGTACATATCATGCCTTGAACAGGCTTATATAACCTCTCCCTAACTTCTACAACCAATTCTCATTAGTTAGGGATGGTTAAACTTTTAAAAACTAATTAAAAAGGCTTTTCCTGCCTAAATACATAATTCAGAAATTTGAATTTAAAACATTGGTTTAAAGTATTTCTACCTTATTTAATGAACTCCTACCTTATTAATTCACCATGTATGATCTTCTTAGGTTAATTATACTTTCTTACTGGTCTTAGACACCTCTATTTGACTTTGGGGGCACTATTGGCCCAACTTACATCATTTTTGGTCCTAGGGTCCTTACCAGGACCCTCAGGACATTTAACTATTACATCATTTTGAATATTGCAACATGCCATAATTGGTTGTAAGGTGTCCCAATTGACTTTATTTGTTCCATAGGTTCCTTCCTAGGTCATTTTTGTCTTCTTGCTCCAAGGTATTCTCTTAGGTGCTCCTGCACCATCAACACTACATACACATGAACACCAGATTTTTACATGGAAAACCCTAAATAGGGAAAAACCATGGTGAGTGTTAGCTCACAATATAAATGTAGTACTAATACTGAATATCAAATGGTGGTTCACTACCAAAGGGATCATTGCCTAAAAGGTTGGCTCACTACCGGGGGTTGGCTCACTACCGAGGGTGGCTCATTGCCAAGGGTTGAACTGATTATGTAGCATCTACACCATGTTTGAGTTTAGTTCCATTGAAGCGCAATAAAACTCCTCTCCTTTGCTATGCTTTTACACTTCACACTTATCTTCTCATATTCACATCCTCACACTTCAAACATAAATTCATTACATGTATTTATACAATTCATCAACCTTGGAATGTACATCAAGGTCAGCAGTACAATCATCAACCATTGAAACAATCTCCAAGGTCGGCATACATACATACATCAAATTAGGACTGGACCTAAACAAACTTGTGGACTAATTGAATAAAGGAGGAATAATTCACACCTTAGAATAGACTCAATTACATCTTCACATGCTATCACACACTTTTTCAATTCAAGAAATTCATCAGCAAAGAGTGTTAACCATCTAGGTCGGCCAGACAGGTGCAATAATTAAGAACACTCGAACACACACTTCCAAGATCTTCATTACAGCTTGTAGATCAAACACACACCTTCAATGAATTCAATGGACATCCATGAACATCATAGAATCATTTAGAAACCAGTAAAATCAACCGCAACAGATCTCAACCCATTTCACTTGAAGAGAGATCATAGACTGTTCTCAATTAGACACTGTCAAACTCTGCTAATTAGAAAAAAAATTTCTGGAGCTTCAAATCTCATATCCTTTCGAATGAAGATGACTAAGGACCTTGTAAGCTTAAGTCCAAAACTACAAAACCAAATTCTAATCTGTGGAGAAATGCGGAGCAAAACACTTTCTCCCTATCACTCTGCAAACCTTTCTAGGCACAGTCTTCACACTAGTGAATAGAACTTTCTCTACAAAATGATCTGGACCACCAAATTATGGATTTATCATCTTCAAACACCTCTCTAAAATATATCCAAATCCCATACTCTGGTCTTCAACATAGGAAATATGCGGAGCAAAATACTCAGACAGTGTTCTTCAATCAGTCACCAAACAACAATGCCAGAAGATATAGTTGACACAAATAACAACACAAATATATTGACATCAATGACACCACTAATTAACACATACTTGTAACAATCTCTAATAATGTATTTGATAAGGTGATGTTGCAAGACATGGACAAATTTAGGTGTGTACAGCTTCAAGTGAAATATCAATTGTAAAGAATCTAATGAGTGCATGTGAGAGTGTGGATTCCACCTCATGCACCAAGGATAGTAATGTCACACGACGTGTCATTATGTCACCAATAGTAAGCCATCAAATAAAGAAATCTCACCTCATTAGAAATAAAAGTAAAGCATTGAAAGTAAGTAGAAAAACTCTAATCAGAGCCGTTGGAAGGTGTGAAAGAATTGAGGACCTAAATATCCATGAATTGTGGGAATTCTCCGGGACACTCCCACAAAAAAATAAAGTTGTTGTTGAATCCTTGAGATCCCTCATTAAAGAATTTTGGAAAAATAACACAAGGGTCTCTCTTAATGAAAGAGATGTAAGAAGGAGAATTGGTTGTCGAAACTGTGAGCCACATCCAAAGCATTTTTTAGATGTGACTTAAACATAGTTTTTCAAGAAATTTCAAGAGATGTATCCTCAAATCAAAATTAGTCAAAGGTGTTTTGAAATGGTAAAGCCTTTTTATGTTAAAATAAATCACACATGCACAAATTATTTTTTGTAAAGTACATATTGATTTTTCTAATCATTATGATGTTTATAGATATATGTGTAGATTTGCATACTATCGATGTTTTGCAGGAGTGTAATATAAAATGTCCACCTAGATCTTCAAGAGATTTCATATCGAGCATCTTATTTCAAAGAGTGGATGGTTAATTATTCCACAAGAGCTTATGCTTGGATGACACGTGTGATCATTGTGGTGGGTTGCAACATTTGCCAATTTGTGAACATATGGAGAACACACATGCAATTGGAAATGAACTAGTAAGTTCTGGCAAATATAAGATAGTTGCATATAGTCTAAAAGATGGTAAAGAAGCAAAAAGGTCTGATTTGGTCATTGAAAAGATTCTAGTGTATTAGTTTATCTCTATTTTATGAGAGAATATAGGTTACGAGTATGTAAGGCATACCCATGGATCTTGATGGTTGGACTTGCAATTCAAGTTATGCAAGGACATGTTTCCACTTGATTTATGTTTAGAAACAAAAACTTGCATCTTTGAATAGGTGGACATCATGAAACATAGATTTATGTTTAGAAACATAGATTGTACCATGTGGAGGTATTTTGATGGTATTGTCTCATTTCATCATGTTGATGTACTCATTTTAGCTAAATAGTGTAATTGCATTTGCATGCAAGATTTGAGTATGATGGAGGTATGCATAATCCTTATGAAATTGGTTTTGGAAGGAAAGTAAGGTAGGTTTTCATGATTATTTCATGATGATATGATCTTTGGAGTCAATTTGATGATTCTTCATTCACTTGAAGGGTCATGCCATTATGTTTTCTTGAAGGGTCATGCCATTATGTCCTTTGGAGTCAACTTGCTGATTGTTCTCATTTGTCTTGCAGCCCTAAGATTTTGAAGGTTTCTTAGTACCAATGGTGGCACTATTGGCCAAAATATCCTTTATCAATCTTGGGAGCAACTATGGTTCTTCCTGCACCATAGTGATAGGGATTCCTCTAAATATTGTTTCATCATGTTACATTATAGTTTCATTCATGGAAACCATAGTTGCAAATTATACATCAAACTTATATTTGCATCATGAAATCATACAAGGATCTTATTTCAAATTGGCTTTGTCATATCCTATGAGGAGATTAAGACCATAATATCATGATGTTACTATAAGTTTTAATGACAAGGATTCCCTCTTACAAACCCTCATTTGTTCACATTTGGTCCTAACAACTGATAGCAGCGGTAAGGGTAGCCTTAATTGATGCCCTACAACACATTGGATCAAGTGAGAACACCTTTATAGTACTGAATTTTTAACTACTAGAAAGGTGTTGGCAAGAGACACTATATGGATTCATGGTTGTTGTCATTGATGGCAACAAAGGTCATCCCACATATCCGCAAGTCATGATATGTCTCTACCGGAAGTCAGATTGAAGATTGTTGTGGTCCGGTGAACAAGAACAGAGCATGTGGCAAGGTCCGACAGATTGGTCCGGATCTCTCAGAGGAAGTGTCTTGGTGCAGTGCGGATCTGGGGAAGTCAAGAGGACTATCTTGAGTGGTATATTCCAAGGATTTAGCCTCCGGAGTTGGACAAGGAAAAAGATATGAATAGTTGAGTACCGGATTCCTGAGAGACAGTGAAAACAGAGGAAGAACTGACTGACAGAGTATCAGACTACTTTCCGGATGTGTTACAGATGATGATAAAGGTTGCGGAGGCATGAATCATGTTTGGCCGACATAATTGATGATATCTACAAGTATATGCTTGATCCGCATTGCTTGGTGAGCAAGGATTCAGCCGACAGAACTAAGTTTGTAAGAAACTAGACTGTTCCGGATGCCGACTAGAAAGGTGATGAAATTACTTGTGCGGATATATATAGAGGATGGATTTAGTTGTAAAGTGTGAAGTGTGTGAAAGGATATGTGAACAAGTCCAGAGTAGAGCAGAAGTAGCAAGAAAGATCTGGTATGTGAAAGGATAACAGACTAAAGAACAGAGGAAAGATGAAGTGCAGCAGATCAGTATACTGAACCTAACCGGAACTGAACTCCAGCATATGCAGATGCTTCCAATCAGTTCAAGACTGTGATTCTTATCACTTTGTAAGACAGTGTGTCTTCTTGTAGGCAGTGAGCCTCTTGTGAGCAGTGTGCTCGGGCAGTGAGCCCTAATTGGCAAGTGCCATTTTTGTAATTTCCTATTCTTCTAACAGAGAATAATTCTTGGGTTAATCACCCCGTGGTTTTCTCCCTTAACAGGGTTTCCACGTCAAAAATACTGTGTCATGTGTTTCTTATTTCATGGTTAATGTTTTGTGTTTGATTTTATGCTGCTTCAATTAAAAGGAAAGTTCAATAAGGGAAATAATTAGGATAACTGATTCACCCCCCCCTCTCAGTTATCAACAATTGGTATCAGAGCCAAGTTCCTCCTAATAGAGCCTAACAGCTTGAGGAAGATCTGGGATTTCAAATGGATGCATATGGTTTAAAGGAGCAACTCAAGACTGCCCTTGAGGATCTTGAACAGTCAAATTCTGAAGTCAGTGAATTAAGAGAAAGACTCAAACAGGCTGATGAATTCATGAGGGAATTAAAAGACAAATTAAGTCTCTCTATGAAAAAGAGAAAGGAGCTGCTCCAACAGTTGGCAAGACAAAGTGAAGAAAGCAATACAAATGAAGAATTGACTGAGCAAACCAAGTTATGTGAAAAATTATCAAAAGAAGTCATTATGTTGAGACATGAAATGGAATCAGGAACTATAAAGTTCACTCAAGAGATTGAAGAAAAAAGAAAGGCTGAAGACAATCTAAGACAATCTCTTAAGGAAAAATCAGAAGAATGCCACCAGATGGACAGGATTATCAGACATCTTGAATCTGATCTTGAAGATGCCAAAGATAATGAAGAAAAACTTGAGGATCAAATTACCTCTCTCAAAAGAGATCTTCAAACAGCAAATGAATATAAAGAGAAATTCAAGATAAGTTCTGCTCAACTTGAAGTTCTTCTTGGAAGTCAAAAGAGGACTGATGACAAGTATGGTTTGGGATATGAGAAAGGAGAAAGCTCCGGATCCGGTCAGAGGAATCTTGGATCAGAAAATCCAAGGAGCAGGCCTAGAAGACCTCCGGTAAGACAGCCAAATGCTCAAAAATATCCATCCTTCAATGGATACTGCCACAGCTGCAACCATTTTGGTCACAAAGCTAATCAGTGCAGAATGAGAATGAATCAGATTAATTCATCCTTCTCCGGACAGTGCTTCAACTGCAAAAGGTATGGACACAAATCCCATGAATGCAGAATTATGCAAGTAAACAAATCATTCAAAGGTAGATGCTTTACATGCAATAGAGTAGGTCATATGGCTAATCAATGCAGATCAAGGGGATATCAGTTAAATATGCAAAGAAATGTTATTTGCCAAATCTGCAATAGGTCCGGTCATAATGCTAAAGTCTGCAGAAACAAGAATCAGGACAAAAGAGGTCCGGTGTATGATCAGAATCAAGACAAGGGTAAACAAAAGATGAATGCGGATGAAGTTAGGAATCAGATGAGCAAGATTTGGGTGAAGAAAAGCTCAGAGAATGCAGAGGTTGGATCCGCACCAGATTCTGGTGCTGATATTTCTTCCGGAAATTAAAAAGTGAGCTCAGGCTCAGGGGGAGACTCAAAGAAGATTCTGTTCCCCCAGCCAAACAAGTTGTGCCGGATGTGGCACAAGATGCGGATTAAAGGGTTTGTAGATATAAGTCCTGAGATGCTTCAGTCAAGTTTTCAGAGGTCCGCATGGAGTTATGAAGAAGCTGTGTTCGATTAAGTTAGACCTGTTCAGGGAGGTGCTCCGGTATGATAAAGGATTACAAAAAGGTCCGGAGAGATCCGAAAGTGCACGATCTTGTCTTGCGGATTGGACAGAGTGTTTGGGATGTTCTTGTAATATGTTACCTAGATTTATTCATGATTTAAAGATCCGGATGATATTCAGTGATCAAGACTAATCCGGGATACTCCAAGCTGTCCAGACATGGTTAACCGGAATAATGCAGGTGAAGCATTTATTGCAGACAGATATTAGGGTTTGCGGAGCAATATAAGGGATTTCTCAAAAGTTATCTGCTCATTCTACACTTGAGAAGAAGCGAATAGTGGAACTCTGCAACAAGGTTCATCAAGCACACCAAGGATCTCCTGCCGAAGCTATTGCATAAAGAAATCAATCCAACCACTCCGTGCAAACCAAAGGCGCATAAGGTATTCTTCGTTTTTCATTGCCTCACTGCAAATCTTTGAAGAATGGCTACTCCAAACATAGTTAAGATCTCTGATAGACCTCGCCCCTCATTCAAGAAACATCCCTACAAATCATTGGAGGTAGATCCACTAGGAGCCTTCTCTAGTGTTCCCCACGGAGTCTTACATACTGAAGATATTAGGGTTTACATACACGCAAACATTGAGGAATTTGGGGAATTCAAATTAAGAGACCTCTATCACAAGCAACTGATAGACAATGCGTTTGAGCTCAAACCAGAGTATAAGGGTATCCAGAAGAAACAATTTGAGCAATTCATTCATTTCCCTAGCTTTGAAGAAGATGAATGGGTCCGGTATGTACTGAGCAGGATGCATGACAACTTCCTTTGGCTAGATAGACCCTGTAAGATCACAAAAGAAGCAATTAGAGCAGTAACTGGTCTATACTCTTCCGGGGGGGTACCTATCCTCAAATCTGTCAAGAACAACGTTGTAACTGAGGCCACCGGATCAAAATATGATAAGAGGGCAATGACCATTGAAGATATTTCGGATCCGGATATCAAATATGCATCAATGATAATAGGATACAAGATCTATCACTCCAGCAGGGAGAATTCTGTATCCGGAACTGCAATATACACAGCATATGAAATGCTAAGAAAGAATGCAGATTATGATCTTTGTGAACTACTACTAAGCCAATTAATGGAAAATGTACAGAAAATCAAGAAAGACAAGAAGAACTCCTTTAAGTATGGTACTCTCATTGTATGTCTATTCTTTTACTTCATGAATGAGCTACCCGGAACAAGTGGATGGGTATGGCAGAATGACAAACCTGTTGCAGTCCAGATAAGAGACTATTTGCATGGACTTGGGGATGCAAAAGCGAGAAATACAGCTCTATGGGGATACTTCAAAAACTTTCAGAGCATGATGCAAGCAAGAGAGAGAATTCCCCAGTCTCTCATTGAGAAATACAAGGACTCAGTATGCTTTATGGTTGACACTGATCAGTGCCTAATGGAGGCAGTGGAGCCAAGGACTGTCTGGATCATGCCCATGGGGTATGAAGTTGATGAACAGATAGTAGAGCTGCATGTTCAACACATGCTAAGTCAGCCCAAAGATCCTAAGGCAGAAAGGTTTGGAACCTTTGAGGAGCTGAGTGTGAAATTACATGTAGAACTCAGGGAACCTGAGATTAAGAGAAAAGTGAGAAAAGAAGTAGAGCACATTGCTCAAGGCCTAGGCATCTCAAAAGAGGCACTTGATGCCAGCCGGGAAAAGAGGAGAAAGGCCGAGGAAGAAGAGAAAAGCAAAGAAAGTGCTCCGGTTGGAGCTCCCACCCGGACCAGATCAACAAAGAGATCTGCACCTCCTTCAACCAAAAGTTCAAAACCGGAAGTCCAGGCATCCGGTAAGAGATCAAAGGCAAAAGCCACAAGGGCTTATGGAAGCCAAAAGGATGAAGAGGAAACAGAATCAGATGAGGGAGTAAGAGAAGTAAAGAAACAGAAAAAGAAAGGATCCAGTAAGCCCTCCACAGGACAAGACAAGGAGGAAATGGCAGAGGTAACTGTTGAAAAGCCCACTCTGTCACTAGAGAGCATAATCAAGTCGGTCACGGTGGATGGAAACCTTCAACCAATGACTGAATCCTATGATGACTTCAGTGAGGCAGACCAAAAGACTCTGCAGGAGGCCACAGTGAAATATCTTAACATATATAATAAGGCTTTCATTGAAATAATATCTCTTATTCCTAAAAGCCTAGAAAAGGAAATGGAAGTGAGGAAAAATAATGCTCATGCTAAAGATCTTGAGATCCGGGAGCAGATAGCTATTCAGCTATATCCTCAAATTGATCCCAAGACAATGAACATGATCTTCAAGGACTGCAAAGATGAGTTTAGAAGTAAAGCCAGGATGAATCAGCTCATGCTTGGTGAGACTGACAAAGTGGCACAAGAGACAGAAGAGATCCTCCGGAAGGCCTTCAAAAGGTTCAATCTTCCTGTTGTAGAGGACTTAGGTGCAGAAACAGCTGCCGATTTGGAATCTTCTGTTCCGGAAGAAGTGAGCCCTGAACAGACAAGTGAGGACTTGGGACCCTCTGCCCCAGAAGAAGTGGCCCATGAACAAGCAAGCATCTCTCCTCCGGTTTCCCCTACAGTCTCCGGATCCAAAGAAGAAGAGCAATTGCAGGAGAAGGAAGCAGTGGTGACAGACAAAGAGGTTGACAGTTCTAAGACTGCAGAAGAAAAGAAACATCTGTCTCCGGCAAGAGACACTGCACAAACTGTTCAACAATTTTTGAGCAAAGAAACTCTAGAGATTGATGAACCGGAGCTTCTAAAAGGTCCATTTGATTTTGACTCTCTCTCTCCGGTACAAACAATGAAGATAGCTTCATTTGCAAATGCCAAGGCAAATGAAAAGCTCCTGAAGTCTCATATGGAAGACTGTGAGTTGATAGAGGCTGCTTCCGGAGTACTTGTAAAGATCATGCCATCAATCCAGATAGATCCGACAGCCTCCACTTCCGGTAATCTAAAAACCTTAGTCAGCAGTATTGATACACATTTTAATTCTCTAGAAAAATCAGCTGAAGAAAAGGTCCGGAAGGAATTTTTGGATAAGAGATTTTCTGAAATATTAGAATTAATCTCTAAGGATAGGAAGATTGTAAGCATTGGAATAAAGAGCTTAGAAAATGCTCTTAAGGATGGCGGTGACATCTACAAATTTTGTATATCTTGGTCAAAGGCAACAGCAGCAATTGACAAGAAAATAAAAGAGGAACAGGACAAGCTTCAAAGCTTATCTCAAAGTTTTGATCCTCTCTCTTCCTCTATAATAAATCAAGAATGTCAGACTATTGCAGTCTTGAATGAAATAAAGAATCTTGAGAAGGAGAGGAAGAACATTACCAACCGGATGGGAGAACTTAGAAGGATTATAGTCCCTAAGTTGGAAACTATGCATGAGGCCATCAGTGATGCCCAGACCACCGCCCATACAAAAGATCCGACAGATCTCAGGCGGGCAGAAGCTTTTGCATTTTTGTTGAGTGGTCACATTTCAATCTTGGACAGAATGAAGCTAAGTTGGGCTACTGAAATGGTTCAACTGCAGACATCCTTTGCAGACATTTTGCAGTATATGTGAGTATGTAAATATGCGGCTATATATAGAAAATTTTTGAAAATTTTGGTGTGCGGACCCTACCCTTTGCCATTGATGTCAAAGGGGGAGTGAGGAGCAGTGAAAAATGAGGAATCCAACTCAGGGGGAGTTCCGGAAATTGTATATAAAGACAGAGCATCAGCAAAGGGGGAGCATAGTGTAAACACTTAGTCATTTTTCACTAAGTGTTGCCATCAATGCCAAAGGGGGAGATTGTTGGCAAGAGACACTATATGGATTCATGGTTGTTGTCATTGATGGCAACAAAGGTCATCCCACATATCCGCAAGTCATGATATGTCTCTACCGGAAGTCAGATTGAAGATTGTTGTGGTCCGGTGAACAAGAACAGAGCATGTGGCAAGGTCCGACAGATTGGTCCGGATCTCTCAGAGGAAGTGTCTTGGTGCAGTGCGGATCTGGGGAAGTCAAGAGGACTATCTTGAGTGGTATATTCCAAGGATTTAGCCTCCGGAGTTGGACAAGGAAAAAGATATGAATAGTTGAGTACCGGATTCCTGAGAGACAGTGAAAACAGAGGAAGAACTGACTGACAGAGTATCAGACTACTTTCCGGATGTGTTACAGATGATGATAAAGGTTGCGGAGGCATGAATCATGTTTGGCCGACATAATTGATGATATCTACAAGTATATGCTTGATCCGCATTGCTTGGTGAGCAAGGATTCAGCCGACAGAACTAAGTTTGTAAGAAACTAGACTGTTCCGGATGCCGACTAGAAAGGTGATGAAATTACTTGTGCGGATATATATAGAGGATGGATTTAGTTGTAAAGTGTGAAGTGTGTGAAAGGATATGCGAACAAGTCCAGAGTAGAGCAGAAGTAGCAAGAAAGATCCGGTATGTGAAAGGATAACAGACTAAAGAACAGAGGAAAGATGAAGTGCAGCAGATCAGTATACTGAACCTAACCGGAACTGAACTCCAGCATATGCAGATGCTTCCAATCAGTTCAAGACTGTGATTCTTATCACTTTGTAAGACAGTGTGTCTTCTTGTAGGCAGTGAGCCTCTTGTGAGCAGTGTGCTCGGGCAGTGAGCCCTAATTGGCAAGTGCCATTTTTGTAATTTCCTATTCTTCTAACAGAGAATAATTCTTGGGTTAATCACCCCGTGGTTTTCTCCCTTAACAGGGTTTCCACGTCAAAAATACTGTGTCATGTGTTTCTTATTTCATGGTTAATGTTTTGTGTTTGATTTTATGCTGCTTCAATTAAAAGGAAAGTTCAATAAGGGAAATAATTAGGATAACTGATTCACCCCCCCCTCTCAGTTATCAACAAAAGGTGCTGGGATTGAATTTTTACATTCAACATCTCCTGGGGCCAAACAAGTAGTGTGAACACATTCAAGTGGGTGGGTAAATGCTAGGGGAGATGAATTTTTGGTGATGAAGCCTCCTAGTTGTTCTCAGCTACATTGGATGGAGACAGTCTCTTAAGAGCCCTACAACAAAAAAAGTGTCAAAATTTGGATCGACTATTCTGTCAAACCATGACACCTAGGATCATATTCTTTAAATGTATAGGCGGATGTTAGGTCCACCTATAAATACCTACCTCAATTTTTTTTAAATTTTTTTTATTGCCAGTGGTGGAAAGGAACACATTGTTCCAAAATGCTTCAGTTTCATGCAGTGGAAAGGTGCTAGGAATGAAATTTTGCATTCCACACGAGGCCCAACGGACTATGCCAACACATTAGAGTGGGTGGGTAAACACTAGGGGAGGTATTTTTTCATGTGCCAAGTGCCCCAAATGTTCCGGGTTGCAGGCTACCAACAAAGTCGCTTGAGATCCCTGAGAGTAAAAAACTACCAAACTTTGACAAAGCGGTTCTTGGAATTCATGGTACCTGGGAATGTTTTATTCATACCTATAAGTTCATGTGGGGTCTATCCACTATAACCTCTCAGTTTTTGTCAACTCCAATCCATTTGACCATGCCAAAATTAAACTCATTCTTGCAAAATGCTTTAGTGGCATTCAACACAACCTTGCTAGAAGCCACATTTTTTATTTTGCTCATCATGGGGCCCAACAAAATGTGCCAAAACATCAAGGTGGGTGGGAAAATTCTTAGTGAGGTCTCTTTTTGTGCGCCAAGTGCCCCCAATGTTCCAGGATGTAGGCTACAAACAAAGTCCATAAACGTGACTTTGTCGGTAGCCTACAGCTCAAAATGTCTGGGGCACTTGGTGAAGGAAAAGATACCTCCCCTAGTGTTTAACCACCCACCTCAACATGTTGGCATAGTCCGTTGGGCCCCATGATGAGAAAAATAGAAAATATGGCTCCTGGCAAGGTTGTGTTGAACGTCACTAAAGCATTTTGCAAGAATGCATTTAATTTTGACATGGTCAAATGGTCTAGAGTTAAAAAAAATGAGAGAAGTTATTGTGGATAGACCCCACATGCACCTATAGGTCTAAACAGAATATTCCTAGGTGCCACGAATTGAGAACCACTCTGTCAAAGTTTGTCAGTTTTTGGCTCTTAGGGATCTCAAGTGACTTTGTCGGTAGCCTGTAGCCTAGAATGTTTGGGGCACTTGATACATGAAAAGGGGCCTCCCCTAGAATTTATCCACCCACCTCAACATGTTGGTGTAGTCCGTTGGGCCCCATGACAAGCAGAACAAAAATGTGGCTCCTATCAAGGTTGTGTTGAATGCCATTGGAGCATTTTGCAAGAATGCATTTAATTTCAGCATGATCAAATGGATTGGAGTTGACAAAAACTAAGAGAGGTTATTGTGGAAATACCACACATGCACTTGTAGGTTTGAACAAAACATTCCCAGGTGTCACAAATTTTGAGAATCGCTCCATCAAAGTTTGGTATTTTTTTGCTCTTAGGGATCTCAAGTGACTTTGCCAGTAGCCTATAGCCTGGAACATCTGGGGCACTTGGTGCATGAAACAAAACCTCCCCTAGCATTTACCTACCCACCCTGATGTGTTGTCACATTTTGTTGGGCCCCACGAGGTGTAGAATGCAAAATTTCACTCGTAGAACCTTTCCACTGCATGAAACTAAAGCATTTTGGAACAATGTGTTCCTTGTCACCACAGGCAAACAAAATTAATTTAAAAAATACCAATGTAGGTATTTGTAGGTGGACATAACATCCACCTATACATGTAAAGAAGATGTTCCTAGGTGTCACGGTTTGATGAAACAACCGGTCCAAATTTTGACACTTTTTTTTGTCTTAGGGCTCTTAAGAGACTATCTTCATCCAATGTAGTTGAGAACGACTAGGAGGCTTCACCACCAAAAAGACACCTCCCCTAGCATTTACCTTCCCACTCAAATGTGTTGGTGTTGTCTGTTTGGCTCTAGAAGATGTCGAATGCAAAAATTTAGTCCTAGCACCTTTCTATTAGATGAAACTAAACTAAAAGCTATGTTGTAATCTCCATTTTAGGTGCTTCCTCTACTCTCCTTAGGTTGATCCAATGTGTTGTAGGGCATTAATCAAAGGTTCAAATAGTCTTGAAGATGATGAACCCATTCCAATCCATGTTAGCACAAGAAAAATGTAAAAGATATGATCATGTTAGCACAAGAAAAATGTAGTAATGGGATAGATAACATCATCTAAAACAACAAAATATAATATTGCAAGCACATGTATCTAGCATTTAAGTAGATAAAACATAATAGAAAAACACACCTTAAATAATGTGCTACAAAAATACATGAAATGGTTATCAAACTAGGGTTTATGATGATTTTTGGAAAAAAATGGAAGCATTTGCTATTGTTTTGATTGTTGCAGAGATGGTAGATGTTTTAAAATGGGTTAAATTTCATTTTTTTAGATTGTGATAGCCCTAAGATTGTAGCATGCAAAATTGTGACAGTCATAAGATTGTAGCAGCAACAAGAAGATGTCTTATTTATAAGCAAAGACCTTGGTTTTTATCAATGGTGTTCTCCCTATGTGTTAAAGTACATTGGTCATTAATGTAGGTGCATAGAATGTGGGTAAGAATTCTATATTTTGTTTCAAATTATAAAAGGAATAGGCATAAAGAACAAGATTGCAAATTACAAGTTCCATGAATAATTTGTATAAAAATAACCATTATTATTTTATGTACAAAATGAATGCCACCACTAATAAAATAACCACTCACCTAAGTCAATGCATGTTTTGGGGTGTTGTATCACATGTATACTTTTTAAGTACATATACAACTTGTAGTGGTTTATTATCATATGTTGTAAGCTATGTATGTGAAGATGAAAACATAGTTTATCCATTTGCATGAGAAAATAAAGGATATAACATGTATTGATCATATGAGAAACACTACTGCATATTCTTAAGTGTTGTAAATATGCATCTTCTTATTTCATCATGTTGTGCTTCATTGTAGCATGAATCATTTGTTGTAAGCATGTACAATTATAACATATTATACACATCACAAATGAAGGAATGTTATGCACATCACAAATGAAGGAATGTAATGATTGCAAGATGTGCACAAAATGGATTTTTTGATAAGGATTGAAAGAAAATTTCAAGAAAATACAATTGGTAGGTGTAAATCTAAATTACACAACCTTATCCAACATCCTCCTTGCATATGTGAAAATGGGATCTTTGGAATAGGGTATAAACAACTATAAAAGCATAAAGGATATACGAATTTTGTCAGATGTTGTATTTGCAGTTGTCCTTGTAGACATGTATGCAAAGTGTGGAAGAATAGAGAAGGCATGTAAATAGTTTGGCATGACACCTCAAAGATATGCCATTTCATGGAATGTAATGATTGTGTTAGGAAAAGTGTCTCAACCTTGCAACTACAAACGGTTACTATTCTTCCCAATTTTGGTCTTTTCGAATACCCTTTATCTTGAAGAATGGTCTAGAACTTTCAAACTTTCCAAAAGGGCTAAAAATGGAGGGACTTACTATTTTTAGTAACTCTACATTTAACCTCAGATTGACCCAAAATTTTTCCCAAAAGGTGCGTAACTGCTAAGTAAACATCTTGAGTGAGTTTCAACTCAAGATCATATCTGCATTGCGAGATATTAAAGTTTCTATTTTTTGAAACTGTAAAAAAAAGTTTTGAACTCAGTTTTGAGGCACTTAAAGGTCCCTAAAAGCCCTAAAAGTTGTCATAACTAACAAATTGGGTTATATCTTGATATATCGCTTCACAAGATTTCCAATGCATTAAATAGTTCATCAATCAGACAACTAGAACAAAAGTTATGACCTCCGAAAGTTGGACCTCCTATTTTTGGGAAATGTGAAAACATGTTGGACACTTAAAAGAGTTGTAAAGAGGAGAGTTACACATGTTGGTGTGTGATTTGGAACATCATAAGGCATCTTTGATTGGAGATAATTTGGGTGCCACTTTTGGGTGGTTTTGTCTCATGGTTTTGTAATTACCGTTGTCATTTTACTATATTGTATCTCCTATATATCAGGAGCTTGAGATGGATATTTTGTGTAAGAGTCTTATGGATGTTGAGTTATCTTTGGATCTCTAGTTGGTTATACTCCTGTGAAAGCTTGCTCTGCAATTATATTGTAAACTTCTTGATTCTTGAATAATATATTGGGCGGCTTTGGAGTGTGGGGTTTTTTACTTGAAAGGGTTTTCCCCATGTATATCTTGTGTTGTGAGTTTTGTATTTACATTTGGATGTTGTTATTACCTTTTTGTTAATGTGCATCTTAATCTATAACTATAAAGGTTAAAATTTTCATAAATCTTTCCTCAGTAGATCAGTTTAGAAAGCATTTTTGCATACCTTGCTTCCTTTCAATTGGTATCAGAGCCTGACCACCTTTGGTTCTAGTTGTTGGGTAGAGGGTTTTTTGAGGTGATCTTCATTTGAGTGGGACCTTGTGTAGAAGATTTTGAAATCTTTTTTGCAAGAAAGAGATGGTGAGCACATCTAGGAGGTTTGATATAGATAAGTTCAATGGAGGCAACTTTGAGTTGTGGAAACTCAAGATGAGGACTTATTGGTGGATAGAGATCTATGGCTCACAGTATCTAGAACCATGCCATTGGGTATGAAACAAGAAGATTGGGATCTGATGGATCAGAAGGCTAAGATTTTGATAAGACTCTATTTGGCTAATTCAGTGCTCTTCAATATCCATAGAGAGAAGATTGCAAAAGATCTTTGGAAGGAGCTTGGAGATGTTTATCAGGCTAAATCCCTAGTGAATAAGTTATTCCTGCAAAAGAAATTGTATTCTCTGAGGATGGAAGATGGAGGATCTATCATTAATCACCTAAATACATTTAATATGCTTGTTGCCCAGCTGACCTTTGTTGGTGTGAAGATGGAGGAGGAGGATCGATGTATGACATTACCTTGTTCCTTATCAGATTCATGGGATCACCTTGTTATAGCCATTGGGAGTACCACTACCACCTTCAAGATGGTTGAAGTGGTTTCTTCATTGTTTGAAGAGATGTGGAGAAAGTCTTCTGAATTAGCTACGGAGGCTCTTGCGGTTCATGGTAGATCTAAAGAGAAGGGAAAGAAAAAGGATAAGAAGAAGGAAGAAAAAGGAAGATCCAAATCCCATTTGAGATCTAAGTCTCCCAAAAAGTCCAAGTCTCTATGTTGGAACTGCGGCAAACCTGGTCACTTCTGCAAGGAGTACAAGGAGGAGAAAAAGAAAAAGAAGAACTATGATTTGGATCCTAACAAGTCTTCTCAGGATGAAGGAGAAGCATTTGTCATTGCCTTGGCAATGCATACATGTCTGAGGATGTGTGGCTTATTGGCTCTGGTGCATATTTTCACATGACCTTGCATCGGGGTTGGTTTTCGAAGTATGAAGAATACGATGGTGAAAAGGTGTACTTGGGTGATGATTCTCACTTGAAGATTGTTGGTCATGGAAGAGTCTTGATTTGATTTGCTAATGGATGAGTGAAGGGAATCAATGGTGTTTTGCATATCCTTGGTTTGGCATGGAACCTTCTTTCTATAAGTAAGTTGAATGATGTGGGTGTGCAGGTTATTTTCTTGAATGGAGGATGCAAGATGACAAGAGGATCTATGGTGTTGGATAAGGATGTTCAGATTGGCACTTTGTTTCATCTTGATGCATGTGTAGTTTACTGCAATAGTGCCTTTGTTTC
Organism: Cunninghamia lanceolata; assembly: GCA_027924645.1. NCBI lineage: Eukaryota > Viridiplantae > Streptophyta > Pinopsida > Cupressales > Cupressaceae > Cunninghamia > Cunninghamia lanceolata. Next base: position 2,697,655 of record BSBN01001291.1, on the reverse strand, counting down.
AAAGAAGAGAGCTTCAGAGTCTTCATCCTCACCATTGGAACCAATAGCAAAGAGGACTATTGCATCTATTTCTGATGGTCGTGCTTTTTGGATACCTAAGGGTTCTCATTCTATGGAGATGAAACTTCTAGCTGAGAAGATAATGTTATGGCACCAAAGGCTTGGTCACATTGGTGAAAAGGGTTTGAGCACCCTGGAAAATAAAAACCTCATTGAGGGTATGAATGTTGTAATCTTGAGTTCAATTTTTGTGAACATTACATCTATGATAAACAAAACCATGTTCAGTGTTATTCCAATTCTCACAAATCTTCTAAGGTGTTGGACTTGATTCATTTGGATGTGTTTGGTCCAGTTAATGTTCCTTCGATTTCAAAATCTGTTTACTTTGTTTCATTCATTGATGATTATAGTAGGACATGGGTATATTTCCTTAGAAGTAAATATGAAGTCTTTAATATATTCAAAGAGTTTAAAGCTCTTGTAGAGAATCAAAAGGATAGAAAGATTAAGTGTTTGAGGATTGACAATGGTGGTGAGTTTTGTTCAACAAACTTTGACAAGTTCTATAAAGAACAGGGGATTGAGCGGCACAAGACAACTCCATATACCGCTCAATAGAATGGAGTTATAGAGATGATGAATAGAACGTTGATGGATAGGGCAAGGAGTATGCTAAGTGGAGCTGGCCTTGAACAAAAGTTATAGGCTGAAGCTATTGCTACTTCTTGTTACTTGGTTAACAGATCTCCTACATAAGTGCTCATTGATAAGAAACCTATGGAGGCATGGTTTGGTAAAAAGCCTTCATTAAGACACATTTGAGTATTTGGTTGTGAGGCCTATGCACATGTGCCAAAGGAGAAGAGGTCTAAGTTGGAGAACAAGGCTGTGAAGTGTATCTTCATCAGTTATGACATCGATGTGAAAGGGTACAAGCTTTGAGATCTAGTGGTTGAGAGAGTTTTGTATAGCAGAAGTGTGATCTTTAGAGAGCTCAATCCTTCTTCTATTGTCTTACAGCCAGAGAAAGAAGATAAGAAAGAGGATTTGGTTCAACTTCCTTCCACCCCTGAGAAAGTTGAACCAAAAACACCTATTGGACCTGATAATGAGGAGAGCTCCAGTAGCTCTAAAAGTTTAGAAGAAGATGAAGAACCTTAACCTCAATCTTTGAAGGGTCCACATGGATAAGGCAACAACCTAATAGGTTTGGTTATTTATTGCATGATTCCAGTTGCATTTTTTCTTTGATTCTAACACTGATGAGCCTAGAACTGTGAAAGAGATGATGGGTATGAAAGATGCAGGTTCCTAAAAGGAGGCCATGGAAGACGAAATGACTTCTTTGGAAAAGAATAATACTTGGGACCTGGTGCCTTTTCCTGAAGGATGAAAACTTGTTGGATGCCAATGGGTGTTCAAAAAGAAATTTGGTGTAGATGGCAGTGTTGAGAAATATAAGGCTAGATTGGCTACAAAGGGGTATTCTCAGGTGGAGGGAATTGACTATGGTGAGATTTTCTATCCCATTGCAAAGATGACATCTATTAAGTTCCTATTATCTCTTGTAGCAATGTATGATCTAGAAGTGGAACAGATGGATGTGAAGATAACATTCCTTAATGGTGACTTGGAAGAGGAAATCCATATGTCACAGCCAAAGCACTACATGGTGAAAGGTAAAAAAAATTTGGTTTGCAAGTTGAAAAAGTCTTTGTATTGTTTGAAATAGTCTCCTAGGATTTAGTACCAGAAGTTTGATGCCTTTGTGTTGAGTATTAGATTTTTGAGATCGAAATCAGATCATTATGTTTATTACAAGTTTGATAATGATCACATTCTCATTATTGCATTGTATGTCAATGATATGTTACTCATTGGGAATGATAAAAGTTTGATTTCTGATTTGAAGTCTCAGTTGTTAGCACAGTTTGAGATGAAAAATATAAGGACAACTCGCTACATTCTAGGAATGGAGATCAGAAGAGATAGAGCAAACAAAAAACTTTAGTTAGGCCAGAGTAAGTATGTTAACACTATGTTGGAGAGATTCAGCATGGTAGATTGTAGACCTTTGACTGTTCCTGTTACGATGTGGACAAAGTTATCTATTATAGATTGTCCAAAGTCTCCTTTTGATGTGGAGGATATGAGTAGAGTTCCTTATGCCATTGTAGTTGGTAGTTTGATGTATGCGATGGTTTGTACTAAACCATACATTTACCAAGCAATGGGAGTCCTTAGTCGATTTATGGCTAATCCTGGACGGGTACATTGGGATGCAGTGAAGAGAGTGTTTAGATATTTGTGGGGTACTTTCAAGTATTCCTTATGTTATCATGGTTATCCTATAGGACCTCAGTATTTACTTTGTATTCAAGGATTTGTGGATTTAGATTGGGTAGGTGACATTGATAGCAGGAGATCCACCAGTGCTTATGTGTTCACTATGTTTGGTGGTGCTATTAGTTGGATCAGTAAGTCACAACCTATGGTCACTTTGTCCACTACTGAAGCTGAGTACATGGTAGCAACTCATGCTTGTAAAGAAGTCATTTGGCTTAAGAGATTGTGTTCTAATGTTGGGTTTGATGCAGGGAAGATTACTATTTGTTCTTACAGTCAAAGTGCCATATGTTTGGCAAAGAATCCTACTTTCCACATGAGGACTAAGCATATTGATGTCCAGTACCATTTTGTTCATGACATGGTAGATGATGGGAGGATAAACTTGGAGAAAGTTGACACTTTGATGAATGTTGCAGATTCCTTGACAAAACCTGTGACCACAAAGAAGTTTAGATGGTGTTTAGAGTCTATGGGCCTCTCAGCCCCTAGCAATTAAATCATGGTGTTGATACTCCCTTTGTTCTTGCAAGGTGTTCGACAAGTGGGAGAATGTTAGGAAAAGTGTCTCAACCTTGTAACTACGAAAGGTTACTATTCTTCCTAGTTTTGGTCTTTTCAAATACCCTTTATCTTGAAGAATGGTCTAGAACTTTCAAAGTTTCTAAAAGGGCTAAAAATGGTAGGACTTACTATTTTAGTAACTATACATTTGACCTTGGATTGACTTGAAATTTTTCCCAAAAGGTGTGTAATTGCTAAGTAAACATCTCAAGTGATTTTTGACTCAAGATCATTTCCGGATAGCAAGATATTAAAGTTTATGTTTTTGAAACTGTCAAAAAAAGTTTTGAACTTAGTTTTGACGCACTTAGAGGTCCCTAAATGCCCTAAAAGTTGTCCTAACCAACAAAGTGGGTTATAGATTATAGATCTCTTCATGATATTTCCAACTTATTAAATGATTCATCAATCGAACACTTGGATCAAAAGTTATGACCTCCGGAAGTTGGACCTCCTGTTTTTGGGAAATGTGAAAATGTGTTGGACACTTAAAAGAGATGTAAAGGGGAAAGTTTCACATGTTGATGTGTGATTTGGCACATCATAAGGTATCTTTGATTGGAGATAATTTGGGCACCACTTTTGGGTGGTTTTGGCTCATGGTTTTGTAATTGCCGTTGACGGTTTACTGTATTGTATCTCCTATATATCAGGAGCTTGAGATGGAGATTGTGTGTAAGAGTCTTATAGATGTTGAGTTATTTATAGATCTTTGGTTGGTGATACTCCTATGAAAGCTTGCTCTGCAAGTATATTGTAATCTTCTTGATTCCTGAATAATATATTGGGTGGCTTTGGAGTGTGGGGTTTTTTACCTGAGAGGGTTTTCCCCATGTATATCTTCTATTGTGAGTTTTGTATTTGCATTTGGATGTTGGTATTACCTTTCTATTAATGTGCATCTTAATTTGTAACTGTAAAAGTTAAAATTTGAATAAATCTTTCCTCAGTAGATCAGTGTAGGAAGCATTTCCGCATACCTTACTTCCTTTCAGATTGCATGATATACAGAAAATGGATTTTTTGAAAAGGCTTTATAAAATTTCAATCAAATGCAATTGGAACATGTAAAACCAAATTCCATAACCTTTGTAAGCATCCCCTCTGCCTGTACCAAATTAGGATAAAGGAATTTTGATAAATGTAGTTGCAACTACTGTAGGAGACATGTATGGAAAGTTTGGAAGCATAGACAAGGCACATGAACTATTTGAAATGATGCCTCAAAGAAATGTTGTCTGATGGAGTACAATAATTGCAAGATACGCACAAAATGAATTTTTTCAAAAAGGCTTTAGAAAATTTCAAGCAAATGCAATTGGTGGGTGTAAAGATAAATTCCACAACCTTAGCCAGCATCCTCCTTGTTTATGCCCATATGGGATCTTCAGAACAAGGCATGAACATCCATCAAAGCATAAAGGATATGAGAATTTCATCAGATGTTGTAGTTGCAACTGTCCTATGAGACATGTATGCAAAGTGATGAAGCATAGACAAGGCAGGTGAACTATTTTACATGATGCCTCAAAGAAATGCTATCTCATGGAATGCAATGATTGCAAGATATGCACAAAATGGTTTTTTTGATAAGGCTTTAGAAACTTTCAATAAAATGCAATTGGCAGGTGTAAAGCCGAATTCCACAAACTTAGCCAGCATCCTCCTTGTCTATACCCAAATGGGATATTTGGAACAGGGTATGGACATCCATCAAAGCATAAAGGATATGGGAATTTTGATAGATGTTGTAGTTGCAACTACCCTAAGAGACATGTATGCAAAGTGTGGAAGCATAGACAAGGCACATGAACTATTTGACATGATACGTCAAAGAAATGTTGTCTGATGGAATGTAATGATTGCAAGATATGTACAAAATAGATTTTTTCAAAAAGGATTTAGAAACTTTCAAGCAAATGCAATTAGCACGTGTAAAATCAAATTCCACAACCTTATCCAACATCCTCCTTGCCTATGCCAAAAAGGGATCTTCGGAATAGGGTGTGGACAACCATCAAATTGTAAAGGATATAGGAATTTTATCACATGTTGTATTTGAAGTTGCCCTTGTAGACATGTATGCAAGGTGTGGAAGCATAGACAAGGCATGTGAACTATTTGACATGATACCTCAAAGAAATGCATAGTCTCATGGAATGCAATGATTGCAAGATATGCACAAAATGCATTTTTTGAAAAGGATTTATAAACTTTCAAGAAAATACAATTGGCACATGTAAAACTAAATTCATGTAACCATAATTGATCATCATATTATATTTAATGTAAACTGTCATATACATAATGTCATGAACATAACATATAGTCTATATATAAAGCCATATAGGCATGTACAAACAAATCCATACAAGCATATACAAAGATATACATCAGTAACATACAAAAGTATGTATACAAAGCTATCTAGGCATACAAAAAAATGTCCCAAGATCTAATTTCCTATAAACTACTATCAAATAATTGGTGGCCCTTTCTTGGCCATGAAGATGGAGAATCAATCAGTGACTCATCCGCTCTTTCCTGTCAACTAGAATGTTACACATATGGTTTCTAAGGTTGTCATTGATGTCAACACTGCCACAAGGTTGTCATTAATGTCAACATTGTCATGGAGGTGTGATGGTGCTCATGGTTGGATGTCATGTCTTATCTTGTGATAGCAAAGAAGATATATTAAGATGGGAATTAGAAGTTCATGGTTGGATGTCATGTTCCTAAAGCTCTTAGTCAATAGAGACTATATTCATTAAGTATGTTTATTAACAGTAAAGAAAACATATTAATATGGGAATTAGAAGCACTAAGATGATTTGATGTGTTGCTAATGCTGGGGAGATGTTACTGATGGTCTAAAGCATACTATATGCTCTCTCCTGTTGTTCCTAAGAATGTATGTATTGATACAAAGAAGTTTTGGCCTCCGGATGTTGGTGAAAATTTCTACTACATGAAGACTATCTGGGAGATTGCTCCGCATTTTCATGCTTTTAATGTTCTATCTCTATGGATTGGAAGATAGCCTTATATTGTGTCAAAGCATGTATGTTCCAATTTTCATATTGTTTGGAATACCGAAAGAGTGTTTTGTAGTTGACAGCTTGAAGACAGTGTTGTTCCTAAAGAAGGCATCCACAGTACTGCAATGTTTAGTTCCACATTTCTATGTGCTTGAATATAATATCTCTTGGTTCAGAAGTTAAGTGTCTAATGGAGGTGCTATTTCCAAAGGTTGAGGTCTCTACACCCTTCGCAGTGAAAGTTATAAGTGGTGGAGTTTCAGTCTGTATTTTGTCTGAGAAAAGTAATGTTGAAGGCTTGTTGAAATTCTCTGCATTCCTCTAGAAGATCAGAATTGCCTATGAGGTTTGGTGGACATGTTTAGGTATGTATATTACATGCATCCTTGTAGTTTTAGGTGTTTTAGTGCTCCACAAGGTCACTTTCTCAATGACAGTGTGTTACAGTGTGTTCCAAATGGTTGTTTGATCTTAGTATGCATGTTTTAAGGTATGTAGCACAATGTCTTCATTGTGCAAAGTTAGAGGTATATTTGTAGGTGTTGTATGAGTCATGAAGACTCATCTGGAAGAATTTCATGAAGATCTTTTATGTTTCTAGTACCACACAAGGTTTTCAAATGGTGGTGACTGTTATACTTCAAATTTCATGTCTTCCTACTTAAGGCCATACTATTTGAAATGAGTGATGTGTGTGGAGGTGATTTATTGAAGAATAATACTGTGAAGAATGCTTTAGACTGGACTAAGCATGTATTGGGATCTACAAGGTGTGTGTTTACTTCTGGAGTAGTGTGTTGATCATGATAGGGTTTTCCCTATGCATGTTTCATGTTGTAATCTCTGGCCAACTTGTAAAATGTAATATTCTTGTTGTATTGGTGAACTTGTAATGAAAATAAATGTGATGTCATGTATATATTGTAAACCTAATTGGTCTAGGTGAGGCATGATTGTAAAGATAAAAATATGAATGTGTAAAAAGCAGAGTATGAATATTACATGCATTATGAGGTATGACTGAAGGAGAAAGAGTAGAAGAGTTTGAGGCTATCCTAATTCATCTTGAAGACATTTGTGTGATAGGAGGGAAGTGAAGAGTGTGCCTAATTGATCCATTCATCAGGAGAAGTAGAATTGCAATCATCAAAGGTGTGAGCTTCTATGTCAATTTTCAAGTAGTAGAAGGACTGTCATACTATAATCATTTTTGAGTTTGTTCTTAGATCAGGGAGTAGTTGCTTCCTTGGGTTGTAGCCCTAAAACAAAGTCTACATGGAGTTGTAGCTTCCTTGGGAGTGACCCTAAAGTAAATTTATCAGGGAGTAGTAGCTTCCTTGGGTTGTAGCCCTAAAACAAAGTCAGAAGGGAGTAGTAGCTTCCTTATGTTGTAGCCCTAAAACAAAGTTATTATTTTGAGCTTCATTTATTGTGAGTTTTTCATCACCATGGTTTTTCACTTCTTAGATTTTCCACATACATCTGGTGTTATGTGTTGATGTGCATTGTGTTGATCTTTCATATTTATGTTAATATTGTAATGCTTAATTTTTAATCTACTCTAGAGGATTTGAAGTTTGTTTAGATAATGATTCACTCCCTCTCTTAGTATTATGGTGTGTTCAACAATTGGTATTAGAGATAAGTTACTCAAAAGAAGCTTACCCACTTAAGGAAGGTTTGGGATAGATAATAATGGATCTCTCAAGGTACCTATGTTTGATGGAACAAATTATTCCTTTTGGAAGCTAAGGATGGAAAACTATCTATCTTCTCTAGGGTGTGGCATTTGGCAATCAGTCAAGAAGGGCTACATTGTTCCTTCTAATGATCATATAGATGCAAATGAGATTAAGTTATACATGATAACACTGCCAAGGCAAAGAATTCTATCATGAGTGGTCTAGCTAATTCAGAACTTGTGAAGGTAATGGGTTGTACATCTACTCAGGATGTCTGAATAAACTTGAAAGTATTTATGGAGACAATAAAGTGAAGCAAGCCAAGATGAAAATTTTCAAGAGAGAATTTAAAACCTTGAGGATGACAGAAGATGAAGACATTGATGGTTACATGCTCTGGGTGGATGAAATAGTCAATGGCATCAGAGGTCTTGGTGGAGAAATGAAAGAAGATGAAATTGTGAAGAAGGTTTTGAGATCTCTTCCTAAATCCTATAGTCATAAGGTGTCTACCATTGAGGAATCTTAGGATTTGAATAAATACACAATAGATCAATTGTTTGGCTCTCTCACATCCTTTGAAATGAGAGAATTTGACAAAGGTGCTCCAAAGAAGGAAGCAACATTCAAAGCAAGTAAGAAAACAGAAGATGAAGCAACTAATCAAGATGATGACTAAGATGAGGTAGAAGCAAACATTGTAAGAACATTGAAGAAAGGCACATGCAAATACAGAGGTTAGTTACCTTTTAAATGTTTCAATTGTGGAAAGATTGGTCATTTTGGTTCTAAATGCCCTTTTAAAGAATCAAGGGGTAGTAACAAGAGAGACAAATTCAAAAGGAGCATGTATTCCATAGAGAGCAGTTGTTCTTTAGAAGATGAGGATCATGATGATTCAAATGATGAAACACTTTTCATGGCCTTGAATGTTGGTGACAAGAAGGATGATATTGGAAAAGCTGAAAAGACTAATACCTTGTAAGCTGACCAAAACAATGATAGATCAATGGTTGTATGGACTGCCTTTCATGTAAGAGAAGAAGCCAAGGCTTGGGTAATTGATAGTGTTTGCTCTAATCATATGACTGGTGACAAGGAGAAGTTTATCAACCTTGAGAAGTGGAATGATGGAGATGTTAAGTTTGGTGGTGATGAGTTAGAACAAATCTGTGGAAAGGGTGCCATAACTATTGATGGGAATAACAAGACTGAGGATGTCCTCTATGTAAAAGGGCTAAAACACAATCTTCTTAGTATCAGTCAGATGTGCAACAAAGGATACAATCTTACCTTTCATGCCAAGGGTTGTGAAATCAGGAAGGAAGGGTTTGGAAAACTAGTTGCAGAAGGTATCAAGTCATATGGTGATATCTATCATCTAAAGGAGGTAAATGGAAGAACATGCCTACTAGCTCAATCCAGTGAGTGTTGGCTATGGCACAAACAAATGGGACATAACAATAAAGATCAGCTCTATTCATGCGGTGAGAGATATGCCCAAGATAACCAAGCTTGCAAACACATTATGCAAGGAATGTCAAATGGGAAAGTAGACAAAGACAAGTTTCAAGAGCAAGGAGTAATCTTCTTCAATGCCATTGGAGTTGATTCATACTAACCTATGTGGCCCTACAAGAGTAAAGAGTCAACAAGGTGAAGGGTATTTCATGTTACTTATTGATGATTATTCTAGAATGACTTGGGTTACTTTCTTAAGAGAAAAATTAGATGCCCTTGATAAGTTTAAGGTATTCAAAGTTATGGTTCAGAATGAAATGGATACTAAGAACAAATGTTTAAGGTCTAATAGAGGAGGTGAGTTTACTTCAAATGAATTTGATAAGTTTTGTGAAGATCATGGTATTAGGAGGCATCTGTAAGCTCCTAGAACCCCTCAACAAAATGGGGTAGTCGAAAGGAAGAATAGGATTGTGCAAGAGATGGCTAGGGCAATGTTGAAAGATGTAGATCTGTCTGCCATGTACTAGAAGGAAGCAATTCACACTGCAGTCTATCTGACCAACAAAGTATAGTTAAGGGTTAATAGAAATAAGACCCCTTTATGAGATATGGTATGGAAGACCTCCTACTGTCAGATACTTTGCGATCTTTGGCAGCAAATGCTATATCAGAAGAGATGAAGAAGACCTAGGAAAGTTTGATTCAAGAAGTGATGAAGGGATCTTTCTTGGTTACTCAATTAGAAGCAAGGCCTATAGATGCTAAAACAAGAGATTGGAACAGATGATTGAAAGCACAAATGCCAAAGTAGATGAATATTTGTATTAGATCTCACAAGAATCATAGGACTCCAATCTTTTAATGCATTGAAGATGAAGTAGAAGAAGGGAAAGAGGAAAAAGAACAAGAACTAGAGTAGATACCCAAGACTTCAGCAAAGTATGTTCAAAAGAACCATTCAACAGATCAGATCATTGGGGGAAAGAATAAAGGTGTGCTGACTAGGAGAAGTTTTACAAAAGAATATGAGCAAGTGAACTTGTGTTTATTATCAAAGGTAGAGCCCAAAACCTTTGATGATGCTAGCAAAAATGATGGATGGATAAAAGCAATGGAAGAAGAATTGGATCAGATAGAGAAGAATTAGACATGGGAATTGGTTCCTAGACCAGCCAACAAGAATGTCATAGGAACAAAGTGGGTGTTCCAGAACAAGCTGAATGAAGAAGGTGAAGTTGTGAGGAATAAAGCAAGATTAGTGTGTAAGGGATACTCTCAAGTTGAAGGCATTGATTTTGAGGAGACTTTTTCTCTGGTAGCCAGGATGGAGGCAATCAAAATGTTTCTTGCCCTTGCTACTCACAAGAACTTCAAATTTTATCAAATGGATGTGAAGTCAGTATTTTTGAATGGTGATCTAGAGGAAGAAGTCTATATTGAGAAACCGGATGGTTTTTAGATATCAGAAAATTTGGACATGGTGTGCAAACTCAAAAAGGATTTGTATGGTCTCAAGCAAGCACCTAGAGCTTGGTATGCTAGGTTGGATAAGTACTTACTTCAGCAAGGATTCAAGAAAGGTACTACAGATAGCAATCTTTACATCAAGGAAGAATGAGATATGATAGTGATAGTTGTAGTATATGTTGATGATATCATCTTTGGTGGAGATGATGATATGTGTAAAAGGTTTGCAGAGGAGATGCAAAAAGAGTTTGAGATGTCTGTGATTGGTGAAATGTCTTTCTTCCTTGGACTTCAAATTTCTTAGCTAGACGATGATATCTTTATTTCTCAAGCTAAGTATGTTAGAGAGATGTTAAAGAAGTTTGTTATGGAGGATTCAAAACCAGTGAGTACTCCTATGGTCACTAGATGTCATTTGAGCAAGGATGATGAGTCTCTAAAGGTTGATCAGACTTCGTATAGATCTATGATTGGAGGATTGTTGTACTTGACTACTTCTAGACCTGAAATTATGCATGCAGTATGTGTTGTTGCCAGACATCAAGCCAATCCCAAGAAAACACATGAGTAGGCAGTGAAAAGGATATTCAAATATTTGAAGGGAACTCTAAATTATGGCTTATGGTATCCAAGGGGTAATGACTTTGATCTAAGTGTGTACACTAATGCTGATTGGGATGGTTGTGTTGATGATGGAAGAAGTATAAGTAGTGGTGCTTTATTTTTAGGAAGTAGATTGGTTTCATGATAGAGCAAGAAGCAAGATTTAGTGTCTTTATCAATTGTAGAAGCAGAGTATATTGCAATAGCATCCTATTGTACACAAGTGTTGTGGATGAAGAAAACCTTAAAGGATATTAAGGTATTGTATGATGAGCCTATTCCTATTTTGTGTGATAATACAAGTGCTATCAATATTTCCAAGAATCCAATGATGCATTCTAGACCCAAGCATATTGCAATTAGGTATCACTTTTAGAGAGAAGGTTGAGGATAAGGAAGTAAAGTTATAATATGTTCCAACAAAGGATTAGATTGTAGATATTTTTCACAAAGGATCTTGTAAAAGACACTTTTGAGGATCTCTGGTAGAGGTCAGGGGTAATTGCCCCTCCTTCTTGCTAGATGCATAGTGGTGCATCTATCCGAGGGGAGTAGTTCATGTTATATCTTTTTCCTGTACTGATGGTGGCTACCTCTCAGGGGAGCAGGTAGTATTTTCTGATGATAGGGGGAGTCTATTTGTTGCAAGACTGAGTTATTCTCTAAGGGAGAATAATTTTCCATTTGTCCTTGATGTCAAAGGGGGAGAATGAGCAGGTGTGTGTAGCAGGCGTGTTTCCATAAATGCCAAAGGGGGATATTGTTACACATATGGTTTCTAAGGTTGTCATTGATGTCAACACTATCACAAGGTTGTCATTTGGTGTCAACACTATCATGGAGGTGTGATGGTGTTCATGGTTGGATGGCTTGTATTATCATGTTATAGCAAAGAATATTTATTAAGATGGGAATTAGAAGTTCAGGGTTGGATGTCATGTCCCCATCTAGTAGAGAAGATATAGTTTATTGTTGGATGTCATATCCTATCCAGTGGCTGAAGAGAAGACATATTAAGATGGGAATTAGAAGTTCATGGTTGGATGTCATGTTCCTAAAGCTCTTAGTTAGTAGAGACTGTATTCATTAAATATGTTTATTAGCAGCAAAGAAGACATATTAATATGGGAATTAGAAGCACTAAGATGATTAGATGTGTTGTTGATGTTGGGGAAATGTTATTGATGGTCTAAAGCATACTATATGCTCTCTCATTTCATTCCTAAGAATGTATGTATTGATACAAAGAAGTTTTGGCCTCTAGATGTTGGTGAAAATTTCTGCTACATGAAGGTTATTTTGAAGACTGTCTAGGAGATTGCTCTGCATTTTCATGCTTTTAATGTTGTATCTCTATGGATTGGAAGATAGCCTCATATTGTGTCAAAGCATGTATGTTCCAAGTTTCATATTGTTTGGACTATCGAAAGAGTGTTTTGTAGTTGACAGTTTGAAGACAGTGTTTTTCCTAAAAAACGTATCCACAGTACTGCAATGTTTGGCTCCACATTTCTCCATTCTTGAAGATAAGATCTTGTGGTTCAGAAGTTAAGTTTTTGATGAAGGTGTTATTTCCAAAAGTTTAGGTCTCTACACCCTCAGTAGTGAAAGTTATAAGTTGTGGAGTTTCAATCTGTATTCTGTATGAGAAAAGTAATGTTGAAGACTTGTTGAAATGCCTCACATTCCTCCAAAAGATAAAAATTACCTATGCGGTTTGGTGGACATATTTAGGGATGTGTATTACATGCATCCTTACAATTTTAGGTATTTTGGTGCTCTGCAAGGTTAGTTTATCAATGATATTGTGTTATAGTGTGTTCTGGATGGTTGTTTGATCTCAATATGCATGTTTTAAGGTATGCCACACAATGTGTTTGTTGTGCAGAGTTAGAGGTATATCTGAAGGTGTTGTGTGAGTCATGAAGACTCATCTGGAAGAAATTCATGAAGATCTTTTATGTTTCTAGTGCTGCATGAGGTTTTCAAGTGGTGGTGACCGTTATACTTCCAATTTCATGTCTTCATGCTTAAGGTCATCCTATTTCAAATGAGCGATGTATGTGGAGGTGATTCCTTGAAGAATAATGTTGTGAAGAATGCTTAGGACCGGACTAAGAATGTATTGTAAACCTTAAGGCATGTGTTTCCTTCTAGAGTAGCATGTTGTTCATGATAGGGCTTGCCCTATGCATGTTTCTATTGATATGCGCCGAACAACTAAGAGGGGGGGGTGAATCAGCTGTCACAAAACTTAAATACTTTCTGCAATTAAACATTCATCACTTATCCATAATTATTATGTTTTAAGAATGAGTGCATGAAATTAGAAACTTAACAACATCAAACACAAGAGAGACCAGATTTACATGGAAAACCCCAAGGTGGGGAAAAAACATGGAGAGGATTAACTCTCAATATATATTGCAATCTTGAAATAGTGATGTTTAGGCTTGGTCACCCCACAGGCCTAAACATACTAGCTTACTGCCATGAAGAACAACTAGGTCTAGTAGACTCACTGCCTCAACCCTAAACCTAGAAAGATTATAATAAGGACTGTTAAACCCTGAGGGTTGTTAAACCCTACTGGGGGCTTACTGCCAGATTCACTGCAATGATCAACACCTTTCTTTATTGTGAATAAATAATTCCTCATCTCTGCTCTTCCTCTGCCTTACTCTTCCTCTGCTCTGCTCTTCTTCTTTCCTCTACCTCTTCCCTGCTCTGCCTTTGGACCTTTCTTAATATCTTATCATTTCCTCTCAAGGACACCTTTTCCATCACTCAACTACAAGTATTTATACACTACATCAACGTTGGAATGATCATCAAGGTCGGCATCAACCATTGGAACAATCTCCCAAGGTCGGTACTACAAACATTTAAAAAATAGGTCTTGACCTATTGCAACATCATGCAAAGGGAATGAAATGTGGATCATGCCATTCCTTAGTTAGGACTCAAACATGATCTTCCATGCCACAACACACTTCCACAATCTTCCAGAGATCTCTGCAATCATTAGGATCAACGAGGTCGGCCACGACTAGTTACACACTACGTTATCTGGGAATAATCTTCTCACACCATCTCAATTTCTTAACACGAAGAAAAATCCAGATATTAACATGATTAGGAGACATTCACATGCATGCTATAATCATCAGGAGAAACTGCACAAACCTTAACCACTTTATCCATAGGAATCTTCTCATCGAAACACATGAACTTTACTGTCTTCAACTATCATAAAAGAAAGATAGCTTATGAACCATAAAACCCTGAACCATTACAATTGTAGGCACTTATCATCATCCCAGACTTTCGTATAGAACTGCAAAGACAAATACTTTATTGCTGAGGAATGTGGAGCCAAATACTATCTTCTTATCTCAACTGAACTTATAGAAAAAGAAGGCTTCACTTTGGTGAACACAACTCACTCAGATCTTTATGCAGATGGCTCATCCCTAGAAAGTAGCTTCCTTAGACATACCTCTAACTTACTTCCAATCCATAGACCACGATCTTCAAGTAGGAACAAATGTGGAGCAGTTTACCAGACTATTTTTCAACATACAACTCACTGTCTGTACTACACTTCTCTGTGGCTTACTTGTTTCTTCTGAAGAGGCTAATTTTCTCAATATCCTCAACATACAAGTCTTCTAAACAAGTAATAGAATAAGATACAGTTGACACCAATGACAACAAGAATATGTTGACATCAATGACAACACTAATTAGGCACATACTTGCAACAATCTCCCCCTTTGTCATTGATGGCAACATATGATGTGAAAAACTGCAACAACCATCAAGACAAGATTCTCCCCCTTTCTCTTTACACACCTGCACTCTTTCTTTCTCCAAAATTCTCCTCCTTTCTCTTACACATTTGCACTCTAAGTTTTTCACATGACTTCTCTCCCCCTTTGACATCAATGGCAAAGGGCACATACTTGCACTCAACTTCTCTGATCTAATATCTCTTTTGAACTTTCTAACTACTCCCCTTGAGAAGTAGCCCTAAAAAGCATCAATCCAGACCACTGAACACCTCCAGACTAATGCACCATTGTGCATCTTAGTTTAGAGAAGGAGGGGTGATGACCCTTAACTTTTCTCTGAGATACTCAAAAGTATCCTTAGGCAAAGGCTTGGTAAAGATGTCTACAATTTGATCCTTGGTAGAAACATACTCCAACTTGACTTCATTCTCTGTCACTTTTTCTCTTAGGAAATGATACCTAATGGATATGTGCTTGGTCCTTGAATGCATCACTGGGTTCTTTGATATGTTTATGGCAATTGTGTTGTCACAAAAGATTGTAATAGGTTCTTCATACATAAACTTGATGTCCTTCAAAGTCTGCTTCATCCATAACACTTGTGTGCAACTACATGCTACTGCAATGTATTCTCACTTTGTAGTAGATAGGGCTATTGAGTCCTATTTCTTGCCCAACCAAGATACTAATCTTTTTCCCAAGAAGAATGCACGTCCACTTGTACTTTTTCTATCATGCATGTCTCTGGCCCAATTTGCATTAGTATATACACTAAGAACAAAGTCATTGTCCCTGGAGTACCACAAACCATAATCTATTGTACCTTTTAAATATCTTAGAATTCTCTTGACTACCATCACATGTGATTTCTTGGGTTCTACCTAAAATCTTGCCACAAGACAGATTGTATGCATTATGCCAGGTTTGGTTTGAGTCAGATAATGTAATCCTCCAATCATAGATCTATACTTTTTCTGGTCTGCTAATGGTGAGTTATCATCTTTGCTCAACTTACAACTAGTTATCATAGGTGTGCATACTGGTTTAGAATCTTCCATCCCAAATTTCTTTAACAACTCTTTCACATACTTAGACTGAGAAATGAAGATACCCTTATCTGATTGACTTATTTTCAGACCTAAAAATAAGTTCATCTCCCCAAACATAGACATTTCAAATTCATTTTGCATTTCTCCAGCAAAAGCTAAGCACATACCTTCATTGCCTCCAAAAATAATGTATCAAAAAAGACTGCAACAATCAGGGTTTGTTCATCATTGATCTTGAAGTAGAGATTACTATCTGTCATACCTTTACTGAATCCTATCTGTATCAGGTACCTATCTAACCATGCATACCATGCCCTGGGAGCTTGTTTTAATCCATACAATGCTTTCTTCAATCTGCATACCATGTCCCCTTGCTCTCATGACTGAAATCCTTCTGGTTGTTCAGTATAGACTTCCTTTTCCAACTCTCCATTTAAGAAGGCAGACTTCACATCCATTTGATAAACCTTGAAATCTTTGTATGCTACAAAAGCTAGAAACATCCTTATTGCTTCAATCCTTGCTACTGGAGCAGAAGTTTCTTCAAAGTCTATTCCTTCAACCTCAGCGTATCTTTTACATACCAATCTTTCTTTTTTTCTTACCACTTCACCATTCTCATTCATTTTGTTTCTGAAGACCCACTTTGTACCAATTACATTCTTGTCTACTAGTCTGGGAACAAGATCCCAAGTCTAATTCTTCTCTATCTATATCAATTCTTCTTCCATGGCCTTTATCCAATTCTCATCTTTGCAAGCCTCATCCACAGTTTTAGGTTCAGTCTTAGAGATCAGATAAAAATTTACTTGTTCTTCTGCATCTTTTCTTCTAGTTAAGATCCCTTTGCTCTTATCTCCTATGATTTGATTTTTAGAATGACTAATTCTTACATATCTTAGAGTTTTGGTAGCACTTACCGAAGCTTGTTCTTCTTCATCTATGCTATCTTCATGCTGTACCACTTCTGAAACATCTGGTTCATCTGACTCATATCCACTTGATTCTGAAGACCTTTCCTTACATTCATCAACTTTAAAATTTGTACTTTCATTCAGCCTCTTATTATAACACCAGTAGGCCTTAGTCTTGGTGGAGTAACCAAGGAAGATTCCTTCATCACATCTAGCATCAAAATTGCCTAAATCTTCTTCTCTTTTGATATAACATCTGCTACCAAAAACTTTAAACTACTTCACAGTAGGAACTCTACCATGCCACAGTTCATAGGGAGTTTTTAACTATTACCTTTTACTTGAAGTTTGTTTAGGATATATAATGAGGTGTGAATTGCTTCTCTCCAATATGATTCTAGAAGATGAGCTTCCTTCATCATGGTTCTAGTAGCTTCTTGAACTGTTCTATTTTTCCTTTCAACAACTCCATTTTGTTGTGGAGTTCTAGATGCAGATAGTTGTCTCTTTATTCCATGCTCTTCACAAAGGAAATTGAATTCATTTGATGTGCACTCTCATCCTCTATCAGATCTCAAACATTTGATTTTCAAATCCATCTCATTTTCAACCATTGCCTTAAATGCCTTGAATTTATCTAGAGCTTCAGCTTTCTCCTTTAAGAAGGTGACCCAAGTCATTCTAGAATAATCATTAATGAGCAACATGAAATACCAGTCTCCTTGCAAAGTTCTTACTCTGGTAGGTCCACACAAATCTGTATGCACTAGCTCAAGTAGTCCTCCAACTGATTGATCCTTGATTTTGAAACTTGTTCTTGTTTGTTTCCCAAATTGACACTCCTTGCAAACTAGATTAGCAGGCTTCACAAGCTTAGGCATATCTCTAACAATCTGTGTAGTACTTATCTTTATAATATTATCAAAATTTATGTGACACAACCTTCTATGCCATAACCAACTTTCATCAATCTGAGTCAACAAGCAATAGTTCTTAGTTCCTTTCAAGTGATAGATATTACCTCTGGTCTTCTTACCAATTACAATGACTGTTCCAGAGCATTCCCTGATCTTGCATCCATTTTCCTTGAAGCTTAAGTCATAGCTCTTGTCACACATCTGAACCACACTCAGAAGATTGTGCTTTAATCCTTTCACATACAAGAGATCTTCAGTATTATGCTTGCCATCAAAAGAAATAGACCCTATTCCACAAATCCTACAAGCTGTATCATCTCCAAACCTACCAGTCCACCATCATATCTTTCAAAACTTACAAACTTACTTTTGTGACTAGTCATGTGGTGAGAGAAACCACTATCAATAACCCATTCATCTTTGTCCTTGATGACCTGAGTAGCCAAAGCACTTTCCACTGGTTTTTCTTCCTTCATACAACTAGAAGAATTAGTAGACACAAGATCTTCCTTAATAGAAATAAACAAGCATTTATTTACAGAGGAATTAACATTATCTAGTTCACCATTATCTGATACTCCATCATCATCAAAGTCTTCAACATAATAACACTTCTTTTGGGTCCTAGGTCTGTTCTCATATCTTCTTCTATTTTTTTCAGTTCTTTCATGACATCTGGAAGCAAAATGACCTACTTTACCATAGGAAAAACATTTGAAAGGTAATTTGCCTTTATACTTACCAAATCCTCTTTGCAACTTGTCCACAAAGTTGGCTTCAACTTCATCTATCTCTTCATCGGATTCTACCTTATAATTTTTTGATCTAGAAGTACTTCCAGGAGTACTGGCTTTGAAGGTAGTCTCAACTTTTGGCAGAGCATCATCTAACTCCCTCATTTAAAAAGCAGTAGGATTACCAAGCAATTGATCCCTGTTAACTATTTTTACTTGCATGAATTCTTCAATGGCCACCTTGTGACAATAGGACTTGGGCAGAGATCTGAGTATTTTCGTGACAATTTCCATTTCTTCGAGAGTTCTGCCTATGGATTTTATTCCTATAACAAGTTCATCAACTCTTTGCATAGATGCCGAAATGTTTTCATCATTGTTCATCTTCAAGCTTTCATATTTCACTTTCAGACTTTGTAACTTGGCTTCCTTCACAGAGTCATCTCCTTCATACAGATTTTTCAACTTTTCCCATACCTTATTTGCAGTTTCAAGATCTACAACTTTCGTCAGTATTGAGTCTATTAATGAGCTTAGCAAAGCATCCCTTGCCATGATATCTATCTCATATTCTTTGATTTTGTCTTCAGTCATCAGACCAATTTGAGGTACGATGTATTCTGTTTCTACATCTTTCCAAACTTTGATACCAAGAGAAAGAAGATGGCTTTTCATCTGAGCCTTCTAGAGAACATAATTAGTTCCATCAAAATGCAACACTTCCTTCTTGTAAGACATTTTGGATCTTCCTCAAGCTGTTAAACTTTCTTAAGAGGAACTTGGCTCTGATACCAATTGTTGATATGCACTGGACAACTGAGAGGGGGGGTTGAATTAGTTGTCACAAAAACTTAAACACTTTCTGCAATTAAACATTCATCACTTATCCACAATTATTATGTTTTAACAATGAGTGCATGAAATTAGAAACTTAACAACATTAAACACAAGAGACACTAGATTTATGTGGAAAACCCCAAGGTGTGGAAAAACCAAGAAGAGGATTAACTCTCAATATATATTGCAATCTTGAAATAGTGATGTTCAAGCTTGGCCACCCCACAGGCGTAAACATACAGGCTTATTGCTATGAAGAACAACTAGATCTACCAGACTCACTGCCTCAACCCTAAACCTAGCAAGATCACAATAAGGGCTGTTAAACCCTACTGGTGGCTTACTGCCAGACTCACTGCCATGATCAACACCTTTCTTTATTGTGAATAAACAATTCCTTAGATCTACTCTTCCTCTACCCTGCTCTTCTCTTCTTCTTCTTCTTCTTCTTCTTTCCTCTACCTCTTCTCTGCTTTGCCTTTGGACCTTTCTTAATATCTTATCATTTTCACTCAAGGACACCTTTTCCATGACTCAACTACAAGTATTTATACACTACATCAACCTTGGAATGATCATCAAGGTTGGCATCAACCATTGGAATAATCTCCAATGTCGGTATTACAAACATTTACAAAATAGGTCTTGACATATTGCAGCATCATGCAAAGGGAATGAAATGTGGATCATGCCATGCCTTAGCTTGGACTCAAACACAATCTTCCACACCACAACATGCTTCCACAATCTTCCAGAGATCTCTGCAATCATTGGGATCAACCAGGTCGGCCAAGACTGGTTACGCGCTAATTTATTTGAGAATAATCTTCTCACACCATCTCAATTTCTTAACATGGACCAAACTCAAAATAAGAACACAATTAGGAGACATCCACAAGCATGCTATAATCATCAGGAGCAACTGCACAAACCTTAACCACTTTATCCATAGGAATCTTCTCACCATAACACATGAACTTTACTGTCTTCAATTGTCATAAAAGAAAGATAGCTTGCAGACCACCAAACCATGAACCATTACAACTGTAGGTGCTTATCATCATCCTAGACTTCCCTCTAGAACCATAGAGTAAAATACTTAATTACAGAGGAATGCAGAGCCAAATACTATCTTCCTGTCTCAACTAAACTTTAGAAAAACCAGGCTTCACTTTGGTGAACATAAGTCACTCAGATCTTCATGAGGATGGCCCAGACCTAAAATGTAGCATCCTCAAACATACCTCTAACTTACTTCTGATCTCCAGACCGTGATCTTCAAGAAGGAACAAATGCGGAGTAGTTTATAGGATTGTTCTTCAGCATACAACTCACTGTCTGTACTGTACTTCTCTTTGGCTTACTTGTTTCTTCTGAAGAGGCTAATTTTCTCAATATCCTCAACATACAAGTCTTCTAAACAAGTAATAGAATAAGATACAGTTGACACCAATGACAACAAGAATATGTTGACATCAATGACAACACCGATTAGGCACATACTTGCAACAATTTCATGTTGTAATCTTTGGCCGACTTGTAAAATGTAATATTCTTGTTGTATTGGCTGACTTGTAATGAAAATCAATGTGATGTCATGTATATATTGTAAACCTAATTGGTCTAGGTGAGGCATGATTGCAGAGATGAAAATATGAATGTGTAAAAAGTAGAGTATGAATATTACATGCATTATGAGGTGCAACTGAAGGAGAAAAAGCAGAAGAGTTAGAGGCTATCTTGATTCATCTTGAAGACATTTATGTGACATGAGGGAAGTGAAGAGTGTGCCTAATTGATCCATTCATCAGAAGAAGTAGAATTGCAATCATCAAAGGTGTGAGCTTCAATGTCAGTTTTCAGGCAGTAGAAGCACTGTCATACTATAATCATTTTTGAGTTTGTTCTTAGATCAGGGAGTAGTTGCTTCCTTGGGTTTTATCCCTAAAACAAAGTCTGCAAGGAGTTCTAAATTCTTTGGGAGTGACCCCAAAGAAAATTTTTCATGGAGTAGTAGCTTCGTTGGGTTGTATCCCTAAAAAAAAGTTAGCATGGAGTAGTAGCTTCCTTGGGTTGTAGTCCTAAAACAGAGTTATTATTTTGAGCTTCATATATTGTGAGTTAATCGTCACCATGGTTTTTCCCTTCTTGGGCTTTTCGCATACATATGGTGTTATGTGTTGATGTGCATTGTGTTGATATTTCATGTTTATGTTAATGTTCTAATGCTTAAGTTTTAATTTTCTCCAAAGGATTTGAAGTTTGTTTAGATACTGATTCACCCCCCTCTCAGTATCCTAGTGTGTTCAACATAGACTCCTTGACAGAGATTTTTGAAGCTCAACCTATTGATACAATCAAATAATATCCACATTAATATAGAAAACATGAAATATATAACATGGCATATGTAATCAATGACCTACCGCTAGCCGATGATCCCTCTTGATCATTTTTTGTCTCTCTTTGTTCGTAGCTGGATGGGTTGGACTTGTGACCTCCTGTGTGAAGCATCAAAAAGCAAAATTAAGTAAACATGAATATCATTTATGTACATTAAATGACATGAGATAAAACAAGAAATACAAAATGACATTTACATGTTACTGGCTCATACCTCAGTCAAAGGATTTGTAGACAAAATAGCTGTAGCAATGCCCACCTCTACTAACTAATGAAGATGAGGAGGAGTCTCCATATTCAACATATGAAAATAGAGTTCAAGGTTATTTGACCAAAATAAATACAACATTATTTAACTGCATAATGATTACAAATTGTAAAATTTACCTCAGTGAAAGTGCTTCTACATGTAGGGGACCAAGGAAATCATGGTGGTGGTGGTGAAGCTCCCTATTCATTATCAAATTGTCACTAAATAATATTACCATTGATATATGTACTATATTTACAATATTGTGATAAATTGCATACTTGTTGACTAGACCTCCTCTCATAACCCTGCATTGGATGGCTAACAGATGCAGGATGAATTCTATAACCCTAGAATTTCATAGTGTAGACAATTACATAAATTAATTTTGACTTATAATATAGATAGTCATATAATTAATTAGAAATTTCAAATACAAATATATTAAATCAAGATGAACCTTGTAAAAATTACCTCAGGGTCAATACCAAACATATGTTGTAAGAGGTCATCTGTGAGAACAATATTATCCAATACAGATGTCTCCATCACTAGCTGCTACCCCTATGTCATACCATCCTGACACTCTGCAACATCATTTGGATCACCTAAATTGTGAGATTCCTGGGTTGCATAATCGTACAAGTTCCCACATGAATTGCAAAGATATGGGGACAAATGATACCTACTTCTCTCACCCTCATAAGCATGGGTAAGATCATCGCCATGTTGTGTTAGAGACTGGGTGAGAGAAATCAATGAATGTAGTGTCACCAACTCAACACTCTCCTTCAAAGCCAAAGGCAGCAAGATATGTAATGGCCTCATGAGGGGTCTAAGTATGTGGTTTTGGTTTTGATGAGCCCCCTGTCTATCTTGGGCAAAGCCACCACCTCTGCCTTGGAACTCTTGAATGTCGAAGCAATTAGGAATCTGGTTGAGGATGAACTCACAATAGAGTTTCCTCAATAAATATTGTGGTACCTCATTGTTATTACAAGGATGCTCATCAAAGACCATGTACCATCTATCCCAAAAGTTTTGGGATATACTTGTTATCACCTAGGATTGCACCCATGATGCGAAGCTGTGAGGCTCAGCAATCCTGTGTAACATGGGAATACCTTCAGGTTGTGGGTGCCTTATGGTGAAGGTAGACCTCCAAATTGTGGGTTGGTTCCCTTATGCTTGTCTAATGAATTAAACTGACTTTGCAGGAAAAAGGATAGAAGGAATTGTAATGGAATAATAAACTGAAATTGAATTGTGGTGATACATCTAAATGAAATGGATACTAAAAACAAATGGATACTAAGAATTAATGTTATTCTTCAAAAGAACAGATGTTTAAGGTCTAATAGAGGAGGTGAGTTTACTTCAAATGAATTTGATAAGTTTTGTGAAGATCAAGGTATTAGGAGGCATCTGTAAGCTCCTAGAACCCCTCAACAAAATGGGGTAGTTGAAAGGAAGAATAGGATTGTGCAAGAGATGGCTAGGACAATGTTGAAAGATGTAGATCTATCTGCCATTTACTAGAAGGAAGCAATTCACACTGCAGTCAATCTGACCAACAAAGTATAGTTAAGGGTTAATAGCAATAAGACACCTTTATGAGATATGGTATGGAAGACATCCTGCTGTCAGATACTTTGGGATCTTTGGCAGCAAATGCTATATCAGAAGAGATGAAGAAGACCTAGGAAAGTTTGATTCAAGAAGTGATGAAGGGACCTTTCTTGGTTACTCAACTAGAAGCAAGGCCTATAGATGCTACAACAAGAGACTGGAAAAGATGATTGAAAACACAAATGTCAAAGTTATGGTTCAAAATGAAATGGATACTAAGAACAAATGTTTAAGGTCTAATAGAGGAGGTGAGTTTACTTCAAATGAATTTGATAAGTTTTGTGAAGATCATGGTATTAGGAGGCATCTGTAAGCTCCTAGAACCCCTCAACAAAATGGGGTAGTCGAAAGGAAGAATAGGATTGTGCAAGAGATGGCTAGGGCAATGTTGAAAGATGTAGATTTGTCTGCCATGTACTAGAAGGAAGCAATTCACACTGCAGTCTATCTGACCAACAAAGTATAGTTAAGGGTTAATAGCAATAAGACCCCTTTATGAGATATGGTATGGAAGACCTTCTATTGTCAGATACTTTGGGATCTTTGGTAGCAAATGCTATATCAGAAGAGATGAAGAAGACCTAGGAAAGTTTGATTCAAGAAGTGATGAAGGGATCTTTCTTGGTTACTCAACTAGAAGCAACGCTTATAGATGCTACAACAAGAGATTGGAAAAGATGATTGAAAGCACAAATGTCAAAGTAGATGAATATTTGTATTAGATCTCACAAGAATCATAGGACTCCAATCTTTTAATGCATTGAAGATGAAGTAGCAGAAGGGAAAGAGGAAAAAGAACAAGAACCAGAGTAGATACCCAAGACTCCAGCAAAGTATGTTCAAAAGAACCATTCAATAGATCAGATCATTAGGGGAAAGAATAAAGGTGTGCTGACTAGGAGAAGTTTTACAAAAAAATATGAGCAAGTGAACTTGTGTTTATTATCAAAGGTAGAGCCCAAAACCTTTGATGATGCTAGCAAAAATGATGGATGGATAAAAGAAATTGAAGAAGAATTGGATTAGATAGAGAAGAATTAGACATGGGAATTGGTTCCTAGACCAGCCAACAAGAATGTCATAGGAACAAAGTGGGTGTTCCAGAACAAGCTGAATGAAGAAGGTGAAGTTGTGAGGAATAAAGCAAGATTAGTGTGTAAGGGATACTCTCAAGTTGAAGGCATTGATTTTGATGAGACTTTTTCTCTGGTAGCCAAGATGGAGGCAATCGGAATGTTTCTTGCCCTTGCTACTCACAAGAACTTCAAATTTTATCAAATGGATGTGAAGTCAGCATTTTTGAATGGTGATCTAGAGGAAGAAGTCTATATTGAGAAACCAGATGGTTTTTAGATATCAGAAAATTTGGACATGGTGTGCAAACTCAAAAAGGATTTGTATGGTCTCAAGTAAGCACTTAGAGCTTGGTATGCTAGGTTGGATAAGTACTTACTTCAGCAAGCCTTCAAGAAAGGTACTACAGATAGCAATCTTTACATCAAGGAAGAATGAGATATGATAGTGATAGTTGTAGTATATGTTGATGATATCATCTTTGGTGGAGATGATGATATGTGTAAAAGGTTTGCAGAGGAGATGCAAAAAGAGTTTGAGATGTCTGTGATTGGTGAAATGTCTTTCTTCCTTGGACTTCAAATTTCTTAGCTAGACGATGATATCTTTATTTCTCAAGCTAAGTATGTTAGAGAGATGTTAAAGAAGTTTGTTATGGAGGATTCAAAACCAGTGAGTACTCCTATGGTCACTAGATGTCATTTGAGCAAGGATGATGAGTCTCTAAAGGTTGATCAGACTTCGTATAGATCTATGATTGGAGGATTGTTGTACTTGACTACTTCTAGACCTGAAATTATGCATGCAGTATGTGTTGTTGCCAGACATCAAGCCAATCCCAAGAAAACACATGAGTAGGCAGTGAAAAGGATATTCAAATATTTGAAGGGAACTCTAAATTATGGCTTATAGTATCCAAGGGGTAATGACTTTGATCTAAGTGTGTACACTAATGCTGATTGGGATGGTTGTGTTGATGATGGAAGAAGTATAAGTAGTGGTGCTTTATTTTTAGGAAGTAGATTGGTTTCATGATAGAGCAAGAAGCAAGATTTAGTGTCTTTATCAATTGTAGAAGCAGAGTATATTACAATAGCATCCTATTGTACACAAGTGTTGTGGATGAAGAAAACCTTAAAGGATATTAAGGTATTGTATGATGAGCCTATTCCTATTTTGTGTGATAATACAAGTGCTATCAATATTTCCAAGAATCCAATGATGCATTCTAGAACCAAGCATATAGCAATCAGGTATCACTTTTAGAGGGAAGGTTGTTGATAAGGAAGTAAAGTTATAATATGTTCCAACAAAGGATTAGATTGTAGATATTTTTCACAAAGGCTCTTGCAATGGACACTTTTGAGGATCTCTGGTAGAGGTCAGGGGTAATTGCCCCTCCTTCTTGCTAGATGCATAGTGGTGCATCTATCTGGGGGGAGTAGTTCATGTTATATCTTTTTCTTGGACTGATGGTGGCTACCTCTCAGGGGAGCAGGTAGTATTTTCTAATGATAGGGGGAGTCTATTTGTTACAAGGAGTTATTCTCTAAGGGAGAATAATTTTCCCTTTGTCCTTGATGTCAAAGGAGGAGAATGAGTAGGTATGTGTAGCAGGCGTGTTTCCATCAACGCCAAAGGGGGATATTGTTACACATATGGTTTCTAAGGTTGTCATTGATGTCAACACTGTCACAAGGTTGTCATTTGGTGTCAACACTATCATGGAGGTGTGATGGTGTTCATGGTTGGATGGCATGTACTATCATGTGATAGCAAAGAATATTTATTAAGATGGGAATTAGAAGTTCATGGTTGAATTTCATGTCCCCATCTAGTAGAGAAGATATAGTTTATTGTTGGATGTCATATCCTATCCGGTGGCTGAAGAGAAGACATATTAAGATGGGAATTAGAAGTTCATGGCTGGATGTCATGTTCCTAAAGCTCTTAGTTAGTAGAGACTGTATTCATAAATATGTTTATTAATAGCAAAGAAGACATATTAATATGGGAATTAGAAGCACTAAGATGATTAGATGTGTTGTTGATGTTGGGGAAATGTTATTGATGGTCTAAAACATACTATATGCTCTCTCATGTTGTTCCTAAGAATGTATGTATTGATACAAAGAAGTTTTGGCCTCTGGATGTTGGTGAAAATTTCTACGACATGAAGGTTATTTTGAAGACTGTCTGTGAGATTGCTTTGCATTTTCATGCTTTTAATGTTGTATCTCTATGGATTGGAAGATAGCCTCATATTGTGTCAAAGCATGTAAGTTCCAAGTTTCGTATTGTTTGGACTACCGAAAGAGTGTTTTGTAGTTGACAGTTTGAAGACAGTGTTTTTCCTAAAGAAGGTATCCACAGTACTGCAATGTTTGGTTCCACATTTCTCCATTCTTGAAGATAAGATCTTGTGGCTCAGAAGTTAGGTTTTTGATGGAGGTGTTATTTCCAAAAGTTTAGGTCTCTACACCCTCAGTAGTGAAAGTTATAAGTTGTGGAGTTTCAATCTATATTCTGTATGAGAAAAGTAATGTTGAAGACTTGTTGAAATGCTTCACATTCCTCCAAAAGATCAAAATTACCTATGCGGTTTGGTGGACATGTTTAGGGATGTGTATTACATGCATCCTTACAATTTTAGGTATTTTGGTGCTCTGCAAGGTTAGTTTATCAATGATATTGTGTTATAGTGTGTTCTGGATGGTCGTTTGGTCTTAATATGCATGTTTTAAGGTATGCCACACAATGTCTTTGTTGTATAGAGTTAGAGGTATATCTGAAGGTGTTGTGTGAGTCATGAAGACTCATCTGGAAGAAATTCATGAAGATCTTTTATGTTTCCAGTGCTGCAAGAGGTTTTCAAGTGGTGGTGACCGTTATACTTCCAATTTCATGTCTTCATGCTTAAGGTCATCCTATTTCAAATGAGTGATGTATGTGGAGGTGATTACTTGAAGAATAATGTTGTGAAGAATGCTTAGGACCGGACTAAGAATGTATTGGGAACCTCAAGGCATGTGTTTCCTTCTAGAGTAGCATGTTGTTCATGATAGGGCTTGGCCTATGCATGTTTCTATTGATATGCGCCAAACAACTAAGAGGGGGGGTGAATTAGTTGTCACAAAAACTTAAATACTTTCTGCAGCTAAACATTCATCACTTATCCATAATTATTATGTTTTAAGAATGAGTGCATGAAATCAGAAACTTAACAACATCAAACACAAGAGACACCAGATTTACATGGAAAACCCCAAGGTGGCGAAAAACCACGGAGAGGATTAACTCTCAATATATATTGCAATCTTGAAATAGTGATGTTTACGCTTGGTCACCCCACAGGCCTAAACATACTGGCTTACTGCCATGAAGAACTAGGTCTAGTAGACTCACTGCCTCAACCCTAAACCTAGAAAGATTATAATAAGGACTGTTAAACCCTGAGGGTTGTTAAACCCTACTGGGGGCTTACTGCCAGATTCACTGCCATGATTAACACCTTTCTTTATTGTGATTAAATAATTCCTCATCTCTGCTCTTCCTTTGCCTTGCTCTTCCTCTGCTCTGCTCTTCTTCTTTCCGCTACCTCTTCCCTGCTCTGCCTTTGGACCTTTCTAAATATCTTATCATGTCCTCTCAAGGACACCTTTTCCATCACTCAACTACAAGTATTTATACACTACATCAAACTTGGAATGATCATCAAGGTCGGCATCAACAATTGGAATAATCTCCAAGGTCAGTATTACAAACATTTAAAAAATAGGTCTTGACCTATTGCAACATCATGCAAATGGAATGAAATGTGGATCATGCCATTCCTTAGTTAGGACTCAAACATGATCTTCCATGCCACAACATTCTTCCACAATCTTCCAGAGATCTCTGCAATCATTGAGATCAACTAGGTCGGCCAGAACTAGTTACACACTACGTTATCTGGGAATAATCTTTTGACACCATCTCAATTTCTTAACACGAAACAAAATCAAGATAGGAACATGATTAGGAGATATCCACACGCATGCTATAATCATTAGGAGCAACTGCACAAAACTTAACCACTTTATCCATAGGAATCTTCTCATCGGAACACATGAACTTTACTATCTTCAACTGCCATAAAAGAAAGATAGCTTACTAACCATAAAACCATGAA